>JAUDYJ010000003.1:80871824-83271824 GCA_030761175.1 Masticophis lateralis | reverse complement strand
TCCGTGAAAAGCTGGAAGAAACAGCCATATAAATAATCATGGAACTTTTTGACCGCTGACACGATAGCCAAGGCCTCTTTATCTAGTTGGCTATAATTGCATTCAGCTGGGGACAGAGTCCTAGAGAAGTATGTTATGGGAGCCTCAATCCCATTTGGCAGTGAGTGGCTCAGAACTGCACTAACTCCATAGGGAGAGGCATCACAAACTAGTGTGAGGGGAAGATGCTCTGAGTACTGGACAAGCACAGCATCTGAAGTTAGGAGGTCCTTAACAGCTGTAAAGGTGGATGCCTGTGCCTTTCCCCAACACCAGGGTGTCTTGCTGTCCAGCAACCTGTGGAAAGGTTCTGCGACAGAAACCTTGTGAGGCAGGAAAACACTATAAAAATTAAGGAGGCCTAGAAATGATTGCAGCTCTGCCTTGCATGTGGGAGTTGGGGCTTCTTAATGGCCTCTACTTTAGAAGGTGTGGGGAGCAGACCATCTGCATCAATTAAAAACCCCAAGAATTTGACACTGGGAACACCAAATCTGCATTTCAATTTTTTAAGTTTGAGGCCTGTCTGCCTAAAACGGGTGAGGATAATGGGGATGGCCTTTCCCTGATAATCACAAAGCCTGGTATAGCAGGCAGAAAGGCAGTAGTTTGTGTAAGGTGTTCCAGGCAATGATAGACGTAGAAGAGCCCGTATCCACTTCCATTTGGCAGGGAACACCCTCTAGCTTAACTGTGAGGAAAATTTTTTTGCTGAAACCTGAGGAAACCTGACTGGTCGACACCACAGGGTGGGTGTCATCTCAGAAGATTGTGAAAGAGTCATCCTGGGGCTTGGCTAGACCCCGCAGGGGTCTTCTAATGGGACGTTGATCTGAAGCGGAGCAGGTGTCCGGTGCAGGCACGCGGCAGACTTTGGCAAGGTGGCCTTTTTTTCCACAGCGCTGGCAGATCGCAGATTTAAAATGGCAAAGGAAACGAGGATGGTTCTTGCCGCAACCCAGGCAAGCAGCTGGCAGAGTCTTCTTCCCTGGTGCCCTCCTTTCCGGCAGAGATTTTAGGCGGCTTACTTCAGTCTCATCATTGGTGATGCCATCAGACAATTCTTCGTCATAGTGGACAGTAGCACTGCGGCTAGGCAGAATCGCGGTATGCCTCCGATGCATCTCAGCTGTCAACTTATTTGACATTTCCAATGCACAGGCTTCGTCTATAACAGTTTGAAGGGTAATGTCAGTTCGTGCAAGAGACGCCATTGCAAATGGAAGTCAGTTCGTGCAAGAGACGCCATTACACCGCACACAAGCTGCTCTATCAGGGAGTCATCCAAATCATGAAATTTGCACTCAATCGCTGTGGATCTGAGGGAAGCCACATACTGGTTAATGGATTCCCCTTCCCTCTGGAGGATTTGGCGGATAGCGTATCGCCAGGAAATGTGAGATGGAGCTGACGCATAATGAGCCTGTAGCTTGGCCAAAAGAACGTCCCAGCGCACTGTAGATACAAGCTGAGATGCCCTCAATGCCCGGGCAGTTGTGAATATTTCAGGACCACAGGAGTTTAAGAAATGGGCTCGCTTCCTGTCACTGGAGAGTACAGCATAATCATTAGCCTGGAGAAAACATTCAAAACGCTCCATGTAGGCATCCCAGGATTCTGTGGCAGGCTCAAAATGGGCAAATGTGGCTGGGGTAGACATCGTAACGCAGCAGGGACAGACGGATCCATAGCTTGAGTCTCCTCAGTCACCCCAAAACCTCGTCGCCAGTGTTATATTCGTAACTGTGTGCAGGTATCAACTGAGGCGAGACTAGCTCAACACAACTAGATTTATTGTTAACATCACAAGTAACCAGAATGCTTTAGAAAACACTTACAACAGAGCCTGCTATTTATATATCGGCTGTCAGAAGAAGCTAACCAATGAAAACACTTGTGCTTTCCTCCAAGAGAGCTGTAATTTCCATAGCCAATCAGAAATGCCCCCTGGTTGCTGGCAGCAATGGGGCAGAGGATGCTACACAGACAAAAAAGTGATTGATTGGGGCTTCCGGTAGCACCTCCCTCGTTGTCGGCGGTCTCTTCATGACCGCCGGCTTCCCGGCGCGTTAGAGCCGCCGCACAGCAGGCAGGTGGCTCGAAAAACCCGCTCCTTAATTGAAGGAGCGGGGAGAGCTTCTGGGGGTGAGGTTGAGCCCCCTGAGTCACCCCAGGAATCTCTTCTTTGTCCTGGGGAAGGCTCAGAGTGATGGCTCCCTCTCCACCCCCAGAGTATGCTCCGTGCTGAGAGGGACCTCCGCTAATTAGTTAATTAGTGGAGCCAGACGTCGGGAGCAACACCACGACTGAACTGATAACTGGAACAAGTTGGAAAGGGAAGAAGACAAGTGTAAAGCAAGTATGGAAATTTTTTTTTTTTTACTGATTTTCTGGAGGAGGAAGGAAGGGAAAGGGGAAGGAGAGGATGAAGAGTGAAAGTGTTTTAAGATGGCGACTGACTCTGCTTGAAAGAAAATTGAGAGCGGAAACTGAAAGTAGAGCTCAGTGCAGAAAGACTTTGAAAGAAACATTTTGCTATAGAAAAGAACTTAGAGAAATAAAGGTTGATTTAAATAGATTTTTCCTGCTTTTTCTTTCTTTATTGAAGTAAGAAGAAATTTTTTTGGTCTTTTTGAAAAGGAAAGATGACTCCTAAACCTAAAGTAAGGGGTGGGCTCCCCCATGAGTCAGCTGAACAAAACTGAAATGTCTCATCCGCAGAAACTTACAGAGGTGGACTTAAAAGATTTAATAACAAGGTCTCTAGAGAGTGTTGTTGATAAGATAAAAGGATCACAGAAGGATCTTGAGGAGTTGGTTTCTGGGAAATATGACCAGTTAAGTCAAACCATTGCTCAAGTAGCTTCAGATCTTTCAAGTGCGGTGGTTGCAATGGGGAAGAAAGTGACTGAGATTAGTAGTAAATTTGAATCCCAGATACAAGAATTACAAGGGAAACTTCTGGAAGCTGAGGCCAAAAATCAGAACATACAGAATGATGTTATTATGCTTCAAATTAAAGCTATGGAATCTGCAATTAGATTAAGAGGTATAAGAGAAAACAAGAGAGAAAATCTAAGAACAATTTGTGCAAAGGCCTTTGCAGAATTATTAAAGCTAGAAGATGAACTAATTTTGGGTTCTATAGAGAAAGTTTACAGAGTCAACTCACGTGTGGCTAAACAAAGGAATTTGCCTAGAGATGTTGTTGTTTATTTTACTGATAAAAGACTGAGAGATGATATTTTACAAAAGTCCTATTCTGACAGAGTGCAGGTAGCAGGCATACAGATTAGTATTTTTAAAGAGTTACCACTGAAGGTTTTAAAGGACAGAAAAGACTTTGCTTTTTTGGTCAAGGAATTGAAGAGAAGTAATATCCCATTTAGATGGGATTTACCAGTTGGTATAATTTTTAGATATCATGGTGTGAGACATTGTCTGAATACCATTGAAAAAGCAGAATATTTTTATCAAAATATTTTTAAGGGAGCCCCAGAATATTCCAAGAATAAAAAACAAATAAGAGAGTCTACAAATTGTGAACAGAAAGAAGAAACACAAAGTGTGTTAAAAGAAAAAGGAGTTTTAGGTGGTTTTTCAGAGGATTCTACTATGGATTTTTCTGATGAGAAAATTGAGCATCCCAGTGACCTTGGAGGGGGAACACAGGACCTTGAACTGCTGAAGGAAGATTCAAAAAATAAAGTTACACTTCGAGATGACCAGCAACAGAGGTTCAGTATTCTTCAAGAAATGGGGGGTGATGCTAATCGACAGGAACTACAAGTTAATGAGGAAATCCGTCTGGAAACCACAGATGATAAATTTAAGGAGTATCGTGAATCGTTTGATACTGTAACAGAAAGCATTGAAAGATTTGGAAAAAATGGATTATAAAAATTTTTTAAGAAGTTTATCTTGAAGATTAGCTATTGTATATAGCTGCTAAAAGTTTGGAGATGTATAACAATTTATTAAAAATTCATCCTGAGTTGGACTGACGTTAAACTTATATATCAAAATGGATTATAAAAATTTTACTATGAAGTTTATCCTGGATTGGACTTAATATCCTGAGTGTTGATAGATTGCTGCAATATTAGCAGCGATCACTGGTTACCCTATTATACATCTTTTTGTGGAATTCATCATCTAGGAGAAGACAATGAAATTGAAAACATCTTACAACCCGAAGGAATGAATTGCAAAGGGTGGCAGGATTTGAAAGAGTTTTAAAGGAACATCTGGGAATGCGGTTCCTAGTTGGGTTTTTTTTTTTCTTCTTTTCTTCAAGGCTTGAATGTTAAGAGGAGCTGCGAAGGCCTATTTTTAGGTATAGTATAAGCTAGTTTGAATGATTCTACCTAGAGGTGCGAATACCTTCGTGGTTGGATACTATTTACATAAAGTCGGTCGGGGGGTTGCGTGGAGAAATGTTTTACTTTGCTGATGGGGGCAGCGGGAAGATGAAGCTTAACGAAATTGGATTTATGTGAGGAAATATATTTAACTTCAATCAAGACGAAGAGAAGACTGAAATTTGGATTATCGAGACTGAAAAACAAATTAAATAAAAGATTTTTTTTTCTTATGACATAATTGTATGATTATAATTATATATGCATATATATTTTTTATGTTTTTTGTTTTTTGCTTTTTAGTTAAGGGGTGTAGTTGGGATAAAATTATAATGGTTATTAATGGTTTTTTTATTATAACATTGTTTATTTTAGAAATATATTAATATTTATAGGTTTACTGTTTTACTTTCTGGTTATAGTTATAGGGTTTCTTTTGTTTGTTTGTTCCTTTTTTTATTTTTTATTTTCTTTCTTCCTTTCCTTCTTTCTCTTTCTCTTCCTCTCTTGAAATTTGTTTAATTTAGAATTTGAATACTTAATAACTTTTTTCTTTTTCTCTTGTTCTAAATCTTGTTTTTTTAAAAAAATTTGTATCGGAAGTCAGGGGGAGATGGGGAGGGAAGGGGTTGGAGTTGAGGGAGGATGGGAGGGGCTGGGAAGGGGGGACTGGGGAGGGGGGGTGAAAATGAAAATTTTTTGTATTGTAAAACTTTTTCAATAAAAAAAAAGTGATTGATTACTATTGATTGTGAAGCTGTGGCCACGTCTGGCTTACAATGGCAGTTTGTCAGTTCTAGCTATTGTCATTAAGCGAATCACAATGAGTTGCTAAGTGTGACATCATGTAACCTGGCTTGAGACTTCCTGCTATTTTTTACATTGATTTTGCTTGTCAGAAATGTCAATTATGTGACTACTACAACCATTGTAAATACAACATGTGCTGGTTGCCAGGAACCCACATTTAGGTCACATGACCATGTGGACAATCCAAAAGCTGTATCTTCAAGGGCCAGTCATAAGTCTTCTTAGCACCAACCAATCACTGAATTAATAGTTGGTAAGTGAGGATTACTTATAATGATGTTCATTGATGATAATGATAATGAATCATGATAATGATTTTGCATTGACTCTATTAGATAAATGAAATATTGTTCACTATTCTTAAATGTGAAAGCATACAAAAATCCCTAAAGATCCCTCAAACCTCATTAGTATCTTATACTAATAATTTCCCTGATCCAATTTCTTTTAAATCTTTTTAGAGGTTTGAACTTTTCCTCTAAAGAAAAAAAAACAAAACAGGAAGACATATATTACATCTATCCTTAGCAGCAAAACATACAGAATAGGCTAGAACTGTGATGGCAAACACTGTGATGCAGAGCCATATCTGTGGGCACGCAAGCATTGTCCTAGCTCAGCTCCAGCATGCATGCATGCACTGGCCACCTGATTTTTGGCCCTTCCATGCCCACCGGAAGTCAGGAAATGGGCTATTTCCAGCCTCCGGGGGCAGTGGAGAAGGCAGTTTTTGCCCTCCCCAGTCTTCTAGAAAGCTTCTGGAGCGTGGAGAGGGTGAAAAATGGGCCTACTAGGTCCACCATGCCATTGCATGCCAAAAGTGGGGGGAGTATGGGGGGGTCACGCGTGCATGCCAAAAGTGGGGGGAGTATGGGGGGGTCATGCGTGTGGGGGGCAGGGCGCATTGAATTATGGGTTTGGGTGTTGCCCATGTCCCCCATGGGGGACATGGTTGAAAATTGTGGTGTGGCAGCAATAGCCTGGGTCACAAAATATTGCTGACATAAAATATGATGGTGGAGATAGGCTAAAAGGCAAGTATTACATTCAGTACATTCTCCCAACAACCAGTTTGCCAAACTGCTCAGAAAGTTAACAACCGGTTCTCCTGAAGTGGTGTGAACTGGCTAAATCCCACCACTGATTCAGTATCAACAAGCCTGCCCTCAAATAAAAGTGATTCTTGATTTTAAATAGACTATTGCAAGGACACACATTCATCTTTGCAGCTATTAAGATTGTTGGACGAGCAGACACAAAAACAGCCAGGGAAGTAATTAAAGCCTGGGAAACAGGCCGCTCGTCAGTCAACAGGAGTCCTGATTTACCACCAGCTTATCAAATACTTAGGAATGTGGTGGCTCAGTGACTAAGATGCTGAGCTTGTCAATTGAAAGATTGGCAGTTCAGCAGTTCAAATTTCTAGAACTGCATAACAGGGTGAGCTCCTGTTACTTGTCCCAGCTTCTGCCAATCTAGCAGTTCAAAAGCACATAAAAAATACAAGTAGAAAAATAAGGACCACCTTATTTTTGGTGGGAAGGTAACAGCGTTCCGTGTGCCTTTGGCATTTAGTCAACATCTTCAGAAAGCGTTTGCTCTTTGGCTTTGAAATGGAGATGAGCACTGCCCCCTAGAGTCGGGAATGACCAGCACATATCTGCGAGGGAAACCTTTACATTTACCTATCAAGTACTTAGAAGGAAGGGCTGGGCAGCACAAACAAATGACAGCTAATGACTTAAAAGCCAGCCATCCACATACCCTGATCAACATCTAAAAAGCCACTTACACCAACTACTATAAATATCACACAGAGAACAGCATACACTCTGCTAGAGAGAAGTTTCCTGAAGATGGGCTCTAGCACGAGTTCAAAAGCTCAGAAGACAAAACCTCTGGTCCCAGTGACCAACCCAGATTGGATTCAGGGGTGGTTTCTACTTACCTTTACTACCAGTTCGCAGCAGGGCTGTGTATGCTTGCTTTGCTTGCGCAGAAGCTTCTACACATGCACAGAAGCATTTTGATGACGTCGGGGTCGGTGGGCGGAACCGGCCACCGGTTTTACCACCAGTTCTATAGAATTGGTGTGAACTGTGGGCAACCCACCACTGATTGTATTGTATTGTTCGATTGTATTATTTTTTTAAAAAATCATACTACCATTGGTCCCCCAAACAGAATTAGCTCTGTCATGTTCATAATAATTTCATAATCATTTATTTCTTTTATACAACCTTTGATGCTAGGAATGAGAAAAAGTCTTGATTTTTTAGTGTTTATTTTTTTCTCCACCCCATTGTTTCCCCATTGTTCATCCTGAACAGCTTCATAATGATATTTTGGGATCTGCCTTAATCAAACAATTGGCTTGACAATAGCTTTATTTTATGAAAAATACCATATAATTGCTTTTACATTTTTTTTATATTTACACAACTCCTAACAATCAGCTATATCACATTCAGGAATGGTATTATTTCTTACACACATCCCTTTTTTCCATAGAAGCAATTCTGAATACATATTTCATTATATTCTTTCTCCAGTACTAACTCAAAATATTGTCTTCTGTGAAATTGGATGTATTATTTCTGTATCTCAGCAGCCTTTCCCTCTTTAAATTCCATCCTTTGCTTTGGTTGAAAATCAAACAGTATTGATTTTAAAAGAGTGTAAAACAAAATCACCTACACTCATTTCTGTAAACATTAAAGTATTTTACCCAATTTCTCACACAATTTCTCACAATAGACAAAATAGTAAAGTTGTTTAGGAGTTTATTTTTCTATGCTTGATAAAGACAACGTAAGAGCTATCTATTCTTTCAACAATTTCCTGGAACTGGAACTGAGCTGCACTGGATTACTTCTATATAGTATTTCAGTCCAGATGAGACAATTTCTGAAGATTCAGATATAGCCAGTGGAGCAGAAAGCTCTAACTCTACATAATGTTGTCTAAATTAGCTGTTCTGTCTTCAGAATATTGCTTGTTCTGCCTTCCAGTGGGGAAATGGCAGATGAAGAGCCTCTAGTGAAGTGGCAGCCCACACCCAGTTTTGTTTTGGGGGCCAGGAAAGTTTCCCAGATCCTGAAGAATTCTCTAACTGTAAGAAGAATCCAAGAAATTGACCCACATGCTCTCCAGACAAGTGGCACTTGTGAAAGGGTCTTGAAAGAGAGGTGGTTGTTGTTGCTGCTGCTGTTGTTATTATAAAACTTTTATTCATTAAACATGATGAAACTCAGTCAACTGAACACTTAAAAATGTGTCACAAATACAATTGACTGGTGCTAATGGTTGATACGAGTTACTGCCAGCATCCTAGGTATCAACCAAGTTTCTTCTTAAAATATATGATGTTCCAAGTAGTACAGTTTTTTGCAGTTCCACTGGTGTTATTGCAGGAAGCTGCAATTTCTTGATGTGTTTTGTAAAATTCCTGGACATGGTACCAAGTGTCCCGATGACAATGGGTATCACTGTTACATGTTTCATCCATAGCCATGTAGTTTCGATGGCCAGGTTGTGATATTTCATGATTTTTTCCAGTTCTTTTTCTTAGACTCTGGCGTCTCCTGGTACAGCAATATCAATAAACTACGCTTCAGACCTCAACAACCATGATATCTGGGGAGTTATGTTCCAAATGATGATCCATCTGTATTCAAAAGTCCCATAAAATCTTCACTGTGTTATTTTCAATAACTTTTTCCACTTTGTGCTCCCATGACTTTTCGGATACAGGTATGTCATATTTTTTACATAATGACCAGTGGATTAATTTAGCAACTTGATCTTGTCTAGCTTTGTAATCAGTTTGTTGTTGCAAAGTCGGTAGTTTGGATTGTCAGTGGATTTTTGTATCTTCGCTTTCATGGCATTAGTTTGTAGTACTTGTTCTTGAGCAGCAAGTATTAAACCTTCTGTTTTTTTCTTGATGCTTCCTCTCTTAAGCCATTACTATTATTACTATTACTATTATTGTTGTTGTTGTTATTATTATTATTATTTACTTTATTCATTAAATATGAAACTCAGTCAACTGAATATTCAAAAATGCATCAAAAATACCATTGACTGATGTTAATGGTTGATACGGGTTGCTGCCAGCATCCTAGGTACCAACCAAGTACCTTCCTAAGATGTACAATGTTCCATGTAGCACAGTTTTTTGCAGTTCCACTGGTGTTATTGCAGGAAGCTCCAATTTGTTGATGTATCTTATAAAATTCTTGGACATGGTACCAAGTGCCCAGATGACAATGGGTATCACTGTTACATGTTTCATCCATAGCCGTGTAGTTTTGATGACCAGGTCGCGATATTTCATGATTTTTCCCAGTTGTTTCTCTTCAAGTCTGGCATCTCCTGATACCGCGATGTCAATAAATTGTATGTTTCGGTTTTTGACAACTGTGATATCTGGCATGTTGTGTTTCAAGTGACGATCTGTCTGTATTCAAAAGTCCCACAAGATCTTCACCTTCTCATTTTCTATAACTTTTTCCACTTTATGCTCTCATGACTTTTTGGATACAGGAAAGTCTTACATAATTTTTACATAATGACCAGTGGACTAATTTAGCAACTCAGATGTGTCTAGCTTTGTAATCAGATGATGATGATGATGAAGATGATGATGATTATCATGGTGAATGATCAGTTGGGAGGTGAAGTTTTCAAGTTCAATTGTTGTTTCATGTGGCCTGGATAAATGGACACTTAATCTGACATCCCCATTTCTTAAAACTATGTATAACTTATTAATTTTTAAGTTGAAGAGGTATTTCCTTTAGTTATGGAGCTGTATCTCTCTCTGTGATTTACAATATTTCAGGAGCTATTTTGGACTAAAATTTTTGATTTGGGATTTGGATATTCCAGGCTACAGTCTCTCCCCCGCCCTCTAATTTTAACCTTTCATGGGAATGTTATCTTGTTTTTACTCAGCTCCGTGTTGATTGGTCTGGATTTATCAGCAAATATAATTGGAGAGGCATTTTGGTTTCCTCCATGTTTTTTTCTGAGAAATCATAAACTGCAATTATGCTCTTCAGCCACCAGAGTGTGCTATTCAATATCCTCATCCTCATCTTCATCATCATTTTCCTAGCATTATTCCCTCAGGCGCAGAGTCTGGTTTTCGGACAAACAAAAGTCATCTTGCATGATCAGTTGCAGGTCCAACTGGGCAATTTTCATGTCTGCATTTATTGTGTCTTGCAGTTTTGCTTCTGCCTTCCATACGGGTGCTTGCTATCTGTATTAAAGTGGAAGGTGATGTAGGCAATGGTGTGGGGTGCTGTTTGTTGGACATGACCATATCACTGTGTGCACTATCCAATATGCTGGCAAAAGAAAGTGGCACAATCCTGAAAATGGAACTCTGTGTAAAAAAATCATTACAATTCTTAGAATCTAAATTTGAAAAAATTGAAAAATTATTGAATAATAAATTGAATATGATTAATGTGAATTACAAACACGTAAAAAGATATAGATAAGGACATTCTATAAATATATTTTATTTTTTTAAAGTGACTGTGTTTTATGAAAAGAAAAAATAAAGGAACAAGTTAATTATGATCATTCTGTTTAAGATTAAAAACTGAAAACCTAAACATAACTCTTTTAAAAGAAATCTATACTTGAAGTTTGAGGGAAAGGAATAAGAATTTTGTTTTACCAGATGTAAAACAGACAAGACTTTATTTCACAGATCAAATAGGAAGACGTGACTTTTAATTTCTAGAGGCTGAGGACTGAACTGTATCTTATCCAAAGGGTTATTGGACTTTGTACCAGAAATGTATTAGACTTTGATCAAAATTTAATAGAAATGGAAGAGATGGGAATGCATGATCAGTAACAGCATGGGGGTTATGGATGTACAATTGGAGGAAGTAAGGAATAGGAGGTGTTTGTTGAAAAGACAAGATATAAGACTAAAGTACCATGCCTATTTATGATATATTATATGGAGATATTGCAAGGTGTTTTTTTTGTTGTTGTTGTTGTTGTTGTTTTTTGGAAGTGCTATGTTGAAGGTTGGGTATAGATTGATAATCAGATACTGTCCACCTCCCAAATTATTGGACTGACATGCTCAATAAATTATTTCTGTCAAAAGAAAAGTAATATTTATTAATACATTTATTAAATTTTATATATTAATGAAGATTACAGCTAAGGTATAACTATTTTTATTGATAGTGATTAAATTAAAGAGATTGGGTTATAATACTAAATTTGATTTTTTGCTAAGTATGTAGTTTAAATAGTGAAGTTTATGGTCAACTGTATCTTAAGTAAGATTTTTATAAGAATGTAAAGATGGATATAAAACTGAGATTAGGATTTTTTTGTAATGATTATTGAAAAAAAATTGAGGAAATATAGAAGTTTGTTTTCTCTTATTACATCAATGAGGCATCGTAAACAGAGAAATGAAAAAAAAAAGTAAAAATCTGTGAAAAAGATTTGGAAAAATGAGTTGATGGAGGTATTGAAACTGACTTGTTTCAATACCTCCATCAACTCATTTGTTACATTAAAGTTTTTTTTAGATTTATTTTTAAAATAAAAACAATATTTTTATAATCTTGACTGATAATGATGAATAAGTTTTTTTAGAATTAATGACTCGGTAATTTGTGTTAAATTGTAGAAATGTAACACATTCTGCTTTGTATATCCTGTTCCTCTCTTCTTCTTTACTTCTTTTCTTCTTTTGTGATTTTTTTAACTTTTCCCACTTTTGATTTCCTTTCCCATCCTTTTTCCTTTTGTATATATTTTTAAATAATAAAGTTGTTTTTTTTTTAAAAAAAAAAAAGAACATTGTTCTGCCATAATAGCTCTGGCAGTTTTCACAAAATGTGAATGATGGGTGCAGAGGCAGAGTTAGAAAGTTGTATAAATATCCTGAAGCATGTTCTATAGTTATTTTGATCTATGTTTTTCTTTCCCCTCATTGCAATAAGATGAATCTTTAGTCATATATTCCTGATTTCTGGTCCCAGTAAATGTAGACTTCTACCTCCTTCATTTTTGAGTTCTGGAAAAGAAAGTAACCTGCAAACATTTAAACCCATTCCTTATCATTTGAGTTCAGAGTAGCTGACAAAATAAAATACAAAGCAAGGCTTTAAAAATTATTAATAATTGCTGGTAAAAGAGATGCATCACCTTCTTTTCAAAACACAAAGAGTGTGGGAGGCAAAGACAATTTCCTAGAAAGTGCATTTCATTACTTGAAACAATGAAAGGGGAAGCATTCTTTTGCATACTAGGCCAAAGCAGCTTCAGCAATTTTAATCTTAAAACAGATGACAGAATCAGAAAGTAAGAAGCTAAATCATTTAGAGCTTTAAAGTTTAACACCAGCTTCTTAAATTCTGGCCAGGAAAAAAAAAAAAAAAAGACAACCATTGCAGGCCTTTCCTCACAGATTTCATGTGACTTTGATACCTTGCAGTAGTTAGCTGCCTGCCATATTTTTATATTAGTCAAATGTATCTGCAGCCAAGTAGAAGTAATTATTAGCAAATTTAACTGACCAGAAATGGATACAGTTGGCAGTCTAGACAGAATTGTGTGAACACATTCACCACCATCTTCAATGACATCCAAGGATAAAAATGTAGAAGGGATACAATTCCAAACAGGTTAAAACCAAATTCAATTTCTTGCTGGACAATAGCATATTTAGGTTTGGGGAGGGGTTTGAATGTGTGTTTTTTTCCCCCTCTTTCTTTTCTTTATCCCAGTCATTATGGCATTTAGGTAGGACAGAGGGACTGGAATCACTGAAAAATGCCCCAAGGCAGTGGTGGGATTCAGCCGGTTCGGGCTGGTTTGGGTGAACCAGTAGTTAAATTTCAGGTTGGCCCCTCCCCTCCCCACCCCGTCTCTTGCAGGAGTCCCCACATGCCCCATTTTGGCTCCCAGATAAGTGCAGGGAGGCCTACTAGGCCCAAACAGGGAGTGTGGGGTGTGCTACACCCTCACAGCCTGTTTTCTCTCCCAGGAGGCTTCAGGGAGGCCTCCTAGGCCCAAAATGCTGCACAGGGGGGTAAGGCATGCCCCCAGGAGCCCCTTTTTGCTTCCAGGAGGCTGAAGGGAGGCCTACTAGGCCCAAAACGGGGAGCGGGGGGGAGGCACATTCCCCCATGGCCTGAGTTTGCTTTCAGTGGGGTGCAGGAGGCCGAGTGTTGCCTTTCACACCCCCTGGCCATGCTCACCATGGCCACACCCACCCAGCCAGTCATTAAGGCAGAGATTATTTGAATTAAATTATCTGAATCCCACCACTGCCTCAAGGTACAATGCTTCTAATTGACCCAAAAGTTCCAAAGTTAAAACTGTATTTCACAAAAAAGATCCAGTATAATAACTATTAATAGAAAGGAAATAAAAAAAAATCAAGAAAACTATTAAGCAGGGTACCCAAAGTAATATACAGAGAATTTAAAACCTGGGAAGATGAAATGCTTGGTGCTGAAGTAACAGCAAAGCACATGCCAAAATTATTACTAAGAGTTGAAAACAACTTGTAATCAATCCATTAATCCAAACACCAAAGAGGTATCACAGGGAGCACGTAATATTAAGAAGGTTCTCCTTCTCATAGTCACTCACTTTTCAGAAAATGGAAAAAAAAGCTTCTCTGCTCTTATTTCACCAAATCAGAACTTAGATGGAATAAACTGTTCTTCTAATATTTAAAGCAGGAAGGACTTAGAATTTTAAATTCAGGTACAAGTTGATGGTCGTGTAGTTAATTAAGTACAAGGATAAACACTAAATGCAATGACTAAAAGAAATAACATAATTGTTGACTGGCCCATTGTCAACAACTTTTTGTGTTTTGTGTTGATTATCTTCAAAAGCAGTATTATGTCTAATAAATTATAGTGTTCCATTCTGGAGAAGACCAGGACTTCCCATGGAGGTTCACTTTATCTTTCATTTTTCTGTTTATTATTTTGTAAATTGGGGTTTTTTTTACAGTTGGATTTTCTAATGTGGCACAGTGGTTAGAAGGCAATATTGCAGGCTAGCTCTGTCCATATTCTGGAGTTCAAGCCTGAGGGGCTCAAGGTTGACACAGCCTTCCATCCTTCCAAGGTCTGTAAAATAAGACCCAGATTGTTGGGGGAAATGCGTTGACATTGTAAACTGCTCAAAGAGTGTTGTAAGGCACTATGGAGTGGTATATAAGTATGTACTATCACTATTGCTAATTTATTTTCTTAATTATAATATTTATTTTGTTTTTTGTCTTGATTTTTAAAAAAAAATAGAATGTAATGTTATTTTTTATTTTAATGTTATTAATTGTCTGGTTTATTATAGAAAGTTGAAGGATAAGGTTTGTATGTTTATTCCTTTACTTGATAAATGTCTTTGTTTTATAATAGGATAGAATAGAATGCTTTTATTTAGTATCCTATTGTGATTTATGTTGACTGTTTTATTTAGTATCCTATCACTTGTTGCTTATATGGATACTGAGAGCTGATACTGTACCCAGAGACAAATTCCTTGTATGTCCAGTCACACTTGGCCAATAAAGAATTCTATTCTATTCTATTCTATTCTATTCTATTCTATTCTATTCTATTCTATTCTATTCTATTCTATTCCATTCCATTCCATTCCATTCCATTCCATTCTTTTGCTACTTAACAAGTACTCAAAAACAAGGATCATTATTGAGGCTGCTGATAACAGAGCTATAAGACAACTGTGATGTCTTATCATTGGTGCTTGTGATTGCTCTAGCAATGCAGTACATTCCTGTTTGAGTAGAATCTCAAAGTATATATTATTTTTGTAGCATATGGTCTGGATTTGCAATACCACGTGGGTCCTTACAATAAATCCAGCAATTTATGGCAGCCTAACACCACAGGGGGCAATTCTGACTGGTCAAGAGTTGCACTTGTCAGATTTAAAAGGCTGTTAAAAAAACAAAAAGGATTAATCCATATCATAGAGGTAGACAATGACTTTTCAACTTGGGTTATCAATAACACTATGTTTATTTTAAGAGTTACCGTATATTATAATTTTATTTTATCTTCAATCTCAGAATGGTAGAAAACTATCCTATCCATTTTTAGCAATTACAATTAGTAAGAAAAAAGCCACATGCATTCTGGGGTGTTATCTGTCTATTCCAGTAATACGTTTCTTAACTGTATACTACTTCAGAAGGGTGACAGCGTTTCCAGAGCTCATGTATCTACTGTATGGTGTCAATTTAGAGTGTGGGAATCAACCCAGTTTAGCTTCATACAGGTTATTTCATAGATAATATTCTTTATTCAGTTTTCCATCTGCTCCCATTATGATCAAAAACTGAATGGAATTATGCTGAGAGCTTTATCAATCTTTACACTACAAGTTGCCCATCTTATTTAGTTTATTATTTTGGTGGGAAAAATGTGGAAAATACTTTATTATACCTTATCCACATTGCCAATAGAAATGGGGAAAATACTGCGTGTCCTATGCTGTCCCCTTGGTAAATCAAAATATAACCAATAAACTGGTTCAAAATTACATTTTACTTTTGTATCTTCATGTATTCGTTTGCCAGATGTTGTGAGTATGATATTAACATTGAACTTAGGGGACTGTGCATGTTAAAGTTGCAGTATAAAATACAATGGAAAAAATATTTCATTCATAGTAATAAATTCATATTCATCCTTGCAAAGAGTGATTAGTATAATCTATAGAGATAACAAAACAAAAGCTAGTGATTTTCATTTTTTATTAAATTCAGATAAAATGTATTTTTACAAAGAGGCCAAAAGATTGTCCCAATTTTCTACACTGCTTTTGGAAGTAAAGCTTGTTTTGATACTAGTGTCATTGCTGATCGTTGACCAAAATAAAGGAATTTACTGATAATCTTTGATTTATGACTGTCATCGAACCTGGAATTACATCTGTAAATCATGTATGTTGGTAAATGGGTCATTATATGACCACTCCTGATTTTATGACCATTTTTACAGAGGTTGTTAAAAGAATGTTGCTTAACCCATTATATCCAAATGGTGGTTTTTGCTGGAAACTGGAAATAAATATCAGTTTTTGACAAACAAATATTGCCTTCGATCATAGTTAACACTGCAGAGGGCCATAAATGGGGGCCAGTTGCCAAGTGCCCAAAATGTGATCACATGACCATGGGGAGGGACAGTAGTTGGAACTTCAAAACTGGATCATATGAAACTCTGAGAAAGTTTGTGATAATGTCACTAAGCTGAGCACTATCTGTATTTACCTACTATTAGTATTATAAAAACAACCTCTGAGACAATAATTCAGAGAAAATTGTAGTTTATGAAAACAAACCATCTGAATTGTAATCATTACATAATCATAACTACCAGATGGCCCTGGCCTCCTCTCTGCCTCAGACACAGAGCCCTCATCCTCCCCATGTTTCTCCCCAGCCTCCTCACTGTCCGACTCTGCTGCCAGCTCCGCAGGCCCCTGGCGGACCACAACAGATTTTGTAGTTCAAGGGACATCTTAATCTTTCATAATAAACACTACTTCCAGACTTAAATCTTGTCTTATGTAATAATGTTCAGATTATGACTGTTTTAGTCATAGTGAGAAAAATCTTTAGATTTTTATCTTTAAAAAAACCAGAATAGTACATTCAATAAAAGAAATGTTATTTCCACTGAGACAAATGTTAACATACTACTTCCCTATATAGTTTTTATCAGTTTCCCAAAAAAAAAGAAAGAAAAGAAAAGAAAAAAGATAAAAACAATATGTAATACTAAATTAGACCTAAACTCAGATTTCAGTGTGTTTAGGTGGGGATTCATTGATGTGAGTCAATGAATTTCCATTTTAAAACAAAGAGGATTTTATGATTTTACTGCTTGTTTCTAAGTAATTAAACATTGCACCACCAACATGAGTAAAATATTATCTATTAAACTGATTACATGGATGGCAAATTTCCATTTATCTCTAAACAAAGGAATTGAAAAGAAGCTTAGGGAAATCATGATATCCCCTTTCAATATGGTTAGCATACATGGACATAATTGAGATTTTCATTCAGACAATTTACATATATTTATAAGTCCTTTGGTTTTAAAATGTACAAGAATTGAGAAAATGTGAACACAGCAAAGCACAGCGGATTCAAAAATATTTATGCCATTTCCTTTAACTTTACTGAGAGGAGATCTTTAGGCAGAAGATTAATATATAAAGGATTACTTGCAGAGTAATCTTCTTGTGATATCAGAATACCCAGATATTACAAATGTTCTGTAAAATGGCATGCTATCAATAAAGTGCAACATTCATATTTTAAGTTTGAATATTAACAACTTATATACACATTCCACACAATTCAGTATTGTTATGAAAAGGCAAGGTGATCTAATGTATATTTGCTTCTTCCCTAAGTTCATTCTGTTATAAACAGTTACGTTTATAAAAATAAATTTATTGTTATGTAGGAAATTAAAGAGATAATCAGTTAGGAATGAACATTCTTCTGGAAGGAAAAAAAATGAATTAACAGCTGAATAAATAATTACATTAGAAAGTCTATGCATGCTCCAAATTGAAAAATTCAGGATAATGAATTACTCTGTACATAGTATTGTACTTAAGCAGAATGCCACACTCTATTGTTTAATTGACCCTTTTACTTATTTATGCAGTTTTCAGATATTCCATTTTTCTTACATCCAAAGAACATCACATTTAAACCATGAAAACTGTGTGAGATCTAGGCCTGCTTTAGCCATGAAATCTGTGTGACTTTGGACCAGTCAGTCTCTCTCACGGAATTAGGGCGAGGAAGGAGTGTTAGGGTTATTGATTATTAATGAATTATTTTAAAAATAATAAAGGCAGGATTAAAAAAATCACATCTAAAAAAAAGTCCTTGAAAGTAAATGACGCAAATCAATTTTATGCATACCTGCTCAGAAGAAAGTTATCAAATCATTAAATTGGCAAGGCATTCAGTCCATTGCTCCATGCAGGAATTCTAATTTGAAGCATTGTGACTAAAATTGGAAATAAGACTATGATTCTGATCAGAAGTGCCTTGATGGGCCTCACATAAATTTTATTTTTTTATTATTTTATTTTATTATTTATTTTATTTTATTTTATTTGGCTTAAATGCCGCCCTATCTCCAATGGACTCAGGGAGGCTCACAATAATAAAATTCACACAGCCATAATACAAAGTTAAAATCTGATCAGACCCACTAAAATTTAAAACCCCATCAGAAAATATAATATAATATAAAATAAAATAAAATAAAAACATAAAATAAAATGTGTTTATTATGAAAGATTAAGGTGTCCCTTGAGCTACAAAATCTG
This sequence comes from Masticophis lateralis, assembly GCA_030761175.1. Taxonomy (NCBI): domain Eukaryota; kingdom Metazoa; phylum Chordata; class Lepidosauria; order Squamata; family Colubridae; genus Masticophis; species Masticophis lateralis. Next base: position 83,253,213 of record JAUDYJ010000003.1, on the reverse strand, counting down.
TTGTGGTCCGGTGGCGGCCTGTGGAGCTGGCCACAAAGTCGGATAGTGAGGAGGCTGGGAAGAAACATGGGGAGGATGAAGGCTCTGTGTCTGAAGCAGAGAGGGGGCCAGGGCCATCTGTGCTGCCTCCAGAGCCTCTGGAATCTGACATCAGGAAAGGCTAATCAGGAAAACAGTTTGCTCTTTTGTTTCGTGACCTTTTAGCCTTTATAATTTTTCCCCTTCATCCAGTGTGGAATAGGGCAGAAAATACTAAGATTTTATTTGTTCTAAGCATACCAGATAAATAGAAGAGTTGGAATGGATTCGAGGCTATCCTTAATTCCTATTCAGTAAATCCATCCTCTGTTACCCTACACGGCTATTGGAAAACCACAAGTAGAATAGAGTAGCCACAGATGAGATTTTCATCAATATAAAATAATGCTTTGAGCAAACCACCAAGCAGTATATATATTACTCTCCAGCCACAATAGTTTTGAGTCTCCAGTCCTATGGCTGCTGAGGTGTCTTTCTATGATTCCTATGATACTCCAGTGAGTTGTTTTTCTTTTCTTTTCTTTTCTTTTTTTAAGAAAAACAAACTTGGAAAAATCAGGCCTGTTTATCCTTTCAAATAGTTAAGTAATGAAACATGAATAATTTACTTTTAATATATAGAGAATTGCACAATAATCTTCATTATACTTTGTATCCTGTCACCTCATGCTGCGGTATATTTATTATAACCTGTTCTTTCTTTCTTTCTTTCTTTCTTTCTTTCTTTCTTTCTTTCTTTCTTTCTTTCTCTCTCTCTCTCTCTCTCTTTCCTTCCTTCCTTCCCTTCCTTCCTTCCTTCCTTCCATCTATCTCTCTATCTCTCTATCTTCTATTATCTATCTCCTAATTGTTCTAAAAATTGTCTCCCTCTTTAATTTATAATCATTTACACACACACACACACAGAGAGAGAGAGAGATTTTAATTAGAGAGTAGCACTAATCTGTCATTATTCCCAATTCTCATTTTTATGCCTTCTTTTATTTTATTTGTATGCCTCATTTTTATGTTATTTTCAGTCAAATAAACTGTTGCAATTTACTTTTACTTCTTTTTTTGTTAGCTATCAAGCCAGATTCCCATTGGCTATAGCCAAACCCTACACTGAGAATGAATTGACAGGATTCTTGTTGGCAATCATAAACAGATAATTTCTCTATCTCCTATTTCATCTCTTACAATTTACATCCCACATTGATGCAAAGAGATGTAAAATTAAGTAAGTAGCATATTATGTGAAAAAAATATTTTCCATGCTACAACTGCACTCATTCTTTCTACTCATACTTTTCTTGCAAGGCTTGTTTTGAAGTGAACTGACACAACATGATATGACAGCTCAGAAAATGTGAGCTTACATTAACTAATACAGCAAATTTGCTCCCTAAAGTTACATTATGCTAAATTTTCAGTCAAATACCCACTAGACATATTTTGTCACTGGCAATCTACTGCCTTCTCTTGTGTAAATCAGACACTGAATGATCAATATTGCCAGCAATTACATTAAAAATGTAGTCCATAAATAAATGAAAACACACTATCACACCCTTATACTAAATGTTGATTCCATCTTGTTAAAATGTTTTCTATTCCCATACTGTTTAATGTCCCCATTTTGTTCCCATTTCTGTAGCTTTCTGACTTTATTCTGCCTTTCACCTACAGGACCTATGCAGAGATGACACTGGGTGTGACATCCCAAATAATTTACAAAGTTTGGGGCTACCAAATGGTTTGAAGACATGAAGATGAATACAAAATTCAGAGTAAACTCAATTTATTTAATTTGATTATCTCTTTATTCTTGTTTCTTTTAAGAATTTCTCTTGTCACTTGACCTGCTGCTGTCGTGTCCTGCCTACCTTATTTCATCTCAACACCTGACCACCAGATTCCTATATAGTTTTGCTCATGCCAGCTTTTATCAAGGTCTATCCACCAAACATGGAGGAATATAGAGACATTATCCTGAATTTGAAAATATAGTCATATGATAGATGTGCCTGATAAATATGTGTTGTGCAAACTAAGATTAATCTGGTTTAAAAGTTGACACTCATAAATATTAATCCTAATTATTTCTTAGAAGTATATAAATTTGGTTTCTTGGGCATAATGCTCTGCCAGTTCTACTATGATTTTTACAGATCTAAACACTTACAAAATCCATAATATTGTTTTGATCTCTATCCCACCTTTGTTTTTTTTATAAATAACTCAAGGTGGTTAACATATTTAATATTTTTTCTTCCTTTTATATATTATTAGAGTTATGTTGACTTTTACGGGTATGATGGTAAGTTTTATGTTTGAAATAGTATTATAAGGAAAATCTTAAAATCATATAGATTTATTTCCAAACAATGAAGTATCTTGTGAGCTATGGCAAAAATACAATAGCTAGATCCAGTCTTCTTTATAAACTATGGTTTGATTAACTACAAGGTACAATAGGCTGGATTGGCATATACTTGTAGGCTATTAATCAGGATTTTTAAACTACTATGCTAAAGCAAATGATACCCAGCATGGAGTTGTAAGCACAACTTATAGTTTTAATGATGTTATCAACGTTTTTAACCAAAATCTGCTGATGTAGTTGATGTACAAATATTAGGGCAATGCCTTGTCTTTATATACAGTATAGTAAACAAAATTGTTTTAAGACACAGAAGTAGCAAGCTGATTAGTTGGTGAATATAACAAAATATGTGTGAATAAAAGTATTTGCAGAAAAAATATGCTTCATATATGAAAGGCAGAACATTTTGCAGCACATATTTATTAACATAAGGCTAAGTAGAAAAAGCTTTAAGAGGATAGTCAGAGGAGGATTGAAATATAAATTATAAGTAAATGTAGAGGGTTTCACTGTCATATTGATGTAATAAATAAAAGAACATTGATATACAGCAATATAATTGAAGGGCAATCTCTGTTAAAGCAAACAGTGATAGCAAAATCCACAAGTCACATTCAGATATGACATTCTGTTAGTATAAAGTCTTCTACTGTTTGTATAAAATCCCTTTTCACCTTTAGACAAATTATTAAACCTTATACAATAATTTACACTTGAATAAGCCAATGCAAATATTGAACATTCCATTGTATTAATTTGTTTCTTGAAGCATTTATATCCAATTGCACAACTCATTACAATTTTACTGATTCCTAGCACTATTATGCTAGGAATATTATTTGCTCTTCTTGTACTTCCACAAATGCTAGTAAAACACTCTAATTCCTTTCACCTTTTGTGCTACAATAATGTTATAGATAATATAACAAATATGTCTTGTTATGTAATATAGTCTAACATTTTCATGGAGACTATACGGTTTTTGCTACATTTGGGGTATACATCTATCCATGTTTTTAAAGTAGTCTTTGTTCCTTGAATTTATGGCCCAAATATGGAGAGAGAGAAGCAGGAGGAAGATAAAAGCAAGGAAACCAAAGATTTGCAATGTTAATGAAAAGCAGATGAATGAAGTTAAAAATGGTTCTTAACTTGTAAACCTAATAGTGTATATAGATGTAACTCATGGGCTGTATCAGTGCTTCTCAACCTCAGTTGGGAAGCGACATGCGATACCCTGAGGCAGTGTTTATCAACCTCAGTCACTTTTAAGATGTGTGAACTTTTCCAACTCTCAGAATTCCCCAGCCAGCGTGTTAGGCTGAAGTTGAGAAACAATTGCTACCCTCTGTATGACTTCTGAATCTCCAGGTAATCCAACACATGCTTCCCTCTTTCACTAGATGATCAGCCTTCCCTGTGATTCTGTCTAGATCACTGCTACTCTCTGGTGTAATAATGGATTTCCCTGAACCAAGATTACTGGAAGGCATAGAAAGAAAAGGATTAAATCTTTCCTCTCCACAATTCAGAGGAAAATAACTAATTCTCTGCTGTTAACTTTCTTGGGCATTTTTTTCCAATTGGTATCTGTCATATATATTCAGAAGATCACCTATTCAGTTATTTATAATTCATTTGTTTAATAAATATTTATTTGCTTGTTAAAACTTCACTGTTTTTCGAAAGATTGGAAATCATATAGGATTTCTTTCACTCTATAATATCTACAAAATGATTGTGTAAATTATGTTAAACTGTGACATATTAATTAACCTATTGAGTTTAAAGGTTGCATTAACAGTTGACTCCAGTTTTCAGTCAGAATTTAGCATTCTTTCCTAAATTATACTTGCTATCATACCATATTATGATATACTGTTATGAGATATCAAATAACATATTATTTGAGATCTTATAGCAGCAGGAACTATTGTGGTAATGATTTCACTGGCTTATTTGATAGCATACTATCTCTTGTACATCCCCCCTAAACACATCACAAACACAAAATATTATTCGATTTTCATTCATTTTAAAAAGGATTGTGACTCAAATAATTGTAAATGCCAAATAACACCATAAAAACTTTAGTTTTTGATTAGATTTTGTGTTGTATTGTGTGAATTGAATGTAGGGTGGTGTTCAATAAATCTTTAGTCCTTATGTCGATGAAGATTCTTAGTCATCCAGATAAAGCTGTCTGTCAATTGAGTCATGGCAATTGGACTTTTTTTTATTGGTTTGAGATGTTTTGCTCATTCAAGCAGCTTCAACAATTAAAGCAAGTTAATTAGGTAGAGAGCATTGGAATGTACCAAATCCTCCCACGTGAATCTCAGCAGGTTTCCTCTCCAAAATGAGTAACAATATATCAATGAAAATTCTCTGTCATCCAGGTAAGACTCTGAAAGTGGAGTCATAGCAATTGGACATGTATATTTTGTACCTTTTGAGATATTTTGGTTTGCAGCTTTTTTTAAAAAAAAAGTTTAGAAGTCAGTTAATTATGTGGAGATTTATTGGCTGAAGTTTAGTGTTTTTATGCATCTTGAAGCATCTTGAAGAAGGCAAGTTGATTGAAGAAAAAGTTTAATGTCTTGGGGTTTGGGAGGATTTGGTGAGTTAATATAAATAGCACATCTGTTGATAATAGAAGGCTTGCTAGGGTAATGATTAGTGTGCTTAGTATAATTATATTTAGTATAATGTTATCATTCGTATGTTATTGGTTGTAGGAAGTTTGGTCATTATACCTATGAAGATTGATCCAAGGTTAGGCTGAAATGGGTTTGGAGGAGTTTTTATTGTTGTTATTTCTTGATGAATATTTTATTTTATGAGTGGGAAGATGATCTTTGTGAAGTGAGTAATTTATAAGCTGTACATAGTGAAAAGCATTATTGTGATTAGTATTATTATTAAGGGCCATAAATTGATATGATTTTTATTGGTGGCATTATAATTCCTAGCTAAGTAAATAAAATTAAAACTAGTATTTTATATAAACTTTAATCAAAAATTATATTATTCAACAAACTGATTAAGATAATTAAGCCCAACCATGCAATAAGCTTAAAACTGACACAGATGTTCAAATCTTCTCCTTAACACTGGAAGGCCAAGACTTGAACATGCATTTGAAAGTCCAAAACCTTTAGTATTTCCATATATGCTACCTTCTACCTTACGTAAAGTCAGATAAATAAGCTATGGGCCCATACCCTGAAAATACCACCATGGCCTTTACTAATAAATCTAACATCCTAATATCCTCAGCACTATTCTGGTAATATATCAACACATTGCAACATAGCCTGAGCCTGCCTAGAGATCAATAACCTATCTATAATTTCAATTATGTCCAAATCCTATCATCCATGAAGCATAGAAACAACAACAATAAAAAAATTTCAGCAGCCTCTTTCCACTTCTGATTGCCAGAAATTCCCAAGTAATCACAACTATAACAAGCCTAGGAAACCTAACCTGACATATATTAGCACCGACATTTATTTTAATTATATCATATTATATTTAATTTAATTTAATAATGGTATCTAAGAAAATTAACCAAACTATCCTATTATCAAGAGCAATTCTATCAATCACAATAGACTAAATCAAATTGAACTCCAAAAATTTATAATTTTCTCATCTATTGCCTGAATTATCTCTATAGTAGCTCTTGTAATCAAACAGGTTTGCACTAACACTAATCATCTAGTTACTATCCATCACCCAAATTTTGCTAATACTTTACTCAACAACAAGAATAAAAGATATGGGAACTTTATGAACAATCTCCCCACAACGATAATCAGTCCTCATGCTCACAATCTTTTCACTCAGCAATCTAACCCCACTCACAGGTTTTGTACCAAAATGATATATTCTTACTAAAATAATACTCCTCACGATTGAAGCAACTAATAATCAATATATCCTCATTCAGCCTATACACCTATGATCAACATACATCTTCTCCACAGCTCTCACACAACATATCAGTACAATAATAATAAAACTATGAATAAACCACAAAATTATAAACATTCACATTAATAATTATAAATCCTGATACTTCCCATAATATTACTAGAAAAAAGATCATTTCTTAATTGTCCTTCTCAAATGTATCCATTATCTATTTTATTAGGCCTCTTCCATGCACATTTGGTAGTAGGAAATAGACTGCACATAAATAGGCTCCAAATGCAGATAAGAGCCATGGTGGTGCAGTGGCTATAATGCAGTATAAAGGTAAAAGGTAAAGGTTTCCCTTGCACATATGTGCTAGTTGTTCCCAACTCTAGGGGGTGGTGCTCATCTCCGTTTCAAAGCTGAAGAGTCAGCGCTGTCTGAAGACGTCTCCATGGTCATGTGGCTAGCAGGACTAAATGCCAATGGCACACGGAACGCTGTTACTTTCCCACCAAAGGTGGTCCCTGTTTTTCTACTTGCACTTTTTATGTGCTTTCGAACTGCTAGGTAGCAGAAGCTGGGACAAGTAATGGGAGCTCAACCTGTTATGAAGCACTAGGGATTCGAACCACTGAACTGCTGACCTTTCTATCAACAAGCTCAGCATCTTAGCCACTGAACCACCACGTCCTTGGCTAATTCTATGGATGCCAACTGTCAGCATTTCAGCAGTTCAAGTCTCACTGACTCAAGATTGACTCACCCTTCCATCCTTTTGAGGATTTTTGTGTTGTCAATAGATATGTAATGCATATTAAGGAAACTTAGTCCCTTAGTTGGAAGTGCAAACCAAGCACTATATTCCACCTGGATTAGTAGTTTGCACTACCTATGTGTGTGCATATATGGTTTTTAAGTGAAAGATGGAGAGAAGAAAAGGTTACCAGTAGTTGTCTGACATAAATAATCAAATCATAAGAGAGGTACACCATAAGAAAGGGCTCAACCAAAAATGTTGGAGAAGGCTAGTAGAAAGTAGGAAGTATAGTTCCAGAACATCAAGATGAACTTGAATGTGTAAACAGCAGCCTTAGAAAGGGCAATCATAGAAAAACAACATTCAATTTAATTTTTTATTATGGTCATGGAACAGCACAAAAAATAAAACATTAAAATAAAGCAAAACTGAACAGAAATGAATGGAGCAGGTAGAAAGAACAATGTAAGATGGATGTGAAAAGTTGAATATGTGAAAGAATAGAATATTGTACAGGGAAGGGCTAGATCAAGGAACACCACTAGAATTAGGGTAGCCATGGTTTCTAAGAAATATTATAGTCCACATTGCTAATACTATTTTCCATCTTATCTAACTGCAATTATATATGTAATTAATGTTGAGCAGGTTACAAATTTGTATAACCTTTGCAACTGTATTAGTGTTCTCCTAATCAGGAATCTTAATGAAAGTCTCCCTCTACTACTAAATTACAACACTTCACAATTAATTCAAGGGAATGTTGATTATTAACTTAAACAGAAATTAAATGAGCTCCCAACTAACTTTAGCACTCCTTGAAGTCTACCCTTACAAAATGAAGAACAAGTGTCTTGAATTCGCAGAGGTTAACATTATGACAATGGCAGTTATTTAAATCTGGATCTTGATAAAAACATGACTGCATCTGTGACTGCTGATTGGTAGCAAGCCAAAATAAGCCAAAAAGGGGTGGGGTGGTGGTGGCATTTATTATTTGACCTCTAAATGTGCTAGTGCCTGTTCCGAATCAACTCTGGATTGATGTATTCCCAAAGCATCGCTGGGGTTTGACATTAGAAGTGATGGGGCTGGGTGGGTGGGTGAACCCTACCATTAATACCCAGAATATTTGATCCTGGAACAAAGTAGTTATTGCTTTGAAAAATTACAATTCTGCAGAAGGGAGAGATAATTCCTTTTCTGTTGGCACGAATCAAGCCTCAAATTCAAGCCTCCTTCTGTTTTCTGAGCTGTTTCCCCTCATTGCTCCCAACCTATTTTTTTTTAAAGCCTGTTTGTGCTATTTAGATGTTATTCCCCCTACTCACAACAAATGATGTCCTTTGCGCTTTCCTATTGGTCAGCTGGAGAAACTCTTAATTGATCATAATTAATTGATCATGCATATTGTTCTAATCATGGCTTACTGAGAAAGCATAAATCACAATTTTAGTCCAAAAAAACCTCTTTTATTGAGATGGCTGTGAATTATGGTCATTCACAGCACGTAATCATTCACAAACAGTCTGTGAAGATTCCGACAGTTGTCTGCTTGAGTTGACAGAGTCTTTCAGGGTAATATTGATAAGCACCCACCTTTATCTCCCTTGAAATGCTGCCAGACACTTAATTGTCAATTAGTTTTGCAAGGCCAAATAGAGCACAGAGTCAAATGGACTTCTCAGAGCTTGAATTGACTTTATGAACTAATTGCTTCCTGCAAAGGCTCAGATCTGTTTGCTCCTCTTTTATGTCTTATGGGAGGGGCCAATCAACTCCAAGCCTTACTCCCAAGTCACCTTTTTTTTTTCTTAATTGTTCTTGCCTTCTGGCAGCCCTGTGCATGCACACACTGGGAACAGGCTCACACTGTTCTTCTGCTTCGCTGATGTCAGATTCCGGAGGCTCTGGAGGCAGCACTTAACTATGAGATGGCCCTGGTCTCCTCTCTGCCTCCGACACATAGCCCTCGTCCAAGCCTTCCCCAGACTCCAGGACTGGCCCATGTTCCTCCCCTGCCTCCTCATGTCCAACTCTGCTGCCAACTCCACAGGCTGCCAGTGGACCATAACACATATTTTCAGGATTTTCAAGTTGATATTTAAGATTATTGCAGGCTGCATTCACATAGTTTTTATGCAATTAGGGAGTAAAAAATATTTGGTCTATAGGGAGATTTGGTTTAGATATAATTTACCATGAATTACCTTTGAGGTCCAAGAAAGAGAAGTTAGAGATAAAGGAACAGAGTTCCCATAGAGACCAATGGGGACTCAAAGTCTTTGGTTTCTCACTTCTCTATAGAGGAACACACAAAATATGTTCCATTCGATTGGAACACAACATATCAGGGCTCTATGAGCCCTCAATTTGAAGGTTAATACTGACTCTTTGAATCAATACATTGAATTTAGGGATCAATTCAAATAAGATATTTGATGCACGTACACGTTTACTGAATCAAATTGAATATTTGATACAAACCAATTTGAATAAAAAAATTAAAAATAGATCAAATAAACTCTTTGAAATAAAGTGTAAATTCAGATAAAATTGACTTGTAAATATATATTTGAATGGGGCTGATTTGCACATAGACCTGTAATGTACTTAATACACATCAATATACTATTTAAAGAGGAACTGATTTGTTCTGAACGTATAACATTAGTACATGGGTGCTTAGCCATAGATCATTTAAATATATTTGGTCAAAGGAGACCTTAGAAACATTCCTATTCATTTCAGAGCAAATAGTATGGGATTATGAAAAGTCCTTCTTTTGCTCTTGACAAGATTCCCTAACTGCTTTGAAAATTTGCTAATCTCCACATTGTTTTATTTAATAGTGTCCTTTTATTATGCAACATCCTGACATTGTACGATAAAGAACAATATAAAAACTCCTATATAAATGTGCTGAATTAATTAAGCCTTGTTACTGATCAAGTTAATGTGACTTGGGGATGAGTTTAGGAGAGTCCAGTATAGTCATACCAGAAATTGCTAACAAAAGGATTAGTCCCAAATCACACTAAGTTGCATGGATTTCTGAACAAGTAAGTATATATAACTACAAAAAAAGCTGATTCATAAACTATGTTTTACAAACCATAATGGCTAAATCTCCTTAATGCATAGGGCCAAAATCAAATAAGTCAATTACATCTTAGCTTGATCTGTGAAAGTAGCTAGTAGAGGACATTTATTGTACAAACCTTTCCTTATATAATAGCTATATGTCACAAGATAAGCATATCCCAAACATGGGATCACATGGGGCCATTCACAAAATGTCTACTAGAATGGCCATAGCTGTTTACAAAATTCAAATTTGCTAGTAAGGTACCTACCTCATTTAACTTCCTCCACTTTTCAGGATAATCTTCCTCTTGATCTTTACCTGGAGAGGAAAGCATATGTCCATACAAAACATGGAGCTGTACTGGCCCATTTTATGCTCCCTTATTTCTTATTTACCTCTAAGGAAGGTAAAGGTAAAGATTTGTCCTGTTCAGTCATGTCTGACTGGGGTGTGTGTGTGTGTGTGTGTGCTTATTATTGTTTCTTAGAAGTGAGGGATCCAGTGTTGTCCAAAGACCCTTTCCATGGTCATGTGGCCAATGTGAGTTTACACCAAGGCACACAAAATGCTGTTACCTTTCCACCGAAATGGTTCCTATTTATCTACTCACATTTGCATGCTTTCAAACTGCTAGATGTGCAGGAGCTGGGGCAAGTAATGGGAACTCACCCCATTGCATGGTGCCTGGGTCTCAAACTGGAGTTGTCAACTTACCAGATAACAAGACCAACATCTTAACCACTGAACCAACACTCTCTGCCTAAGGAAAATAATAGGACTTATTCACCCCAGAAGAATTATCAGAAATACAGATGCTATTGAGCTGCTATGCTCTCCCTCTCCCACTCTCTCTGCAAAATAGTCATGGGGCAGAAAATCTTAGAAGAGTCAAGGAAGATGTTTGTTAGCATAATTGGTCCCCTGGGTCATCCAAACATCACATTTTTTTTTTAGAACCCAGGATTTTCAGTGTATAAGAAATTATGAACTGGTATAGCCACAACAACAAATCAGCCAATGGGAACTGGTGACTGAGAGCCATGTCAGACAGCTTGGAGCCTGGGTGTGTCTTAGATTAACTGCTCTGTATAAGTATAAGGATTCTGTGCTTCTGAGCTTCTGGATTCTGAGTTCTGGTTCTTGCTTCTGCTGCATGGGCATTGTATATATGCATCATGCATATCATTTATGTATATAAACAAGTTTCTTCTATAAATGAATCCTGCTGAATTATTTACTTGTGTGCTGGTTGGATTGCTGCAAACTCTAACAAGGATGAATTTCTACTAATGAACCATGAAATAGGTTGGCTGTGATTAAAAACATTGCTTGGATTAGTTTTTTTTCCAATATATGGAATTAATTGCTTAACAAAGAACAAATAAATTTCTCATAGTCTGTAGTGTTTCATACGTTAATCATGCGTTAAAATTGCTATGAATCTTATGATTATGATTCCTATCACCAACCATTTTATGATTATTCTTTAACTTATTAAATCACTTTTAAATATATATTCAGTCTGATGTTATAGAGAAAAACTACAATCTACTTACTGCTCATATAGGAAATAAAGCACAAAACTGAAAAAAGATTTTTTTTTAAAAAAAAAGGTCTCTTTTCATCATGATGATTGAATTAGAATTTTTGGGAAACAAAACAAAAAACAACTAAAACCCAGATGAACAAAAATTGCAAATGTATATATATAGTTTTATATTGCTATCTAATAGTTGTCAAATCTTTTGCATCCCAGGAATGATATCCCGCTTGGCTGTTACAGTACCAGTAAAAATATACCAGTAAATAAAAAATAATAGAGATAGATACAGTATCTTAGAAGGCAATGAAAACTCTTTTTTATATTGGACTGTCTATAACGTTATCAGAAGTTAAACTCAATTTATAACTCAACTACCTATATTCATTTAAAACAACTTTTCTTGATATTCAATCCTCTATCCTTCCAAATAATTCTTGGAAAAATATACAGGGCTGAAGTGGGGGAAGTAAGAATATTAAAGTACAATCTAAATTGTGAAATGATTGGGTAACTTAGAAGATGACTCTTCTGAAATGAGGTGGTCAATTACCAGAGAGGAACATTGCAATAATTTATGTGAATTATTCCACGACTTCTCTAAGATATCATGCCGCAAACCTATGTATATTTTAGTGGTTGCTTCTTCCAAACCTTTTAAATCCTATTTTAAAAGAAAGAAAAAGGGTTTAGTATTTTTTTTTTTAGATATTTGAATTGCTTTGCTTGGTTTCAGTTGATTTTTTTATTATTATATAGTTATTTTAACCTAATTTTCTGGAATTTTTAATTACAGCTATAAAGCTTTTAAAAATGATACTGTGGTGGTGGTGGAATAATTTCTTCTGTTTCTTTTTTAATTGAAATTGTACAGATCTAATCAATTCTATTTTAGGAACATAATTGTACTAGTTAGTTATTTAAAATAATCACCATCTTTGATATATTAAATTTCAACATGTTAGAATTATCAAATTTACACTTGTTAATAAACAAAAAAAGTCCCCAGGAAAGGGAATTGCTTATATAATGTGCCTTTGAGGCTTAGAAAAAAAATATCTGTTCCATTACTATACTGGAACTGAAAATTATAATACACAGAACCTCCCACCAGAGCTAATTAATCATGAAGTTACATTTAAGTTCCAAAGTGTCTGCCACTAAAATTAGTATTCATGGATTGAACCCAGAATTCTGTGCAATTTACATCAGTATTTCAGATATGAAATTATATTTCTCTGTCACTGTATTTTCACATGGCTCTGTTTCCATTTCCTGGTTCCTGAAAAGTATGTTGAAGTTGTCTGTGTATATTTTTTGTACTAATCTCAGAATATTGAAAAGAGGCAGCCAATACAATGAGCTAATGAATTAACCAGCTGATCAACACTAATGGTAGCTTCTGGCCATTTCAATACAACATTTCAATCCAGCTGCAGAGAATACAGCTGGGGGAGGGGGAGATGTATATGGGAAAAATGGATATAGAACAATCCTATATCTGGTAGATGATTTTTGCTATACTGTAAAATAAAAGATGAGTAATAATTCAGTTATAATCTATGTCAGGGGTGTCAAACTGGTGGCCATGCCCATCCCAGGCCATACCCATCCCAGCTCCACAAACAGGAAAAGCATCGCAAACCGTCATGTGATGGCAACATGACGCCACAAGTTTGACATACGTAATCTATGTAGTTTGATAAAAATGTAATGTGTTAAAATGTATTATATTGAGTTCAGAATCTTTCGACTTTCCTTGAGTAAAAGTCTTCTGGCAACCTCTTTGGGCTGAAGTTATAAATCTCATAAGCATGCTCTGGGAGAAAGTTTTTCCTTCTGCTAATTTTTCCTTTACTCTTTCCTTTTGGATCAAGTAAGACCATCAGTATCTTTTGGTCCTCATTTAATAGCTGGAGGTACAAATGGGCTTTAGCCTTGCCATTGCATTCACAAGGCTGATAGAAGAGAACAAATAATCATTGTGGAAATGGTTTATTGTCTTCATATTCCTCTGTGTGTGAGAGAGAGGGGGGGAGAGATGGAGGGAGGAAGTGAGGAACTTTGAAGGAAGTAATACTGAAAGTTAAAAAAAATGCAGCAAAAAACATCAATGTGTGAAAATGTGCTTTGATATCAGACTAACTTATCACTTGTGAACAACTGAAATCCTGTCCAGTTCTGTCCACTGAGAACATTTAAACAGATGTTTAAGTGTTTTCAGTAGTTATACTTAATTGTGGATTTTTTTTGGGTTGGGGGGAGAAAAGTATTCAATTTATGTAATTCTAAATAACTGTGCTATTGTCTTGAAGCTAAAATAGTGACACCTTCATTGATGGCCAGATTCAATAACATTGTTCATCCGCTTTAATAGTGTTTCCTAGGAAACAAGCATGTGTATTCTGACTTCAAGTAGTGGAAAATAATAATCATGGTTGCTGACAATCACATGTAGACACAGTATATACCGAATTAGAACAGCTTCACCGAAAAGTCTATTTTTTTTTTTTTTTAGCTAGCAGGTACTGTCAAGGAAGACATGTAGAAATCATTCCTATAATTAACCTCTGCAACAGTGGAGATCTCAGGGATTTGGTCTTTCAATGAAAAGAAGCAGGTTGTTGCTTTCCAGATTTATATAAGACAAACACAGTAACATAAAAAATGATAGCTAAGAAGCCCTCTCCCCTCATATTTTTAAGAATTTCTAGCCCAACTGCATTATAACCTCTATAGTAAAAGGTAATAAGGCTCCAAGAAGTAGTATTCATTTATTTCAGGAACCAACTTTAATTTATGGCTTGCAAATCAGTTACCATGACTATTCCATTAAGCAATCTCAGAACCAAACAAAATACAGGCCTTAGATCTATCTTTAAAATAAGAGCAATATAAAACTTTAATACCTATCTATTAATCTAAAATATTGTAAAAGTTGTACATAAGTAAAAGGTAAAGGTTCCCCTCACACATGTGTGCTAGTCGTTCCCGACTCTAGAGGGCGGTGCTCATCTCCGTTTCAAAGCCGAAGAGCCAGCACTGTCTGAAGACATCTCCATGGTCATATGGCTGGCATGACTAAATGCCAAAGGTGCATAGAATGCTGTTACTTTCCCACAAAAGTGGTCCCTATTTTTCTACTTGCATTTTTTATGTGCTTTCAAACTACTAGGTTGGCAGAAGCTGGGACAAGTAATGGGAGCTCACCCCGTTATGCAGCACTAGGGATTCGAACTGCTGAACTGCCAACCTTACAATCGACAAACTCAGTGTCTTAGCCACTGAGCCACCATGTTCCTCTAAAAAATTGTACATATAAACAGTTTAAATAAACAGTTAATTTCAGCTAGTTATTCCCAGATAAAGCTCAATTTATC
The DNA here is from genome assembly GCA_030761175.1 of Masticophis lateralis. Taxonomy (NCBI): domain Eukaryota; kingdom Metazoa; phylum Chordata; class Lepidosauria; order Squamata; family Colubridae; genus Masticophis; species Masticophis lateralis. Next base: position 83,238,120 of record JAUDYJ010000003.1, on the reverse strand, counting down.
TGTGAAGATTATTTTTCCACAGATACCTTGATCTTCTATATCAGAGCCAGACTCGCAGCCCGTGGGCCAGATGTATCATACACTGGCCACGCCTACCCTAGGTTTAGCGAAGGGGGAAAAGTTACAATATGTAATGTGACAACAACATGATGACTTGAATTTGATACCCCTGTTCTATATCATTCATGAGGCACTTAATTGAATTATGATAGAAATGAAGGCTGAATAACAGGTTGATGTACAGGCTTCACTTTTTTAAAATGACATTTTCATAAAATGTGAAGTAATCCTGTTTAGGAGAAACAAAGGATGGTATTCTAGACAACCAAAATAAATTTCAAGAAGGTAGAAGGAGTTCACATATTTCTAATTATTCTAATTATTAGGCAAGTAGTCTGACTTAACTCTAGAGTGGGAAAAACATCTTAAATTCCTTGGCTGCTAATTGGAAATATTCTGCTTCAAATCCTAATGTGTTTTAGAAACTATTTCAATAGATGTCAGATCTTCAAGGGAAGTTGCCAGACCCAGAAAGCAACTCATTGGGTTTGATTAGAATAGTTTCTAGTAGCAAAATCTTGAAAAGCTTTGCTGCATTTTCCCTTCCTTCTCCTGTATATTCCAGGAAGTTACGACAGAGCCTCTATTAGTTTCTTCTGGGTGTTTTGTTTGCTTTCTTCAAAGCATTTTTGTGTACATGTTGTTGAAACCATCAATGAAAATTTTCTCCAGGACCATCTCTGTGGTTCTCCTCCTCTGTGCATCTCCCCAATGGTTTCTACGCATCCCATCAGATCTGGCTGAAGAGGCATATTACAAGTCCTGTTGATTACAGTGTGTCATCTGGCAGAATCCAGGAAACAATCCTTTTCTGTTTTAGCTCCTGTCCTTTACCCCAGGGATTTGATTTGCCCTGACCCCACTGGCCTTTCGCAAGGCCCTGGTGTTGTGGCCTGTCAGCAGCCAGCAGAGCTGGCAGCAGATTCAGACAGTGAGGAGGTTGGGGAGGAACATGGGCCAGTCCTGGAATCTGGGGAAGGCTCTGATGAGAGCTCTGCACTGGAGGCAGAGAGGGGGCCAGGGCCAGATGCCAGTTATCAACTGCCTTCAGAGTCAGACATCAGTGAGGCAGACAAACAGCTGGAACCTGTTCCCGGTGTGCACATGCACAGAGTTGCCAGACAAAGGGAACAGCTAAAGAACAAGGGTTGACTAAGGAGTAAGGCCACAGGTGGACAATGAATGGCCTCTCCCAGAGGGAATAAAAGAGGAGCAAAAGGGGAGTAGATAATTTGCAGGAGACAATTAGTTCACCTAATTGGTTTATGACTCTCCGAGATTCCTTGCCAAGTGTTGAAGATATCGACCTGGCAGTTCTCCAAGCCAGATAAGGTCTGTGGCTGTAAATTCTCCCTTGAAAGACTTTGCTGAGGATAAATGAGAGGAATTCACTGTTTGTTTAATAAAAGGGGTTTTGTTGGGACCAGGATTCTGCTTCGTGCTTTTTGGGGAAATCTAGATCAGAACACCTGGACAGGTTGTGTTGCCATGCATAGGGTAGATTATCAGTTATAGCCTGTGAGAGGATTATTTTAATTGTTGTTTCGTTGTTTTCCATGGTTTTTATCTTGGCTGCTGATTATACATTTTCTATGCTGTTCTTTGTATTTTTTTAAACTGCTGTTAGCTGCCTAAGACCACCTAGTGAATAAAATAATGTAAATAAACAAACAAGCCTGCAGAGGATGGTAATGTCCAGTTTAGAAGTTTTAAAAGATATTTCAAAAATAGAGATAACTTGCATATAAACCCCAAGAGGGGAAACAGAAAGGGAGAACATTGGATTCAGTGAATGATATGTCTGTCTTCAAATCAGAGATGTTTGTGGGCAGATGCTATCAGGTGTTCAGATCACTATCCTGATGTGAGATATTCTTTTTTTCCAGGGAAACTGAATACACTGTAGATAGGAGACATGCTTGTTTATTTTATTTGTATTTCTTAACTGTCAATCTCCCTCAGAGAGGGGTTCTGGGTGGTGTACAATATATCAAAATTCCTTCTGAGGACCTAAGGATTATTGATAGTTTGGTAGCCATTATTATATTAAAAAAGCAACCACCAACAACAAAGAAAATACAAATCTCAAAACGAAAACAATCAGGATGAGATATCTAGTAAGGACCATATAGATAATAGAATAAAGCTAGTAGCCTAGAGATGGGACTTTGAACAAAGAATGTTGCCTCTCCTGCTTTTCTTATGCAAATAACTACATTTCCAGCTTCTCTAGAGCAGGGGTCTCCAACCTTGGCCGCTTTAAGACTTGTGGGCTTCAACTCCCAGAATTCCTCACAAAACAAAGCTGGCTGAGGAATTCTGGGAGTTGAAGCCCACAAGTCTTAAAGCAGCCAAGGTTGGAGACCTCTGCTCTAGATCTTAGACTAGATCTTAGAATAATGGACATATACTGGAGATGGTTTGTAAAAAAAAAAGTTTGATCTGAGTTTTTCTTTAGTTGTTGGATGGTTCAGTATCTGCTATTGGGAGAATAAAAGAGTATTTGCTAGCAGTTAAGCTTCAAGCCATTTTATTTCAGTTAAAAAGCAGAGGAAAGAAATAATATATGCTTTTCATCTTTACTGTGTGTTTCATTTAACAGTGGGCTGTCATTTTTCTAATTCATCCTAGTGGTTGGGTTGTAACAGGTACCAGCTCACTTTGAACCAACCATGGATAAGAGTTAGACCAACATCTGGGGAAAATGCAGTTATTAAATAATCTAGCAAACTTCAGTCACACTTGTAGATGTAAAAAGTGTCTATTACACATATTTCTTCGTAAGCTAACTTTGTATTTAAATGCAAAGTTTTAATATTGTAAACAATTAAAAGAGAATTTTGTATAAAGTAGAAAAGTTTACTTACACTTTACTCAGACATTCAACAAGAAGTTGTATTGTTCAGTGATATTTCAACCTGTGAAAGACCAACATGATGTTATTAAAAATGAACATCCCCATAGTAATTTAAAATAATATGTCAGTAAATACTTCTCAGGGATGATTTGGACATTTCTCTCTTTAAGACTTTGCAGCTATGTGGCCATAGAGAAAAAATTAACTCTCAGTGTTGTGATGCACAGTTTATCAGTTGAAACATGGAATAAAAAGCTTGACTGGGGTGAGGCAGTAAACCACAGTACCACTGTGGTTTAAAATCCTCCCCTTATGTATCTTTTACTTATTGCAAGGTACAAAAAGGCATCAACTTTGATGCTATAGTGTGCATCTTGTTATTTCTTTGAGACCATGGACACCTGTGCATGCAGCTTCAAAATCTTTCCCAAACTGAAAATTAAAAATAACTAAAATCATGTTACTTTTCTTTAAAGAGAGAATGCAAATAATGATAGCTACAAAAGAGGGAGAAGGATTAATATGTACATGCTCAAGTATAACTACAGGGTGATTATCTATCTATCTATCTATCTATCTATCTATCTATCTATCTATCTATCTACCTACCTACCTACCTCTATCTCTATCTCTATCTCTATCTCTATCTCTATCTCTATCTCTATCTCTATCTCTATCAATCGCTCTATCAATCTATCTAATCTATCTATCTACCTATCTATTGTAAATTGTATTACAATTACACAAATAGAAAAAAAAATATTTATAACAACTCCATTATTTTAGGAGATATTGCATTCATTCATACATACACGTTTCTTTGCACCAGTATGCTAATCTACTACACACACAGTGCCAATATTGGATTTTGATTGGTCTGCATATACCTATAGCTGGATATAATTGTTACAGCAACACTAGTGCTTTAAAATGATTTTAGCTCAAATGCAGAATGAGCAACTATGAACCAAACATGTTAATACAATTTAATTAATCATTTTAGCCATGAGTGCATTCAAATATGTGCCTATAAATAGCAGGTCCTGACTTCAATTGGCTCTTTATGTCACCCTTGCAATAAAGTTAATATTGTACATAATCCTTTAAATGTACACATTTATATGTATATCTTTGGACATGGTTGCTAAATGCATCATTGTGATGGAGATTATACCAATAGACAAACATAACACTTGAGGTCTTTCTGGATGAAGCACTGGATTTAAATCTTGGTGATGTAGCAAAGTGGACAACCTGCAGTCTCCCACAAATGGCCCAAATTACTTAAGTGGGACTATGTAGAGGAACAGCAATTGAGTGGTTGACCATTCATCACTTGACTTGCCAAATTGTATGTTATATGTTCACCTTTATATTAAGGGAACAAAAAACAGCTCCTTTTTAATAGTAAAGTGTGGAGGAAAAAATTACCACTTGCCAAAGGCTTTTTAATATTGACAAATGAAGCGGCACTACCTTTTTGAGCATATGCAAGTGTGGGGGTGGAAGTAGTAATTTGTGAGGGCATAAAAGTAGGAATTTAAAATTTGAGGTTGCCTCTAATATACTAAAATTACCACAGCAAAGAAGGAAAATAGAATGGGAGAAAAGGAAATCTCTCAATATCCCCACATTCTTCCTCCATATAACTATCCACCATATAAAAATTGAGACAAATAAGTCAGTAGTGGGTTTCAAATCCCAGCACTACTGGTGTGCTATCAGTGGCAACGTGCGCTTGCTTTGCAAGCGTACAGTGCTTCTGCGCATACACAGAAGATTCTGCACGTGAGCAGAGCATTTTTGATGATGTTTGGGTGGGTGGGTGGAGCCTCCCACCACCGCCACTACTGGTTCGCCCAAACCGGGGTGAAACCAGGAACAATCCACCACTGAAATAAGTGACAACGGAGCGTCTTAATTCATGTGTTGTAAAATTCCATTCGTTATACATTCCATTTGTTAAACATTTTCAATTTTAAGAAAATTGTTTATAAAGAAAATTACATGAATTGCTTTGTAATTACAGTATGATAATTGTTCAATCTTCGTAAAACAAACAAAGCTACTGTCTTGAATAGGCTATCTATAAACAGCACTCTTCTTTGCGTTTTCTCTCTCTCTCCTGCTTTCATTCACTAGAAGTTATTCTTGAGTCAATATTTACACAATTAGGCTTTGAGAATGGGATACCGGTTTGATTACACAAGCAACAAATTATATATTTGTATAGGATGGAAGGCAAACAATTAACATCTTTTGGAGTACATGGGTTGTGTTAGAGTGATGTATAAAAGGATAAAACACTGCAATAACACAATTAAATGACAGAATGCAGCAATAATAAAATAAAAGTGCATATTTAGTTGAATGCTATAATTAGTGCACTAATAAAGAATTGATTTCTTGTGACTAAAGCTAGCTTGCTTTTAGACATATGGACCCTGTTTTGTGCCCCTCCCCTTCTGAAATATATATATCCAGGAAAATGCAAGATGAATAACCAGTGGTGGGATTCAACTAATTTAACAACTGGTTCTCTGCCCTAATGATTTTTTCCAACAGCCAGTTCACCAAACTGCTCAGAAATTTAACAGCCGGTTCTCCCGAAGTGGTGCGAACTGGCTGAATCCCACCACTGTGAATAACCCATATGGTACATTTAGATTCTAATACTTAATATCTTCCATTGTTGAGTTACAGAATCCATCCCATTTAATCTGCATAAACAAAATCTTCTGAAGATTCCATAGCAAATCCAGATGTCTAGCAAAGTCTTTTTTCTTCATTTTTCATTACGAAATGTCTTTCTTTTTTCATTTGGTTAGTGATCCAATTGTAGCAGCATGAATTTGGAAGTCACAAAAGGTTACAACATTGGTTTTAAGTTAATGTCCTGCCCATCTTGGACTTGGATAGCAATATCACCATGGAAATGTATTGATAATTTATGTTCGATCAGGTCATTCCTAACCCTAATTACCCAATAAATTTTCTCCATGATGATTTAGCCTTAACCTGGAATTTCAAGTCTCCCAATGATGCATTCCTAATGGACAGGCAAAGGGCTTGCCTGTCCAAAGGGCAGCAAATCCCATTGCTACTGGTTCACTTGTGGGTGCTCGCTCGCACACATGCACAATGCTTCTGCACATGTGCAGAAGTGTCCAGGTGGGTGGATAGAATCTCCCGCCACCACCACTACCGGTTCGCCCGAACTCGTAGCAATCCACTACTGGGTTTGTGCCTATTTTAGCTTTCTGTTTGTGTAAAATGATTATATATTAGGTACGTACAAAGTTTTCAAAGGGTTTTTTTTTCTTTGAATGTTCATATGAAGCATTCTTTGAAAGCTGTAGTCACCTCCCTGGCAAAAATTTCTGTAGTATGGTATACCTTGCTTTTTCCCACATGTACCATCCTCATCCCTTGCCAACATTTCATTGTTTCTTTAAATCCCATTAAATCCATATTTTAAATCCAAAATTAGCAAACCACTGATCTAGCAGATTGATTTTTTAATCTGTCAATAAAGTTATCAAACTTTGCTCATCTAGAACATTGTTTAACAAAGTACATAAATGATTGATGGTAGAAAATAACTGCTAAATTATTTCACCATAATTTATAAATCAAATCCACCTCAAACATGCAGGTGTCTTAATTTCTCCAAATTGTTGCCTGCATTGCCTTTTTATATCTGTTCTGAATTTATCATTCAAAACCAAGTAAAAAATAGAAATTAGATTCTGACTAACTTTTTGAACAGAATGCATAAATCAATATACATGGCAAAATGCTAATAAACATTGATGTTAATTCCTCCAGAATCCTACATCATGATCTTAAGTAAATATATTTCTAAAAAGGATTGCTTCATTAAAGATAAATTTAAAAATTGATGCCATTTCTTTTCAAACGTTTTCAATATATCAATAGGGCATTATATCTAAAACATTACACGGTAGCAATTTCTCACATATTTCCTTCTGAATTCAAGAATGCAACATTTCCAACAAAATGTCACCATTAATTTATTCTGGTTCTGTTTTGCACAGTAAGAAAATGCACATATCTTCCTAAGTCTGAATGGCATAATAATTAGCAGTCACGTTTACTAGAATTATTATTTGTTTTGGCACCATCCCAGAAAAGTGTTGTTCTTTTAAAATTTCAGTACTGAACACATATTTAAGATTCCTCCCTCTGAAATCTGTACAATGCTCAAACTCTCACTTTTGACGTATGTCCTTTATTTATTTTCTAAACTAATAAATCATATCTCTGTATGAAAAGACTGAAGACAATGTGCAGATAGAAAGTTTCCTCATAGAAAGTTAGGATAGCATGATACTTCAAAATTTAATTGAGAGCCAGGAAATATTTATAGCAGTCTTGCATCAGTTGTGACTCTGAAACTGGGCAATTCTCCTTCACTGATGCTCAGCCCCATATCTGTAATAAAAGGATGACAATAATGTCTTCCCTTGATAGTGTTGTCCTCATATTTGTCTAATTATGATATGAACATTCCCTCAGTAACTATTGCTATATTTCATAGCCCCATGATGTTGATATTGCTTTTTTTTAAAATTTGATTTATATGCCGCCCTTCTCTGAAGACTCAGGACGGCGTACAATGTCCTTCATACTTTTGTATATTTATACAAAGTCAGCTTATTGCCCCCACAAACTGGGTCCTCAATTTACCTACCTTAGAAAGGATGGAAGGCTGAGTCAACCTTGAGCCTGGTGAGATTCGAACTGGTGTAATTGCAGACAGCTGGATGTTAATTACGGTGCTTAGTCTGCAGAGCTAAACCAGGCTCTTTTCTCTAATCTCCAGTCCTTAATAGAAGCCATTTAAAGTTATCTTTAATTCTTCAGGTGTTAAAGTATCCTGTTACAGTCCCTTCTTCTCCAACACATTTTTTTTTGTCATGAACACAACCCAAGACCCTTCATGGACAACATAAGGTAGTTAGGGTGCAAGTCTACCCAATTGTTATTGGTTTCTTAAGTTTCTCTGGCCCTTTGGTTACTGTTCCCTGTGGGAAATTTGGCTTGTTAGATTGACTAAGACATTACAAGTCCAGAAGAGGGATTATATACAAGAAAAAGGAAGGAAACAGTCACAATACTACTTGCAACCCCTCCTCCATGCCCGTGACCTTTTAGATGAACTATTGCTCATCAGAGAACTAGCAATCTTTTGAATGCTCCATCTTTGTCCAAAATTAGCCCAACTCACATATCACAGGCATGGAATGAAGGGGAACAGCTCTATTAATGTATTAGGAATTCTCCCTCCCACTTCATCTTGTTACCTGTCATAGCTACAGTCTGTCAACCAGGGCATTTTAAAGGTGGTCTTAGCTCTCTTTCTTTCTAACAATTGCTAGACTTGGGCTTAGAAATAGCCCAGCTGATAGATCACCTGTGTGGAGCATCTCTATACCTGCTACCTGTTATTCAGGCAGTTTAAAAATTAGATAAACCTTCTATCCATCTCCACTCATTACATATTAAGTAAAGAAATCACTAGGGTTTTCCCTCTTCTTGCAGATAATACTTGGTGGGAGAGAAAATGAAGCAAGAGGACTCTATTAATTGCTTTCCTTAAATTGCCCTGCATTAAAACAGTAAAGATAGCACCAGTCACCAGTCTCATTATGGTGGCAAAATAGATCCCAGCAGTCAGGGGAACATAATGCTAGCATACTTTTTTGCTAACTTAAGGACTGGAGGATAGTATGTTAACACCATCTGGCTTTACTTTGTATTCTTAAAAGGACTTTTGTGACAATATACATTACAGATCAGAATTTTTATCTTCAAGCGTATTTATTACTCCAGGCTAAGGTTTTTCTGATATAGAATGTTGTTGTTGTTGTTGTTGTTTTCAGAATGTTATTGAATTCTTAGAATTACATTACAAGATGCAGAGAGAAAATCCTGGATTATGACACTTGTTCAGAAGTGATTCAATCATGAATTATGACAGTGCTGAATGAGTGGTACTTACAGTACAATCAGTCCTCAAAGTTCCAACCATAACAGCACACCCATGGTGACATGATTATGATTTGGGGACTTGTCAACTGGCTTGCACTTACAGTGATTCCATTGTCCTTCAGTCACGTGATTGCCATTTGCCACATTCCCTACTGGCTTCCACAAGGAAAACCTATGGTGAAACCAAGAGGGAAGTTCATAAATCACTTCTGCCATTTTTTTCTCCTGAGGAACTTTCTACGGAGAAGCTGTAGCATATATCCACCTGCAGCACCCTTCCAGCCCACACTCTATAGCACTCCCCTGCACTCCATAGTATGTGCCTATCTGCAGCAACCACCCCACCCGCCCATAGTCCTTGGGTGTCACCATGCACCTTTCCTGGGACTCCTGCTTCTTCCTGCTTAATAAACTGGGCACTCCTGGAGTTATAATGGCCATCAGGACTGCATACATTAGTGGCCAGTAATATATAAAATGTGAGCAAACCCCACTCCCTACAAGCATAGACGATATTGTCTGTTTGGCAATGAAATATCTGCAAAAAAGCAACAAAGACCAGAGAGCACTGAAGACCCCACGGTTCACTCCTGAGCTACAAATATTCTCTTTTTATCTGCAATCAGGACTTCCAGGATTGCTATCATTAAGTGATGTGATTACATTTACAACCATATTGTTAAGCGACAGAAATTCTGGTCCCAACTGCCCCTGTAAACGGAGGATTATCTGTATTCTTTTGTATATTTGTGTAGCATTTGATGGGAGAAAGAAGGACAAAATGTGACAAAAAAATATTGTACAGAAGGATATTGTATCATGGCCCAGCAATGGCCCAGCTGAGATCATAAGTCTAATTCCCTCCCCCACCCATATACACCTCCATGGATTTTGAAAGTTGCATTATCCCGTAATAGAAATACAAAGAAATCATAATCACCATCAAAGTATATCCAGTTTCTTAATTCTACAGTAAAAATAAGGGTTTGTAAAAACATTCCATGGGTCTATTATAAACATATGTGCATGAGTTCTGATATCCCATGATGGGATTCATGGTATAAAGATGAGTATAATGGGGCTGTTGAGGCTTTGAAAATGGTTGAAAAACATTCACACAAGCAGAGCTCTTACTCCACATTAAAGCATTCTGATTCCCCCCCCCCCATGAGCTTGGTCAAAGATGCCCCTGATTGTTGTAGCATTAATGGGCTCCTAAACAGAGGTAGGTTCTAATTTTTTTTACTACTGGTTCTGTGGGTGTGACTTATTTTGTGGGCATGGCTTGATGGTCATGTGACAATTCTTTAAGATTTAGCAGAGGTACTGGTCTACCAGGCTTTTAACTGCTTGCAGAGCTATACCGGTCTACTCATTTGTTTTTGGAGGCACTGGTCTACTTATTTGTTTTTGGAGACACCAGTCTACTCATTTGTTTTTGGAGGCATTGGTCTACTACCACACTGCCTTTTAACACTGATCACCTGTAGAGCGGCCCTTTGAAGTACCACAGCAAGAGTTTAAACAGGTTTTTTTTTCCTTCTAGCTGATCAGCTGGGACTCAGGAGGCAGCAATAGATTAGGGGTAGGACCAAATAAAAGGTAAGAATAACACGGAGGGGGGGGGGTGGGAGGGCCCAGCTCCCGAACAAAGAGAACTGGTTCGGTGATGTCATATTGTTATCACTACCGGCTCGGCCGAACCGGGAGGAACCCACCACTGATCCTAAAGTACAGGAACTCCCCCCCCCCAAAAAAAAGGTTATGAGGGTCTGAAAAAAGAATCAGCCTTCTTCAATTAATAGGAGACAGACATTGGTCTATGCCCATGATGGTGAACCTTTTCTAGACTGAGTTCCCAAAGCATGGGCAGACACGCGTTTCTGTCTGAACCCCCAAATGCAATATGTGCATGGCCTCAGTGAATGCCCCTGAAAATACCCATGGCCCCTGCATGCAGCCTGCCCCCCACGCATTTGTGCATGGCCACCCCTGCATGCACCCCACTCCCGCACATGCACACACAGCTTCCTGCATGCACCCTACCCCTCTGTGTATGCGTGTGCAGAGACCTGATGACCAGCCTGGTTGGCGGGAGGCACACACGCATGCATGGCAGAGCTGAACTGGGGCAACAGCTCACTTGTCCATAGAGAGGGCACTGTCTGCCACCTGTGGCACACGTGCCATAGGTTCGCCATCATGAGTCTATGCAGTACCAACATGCTTCTTCCAAAACTTCCAAATCATACTTTCAATGTGCATACTCTAAATGTGCACTCTGCCCCCACTTCCTCTCAGGTTTAGATGCTTATCACTCCTATTGGAAAGAACAGCCCACTGCAATCTGAATCACAGATTATTTTATTTCCTTCTGGGCTCTAATGTATATATTGTAAGCAGAGCTGCTAAGTTTATAATTAAGGCAGTTGAGCTAAAATCCCAATACACGGAACTAATGGGAGTACTCTGTAATTTGATGCATTTATCTGATTGCTGACTCTTGTATTACTACGTATGTATTTTGTCTATATTATCCTGGAATCAGATCATATATTTTATTTTTATTTTATTGATGTGGTTGTATGACTAATCAATAAATAAACTATTACTTACTTAGAATGTGCACTCTAGAATGTAAGAATTATCAAGCAAATGATAAAGCTTTTAATAAATCAAAACCTTCTCAATGCTGATACATTTTGATCTGTTTCAAACACCCAAATAACACACCACTGTAAAGAGTAGATCTACAGTCTAGGGAAAAAATGCTGCAATATAATTTGCCATTTGCAGTGTCAGTTTCAGTAAACTTGTAGGCAGTTAGATCTCATTATCTGAATATATATTTTTTGCATTGATCTTAGGAAAAGATTGCTCCCTCAGTGACAAACAATTTCAGCCTCAGTTGCTAATGTCTTGTTTGGATCTTTTCACTAAGCACTCGAGGAGGAGAATGTGAACAGGAGGGAGTAAGAAACCAATCAATAAAAAATAAAACAAAAAGAACCCAAACTACTAGAAATAGTAGGCCTATTCTGTAATCTTTTCTGACCTCTTTTTATGTCCAGCTGGGCACAAAACCACACTCCCAAGAATCAAAACAAATTTCCAGAAGACCTTTTATGTTACAATTCAAAACTCTCATTATGTAAATTCAATTTAAAAATAACCAGCTGTCACTGTGAAGGTATATTAAATTCAACTGGTCACATGTGTTCCTATCTCCTTATATTTACTGCAGAAAGTCTTTTCCAGACATTGCAGAATGCTTCCCATTCTTCTTGAGGAGGGATTTCAGTTTTGTATGGAAAATCAAGATTTATTCCTTGACTTTGCCAGGTGGGGCTGGAGAAAAATCCAGTGTGAAATCTTGGAGAGTCAATGTCAGGCAATGTAGAGGAATATACAGTGATCCACCTTGGAACAAAGTAGGATACAGTAATCCTTTCTAGAAGACAAGACTTTTTAAGCTTGTGGAAAATATACGAAGTTATCCATTTATAGCTACAGTCATAAAACATCCGATCAAACATATAAAACAAACAATACGGCTTGTTGTACAATTTGTGTGATTTACAGTTGCATCCCATGTAATTTCTAAGAGCCTCCCAATTGTCGATACAATAAATTGCCCTGGCCCAGCATCAGAAAAAAACCCTGCTCTTATCTATGGTCACAGATTATAGATTATTTTGTAAATTAGTTTTATGCCCATATCCATAAATAAGGAATTATGTCGAGTCTCTAGCTTCCTCTTCAAAACACAACCTTTATTAACTTCTTGTTCCTTATCCAGAAAAAGATCTAAATACCTGTCAAGTAGCAATGCTAGGCACCACAACTGTATATTTCTACTCACTTTGCTAGTTCGCTGGCAAGGTCTATGCTGTATCACGCAAGAATACAACAGTTTTTTATTAGCATCCAGATACTCCTTACCAGAGGTGGGTTTCAGCAGGTTCTGGCCAGTTCTGGAGAATTGGTAGTAGAAATTTTGAGTAGTTCAGAGAACCGATAAATATCACCTCTGACTGGCCCCATCCCCATCTATTCTCTGCCTCCTGAGTCCCAGCTGATCGAGAGGAAATGGGGATTTTGCAGTAACCTTCTCCTGGAGTGGGGAGGGAATAAAGATTTTACAGTATTCTTCCCCTGCCACACCTAACAAGCCACACCCATCAAGCCACACCCACAGAACCGGTAGTAAAAAATTTGAAAGCCACCACTACCCCTTACATTATTCCTTCTATTTGCTTACATGTCACCTTTTCCAGAAATGAAGCCTCTATGAGACACCTGAATACAAATCTACTTTGTTGGATCAGTATTGTTTCACTACAGCGAAGTGTTGGTTGACATTTTGTTTTGCTCCCTACTCAAGTGTAGGCTGAATAAATAAGTAATGGAAAGTTTGTAATCTATTTATAATTGGAATAGAACCATGATATGCTGCAAAACTAGTTTATGTGAAAAAGCATTTAAAAAAAAACAGAGGTAGCTAATATACCTCTAATATAAAGGAATACTTTTGTTATTCCTGAGAGCATACAATTTTATTCTGTATCTATCATTGATCCTTTAAATTTAAGATGGTTTTCCAGCATGCATCAAGGCATATCCAGCTACAGCTTAGTAGTAACACAAGACAGTAATAGGCTATTTCACTGTCAGATTAATTCTATAGCCTATTGTTAAAAAGCCAAAGACTTTATGTAATATATCCGCTTTCAAGAAGTCTTTGGTTCATATCAGAACTTGAATAATATACAAATGAAAAGAACAGCATTATGACAAAGTATAAGGTAGATAAAAATTTGATCCAGAGCACCAGCTGACTTCAAAAACAGTTTATTACTAGAACTTATGCATTGTGACAAAAATTCCATGCATAAAAAGAATTCAAGCAGTGAATAAACTGGGAGATGTAGTGGTTTAATGGAATCACAAATATATCAAGCAAAAGGAGAAAAGGGGAGGAAAAATCAAGCTGGAAGTTCACCTTACAGAAACATAACTAGCTTTTGGGGACTTACTAAGACAGTTCTGATTATAAATCATTTTCTGTACAAGTTGTTTCCAGAATTCTCTTGTGATTAATTCTTGTCTGGAATTAGATTTTAGCACCTAATCGGAAGGCCAATTCATGTTACCAGAATGATACAGAAGACATTTGTTAGTAAGACAACCCACTCAATCTCTCTATCAAACCATTAAAACAGGTATGGTGGGGACAGGGAGGTGTGATTGGTTCTTTTCTTTTTTTTAAGATTAATCCTTACTTTGGGACTGTATCGCTATTGAGGAACATTGTCTATCGCTTTATTTCCATGAGAATTAAATCTTATAGCTGTGTATTACTTTGGAAATTTGTTGGTAATGAGATATGGAGGGGTTTGAAAACCACCTATATTTCACTTTTATAGCCTATGTATTCTCCCCATGTGTTATGAATGAAGTGAGCCTACAATTTCTTATATAAACATATATATATATACATATACTGTACATGTACATATACATATATACATACACATACGTATGTATGTATGTATGTATGTATGTATGTATGTATGTATGTATGTATTTCTCTTTAGCCAGATTCTTCCTATGTAAACCAAGATTTTTATACAGCCCTAGTTCAGTGAAATCACAATCCACTAGTTTCTAGGCTTTTTTTCTGGCAGCCAGCAGACCTTCTGCTGCCCATTGGGAGACTAAGATAGATCTATTTCAGGCTTATAAGCTCTCATCAGTTAGCCACACCCTCATCCCATGTATCCTCCCTGTAAAGGTACAGTATTTGTTTTCTTTCCTTTTCATAGGCTTTATGTGTATTTCTCTTTAGCCAGGTTCTTCTTACATAAACCATATATATATATACATGAAAATGATTGGGCTAAGCAACTAGGACACAACATATGAGAAATGGAAGAAGGTTAGGGAATTTAAGCCCACAAACCTCTTCCTCTTCCTCCTCCTCCTTATCATTTTATCTTGGGAGATCTCTGAACAAGCCCCCCACTTTTTTCAACATCACTCAAATGATGTTGTTTTCTACAAACTATGTATTTGGTGTGAATGTCTGTGGGGGAAAAAACCTGTTGAGCAAGGAGCATGAAATGAATGAAAACTTTATTCATGCAGGTAAATGTGATGAAAAAGAAGAGTCAACAGAAGCTGACACAACGTGAATACCATTAGTGGGCTTCATTAGAAAAGTGTCATAGTGAAAGTGCTCGACATCTGAAAGCTCAAATAGGACTTCTGATTACCCTTACTTAAATCTAGGAAAAATACTATGCAGAATTTTAACTATGGTTTATTTAAAAAGTTATAGGTACTTACCTAACTCTAAGTCTTAATTGATTAGTCTACAAATTGTACTAAACTCAAAACAGTCAAGCTATGTTTTGTGTTAGATGATATCTGAATATTTTTATGCTTCTCTTCTCTAAGTAATGAGATCAGGGGTGAAATGCTCCCGGTTTGGACCGGATCAGGTGATCCGGTAGCAATTGTCGCAGGTGATTCTCCACCTGGGTGTCCTTACTTCCTGCTTTTAAAAGGTAAAAAAAAAAGGCTCTGATGATCGCGAGGCACAGCTGTGATTGTCAGAACCTTTTTTTAACCTTTTAAAAGCATTTTTAACAACCTATTTGCCTGAATAAGTTGTAAAAAATGCTTTAAAAAAGTTTTTTTAAAAAAGTTGGCTACACCCACCCAGTCACATTACCCTGCCTCACCAAGCCACGTCCACAGAACCGGTAGTAACAAATTTTACATTTCGCCACTGAATGAGATGTTATGTGTGTATAGGGTGAGATGTTACAGAAATATGGGGCCTTTTCTACTTAGATATGAACAAGTGAACATGTACAGAAGAATTCAATGATCACCCAGAATTTGTTAGAGGTAGATTAGGAATTGACAATGGGATTGCAAATGTCATCCAAATAGATTTTTCTGCTGATTCAAGGATGGGTATAAAACATGGTGATCCAGCAATGTCAGTAGCTTTATTCTGGTTAATATTTCTATTCAATATATTTATAGGCCTATTTCCCCTTAGGAACATTGCTGCTATTAATTTCAGAAAAGACTTATGTACTTGACAAAGTATATGTACATATAGCAAATGCAACTTCTTGAGTATGCAAAACATCAAAGGTATTTCAAGAAAAGTCACCAAATTGCTACTGAATCGATCTCTAACTATGGCTCATCTGCAAAGTCAAAAGCTTACTCTCTATATCTACATATCTAATTGGAAGCCTATGAACTAAATCACAGATGCTCAATAAAGGGAGCTAAAATGATAAAAAAAGCAAACAAGAACTAATGAGAGACAACATTCTGCTGTGTTTAAATCTGAAAGTTATACAAACTCTTGTCCAGCATGCTGGGTGCTTTTCAAAAAGTTTTGATTGCAAATCTGTGTCAGGGTAGTTCAAGTATTCTTTAAGAATGTACTTGACTGAGTCATTCCAATGGTAGCATATGAGATCTGCAATATCTAGGCTGCAATAGATCAGACCACCAGTAAGCAGCAACAAAGAGACTTCAGTATTTTTTTGCTAGTCATATAGTACGTTCTGCTTACAAACAAATATGTAGTATTTGGGCAACTAGGTTTCAAGGAGAAATAGATATCTGATTCAGCAATTGATGGTGACAATGAGGAATAGATGTTGGTAATTTATCTCCTGCCACTTTGACCAGCAGCAGATATAAACAATAATTCACAAATATGCTTAAAGCACTATATTAAAGGCAATTTTATAGGAGCAGGCAATTCTTTTTATTTGCCAAACATTGTAAAGGGTTATAGTATTATGTGGAAGTTGGCAATAGAATATATTTGAGCTTAAAAATGCAGTTTTAATTTAGAAGTGTTAAAACCCTCAGTCTTCTTTTTTGTTTTAAAGCATATTTATCTTTGTATTCTCTGGATCTGAGAAACTGATATACACAGCACATTTGACTCTTAACACGGCACTATATTGCAGCATCTTCATTATTAAGTCTGATGAATTTGAGACTTTGATTGAACTAAATTTGACTATGCATTTCATTTTAGACACAGAAATGAAAGAAGAACCGGACTGCTGAGAAAGCAGCTCTAATTCTATTTTAGCTACCATCTTATAGAGTTTCCCCAGCCTTTTACCCGCTGAATAAATGCATGATATAGCTATGAAACAGTCAAGTTTACCACCAGTTATACTCCCCTTACCTTCAATGACACATTCTACAGACAGGTGAAATATGTCTGTTGAGAGGAGAAAGTAGGTATACATTCTCACCCCACCCCATATTTTCTGGATTGGTTTACAAATCAGGCTAATTAGTTATTTTTAAGCCATGGTTGATGAAACAAGCCGTAGATTTGAATTTTAACCTGGTCAAATTTAAAAGAGGCTTTAAAAATTGCTTTTCCCTAAGCTTTGAGTTAGAGTAAGCAGCACATCCCATGTATTTGATTGTTTTTAATTGTTTTCGTTCCAGAGTTTGGAGTTTATGTATTTTATGACCATTTTTATTCATGATGCCCACAGTGCTTGTACAGTTGGGCAGCCTGATAAATTACCAAATAAACAAAATACTGTGCCGTGATTTGCTTAATTATGATATGGTGAGAAAACTAAACTTGGTTGAGTTAATGGAAATCAGTGCCACAGTGGTTTGGTTCATTCAGTAAAGAAAGACAAACGATCCAAATCACACTGTAGAATCTGAAATAATACATTATGACTGCCATACATGGACCCAGTGAACTAAATGCCAAGTTCATAGGTTACAAATCATTTGTACAAAGTCACTATGTTATAATTTGCTCCCTTCAGCATGCCCCCATGTGGCCAACCAATATTCCCTCCAGTGAGCTAATGGGAGAGCCTCCCAAATAGCAACATATTATTTATTCCCCCTACTTTGTTTCTCTCTCATTATTAAATAGGTGTATTATACTACAATGTGATTTCAATTTACATTAGTGGACTACAATGAAGACACAATTCTGTGAATTTAGTCACACCTTTACTGGTGTTTCAAAATCTTTCAGCCTCTTCTTTTCACAGGGGTAAGAGAACAGTGAGGTTCCCATAATTTGTTCTCTTGATGGGTACTACAGCTCATTTTTGTATATGAGCTAAGCAAAATATTACATTTCTTGTAATTATGATATATATGATTCTGCTTTAGTGATTTAAAAAGTGTGAATTAGGCTGAATAGCAGTAACACTTAGACTTATATACTGCTCCATAGTGCTTTATAGCATTCTCTGAGCAGTTTACAGTGTCAGTATATTGCCCCCAACAATACAGGTCCTCATTTTACTGACCTGAAGGATGGAAGGTTGAGTCAACATTGAGCCAGTCAGGATTGAACTGCTGGCAGTTGGCAAAATTTGCCTGCAATACTGCATTCTAACCACTGCAGCTCAATGGCTCTGATTCTGGGTCTCATAATTTTATCTGCTTACTGGTCTTGTGGTTTTCAGGAAACTTAACTCAATGATACATTCTATACAAGTTTCATTTGTTTGATGTTTGGCACATTCAGTTAAATTATTTCAACACAATGTATTTTCCCTCCCCCCAAAATAAAAGAGCTTTTACTAGTAAACAACACAACATTAATGAACATTTAAATGTTTCTGAGCAACAAAAACATGAGATAGTACTACAAAATACTTGCTTTTCACCTCCCCAGAGGCAATTTCTTTTTTTGTCTAGTTATCAAGTTTTGAAAAACTAAACCAGTACAACTCTTCTTTATGCAGTTTGATAAATGTGTCAATTGAGTACAACTGTAAAAAGATATATTTATATTTCAAAAATCAAGTACTTCTCCATCCATTTATATACACTTTAGAATAAGTATTAAAAATGCTTTCCAAATTTTCGTGAAGATTGTTGATTTAATAAACCTTTAAACATGAAACATGCATGAGCATTTCCCTAAATGTGGTTATGACACCTCACATGATCTGAAAACCTGAACAATTTAGTCCCCATAATTTGTTTTGAGATGTCTGAAGAGGACAACAAACTATAATACATAATGTTTGTCTAATAATAATAAGAGATACATAAAAGAATGTTACATTGGATGTTTTTATATGCTATATTTGTTATTACTAGAAAAATATATGCAAGAGCAATAATCTGGTAGTTAATGAGCCATTAATTTAAGTAAGAAATGAAGCACTTTGCATGGTTTCTATGCATCCTTTGCATAGTTTCTAGAAATAAAAATATTAAACTCAGTGTTATATACTTCAGTAAACATTACCCAAACCTGCTATGTTAATTATCCAGTTAACATCAGTGATATTTTCTATGGTGGTGCAAAACTTTGAAGAGGGCTTTGCTTCATGAAAGTTCAAGTGGAGCACCATTAAAGCTACTCTGAAAAGCAACATACCTAGCTTTCTTCTAAGAGTAAAGATAAGCAGCTTCACTGTTTTTTCATTGCTTTCCTGACAGTTTTTTCTGGCACTTGAAGCCCATGGAAGAGTTTTTTATGAACATATGCTGAAGTTTTTTTCCAGTATATCCAGTCCAGGGGTGAAATCCAACAGGTTCTGACAGGTTCGGGAAAACTGGTAGCGGAAATTTGAGTAATTCAGAGAACCGGCAAATACTACCTCTGACTGGTCCCAGAGTGGGGGGGAATGGAGATTTTGCAATATCCTTCACCTAGGAGTGGGGAGGGAATGGGGATTTTGCAGTATCCTTCCCCTGGAGTGGGGAGGGAATAGAGATTTTGCAATATCCTTTCCCCAGGAGTGGGGAGGGAACGGGGATTTTGCAATATCCTTCCCACAGGAGTGGGGAGGGAATGGGGATTTTGCAGTATCCTTCCCCTGGAGTGGGATGGGAATGGAGTTTTTGCAATATCCTTCCCCAAGGAGTGGGGAGGGAATGGGGATTTTGCAGTATTCTTCCCCTGGAGTGGGGAGGAAATGGGAATTTTGCAATATCCTTCCCCTGGAGCGGGGTGGGAATGGAGAATTTGCAGTATCTTCCCCTGCCACACCCACCAAGCCACACCACACCCACCAAGCCAGGCCCACAGAACCAGTAGTAAAAAAATTTGGATTTCATCACTGATCCAGTCCATCCTAGGATTTTAAAATGTTTTCTTAGTTAGTTTTTTTTTTCTTTGAGGAGTTCAAAGTAGTGTACTTCATTTTCCTTCTCTTATTTTTTCCACAGAAAAACATCATTGTGAAGTAGAACCAGCCTAAACATTAAATTTTGTCTTAACTGATTTAAAAGATGGTATAAATTAATACCAGGGATAAAAGGCAATAACAAATACTTTCAAAGAGCAGGAGAACAATCTTAAACTTTGGGAGATAGTACTGAGGGGCTGTAACCCCAAACTATTCAGAGGCAGAAAAAGGCTGATCAAGGGATACAGTTTCACCATCCATCTTGCTGGACTGCTACCCTGAGGAGGAAAACATTCCACATAAAAATGTACCTGGAAATTAAGATATTTTCCCTATGTTTTTAACAATCCAGATAACTAGAGTTCCTTTTTTTCCTTTTTTCTTTTTTTAAGGGACCTCCTCAATTCCCACTCAAATGGCACCCTTTACTCAACATATCAAAAGAAAAAAACAAAATGCTAATTAACATTGATGGTTTTGGTTTTATTATTGATGCTTCTTGGATGTCTTTTTTAAAATGTTAGATGGCTATCTTGCAATTACTATGTTTTTCATTTTACTGAACAGTTTTTTTTTCAAGATAGTTGATGGCTTAGTTGTGTTGGAAGTTTACATTAGAAACTTTAGTTATCACTGACAAAACAACTCTGTGTAGATATTTAGCTTTTTATTGTCCTTTGCATATTTTTTAAAAATGTAGGCCTTTTGTTGTATTCTGGTGTCAGTTATTTTAGTACTTTTAAACACTATACTTGAGAATGTGTTGACATTCATTTATTCTTAGTTTGGAATAAATTAGACCTTGTACTATGTATTTTAGTTAAATAATACATAGAGATGCAAAATAACATTTCAGAATTAAGTGTTAAGTTCCTAGCCTATATGGAAAGCACCCTAGGATTATTTGTCCCATGTTGACTTAGAGGTACATTTAGGGAGGCAGGGAGGAAAATCTCAAGCTTATGAAGAATTTTCTAAAACTTGAAGTCTATCACCCACCAGAGGTGGTATTCAGCAGGTTCTGACCAGTTCTGGAGAACCAGTAGTGGAAATTTTTGAGTAGTTCAGAGAACCAGTAAATACCACCTCTGACTGGCCCACCCCGATCTATTCTCTGCCTCCCGAGTCTCAGCTGATCAGGAGGAAATGGAGATTTTGTAGTAACCTTCCCCTGGAGTGGGGTGGGAATGGAGATTTCACAGTATCCTTCCCCTGCCACATCCACAAAGCCACTCCCACAAAGCCACACCATACTCACCAAGCCATGTCCACAGAACCAGTAGTAAAAAAAATTGAATCCCACCATTGTCACCTGTTATCATTGGTTTAGAACGGTCTTCAACCTTTCTGGCTCTGGGACAGGTGGATGGAAGAGGGGATAGTTTCACAATGGATGAGTGTGTGCAGCTCCATTTGCACAAGTAGTGGGCACATGTGCCTGCTGCTTGCACAAATGGAGCTATGTGCATGTGCACTCACCTACCTGATGCATGTGCAAGTGAAGCTGTGTGTACACATACACATTCATCGGTCACTTTTGTGGCCTGATTCTGAATGAGCCATGGCCTGGAAGTAAGCCTGGGATTTGAGGATATCTGGTTTAGAATATCAGGTTAGGTTTGCAAGAACAAATTCTTAGATAAAATAAGATTCTCTGGTCCAAGTAAATTGGAACATTTGGATTATAGTTTAGAGATTAACAGTTTTAGTGAGAATTATGCATATAATTGTCTATATAATTGTCTATATTCAGAATCATGCCACAAAAGTGACCAATGAATGTGTATGTGTTTGAATACCATGAAACACTATAGTACTAGCTTCATCTCTATTGGCACTTGTCAAATATACAGCCAAATCATATTCTATAAGGTTCAAATTCTTTGCCAAAAACTGAGCATGTGAACCAGGGGTGGGTTCTACTTACTTTTACTACCAGTTTGCATCACACCTGCGTGTACACGTTCACTTCGCTCGTGCCAGTGCACACTCTTCTCTGCATGCGCAGATCAACTTTGATGACATCCGGGTCAGTAGGTGGAGCCTCCCGCCGGTTTTGCTACTGGTTCTTGTGAACCGGGGGCAACCCATCACTGATGTGAACCATTGCACTTTAGAACTGTATTAACCTTAGGCAGTCCCCAGATCTGTTCAACGGACTAGCAAATAGAGATATATAGAATCTATCAGAAGTATATAAGATTCTGGAGAACCCATAGCAGAAATTTTGAGTAGTTCGGAGAACCAGCAAATACCACCTCTGGCTGTCCCCAGAGTGCGGTGGGAATAGAGATTTTAGGCAATATCCTTCCCCCAGGAGTGGGGAGGGAATGGGGATTTTGCAGTATTCTTCCCCTGGAGTGGGGAGGAAATGGGAATTTTGCAATATCCTTCCCCTGGAGCGGGGTGGGAATGGAGAATTTGCAGTATCTTCCCCTGCCACACCCACCAAGCCACACCATGCCTACCAAGCCACACCCACAGAACTGGTAGTAAAAAATTTTGGATTTCACTACTGATGTGTGTGTGTGTGTGTGTGTGTGTGTATGTGTGTGTGTGTATATATATATAGTTTTCACTTACACAGTTTTCAGAACATCAGCCAGAAGTTGATGAATGTGATTTCATCGAAACGTCGCTGCAATCCTTCTAAAGATATGTTTGCAATTACCCGGGAAGAAACCCGAGATATTACCTGTACACACACACACACACATACACACACACACATATATATATGTGTGTAAGTTTTCACGGGTATATATGTGTGTACAGGTGATATCTCGGGTTTCTTCCATGTAATTGCAAACATATCTTTAGAAGGATTGCAGCAATGTTTCTATGGAATCTCATCCATCATCTTCTGGCTGATGTTCTCGGTTTGGTGATAGGTTTGGTGATAGGTGATAGATGTTCTCGGTTTGACCATAGGCACCAAACTGAGAACATCAGCCAGAAGATGATGGATGAGATTCCATTGAAACGTCACTGCAATCCTTCTAAAGATATGTTTGCAATTACACGGGAAGAAACCTGAGATATCACCTGTACACACACACACACAAATTTTACGCGGGAGAAGACCCGAATAACCAAAGACATACATACATACATACATACATACATACATACATACATACATACATATATATATATATATATATATATATATATATATATATATATATATAGGTCTATATATATATGTGTGTGTGTTTTCTGAGGTTTTCGCAGGTGTTTGTATGTAGGTCTTTGTTTATTCGGGTCTTCTCCTGCGTAGAATTGGAAGTACCTTGGCGACATTTCGACGAAGTCTCATTCGTCATCTTCAAGCTGGTGTTCTCGGCTTCGTGCTCCCAGGAGCAATAACTGCATGCATGTATATGTAAACACACACACACACACACACACACACACTTTGTATAAAAGTAGAGAATTTTCAAAATCCTCCAGAGTTAGGTGAGGAATCATAAGAATTGGGCATGACATAATGTAAAATTCATCTCTCTCTAATCCGAGTTTAACAGAATGTGAATTATATACATACATAGGAAAGTACAGTATATAGACCCAGGACAAAACTATTTCCTTTTCACAGAAATGCACTTGGCAGTTTCTTTCTGAGACTTGAAAAGGTTAACATTTTATTAAATATATACCCCAAATGAGTTCCAGCTGTGAGCATGTGGGAAGCCTTTTCATAGGTAAGGAAAGTTCTTTCTTGTAGTTTCTGCAGAATACACCACAGTTGTTATTACTAACTGCCAGTACATTCACCCAGAATCAATACTGAGACATTTCAAACCCATTTTCTTTTTAGTCTCTCTCACTCACTTGCTTTCCTTTACACATGTCTCAAACGCTAAATACAAAACAGTTGTTTGAAGATTCTCTTTAAATATTTTGATCCAGTATATAGATGGCTGAAAACATCATTTTATAACAATAGAAGAGATTTTGGTTTTGGTTTTTTACAAGTTTGTTGTGCTAGCTAAAGAAAGGAATATACAGATCCATGGTGGTGCAGTGGTTAGAATGCAGTATTTAGGCTAATTCTGCCAACTGCTAGCAACTCAATTCTCACCAGCTCAAAGTTGACTCAGCCTACTATCCTTTTGAGGTTGGTAAAATGAGAACCCATATTGTTTGGGGGGCAATATGCTGACTCTGTAAACTGTTTAGAGACAGCAGTAAAGTCTAAGTGCTATTGCTATATTAAATTATAGCTGCAGATGAATTGTGAAATGTAGTAGTCAAACTTACAATGTATCATCTGTTTCCTATTACTATCAATTTGATTCCAGTGTTGTCCATTTAACAATATCAGTAATAGAATCCATGTCATGTTGTTCTAAGCAGGGCTTGACAATTAACGAAGAATTCTCTTTATGAAAGTCTGAAAAGATGGGTTGACTTTCATGCTTTGGAGATTACCATTAACTTTACTTTTTTCTTTTATTACAAAAGTTGGTCTTCCTGGAGCTTAGTCATCCTTCCACATCACTCTCAGGTACATTGAAGTTATTGAGCCTTCCAGTGTCACAATGTGAATTCCCTACACAGGGGCAGTTTATTAAGGCTGGGTGAAACAGTGGAAAAAACACTTCACAAAATGTTTTAGCATGAAACAAGCATCACTCCTCAAACTATTGAGTCAACAAAGCATTAATTTAATGGAATGCACATCACCATATGTTGCAATAATAAAATCCAGAATATAATTATACTCCATAGGATATCTGTAAATTGCTCGCACTGGATTGTGGCACTATGAGAGAAAGAAAATCAACTCTGTATTCACCTTTCGTTCATCAGACATTCCTTTTGTTACACCTTATTCATACCCCCATTTTAGCAATCCCACCCACCTAAACTAGCAAGTGCCAAACCTTTATGTTTCATACAAAAAGTGCCTTTTCCTTCATACACTAATTACATACATTACGTTTTTCCCCCCTCTCTTTTCCCATAGCAGTCTTGTTTTACCTGGTGAAAAGAACAAAGTGTTTTGCTGAGGTGCATAATTTTGCATGTATTTCAGAGCACCTATTTCTATCATTTTAATATGCATCATTCCTATGAATCTTGTGCTGTAACGTTTAGACACTGTTATCTCTACAAGAGCAGTAGTTAACTGTGGAATAAGAGTCATCACAAAACTGGTAGCAGAAAAAAAATAAGAATACTTTTGAAATTTTACTGTATAAGACAGAACTTTGGCTACTGAAATGAAATACCTGTTGAGTTATCTGTCAACAAAAATAGGCTCATTGGTAGTCCCTTTGTGCTTCTGTGGGATGCTATATTGTATGAAGTAGAGTGTTTGTTTCAATTTACAAACATGTTCGGGTTTTGTTTTTTTTTGTTTTTTTTTTTTTGTACTTCTGTACTCTTTGAATGCCCTCTTTGCTCTCTATAGGGTCTCTATGGTCTGTGAAAACTTTTCAGCATTTACATAACTTCACTAATTTCATCCCTTGCTAAAATAAGATATGAGAGACCCAATGGTATACCAGTGTATAATCAGCTCCCATAAAACAATTGAAGGAACTATTCCCTTGTTCAATTATATTAATAAGCCAAGAAGTAAAACTGAACTTGATGCATTATAATTCCATGCTCGGCAAAGCCCTTGCTTAGATTCCTACACAGAAGTCATACAGCAGGAGTGGGTTTTTTTTTTTTTTTTTTGCCATTTTGCACATTAGTAAATAGCTAAAGTGACAGGTGACACAAGGTTTGGATGCTGCAGAGTCCCCCAAGTGCTAACATAGCACTTTAGAAATTCCATAACATCTAAACAGCAGCAGAGTTTTGCGAGTCCCACGTTGGCACATTAACAACCCAAGTAGCAGTCTTAAATCAGTCTCTTTAATTGAAATGCCTTTCAGAAAGTCTAACCTGGCTGGAAATTGACCTGGAGACATATGGCAGCAGAACAGAAGATTAGCCATTTAGAAATGAAAAAGAAAGAGAAAGCAAAGTGGCAATTTTGGGCAGAAACTTTGACACTGTTGAGATTCTCTGGGCAAGATCATATCTAGGAGGTTAAAAACGTATGGCACAGTTTGATTCTAATGAACTTGATGTAGCTGCAGTTTTTTACAATGGGGCATTTGATACTGATCTTTCATTAACATTTATTAATATAATAAATTTCTCAAGTAGACATTTGTTACTAGAATATATAATTGTTCCCAGTCATATGCATCTCAGTATAATCTTTTTTGTATAGATTACAATTTTAATAGGATTGTTATCTCAAGTAGTCAGTATAAGAAATTATTTTTTATCAATACCAAACTGTTCTAAAATATTTTTTTTTATTTAATCTGAAGTCCAAAAGCAAGTAACAAATTCTTTTCAACATTCTTCTAATAATTGAAATTATTACTCATGGGGACACACACACACACACACAAATATATTTTATACTCTTCTTGCCAATTTCATCTGATTAAAGGATAATAAGCTCTAATGAGGTTAAATGTCAGCAATTCCTCTTCTGTGCAAACATATGCTGGTAGATCTGTATCCTGATCTAGTAATAAGAGAATCTTAATTAATGAGTTAGTAAAATGAATCATAGACACAGTTAAAATTAATTGGCATTATTTTTCACAGTCTAATAAAGACCAGGGATCAAAATGCCAATGAGTCTAAATCAATATTTTGCTCAGAAATATGTTCTGAATCACACTTCATAAAACTGTTTAAAATGCTTGTTGTGCCATCATTGGGAAGACCTTTACTCTCACTAAAATAATAATTATATTAAACCCATTTCTGACTGATTGTAAGTGAAGATGTCCTTCTAGGAGGAGAATATTCTTTGTCATAAATTAGACATTATGCTATCCAATGTTGTTTTATTATATGTATAGTTTCTCATTAGTTTACCGTCAACTCCTATGGAAAACATGTAATTTGGGATTAAGATTTTTGATATCTCTTGTACCGATGCTACTTTGGTCACACTGATTTTGGATTGCTATACAATGAGCCAATGGTGAAATTTAAAAAATTCGCCTACTGGTTCTGTGGGCATAGCTTGTTGGGGGATGTCATGTGACTGGGTGGGTGTGGCCAACTCGACATCACTCACATTGAGGGGCTCCTCACTGGCCCCTCCCTCCCAGCCACTCCATGTCCCGAATAGCAAGAAAATGGGGAGGGGAATATTCCTGCCTACCATCCTTCCCTCAGTCTGTGCTGAGAATGAGGAATGGATGATAGGCAAGAAAATCCCCTTCCCCATTTTCCTACCTTTCACAAAAACATCTCCATTCCAGTTCCTCTCCCCATCATCCTCCTTCCTTAAAGGGACAGGCTGCAGCAGCTCCATTCTGAATGGAGGGAGAAAAGTTAGCATTCTTTCTGCTGCATTTAATGTTGAATTCTGTGGCAGAGGGAACGCTAACTTTTCTCCCTCCATTCAGAATGGAGCTGCTGCTCCCTTTATCGTTCCCTTCCATCCCCCTCCCTCCTGGAGACTACCTTAAAGGGACAGCTGCAGCAGCTTCGCGCTGAATGGAGGGAGAAAAGTTAGCATTCTCTCTGCTGCATTTAACATTGAATTTTGTGGAATATCGAGCGGCCAGAAGAGGTGAGCGGTGACTGGCTGGGCATGGGTGGGGCCAACGAGGGGTGATTACTACCAGTTTGGTGAAACAATGCCAATAATCCCTAGTAGTTCGCCCAAACCAGTGAGATTTCACCCCTGCAATGAGCTCTCTGCATATTCTACTGCATATTTCCTTACATTATCTCTTATCTGAAATAATAATAATAATAATAATAATAATAATAATAATAATAATAATAATAGTTTTTGTTGTTCTGATATGCTAAAATTTCTCTCTGCATATTCTACCACCATTATACTCTTGGCAAAAAAACAAACAAAAAAAAAACATAGCTTAGCTGGTGAGAAGAACCAGGCATATTCATTTCAGATTTTGATCAGAAAGAAAAGGTGAAGGGTATTGTTCCCCCATCCACACAAATAGCTACTTTATCTTGATATTTAGTCTTAAAATACTGTGCATCTTTGTTTGTATTGCTTCCAAAGAATTTAAGTATGCATTACGGAAACTGGTTACCTTTCCTACACTATGCTTTTAGCTTTCCATAAATTCCTGAATATTTACATACATTTTCCAGTGATTTTGGGGGAATTAACAGGATAATTCTCAGTCATAAATAATGCAAAAGTAATTTGCATTTAGTCTTTTGTTTTGTTTTTTAAACTAGTCTACCAATCATCTTCTGGCAGTTTCCCCAGCTTCATTTTCAGTGCATTTATCTCAATATATGAAAAGTGTTGATAAAAACTGTATTTATGTTGCTAAAGGTATTGTGTTTTTAATCAACACATACAGTACAATTTGTGATTATTACTGTTTTTAAAAATCTTTGGGAATTAAAAAGAACATTGCAGAAGATAATAGCAAGGGAATAATATTGATCTATAGAGGAGAGAATAAGGTCTGGATTCTTAGAAATGAGGATACTTAAGGAATAGGATAATTAGCCAAAATATTGATTTTCTAAATGTTTTCAATGTGAAGGGTTGAACTTGAACCCTTGGACATTGAACTTGAACATTAATTTTATACCACATGAAAAAATATAATGGAGATCTTTCCATTTCTAAAACACAATGCTTCTTGTGAATCTAGCAAAATACAGAATAACAGAGTTGGAAGGGACCTTGGAGGTCTTCTAGTCCAACCTCCTGCTCAGGCAAGAAATCCTATACCATTTCAGACAAATGGTTGTCCAATCTTTTCTTAAAAATCTCCAGGGTTGGAGCATTCACAACTTTTGGAGGCAAGTTTTTCCACTGATTAATTGTTCCAACTGTCAGAAAATTTCTCCTTAGTTCTAGCCTGCTTCTCTCTTGGGTTAGTTTCCATCTGTTGCTTCTTGTCATGTCTTCTAATGCTTTGGTTGACTTCTTCTTTGTGGCAACTCTTCCCTCTTTTTTGTGGGAACCCCTTTTTTTCATTAAACTAGACATACCCAATTCCAGCAACTGTTCTTTATATGTTTTAGTCTCCAGTCTCCTAATCATCTTTGTTGCTCTTCTCTGCATTCATTTTAGAGTTGCAACATCTTTTTTTACATTATGGCAACCAAACTAGATACAGTATTCCAAGTGTGGTCATACCAAGGCATTAAAAAGCAGTACTAACAGTTCATGTGATCTTGATTACCCTCTGTTAATGCAGCCTAGGACTGCATTGGATTTTTTGGCAGCTGCAGCACACTGCTGGCTCATATCCAAGTGATTATCCACCAGGACTCCAAAATCCCTCTCACAATTACTAGTATTGAGCCAGGTACCACCTATACTATACCTGTGTATTTGGGTTTTCTTGCCTAATAAGTCCTGGTGTCCTGGGATTTGTTGCAGCATTCAAATGAACAAGCACCACACTGCTCAACTCCAAATCAGTGATCATCCTTAGCAATTCCCAGACATCTGGAAGTTAAAATCTACTCTTCTTAAAATTATCAAAGTTGAGAAGTTGCTCTAGATCCATATACAGAGTATAACAACTAGTAGTAACACATTGGCCAATGGAATATTATACAATGTATCAATCCTTTCCTTATAACTCCACATATGTGCTACTAATAATGCATAGATCAGTTTGGAGCTTCATCCAAGTAGCCTGGGGTTGTCACAATGTTGGGTGACAATGCCATTAAGTACTTAATGGCATTGTATTTTGTACATGAAGTACAAATTTGGAATTTTTTAGCATATCATAAAGCAGCATTTCCCAACCTTTGTGGGTTTATGGACTGGTGAGGTGGGGAAAGGTGATGGTTCCACAGAAGTGGTGGGCAAGCAGGTCCATTTGCACAAGTGCCAGATGTGTGGGGACCCCTGTTTTAAAGTTCTGCAGACACATCTCTGTTACTCCTTCTCAGTCCTCTCGGATGCAGTGATACTATCCCGTTTCCTCCTCCTGTATCACAAAGAAATGGTGATTTCTATAACCACACTACCCTTATTCTTACTACCATTGTAGTATTAGCAGAAAGCTTCTG
The DNA here is from genome assembly GCA_030761175.1 of Masticophis lateralis. Taxonomy (NCBI): domain Eukaryota; kingdom Metazoa; phylum Chordata; class Lepidosauria; order Squamata; family Colubridae; genus Masticophis; species Masticophis lateralis. The sequence continues at coordinate 83,207,943 of JAUDYJ010000003.1, read as the reverse complement.
TCCAGCTATTTGCTTCCTTTCTTCTGCCTTCTTCCATTCATTCCATTACTTTCCCTCACTGTTAAGTGACATCTATTTTTCCTCGTCTGCACAGTATTTGCTCCACTTTTCTGCTCTGTTTTTTGTCTGTCTATGCTTTCATAGACAATAGGCAGATGTTGGATTTAATCAAACTTTCTATGTATAAAAAATGCTGTTAGATATATCTCTTCCAAAAGCAGTTGCAAGCTGCCTTTCTTACAACCAATAATTCCTTTAAAAAAAGGCATTCTGAGACATGAGTAAGATTTCATAGAATATGTTAGGGGAAAAATTGTTCTTGGGAATCGTGAAAAGCTTAAGTCCATATTTTATAATACATGGGGATAAATATTACCCACCAATGCTGGCAAAATAATCATAAAGTTGTCAGTCTTCTGCAATTCCATATTCGAAATATTTTTTAGCCATGATGAAATATAAATTTCTATAGGTTATTCCTATAAATCTAGATACTCTTTTGTTTACTCTATGTGTGTGTGTGTGTGTGTATGTGTGTATGTGTATACACAGACATATAATTTGTCCAATGTTAGAATGCACGAAGCCGAAAACACCAGCCTGAAGATGACGAATGAGACTTCGTTGAAACGTCGCCAAGATGCTTCCAATTTTACGTGGGAGAAGACCCGAATAACCAAAGACCTACATACAAACACCCACGAAAACCTCAGAAAAAATATATATATATATATATATATATATATATATATATATAATCAATTCTAACATTGGACAAATCTTAAAAAATACCCCAACAACTAAAGACACTAGAGTTTAAGGAGCCCTGTAATTACTTTTAAAATATTTAGTTACTCTTCATGTCTTACAGATGCTTGGCTCAAGCACCTGATGATTTCATTTCTTTTGAGAAAAGAAAATATATTTTAGAAAGTGTTGTATTAATAGAAAATACTTGTTTTGCTTAACATTGTTAAGCTTAACATCCAAATAATATTATGGATCAATAGCGCCTGACTGGTTTACAAAAGACTTTTATGAACCAAACATTTTAAACATTTATTTTCTATTATAATATACTGGTTCTAAGTAAAAAACCCAACTATGTCTTTGAATATTTGAATGCAAACTGTAGCCTCAATTCAAGGGTGCTCAAACTTGACAGCAAGTATCAATTAAAGGCTTTTAAATGATCATCCTTCTCTGTTTATAGAAAGATCCCTGCAAAATGTATTGATGAGGATTGTCACTTTGCAATCAGCCATCCTCAGCAACTCCAAATGTTTTGTGTTTTTACTTAATGTATCCTATTCCTTTCTACTCTGGCAATTTTTTCACTGAAAATGAACCAATGATGCCTTTAGAGTTCTTTCTGCCAATCCATAAGAACTAACTTTTTTAAAAAAACAGCTTTTCTCTCTTTCAGGAAGTTCTGATATATGTATGTTCTACAGCAGGTCGAATACAGAAAGAACAGTTATTTTTTTAATAATGCATCATGATGCAGCTATGTCAGAACAGAAGAAATTGCCAGTTTTAAAAATGGCATCCTCCTGAGCTATGCCTTCCATTTCCCTGTCATTATGGAAGGTTACCACCTAATTTGGAGCTGCTTTGCAATATAATCAGTGGTGGGAGGGATTCAGCCAGTTCGCAACACTTCAGGAGAACCGGTTGTTAACTTTCTGAGCAGTTTGGTGAACTGGTTGTTGGAAGAAATCATTAGGGCAGAGAACCGGTTGTTAAATTACTTAAATCCATTGAATATAATTAGTAAACAACAACAAAATAAAGAAAAACTAAAAGAAGATTTTTCTTTCTTTCTTCTTAGGTTATATTTGTTGATGAAATATGGAACCTAAGGCAAGGCATCAAAGGAATAATTTTTACTCTGCATTCCTTAACAAGAAGTGAATTAGAGAACAGCCTGTAAGAGACTGTATTAAGTAGTACCTGATTGATCTGAAGAAATGCAAACAGCAATTTTAATTTCTAGCCCATTATAGCTATCAGAGGTAGAGAAGGTAACTAACTTGAAATTGGTTGTTGCTTTATAAGCTCTGTCTTGTGACATACAGTATTATACCCTGTAGAACTACTCTTTCATTTACTTCCTGAATTTTTGTCAGTGCAATTATGCTGCGGTTGGATTCCTTACATAAGAACATGGAAGTATTAAATTGATAGTAATCAATTTTCATGGGAAAAATAGCTTAATCATCTGAATAATAACAATAAATGATGTGTTTTAGATGTTGAAAAGGCATTGAAAGGCAATAAAGATATCTTTGTGTAATGTTATTTTATTTATTTTCTATTTATTTTATTAGTATATCATAAAATAAATAGAAAATAAATAAATAAAATAATAATATATTACACACAGAAATATATATAAACACATATTAATTAAGTTATAAGATGCTTGATTTCACTGCTGTTATTCATTCTAGCATGAAGTTTTTCATAGATATATAAGACATGAATTGCTGCGATGAATGTTAAAAAGAACTATGTAAACTAAAGGTAGTTTTAGATGACTTGCTTTTAATTTTAGAAAACCCTATAGACAAAATATTTACATTATTATAAAATTATATATAATTTAATTCATTGAAAATCTATTATTAGTTAATTTTGTTTATAACTATTAAGAATTCATTGTTGAAGGATGACACTGTTGATGTCACATATTAATTCAGGATTATGGGATTAAGTCTCATTTGAAAATGATAAGATACAACCTTTACAAAATACATCATTTGTTTATGGGCAAAATATAACTGAGCAGTTCAAGTACCAATACAAAATGTTCACTCAAGGTACTCAAGTAATGAAATAAGAATTTAAAGAAATACAGTCATATCAAGAATAATCCAGACATGGGCTTGGATATGACTTGAATCTGATATCTGAAAAGATAGGACAACCCTGTTTGTAACCATGAAATACAGAACAGCTGAATATACAAAAACAGCACCATTACACGAAGGTTCAGAAGCTAAACATAATGATGTAATGCTTATTCAATAACTCGATTGTAACAGCATGTTAATATGTTTTTGTTAAATAGAGCAATTGCTAGTATGAGTAGCCGTTACTAATACTAAATATATTTAGGTTTACTCCCTGGTAAGCTGTTCTCTATGTATATCTCCCCCTCTCGGGGAGAAGGGCGGTACATAAATTGAAATAAATAAATAAATAATAAATAAATAAATAAATAAATAAGCAAGCAAGCAAGCAAGCAAGCAAGCAAGCAAGCAAGCAAGCAAGCAAGCAAGCCATAAAACAGGGCTGTATGTCAGTTCAGGTTTTTTTATTTCACTTTTCTTTTATATTTTTAAGATGATGGATGGTTATATGAGATAAACTTATTAGATCTGTACTTTCTAGACTAAGGAATGAATTACATATAATATATACATATCAAATATTTCTGAAATGCATTTTTGAGAAGAAATACATTTACAGATCTCATTTGAATCACACAGCTGAAATACAGAAAGAGTTTGAAACAGAACTTAACTTTAAATTGTTGATGCTGCTCAAGTGTAAATGTTTTAGGATGTCATTATATTTCTATTAGGAGATGAACACTTTAAAACTCCTAAATAAACCTTCTTCTTAATAGAGCTTAGTCTAAATTTGATTTTTTTTAAAAAAAAGATTAAATCTGATGGCACAGATAGTTTAATTGTTAGAACTGATAAAGCTAATCAGTTATGACTTCAGGACAAAGGCAGACATAAGCTTTAGGGTTTAGATAATTAGTGAACATCACAGTAATAATCTCTTTCATCTATACATTTTTAACATCCTCAACTTTATTATTATTTTATTAATTTCATGCTTTTCTTTTACCCAATAACCACAATTACAAAATGAATTTAATATAGATGAATAGCTCAGGTAAAGGTAAAGGTTCCCCTCGCACATATGTGCTAGTCGTTCCCGACTCTAGGGGACAGTACTCATCTCTGTTTCAAAGCTGAAGAACCAGCACTGTCCAAAGATGTCTCCGTGGTCATGTGGCCGGCATGACTAAACGCTAAAGGCACAAAGAATGCTGTTACCTTCCCAACAAAGGTGGTCTCTATTTTTCTACTTGTATTTTTTACATACTTTCAAACAGCTAGATTGGCAGAAGCTGGGACAAGTAACGGGAGCTCACTCCATTATGTGGCACTAGGTATTTGAACCACTAAATTGCCGACCTTTTGATCAACAAGCACAGCATCTTAGCCACTGAGTCACCGTGTCCCTTAGCTCAGGTAACAGGTGGTATAAATGATAGTTCCATGAAATTTGCCCTTGTTGTAACCAGAATTCATAAATTACAAGTATTTCATTGCTCTCTTTATTTACATAATTATAAGATGCTAAATTAATAACTCTTTTTTAATTTAAAAAACATTTTAATAAAAACATGGGATGTCAATTGAATACCATATGGTGTGGTTTTGCAATTGTATGTTGGAGGTATTATTAATTTTCATGATTAATATATTGTCTGAATGAATAAAACCATTTAAAAAGAATGAAAAAATAGTGTCCTAGCTACCTCAAGTAGTTAATTTATATATCTTTTCTGGGGCACATTGACTTCAGACAGGTACAGTCATTTCTGTTGTTGTTATACTTTTATTAATTGAGAGTTAAGATTATATTGGATTACATTAGAATGTGGCCTTGTAATTCAAGACTCATAATGTTCTTACCATATATAATGAAGACTCTTACTGGAATTAGACTCATTTTCTAAAATCACAAACCTTATTTGTGTGTGTGTGTGTGTGTGTGAGAGAGAGAGAGAGAGAGGGAGGGAGGGAGGGAGGGAGGGAGGGAGCGGGAGAAGGAAAGGGAGAGAGAGAGAAGTAGCCATTCTACAATTGAGATAGGTTGATATATTGACCATGGCAATATATAGCAGGAAGGCATGGAGCCTACTGAGAAAACTGGGAGGAAACCAACCAGTAAACAACAAGAGGTTACTTCAGATCAAGTAGCAACTCGCATTGTCAACTTAACTAGAGTACCCCATGATAAGAAACATACTAAACTAGTGAAAAGAGAACTAAAGCATCTAAAAACTCTGGGGTTGCCTAACCAAGACTATGCTCGACCCTTCCAAGTAGCTGAAATAGACACTGCCCTGAAGAATGTCAAAGCTGGAAAATCTCCTGGTTTTGATGGAGTAATGCCAGAATTTATCATCCATTCTGGACCTTGCACAAGAGAATAGCTGGCAAAATTCTATACAGATATCCTAACTTTTAGTAGGCTCCCTCCAGAATTTAAAAGAACCAAGGTAATTGGCATATTAAAACCCGGAAAAGAAAGCAATAAGCCAGAAAACTATCACCCCATTGCTCTGTTAAGTGTCTGTTATAAACTACTTGAAAGATTGATACTTAACAGAATCGGATGGAAAATTAACGAACAAATACCGATTGAATAGGCCGGGTTTAGATCTTATCGGAGCTGTGTTGATCAGGTCCTTAGTCTTACAAGCCATATTGAAAGCAGCTTTCAGAATAAATTGAAAACATCTGTTGTATTTGTGGATCTCACAACAGCATACGACACAGTATGGAGGGAGGACCTATTAAAGAAATTTCTCCACGCTGTCCCCTGTAGGAATATGGGCCGCCTAATAAATAACATGCTTTCAGCAAGGACCTTTCAAGTCATCATGGGTGACAAAATCAATAAGCAAAGACACCTGAATAATGGACTCCCTCAGAGCTCCATGCTGGCTCCATCTTTATTTAATCTATACATTTCCGATATACCACCCACGCTATCAACCAAGTTCTCTTATGCTGATGACCTGGCATTAGCATATAGCCACAAGGACATTGAAGCTACAGAAGGCATATTTACAGCCAACCTTACAACTTTGAGCACATACTTCCACCAATGGAGGTTAATCCCAAGTGTAAGTAAAACAGTTACATCATGTTTTCACCTCAACAACAAATTGGCAAAAAGAGAACTCAATGTATACCTAAACAACAAACTGCTCCCATACGAGGCAACACCAAAATACCTGGGGTTACCTTAGACAGGACCCTGTCTTTTAAAAAACATATTCAGAATATGGCTGCCAAAGTTAATAGCAGAAATAACATCCTACAAAAACTATGCAGAACAACTTGGGGAGCTTCAGCCCCAACCCTTTGATGTGCAGCCCTTGGGCTTTGCTACTCTGCAGCGGAATACTGTGCACCTGTATGGATAAACAGCTCACATACAGGACTTATTGATGTTCAACTTAACCATACGATGTGGCTAATTACTGGGTGCATAAAATCTACACATAGTTATTGGTTACCAGTTCTTAGTCACATACTTCTCCCGCACTTACTACAACAAGAAGCTCTCATTCGGGAGTATAGTAAGATCCTGTTAAATTCCTCTCTTCCATACATGGATACATTCCTGATCTCTTAAAATGCCGATTAAAGTCAAGAAATCCACCACTCTTGACAGCGCTTAAGTTGATGGCCGATCATCAGAACACCACACAAAAGTGGATGGAGGCGTGGAGTAGGTGTTCCCCCCAAGATGTGTCTGAGCATATCAGTCCTAGTAGTATATCTTCAGGATTTAGCCTATCCCGACACATATGGATGACATATAATAGAATTAGAACAACTCATGGGGTGTGTGCTGACTCCTTGTATAAATGGGGAAAGACGCCTTCAGTACAATGTCATTGCGGGGCCCCTCAACAGACTATCCAGCATATAGTGAAGGAATGCCCTAACAGAAGGTATCCAGGAGATTCTAGGGACTTCCTCTGCATAACAATGGCAGCTACTGACTGGATCTCCAAACTCGACATCAAAGTTTGAAATGTTATTTCTGTTTTCCTTTTAGGTTTTCTTACTGCTTTTTTTATTGTTTTAATTGTTTTCAACCTGTAAAAATGAAGTGTTTTAATATTGTGTGTGACCAGCCATATGCTAAATAAATAAATAAATTGACCATGGCTAGCAGCAGGCAGAACAAATGAGTACAATACTCATCCAATGTAATCAGAATGTGCTGTCCAAGGGGCACATTTCTCAGGCCATAGATGGGTGTTATACAAACAAACAACAACCTCTTAACTTCAGAGGCATCAAAAAATGCACCACAAATGTATTAGTTTGTAAGAAAAGTAGGAGGAGGATGCAGTGAGTTTAAATTACTGACAGTATTAAACTCATTTTCATATTATGAATAATAGTGGGTAATAAAGCTGCTAGATTTCCCTGCCAGGATTCTACTGTAATTCACCAGTGTCCTGTTGCTATAGGGCAGGGGCAGGTTCTACATTTTTTTACTACCAGTTCTGTGGGCGTGGCTTATTTTGTGGGCATGGTTTGATGGTCATGTGACAATTACTTAGGATTTAGCAGAGGTACTGGTCTACTAGGCTTTTAACTGCTTGCAGAGCTGTACCAATCTACCCATTTATTTTTGCAGGCACCAGTCTACTCATTTGTTTTTGGAGGCACTGGTCTACCACCAAACTGCCTTTTACCACTGATCAGCTGTAGGGTGGCCCTTTGAAGCCCCATGGCAAGAGTTTAAATAGTTTTTCCTTATAGCCCATCAGCTGTGACTCAGGAGGCAGCAATAGATTGGGGGTGGGGGCAAATAAAAGTTAAGAATAATGCAGGGAGGGAGTGGGGGGATGGGGAGCATGGAGGGTGGGGGGGGCAGAACCAGTTTGGTGACGTCATATCGTCACTGCTACCGGCTCGGCAGAACTAGGCTGAATGGGGAGGAACCCACCACTGCTACAGGGATTAGCTAAGATCCTCGGGTGGACTTGTCACTAGACTTCTAGAATTATCTTAGTTATTATAATGGGCAGGAATGAACCCATTCGAACAGCTGATTGTCCGCTGCTAATGAAAAATAAATTAATAGAATGAGCTACCAAATTCATTAATCTATAATAAAAAGGACTGGCTTTAAAAAAGGGACAGGAGAAGAATTAAGGATGGAAATGCAATCAGAAAATAAGTTTAAGAGACCAGCCCTTGAGCAAGAATGGCTTCTGGCTTTGGCATTTTAAGAGAAATTCACTAAAAGCCACAGCTAGCTCACTAAAGATAGTTACTCTGAATCTCTAATTCCAATTAAGGTTTATATCACCAAAAATAGTTCCTATGATAACATAACATAATCCATATGGGGATTCATTATTTGTCCCATATTGAAATAAATAACTTGGGATTGGATAAATCCGCTCCAGACTCTGCTTCTACGACTGAATTGGGAATATAATGTCAGTTTACAATTAAAGAATTTATCTACTGACTGAATCCAAAAGTTGTGCTTTAAGTGTTAGCTTTTAACAAGTTGATTCATAAATGGGCTGCCCAAATTACCAACAGAATTTCTTATTATGGATTTTCTTTCCAGTCTCTAATTCAAACAAATCTGAAGGTCAAGAAGAAAAAAAAAGGGTGTCCTGGATGTCACTGCCTCAAGATGACATTGCAACCCTTCAATGTGCTAAGTTTCTTACTTACTTACTTTCTTATGAATAAATTGCACAAGAAAATTTCAGGACTCAAAAATATTTTGGCAACAAAATCTGACCTTCATACTCTGAAGCAGATTCAAATATTCCTTCCTTCCTTCTATTTTCATCAGGTTTATTGTTTACAATAAGTGGGCAAGATTTTTTATCATGTATTTTCTATTGGCCATCATATCAATATATTGTATTTGATCACCCTATTGATTATAGTTGGGAGTACATCCGTCTGCTAGTTTTCTCAAACTTCGAGTAACACTAAGTCCATTGAATTTGCAAGGATTACATCATATAGAGGCAATAATGTTTAATCAGCTCCTAATAAAATTAAATCACCTTACTATGCTTTTGAAACAAATATTTTCATATATTTAAAAAATTGCCCCCCAACCAATGGTTGCTTTGCCAAATAATCTATTTATAAGCCCGGGAAGTTATACATGGAATTGGAGAAACTGATTTGGAAGAAGCACTGTGGTTGAACATAACATTTCTATATTTTATGGTGTGTTTAGCCATTAGAATCCTTAAATGGAGAATACTTCTCTCCTGACATATCATGAAGCTCATAAATCTGCTTAGCATCACACATAATATTGTTGGACTACTTTGCATCTGTTTCTACAGTAATCCCACAATGCTTTCTTCAAACTGCAGTACATCAATATTATTCACAATGGCCAGATTGAACTTTCAGGCTGTCAGCTGCTGCCATCAAAATGAGGTCTGAGGATTAGAATTTCAGTTGCAAACTGGTCTTCGGTAATTAATACAATTATATAGCAAGAGAACAATGCACTTGCCATCAGGAATGTATTGTTTGTCCAGATGAATTCTTTTTTCTTTACTGTTTAATTGATGTGACTTTAGCTTTAGCGACACTGCAATTAGCAAGGCATGCTTATGATGAAGCAGATTCAGAATAAAGGAAAAAAGGGAGTTGAATTATTTTGCTGCTTTCTTAAATAATACGTTTATTTAATTCCTACTCAGTTACTTTGGCTGATTGGTGCAAGCATGGACTAACTTCGAAATGCTTAAATGCAGTCTCCCTTATCTGATTCTTATGCCTTAGCTATTTGACTTTATCGTTTCTAATTCAGAATACAAGTTGAGTCTTGCCATAAATTTGGGATCAGAGCATGAACCCAATCATTAAGATTGCTTCCCATTAATGAAACATACTGCTGCATACCTTACTAGTCTACTATAGTTAAATGCAAAACTTATTTATTTCTAATTTACTCATCCTGTTTGGTATTTAGGGACCTCTTCTTTCTTTTAGGCTGAAACTGCAGACTTCGTCAACTAAAATAGGAAGGGATCTATGGTCCTCCATATTACAAAAAGTCAACTCCTGTCAGCTTCATCCTGTATAACTAATGATAAATAATGCTTTGTAGTTTAGTAATATGTGGAAAGTTGTAAGTTCTTCACTCAACCTCTTGTAAGCCATCTTTCAAATTTAGTCCTATTTGGGGCTTTTTTCAGCTTGCTTTCCCTATTGATATCACTTCAATGATCAATTTTCCAAAAGAATTCACAAACTGGCTTCCATGTGAGTTGTATACCTGCATCTTTAAAAATCTGAATTCACATAGAAGGCAACACATATACCCTTCTTTGGCAGAAATTCGCACTGAACATGCAAATGCCTACAAATGCTTACATAACACAGATGCCTGCAGGAAAGCAGCATCATTTTGGTAATTTGATGGGATTGAACTTTAATTAGAGGACAGAGTTTATGAAATGTCTTAACAGGACTTCTGTATTCTTCTGTATTCAGTGAAAAAGACAATCCAGCTTCCCTTTCCTATCAGAGCAGTGAAGGTCAGAGTTACAAAATAAAACTGAAGGTTCGAGGCAAAGAAGAGTCTTAAGAAACATAACATACTATTTATGTTATAAATGAATCAATGCAGCCATAAAAAGCCAGGAAGAGATTGTGAAAACTATAAAAGCAATCAAATGTATAAAGTAAAAATATTAAATTGGCTTTCCTAAAATATTGTCTGAAGATTTTCTCTTCTTCCTTGTCTTTTAAATACTTTAAAAAATCCTATTGCTTCCTGGCTATTGCTTTGAAAAAGAAAAACAGGTAAGGTAATTTTCTTTCTATCATGAGTGATCTATTTGTTTCATTATTCTATGATCCTTGAATCCTCAGGCAAAGTTTCAGTGGTATAAAATAAGGTATCTGAAACAAAATGGAGATATGAACAGCATTCCCAAAGAATGTCCCCCTCTCCCCAAAAAATCAGTCTAATTGTCTTCTCCTTGTTTCAGGATAGATAAGATGGGATATGTTGAATTTTTAGTTAATAAGAACAGGCTGCATGTATTCATGTGTGTATTTTAATTTTTTAAAAATTTTTTAACACAATCTCCAATGACTTAAGACCTATGTGGACAGAATAAGTTATTTTTGTTTTCAGCGGCTGCCATGCAAAAGTACCGTATTTTTCGGAGTATAAGATGCTCCAGACTATAAAATGCACCTAACTTTTTTGGGGAGGAAAACAAGAAAAGAAAAAAATCTGCCTCTGCCTCCTGGTATCCATCAGGTATTCATCTGGCCCGTTTGCCACTGTAGCCCATTCGCTGTCACCGCGGCCTGTTCGCAGCCACCGAATTGCCACCTCAGCAGCCCGTTTGCTGCCATCGTGGCCCATTCACCACCCCTGCAGCCTGTTTGCTGCCACCGTGGCCCATTTGCCATGGTCCATTTGCTGCGGCCCGTTTACTGCCACTCATTTGCTACCACTATGTCCTGTTTGCTGCTACCACGCTCCATTCAATGTGCCCCATTTGCTGCTGCCGCAGCCTGTTCTCCACTGCTGCAGTCCATTCGTCGTCACCCATTTGCCGCTGCACCCCATTCACTGCGGCCCATTCTAGAACAGCTGATCTGCACTGTACCAACCCTCCTCCCCCAGCTGCCACAACATTCACTGAATAAGATGCATCAAAATTTTCACGCACTTTTTTTTGGGGGGGGAAGTGCGTCTTATACTTCAAAAAATACAGTATATTCTGGATTGCCTATTGACACATTTGTCACTATAGGCTTCTGTAGTGCTGAAAATGGACAGTGGCTGCCAAGGCAACTCTAAGCAGACTCTCTTCATTGTATGGATGAAACAGAAGAAGGCTTGTAGATTCTGTCTTTAATCATTTTTTTAAAAAAACTTTTTGAGGGAAATCTTCTAAGTCTCCTTTCTGAAAATATTTCTGTTTGACTTGGCACAACAAGTAATTAGAATAAATTAAAACATTGGAGAAAATGTAAGGTATTTTAAGTTATTACTTTTCAAATCTTATAAGATTGTTTAGATATCACTAAAAGTCAGATATTTGTGTGTGTGTGTGTGTGTGTGTGTGTGTGTGTGTATCTAAATCCTGAAACTAGCTCTTTGAAAACTCTGTTTTTTAACTCTAAACCTGTTGTTTTCTTGCTTGCTTCTCTTTTGGTGGTCCATGTTTGGAGGGGAGGAATAAGGGAGAGAGATTTCCTTCAATGAAAGAAATGATATATATTTTTCTGTGATTTAAGCCAAAGTTACTTATATATATTTCTGTGATTGAAATCAAATACTGCTCTAAAATAATTCTGGACCACACTAGGTTGTTCCATAGCTATATCGAGAACTACAGTGGTTCTTCTTTGTCAGGTGTTGACTGACTCACTGCAGTCTCTTTATTGATGGATTGATAAATGTTTCAGATTTGGCTGAAATTGGAGATTTTATCCATAGCATGCAGTTTGAACTTTATATGTTCAGATCTTCTTGGCTATAGCTGTTATTTCTAGTACTTCCTTAATCTTCCTTGTTTCTAGATGATATTTCTCGATTGAGTATTCTTCTTCTTCAGCTTCTTTTCTTTCATCTGTTGTAGTTGTTTGCAAGTGGTCTTAGCAACCTGATCTTATTTCATTTATTTATTTAGGGGAAATTATATTGCCACCTATTCACATATGGCGACTCATTCGCACATGGCAACTTCCAGCCCAATCTTTCATTTTGATAGTGCACTGTTGATTTTTTTTAATCTTAGGTATTTAGTTATACCTCCAAGTGTGTGGTAGATTCATTGCTTTGTTTCTTTCAGTGAGCTGTGGCTTATGTTTGATATTGCAGTATTGGCATCTTTTAATATTTGTGGTAGCTTTTATTCTGAAAGAAGCTTTAATGCAGGCAACCTTATTCTGCTGTTTTTGTCCTGTTCTAGATGTTCAGTTATTCTTTGTTTCAATTCTTCTTTTTTAGTTATATTGTTTTGTTCTTTCTGAGAAAAAGGCAAAAGAGAGCGTACCTTGTTTCAGAATGAAAACAATTCAATACTATGTTGGCTTCTTCTACTGTTGATTCCTCTTTCTTCAAGAAGTAGTTTGAGCTACTTCTGACAAGGTTTTGATTTCTTTGTCCTGGGTAGACCTTTGTATTTTTATATTTGTCCAATTCTGCTCCTGTGAGTACTTTATTTTGTATTATAAATCAGTATTGATCTGCTAGCCTCTGTTCTGTTATTTCTGATTCTTGATGTTCTTTCCAGAATTGGTCCATTCATTTCAAATATCCTCTTCTTGTTGGGCTTGCTCTGTAATAATAGCTCACTATTTTTTTGTTCTCAATTACTATACATTTCCAATGGATAAATACCTTTTCTTCCAGTAGTCCTGCAGTTGCTGTCCCTGGTTGCTCAGCCAGTGGTCTTGATTCCTGTAGCTTATTTGCCACCAGATGTGCAGGAATTCCAACATCTTGTGGTTCTTGTTGTCCTGGGCAACAACTAATTTGGCTTGATTTTCTGTAAATTATATCTCACCATATTGTTTATGGGAGACACAATCTTTATCTGGCTCCTCTGTCCATTATGGTTCAACTTCTGATTATAGCTCTCATCTTTCTCAGAGTATTCCAGCCCTACAATCATGTCAAGGTAGTCCCTTACTTGGATTTTTTATTATTTGTTGCATAGTCAGCCAGATGTTTAGACTGGATTTGACACTTTTTTCCACTCATCATGTCCTTTCCAAGAACCTGGGATAGCTAGATGTTAAGGGTGGGAATTATTATTATTATTTCACTGATTATCATCTTACATTTGTTTATCAGTTTGCTGATCTTTGTATATTGTGGCAAACTGCATGCATATAATTTGATGTAAAGTCTGTACAGTGTAACACATGCATGATGTGAAATATGATTGAAAGATTATTGAATAAGCTTAAGAAAGGTTCAAGCAGCGGTGAAATTCCCCCGGTTCTATCCGGCTCACCAAACTGGTAGCACTGGTGGCGGGACCTGCTGGAACATTATTAGTCTCTTTTTTTACTGTCTGTGCATGCGTAGAAGGATCTGCGCATTTGCAGAAGAGGCATACGTGTGCTCCCGTTCCCGAACTGGTAGCGAAGGTAAGTGGATTTTACCGCTGGTTTCAAGCATGCAGATACCCAGAAGCATACATATTACATAGAAAAAAATGATTTTTCAAGAGTACTGATGCAATGGAAGATCAAAAAGGAAATTTCAAATGTATATGTTGATATGGAAGTCTGTTTTTAATATTCTCAGATAAGAATGCTAACATATTAAAATGATTTTTGTGATTGTTTACAAAAATGTTTAAGTTTTGTAAGGGCTAGATTTACACAACACCTATTGCTAGCACTTTCCATATATCGATTTATATATTCTATATATTCCTTTCATTCATGTGTTTATTTATTAAAATTATATGCTGCCCATCTCACTATCTATCGATTGACTGTGTTTGTAATTCAAACCAAGACCAGTCCAATATATAAGAAATAATATATTGTAATTAATCCTAGATAAGAATGATCCAGTAAATCTTAGTTTCTTACTTGAAAAGTGAAAATTTGTAAATAAAAATAGCCAAATAGCTCTGAAAATTGGCTTTGCCAAGATAGGGTGGTGAATTTTTTTTGCCATTATTATGTTTGCACAGTATTGACTATTGAACTTCTTGAACTTGTTAAGAACAGCTAATGCAGATCTGGTGGTCACCATGCTGAGCTGTTAATAGATTTTTATGATTAATGCATTTGGGAGACAAAAATAATTATATCTTTCCTGAGTTAGATAATTTATTTTACTAGAAGTGGAAATATTATTAAGATAACCTTGGCTCCAATATGTTTTAAATCGTACAGCCTAAGGATGGGAACCGACAATACCACAAATTTTCTTATGACAAATTTTTGCTTAGCAGAATTCTTTGATTGGGAATTATCACAGTTACATTATTTAGTTATTTATTTAGTCTTCTTTTATATAGAAAAAAATGGTATATTTAGTATTAGGATTTGCATTAATCTATATGGGGATTAATATGAACTGGTAGCTTTTCATTCACATATTTGATCCAGCAATAGTTTATTATAATACGAAAGGAAATATTATTTTAGCTGAATTTCACTTTACCTTCCAACATTTTTTTTCCCAAGCAGACCTTGCAATGCTCTGTATTGTTCTGCATGTCTGCAGATGTCTCTTTCACACTGAAATATTTGGAGCATATCCTATTTTATGGCAAAGGAAAGATTTATGTGGGAAGAAGAACCCTGCATTGCTTCTTAATTCTCATTTTCTCTAGTTTCGGTTTAAAAAAGCAAACCCAAAATCTACTCCTTTGCCATCGAAGACAACAAATTTTGCAGTAAAACTTTTTCTGTCTCTAGTTTACCCCATTATCAATCAGCAGGAGAGTCTTCCTTTCCAATATTATAGCACATTTTGAAAATGCTATAAAAAGTGTCATTAATTTGAAACTTCAGCAATGTGACAATGATACTATGTCCAGTCTCCTAATCTGTAAAAACAAGATTAAGGGAAAATAAATTACATTTGGCCTGTTCCATAATCTTCAATTTTGCTCATTTTTGCTATCAATTTTTAAGTTACCAGTGGAGTATGTAGAATTATAGTGGTGGAAGGGACCTTGGCGAGCTTCTAATCCAGTCTCTTACCCATGGCATGAGTTCTCATGCTATCTTGGATAAATAGTTGTCCAATCTTGAAATCCTTGAAAACCTCCAAAGATGAAGCACACACAACTTCAGGAAACAAGGTATTCCATTGATTAATAGTTTTAATTGTCAGGGAATCATCCTCATTTCCAGGTTGGATTTCTTCCTTATGGGCTTCTTTGTATCTTCTATCATGTCTCTCCTCTTGCCCTCATTGCTTCTTGTATCTTCTATCACATCTCCCCTTAATTTTCTCTAAACGTATCTAGTTTCTTTTGCCATTCTTCATAGGATTTAGCCCTCAGACCTCTATTATCTTTTTGCGCTTCTCTGCACTCTTTCTATTGCCTCAGGATCTTATTTGTAATACGATAACTAGAACTGAATGCAGTATTCCAAATATGGCTTCATCAGTGCAGTATACAGGGGCACTATAACTTCCTGTGACCTTGATGCTATCTTCTATTGACTAGTAGTATATTGGCTTTTTTGACAGCTACCATATATTGCTGACTCAGACTTAAGTAGTGGTCCACCAGGACACCTAGCTCTCTCACAGGCACTATGTTGAGTTATGTACTACCTATCCTGTACCTGTGCATCTGGTTTTTCCTGTCTTTTCTCATCACTAAACTACATCTTGTTGATAGTGCCCAATGCTCAAATCTGTCAATTTTGAATTTTGAGTTTATCTTCCAAAGTGTTAGCAATGCACTCCCACTTTTGTGTCATTCACAGATTTGATAAGTATCCCTTCAAATCTCTCAACTAGATTATTTATGAGGACAGGCCCAAGACAGAAACTTGAGGTACCCTATTTCATGCTTCTTTCCAAGTAGCTGTAGTTCTTTGAGGACCATGTACTGAATGTGGTTTGTCAGGCAACTGCAGCTCCATCTTGTAGTGTTACTGTCTATGCAACATTTGTTCCATCTTACCAAGAATTAGGCTGTGGTCTATTTTATCAAATGCCTTGCTGAAATCTAAGTATACTATTTCCATAGCATTTTCTTGGTCCAATAATTTAGTCACTTTATCAAAGAAGACAATAAGATTTGTTTGGCATGCTGGCTTCTAGTAATCACCTTGTTCATTTCTTGGTGTTCACAAATCTGCTGCTTGATTACCTTTTCAAGAATGTTCCCCAATTTTGATATCAAGTTGATTGGTCTGTAATTTTCTGGATCCATTTTTCCCTTTTTGAAGATTAGGATCACAGAGTTATTTTCTAGTCCTCTGGCAATTCACAAATGCTCCAGGGGCTTTCAAAGATTTCATTCAGCAGTTCTGAAATCACATCAGCCAGTTCCTTTACCCTGGGATGTAAACCATCTGGTTTAAAAGGATTGAATTTAACAGGTTGGACTATTTTTCCCCTTTGTATAAAGACTAATGAAAAAAAAATGAATTAAGCAGTTCTATTTTTTTTCCTTGCTGCCCATCAGTTTCTTGCCACCGTCTTCCATTAGAGGGTTAAACATTTCCTTGACTTTCCTCTTGTTGTTTACATATCAGAAGACACTTATTTTGTTATTTTTGGCATTGGTTAGTTCATTCTAAGCCTTAGCCTTCCTGACATTACCCTTGGAAACTTGGGCTATTTGCTGATATTCTGTCCTGCTTAAAAGCCTCTCTTGCCATTTTTTATACTTTTTTTTTGTCCCTATGTCAGAGATATTTCTGTTCAACTATATAGTTAGGATTAAATGGTAAATGAATGAATGGGAGTCAAAGATCCAAATAGACTTCCTGTTTTATACTGTTATTTGTAAGATTTGTGTGCTGTTAGGGCTGCTATCTTGATCCAATGACATGAGATTCTATTACTCTCTTGCTTCTAGTGAGCACCTCTTCACTTTCCCAGAATCCTCCAGTAGTACACAAACACTCCCAGTGAGGCATTTGGTATTAAAATCAATACACTTTTCACTCACAATTTTTAAAAACAAATTCTGACACTATTTTTTAAAATAGATATTTGAAACTCTAAAGGAAAACCTTATGACATCATCACTTTGGATGGTTAACAAGAAAAGCACAAGTAACTAGATATTTTGGAATTAATGTCACAGCTAATAGAATGTGTATAGGAATAATAGTGAACAGCTCTATGCTGCATACCAGTCAAGCAGTACATAGTTAGATCTTTCTAAAAATCATAGTCTCCTAGTTCAAAATAACTAAGGAAGTATGGAACTATCATTAACAGTCAACTTCATCAATACTCTGCTTTGCCAATGACCAACTCTTTCATGAAAAGCATAGGAAAAATGAAGATGTACTGTATAAACAGTAGGAATGTTAAACTGTTAAAAATATTTCAGACTAAAATAATGAGAACATTTAATAGTCAAGCAAACGACAGGATTACAGTAGGGTTGAATGCCTAGATGGTGGTGGGAAGAAGTTGGATCTGTGCCAAGGTCTTAGATTTTTTTTTCTTATAGAAGGGAGATGTCTTTGCACAAGATCAAGAACATAGGTTGAAAAGAGGAAATGCTGTATAATGAAAACAGTCCAAGGAAGTCAGTGAAATGAAAACAGTTAGGATTAATGGTAAACAAATGAATGGGAGTCAAAGAACTTTGTTATGCCCCTATGTGGTGAGAAATTGAGTGAAATATTTTAAAAGTGGATTTGGAACCATGTGGAAAGTAGGACTGACATAAGGAAAGGCAGGCCAAAGGTGTACCTTGTTAACCTATTGAGTAACTGGACAAATAGTGGATGAAAAAAAATTAAATTATACAAACTGGAATGCAGATGACATTACATTACCTGCATTTTCTAAGTTGGATCAGAAACGTAAAAGTTAAGTGATGTACAAATGTACAAATTATTCCAGAAATACAATACAATCAGGAATAGGATTTACAAAGTTTGCCTGTAAACACATGGATCCATGAGTCTGATTAAACATTGGAGAAACACATGAGAAACTTCCCTACAGAATTTCAGAAAATATAAGAGATTTAATAGATTAAAAAGTGCAGACAATACTTAATTTAGGATGCATAGAGCCACCTTACAACAAACATACAAATGCATTAAGCTATAATCTTCCATTTTTAAAAAATCTGGTTAATCTCACAAGATGGATAAGCCAAATGAAATACAATTAATGTGTTGTGTGAATTCTACCAATAAGGAAAATACCATTCATCATAGTAAAGTGTTATTTAAAAGACTGAAGATAAACAGTTGACATTAATAAATAGCGCACTGAGAATGTTTAATACTGAGCTTATTAAATTTCTAAGACATTTTATCTTTACATAAATTTTAAGTTTTTAATCTACTATAATGCCACTGGAAAACCTTATCTACTTCAGAAATAAGGTTGAAGAATTCCTGTTAGACTGAGGGGACTTTGGAAAACGAGCTGCACAATAACAAAGACAGGTCACCAAAGTGTGTTGTGTCAGAGCAGATAATTTGAAGTGCCTGAGAATAGGAGAACTGAAGAAGCAAAGGGCAGGTGCAGAATTTGAATGAGACATACAGTCAAAAAGACAGGTTAAGGTCATACAGATGTTTTAAAGACAAGAACAGGATACAGGGGAAATTAGAAACTCAGCATTAGGATCTGGAGTGAGTTACCCCCTTTAAAAAAAGGAAAAGAAATAGGAGAACAGCTCCTGTACCTTATCAACCTCTGATGCAACAGGGTACTGCTTGTTTCAATAAAAGAGACTATCTGTAGCTCAGGGTTGAAATGAAGGGGTGCTTGCTGTTCTCTGAATTTAGTTCTTTTCTTGCAGATATTTCATTATCCAAACTAGGTAATATCATCAGGAGAGCATCAACGACCCTTATTGACAATTTTTTAAATATTGTGCTTTTACACTACTAGGGCTGTTTGACTACCTAACCTTGGGCTGAGTTTTGAACTTACAAAGATAGCTACTGAAATACATGAAATGCAACAATCATCAGACATTATGGCTTTATTTGACTCAAAGTGAATTTATAAGAATAATTTAGGGGTAATAATTTCCCAGAAGTATCCTATTTCTGTATTCCATACAAAGAGCAATTATAATACTATTTTTATAATGTTTCTTCTTTATAATGCAATCTTGAATATATCCAAGAGGCATATCTTATTATGCTCTTTTCCAATATATATATATATATATTTTAAAAAATACTTTGCTGATCCCCATATAGCTATCTCCAATAAGATCATGAAATATTATGATGTCGTGATTTAATCAAATAAACTGAATAGATAGTTATCCTTCAAACATTTCATTCTGATACAAAATTATTTGTATTTTAAGCATGTATAATTTCCTAGATAAATTATGGAATGTTATTTTCTTCCATAATATCATTAAGTGACCCCATCCCCAACCATCACTTAAAAAATACAATCACTTAAAAACCCTACAAAATACTTTATTTTGTAGGGTTTTTTCTCTTGTAAAAATTGGAAGAAACATATTCCATTTCAGCAAAGGATATGGTACATGTAATAAGCAGAGAGGAAGTCCACCAGCAAATCATGCCAAAGAGAAGTCCCTGTAATTCTTGCTTTGAAAAGGGCAGATAATTCAGTACAAATTTTGAGGAAAATTCCTGGGGGTGGGGGGAGCAGGAGGAGGAGGAGGAGGAAGAGATTTTCAGGTGGCATAAATGCATTTTGTAGTATTGAAAGTATACAGTGCTAGTAATTTGTCTCAGGAACAGTAATGTAGCAGTAAAACATGGTTTTTGTATGCAAAAAAGTTCAAATCAATGGCATTTCTAGATAGAAAGGAAAAGTATCCCCATCAACCAGTATAAATACTGTAATAAGAGACTAATGATCATATTTGAAAAAGTACTTTGATGTTGTTATATGTAGATTTTATATCTGTATTACTGTATTAATTTCTATATATTTCCTTCATATACTAACACATTTTAATATCCTAAAATTTCTAAGATTCTTAAAGAAAATAGGATGTAAAACTGAAATAATCCTCTGATCTAAATAAAAATAAATTTAAAAAGCCACCCTGAGTCATCTTACATGGAAGACGGGTAGCATAAACATATAAACATATAAACAAATAAATAAATGTGTATGTGATTTGAAACTTACAGGTGATTTGAACATAAATGAGCATAGAATGAATATATCTTGTTCATAGCAATATGAAGAGGCCTAAGGAAGAAAAGTAAAACCTCAGGTAATTCCTGAGTAAAATGAAAACAATTATGTATACCAGGTAAAGCATAATGAAAATGAGTTCAGAACCTTATCAGCACTTGCCTCCTTCTATGATATCAAACTGTTTGCATAGATTTGTAATGGATCTGGACTCAGTTATTCATCATATATAAAAAAGATATTAGATGGCTTTATTGCTGAAAATATGTTTATAGATGGTGTTGTGTGTGTGTGTGTGTGTGTGAGAGAGAGAGAGAGAGAGAAAGAGAGAAAGAGAGAGTTGAGAACGGGAGAGGAAGAGTGAAATGTTATGTAAAATGTTATATAAAAAGGTCAATTGAAGCTTTATTGACAAGGTACTGTTAAAATCATTTTAAGAAGTGTGGTCAATTACACATGCAATTAAAAAAACCAGATTTTTTAAGAGTTTACATTAGCAAAAACTGGAAAGCAATGAGATGAAAATGTAATTTTTTTGTCTTCCTCATGGTTGAACCTTCCCCCGCCCTCTCTCTCAAATGAAATAGAACACTAGAAGGGCCAGTACATTTACTATACAAAGCCTGACTCAAAACAAGGACATTTTCTCAATTCAACCTCTCTTACCTAAGGCTATTCTTAGCGAAGTGTGACAGTCAACAAATGCATCAAAGATGTAATGAATTCAAGAGAATTCATGTATTCTCTCACAGATATTCCACTACAGACCAACACCTCATATTATTCCTTTACCACAGCAGCCATGTGAGTGGGTCAGAGGGAAGCAACAGAAAAAGAGCAATCATCAAAACAGAGTAGCAAAACAGGAAGTAGCATCTTTGATGGGAATTATTCAAAATGTGGAAGCAGTATTTCCACATAACTAAGTCTAAAAGAAGACTGGTTGTCTCTTGCTCATCCTTAGGGCTTTTCTATTTTTCATTTTCTCTCATCAAAGAGAAGAAAACTAGCATTATTACTACTGTTGTGTAATACCTGACTCTGTGGTTTCTTCCCCAAACCCCCAAAACTTTAACCTTAGACTCTCTATTGTTGACCTCACCCCATTTCTAAGAGGTCTGTAAGGGGCATGCATAAATGCACCAACATGCCTACCATCC
This sequence comes from Masticophis lateralis, assembly GCA_030761175.1. Classification (NCBI taxonomy): domain Eukaryota; kingdom Metazoa; phylum Chordata; class Lepidosauria; order Squamata; family Colubridae; genus Masticophis; species Masticophis lateralis. The sequence goes on along the minus strand of JAUDYJ010000003.1, from coordinate 83,186,146 downwards.
CTGTTCTAATGTCCCCTTTTATTTGTATTTATTTCATGTATTCATAATCATGTTTATACTTATATCTGTTATCTAATACATGCTTGACAAAAATTAATAAATAAAAATAAAAATAGAGTAACTGAGATAATAGCTGATCTCATACCATGTACTAAGCCATGGTTTTATTAGGCATTGTGTTTAAGTAAAGTTTTTAAATAAACCATACAGGCTAAAATCACATAGTCATTAAACCCATACTTAGTAATCTTTTAATCCCCAGAATTTAATGATGCATTTCCTGAATTTGGGAAGGGAGGTATATTTTATTCACATCTATTTATTTAGGACAGGCTACTCGAACTGGTGTAGAAAATCAAATGTTACACTCAATATAATACTATCAAAATGTATAATAACAGGAATTACAAAGTATAATTACCTTAAATTTATAATTAATATAAAAATCCTGATACCAGGAGCTCAAGAGGTCTCAAGTCCCAAAGACTTTCTGGAACACTCAAGATTTTGCAAAGTTATGAAAGGTCAGGAGACTGGGAGTTATTCTTGTCTTAGAAAGTTACAAGTCCCCATAGAGAATGCCTACTTTCTCCCCACATTGCCAATCTTGATGGGAGGACCTTCATTGGCATTTCCTATGTTCTCTGATGGGGTGGGCAGACAGACTCTACACAAGACAGGCAGTCTTGAAGTTGTCCATGTCCTGAGGCAAGTAAAGCTGTTAGGTTCTTGAATTGCACACAGAAATCTTCTGATAACCTGCCACAATGCTGTTAACTGACAATAATGAGACTGCCCAATAAGCACTGCACTGTCTACCAACAGATGTTTCTGAGTGTTCTTCAAGTTTTTATTTTACTTTCCTACAACATAAACAGCTTTTGTATTTCTCGTCTCTAAATAATGAAGACTTCTTTAGCAGCTGAAATGATGGAAGAAGGTTCTATGAGCTACAAAGAAAGGGAACTCAGACTCTGCATGTGAGTCAGAAGCCATAAGCAGGTGTCCTTGGCTTAGGGAAAAGTAGAATCTGCAGATATGTAGCTATGCATTACTATTGACAATATATTAGCATATATTCTTGTTTCATGTGTTCCAGAAAAAGCTAGGTCAATGATATCTAAGCTGCAAAAATGTGGCTAACCACTGAACTTTAATAGAAAGATACAACAACAAAAATTGAATTGTTTTCTGCTAATGATAATCTTGATTTTTGCAAGCCAAATATGATAATTCTAGTCTTGTTGCTTAACTGTCTTAACTGGGCATAGCATATACTTAAGAACTGTGAGTTCTAGCAAAGATTATGAACATGTAATTTTGTCCCACTTCCAAACTGAATTGGAACAGAAGCACACACATAAATATACACAATCATACACAAAATCATGTTCATTAGAGGTCATTATCTATAACTGAGCAATAAATTATGGTTTTCTCTGTGTTTTAGCACTGATATCATCTTAAATTGTTCCTCCTAGTATTGCCCCCTATTTGTTATTGTGGTTGTTATTTGTATACCAGCTGCCCTTTCCACCCTCCTTAGGCAGTTTAAGATAGAGACTGGAATGTATAACTTTCTACTCCATTTCATTAAGAGAATTCTACTGATTTTCATCAGATAATAGGAGGTCCAATTCAACACTTTTCATCTCTACCTAATATGGTACAAAGTAATTTAATGGTCACTACAGGAATCCACTAATCCATTCTTTCTTTCCCATTATTAGGTTTTGGCTAATGAATAGTGGATTAGTTAATTTTAGCAAAATCAGCAAAGTAATGTACATGCCTCTAAAATATTTTAGAACTTACTGTGTTTATTATAGTTCCAAAGAAAATCAATGCAAAACATTCCCTTTGTTTATCCAACATAAATGCAAGAAATGAATGCAGTAAAAGCAAGGATTCAACGGTTGTTTCCATTACACTATGTAAGCTTATTACTGCATACATACAGCTTCAGGGGTCTATCAGAATATCCAAGCAGCTAGTGTGCCATTGAAACTCTTGGTTTGTAACAATTTTCTTAAACTGAGGATCCTTTGGTATTTGGTATCTTTCCTGGTAATAAAACTTTTATACCTATTGTATGTCCCAGGAGCAAAAGAGTGTTCATTGCTCCCAATATTAGTTTCACAACAAAAATGTGAAAGAAATCTGAAATAACCATCTGAAATAATGTAAATGAGAATAACTGATAATTTGGTTCTATTGTCACTATGGAGAGATGGGGTAAAGAATAATGAAAGAAATAAGAGTCCTCAGTTGAGGGGAAGGAGCAATATGTGGTGAAGAATTTCAGCAAACTGAAGTTTCAAAAACCAGATAGGAAATCGGCTAAGAGAGTGTGAATATATGTGTAGGGAATATGAAAAGGAAATGTTTGCTATATTAAATGAATTCTGTGAAGAAATAAAATGGAACTACTAATCAATCAGAAGAACAAGAACAGGCAGCAATGATAAAGGGTCTAGAAAAGTTCAGTGGGGACACAGATATGGATAAGAACAGTAAGTAAAATCTACCCAAACTTTTTGTAATTTCATGGACAAGTCCATATTTGTTTGACATTGCCTTTTTCATTTTGATATTTATGAACTTTGGGTAACTTTCCAGTTTAGCTTACAGACCAATGATTTTTGCGTATTATCAAAGTAATAATCTGTTCTGATTCTACTTAGCTTTTCAATATGAGCCAAGGTTGATGCCACCCAGTTGGATAATAAAAGCAACTATTCTACAAACCGTGAACACGAGACTTATGGAAAAAGCTAGAAAAATATATGGAAATTTAAGCAGAAGGAAAACTTTGTTTTCTGGAAAAAAAGTATTAAGCCCTCAGAAACAGAAGAAATACTGGTAAAGAACCTAATATGGACTCATGAAAAGAAGTCCGAAGAAGAAGAATAAAGTGAGTTAATAAGTCCTATTCTGACAATAATGTCAAGTGGTTATTTATTCATTCATGTATTTATTCATTCACTTATTAATTTTTGCAGCAACATGGGTTTAAAAGAAAATCCAAATGGTTTTTGTAACTTTAGTAATTATTATGATTGTGCAAATCATCAATATTCTTGTGCAAATGAAGTGTAAAAGTATGTGCAAGATAGCGCTCACCATTTATCATTCTTAAGTATATTTAAAAGTACCACTCCATTTTTAAGGAAACCATGAAAAATAAGTTGAACCTGTTGCATTGCGATATTATCTTATTAAGGTTCACATCGCTCAACAAGACATGTTTTTTTTCTCTCTCAAGGATACCTTACTGCAGGCCAAGAAGGACAGCAATTGTCCAAAGTGTTATGTTTTCCTTTTAAAATTACCTTTCAGCTTCAAATGTAATATCCAAGTGTGACAGTCCAAAGTAAACTTTGGCAAGAAGCCCAAACATTCAAAGAAATGAATACAAGCTCTGCATCTCTCTGGGTGATTTATTAGTGCACAATAGTTGCGCTAAATTAGAATCAAAGTACAATTTGTTAAAAGACATGTCTGCTGTTTTGTAACAAAGCTTTGTTCACCCTTGTAAATGCCCTTCGCAATAAAAATCCAATTTAGGCTTATACTACAGACAAATGAAGTTTATTTTATAAATGGACTTGTTCAGTTCTTTTCTTCATTCAGTTTTGAAATAGGAAGTTGGATTATTTTGTTATCAAAGTCCTGGTCTGTCCCTCATGGCTTCTTAAAGCAGGGGTGAAATTCAGTAGGTTATGACAGGTTCTGGAGACAGGTAGCGGAAATTTTGAGTAGTTTGGAGAACTGGCAAATACCACCTTTGGCTGGCCCCAGAGTGGGGTGGGAATGGAGATTTTGCAATATCCTTCCCCCAGGAGTGGGGAAGGAATGGGGATTTTGCAGTATCCTTCCCCTGGAGTGGGGTGGGAATGGAGATTTTGCAATATACTTCCCCTGACTTGCCCACCAAGTGTCGCCCCCCAAGCCACACCATGCCAACTTTGTTGCCTCTTTGCCCTCTGGAATGCAGCCCCTCCCTCTTCTGAATCAAGAAGTCATTCCAGCACAATATAAACAAAAAAAATCTATTAAAACAATATCTGTATCACATACATTGAAATCCTGATTGTGTTGATTTGGCTCTTATTGATGTCATTAAACAATATGATTTTACCAACAATGTCCTCTTGTGTGTTAGTTGCTCAAAAATTGTCACCTGTTTAGCTAATAACTTTCAAAATTTCCATGAGCTAATACACTATTCAATAATAAATGTCTTAACTACTCTATGGCATTATCCTTTTAGTTAATATCTAATATATATTAGCAGGCAGAAAGCATTAGGAACATTCAGAAAATTTTACTGCTGCTAGTGTTAGTGAATCAAAGATTTGGGATTGACTCTGAAATAACAGTCAATAATTAATGTATCAGTTCCTTGATTATATTCAGTTTGAATATTATTTGGGTTGGTTGATTTTTGTTCTAGGATCTCTAATGAATATCCATGATTACTAAAAGGAATCTGGAAGCTGTTGGCAAAAAGTGTATTAGGTTTCATTTCGCTTTCCTTGGCTGAAATCCATTTTTTAATTAAAAAAAATGATAATATAAAAAAGCATTCTTTAAAACAGAATTTTCCTAAGGCAGCTAATAACCTTTGTGCTATGGAAATTTAATAGATAAATCATTTCAATCTTATTCTGGTGAATTGTACTAAAACACTTTATTTTTTACATGTGTTTTTTTCTTTCCCAAGATAAATTATAATTGGTTCATGAGTATAGGTCATGCTGTGTATTTTAAGAAAGGATCAATAACTGAAATATATAAAATGCCCTTCGGTTATTAACTACAGAAGGCTGAATAGATCTGGTTAACGTCGCGGCGAGATCGGAGACAGAAAGCGGGTCTCCGTGTTTCCGTGCTGAGTTCTCCTCATTGGTGGGCTCCGAAAGGAGCCAAAGCTGCCTTGGAGGGGTGGTGAAGCAAAGAGGTATGCCCTGCAAGGACTCGGAGGGTCACAACTCTCCTGCCTGACCCGGGCCTTACTTTCCCTCTCAGCCATGATGAGGAGAAGAGACAGCCTAAAATGACTGCCATGAAGCTGGGATAGCCGATAACCACCTAATCTTTGAGCCGGAGAAGATTTTTGTGAACATTGTGGAACTGGGTGAGAGGATTTTGTTTACCTGAAAGTTAACACCAAAAGAGAAATCTAGGAGTTAGTCAGAACTATCTGTTAAAGTGGTGATCAAACACTTTGAGAAAATTATCAGACTGGAAGGAAAGAATTAAAGAGAGAAACATTTTTTTTTCCAAAAATATAGGAAATTGGACTCTCAAATTGGGAAGAAGTGACATTGGGAAGGCAATTTAAAATGCTGGAATTACTTATTTAAAAAATTAACACTGCATCTATAATTGAATTACAAATTAAATAAATATTTTAATTTAAAATAATTAAAACCAGATTTTTAGTAATAATATTTAAAAATTAACCTGAGAGTACCACCTGCTGGTGAAAGGAAAATATACAAGCCTGGGAATACCCATTTAAAGAACTGTGAAAATATTTACTGGACTATATACATCTACCCTATGACCAATGGAGATTTAAATGTGGGAACAAGGAAGACACTTAATTAAAGTGACCCCTGAATGTTAAATTATATGACTGAATCTATAAAGGTGATTTAAAGAGGCTTGGATAACTCCCTGGACTATGTAAATGGAACTGACTGACTACTTATGGAACATAAAGAACTGTGATTAGTGTATACTTTGAAGAGTAACCTCAGGTTTGAACAAATGGCTCTTGGGCTATTGGCCAAAAGTGGAATTTATTAAAAAGGATGCACCATAAGGGGGAAATGAGCAGAACTTTGAATGAGACAGACTGGATGTTTCAAAGCATAAAGGATATGATACAGAAAGAACATAAGGAAATTATGGAATTAATGGATGGCATAGATCAAAAATTGAAAACATTATACAAAGGACAATGAGCAGTGACCAAGATGTCCAGGAAAGGAAGGAGCTACCAGAAAGAATAGAGGGAAAAACAGAATTGAGGAATCAACAAAAAGAAGATAGCAAGGAGTCATCAGTAAAATTAATAATGTTTGATGAATCAAACCAGGGGGGAAACATTCTAAGAGATCTGAAAAGAGAATGGGAGGAGCAGGAAGATACTTGGGGAAGGGAGATAGGGGTCCAGGCTGATAATTTCAAAGCTAGACAGTGGAAGAGGGTAGGGATGGGAGAAATACTTAGATTGACTAGGCAGGATGTAGACACAGATACAGACAGAGATGAAGATTTAAGAAAAGAATATGGGAGGCAAGATAAAATAATAAGAATTAAAGTATTGATGCAGGCAAGAGTTGATGGATAGAAGGCAGATAGGAAAAAGAAGAAAATTTTCTTTTCTTTTTCTTTTCTTTTTTTATAATGGTGGCAGAAGGAGAAATTAGAACAGAGATAGGAATGTGTTCAATAAGACACATTCTTATTAATTACTTGTATATATACCTTTACATGATGAAAGAAAAGTAATAATAAAATGGGAAAATTATTGAATGATGGAATTACTAAGTTTAAATAATATTGTGATTGGTAAATGTTGAGCAATTAAATAATGAAAAGAACATATTTTAATATAAACATGTGTGTTAATACTAGAATTATATAGATTGGATTAAAGCAAAGAATATGAATAGAGTTATTTTGTATGTTTAAATAATATTGTGATTGGCATTAGAATAGTATATTGAAACATTGAATAATGAAACAATGAAGGATAGTATTTTAATATAAATATTCTAAGAGTGAAATATGGGAAATATGAATAAGAACTAAGTATTAAAAATGGGAGAATTGGAGATTAAATAATGGTATTACTGAGTTTGTTTAAATAATATTATGATTTGCAGTGGAATAATAAAGTGAAATAATGAGTGATAAAATGATGAAAGAACATATTTTAATGTAAACAGATGTATTAATAGTGGGATCATATAGATTGGAAGAATGTAAAGAATATGAATAGAATTAATTTGCATGCTTAAATATTATGATTGGTATTAGAATTGTATATTTAATATTGAACAATGAAATAATGAAGGAAAGTATTGTAATACAAGGGGAACATCTTTTAATATAATGGTGACATGAATAAAAGTTAGAATAAAGACAGAAATAAGAGAAAAGGGGAATATTAGTAGACATATTGTTATAAAATAAGACAAGTGCGAGGATAAGAGGGAGGTTTAGAAACTGAACTGTGGTAGTGTTATGTATGTTTAAACAATATGAAATAATGAAATATTATAATTTGATATAAATGTGTATTACTGCTAGAAATATATAACCTGGATGAATGTGATAACTATGATTAATAATACTATTTTATCTGTATTGTAATGTATGGCAACCAGGTGTCACACTGTTGATTTGTGTATGCAATCTAAAATAAAAAACTTCTTCTTCTTCTTCTTCTTCTTCTTCTTCTTCTTCTTCTTCTTCTTCTTCTTCTTCTTCTTCTTCTTCTTCTTCTTCTTATTATTATTATTATTATTATTATTATTATTATTATTATTATTATTAAAAAGAAGACTGAATGAATATGTGTTAGATCCACTATTTGCAAACTATAAAATGAATTGAAGAGAAAGTTCTATCTTGTATCAAGATATATTTTAGTTCAAATATATCTCTTCAACATATTTGTTAATATATAGGGAAAAGCATATTTTTAGAGTCTACAGCCATGATGGCAAATCTATGGCATGGGTGCCATAGGTGGCATGCGAAGCTGTATCTGTGGGCATGCGAGCTTGCCCTACTCAGCTCCAGTGCACATATGCATGCTGGCTAGCTAATTTTCGGGCCTTCCGGGCCCACCTGAAGTCAAGAAATGGGCTGTTTCCGGCCTCTGGAGGGCCTCCCAGGTGGGGAAGGTAAGGCTGTTTTTGCCCTCCCCAGGCTCCAAGAAAGCCTCTGGAACCTGGGGAGGGTGGAAAATGGGCCTACTGGCCCACGGTGTCATCATGTGCCAAAAGTGGGGATAGAATGGGGGGTCATGCGCGCATGTGCGGGGCGTGGGACACATTGAATTATGGGTATGGGCACATGCATGCGTGACACCCCACACACACATAATCCCCACTTTTGGCACGTGACAGCAAAAAGGTTAGACATCACTGGTCTATAGTATCTAAAAAAAAAATCTATCTATGACTCTGTACCTTATGGGAATAAATATTTGGTTGAGCATATAAGCAATAATGTTCTACTGCAGAACATGTTCTTTGTGTTCTGCCTTGCTGCTTGTAAATCTAATACAAAGCATGTCAAATTCCTTGTTATTTGGACATTCAATTCTATACCCATTCATTTTTAGCTAATAGACTTGCTGTCAGATTCAGAGAAATGGGATGGAATCATTTATAGTTGCAATGTGAAGTATACCAGTCCAAATCTATCTTTAGTTGGATAGAAAAAATATTTTTCTAATCATAATCAGTTTAACATTTAATATCCACAAACACCATGCCCAGTTGGCATATATGCTCTAAGTCATGGTTGTTATTGTTTTAAATTAAATAAATAAATATCATAATATCATATCACATCATGTATTATATCACATCATATCATATCAAAAAAAGCCAAAGTTAGAATGAAGTACTGCAAACTAACTCTACCAGCTGCCAGCAGTTCAATCCTGACCAGCTCAAGGTCGACACAGCCTTCCATTCTTCCAAGGTCGGTAAAACGAGGACCCAGATTTTGTGGGGAAATACGCTGATTGTAAACCATTTAGAGATGGCTGTAAAGCACTATGAAGCAATATATAAGTCTAACTGCTACTGCTATTGCTATCATATAATATCTATCATTGTGAACAGGGTTTTTTTTTTTTTTCATTTGTGAGAAATACATGCCACAATCCTATGTTCTGATACAAATACACAATTTAGGCACTTACTTTATCAGATATTGGAATGCAAATTTTCGGGAGTAAGGGTTGAATTGTGATACCATGTTTTCCCAAAAATATGACCCACCCCCAAAATAAGACCCAATCTGGTTTTTATGTGTGCGCCTAATATAAGCCTCCCCCAAAAGTAAGCCCTAATGAAGGGGATGGGTGTGGCCAGCATAGGTGGCGAGTGCACATGGGCCGACAATGTCTGGCAGCAGCAGCAGCAGCCCGCACAGCACAGGTGAGTACCTGTGCAAGCAGCAGACAGAGGCAGAAATATGTGGGGGGAGGCAGGTGATCCGGATGCCCCAAATGGGCCATGGAAGAGCCAAGAAGCATTGGGCTGGAGTGGCAGCCGACCACAGGAGGCTCATCTTTGCACAGCAACACTGGCAGCAGACAGAGTCACAGGGCTGAGGCAGGCAATCTGGATGTGCAGGCCATGGGAAAGCTGAGCAGTGTTGGGCTGGAGCAGAGGGCAGCTGCAAGGAAGCTTTTCTTTGCATCTTTTGGCTTGCCTGCAGCCCCTGTGGTGCACTGGGATTGCTTGTTTTCCACTCCACCAGGCTGATCACCCTGAAATCATATTTCCATGCAAATAAGCCCTAGTGCTTATTTTGGGGCCTAAAGAAAATAAGATTGGGTCTTATTTTGGGGAAAATACGGTACTACCCTTGTATATTGTTATTTTTCTACCTTTCCGGCATGTTGTAGACATCTATAATGTCATATGAAAGTCACATTGAGAATCTAATTAATAATTCTAATCATCATTTATTGGATCAGTAGGACATAAGCCTTAACTCATTTTTATACATCATATATCATAACAAATTGCACTAATACACCTTATATTTTCAAGTACTTTCCTCCATTAAACAATTCTGCAAATTACTCTATTTGGTCTTGCAATACTTTTCATAGGGCTTGAAAATAAAATTTCTATACTGTTTCCAGCAATTCTTTTACCATCTGGAAGGTGTTTCTTTTCTGTATAATTTTTTTTTTTTTTTTGCCTTAATGATGTCTTTCTGCAATCCTTGTTTGTCTTTATGCAAAGGGCAATTCTATCTGTCAATATCACATTCTATGACGCATTTGTTTCAATTTGTAAGGTTAGCACATTCTTCACTGTGATAATCACACAGGTTTGGTACTCATCCTTTTAGAGGTGCCTACTTGATCTGAGGATGTCTTAACATATAAGATTCAAAATACCAGTGTAATTTACCATAATAAACCAATGGCCTGGCTGGGAGAAGGCAGCTAGAGTCTATTATCTTCCATCCAAGGTAAAAATCATATAAACTTTTGCTCAAGGTTGGAAATTTCATTTTTTCCAGGAGTAGCAAAGCTAGTGGCCTCCAAATGTTTAGCATCTCAACTGCCATTTGACTCAACAATTATGCCCTTCTGGCAAGTCCTCTCGAGATTACAGGAGATACACCTGTAGCTCAATCCTGTTCTGCCCCAATCAGTATGGATTGTATCCCATTCAGACATTCCTAAAAAAGAAAGTACGCAGAATCTCATATCTATATATGCAGCTTTCTCTGATATTATTGTGGTTCATCAGCAGCCTGTGCAGCTGGTAGCCGATTCTGACAGCGAGGAGTTTGGTGTGATGCTGCACCAGCAGCCTGTGCAGCTGGCACTCGAGCCAGACAATGAGGAGGCTGAAGAAGATGTGGTGCCAGAAGCGGGGATTCAGCCAGGGCCTTCAGAACCTCCAGAAGCTCCTATAAGTGAAGAGGAAGAAGAGGAGGAGCCTCTTCTCGATGGGCACACGGAGATGCCAAAAGGCAGGAGTGGCTCCTCAGGAGGAGGTGTCCTCGAGAGTAAGGCTTGGGGCTAATTTCCACTCCCTTAGCCTATTTAAGGAAGGACACCGACTGAGGCAATTTGCAGGGAACAACTTCGTTCATTCCCCTTCGTGTCCTTGGTTTTCTTATCAGTTTCCTGCAAATTGCTTCTGGGCTTTCTGCCAACCACAGTAAGATTACGATTATTTATTCTTTGGATTCTTGTAGGCTGTTAAGAAAGTTAATTAACAGCCTTTGTTTGAAAAAGACTGATTTAATTTAGTAAACTAAGGTTTGTACAGACTTTGTGTGTGCTGAGTTCCTTGGGATCCGTAGCTGGGGCAGAACAAATATATACATTTCTTGTGTACAAGATTCTTAGTTCAAGATTCTTACATACATATTTTATCTAACAGTTGCATCAAAGTATCCAAAGAAGCATGGAGTCTGAAGAATAACTATGTTCCTATAATACAGTAGTCTGAAAAATATGAAATACATTAGCTACACCCAGCATATGTAGAAGTCTGAATCATGCATCTGTCAACAGAGATAGGTCAGGGAGGGGAACACTATTAAAGGGCAATAACTGATTATCTATTAAATCTATAAATCATTATTAATATTATATACTTATTCTTTAGTGATCAGGAATATTTCAAATGTCTTTCACTCATGTTTTTAAATTTACTTTCTAATTATTAGGTGAAAAATGCTATGATTTTATTTTTCATTTCTTTTACACATCTCTTCTTTGCTCCACAACTTCCCTAACTGCTCGTTCTTTTTAATCTGAAAAGTTATATGGGGGAAATTTCCACACTATTTTTAACTGAGGCTAGGAAAAATCTAAAGACCGCTTTGAGTGAGACACTACAGAAAATAGACACACAAAAAATAGACATCCCCTGGCCACTAATTAAGGCACATGCAAAAAAAATTACCTCTATTAAAAATATCATTTAATTTTTTTTTTCTCCAAGAAAACTAAGTTTTTGTTCACTAGTAACAATAATTATTGAAATCACGCTGAAGTATCTTTTGTGCTGTACTTGTTTCATTTTTACTATTTGTATTTTTAGTCCAATACCACCAAAACCTTTCAGAACATCACTGATTAGTAATATATTGCAACCAAGGACAACTTTGGAGGGATATTTGGAGGCAAAAGTCACATATTCGATAAGAACCTGACTAAAAATTATCGTGTTGTTAAACCTTGTCTAATTAAAAAAATAAGACATAGATGTCTGATAGAAGCCAAGATCCATAATTTCACTATCATGCAAATTATGTGATTTGCATCAACTGCACCTTGTGGTAATCAGTGGTAATTTGCACAGTGATGATGTGAGTTTTTTTTTTTTTTTATCACCATCGCCTCCCACAAATACCCAGGGAACAGGCTCTGTTAGAAATACCCTTTTATGCAGAAAACACCAAATTATGATCACCATAGTAGCTTTAGAATTTTAAAAGAAAGAGAAAAGAACATGCTTTCAATATTCTTTTGACAATAGACGTGCTAGATACCTTTTCTATTGTTTCAAAATGATCTCTTATTAAAATGTCTGAGAGTGGTAATTTCAATGCTTCTGCAGCATGGAGGTTTGCTTTAATACATAACTAGTATTACTATATGCATTAAGATCAGGGGTGGGTTCTACTTGCCTTTACTACCGGTTCAGAACAGGAGCACACGTGCACATACGCAGAAGCTTCTGCGCATGCACAGATCACTCATGATGATGTCATGGTGGGTGGGTGGAGCCTCCCGCTGGTTTTACTACTGGTTCTATAGAACCGGGCAGAACCGGGAGCAACTATTAAGATGGTATATTTATACTATGGAATGATTTATTTATTTACTTGAGCACACCAGTGAGATCAACTCCCATCTCAATAACCATTCCTAATTTTTAAGCACTGGTAAATGCTAAGCAGCTAATATTCTGATGTTTCAGAAGCTTGTTAAAACTCTGCTTTTGCTCCCTGCTGGTAATTTGCAATTATACAAACATTTCCCAGTGTCTGGGAAGATAGTGTTGAAGTCAATGGGCCATATGCTGTGCAGGCTTGGTTAATGGTTTATTGTTAGATTTATCAGCTCCGTGCCCTTTTAAGAATGTCGCTTTAAAATCAAACTTGATTCCTCCATTAGGCAAAAATTTACTTTAACTTACAGCTCACGTTAGAAGGAAAGTCTGTCTTGCCTTGCCCTTCCTCCTTCCCTGCCCCTCTTCCCTTCCCCTTTTCAACACTGAAGTGTCAAATGTAGCTCTTTTATCCATATTTTAGACAAGCCATACGAGATTTCAAAGCTGTGATATTTTGAAGTAAGGAGATTCAATATTTATGAAGAAGAAATGGTTATATGCATAATGAAAACAAGAGGAATTTTCCTACAGTTTATAGTACAGTGATCTCCATCTGAAAAACAACTTCTCAGAAAAAAGGGCATCAACATGATAAGAATCTGACATTTCTTATATATAATTAATAGCAGCATTGGGAAGAGTTAAAAAAAAAAAGATCAACCTTGCTGTATATTTCTTCTCTTCCAAAATGTCTCCTCTCAGATTTTTTTCCTCTCTCCTCACAAAAGAATACAAATTATTTAATTTACATGAAATCTTCAAACATATTTGAAATAATCGTATTTCTTATTTATGTATGTTAATTTCTTAAGCAAACTTAAAAATGATACTTTACAATGCAAGAATAAATTAGCTAATAATCATCTGGCACACCTCAGGCATACAAAACTGGCTAATTTCAAGTATGACACACAATGTCAGAAGATTAGACATGTTCTCTTTTTTTTCACCATCATGGCATCAAGAAGGAGTCCCCAAATAATCATTTCAGATTAAGGAAGGTTCTTTTTCTTTATAATTGCACTCTCTGTCATCCTAAGAAACTGTTGATTGGCAGGACTCTGGATAATATTAGACAGCATAGACCCTCTACTGCTTCTCTGGGATCAGAAGATTTCAATGAGAGATAATCTGGTGTCATCCCAAGGATTTTACACAAATAAAGAAAGGAGACTTTTTTACTACCGGTTTACTACCGGAGGATGTAAGCTTAATAGTGCTGCAGATGGCTGTATGGTTTAGAGAAAATCAACAAGTTAGCAATCTTCACACATATCTGGAGTGAAATAAATCAATTCCATCCAAGAAAGTCTAGAAAGTCTAGAATTTACTTAATATCACACAAATAGTGATATCACAAAAACAGTGTGATATTAGTGTAAATTAGTGTAAAGAAGGGCAGATAGAGCTTGGAGTTGTTACATTCCCATAAATGGTCTAAGTTCAACCCCTCTTGAATTCTGTTAACTCTTCCCCAATGTTAACCTCAATTCCTCCTCTCGAGATGCCGCTATAGGGCATTGCATGCCAAAACAACTAGACACTGTTTTTTTTCCCTTGTGCCATCACTGTTCTATAGTTTCTATAGTTCAGTCTTATGTTTAAGTATATTACCCTTGTAGTATGTCTCTAGTACTTTTATCCTTCTCATCTTTCCACTGCCTTCTCTATTGGTATCATTATTATGATTATTGACCTTTGTTATGATTATTATTACTTTGTTGTTTTGCATGTACATTGAGAGCTTATGCGCTGGAGACAAATCCCTTGTGTGCCTAATCACACTTGGTCAATAAAGTATTCTATTCTTTCCCGTCCCATCCCATCCCATCCCATCCCATCCCATCCCATCCCATCCCACCCCACCCCATCCCATCCCATTCCATTCTATTTCCAATTTAGTGCTGACATTAGTTGACTACATTTTTTTTGCTAAGGTATTTTTAGTTTATTCAAACAAAGTTAAAATACAAAACGCCAAAATATTTTAAAAAGGCAAAAGAACTAAAAGAAGCACAACAAAGAAGACATTAAAAAGGTGTTTTTTTTAAAAAAAAAAAGAAAGAAAAACACCTAACACATATACACATGATATTCTCCCAATGATTAATATAATACAGGAGTGTTGGTTTCCTACCCCATGCGAAACAGACCAAATTTTTTTTAAACTACTAAATCTATTTACAAATTGTTAGCTATCATCTATACTATATTAATAACAAAATAGTTAACAGGAAAACAATAATAATAAACACATTATATAAAAGTATACAATTAATAAGAATTACTAACAGTAATAAAAGAAAGACAATATTGAAATTCCAACTCCTCTGTTAACAAAGTATTATTATAATCAACTCATAGAAAATTTACCATGACTTCAAACCTAAATCATTGCAAACATTAACCCTAGTTGGTCCTGAATCAAATATCCACATTTGTTTCTTAATAACCATCTCATATCAATTGCTGATTGATTGATTACAGTAAGTCCAATTTCCAAAACCAATCTATCTTCCCCCCAAAAACCAAATAAGATTGTTTCCAAATTAAATGCATTAAATCCATTCCCTATTCTCTTTCAAGCCCCTTAAAAAAGATTTATTTGCCATGTATCCACCCAGAGAGTTCTCTACTATTATACAAAACCACAGGATTGAGCTTTAGGAAGGTGTATGAAGTTGACTCTGAAATTTCTGAGTCTATATTTCTTCCCGGCTGATTTTTTGCTGAACAATCACATTCCTTTTAATGTTTTCTATGGTTTCTTGTTTCTGGGAATAAATGATGTTTCATTTCTTCCCAATGAATCTGCTGCTTTCAAAACAAGTTATTTTTGTGAGTTTAAAGTATTTAGGGTCAGTTTCTTCCGAATCTTTCCATGGTCTTTATGACTTCATCAAACCTTTTAGAAAAAAAATTCAGCTAAAGATTGTGTGATGCTAAACAGTCTCTGTTCCCCTGCTCATGACTGTCAGCCTCCTCCTTCTCTCTGTAATTTGACATGTTGTTGGAATAGATAAGCAGGGAATAAGCAAAAAACAAACAAACAAGATGTTTTCTGACTATTTTGATCCCAAAACTATTGGGAGCTTCTTGTTGAAAAATCTATTAACTGGTTATATTTTGATTAGAAGAGGGCCTTATGACAACCTTCTGAGAGAATGGTCTTTTCAGTTCAGCATAAATAGAAGAAGATATACAGAACTTTATTTTCAAATATCTGGTATACAATAATCGATTATCACTTGCTATGAAATTTTTGGTTATCTATTCTGGTTCAAATTTTTGGTTATATATTCTGGTCAAGGACAAA
Organism: Masticophis lateralis; assembly: GCA_030761175.1. NCBI lineage: Eukaryota > Metazoa > Chordata > Lepidosauria > Squamata > Colubridae > Masticophis > Masticophis lateralis. Next base: position 83,170,195 of record JAUDYJ010000003.1, on the reverse strand, counting down.
TTTGACATGATGTTTGCCATCTTTTTCCATTAGCATAGTTGATTTTTTTTTCTTAATCAAAATGCTGTTGAATTGGATTACAACTATATTAGAGGGAAGAGAGATCTCTTGCTGCATTCCTGGTCAAACCTCATTCTTCTATGACTGAGATTCATCACAGGAGAAAAACTGTAGGAATTCCAATGGTTCCTTATTGCTACTTTAAGATTTGGTATTAATGCCAACTATGCTTGTAGATGCTACTACCACCTTAAATTGTCCCTCAGTATCTTTTTTTGGGAAATGTGAAAAAATATTTATATACAGTTTTTACCCTATGAATGACATTATTTGACATCAAATCCTCATTCATGATTCATTCTCACTCTTTTCAATCACTGGTGTTTTTAAAACTTTGACAAAAAATTTTTCTGAACAAGTACAAAGTAAACTATTGTCTTAAGATTTGTACATTGATATTTATGATTGATTTCACCCTCTTGAGACTAGATCTGCATTTGCAAAGGTCTTCAATAATTATTAAAACATGTTGAAATCCACATGCTTTTTTTTTCTGGAAGGTGTGCAAAATCAAGCAGTGTCAGCATAAATTAAATAAAAAAGTGTTAAAAAGTCACAATTTATAGGACTATAGTCTACTTTGTTTTGACTAGGAAAAAAAGAATTATAAATTATAGAACTGAACTACACTTTAAACTGTTCATTGCAAGCAAATGCAAGCAAACAGCAGTAGTTTTAATCAAAACATAAACCTACTTTGAAAAAATAAAGCATTCTCACAATTCTGATTGTACAAGCTAGGTGAATTCTATTGCTGATAGAATTCTACTGATATACAAGGTGGTTGATTATACATTATTAATAAATATGATTAGTTCAACCATCACAATACTTGCAAGTCTTTATGAGCACTATGGTTTCTCCATTGTTAGATTTTTTTTACAATTCTACTTAAACGAAACAAATAGTGAGGGATGGTACTTGTCATGTTTTGTTGTCTAGCACAAACTATATATAGTCTCTGGTAACATTCTGGAGGAAAAATATTGTACTGAATGTTATTTGTTTGGTTTGTTTGAGTATTTTTATGTTCACCTGTCACAAATATACACTAGCGTTTCAAATGGCAGTCGGTTAAGGAGTGATGCAGAAGAATCTTACTAGGTTACCTTTCGAATATGGATGACAAGTAACTCCAAACTGCTAGTTTTTGAGACCACTTATATGGTGCTTTCAAGACTTCATATCCATTCAGATTCCAAAACATTGCCTCTGCTTGCCATCTTTTCTTCTGTAGAAGACTCATGAAAAATTTCAGGCTTCACTGTCAATTACATCTTCCTATTGAACAGACTGCATAATTGTTGGGTTATTCATGCTTATTAAGAAACTGCATACTGAATCCAGATGGAGTTCTTAAATATAGGCCTGCTCTAAGAGGAGAAATTCCTTTTGACTCCCTGCACTGCTTCAGGGAACAGTGCAGTCGATTTGCTTGCCTGCATTGGCACACATAACTTAAAATTCATGTACAGCATATTCTGCTGTGTGTGAGAGTGCATATGATGGAGAAATTATATCAAAAATTTTCTTCATTCTATTCCATCCCATGAGCTCTCAATTATAAAGCTGATAAATAAATAAATGTGTAGGGCACAATTCAGTAAGCCTATTAATTGCCTTCTGGAATTTATCCAAGGATGACAAGCAACTCTCTTTCTGTAATAGAACAGATACACATGTACTCGAGGGCATCTGCTTCAGAGGTGGGTTTCAGCAGGTTCTGACCAGTTCTGGAGAACTGATAGTGAAAATTTTGAATAGTTCGAGAAACAGTAAATACCCCCACTGACTGTCCCTATCCCCATCTATTCTCTGCCTCCTGAGTTCCAGCTGATCAGGAGGAAATGGGGATTTTGCAGTAACCTTCCCCTGGAGTGGGGTGGGAATGGAGATTTTACAGTATCCTTCCCTTGTCATGCCCATCAAGCCACACCCACTAAGCCACATCCACAGAACCAGTAGTAAACATTTTTGAAACCCACCACTGATCTGCTTCTTCACCTAGATTTAACTGTGTTCACTGTACAGCACCACCTGGAAAAATAATACCTGCCTATTCATTTTAACTGAGTTTAGAAAATAGGAGTTCAATAAAATCAACAGTTAGTATACTAAAATATAAATATGGTACCAGGCATAGTAAAGTAACATGGTGAAATCACACTTTGTCTCTATTTTGTTAGAGCTCATTGGCTATACTATACAGTCCTATGTAACATGTTGAAGTTGGACACACTTTAAAAGGATACACATTTGTGGATTGGAATTCACTTCACTTCAGATGGGCCTGGGATTGTAGAAAACTAAGTTCAAATCCTACTCAGCTATCTTTCAGTTTAATGTAACTCACAGAGTTGTAGTAAGCAGGAAAAAATTTGTCAAGTACATCATAATGTGGCCTATCAGGAACTTATTGGTGATTTTCCCCTTGAATTTGATAAAAAAATATTTTAGGAAACCAGATTTACCGAATTATTATATGGCCAGTGCAACCATTTTGATGGTTGCCATATTTTTCGGAGTATAGCACGCACCAGAATATAAAATGCACCTTAGTTTTTGGAGAAGAAAATAAGAAAAAAGCTGATTGGTGGGTGGATCAGTGTCCTGGAATATCCCCAATCAGCTGTTCCCAGAGATGAATTTTAGCAATAGGTTTGTTGTTGTGAGTTCTGTGCTTTGCTTTTTTTTCAGCCTCAGAAACTTCTGAAACTCTGTTTCAGAAAACCCCCTTTTTTTTCTGCCTCTGAAACAGAGCTTCAGAAAATAAAGTATCTGAAACAGAGTTTCAGAGGCTTTTTTCCGAAGCTCTGTTTGGAGGCTTTTTCTCTGAGGCTTCATTTCTGAGGCTTTTTAAGCCTCTGAAACCTCTGTTTGAGAGGCTGGGTGAGGCTACATTTGGAGTATAAGACACACTTAGATTTTCACTCCAAAAATACGGTAAGTCTTCTTTTCTTGGAAACACCACCAATAATCTCCCTTTATTGTCCACCCCCCATGGCCCCCAGACTGTAATGCATACATAGAAATATTGCTTCCTGTCACAGAAAGATTATTTCTTCCCACCTGGGTGAAAGAAGAAGATATAAACACAAGGAGAAATGCAGTGATGGTGAATTTTATAAACAATTATTAGACAGAAAAGAATGGGATTAAAAATAGAGTCAAAGATTTAAATCCATTTTATGCTATTTAATATATATTCAAGGAATCCTGGATCATGGAAATGTACATTACAATTCCACAAAACGTTCCATAATAATTTCTTGTTATGAATTACAGAACAATTCCTGGGTTCATACTGCCTTTTAAAAGGCCTGGCTGCAAAAAGTTGCCAGACTTGATCTAGAATTGATTAAACCTTTTTACTTGCCACTTGAATCCTCCTCCTTTCATCTTTTTACAACCAGTAAATTTTAAGTTATTGGCCAGTGGGATGCATCTGTCTTGTCTCCATTCAAAAATAGATGTATTGCCTAGGTAACAGTTCTTGCATATTTCTATCCAGGTCATCTTCCTTACTCTTTATGCTGCCAGTAGTTGCACATGCCACCTACATCACAAAGGAGAAGGGAGTGAGCTAAAATTGAGAGGGGGTGCGTAGTTGAGAATGGAGTGGATTTGGTGAGAAGCAACAGGAAGGAAACTCCTGGTGGCTCATATTTTGTCTAGATAAGAATGATTACCAGGACTAGTTAACATGTGACATCTGACTTTTTCTTTAGCTTTATACTTTTTTTATGTTCTAAAGAGGCAAATAGGTGCATTTTATTTAAATTGTTAATAGTAAGAAATGAATGAAGGTAACCACTGTAACCTATGAAAATACTGCCTTAATAGAAAAAAAAAAATATGCTGCCCAGTGGGATGTTCAAGGATGAGGGAATTTGAGACCTTCTGGAGTCTCTTGACATCTCTATTTTACAATAGAGATTGGTACAATGTATATTATACAATGGTACAATGTATATTGTATGATGTATTTAATTACATAAGGATTCACATTTGGAGAACAAGGATTAGAATAGAAGTCAAAGGATAATAAATATTAACTGTGATCTGGTAGCCAAACATGCACTACGTATCATTATGCAAGTCGTCTTCAGTATAAATCCAAATAGAAAATTCCTTCTCAAAATACTAATTTGTTGAAATGCTGTTACAGTAACCCTGGGTAACAGGATTACACACACACACACACATACACAGATGCAGGCATGTTAGATATAGACACTGAATTTGAAGAAAATTTCATACAAATGAGATTATATTTCTTAAAGACAATAATGTAAAATGACAAAGGCTTAACATTGAACAAAATGCTACTAAAATGTGTGTGCCTATGTGTTCGCGTGAGTGAGGGAGAGGGAGACACAGTGAGAAGGGAAGAGAGAGAACAAGAGAAGACAGGATAATTAGCAACTGAGCTTTTCTCTTAGGAAAAATTGTGAAGGTAATATTTTTCTTCCCTTTCTTCTATTTATACCTTAGGGCCTTTAATCATTCTATCAGAATCAGTTAAAAATGTTAGGATGTTGAACTGAAGTGGCATAGTGTTTAGAGAAAAGTGCATTTTCATCTCAGTGTATTTTATAAATCCCACAGATACCATAAATGCAAGTGAAAAATAAAAAGGTCAGTATTAAATAGGAATTCAAGTAAAAGACAAACTGTTACTTCAAGACAACCAGCAATTGAAAAAATAAGTGTTCATAATCCATATTGTTTTCAGGGGGTGTGGGGAGATGCCTTTGAAATAGTTTTAACTCCTGGCAACAGCCTGAACAAGTCCCTGCAAATATATTGGAAAAAAAATTCAATCATAGTTTGACACTGACTTTTTTGACACTGACTTTGGGAAATAGTAACTCACCCAAAGTCACAGTCGCCATGAGAGCTCTTCATGCTGGGTGTTAGTCTGCTTCATGTATGGATTGGAGGGGTTTAAAGTGGCTAATGATGCAGCTGCGGTCTGGCTTCTGGTCCTTGGTCGTGCCTCATTATCAGTGTGGGTTTGAGTCTGCTTTCTGCTTTCTGCTTTCTTTCTGACACCCAGCATGAAGAGCTCTCACAGCCACAAACACGAAGCCAAACAACAACAACGCAGCTCACCAGCTCAAATTCCCCTGCAACTCAGACTAAGCCGAGCACAACTAAGCCCCCACCCAAACAGAACACACCCCCAGCCAATCAGAGCACAACCAACCCCCCATCCAATCAGAGCACAGCCAAGCCACTAACCAATCAGAACACACCTCCACCCAATCAGAACACAGCCAAGCTCCCACCCAATCAGCTCACACCCCCACTAGCAGTTAAAAGGAAGAGACAGCTGCGATCTCACATTGCTCCTGGAAGCACGAAGCCAAGAACACCAGCCTGAAGATGACGAATGAGACTTCGTCGAAACGTCGCCAAGATACTTCCAATTTTATGCGGGAGAAGACCCAAATAACCAAAGACCTACATACAAACACCCGCCAAAACCTCAGAAAACATATATACTTTAAAAAGACCAGAACTATCACCAAAACTGAACACTTTAATGACAGAATAATCAGAGAAGCCATCGAGATAGAAAAACGCCCACACAGCATGAACAAACGAGATGATACCTCCCACCTGCCAGCCATTTGGAAACCTGCCCTTATTGACAAACGAGTCCCTAACACGATGAATGACACCAGACCCACACTCACAAGAGCCACACAGGATGTCACCACCACACATCCGCGCAGAAAGCAGACTCAAACCCACACTGATAATGAAGCACAACCAAGGACCAGAAGCCAGACCGCAGCTGCATCATTAGCCACTCTTAACCCCTCCAATCCATACATGAATCAGACCAACACCCTCCATGAAAAGCTCTCACGACCACAAACATGAAGCCAAACAACAACAACGCAGCTCACCAGCTCAAATTCCCCTGCAACTCAGACTAAGCCGAGCACAACCAAGCCCCCACCCAAACAGAACACACCCCCAGCCAATCAGAGCACAACCAACCCCCCCATCCAATCAGAGCACAGCCAAGCCCCTAACCAATCAGAACACACCTCCACCCAATCAGAACACAGCCAAGATCCCACCCAATCAGCTCACACCCCCACTAGCAGTTAAAAGGAAGAGTCAGCTGCAATCTCACATTGCTCCTGGAAGCACGAAGCCGAGAACACCAGCCTGAAGATGACGAATGAGACTTCGTCGAAACGTCGCCAAGATACTTCCAATTCTACGCGGGAGAAGACCCGAATAACCAAAGACCTACATATATATACATATATACATATATACATATATACATATATACATATATACATATATACATATATACATATATACATACATACATACATACATACATACATACATATATATATATATATATATATTCCCTGATATGCAGTGATGCAGAAGTCCAAATAAAGCTCAAGATAGAAGTAGAATTTACACTGCCATTTTCTAGCCTGGTGCCATAAGAACAACACCAAATTGATTTATGTTATTAAAAATTGATAACAACACTGGCTTCACCACCTGCAGATAAACTACTCAGTTATGAGAACAATCACAGCGGATCCCAGACTCACACTCTCTACTCACTTGATTCAAGGAGGAAATCCATGGAGGAAATTATTTTCATTTTAATTAATTAAAGCTTGTTGTCGTATCTGAAGCAGAAAGTGTGGTCAATCATAATTATGATGTGGAAACAAACCAACACTGGGCTGAACCTGAGTTCTCATTCTTGAGTTCTCATCCCAAAGGAAGGGAAAGGTGGATGTATACCTGAGCCAAGGCACTTTACAATGTATTCAGTTAAAGAGGGACAATAATTCATTTTATACATCTGAAAATAGCCATCTTGTTTACAGCTACATAATTTCATAGGAGTGTATGTGGTAGTGGTAGGGAAAGAATTGTGCTATTTAACTATGCTATTTTTTAAAACAGTGGACAAAAGGTTTTGTTGCATTATTGTTTTTGACACTTGAAGCAGCTACACAATCCTTGTAAGAAAATATAACTGCTTTTATAATTTAAAAAGAAGTTCTTTATACACACTAATACAGAATGCAAAGTATCCCTTTCGAATGCCTTGCATTGACTTCATTTTTCCTTTTATGCTTAGCTGTCTTTCTAGTAATAAACACAAACGAACCTTAACCCCAAGCAATTACTTTTTTCTGCTCTATTTTTTTTATTGAAATGTGGATTTCTTCTGTGACACTCAGTAAAGTAGAAGCTTTCCACTGAATCAATTTTCAGCTCTAAATCAATTCCACTGAATCAATTTTCAGCTCTAAATCAAATCCACTGAATCAATTTTCAGCTCTAAATCAATCAACCTGATATTGAGGAAGAGGTCGCAGTGTTCTTTGCAGGATAATGAAGAAGTTGTTTTGACATATTTATTCAGTGCTGGATGATTTAAAACAAATCATAAAAAACAGCAATATGGACAAGGTTTGCACATTCCTTGCTAGATAACAATGACAGCAACCGAACAAATCACTAATTCTGGTTTTACATGTTTTCAAAAATTAGAACAATACTTTCAATTCAGTAATTGATACATCGATTGAAATCAGGTTTAACTTAGCCAGATCAAACTTATAGATTAATGACATAGGATAGATGAAATACAATATATATATATGTATTGAAAAGTTTAGCTCCATGAGAGTCTGCACCTTGTTCAATTGGCAAGAGAAGAGAAATAGAAAGAATGACACACACACACACACACACACACACACACACACACACACACACACCAATTAGAGTCATCAGGCTGAAAAAAAATCTGGGCAACCACTAAAATGGCTACAAGATGATATTTTAAAAAATCATGAATTTATGCTCTGGTAGGCCTGCTAAGCACTCTTATGATGTGAGATTGTATTATGGAAAAAATTATAAAAATCTGTCCAAGGGAATATAATTCGAATGATGTGGTTGAAAGTTGCTAGATGAATTGCTGAATGATATTGCTGAATTATCATAAGGAAGGCTGAGAGGTAAAGAATTAAGATCTTTGAACTATGGTGCTGGAGAAGACTCCCATGAGTCCCTTGGACTGCAAGGCGATCAAATCGGTCAGTCCTAGAGGAGATCAACCCTGATTGCTCTTTAGAAGGCCAGATCCTGAAGATGAAACTGAAATACTTTGGCTACTTAATGAGAAGGAAGGACTCACTGGAAAAGAGTCTAATGCTGGGAACGATTGAGGGCAAAAAAAGAAGGGGACGACAGAGAATGAGGTGGATGGATGGAGTCACTGAAGCAGTCAGCATGCATTTAAATGGTCTCCGGGGATGATAGAGGACAGGAAGGCCTTGAGAACAATGGGGTTGTGATGGGTTGGACATGACTTTGCAACTAACAACAACAATTGCTGATATTGCTGGGTTTAACATTTTCCTGCCTTGACCTAGCAGCTAGAGTTCATGGTTGTTCTAATAAAATGAAGTCTAGATTTATTTGTGTGTGTGTGTGTGTGTGTGTGTGTGTGTGTGTGTGTGTGTGTGTAAAAACTTGACTTGACTTGACTTGGGTTTACCTAGTTACCCAGCCGGCTTTCAGGTCTAGAGCAAAACTTAAACTAATGGTCTCTTGCTTTCAAGCCCCATGTCTTAACCACTAGACCAAACTCGCTCTCACCTATGTTTCTGTAAGATTTCTGTTATGAAATATGAAACATTTGGGGTCTTTAAAACAAGTAACAAAACCTGGGACATAATATATCACTGGTAAGCTCGCAAACAAGAAAGATGCCTTGGAAAAACAGTAACTACACAAGTTATAAGATGTAACAGTTTTTAAAAATAGCTTCTATACTTTGCTTGCATGAATTATGTATTAATGTTTCCTCATTTCATCACTAGGAATGCATGAATATTCACAAATTAGTCTTGTGTGTAATCATGAATATGCATGATCGAGCCATGAATGACAAAAAGAACATCATGAATATTTACATTCTATATAAAGTGAAACCATGACACTTAATGATATAGTACCTACACTGAGACTTTTCTCCAGGTAATAGCTGAAGTGGCACAATATGCTGACAAAATAGCTGCCTTGGAATTTAGTGAAAATTGGCTGCCTCTTTGTATCACACACCTTTCCCCACCAAGAAAAAGAGAGAACTGAATTCATTTTCCACTTGAAAGCAAATAGCAATCTGAAGTGGCCATTATTAATCTCTTCCAGACCAAACCAAAGCACAACCTTCTATATTCCGAAAGGAAGTGAGATGGGGTTTGAAAGGAAAGAAAAATGTTAGTGTTTTAGATACTATATATCCTCATTTTCAGCTATTTTATTGTCACAATATCATTTCGAGGTGATTTAGTCTGAGAAGCAATGACTAGTCCATGAACCACTGTGACTGGGAAAACTTTGAAACTGGGTTTCTTTGGTCTGGATCAATTGTTGCTACTCACAAGTTTGATGGAAACTATTTACAAAAAGAAAAAAAAATCTTAAACCGATTCATGATCCTCAGTTTCTAGAAGCATAAGATCCTCTTCTCCCCTTGATTGAACAAGATAGCTTTGAAGCTAAACTATCCAATATGTAGGAAATAAACTAAACTAAAATCCAATGAATTGCAGCTTCATTTAAATCTAATTTATAAATGTAAATCTAACACAAATTCTCTTATGCACTGTGATTAGTTACCTAATCATAAATTCTTCTGTCTCTGTTTCTAGATATCTAAGAAACTTTCAAATGAGAGATTCAGCCACTCCTTCTTTAGCAGCTTCCTCATTTAGCAATCATTCATAAATATGACAGTATTATTATTATTTTTTTAAAAAAAAATCATCTTCTTACCAATGTTCATTTACAGTCAAATTTCATGTACCTAAGAACAAAAGCTTTCTGTCAAGCCTAGCACAAGATTACATAAAACAATCCAGGCAAAGTTTGGTTCTTTATTTGCTTGCACCATATTAGGAGAATATCACCAGACTAAACCTGTACCACCCTAACCTAATGGATATACCCTGATAGACTCTAAGAGAGTGGATATCCTGAATGTCTTTCTTTCCCCATGATCCAGCTTCAGACTGTGCCGTCTCTTGTCTTGCCCTCTTCCTTGAAATATGCTCCCTCTTTCCTCACAACCTGTTGCGTTACTACAGTTCATCATATCACCTCCCTCTTCATAGATAAATTCTATCCTCTCTTCATCATGAAAGTGATTAACGTTTAGTAAGTTTCCGATATCAGTCCAAGCTGGCCAGAAGTTTCTAATCAATTATTTAATGTCACAGAGCTGAGCTTAAATCATTTGCAATTAGTTCTTTTTAGAGAAGTGTGGAGAAAAATAGTATAGGAAGACAGAGCTTGTTTAAAGCAATCTGCCTGCCCAGCAAGAGGGCAAATAAAATGGGGGGAGGGAGAAATGGGATGGCACAAGACACTCTAAAAGAGAACTGTAGGTGAGACAATCACAACCAGTGATCTTCACAGTCTTTCTGTCTCTCTCGCTCACAGTGACTGTTTGCTTAGTGACCATCAATTCACTTCTGATTTAAGAAACAGTTTTCAGCTGGTAAATGAGGAGTGGGTCCAAGTCAGTATCCTTCAAATCTGGGTAAACTATCTGAAATTGGGTAAAAGTGATATTACTTGAATTAACAATATATGAACCTGTTTTCCCAATCACAACAGGGATTCATTTAAATTGACTTCAAGTGTTTTATCTACATCGACTAAAAGTTTCAGTAATGAATGGAAGATTTTGGGAAGCATGGGTGTAATCTGTCCTTTTTGTTTTTGTGTTGTTTCTAAATAGAAAACACTAAACAGAGAATTACATCTGTCCATGTCCATGAAGATTTTCTCTTTCTTTCTTTCTTTCTTTCTTTCTTTCTTTCTTTCTTTCTTTCTTTCTTTCTTTCTTTCTTTCTTTCTTCCTTCCTTCCTTCCTTCCTTCCTTCCTTCCTTTCCTTTCCTTTCCTTTCCTTTCTTTTTTTCTTTTCTTTTCTTTTCTTTTTTCATTTAAACATTTATGTCTTATAGTAGTTGTGAGGAAAGCAGGAAGAGGAAGATGTACTGGATATGTTCTCTGCCTTCAGTTATTTGTAAAATAATACAAGTGGGATACAAATAGATAGACAGACAGACAGACAGACAGACAAATCTGCCCATTTATACTAAACTCTGGGAGGTTCCCATTCAATAATTAAAATGACATAAAAGTCATATAAAAACTATTTAAACACTAAGCATTCAAAACAAAAATATGGCACCAAGTCAAGGTTCTGACATGTAGTCACCTCATCCTGTCCCAGCATTCAGGTCTTCACTGCTTTTCAGAAGGCTAGGAGGTAGAGGTCTGCTGAACTTCAGCGGGAAGGTTATTCAATAGGGGAAGGGCTGCCCCAGAAATGGCACATTATCTAGAACCCGTAAGGTAGCAGTTTTTAAGGGAAAAGAATAACTTATGCTTGGGATGATTAAAACTTTCCTTAGAATTTATATTGGAAATGGAAACCTTCCCATTAATGTCTTCTTTCCCTTGTTTTGAAGTTATTTACTCTTGCCCATTTTATCCTACCTGGGGAAAAAAATCCTCAATGGTAGGAATTCAAATAAATGTTTTCTTTAAGATTTGGTGCCACTAATACCAGGGAGGGTGCAGATCATGGAATAGTTAAATGAGTAATGCACAAACAGATATTCATATTGCTACCCAAACATACAACCTGGGTGTGTTTGTAACTGAGTAAATGCAGTAACATTTTACTATATCCAACAGAATTTGATTTAAAAAAAAATTCTCTCCGAAAGAACATTCAGAAACAATTTCTCATTCATTTAGATAATTTTTTAAATGCAAAATTGCTTACCTTTCCTTAGTTTTTATTTGCAAAGTATTGAGAGTCAGTTACAATTTACATTTAAGAGTTGGGAACTGGAAGATCCGAGCTAAAGATGTGATGTAGTCATAATGCTGATTTAGTCTACTAGCTATATTGCAAAGTCATATAGGAATGAATATCAAGTTATGAATATTTTTACTAGAAAACAGCATTTACTTCCTATTTAATTGTCAATTATTGCAAGAAGCATTGATTGGATGAACAGGAGGACTTCTGTATAGATTCAACTAAACTGGAAATTGATTTTTCTAGAATAATTTGCTACTGAAAAATATTTCTTGTGGAAAATCTTGCCCCGTACAAATCATAATTGAAGCTCAACTTTTGAGAATAGCATCTCAACTATAGGGAAGATTATCTGAATATTAACAGTGGCTGCCACTATGATTTGAATATGTTTGATTTAATATTTTATTTAATTTGGTTCACTGTTTGAATTATTTTTTATAAGCAATAAATTGTCCTAATTATAACTAAGCAGGATCACCCATAATTAGTTCTTCAATGAAGGAAATTTAAAGACTGCTGGCTAATTCGAAACCCAAACAAAAAAGGGACATAATGTATTTCTATCTATTTTCCCACGTATCAGCCAGGTATCTTTACAAAGATACCTTATGATAAAGTTAAATCTTTTTTTCTTTTTTTATAATTTTTATTGGATTGCGTTATAGTACAATACATAGAGTATTGGTTAGACAGTGGTAATATAAATACAGATTGAATACATTCTAATTTACAATATCTCCTAATTTGCTCCCTTATTTGGCTATTTAAGCTATCTCTTTTCCTTTCTTTATTCTATCTTCCAACCATTTGTACCATTTGTTTCTTTCTTACATCTAGTTTAGCTTAATGAGATTAAAGTCACAGTATTATAGTAATATATTTTTCACCTGGTTTATGCTTTTCTTAAATTGTATGCTGTTATTTAAGTTATACTATTTAAGTTGTCAGGAAGTTAGCATCCAAGCGGATGAAATCTCATAATTTGAACTTTTAAAATACAATCAGTCTCTGTAACTATATTATTGCGATTGTAACATTTTTTTTGTTTACCTAAATAAATTGATACATATAAGAGTCCTGAAACCCATCCTTTACTTTTTGAGGGTTGTTCTCCAAGATGTTACTTTTAGAAACCAAAGTTTTAAATTAAATGTATCCCAGAATCTGGAATATGTCTCTTGATTCCACCTATTGATAAGATATTTCTCTTACCTTTACTCTTATACTGAAAGACTATTCAGTTTTGACCGTGTTTCAACAATACCCAAAATAACCAACATTATTTCAGAATGTTTTGAAATTCTGCCCATTGTTCTCAGGATCTATAATTGACTTTTAATTTAGAAATCCACCAGCTTGGCCTCTTGGCATTAGGATTCAATTTACTATCAAGAATTCCTCACTCTTCAAACCAAGATGTGATGAAAATATTCCATTCCATTCAAAATATAGTAATTTCAATGAGGAAAAACAAAATCCCTTCATTGAGATGATGAAAGAAGGAGGGAGAAGAGGAGGACTACACTTTGGCCATTGATTGTGATGTTTTTGTAATTAAATCATGGAAATTATTTAATTGAATTGGCATTACATCTCTCATTTCTTGTCCTTCATCTCTAGTGACCAATTTTATGATCTAGCTCAACAGAACTTGATGTGTCCTTTGAGTATTCTCTGAATAAATGTGCATGGAACTCTGTGACAACAGGACTATGATTAGATAATAAAATGCAGTCAAGTGTGGCATGCAATTTATAAGATCAGCTCATGGTTGCTTGTTAACACTTTCCTGGAAAAATATGCAAGACTGAACCGAGGTATCAAACCATTGCCTTAATACTAGTTTCTGGATTGTCTTAAATGTGAAGACTGTTTATAGATAATTGCTAAGTATATTTTCCCTTACCAGTGTTTCCTATTTCATTTTGTCTGCAATGAATATCCACTTACTTTCATTTTAATGCAAAAGCTCAGAAATAATAAATAAGCAATTGTCACTATTCCGAAATGTCATTAGTAATGAAGCACACTGAAAGCTATACTAAGAGAGGTGAATACAGATGTAAAGTCCATGTTCTGACAACGCTGAATAAAAGGAGCTGCTGAGCTTTAAAGTTAAAATAATATTTTAACTTTATAGAAAAATATCAAGAATACAGGAGTACTCTTATGTAAAGTCAGATTATTGGCTTACCTTGATTAATATTTCCAGCACTAACTGGCAAGAACTCTGGTCTTTTTCAGTCTTATATAAATACACCTGGGACTGAACATGAAACTTTTATATGTACTCCTATCTTTATGTGGCCTCTGATGGGAGTTAACTGTGAGTGAGTGAGGAGGAGAAGCTTTGTGACTTCACGGCTGTTATGACATCATATAATACCAAAGCAGGAGCCTTGTTTGATTTTTCTCTCCAATAGGAAGGATGTGACATAGACCCTTGGGGGACTCAGTCTTGCTTTTTTAGTAATATTCCAATTATTAATTTAAAAATGCTCCTATCAATGTACATCCTTGTAAGTTTGCTCCATGTTCAAAGTCAAGAATAGAGGTGAGATTAATTAATGAAATGGTGTTGTTTTCTATATTCACCGCTACATTTCTGAATGACAACCTTCAGAGTGGTGTATTCATTTACTATGCTATGTTGTTTTTCAAGTTTGACTGTTGTAGGTAGAAAAAATGGTCTTTTTTTCCCCTCTCAATTTTCTAATTAAATATGTTTGGGGTAAAGCTTAAAAGACATATCTAGCAAGCTAATTAGATAGTAACTGGCGGGTTCCTGCTGTTGCCCCTTTTTGAAGATTGGATTTCCAACAGGGAAGTACAACCCATGTTTCATCTATTTCTGAGAAAAGGCTAGTCAGAATAGGAACCTCTATTTAGGATAGTAACCCACTGGGAATCATTCATTTTATATACTACTGCAGATAATATCATCTCCAGCATCTTTTCAAAGACTTGTTCGCTAGCCTATAAATATATATCCTATCTTCTTTGGGGGAACTTACCACATGGAACAGAGAAAATGTTAGAGGTGGGCTTTCTGAAAGGGTTGCCAATGAAGATGCTTCTGCAGTACAGTCATCCAAATTTTAATATTAAATTCACCATTATAAAAACATGGAAGTGACTCCCAATGTCAGGCTAATATTACCAGGGATCCCTGAAGAAAAGCTTTTCCATCCCTTTGTTTGGACAACATGCTTTCTGCATCTTAAAAGAAGATTGTGTAAGTGCATTGTTGAATAACACCAGATGTATGATATCAAAGTGCATAAATTACAACAATAATGTCTCCTGACCTAAACTAGGACATGATTAAAAGTTGACTCAACTCTCTACAAATAAGGACAATGACAGTCTATCTTCCTGCAGTTATCAATCTGAAATAAATGTGAGCTGGTTGAAATGATGTACATTTTGTTACAAAATAGATAGTGTTTTTAAACTATTCCAAATATCTGCATATGCAGATCAGATACAGATTTCTCATAATAAAAAGCAAGCTATGCCAATATATAGAGAGCTGTTTCATTATAATTCAATCTTAGTATAAAATGCAATATTAACAGCAATTCAAATTAGACAGCTATCAATCTCTTCAGCGGATTGAAATTTCAGTTCTGTTATGTTACATGCTAAAATATAGTTTGAGATGCACACATTTGGACTAAAGTCGAAACAAATACATTTAAAGAGTGAAACAGTCCAAGACTTTCAGATCTTTGCTGAAGAAAGACAAAACTTGGTGAAAATATGTTCTGCATTAGACCATTGACAGTATCTGGAGGTTGAGGTACAATCTAAAAAACCCAGAAAGACTAATTTTTCAATTGCATTTCCCCAAAGAAATCTTTATTTTCAAAAAGACATGCTAGCGATAAAATATAATCAATGATGCACTTCTCAAATTTAACCGTAGAAATATATGATGAGTCACGTGATCTACAGATTACAGTGATCATAGATTTGAAGAGACTGGATTAAAGCTGTCTGCTGGAATCAGCAAATAAATAATGTAAATCTAGGGCTATTGAGTCTATTGACAAATGAACGGAAGAAAAGAAACAGGCAATTTACAAGGTCACTGTGCAAAAGTTTGAATAAGTAATGTAAAAACAATTCAAAACAAAACCAAGACACTGGACAATATTTGATTTTAAACCTAGGACTGTCAGAAAGAGTATTTGAAGACAAAAAGGAGGACATGTTCTCTTTTTGCAAAACATCTTGTAGCTCTAACAGCTGTATTTAAATACTTTTTTAAAACCCTTATTTATTTATTGGGATTTTGACACCTGATAGTGTTTCTGGTAAATTGACCTTTTCTAATAGAATATGTAATTTAGAAATGAAAGTGACCATCCAGATAACAAAACCAAATAACACCCCCAACCCCCCCAAAATCCAACAGTGTTCCAGAGACCTTATAATAGACCAGTGGTGAAATCCAATTTTTTTTTTTACTACCGGTTCTGTGGGTGTGGCTTGGTGGGCATGGCATGGCTTGGTGGGTGTGGCAGGATAAGGATACTGCAAAATCCCCATTCCCTCCCCACTCTTGGGGGAAGGATATTGCAAAATCTCCATTTCCAACCTGCTCTGGGACCAGCCAGATATAGTATTTACTGGTTCTCCGAACTACTCAAAATTTCCGCTACCGGTTCTCCAGAACCTGTCTGAACCTGCTGGTCCTGCTCTATTGTCCTGGCAATAGAGCAGGATTTGAAGAACCTATAGAACAGGGGTCATCAACCTTTCGGACCTCAGGGAGCACTAAATTCATAACTTTCAATCCCATGGACCACGAATATGAATTAGTGATGAGATGGGATCCTTCAGGCACTTAGTGTGGCTGCCTGTTAGCAAAGAGAAGCACCCAGGGTCAACCCTAGCTTTGCTGTCCATTGCAGCTAGGAATCTCAAAGACGACCAAGAATGAAATTTGTCTTGTAGCCAGCCTGGGCGCTAGATGACCCCCCCCCCCGCAAACTCTGTCTCTCAAGGAGCCTGGGTGAAGTTCCGTGCACCACTCACTAAAGCATCTGGACTCCCAAGGAGAGAGAGGGGGGCTGGAGTTACTAAACAGGCAGCTAAGCTAAATTTCTGAAGGACCCCATCCCATCAGTGAATGATATTAATTGTTTTGGCCACAGTTTGAGGATCCCTGACTTAGTGCAATATAAAAAATGCAAACATGCAAAGATTTTTCTGCGGACCACCAAAATTTTCTTGCAGACCACCAGTGGTCCACAGACCACCGGTTGGTGACCGCTGCTATAGAGCATTTCAAGAATGGACGCTATCTGTATTCTGGGGTGATTCTGTTCCAGAGAACATGTACTGCAACAGATAAGGCATTCTTCCTTGGTTCCACAAGATGATAATGTTTAACTAAACGGACTTGGAGAGTCCAAACTGAAGAGATCCCGTCTGCCTGAATATACTGGATGGGCAGAAACAATTGGACACAAGTAACCATGCCATATGCCATGAAGATATTTATGGGTGATGAGCACGAGTCTTAAACCACCCAGAAGATGAGTGGTAAGCAAGGCAGTTTGTGAAGCAACAATGAGACATACTTGTAATGAGAAGTGCTCATGACTATGCATACTACTGCATTTTGAACTAGCTGCAGCTTCCAGGTGGTCTCCAATTCAGCTCTGTATAGAATACTTATCAGTAGTCCAATCATGACTAGCATGAGTGATAGTCTGAAAAGTCTCTCTGTCAAAGTAAGTTGCAACTAGTGCATAAGATGAACATGTGTAAAGTAGTGGTAGTAGTAGTAGTAGCTGCAAGTTCACAACAATGCACAAACTAGTTAAATTAATAAAATATCATATTATAAAAAGCCAATAAAATAAATTAACCAGAAATTCAGTAGGAAAATATCACAGTCTCTTTGCTAACTCTAAATTTTTGGTAATATAATGCTGATAAGCAGTAAAATATAGATCACTAAATATCCCCAATTTTAATTGATTAAAAACATAAAAAAACTGTAAGCCTTGTTGATAGAATTCAGTACATGTTAGTCTACCTTTAAAAGCACACCAAAGAGGGATCTCAAGCAATCATTTTACAAACATAATGAGAATATGATATTCAATAATTTTTACAGTCCTATCAAAGACACAAGTCCTGAAAACCTAGTAAAACTCATGGCTACTTGTAGCACTGTGGATATTCACAATAAGATGTATCACAAGTAGTAGCATATTTAAGTGCATGAAATTCATATGAATTTTTCATTGAGTTCACATTTCATCCTTGTGATCTTGTAGAGTAGATGATATTATAATATTGTGCCACAAATGGACCCTTTCTCCATTGAGTTTGGAATCAGGAGTAGCAGAATTATACAGAATAGTGGTCCATTTCTAATAGACTAGCTGCCATATATTCAGAATCTGGATATTTGGAGTTGATGCATGTTTCACCATGAAATTAATCTAGGAATTACTTGGGAATTTATTCAAATCTCTGCTCAGCAGAATTTCCAGAAATTTAAGTTGCCTATCAAATCCTTCCCAGATGTCTTCCATTCTCCTGGATGCCACTGTTTCATTTCATTTTGAGCCTCAAAATTTAGTTTCAAGCATTCAACATTATTATTTCTATCTCACTGAGAATATGATGCCATGCTAAAATCAAAATACAAAATTCATGTATAATATTTTAAATTGGAAAGGAATCTTTTTAACTGGCTCATTGTTAGATCAGATTGAATAGTCTTTTTAAAAGAAAAATGTAACACCAACTAATTTGAAAGGAGAAAAAACAGGGAAGTAAGGAGAGAAAGAGGGAGGGAGGGATGGAGGGATGGAGAGAAAGTCAAGTCAAAAACTACTATGAAAAATTAATGTCCTTGATCCAATTTTACCTTTAGGAATTGATTGCTTCTACTAGAGTTCTTCATTATGTCTACTATTCATTCATTCCTTTCAAAATTTCAGCATTATAATAGGCTAAGCATTCCCCCAATCAAGTATCCCAAATCTTGATTAAAGAAAGGGAAAATGGAAGAAAAAATGAAGAAAAATACAAAGGAATTGTCAGAGCGGCAATCAGCCCCATTACTTTGTGTGGGGTAATTGCCCTCATTTTGAGTTGGATCGTGGCTTTTATCCTTCTGTATATTTTGATCAATAAAACCGGAATACATCTTCTAATTAAACTCATATTTATTGTAAGAAAATAAAGACATCTCACTATCTAAATTAGATTACATGTTGGCAAAGAATCCCCAGCTTGACCTTAGCCGGCTGGAGAACAAAGGAAAGTTTTTAGAAGAAGTGCAAAGGAATGTGGACATGCGTAGTAAGTGCTGATAAGAAATTTGGCAAACTACGGTAAGTCTGACAGTCCAGAAATAATAGCTCTGCTGGTAAATATAAAAACGCAGTGACAGGAATGATGTTCCCCTTCATCAAGACAAGTATAAACAATTTCAGAAACAACATGTTTTCTAATATTTCAACCAAAAAGCTCTTCATCCCTTATCTTATTTAACAAATAATCATTCAATCTTGTTTAGCAAGTCTTTTTAAAAATACTATGATAACAATGTATATATACAACAATAATAAATATGAACAAACTGTAAACAAGTAAATCAATTTTATATTCTTTCACTTTACTTTTACACAATACCTTATCATTTTCCCTAAAAATACAATAAAACTCTTTTTCCCATGTCTTATATCATATTTATAAACAAATCTTTAAAGCCTCATTCTAACTAACTCGAAGAACATTGCATTAAGAGCTATTACAATGTGTTGAAAATTTTTAATCTTTATTCCCTTCAAACAATGTCCCAAAAATTAACTTCTTATCAATTTCTCTTAATCTCTTCTCGGTTTTAATACCATAGTTTATCACTTTCTCTAAAAAATCAGCAAAAAAAAAAAAAATCTCTTCTTCCAATACTTATGTATAAACAAATACTTTTAACTTTTCAGTATTCAGTCCTAGTCAAGAAAAAAACATTAAAAGCTGATAGGAAAAAAATCATATATTTTAACCTTGGTTGAATAAAACAACTTTAAAAATCTTTTTACTTTTAAAAGTATTAATGTTTATTCCTTTTAAAGAATACCTCAAAAGTTCATTTCTTTTTTCTCCTTATCTTTTTTCTGGAATTCCTTAATAAGTGTAACACATCTTTTTTGTAAGTTCAAAGCAAGAAGATTGTCCAAGTCACTCTTCTGAGTTGGATCCACACATCCAAGTTAACACTTCTGGTTTATTATTTGTGTGCCCCTTTTAGCTTTCAAAAGATCAGCCAGTTTTATAATATCAAAGTTCTGCGTACCATCTTTGTCAGTATCATTCTGAAACCTGTCAATTTTAAATCCATATCCAAAACAGCCTGATTCTATCACTTCTTTTGAAGTGATAGAATCAGGCTGTTTCTGTAGAAGATTAAATCAAATTAACATCTCAATTTATTCCATAGCGGAATGTCATTGGAATTGATGGATTATCTTTAGAAACATGTCTAGGGTCAGAGAGAAAATCTATAAAAGTTCTAACTAAATTTCCCCAGCAAATCTGGAGAAGCCACAATAAATCTGGAGAATTCAGTCTATAAAAAGGTAAAGGTTCCCCTTGCACATATGTGCTAGTCATTCCTGACTCTAGGGGACAGTGCTCATCTCCATTTCAAAGCTGAAGAGCCAGCACTGTCCAAAGATGTCTTTGTGGTCATATGGCTGGCATGACCAAATGCCAAAGGTGCACGGAATGCTGTTACCTTCCCACCAAAGGTGGTCCCTATTTTGCTACTTGCATTTTTTACTTGCTTTCGAACTGCTAGATTGTAGAAGCTGGGACAAGTAACAGGAGCTCACTCTGTTATGCGGCACTAGGGATTCAAACCACTGAACTGCTGATCTTTTGATCAACAAGCTCAGCATCTTAGCCACTAAGCCATCATGTCCCTATTCGGTCTGTATACTAATACAAAATAAAGGAGTTTTAAGAGGCTGTGCAACTATCACACAATTTTCTTAATTTCACAACATTGCAAATAATGCTTGGAATCATCCAATGCAAATTAGAGTATTACATAGAAAGTGAAATGCCAGAGGTTCAATCTTTTTCTTTTTTTAAAGAAAAGGTTAAAGATATTGCTGATACAACCTGAATAATTGAAAAAGGTAGAAAAATACCAAAAGGAAATCTTTATTGACTACAGAAGGCTTTCAGTTGTACTGATTTATGTCTAGTTATAGAATGTGCTTAGAAAAATAACAATATCAAAACATCTCATTGTTCTCTTGCAAGATATGTAAACAGATTAAGAGCAAACAGTTTGGAAAGAATATGATGAAACAGGTGGTCATAATATAGTAAGATAAGATTATATATTCTGTCCTTATTTATTCATTCTGTATGCTGTGTGTATATGGTATGAGTATGTTTATGCATATTTGTATATTTGTGTGTGCGTGTGTATCAGGATATCTCTACTAATGAAATCCAAGAAGTTGAATGAGGAAAAAAAATGGGACTAAGGTTAAATATAAAGAAGACTAGTGACAACAGATACACAAGTAACCTTAGAATTGACAATAAAGGACAATAAAGCTTCTGCCTTTTAGGATTGAAAATAATTAAGAAATGAAGCAGAAGTCAAGAAATATACTTAATAAAGTACTTAATAAAATAGCAATGAAAAAGGTATTCAGATATAGTGTTGTATCTGTACCCCAAAATTGAGAATTGTGCTTTTTTCTTATGATACTGTATTTTTCTTATTATACTGTATGGAAAAGAAAGTTGGATTTTGAAGAAGCTGAATAGAAGAAATTTGACCATTTTGCATTCATTGCTGGAGAAAACTCCTGAGAATACTATGGATAACCAAGAAAACAAAACATGTATTACATAATAATAATAATAATAATAAAATCTGGATTTGAGATACAACAGCTAGACTCAAAGCTATCACATTTTGCACCTAATATATAAATACCCAGCTCCTTTGAGAAATCTATAAAACTGGGAAAAGCAGAAGGAAGGAGAAGATATTGATGGACTTGTTTACAACAGCAATGAATGCATCATTGACAGACCTAAAAGGCCAATTTGGAGACAGATCATCTTGGAGTAACTCTATTTCTTTGGTTGCTAAGAGTCTACACTAACTTGATGACACTTAATCAATGAATCACCAGCAAGTCATGCAGCACTGAAAAGCAGACATGATAGCTGAAAGGGGTCACCTTGATTGTCAACTTAACCTCTTTGTAAAACCAGAGTGTAGCTGGTCTCCTTTCATTGCAATAGTTGAGTCTATGATACCATTCCCAGAGATTAATATAATGAGTATGTTAGTAGTTAACAGTATGTTGATGTTTATTCATACATTTATATCTTCCTATAAACCCCCACCCCCAAAAAGCTAAATATTATATAAAAATTAAATTAAAACTTCAAATGTCCCTAAGCCACCCAACATCCTTTTTTATTTTTCTTTATCTATTTAACTCAGCATTGCATATATTTTCTGGAAGTCACCATTATAATTATTTTGGCTATATGCAAAGCATGGCTGGTTCCATTTCAGGGAACTTGGGCAGAGATTGGAGCAATTAGGTACTATTTACATAAAATGCAGAAGTAGGTTTCACTATGTACTTCACACTTGTAAGTGAAAGGTTTAGTATTTCCCTCACCCATGTTGAAAACTTAAAGGCTTGTAAATAGACAGTCACAATATTAGAATCCTGCCACATGTGCTATAATAGCAAAAATGAAATATACATTTTACTACAACAAGAAAATGTATGCTTAAAAATGTCACATCAGGTAAATGTCATACTTGATAACAACATTATGAAAATTGCATTAAAAGGAAAGTTGTTCTGACAATTGGCATTATAAACACTGTAAATGCCAAAAACAATATTTCATTATTTAAGAAAAGTTGCAGATTTTCTTAAAGATGTGATGATGGTGATGATGGTGATGGTGATGAACTAAAATACAATTTTCTAAAACTGGTTGTACTGTATTCAGCTGCACTTTTTATGCCTCTAATTGGCTTTAGAACAGGACTAGTATCCACCATCATGGATCCTAATCCTGGTTCATCTGCAGCTAGAAATTCAGCTCCCTGGTTTAGTGGCAATTATCTTTAAACCACATAAGTCAGTAGTGCTTCATTTTGGAATATCCTATTGGATAATCAATCTTATCTTAACCTTCATTCTGCAACACTTAATATTCTGTTCATTTTTTTTCTTTTTTCTATTACAGCTGTAAACAGTCTTAAGAAAATGTCAGTGTCTCTCCTTCACACAAACTCAACAAGATCATTGGTTTTACAATGTGATTACCTACATAAGTCTTGACATTTTATACTTAATTATATTTAGAGAAAGGAAGCACAACTGCAAAGAGCTTGCTCAAGATGAAGGGCTACTCATTTAAATTAATTAAACATGTTCCTCATTATTATTATTATTTTTACAATGAGCATTAACAGCATCTTAAATATCTTGCCTTTTACTGGTCCTAGATGCTACTAACCAGCATAACTCATTCTATTTTAAAGAATTCCATTATATTCCAGAATATGTTTGAGCCTTACCTAGTTAATTATGTGTCGTAGTTCTTTCCATATATTGCATAATTGAATATGCTATATCAAGGGTCCCTAGTCTCTGGGCCATGGCCTATTTGGAACAGGCATGCAAACAGCTGGTTGGAGCATGCGCATACAGCTCAACATGTGTGAGTGGTGGGCCAATGGGCAATTGTGCACATGCATGCCAGCCCCCAGTCATGCAAGTTTATTTATTTATTTATTTATTATTTATTTATTAGTTCGGAGACTCGTGGCATCTTACAATGCATTAAGCAATAGCCTTCATACTTTTGTAAATACCTGCTTAGTCGGGCTTTTGCCCCACCCCCCAAGCGATGTTCTTTTTTATACAAAGTCAGCTTATTACTCCCACAATCTGGGTCCTCATTTTACCTACCTCTAAAGGATGGAAGGCTGAGTCAACCTTGAGCCTGGTGAGATTTGAACTTGCAGTAATTGCAGGCAGCTGGCAAATAAGTGCTACTTTAACAGCACTTAGTCCCCTGCGCCACCAGGCTCTGCAAGTTGAGCTGTGCATGTGCACAATGGCCCAGTTTCCCTCTCCCCCACCAGCTGGGCTACCAAGCTACAAAGATTGAGGACTGCTGTCCTATATTATATATAATATTTGATTGATGGATACCTTCTTAATGGACAAAGAATAAATAATTGGTTCTTGGATAGTAACTATAAATCAATTACTTTTTTTCCTAATTATCCCATTTCTCTACCACTTTGTGATTGAAAAAAACATAAAAGAAAATGTATGTTCCTGTGTCCATTTCTCCTAATGTACATTTTTGTATGGATATTTTGTTGAAAAAATGTATTGCAAAATTCAAAGAGGTAGGAGCAAATGTATTTTAGCTGAGGATATGCAAGCAATGAAGGGACATGTGAAAAGAAAAATGAAATTAATAATTTTATAGTCCCAATAACTTTGTTTCCATATAATTTTACTCTCTGTGATTTGATTTTGAACTATTATTGAATGGTAGTTTAGAACAACTCAAGTATAGGCTGGGATGAGGGAGAATGATGATGATTTAAAAGAAACTGTTACACTTGGTGAATACTTGTTCTAGAAAGCAACGTTGTATTAAAAAAGTGTAACAAAACAAGCTGACTCATAGATAATATGGGATGATGGTAACATTTCTTATTGTTAAGAATAAATGTGTTAAAGGTCCAAAAGAATGGACTGTAAACTATTGGAGGTAGGAACAAATAAATACGCTTAGTATTTGTGAAAATGGGAAAGCCAAATCCAAAACTTTATTCCCCAGCTATTAGAGTTTTGTCTTTACTTTTGGTGGTGATTATATATAGATTTTCCCAGTGCTGGATATTAAGTTCTGAATATTGAGTATAGAAGTCCTGCCCTCAACAAAACACATTACATATCTCAACATGTTGATACTGTTATTATTTTGGAGGCTGTTGTGGCCATCTGTTCTGTGAGCCTTATTTCTATTTGCTAGTCAGCTGGAAAGTTGCCTGAAAGTAGAGGTGCCAAACTCTAGTATTTCAGCAGAATACTACAAAGAACTACTGACACAATAGAAAATTTCCCTTTTCTTAAATGAATGTTCAATAAAATGCTCCTTCATATTGAATTATAGCTTTGGAAAATCATGCTACAGTTGGTACAAATTTCATTTCATTATTTATAGATACACTCACACACATAATAATACATATACATGTATACGTATACATATACATATACATATACATATATATATTTTCTGAGGTTTTCACGGGTGTTTGTATGTAGGTCTTTGGTTATTCGGGTTTTCTCCCATGTAAAATTGGAAGTGTCTTGGCGACGTTTCGACGAAGTCTCATTCATCATCTTCAGGCTGGTGTTCCAATTTTACGTGGGAGAAGACCCGAATAACCAAAAACCTACATATATATATATATATATATATATATATATATATATATATATATATATATATATGCAATCCAACTATATATGGTAAAATAATATTTTCAGCAACTGTATTACTGATGTTCAAGGCTATGTGAGGAGAATTATTTAAACAGATGTGACCCCCCCCCCAGGCCATTTGGAAAGTTTTAGTGGGTTTTGTTCTAGGATTGTGCAGTTCTTGGAGGGGTGCTATGCTGGGACAAAGACTTCAGTGAGCTATTGCCCTGAAGTTTATTTTAAAGCCATCAACTGCTATAAGCAGTATAAGAGGCTTCTGCAATGCACAACACATATGCAGAAGCCTCTTCTAGTTATTGCAAGAAATGATCAAGCTCTGCAAAGTAATATGAAATATCTGATTCAGGCAAATCCCATTATCCCTTCATCTTCATAGCAGAAATTGCATTGTGTCCGTAGTGCAAATTTCAGGGCAAATTTAAACTGTCCTGTATAGACCTATTATATTCAATACATGTCTGTATTTCAGTATAAAAATAGAAAGTTTCAAAAATAAGTACTTTGTGAAGAAAGAAAAAAAAAG
Organism: Masticophis lateralis; assembly: GCA_030761175.1. Taxonomy (NCBI): domain Eukaryota; kingdom Metazoa; phylum Chordata; class Lepidosauria; order Squamata; family Colubridae; genus Masticophis; species Masticophis lateralis. The sequence continues at coordinate 83,144,126 of JAUDYJ010000003.1, read as the reverse complement.
ATCACTTTGTATCACTTGTCAGCAAAATTAAAGAATCATATTATTTTTATTTTTCCAAAACTATTTTTCCATAATTTCTTAGTCTCTTTATGAAGCTCCTTTGTCCTCTCTCTGTTACTTTCCAAAACATTTCTGTGTCAAAAAAATAATGCTTGCCATCACTAAATCTGCCTTCTTCTCAAAAGAGCTGAAAAAGCTTCTTGGATGAGAAGCAAAACACCTTCAAAGAAAAACCAGAAAGTCCATAAAATGCATTGTGTTTTTCATTCATATAATAATTCACATAATTATTATATGTTCTATAATAATTCACAATGAGTTGAATGCAATTTTCATCCAAACTGTATTATATTTCGTTGCATTACTAATGTTTACTTTCTTTCATTATAAACTATTTAGTTCCATCCTATCATTTTTTTTTAATGGATTTACATCATATTACAGTTTCACCATACAAAGTTTGTGGAATTTTATCACACAAACACCTCTTTGTGTTGGGATATGTGTGCGTGTGTGTATACACACAGACACATTTACATTAATTATGTCAGTATTAAAATAAATCTTGATATGATTATACAACGGTGTGAGGCTTCTGTGTATGCAATATTTTAATCAAAGTAAACAAGACCATTGGTTGAATGATATAGCGAAGAAGCATTGCAATGCAGTTTAAATTCTAATGGAATTCTGATCTGTGATTTAATCAGTGTACATATAGGCTGAAGTACTTTGCTAACTTACAATATTTTTTAAAGTAAAACACACAGTGCACAAAACACCAGACATAAGCTCAGAAAACAGAAATAGAAGAATAACACATTATGTTGTGTTACACTAGCACACTATAACTGCTTCTATAATTATACAGTATTGATTAATTTAGAACCAGATCTTGGATTAATGTGGAAGGAAATAATTCAGGCAATCCTTACTCATTTAGCACTCTGGTACTTGAAGAAACACCTTCACCTCATTGAATCAGCCCATTTGGTATGCTCTGGTTTCTGGTTATGTCATTTATACGACTTAAGAGCCGCTGTGGCACAGTAGTTAGAATGCAATGCTTCAGGCTACTTCTGCTGATCACTGAAATTTGATCTACGGTTTGGCAGATCAAATTTCACCCGGCTCAAGGTTGACTTAGCCTTCCATCCTTCCGAGATCAGTAAAATGAGGACCCAGATTGTTGGGGGCAATATGCTGACTCTGTAAACTGCTTAGAGAGGGTGGTAAAACACTGTGAAGCAGTTTATAAGGAATGAAGCCAACTCAGTTACTGCTTTGACCTTATTGTAGAGCTTTCTTTTGGCATTAAGAGCTGAATCATTATCTTAATGTTCTGGAAGCTTTTTAAAATAGAAGTCTGTTGAAGAGCATTTAGTGGACATCTTAATTGTTGCTGGTTTTTTTTTTTTTTTTTTTTTTTACATTTCAACTGAATGGTCCTGTTCCATTTTCACTGTATATTTGGTTGTGTCGTTTATGTATTTATTGATATTGATATTATTTTATATGTTTTGCACTTTTTATTGTAATTATGCATATTATTGATGCTTTAATTGGTTGTGTAGTTTTATTGCACTGTTATGTTTGATTTGGCAATGTAGAAATAAACCAATACACAAATAAATACAATTTAATGATTACTCATTTTGTTTGATTTTATTTTGGCATGGAAAATAGACATCATTTGCACGGATACCACTACCACTTTATATAATGATAACAAAACTATATATCTAGTGTTTATTCTGCCCATGTAACTTACTTGTTTTCTAAGTGTTTATGCCTCATACTTTAGCACAGAACAAAAACATTAAAAGAAACAATCTTTGATTTGCTTTTATAGATACATCTTTCATTGTTCCCATGAGAACAAAATCTGAAAGTTACAACATGTGTATCTTGAAATGTTTATTTAGTAGCAGCAGTTATATGGCAATAAGCTGTACATGCTTCTACATCTGGTATGAAGAACATGAGGAGGAAATTGATGTTGTTTTTATCTGTTTTAATGGACTGTATCTTGCTAGCGTTTAGAAACTCTCTGATAGAACAATACACATTGTTTATGGGTCAACCAAGGCAATTGTGCAGTGGCTCCACAGAGGAATAAATTGCAAATGTGATGAATATTGCCAACAGCACCTGGCTTCTACTTTAGCTGCAGAAATTATTTTAAAAGTCACATACAGTTAATTATGCTATAACCAAAGGATGTAACTTCCCTACATTGGAGGATGAACCCAAATAATGTTTGTTGCTGTATGTGGGTTTCTTGGCATAAAGATGAACCTATGAAGAACCTATGAAGAAGAATGTACTAACAAGAAGAGGAGAAAAGTGAGAGTGGGGCTAGCAACAGACACTAGAAACGTATGATGGAATGTTTATCAAAGAAAGGAGAATAATATAAGAACTGGCCTACAAAAGAATAAGGAAGCAAAAGGATATTTCTTCTAGCTTCTGTGCTGTAAATTACTGCCGAAATATGTACATATGTCCTGATATAGTATGAAATCAACAGTCTTGAAGAGCAGCAACATTGGTCATCTCTCTTTTAAACTAATATTTGGGTCATGGTATTTTCTATTTGCATCTGTTTTATAATTGTCAGGTTTTCAAAGCTTTTTCTTCCCAAACCTTTGATAATTGCTTATGTTTCTTATGCACATCCAAGTCCTTTACAAAAATATCTGAATAATCTCAGAAAATGCATAATTCATTTTGAAAGATTTGCCTTCCAGATACATATACATATACATATACATATACATATACATATACATATACATATACATATACATATACATATACATATACATATACATATACATATACATGCATACATACATACACACACACACACACACACACACACACACACACACACACACATATATATATATTGCATTGATATGTAATATCATGTCTAACTCAGCTTCCAATCAATCTTTACTGCACTTTTAGGGACATGCATTGCAATACGTCTTGCTTGCTTTATAAGCAATAGTATACTATAGCTCAGTGTTGGTGAATCTTTTCGGCATTGAGTGCCGAAACACAAGCACTTGAGCATGTGTGGGGGAGCACCAGAAATCGGAACAGCAGCTCCCTGGCACACATGTGCGGGACTAACGAAAACCCGAAGAGTTGGGGTTTCCAACTGAGCTGAGCCTCCAGTTGAGCTTCTGGTTTCCAATGTGCATGTGTGCGCTAATCACCTGGTCTTCTTGTTTCTGGTGTGTATGCAAGCGCAAAGACAAGTTGGCCAGTGCTCCTGCACGAGCTGGAAACTGGAAGAGCAATAGGCAACGGCTGGCATGCCTGGAGAGATGGTTTTGTGTGCCACTTCTGGCACATGAGCCATAAGTTCGTCATCATGGCTATAGCTCATAGACTACTATAAGCAATAGTAATCAATAAAGCTCCAGTTGATCCTTCTTCATCAGTTACTCAATGCACCTTTTTTTTCCCCTCACTGACTGCTTCACTTCTGCTGCAAAATTATTCAGAGACATACAAAAGAAGAGTTTCCTATCACTTGAAGTAGATCTGGTGCAAGACTCATTTAAATAGATGCTGAGCCTGAATGCTGAAAATATTTTGGTTAGGAGTGGTCTCTTTTATCGCTGCTTCTCAGTTCATCTGCTTTTGGGACACCCAACAGGCATTTTTGAACAAACAATAACAAAGATCAAGAGCAACAACAAAAGTGAATCTGCATTTATGAATACAGGGATAAAATTACCATAAAAAGAAGAATAGACTTACTTTTCTTAGTGTCTATATTTAACTTTTTACTGTTACACCACTGAAGTAAGAACAAAGCTTGTGCTGCCAAAACTCTTTCTTCTTCTAATAATAGGTTCATGTTATCTTTATTTTCCTAGCACAAACTCATCAGTTACTTACCTATGGATTTTTTCATGCAATCAGGGTATGTCAATGAATTCATCATTCTTTTTTCTTCAGAATGTTTTTATTTTGTATATTATATTAGGCCTGAAAGATGGCAGTGCTCGATGCACTCCCCTATACATATACAATTAATGAAGTGAACTGAGCCAATTTGATGGTCAATATTTTTTTCAAATTAAGCTTCCAATGATAAAGAATATAATATAAAGCATAAATCTGGAGGATAAAAGTTTGGACACTTACCTCTCATATAAAGAGATATGCAACAAACAATAATATTCTGAAGTCAATAAATAAATAAAGCCTGTGCAGATCCAAAAGGCACGAAAACCCTGTACTGTGATTTACAGTAAATGGGAGGAAAAAATAGCAAAACAGAATTCTTGTAAAGAAAATGGAAAGTACGATAGGAAAAAAGAAAGCTAGCAGAAGGAGCTATATTTTATGATTGAGTACTAAAATGGAAGAATTATGTTATATATTAATGCTGTGGGTATGTGTATGTGGAAATGATTCAACATTTCCAGTAGGGAGATTCAAAAGCTGTCTGACTAGCTTTTTTAAATAGATTCAAGGCTCTCGCAATTTTGTGTCCCAACTCGATCCATGGGTAGCCTCTTCTTCTGCAGTTCTAGGTGATTTGGAAGTACAGAATTCTGTACTCACAAGAAATGTTTTTTAATATGTTCATAAAACAAGTTCACACTGGAACAATGTTTTCATCCCAATATTTCCAATGGATATGGAGCCTCATTCATAGGGTCCTATGCATGTAAGATTATTATAATATGAGATACCAATTACTTATCTTAAAATGTTCTGTTATTGGGAAATATTGGGGTTACCCTATCAATCTTCACACACACACACACACACACATCTAAGTCATCTGAGGAAGGATTTTTTCTTTCTTTCCCAGATTAGCTGTGTCATTCTTGAATCCATTTCAAGTGCTGATTTCTTTCTACTTCAATTTGCTTTTGTCAGCAACATGATAGTTTTCTATATATTGGTCTATACACACACACTACATATTGTAGGTCATCTTTTCTTTTTTAAAAAAACCCTCTTATTCCTTATTTTTAACATGCAACTCACAAAACTCAGTCTGCAAAGCCTCATGTTAATGTCATATTTCAGTTACTTATTGGCTTACTGAAGGGTATTAAATGAACAATACTTTGCCTTTTGAATAGTATTATGAAGTCATGTCTTCCACTGTAAGCATGAAGTTATTCACAGATATTGCACTTATTCACTGTGAGCATGAAGTTATTATAGATATAACAATACAATTTTAATAAGATCAGAAGGTCGCAAATAGGTTTATGTTTAATCATATACATATACTGTCCACATATGCATATGAAACATGCATATGTATATATTCATATAAATGTGTATTTATATGGGCATATGTACATACTTATTCATGTACATACAGATTGATCTATAATTTTAGAAAACCTGTATTCTGTATCTATCCATCTATCCTGTAATCTATGACACTTTAATCAATCTTTACAGTGCTCAAAAAAATCATCTCTTTCAACATTTCCTAAATAGATCATAAATGCATATGTGTCTCAGAGGATAGCATTACTAAAGTATGACTACATTTCATTACTCAGTACAGCACTACATTGCCACATACTCATTAGTGCTGCTGATATTCATTGAGCTGTAGTGATCATGGCTGCATTATACCAACATAATTTTCTTCTTAGAAGGAACCAAGATTGTTTTTCTATTTTCCTAAGGGAAGAATATACCCAATCTGTTAACTTTTGTCTCAAATTTAGAATGAATTTTTAACTATTTGACAAGCAATAGTTTACTTTACTGGAACTGAGTAGAAATTACGATGGTTCAAAAGAACAATAATAACAGAGAGTAATAAGTGCAATAGCACTTAGTTTATATTTTGCTCCATAGGGCTTTATAGCACTCTGGAGAGTTTACAATGTCATCATATTGCCCTCCCCCTCCCCCCCAAAAATCTGGGTTCTCATTTTATTGACCTTAGAAGGGTGAAAGGAAGAGTCAACCTTGAGGCCCATCAGGATGAAACTCCAGGCTGTGGACAGAGTTTGCCTACAATACTACATTCCAATGACTCCTTGATGACAACTTTCATTAATATTTTTAGGTATTAATCTTGCAAATACACAAATCTTTCCAAATCCTTAGAAATTGTTTTCTGAAGTATATTTAAAAAGTTTTAGATTATCAAAATAAGTTTCTTTGCAAGTGAATTAAAAAAAAAGATACATGCAATCAGTTACATTTTCTTTAGTTAATCATACAGCAGTTCTCCACATTCATGGTTTCAAATTAAGAATTAAGACTTCTATGTTAAGAACTGAGTAGGTAAGGTACTTGTATTCTTGTGGAAAGCTGGGGATGATTTTTGATGGGTTTGAGTTCCATAAATTAACATATAAGTGCACTATAACTATGTATCAAATATAATATTCCTAATTAATACTGGTTATCCAAAAGTAGCTTCACATATTCAAACATTGCATATATCCAGTTATAAGGATATGTCAATTCAATACCATTCACTATTATTTCATATGCCATATTACTGAGATTTCCTTTATATTCACTATTGATCTCAGGATTTGCTGAAAATATTCTGGCTATTCTGTGTAAACTCCTTTCCTTTTATGAAAACAAAGCTACTCAGATAGCAACCTCTGATTTTTATTTTTATTTTTTATATGAAATTTGCAAGTGATCTTAGTTTGTCAAAACCAGACAAGTTTCCCCATTTCCAATGACACTTCAACACATAAAATCAAGAAAATTGAAAAATGATATCTTTTCCAAAGTGACTTAATCTGTTTCGAGTGGTCTAATAAAAATACTTTGGATTGATTCCCTCGCCTCCATTACAATCACCATCACTGCTTTGGTTCTTCAAGAAATCTGTTTTACTATTTTAAATTGAAACAAAGTGGAAAATACACAATATTTAGCTTGACATCTGATGATATGAGAGTTTTAAACATTACATTGAAAATATACGTAGGACAATGTGGAATAATATTATTAACCCTATCCATACAACCATGCATACCAGTTGGGACACACAAAGGAATATGTGTCAGACCTGGAAGCCATATTTCTACCTTTGTGCATTCAGGCTTCAGGCCTGCCACAAATCCTACTGTGGGAAATTGGGAGTGGGGATTGCATAGAGAGGAAAAGATACGTAGTCACAATAAAATTCTTTATAGAAAGTCAAGGCCATTGGGTCCCGCAGCTGTGTGGAGAAGAATGAGGAGGTATCGTCTGTTCTGGACAGTAATTGATTGGACGTATGGTGGACATGTGGGAGAGGGGCAAGGTCTGGAACTTTCTTTTGGGTGTGGAAAACCCGGAAGCTCTGAGATTCGGGTTTTCACAGATGTGCCAATATGATACCTCTAATAAAGTTTATTTTGAGGAAGTTCAAGCCTCAGAGTTTGATTTTGTTGGAGGTGTTACTTGGAACCCTGACAATATGTTTGCAAAAAACAAAACAAAACATACATATAGGCTTGGTTTTTGCAAACTGAAACCTTCTCTGTTTACAATTAGTGCATACAGTAAATATCATACATACACTGTGTCATTCAGAATAAGCATATGCAATCATTTTCTTGTAAAGAAAATGAAAAGAACGATAGGAAAAAAGAAAGCTAGCAGAAGGAGCTATATTTTATGATTGAGTACTAAAATGGAAGAATTATGTTATATATTAGTGTTGTGGGTATGTGCATTGGAAATGATTCAACATTTCCAGTAGGGAGATTCAAAAGCTGTCTGACTAGCTTCTTTGAATGGAATCAAGGCTCTGTCAATTTTGTGTCCCAACTCAATACAGTTTCTTCTGTAGTTCTAGGTGATTTGGAAATAGAGAATTCTGTTCTCACAAGAAGTATTTTTTAATATGTTCAATAAGTCATACTGAACAATATATCCCAATATATCCGATGGATATGGAGCCTCATTCATAGGGTTCTATGCATGTAAGATTATTACAATATGAGATACCAATTACTTATCTTAAAATGTTCTCTTATTGGAAAATAGTAGGGTTACCCTATCAATCTTCTCTCTCTCTCTCTCTCTCTCTCTCTCTCTCTCTCTCTCTCTCTCTCTCTCTCTCTCTCTCTCTCTCTCTCACACACACACACACACACACACACACACACACACTCACACACCCCTAAGTCATCTGAGGAAGGATTTTTTTCTTTCTTTTCCAGTTTAGCTGAATGACAAGTGATCATTCAGTGTGTCATTCAGAGTAACCATATGCAATCATTTGGTTCATTACATTATTATTATTACTTTTATATACTGTTTATAAAATCTTACATACGTACTGAACATTGACCTACATATCCACATCAACCTCATGGTGGTGAAAATGCCTAATATCCTGCTTTCTATTTTCTCCAAAACAACAACATAGTGAGGGAGGATAGACTGAGAGAATCACTGGCCCAAAGTCACCAAACCAGTTTTCATGTCTAACAGAATCTTAAAACTCATAGTCTCCTGATTTCTATTTAGTGGGTGCTGTGGAACAATGGATTTCAACTTTTCACTATGAACTTAACCATATGGTTGCTTAGCCTAGGACGGCTGAGAGGTGTAAGCAAGAACGGTACTATTTTCTAATTAATTTCTAATTTTAAAATTTCAATTTCTAATTTCAATTTATTTTTTATTTATAACCTGCTGTTTTTTCATTAAGAGATCTATTGTACACAAGTAATTTTCAATAGATTTAACAGTATTGCATGAGGAAGATGAGTGGAGATATGCAATAAAAATAAATAAAGTATTTAATATTTATGGTGTTGAAATTAGCATACACACCGTGATGTGATAATTATGACAAACAGATAATATATCTGGCAGTTAAGTTTGGGTGGTCCACTCAAAAATATATATAACCTCCTAAAAATATGGCATGACCCCAAGTGTGGGGACATATGACCTAGATTAAGAACCATGAATGTAAAAGATGGTTACACAGAATAATATCTGAGATAGAATTGTATGTCGCTATACCAACTCCATTTTCCCTGTAAACAAGGAATTTGCTTAGTCACAGGCTAAATAATTGGAGTATTATATCCCTGCAGGATGTGGCAAACATTTGGAACAAGACCTACTCTGGCTATTTTTATTACAGATAGAAGAATTTATAGAAACCTAAGTGCTAACTGCTGAAAACACTTTAAGACTTGAAAACTGAAGACTTTCTATTTTTTTTTCAGTTGTATTCAGTACGTCAGTACTTTAGCAGATGGATGAATCTGCTAGATGCTTTCATAGTCAGTTCTATGCCTTCCTTTGATTTTATTTTTTAACAAATCTGAACCTATGTTTGATTGACCATATACTTCGGCTGCCCAAGGAAAAGTTGGTCATGTTTTTGGTGTGCTTGACCAGACTATTCAGGCTCTTAAGAAAGATACTGGAGAGTTAACAAATTGTGCCTGATTTAATAGAAGGACAGATTTGGAACCATGTCACTTAGGTGACTGAGAAGGAAGAAAAATGTTAAGAGAAATGTTCTCCAATAGCAATAAATAGGAACCTAAAGGCTGATGTAGAGTTGGATATAACTTCCTACAGCCGTCATGGTATACCTTTGCTGCAAAGGGCTTGACGGGTAATCATAGGTTGTAGACAGCCACAGGCAGGCCAACATAAACCCAACTCCCAACTGCACATAGTGCAGAGATGTGCATCTTACATGCTGATTGGTTGATCTGATTCCTATTCTATGATTTGCTGTTTAGAGTATCCCCTAACCAGAAGGTTAACATTTGCAAACTTATAAATGCAACGGCTATGCAACTGACTAGAATTGGGACACATATGTTCCCTCAGGTGCAGTAGTGGAGAAGTCTGCTCTACCCTTAAGGCCCCAGGGAACAAAAGTCATACTGAGTCTAAAACAAATCACCAAACAAATTGATTTAGTTTTAACCACCATAGAGTTTGTATGTAGTTATTTCTCATCTCCTAAATGAGGAAGGCCAAGACATATGAAAAGACTTCAACAAAAGGTATGATATGGAACATAACAAAAGGTATGATATGTACTGAGAAATAAAAACACAAGGAAATCAAACCAATTATTTTAGCTATTTTGAAAAACAAACAAACCCTAAATACATTTAATCCTAAAAGACACACTTTCTGAAAGGACTGGCATATAAAACTACAATCAAATAGTTTTCAAAGGTTTTTGTGCCATAACCAGGCTCTAAGGAGGAATAAATCAAATTAATTGGACCAGCACTGTAAACAAAAGCCAAGAATGTATTCACCAATACCTATTTAGTGGCTGGATCCCCAAAGAGGACTGAAACTTTTTCATAGTGAAACTGACTATCAAAAAATTAGTGGGGTTTTGAAGAAAATCTGTGACAAGCCCTGCTGATTTTGTATCATTGTCTTACAGATACCGTCATATATATGTGTATATATATATATATATATATATATATATATATATATATATATATATATATATATATATATATATATATATAAATATTTTTGCTGATAATACTATAAATAAAGGGAGGCTTTATATATATATATATATATATATATATATATATATATAAACAATCCCACATTTTGTCAACAATGTGAAAAAGGTGCCAAGGGTCAAAAAGGAGAGATTTTGAAGTCGTGAGGTCTAGGAATCATAGTTTGCAATGTGCCATTATACATTCACCTATGTGTCTTTTTAACAACTATGCACTGTGGGAGCCCAGAACTAATGGTGAAGTGACCAGGTTCTAGTCCAACTTTAGCTTTCCATTTTTAAAAAGTAGGATTAAATCCCAAAAACATATTTAAGGTATGAGTGATGTTGTCTTTAGGCAATGGCTAAATGGTAATTGATATTACATTTCCCTGCCTGATACATCAAAATTGAGACCCCCATCCATAGTTACTCCTCAAAATTCATTGATTTCTTTTTAACGTAAGACAGTAAAAAGCTAGGTCTTGAATCCTTTTCATGTTCATTTATAATCTCCATAATTTGTGTTTGGTTTCATTTGGCTTTTAAATTTTGTTTCATGTAGTTTTTAAAATCTGGCCTAGTTCTTGGTAGTTCTCATAATTTTAAAAGCATAATGCTCCCCACCATCACATTCTATTTCTATCTTTGTTTATGTTTTAGAACCAAATTAATCAGCTGCAGTTGGATCCACCTTTGTCCTTGATTTAATCCACCAGTTTATCTTCAGGCAAAAAAATGAAAAGGCCTCCATAGATGACTGACACTTCACCTTAGTGTTCTTAGTTGGCATGGCAACTGTGGAAGTTAAACAAATAATTCCTTCTAAAGTCTAAATTGTCAAAAGCCCCAACAAAAAAACAAATGGCATAAATCTCTGTTCTGTAATTCTTCAGAGTGAGTTTTTTTTCATCTGTTCCTAGTTTCCTATCATATCATTACCCAATGGCTATGGCTAGCTTAAGCTGGAAAATTCAGATGTAAACTTGGATTCAGGTTTTAATGTGAATGTGGTATGTCATATTCTTGTCCCATTCCTGATAATGTGAGCCCATCATATTTACACCACTTTCATTTGTATTTATTTCAAGAACTGCACTGCTTCTATGTCATTCTATTATTATTTTTTTAGAAAACATTTTTCTGATCTATAGGCAATGCTAAGAAGTAGTGCAAGATTGGAAGATGTGGAGAGATCTGGCCCACAGAATTTCCAAGAATTTCCAAGAATTGGACATGAATGAATACCATATTTTTCAGAGTATAAGACACTGTGGACTATAAGACACACTATCTTTTTTGTCTCTGCCTCTGCCTCCAAGGAATTTGCTTCCTTGCAGCAAACAGTGGAGGCAATGGCAATCCCTGCAGCCTGAAACAGCTGAGGGTCGGGAGGCCAATCCAACCAATGATCAACTGCTTGTGCTAATCAGGCTATGCTGAAGCTGAAACGAGCCGTTTGCTACTTGCTGCAAGGAGGTAAATTGCTGGGATGCAGATTTTTTTTCTTGTGTTAACCAGGCTGTGCTGAAGCTGAACCGGGCTGTTTGCTGCTTGTTGTAAGGAGGTAAATTGCTGGAAGGCAGAGGCCAAAGGGTGGGGGCCAGAGGGAGGGCGGTGCTACATTCAGTGTATAAGACACACCCAAATTTTCAGCCTCTTTTATGGGGGAAAAGTGTGGCTTATACTCCGAAAAATATGGTAAATATCATCATCATCATCATCATCATCACAGGAAATGTAATGATTTTTCAGGACTTATAAACTCCTTTATGGGAAAGTGCATAATAATAACCTTTTCTATTTTTAACACATCAGACTTTATGTATTGCACACATTTCATTTCATGTATTTTGTTAGATAACTCAAATACCTATACATAGTTTAATTTAATCTAACTTTTTCAATTTGGAAGCCATCTGACTCCACAACAATTCTGAGGGTTGATGGGGATTTACCATTAAAAATTATTTAAAAGAAACAATAGTCATCAATTTTTTAAAAAAAAAACTATAATTGACTAGAAGACCAACCCATAACACACACACACAGAGAGAAATACACATATACACACCAAAAGAACCTTCCCCCCGCACCAAAACAAAATAGAAACCTGTTTGGGCTTGACTGGCATGCTAATTTGGAGCCTGGGAGAACAACAACGGTTTTTTAAAAATGAAAAAAAAATTGTTAAATGGAAACAATAAAGATCTCCAGAAAGATGTCATTCCAGAGAGGAATAAAAATGAGAATTCTTGGGACCCACAAGCATCAGATCAGGACTTAAGTTAATGTCTCTTGGTGGGCCTGGGACTAAGTTGTACAACTGATCCCAAACCAGTGTGTGATTTCAAATAATGGTTTCATGTAAATGTGAAACAAAAGGAGAACGAGAATCAAAACCTGTGAAACCCCACTCATGAGGGGCCATAAAACACAAACTTTCACCCTCTGTCAATGTCAATTGAAACCAGTCACTTGCAGTCTCAAAACACTTCAAAAGGATATCATGGTACTGAAAGCCATTGAGAGAGCAAGAAGCACCAGGATGGATGCATCACCCCCTTCCCAGCTCCACCACAGGTCACCATTAATTGAAACCAATGCTGTTTCTATACATTCTATACAACGCTGAATCCTGGTCTTAAACCTGAATATATAATTTTTGGGATTGGGTTATGCATACAAATGTTACCTGGAATTTTAGGCTTCATTATTAGCCTTTTAATAAAGTTGATACTAGCATTTTAGCGTGACTTTATGCTTCCTTTTGAAGTTGAGGAAACCACGTTTTCTTTTTAGCTAAAGTCATTTTTTTTAACATGAAAAGATTATCCTATTCATCAACCAAACAATAAGAAGTATATTCTGGACTCCTTGGGTTCTGGAAAGTATTAAAGAAACTAGCCTGGGGTGAAATATATAAAGGGGAAGATATATTATATTTTACTTATTACGTTTATTTGCTGCCCAAATCACCACAAGGATGGTGTCTGCCATTTCTCATGTCTTTGTTGTTTACTAATGAATCATATATAATGAATTGTTTCTGTACCCTATATAAAGACGTAACCTCCCTTACGAAACACTTTTGCTTTGCCTGAATTACTTGGTGATTCATACTTTTTGATGGGCAAAAAGCCCCTTTGCAAATGTAAAAGTCTCTCTTAAATTCAGTGATCAAGTTCTTACCAGCTCCTCACCAAACGTAGGTTGTCTCAGCTTCTCGGCAACACAAAACCTGCTAAAAACTTTGGAGGAAAGCCAATATTTAAGTAGTAAAAGAATATTATAAGGTGGAGGGCTACTTATGTATATGAATAGATTATTGCAAAGTAGAAATCCTTTGCCAAAAGATAAATCTATAGTTTGGCTGAGCTTAGGTACATCATGGTATAACAAAATATATACAATTAGTACACAAAATAAGATCACTCCCTTATCTCTTCAGTCTTATGTTTTATTTCATTCCTCTCTCTCTTTGGAACAGTCAGTTTTCTTTAGTCTTACTCACCATAATTATTGCTATGACAGTTTGCTGAAAAATGTGAAAAGCTAAGCTCTCGAGGGATATCAAAGCATATAGGGAACAACTGTTATTTAATGAAGATATAAATAAAATCAAATATTTTGGCTGTAAAATTGAAGGCCTAAAATTATTTTCCCTTTAGTAATGTCAGAACGAATTAAAAATCAATATTATGTAGAAGATAATACTCCATATAGCATGAAAATGCAAACAATGTATAAATAATAGTGGTTACGTATTATTTGACTTTATGGTACTCTATGTAGTCTAAAGAATTAGAAAGCTTGCCTTCAACAGCTTTATTCCCACCCAGGTGTAAAGAATAGTTATGACTTCAATTACTTGGTGTGTTCTGTTAATAAATATATATATATATATATATATATATATATATATATATATATATATATATATATATATATTTATTTATTTATTAAATTTCTATACCGCCCTTCTCCTTCCGGACTCAGGGCGGTGAACAGCCAATTAAAACCAATGCAATACAATAAGTTAAAACGTACTAAAATCAATATAAATTTAGGCTGAAAATACAAACCGAATAAAAACTCTAAAACTCTAAAAATTTAAAATAATTTAAAATATTTAAAAATAGGAGGGATCAGGCAAGTCCGGCAAGTTGGAAGAGATGAGTCTTCAAAGCCCGACGAAAGGTCCGGAGGTCAGCGATAGTTCTCAGATCTGGAGGGAGATCGTTCCAGAGGGTGGGGGCTACCACAGAGAATGCTCTCCCCCTGGGGGTCGCCAGCCGGCACTGTCTGGCTGACGGCACCCTGAGGAGGCCCTCTCTGTGGGAGCGAACCGGCCGGTGGGAGGCAATAGGTGGCAGAAGGCGGTCCCGTAAGTACCCTGGTCCTAAGCCATGGAGCGCTTTAAAGGTGATTACCAACACCTTGAAACGCACCCGGAAATCAACCGGCAACCAATGCAGCTCATGCAGGAGAGGTGTCACATGGGAGCGCCCTGTCGCTCCCATAATCCCCCGCGCGGCCGCATTCTGTACCAGCTGAAGCCTCCGGATGCATCCCAAGGGGAGCCCCATGTAGAGAGCATTACAGTAGTCCAAGCGAGACGTGACGAGCGCCTGAGTGACTGTGCGTAGGGAGTCCCGATCTAGAAAGGGCCGCAACTGGCGTATCAGGCGGACCTGATAAAAAGCTCCCCTGGCCACAGCTGTCGTATGCTCCTCTAAAGACAGCCGTGGATCCAGGAGGACGCCCAAGTTGCGCACCCTTTCTGTGGGGGCCAATGATTCGCCCCCAATAACCAACGATGGAGTCAGTTGGCTATATCGGGACGCCGGCAGCCACAGCCACTCAGTCTTGGAGGGGTTGAGTCGAAGCCTGTTTCTCCCCATCCAGACCCGCACAGCTTCAAGGCACTGGGACATCACTTCCACGGCATCGTTGGGGTGGTCTGGGGTGGAAATGTACAGCTGAGTGTCATCAGCGTACTGATGGAATTCCACCCCAAAACCACGGATGATCTCACCCAGCGGCTTTACATAAATGTTGAACAGAAGGGGCGAGAGGACCAACCCTTGTGGCACCCCACACACTAGGCGCCTCGGGGTCGACCGCTGCCCCCCTGTCAACACCGATTGCGACCGATCGGAGAGGTAGGAGGAGAACCACCGCAGAACGGTGCCCCCCACCCCCAATCCCTCCAACCGGCGCAACATGATACCATGGTCGATGGTATCAAAAGCTGCTGAGAGGTCTAACAGCACCAGGATAGAGGAGTACCCCCTACCCCGGGCCCTCCAGAGATCATCCACCAACGCGACCAATGCCGTTTCGGTGCTGTAACCAGACCTGAAGCCGGACTGGAGCGGGTCTAAATAGACAGCTTCATCCAGGTACCGGGGGAGCTGCCGCGCCACCACACTCTCAACAACCTTCGCTAGAAAGGGAAGGTTGGAGACAGGACGATAATTTACCAAAACAGCCAGGTCCAGGGAGGGCTTCTTGAGGAGGGGCCTCACCACTGCCTCCTTCAAGGCAGGCGGAAGGACACCCTCACTCAAAGAAGCATTTATAATCTCCTGGAGCCAGCCTCGTGTAACCTCCCGGGAGGCCAGCACCAACCAGGAGGGACACGGGTCCAATAAACATGTGGTAGCGTTCAGTCTACCCAGGATCCTGTCCACGTCCTCGGGAGCCACAGGATCGAACTCAGCCCAGATAACACTCTCAAGACTGGGCTCAGTCACCTCGCCCGAACTAACCCAGTCAGTGGCCAGCTCATCCCGAATCTGAGTTATTTTATCATCCAGATATTGAACAAAATCCTCAGCACGTCCCTGCTGCCATATATGTGTGTGTGTGTGTGTGTGTGTGTGTGTGTGTGTGTGTGTTTCTTTTAGCCAGGTTTTTCCTACGTAACCAAGATTTTTCTGCTGCCCTGGTTGAGTGAAAGCAGAAAAATCTTGGTTACGTAGGAAAAACCTGGCTAAAAGAAAAACACACATAAAACTTACAAAAAGTAAGAATATATATATATGTAAGTTTTCATGGGTATATATGTGCGTACAGGTAATATCTCGGGTTTCTTCCCGTGTAATTGTAAACATATCTTTAGAAGGATAGTAGCGACGTTTCGATGAAATCACATTCATCACCTTCTGGCTGATGTTCTCGGTTTGGTGCTTATAGGCAAACTGTGTGATCTTAACTGACGTTTTTCTATGAAAAGAGGCAAAGGTGTATTCTGATTGGTTGACAGTGTTGTTTTATTCTGATTGGCGTAGTTGTATTTTGATTGGGTGGAAGCACTGTTGCTGGGTTGTGGGTTGATGGATAAGTTATGTTGGAAATGGTGGCAACACAGGCTTTTTGATGAACCTTTGATCTATGGTTTATATATATAAACAACTACGTCATCAGCCAATCAGAATAAAACAACACTGTCAACCAATCAGAATACACCTTTGCCTCTTTTCATGGGTGTTAGTAAGTAGGTCTTTGGTTATCTGGGTCTTCTCCCGCGTCAAATTGGAAGTATCTTGGCAATGTTTCGACAAAGTCTCATTTGTCATCTTCAGGCTGGTGTTTTTGGCTTCGTGCTTCTAGGAGCATTGTTGCTCCTAGAAAACATTGCTCCTAGAAGCTCGAAGCTGAAAACACCAGCCTGAAGATGGCAAATAAAACGTCGCCAAGACACTTCGAATTTTACGTGGGAGAAGATCCGAATAACCAAAGACACACACACACACACACACACACACACACACACACACACACACACACACACATTCATTCCTGTTCTAGAATAATTTTTTCTAAAGCATGTATTAGTTAAACACCATGGGGAATGAATAACTTGAAACAATTTGAAAATGTCATCAAATATTCTCTTAATATGGTTTGGTATGTGTTTAAATTAAGAATTTAGGAACTGCAAGGAAATATTCAAAGAATATCAGCAAAAACTATTTAACGAAAACTATTCAAAATCTTCCATTAATTTTTGTTTGAAGTGATATGAAAATGAATTTTGAAGGCATTATTCTACTGAAATATTCCCACCCCCCAGTTTCCAGCAAAGATAGAGGTTGTCATTATGATGGTTCATCATACAGCCAGCCAGATGTTTAGACTGGATTTGGCATTTTTATTCACCTATGGATATATATACAGTATATATGCTCATCCTGCATTAGGAAGCCAAAATGACTAGGGGGTATTTTCACAGATTCATCTTATGCATCAACTGTGTCCTTTCCTGGTCCGGGAGGTCTTGCTTAGGATCAGTCATGCCTTAGTTTCCTACTGGCAGGACTACTGCAATACACTTTATATGTGGCTGCCTTTGAAGACCACTCAGAAGTTACAATGGATGCAGTACAAAGTAGTGTGCATGGCATTAGCCCATAGGTTTGCCCATGTCATAGCTTTGTAGTATGAGCTATATTGACTCTCATGCTGGCTGGAGAATTCTGGAAGTTGAAGTCCACACACTTCAAATTTGTTGTAACAACTACAAAGCCAGCACCCCCCACCACCAGTATTTATAGAGAGATGGAATCTCCGATCATGCTTTGCTCGCACAAGCACGAAGCCAAAAACACCAGCCTGAGGATGATGAGTGAGACCTCGTCAAAACATCGCCTAGATTCTCTCAATCTTACAAGGGAAAAGACCCGAATACGCCAAGACTTGCATACCTGTACCCATGAAAATCTATGAAAACACACACACACACACACACCAAGGACCTAGGATAGGCAGATGTTGATTGATCATGTTAAAGGTACTGTCACATGATGTATTATTATTATTATTGTTGTAGTTGTTATAAATTCATTGGAATTGGAAGATGGTTGGACATTTCTGGTATGGAATACATTTCTTCATTTTCAAATGATCTGAATTTTTGACCCTGATAAAGGTACATGGGACACCTAGGATTCATAGAAAGGTTTGGCAGCTAATCTTATTCTTCAGTGGTGGGTTGATCCCGGTTCGCACCGGATCGTAAGAACCAGTAGTAAAAAAATTTAATAGTTCGGAGAACTGGTAATAAGATTGGCTGGCCATGCCCCTGAATCAGTTCCCAGCCCAGTCGCCACTTCCTCCTGAGTCCCAGCTAATGGCTAGAGGGAAAAAAACTGTTTAAACTCTTGCCGTGGGGCTTCAAAGGGCCGCCCTACAGCTGATCAGTGTTAAAAGAAAACAAATGAGTAGACCTGTGCCTGCAAAAATAGAAAAAAGCCCCTTTCAGCTTCAGCATAGGTTAATTGCCACAAGTTGATTAGATTGGCTTCCCGACTTTCAGCTGATTTGCTCTCAGCTGTTTTGCCCAGGGGTCTTTTGCTAGGTGCAAACAGTGCTGGAACAGGTTTTTTTTTCCTCTAGCTATGCTGAAAAAATGAAACTGAAAATAAAGCAGGGTCTTTGCTGCAATGTGACAAAATGAGGTAGAAAGAGATTTCTTTTTCTTTTTCCTCACCAAAAAAGGTAGATGCAAAACTGCAAACAATGGGAAATTTAGGGCAAAAGAGGAGAGTTCAAGATTTTAAAACACAAAAGAAAAAAAGCTCTACTTAACTAGGGAATTGTAATAATTGAGATATTATTAATTGTATATTGTATTGAAAGCAGAAATTGTTAAGTTGTGGTTTGGAGGAATATATGAGGGAAATTATTTGGGTTGTTATTATTGGTAAATATAATTAATTGATTTGTAAGAAATTGGATTGCATGGAAATAATTGGAGTATTCATGTTCATATTGATTAATATACAAAAAAGATAGTTATATAACTAATTGATTTATATTAAAATGCTGAATTTGTATTAAACAACTGTAATATTACATAATTAACCAATGTGAGGATGGATATAAAAAATAGATGACAATGGTAAGGGGTATAATATAGAATAGAAGGGAAAAATTGAATTTGAATAAGATTAGAGATGAGGATGAAGGGTAATATTGATTTTTTTAAAAAATAGATGAGGAATAAATATGGCAAAAAGGAAATATAGAAATTGTAAATTTAATTTACAATACATACAATAATAAATTTGTAAATTTAATTTACAAATTTAATTCAACGAGCCTGGATAGCTCAACAGACTAAAAACCTGTTATTAACATTCAGCTGTCTGCAATTAAGTTCGAAACTCACCAGGCTCAAGGTTGACTCAGCCTTTCATCCTTTCTAAGGTAGGTAAATTGAGGACTCAGTTTGTGGGGGCAATAACCTGACTTTGTATAAAAATATACAAAAGTATGAAGGCTATTGCTTAACGCATTGTAAGCCGCCCTGAGTCTCCGGAGAAGGGCGTCATATAAATCTAATTAAATAAAAAATTGAAATGACTAAACACTGTTTAAATTTGTGAACCGGCCAAATACTGTTCAAAGAAAATACATTGTATGTTTATATGTGTTTTCTAATTATTGCTGTTTATTCATATTTGTTCTCTTTTATTCTTTAAAGTTTAACAATTCATTTTTTATCTTAATATCTTTATATTTGTTTGTGGTTGGCTTTCTTCCCTTTCATCTTTTTTATTGTACAGCAATCTTTCTTCTCAAACCTACTACCTCTCTCTTTTCTTTTCTTTCCTTCTTACTTTATCTTTCCCTCCCTCTTCTTCTCCTCCCTACTTCCTCTTCCTTACTCCTTCTCCTCCTCTCTTCCTCCCTCTCTTACCCTCACTCCTACTCTAATTTCCCTTCCCTTCCTTTATCCATCTCTATTGCTGTATCCTTTTATGCATATGGACTACTCAGAGGGCTGAAAGAGTTATTTTTGACTAGTCCTCGCACTTTTGACCAGTCCTCGAACTTACGACTGTCCTCACATTTTACGTTTTTGCCCTATCTTGTCACCATGGTGAAGAGAAGCAGTTGTGAAATGAGTGACACGGTTGTTAAGAATGCTACAATGGGCATAAATGATGACCAGTCATAAGTGCGAAGACCATTCAAAAGTGCAAGGACCTGTCAGAAATCTCTTTTTTCAGCCCTCTGAGTAGTCCCTATACACATAGCCATGGCCACCCGGTCACATGACCAGCTAGCCATGCCCACCCAGTCACATGACCTCCAAGCCACGCCCACAAAATAAGCCACGCCCACAGAACCGGATAGTAAAAAAGTTTAGAACCCACCCCTATTATACTTTCTCTCAGGGAATATCTATTACTCTTAATGGGTGCAAGAGAAGAAATGCACACTACACCATGTTAAGAACTGGGACATGACTCAAAAATGAAGTCTCTTTTAGAAACATCCATCATTCTAAGTTAGAAAGGAGAAGGAGAAGCCTCAGCAATATTCTTCTCTCTCTCTCTCTCTCTCTGTGTGTGTGTGTGTGCGTGTGTGTGTGTGTGTGTCCATACACATACAGACACACAGATATACATTATGTGACCTTGAATATATGCACACCCATGTTACAATTGAGAAATGCAGGGGAATTTAAGGAACGTGGTCCCATTTTGATTTCTAGATGAGTGAGCAAGAGAATAATGCAGGAAGCCCAGAAGCAATTTCTAAATGACTTGCTCTATTGATGCAGTGCTGCTGCTGCACATTATCCTGTTAAATGACTGAGAAAAATGTACATAGCTGTTTGTTTTTCTAATGTAAATTTAAGAACTTAAACAACATCAAAACAAAAAAACCCCAGCCATACCTTGGATCTTCTCCATGCTTTGGTAACCTGGTTGCATGATATCATGTTATTTACCATTCTTGCTCATGACTCAGACTAAAGGATTTATCGTCATGATTTTGGATTTTTTGAAATAATACACCAACAGCATAGCCAAATAACAAATTTGCTGAAAAATGCAACTGACAATACTGCAAAATTTCAGGTCAGATAATAATGGCATCAAATACCTTTTGGATAATGCTTCATTCCAATTTTAACATTTCTTTTGATGTTTTTAGGAAGCTGCTAATGAGGGAAGATTGTCTCACTAAAACAGAAAACAGAAACAAAGATTATTTGTAGTATTCAGTCATGTAGTTTTTAAATTAAGGATGCCAAACTAATAAGAAAATAATTAATTAGATATCTATTCTTACAATCTTAATGAATAATCAAGTTTAATAAATGTATTGAGATTTATTATAGCCACCTCTGTCTCCAAAAGTGACTATGGACAGTGCAGAACAATCAGATAAAAATCACAAAAATAAAAACAAAAGATATATACAAATAAATATGAAAAACAAATGTACAAACCCATAGGCAAACAGAAAATAAAAATGGCCACCCTCATAATTTACCCAAGACTTTTAAGCTAACTTTGGCAATATCATATAGCAATCATGTAATATTTGTGTAATAGAAATTTTTATGGGTAAAATAAAAATTGATTTTGAAATGCCATTCCACTTGTATCTCATGGTCCAAACACAT
This sequence comes from Masticophis lateralis, assembly GCA_030761175.1. Classification (NCBI taxonomy): domain Eukaryota; kingdom Metazoa; phylum Chordata; class Lepidosauria; order Squamata; family Colubridae; genus Masticophis; species Masticophis lateralis. The sequence continues at coordinate 83,122,221 of JAUDYJ010000003.1, read as the reverse complement.
ACTTCCTAGAAAAATACACATCTTGTTTCTGTACACAGTTTGCATTTTATTGTTTTTCTTCACCTCCTTGTTGATCTATATTTTCATTGTTCCTATAACTATATTCTTTTTTGGTTCTTCTAACTGTTTGCCTTTTTTCATAACATCCACAATTAATTTTGGTCTTTAAATTTAAAACTTTGATATTATATTCAGAATGCATAGTGTGAAAATATTTTCAAAATTTCCATATTTGATGAAAAGCCAGTTCTTTGTTTTGACTTCTATCTGTTTTCATTTTACTTTATATTCATTATCTGAAATTGGGTTTAAAATTTATTTATTTATTTATTTATTTATTTATTTATTTATTTATTTATTTATTTATTTATTTAACAAGTACAAGATAACAGATACAAGTATAAACATGGACATGAACATAGGAAATGAGACACAGACTAAATATTCTAGACCAGGAACAATTGGCATATAAGATTAAACGAACTAAACAATACTATTTTGAAAATGCAAAGAACCGGGCAGGTGGTTGTCCTATAGGCTAAAAAAAGAAAATGAGAAAGGGACTATTCACCAGCTGGAAGATTCAGAGGGACGTATTGTGAATAAAGAAGAAAAACTTGAGATCGTTCGAGAGTACTACGCCACTCTATATAAAGAGGAAGGAATTCCAAAGGAAAAAGTGGATCAATACTTGTCGGAAGAAAAACTTCCATTGATTGGGGAGGATGAGAGAGAAATGTTTAATAAAGAAATTACAATGACGGAGTTAAAGATGGCGATATCTAAACTTAAAAAGAATAAATCACCAGGCCCAGACGGATTCCCAGGAGAACTATATAAAAAACCAGATTTAGAGGATTTAAGAGGAAATTCTCCTACTAAAATTGCTGGAAATTTGCAATGAGGCCTTGACAAAATCTAAAATTCCGGAATCGTGGAGAGAGGCATATATTACACTCCTCCAGAAAGAAGGTCGGACCCAAAATTGATAAAAAATTATAGACCTATCTCCTTCCTTAACACAGATTACAAGATTTACATGAGTGTTATAGCAGGAAGACTAAAGATAATTTTGAATAATTTGATACATAGTGACCAAAATGGATTCCTCCCTGGGAGGCAGATAAGAAACAACATGAGGGTGGTAATAGATATACTTGAATATTATGAGGCACACCCAAATAAAGAAATAGCACTGGTCTTCTTAGACACCCAGAAGGCATTCAATAACCTGAATTGGGAGTTCATGATACAACAAATTAAAAAGATGAAATTTGGATCAAACTTTGAAAATACGATAACTGCAATCTATGAAAAACAAAGAGCCAATATCCTATTAAATTGAGAATTGACAAAAACCATTCAAATTAGAAAGGATGTGAGGCAAGGATGCCCTCTGTCACCACTTTTGTTTATATTAGCCCTAGAAGTCTTATTAAAAAGGATTAGAAATAACAATGAAGTTAAGGGGCTGACAATTAGGAAGGAGACGTACAAGACCCAGGCATTTGCTGATGATGTAGCCCTAATCATGGAGGAGCCATTGGAAAAAGGTGTAAAAATACTGGAAGAACTGGGTAAGTATGGAGATGTAGCTGGTGTTAAATTAAACAAAACCAAAGCTAAACTGCTGACCAAAAATATGACTGGGAACCAAAAGAAAGTCCTTGAAGAATTAATGGGGCTCCAAATAGTTAAGAAGGTAAAATATTTGGGAGTGTGGATATCGGCAAGGTGTTCGGCCTTAAAGGAAGACAATTATGTGCCCCTGATTAAAAACATCAAGCAGGATTTAGAAAAATGGGGGAAACTTCAGATATCATTCCTAGGCAGGATTGCAGCAATAAAGATGAGTATATTACCCAAGCTGCTGTATTTGTTCCAAACTGCCCCAGCCAAACTGGATAAAATTTTTTTCCTAGAACTTAATACTATTATTAGAAAATTTATTTGGGGTGGGAAGAAACCCAGGATAGCGATCAGAAACTTGCAAGACAAAAAGAACAGGGGTGGGTTTGGACTCCCAATGTGAGAAACTTACTATAAAGCAGCAAATTTGATATGGCTGAAGGAGTGGGCAACCCTGGAAAATAAAAGACTCCTGACCCTGGAAGGGCACGACCTCCAGAAGGGCTGGCATCCTTACCTTTGGCACACAGGGAAAAGAATGAGAACATACTTCCACAGACATAAAATAAGAGACACACTAATGCAGACATGGGGAGAAATAAGACGAAAACAATATACAAAAGTCCCGAGATGGCTCTCCACAATGAAGGCCATGATATACCTTAACGTACTGGAAATGGGGAAAATGGTTAAATATAAAGAGATATTAGATGGGGAAGGGAACCTCAAAACAAATGAAGAACTGAAAGAACAGGGCATTCTTATCGATTGGTGGCCATATGCACAAATAAAATCTCATTATAAAAAGGATAAGGAGGAGTTTGGCACAGAGATAGGCGTTAACAAATTTGATAAGATATGGATGGGAACCAATAACAAAATATTAGCTAAATTGTACAATTATTTGCTGGAATACAACATGGTAGAATAGGTGGTCAAAGACCAAATGATAGCATGGGCCAAAAACATTGGACAAAATATAAATTTAAATGAATGAGACACAATCTGGAACAGTAATATCAAAATGACTACGGCGGTAGCTTACAAAGAAAATCAATACAAGATGCTGTATAGGTGGCACTTAGCTCCCGCCAGGATTGCCAAAATCTATCCCAATATGAGCCCCAACTGCTGGAAATGTGGTCACCACCAAGGCACCTTCTACCATTGTTGGTGGATTTGCCTCAAAGTGAAAAAATTCTGGGGAATGATTTGGAAATGAATCTCGGAAATGATAGAAGATAATATTGATTTTGAACCAAAAATCTTTCTCCTGGGAATCCTGAAAACAGAATATGAGAAAAAAAAGAGGTACTTAATTACGTATATAATGACAGCGGCAAGAATAACGTACACTCAGTACTGGAAAGAGAAAAAATTACCACCCAAAGAACATGTAATCAGAAAAATACTAGAGTGTGCCGAAATGAATAAACTAACATTAGAGATTAACAAAAGAGAGAATACGGAATACTATACTGTGTGGGATATGTGGTATGAGTGGATAGAGAAAAGAAACAAAAAGTAAAGCTTAAGGAATATAAAGGTTAATTAATAATGATCATAAAGAATTGAGCATTACTACTTGTATTATCTTTCAAACTATAACTAAGTAAAGATGCAATACCATGTAAATAATATGCAAATAACATGTATATATGTATTAACACCACGGAACTGAAAAACGTTGAATTGTACTACTATATATCACAATAAAAAACCAATAATAATTTTTTAAAAAAGGAAATGAGTACAAATAAATGGGGACAGTAGGACAGGGACAGTAGGAACACTGGTGCGCTTATGCACGCCCCCTTTACGGACCACTTAGGAATGGGGTGAGGTCCACAGTAGACAGTTTAAGGTTGAAGCTGTGGGGGTTTGAGGATGTAACAATGGAGTCAGGTAGAGCATTTCAGGCACTGACCACTCTGTTGCTGGTCATATTTTCTGCAATTGAGTTTGGAGCAGTTTACCTTGAGTTTGTATTTATTGTTTGCCAGAATATTATTGAGGTTGAAGCTGAAGTAGTCATTGACAGGTAGGATATAGTAGCAGACAATTTTGTGTACTATGCTTAGGTTCATTAATGCAGACAGACACATTTGCCAAACATGACAGGTAAAATATTTATTTTAAACTATAAAGTCCACAAAGTACTATTTATAAATCTATAAATGGTATTTTAAAATTTAAATAAAGATAACAAAGCAACACTTCTTTACTACATTATAGACTTATAGCAATGCATAATGTGTGTGTGTGTGCATTTCACCCTATAAAATTACTATATGGAGTGACCTCGGTAAAATGTTGTGGTCTTGAAACTGGCTTGATATATAACTAAACTGAAATTCAGTCATTTTAGAAAATTAATAATAATATATTATGATTTTATAATAATTGCTACATTATTTCTGCACAAGAATTGGTTATATTACTTGTGCTTGTTTATACTTGTTTGACTAGTCTTCTTACACAGCTGCTCTTATGAAAGTTGGGTTGGATTTGCCTATAGATAAGGTATATGTTATAGGATGAAGAGGTAATTGTTTATAAACTTTACTGAAGACACATTAAATCTGTTTATACTTGACAAAGGTTGGAAGTAACTTCTTTTTCTTTTCTCATTCTATTCTTATTTTTCACTTTCTTCTGTTTTATTTTATTTTTCTTTGTATCTTCTACTTCTTTCTATTCTTTTCTTTATGTTTAGTTTGTATTAGATTTTACTGTTAATATAAAAATTCTTAATAAAAACCATGGATGTAAAAATAATGTAAAAAGAGATAATATCACAGATCCCATTTAGTTTAGAAGGAATTTACACCTAAAATATAATTCTTATGAAAAGAGAACCTACAATGGTAATATGTTACAGTATACATGAATTCTAGACTGCCAAGTTTATACCCAGCTGAGGAAGCTAAGTCAAGTTTATGTGGATATGAATATGTTGGCCGAATAATATACTGACATAGCCAAATGGTTGCCATAATAGTCATGAACTGAGTAAACTAAAATTGTGCCAGCATAGATAATGGAATCTCTTTTATTTAACATTAAATTATTTATCTTGGAAAAAAATATTAGTTATCTCATAGGAGTTATGCTTTCCAAATATATCCATTATTGATGTGTTAATTTTGGATAATGAAAATAATCTGAATTCATACTAATTAGCAGTCTATTTTGCTGTATCTTGTAGAAAATTGGCTAATATATTACACTGAGAGAGATAAAGCTAGAGATATAGTTAGAGAATAGTTAGTTAGTTAGAGAAAAAAAATTCTCTGTAAAATTTCTGTAAGTACCAATGGAGTCAAATTTTGAAACCAATTTCTGTTTGTGTCAGAGAATAATTTGATTTCTTAGAAATGAAATCTGTAAACTGGCTATTTGTCTAATATATTTTTTTGTCACTGCATGTACATTAAAGCCGCTTCTCCTGAAGTGCATCATTAATGATCTTTAAATCAATGAAAATAAACTTGGTGCATATATCTTGTAAATAATATAGCTCCAAGGTCTCAAAATTCCATCAACTCTTCCCCATTTCCATTTGCTGTTATGGCTACACATATAGAAAAGAGTATTGTGCTAGGTTCCTTGGTTATAGAACAATGACTTTGAATGAATCACCCCTTTTTCTGAGATCTTATAGGAGAGGGCATAATCAGGGATGGGCTGCTGGGGGTTCACAGGGGTTTGGGAGAACCTCTAGCTAAGATTCTGTGCAGTTTGGAGAGCCCCCAAATCCCACTCCTGGCTGGCCCTGCCCACCCCGCCAGGAGTCCCCACGTGGCCTGTTTTGGATGCAGGTAAATCCAGGTCATGCATGGAGGCTCAAGGAGGGCAAAAAACGGGCCTACTGGGAGTTCAAGAAGGCTGGAAACAGACCCATTCCCAGCCTCCAGAGGGTCTCCGGAGCCTGGGAGGCTATTTTCGCTCCCTCCCCCGAGGCTCGAGGAAAGCCTCTGGAGCCCGGTGAGGGCAAAAACACCCCACTGGACAGAGAACCCCTTGCTAAAATTTTTGAAGCCTGGGCATAATGTTAGATCTTCCATGTCTGAGATGTGAAATTTGAGATGATCACTAGACTAAAACTGAAAAGCATCTACTAGTCTTCTGGGTTTTATATTCTAGATACAGTACTTAATAAAAAGTCAAGCCTTTAAGTTCATTAAAATGGAAGTCTAGGTTATACATACTATGCATTTATTTAAAATGAAGACACCATTCATTATTCTATGTAATAGGGGTAAACAACCAATTTTCAATTTTGTTTATAGCCCAAAGGCCCAAAGCAGCAATCAATTTAATTACTATACTCTTTTGACCACTGGCTCAGATTTTCCTATTTTGGATAGCATTTTTATAACAGACTGTGTAAAAATTAACTTGAGCTAATATTAGCCAGTATTATCTCAATACTGAGGGGTAATATTTTGTAATCAGTATGACTTGAGATGGGCAGTATCTAAATTTGATGAATAATAAATGATTATTTTTGAACCATTTTAACTACTAAATGAATAAAATAGGATATTGTTTTTAAGATAATATAAATACATGTATAAATACATGCATACAGGCTACAATTTAGCTGAAGAGATTTTTACTACAGGCATTTTCAGTAGGAAATATAATTTTCACTCCTATCTCACTCCTACTTTCAAGTTTAGTTTTACAGGCCTTCCTTCTACTTGGAATTTCTACCCTGAACATTGTGTTTCTAAATGCCTCATTTTTCATTTTATCTTTAGATAACATGGATTATTTTCTTCCCTGTTAGTCTATTTAAAGTGAAGTTATTTTGTGGGGGGTCAAGGTTGCTTTTCTTGCTACGAAAAGCCATTTCCTTCTGCCTTTCAGTAGTGTTGCTGCAAAATACTGCACATTATTAGCCAAATCCCATTTTGTTTTAATCACAGTCAGACCTTATCAGAGGAAGCCAGCCTTTTTGTAATAGTTGCTGTTGTTGACAGCTGCATTCTCTTGAGATAACTGTTGGAGGTCACATTGTGGCAAAACAGAAGTGAGGAGTGAGTGAGGTCAGAGGTAAAAGTAAGTAGGGCGCTCATTTTTTTCTTTCTTCATTCCCACCATACAGTATATGTCCTTGTTTTAGCTTTACTGCTCATAGCTTCTTGTGAATCAATTTAAGAAAAACTGCTTGGGGATTAGCTGTGGAAGACAAATGGCAGATGAAAGAAAGAATAAGTTCTGCTTTCCTACTGCGAATTTCTTGTGTTCTCAAATTGGCAGGCATGTGAGTTCAGGTGGTGCAGATCATACACAGTGATTGAATCATTCATGCATTCTTGCTCTTAGTATTGATTTGAATGTCACTGGTAAGAACAGGAACAGGGATTCCATAATGTCAAAAACATAACTGTCATTTTCCAGAGGCTTAGCTCTTTCTTATTAATACAGAAAGGTGTGTGTTGTAATCCTGTTAGCAAAGATGAGACAGGTCTCATGTTCTTTAGTACAGTATAGCCAGTCTAGCACATATTTATTCTCAAAGCCATTAGTTGTCTTTGAAGAAGAAATTTTATTGAATGACAGTAATCAAACATTGTAAAAGAAATTAATAAGTGAAAATTTAGCAGAAGTGGGAGAAAAATGGACAAAAAAGGATACAAATATTTCGGTTTTGGTTTCTAATAAATCCGTAAGGTACCATGAATAGGTGAACAGGAAAGAGAAGTTCAATAAATCAATTAAAACTCATTTATTAGATCAAATAAAAACTAAATTTAAAAATGCCTCTTTTAGGGGGGCTATAATTTTTAACTGATTTTCAATGATATAAATAAATGAGAACTTAAATATAAAAAGCACAATCAGAAAAGAGCAAAAATCCCTCTAGCTCAGTATTCCAGTATATCATTATCTTATTTTGTTTGTTTAGAATGTATTGAAAATTATTTTGGATTATGCACTATGTAAAGCAACTAACCATGGTTAAAAGACAATGATTGTAATATAATAATAGTTTAGAAACAAACAATAATGAACTGTTCCAAAGCAGATGTTGTGGCTAATATATCAGGTAAAATTTACCTCACTCATAGAAGGTTTTAACTAATTGTCAAAAGACAAAAACTAATAGTCTAGAATGCACATAAACACAGTATGAAGGAAACAGCTCATAGTTATTCCTTATCCAGAACAATTGTTACATAAAACTGAGTGGAAGTAGAAGATCTAGTTAGCTGTTACAACTAATAAATGCCAACTTCTCATACAGTTTGAATTTATCAGATCGTCTTATGAAGTAAGGGACATTATATTTTGTGCTAGCAGATCAAATAAATAAATAATACCAAAAAATAATCATGCACAATTCCCAATCCTGGTTAAGAATACAATTTATGGGCCTAGATTTATATGGAGGATAGAGTAAAACCATGTTAACTGTCTTCGTTCTGTATGCAGCATTTCCGCATAGAGCTCTCTACTGCCTACTTTAGTACCTTACTGGAGGAGCAATTCTTGCTTCAGAGAGCTTGCTTTTATTCCCCTTAATCGCCATTTAGAATTCAACACTGTAGGGTGCTGAAAGCATAGATAGCAAAAGCAGAGGCTCCGTTGCACTGCTTATCCAGTGTGTAGGATGATAAAATATGATTCAGTTGACAGGACCAACAAAAATGGTCCATCTCTCCTTATACAATTCTGATCATGTGGAACATTTGCAAGATAGATATGAATTGGCACTGACACTATCATTCTAACTAGCATCTCTGAAGGGGATCAAACTAGAGAAACCTGACTTTTTCTTTCCTGTACTGTCAGTCACCTCTTCTTCTTTTTTGGTGGCAGGGGGTGGGGAGGAACCATACACACTGCTTAAAGAGGTTAGGAAAATCTTGCAATTTTAAGGGAACTAAACTGAAAAATTATCAGCATGCCTTTTTTTAAAAAAAAAACCTTCTACATCAGCATGGGGTCTATGATCATGGGAGAATAGAATATATTCACTTCCAACTGCAGTTCGGTAAATACTGTATGTCTTTCTTCTCCCCAAAATAAGTCACCACAGTATTCTCAACAACTGCTGAGAGCCATCTGAAAACAGAGACCAACTTTATGAAATTTCTCATATGCTAGCTGAGTTGTTTTGGGTTCTCTCCATGTGAGTTTACAAGAGCCAAACAAATGGATGCATTTGCAAAATAAAGACATTAAGAAATCTATAAAATACTAATAGGTAAGAGTAGGTTATGTCTTCATCATACAGGCTGGCTTCTTTGAGGCTATTCCAAGTGAAATAGCTTTTAAACAGAAGCACAACTGACTGTCTATTTTGCGATTATGAAAGAAAGGTAAAGAATATTGTTTTGTTTATTAAATGGAATAGAGAGGGAGGGGAAAAAAGAAACAATATCAAAAAGGAAAAAGAAAAAAATACAATGACAGAAAGATAAGTAGCATATACAGTATAAGGGTTTCTCACACATATCTTGAAATATATGAAACTTTTTACATAACAGTCTGTAAAAAGTAAGCATGTTTGTAATTGTCAATACATAATATATGCCTACAGATAGAATACAAGTAACATCAGATTTTCAATTCACTTGGTAATTGGAACCATTGTTTCTAATGTCAAGAAATCGACACTTGTCAATAAAAAGAGCACAGATAATTATTTCCATTGTCCAGATGTCAATCTCCATATAGTAAGTATATAATTCAAAAAAAGAGTTGTGTGTTCAGAAATTTAAATAACAGTGTTAAAAGTCTGAAGTAATTGCTAAACCCAGTCAAAACAATCATCAAAAACCTCTCTAACTAATTAAATGTTGTTACAAAATCAAATTAATATATGTATTTACATATCATAACATAGCAATTTTAGGCCATTTATTGATTGATTTAAACATTTTTGAACCACCCACCTCCCATAGAAAGGAACTCTGGGCAGTGCACAATAAAATGTTAAAATATGAAACCAGTATATAAAAATTTAAGCAATAGGATTTAAAAGAAGGCAAGGGTGATTAACCACTGTTAAAATTTATTAAAAAGTGAAAGGAGGGCTTCCTCTTTTGGGCTCCCCATGTGAGGCCATAGAGCCATGTTTTGACCTCTTTTTGGAAGAAGGAAAGTGGGTTGGGACTATGGCAGAGAAGGCTGCCTTCTTAACAGTTGCCAGTTGGACTTCTTTAACTGATGGGGTCTATAACATACTTTGTCTGTCTGACTGAGTTGGATAGGCTAATGTGATGGGGTTGGATAGGTTAATATGGGACAAAGACAGTTCCATAAATAGCCTAGCTGCATGCCTTGTTGGGCTTTATAGGTCACAGCCAACACCTTGAATTAGACCTGGGAGATAACTGGCACACAATATAGTTTATGAAACAATGGTATTACATGAGCCCTTTTTTGGATGCCCAAAATTGCTGGCTCAGCCACATTCTGGGACAGCGGAAGCTTTCAAATACTTTTCAAAGATAGCCCTATGTAGAGTGCATTGCAATAGCCCATGCCTATTTCAAAAGCACATATTTTGATGAAGAATTATTCTGATTGCATCATCAATGACTTGATGATTTATTCACCCTATTCCACCAGGGAAATTAAGTATTTAAGAATTAAAATAGTAATTGTTTTTCAAGCTTGTTGTAAGGAACATAACCGGGAAATTAATAGGCAACTAATCGAGCGAACCAAGTTTACAAATAATTGGGTGCTTGTTTTCCAATGGCTCTTGGAGATCCCATTTAATCTATATGCTACATGAAGCCTGGGAGAGCATGACTGCACTCATTAATATTTATTTTTTTAATTACTATGGGAGGGGTAGTTACATTCCAGTTGCTGTTGAAATGTTTAAGGGGAAAATAATCACCCAACTATTACATGGGGCAAACTTTACCATCCCAAAGGATTTTGGAGCTCCAAGAGCTGCATTAAGAGAGGAACGTGAACTTGTACTCAGTTGGAGACTCAGACTTGGTTAGTGAAAATTAAAGACTATCTCAGATTAAAATATTAACAGTCTGACTTTATCCCTTTGATTCTTCATGACAAAATCTTAAATTAGATATATGAAATGGAGCAGAATACTGCTAGGATAGGCCTATACCCATCAATTTTAACTATCACTGAACTTACTAAGGCAAGGACAATTATTAAACAATGTCTATGGGATATTGCCCTCCAGACTGATAGAGGACTTATTGAAAGGTCATTCATTGCTAACAATTTAGAGAGTTCCTATAAGTTGGCAAACTGCTTTAATGGAGTTTTACTCAAGCCTATTTGATGCCCACATAAATTTTACAGAACTCATACATAGGCATTCCTCTTCTGTTTGCCAAATGGTTCTGGAAAGGTGGAAACAGTCTCTCTCTCTCTCTCTCTCTCTCTCTCTCTCTCTCTCTCTCTCTCTCTCTCTCTCTCTCTCTCTCTCTCTCTCTATATATATATATATATATATATATATATATATATATATATGTGTTAGTTAGTTAGTTAGTTAGTTAGTTAGATAGATAGATAGTTTGTCAAACATGTACAAGATAGCAGGTATAAGTATGAACATGGACATGTTTATACTTACATGAAGGAATGAATGAATACAAATAAATGGGGACAGTAGGACAGGGATGGTAGGCATGCTGGTTCACTTATGCATGCCCCTTTATGGACCTCTTAGGAATGGGGTGAGGTCCACAGTAGACAGTTTAAGGTTGAAGTTTTCAGGGTTTGAGGATGTAACAACTGAGTTGGGTAGAACATTCCAAGTGTTGACCACTCGGTTGCTGAAGTCGTATTTTCTGCAATCGAGTTTGAACATATATACATATTGCCAGTATGCAGTTTATAATTTATTAGACCAATTTTAATACATTATCCAGGTAGGTGTGCTTTCTTTTATATTTGTTATTGACTGTTACAAACCATGAACTAACACTTCCTGGCAAAACATTAAGATATTAGAGATTTAATCAGTACTAATGTTGTTTAAAGTATGTTGGGAAATCTATTTTATTTTTTTTTATTTTGTACCGAATTGTTCTATTTTTGACTAATATCTGCTCATATTAAATTGAAATTGGAATGAATTATTCATTCCTTTTTTTATACAAACTCAATGTGGCTGTATACATTTGAAATATTCTTGGAATAAACTGTAATCTAAGATCTATAGAGATTTTGTTACTGAGATTACAACATTTTCTTATTGTTTATGCAAAAGGAGTTCTCTGATTCTTTATTTGATTAAGTTTTTATCAAATGTTCCATATCAAATGGCTTTATTAATAATAAATATTTATATACTATTTAAATGTAAACAGCATTGATTCTCTTTAACACCATTTGCTGTACAACTTGTTTATACTCTTCATAAAATCAAAGTGCTTTGTTTTTACCAAAAGCAAACCTGAACAAAATCTCATAGAAAAGGCTTTCTTGCATGTTGTTTTTGAAATAGTAAAATCATAGGATAATTTTCTAAACATTAGCTATCAAGGTACAAAAATAAACATTTATAGTGCCACATTTTTCCTGACAGTATTTTTTTCCTACTTGAACTACAACACAGTAAATACAGTAAATGATGCCCTGTACTGCTATATCTCTACCAGTGATTTATAGCATATTTTAGTATCACCCAACTATCATTATGCTAGTAATATGGTCCCCAGTCTTACTAACGCTATATATGATTCATCTTATTAAGTTTTCACATGTAGCCATACAATTTTGTAGAATATTAACAACTGCAGTACAAAGGAAACACCTTATTGTAACATCAAATTTGCAAATATATAATCACAAAGGGCGTGACGTAGGAATCTTACAAATGATCAAGTAACCCCAGATTTGTGATGCTTCAGGAAATATAGTTTGAAGACATGAATGGATGATGTTTTCAACTCATCCCTGGCCCATGAAATCCACCTTAAAATACTTTTTCCCTTGTTCCAATTTGAAAGTTTGCTAGTTTCTTCAGGCACACACTCCAAAATGTTTTATACTAAGGTAAGGTCAGGGGCAAGTGTCTGCCCACTTCCTATTGATCATCAAAGGTTACCTGGGCTCTCCCTTACCTTTGGTACCTAGCCATTGACTTTCAGAGCCATTCATATTTTACGTGGCTATTGAAAAAGCATTTTCACTACTTTCATTTCTAAATGGGAAGAAATGGGGTATAAAGAGCTTGTCAGCCAGCAACACCATGGTAAAGCTGCTTGTGAGTTTACAATGGTGGCATTGGTTACAAAGGTGCTTCATTTCTTCTCTCCTCCCAATTTTCATACCAGTCATAGAAGAGAGGGGATGGAAATAAAGAAGAAGGTCTTCTTTTCTACTAGGCCCATTGAATCATAGTCATCTAACAGAACCTAGATAGTCTAGAAAACAAACAAATAAATGACAAACTTTCTCCAATGGAATGATCAAAAGTCTACATAGTATTCCACTTGGGGATATTCAAGATATTTTACAGGGAGTTTTATTTCTTATCTCTTTATTTACGAATTGTAGCACCAGTAATGGGTTCCTACCGGTTCAGGCGATCTGGTAGCGATAATTTGCCATCGTTTGCCGAACCAGTAAAGATGGCTGGCTGGCCAGCCGGCCATGCCCCTGAACCAGTCACCCAGTCACCGCTTGCTCTCCCTGCCTGCTTGCCCCACCCAGTCACTCCTCACCTCCTGGGCAGCAGAACAGACTGTGTGGCACTTGCGCATGTGCACAATCTGCTCTGCAGCTTGCCTGCCTAAACTGTCTTCCCATGCAGTGCCTGCCCTGCACCACAACTGAGTTGCCTCCTCAAGTAAGCATGCAAGTCGCGCTAGCTCCCCCCCATCCCTGTTACCACGGCCCCTCCCACTGTCTCCACCAGGCTCACCTGCCTTGCTAAGCTGCTACAGCCCAGCCTGGCTCCATTCCATGCCTGTGGCCTAGCTTGCTGCACCCCCCACATCCCTGCCGGGCTCGCAATCTTACCTTCTTCCTCCCATGGCTGGTGGTACAAGGGAAGGCAAGTCAATGCCCATGAGGAACCACTCCTCAGCCCCAGCCATGTGTTTTCATGCAACAGCTTTTCATTCCAAGCAGCCCGAGCTTGAAAAACATGGCTGGGTCCAAGGAGCGGTTCCTCGTGGGTGCTGAAAGTACCGGACTTCAGCCTGGCTGTTTCTCTGTGCCAGGCTTTCTGGATGGTTCTCCAAAGCACAGTGCTGGAAAAACCTCTTTCTCTCTCTCCCCGAGCAAGAGAGCAGGGGAGAGAAACAGCTTTCTGGAGAACACATGAAGGGCTCCATGTGGTCTCCAAGTCAGTGGCTGCTGCTTCTGTCCCCTGATGCTTCTTGCCTGGGAGAGAAAATCTTTCAGAGCATTAAACAAAGGAAAAGGGGAAGCAGGGGGAGCAGGGAGAGAAGGAGAAAAAGAGGCTTTAATATGCTTCGTATCGAAGGCTGGAGGCTTTTTAATTTCATTCGCTCTGTGTTCCTCCTTCATGCAAAAAAAAAAAAAAAAAAAGCCCGATCTGATCTGGAGCCAAATGCCATTAGAAGCAATGCTGTCAGCTTGGAGCATTTCATTTCAGTCTTTAACTGGGCAATGAATTGAACCTCCTCCCCTAAAACAGATGCAATGTGGGTTGTTTGTTTGTTTTAGCAATGTGGATTATTTTCCTACGGCAGGGGTCTCCAACCTTGGCAACTTTAAGATTTGTGGACTTCAACTCCCAGAGTTCCTCAGCCAGCTTTGCTTTGCTGGTTGAGGAACTCTGGGAGCTTTGCTGGCTGAGGAACTCTGGGAGTTGAAGTTCATAGGTCTAAAAGTTGTCAAGGTTGGAGACCTCTGCCCTAGACCATTTTAGGAGCAAAGTGGTGGGTTTTGATGGCATTTAAGGAGAAAAGGAGGGAGGAAGAGAGAGGGAGAGAGAAAAGAGAAAGACAGAAAGAAAGAGAAAGGAAGGAAGGGAGGGAGGGAGAGGGAGAGAGAGAGAGAGAGAGAGAGAGAGAGGAAGGAATGAAAGACTATAGATCCTGGCACTAGACATGGCTTCAGAAGACGCTTTGAAACAGGATAGCAATCTAGGGCTGGAAGAGACCTTGGAGGCCATCTAGTCCAACCCCCTGCTCCAGCAGGAAACCTTATATCATCTAGATTGTTTTGGTGCCTCCAACAGAGAGAAAAATTGCCAGAAAGGAAAAGGAGTTTACTAGGACAAGGCTGCCATGCAGAGTATTAAATATGAAGAACGAGGCGTGGGCGGTTAGCGGTTAGGCTAAACTTCTTTATTAACAGATCAATGCAAACTCAACTGGGCACAACGTTTGCCTCAGGAACGACACAACCTGTCTGACAGCTGCTTAAATAGCGAGCTGTCAGACGGAACGTCCAATAGGAAACAGCGCTCGGTCCCGCTCGCCAGCCAGGCTCGTCTTAGCCAATCGCGGATGGCAGCAACACGCATGCGTAGCCAGGCATCGTATCTGCGAGGACACAACACAGAGGAAGGCAGAGACAGTCCTTGACTTAAGGCCACAATTGAGCCCAAAATTTTGGTTACTAAACAAGAGCATTGTTAAATGAGTTTCACCACATTTTACTCAATCCATGACTTCTCCTGGCTCTAACAGTCATGTGCAAACTAGATAGGGAAGAATATCTGAAGGTGTATGTAATGTTCTAAATGTATAGAAGTTATAGTTAAATGTGTGGCAGAAAGTGGATTCTGGATGTGTTTTTCCAAATGTAGTAAGTGAGGTTGAATGTGTATAGTTTTAAAAGAGCTCTCTCTGTACGTACGTGTGTACATACATATACAGTATATATAATAGATAATATATCTTTTTGTGTGACTATAAACACTCTATACTATGTAATATGTGTGTACACATATGGCATATATACATAGGATTAAACAGTATATTTTGGATATTCAGTAGTAGTAAATAAATAGACAGGGAAATTGTATCTCATTGAGGCCTTTGAAGTGAGGAGAGGCCAGGCACCCTAACCCTAACATTGACATGAGTGATGTCAAGTTGGCCACACCCACACAGTCACATGACCACCAAGCCACACTCACCAAACAAGCCACACCCCACAGAACCGGTAGTAAAAATATTTGGAACCCACCCCTGTGTAGCACCTAATTTGCCTTTATGCAGTTTTGCATACCAACTTAATATTTTAATTAAGTTACCTGATATCATCCTGGTTAGAATTTATTACAGAAAACTGAGATCCTATTTGTATTTGTCTCCCAATGTTCATTGTTTTACATTTATTGAAACTAAACTACTTTATTTTGGAAGAGCCTTTAAAATCTTGTATATCCTTGCTGGAGAAAATTGAGGAATTTGGGGCTGTAGCGGGTCTGTTAATTAATAAAAAGAAGATGAATATTCTAACCAAGAACATCTCAGAGAAAGGTAAGCAGGATTTAGAGGAAGCAACAGGATTTAGAGTAGTTAGTAAAATCAAATACCTGGGAATTTGGTTAACATGTAGATGCTCGAGCATCCAGGAGGATAACTATATTGAAATACTAACCCAGATAAGAAAAGATCTTGATAAGTGGGGCAAAATTCAATTATCACTCCTGGGAAGGGTAGCAACAATAAAATCTTACATTCTACCGAAATTCAATTTTCTTTTTCAAACAGTTCCAGTGAATCTATCTAAAAAATTTTTCATAGACTTAAACCAGGCAGTAATTAAATTTATATGGCAGGGGAAAAAACCCTGGATTAAAAAGAAAATGATGCAGGAGACAAAAGAAAGGGGGGGTTGGGTCTACCGTGCTGGGAGAATTATTATTTAGCTGCTTATTAGTTTGGGTCAAAGAATGGATCACTCTAAGTAATAACCGTCTTCTTAGGATAGAAGGCCATGATTTACAACGAGGTTGGCATACGGCACTCTGGCGGGATAGCGCTTCCCAAAGTAAATGGTTCACTTGGCACAACATAAGGAACATTCTAATTCAGAATTGGGAGAAGATTAGTAAAAAATATTATATCAAAATACCGTGTTGGATAGCACCTCTAGAAGCTTTGACCTATCCCAAATTATTTAACATCATTAAAAAAGTCAACATATAAAGACCTGCTGAACACGCGAGGAGAGCTAAAATCAAGACAGGAGCTGAATTCTCAGGGATTTCAATTGGATTGGTGGACTTACCTGCAGGTCCAATCAAAATATAAAAGTGATCAAGATAGAAATGGCATAAATGTTGATCTGCAGGAGTTAGATAAAATTCTGATGGGCCAGGAAAAGGGCGTGATCTCTAAATGTTATAAATTGTTGATGAGGATAGAGATTGGCGAAGAAGTAGTAAAGGACGCAATGATTGCCTGGGGGAAAAATTTTGGCTATCCAATTCACCTTGAAAAATGGCAAGAGATTTGGTGGGGAAACATGCAATTAGTAGTATCTACTACATACAAGGAAAATATCTATAAGATGCTATATAAATGGCATCTCCCGCCAGACAGATTGGCAAAAATGTTTACTGGACAGTCCGCTGAATGTTGGAAATGTGGACTCGAACATGGTACTTATTATCATCAATGGTGGACGTGTCCAGAAGCAATTAAATTTTGGGAGAAAATTAAAAAATGGCTAAAAGAAATTTTAAATCAGGAGTTTGAACTGTGACCAGAAACATGCTGGCTTGGCTCCAAACTGGAAAACATTAAAAAAGATTCATGGTATTACATATTATTACTGCAGCGAGAATAACATTTGCTCAGTTCTGGAAAGACAAAAATATCCCACCAGATGAAGCAATAATAAAGGAGATTTTGGATTGTGCGGAAGCAGATAGACTGACAAAAAAATTGAAAGATAGAGACCAAACACCAACATGTTTATCTTGGGAAAAATGGTATACTTGGCTATAGAAAAAAAAAAATCAAAATCAGAATAATATAAATAGGCATTGTATATATTGAAAATATTCTACTACATATATAAAGTGAGGTCGGATAGACTTGACTGATTTATAAATTTAAAATAGGTTGTTCTGTCTCCCCCGGAATGTAGTATGAATTTATTGTATAGTTTTGTGCTAAATATTAGGTTACTAAAGTATTGTTTACATTCATTTATGTTTTTTTGTTTTGTTGCCTTGTTCGGTTATCTGTTTGGTGTGTTGTCTTCTTTTTTAATTATAAATGTAAATAAAGATTTTTTTTTTAAAGAAACTAAACTACATTTGGCAATGCACATCATATTAAAATATTTTAAAAAGTTCTGAAAATATTTTTAAAATAATTATATCAATAGATTTAAATAAGTTATAATTGATAAATATAGCAGGTGTCTTTGTATTGGTAGAAATAAGAAATGTTTAAGCATATCTAATAGAAATGGTAAGAAAAGAATTGTGCAGTGAAAAATAATATTAACTTCATTAATATTAGCAACCATCCTTTTATAGCATTTTAAAGTTTATGCTAATAGTTTTACCTTCTGAATCTGCAGACCTTGAGAAAATTGCTGCAAACCATTCTTCTACTAATGGTTGCTATGTTTTCTTGAGCTAAAACAAATGTTCCTTGGATTATCTAATGATGCATGCTATTGAAATAGAATCATGTGGAGCAGGAATATTCATTTATTTGGATTTACAAACTGCTCAGTTTCAGCTTACTAGAAGAGGCAACCATTTTACATATTAATATGTTTCTGACTCAAAAGAGCTTCTAGTTTAAAGTACATATACAAATATACATAATATCCTACAGTTCCCTTTCATAATAGTCAATGTAATCCAAAATGAAAATAGTAAGCCAAATAAATTAATGGAACAGGATTAAAATATATACCAGTATTTTTGTCATAATTCTGACAAATTCCATTTTAGGCACCGAAACAAGCAATAGTTTTAGCTGCAGTACTTTGGTCATTCACTCTTCTCAACTTTCTTTTTGTATAGGAGAACATTAACAACATTCTTCCAATTAATAGACAGATGATCTCTTACATATACATTAAGCATGTTGTATAGTAACTCTATCACATCCATATTTTAACATTTCTATGGTTATAACATATTAACTATATTCCAAGCAGTGATTACATACTCCTTCCTTACAGCCCCTTTCCATTCATTCTGTGGAGATTATTCCTAATGCTGTTTCATGTAAGACTCATATTTTTCTTCAATCCTTATATATTTCTTTGACTTTTTTTCCCCCCATGAACCTATCTTCTAAGATCCTTTCTGAAAAAGGTGCTAAAAATCTTTTAAAAATCTATTTTAATTCTAGAATTAGCAGCCAAACTTTCTCATTATTGGCATTTAATTTTTCCTGTTGCCTAAATTGGAACAACAATTTAAATTACTGCTTTCAAAGTTTGCTAATTTGTACTGTTCCTCAGTAGTACCTATTGTTATTGACATTTTAATACTTGCATTGCTTATCAATTGCATGCCATCCAAGTGTTTCAAAAAAGCAGTGATTTCAGATATATTATTATAAAGAAAAAAAAATGGTAGCAATTAAAAGCAAAGATTTGTAGCTTCATGTCTCATTCAACACACGGCAGTCGAGACTTTATATCCACCACTGCTCCGTTACAGCTACTGTCATGGTCTGTAAAAGCACATTACAGACTGGTTTCTCCTTTAAAAATATTGCAAATGTTTTTGATTTTGGTTCTTTCCAGACTGTGAATCAGCTAATTCTTTATTGTCAAGTTTAATGGTTGATTGAGATGTTCTATTTTCCAAATATTTTATTACAATAGTGTTTTGAATAGTGTTTCCCATTTGGAAATCATTTATTTTGATTGGACTTTTCTATGAGTATATGGGTTGATTGTTGTAAACAAACAAGAAGAGAACAAAGTAAAAAATATTTTTAAGATTCACAATGGAGAATTCAAGGTACCGTATTTTCCGGCGTATAAGACGACTGGGCGTATAAGACGGCCCCCAACTTTTCCTGTAAAAATATAGGGTTTGGGCTATACTTGCTGTATAAGACGACCCCTCTTCCAACGCACACCAAATAAAAATTAAAAAACATCAACTGGCTCACCCACAATGTAAAAGCAGCTGTGCTAGACCCAAAATGGCCCCTGCAATAAGCAGGAACCTCACACAGCCACAAAAAGCCCAAAAAAACAACTTTTACATTGTGGGTTTACGCACACAAAATTCCACATACAGCTTTGTGAGATTTTGTGTGTTTGTGTAGTTAGAGTGAAACACTACAGAAACACATTAAATCTCAGAAAGTTGCACACATTTTATTTTTATTTTTATTTTTTATTATTATTATTATTATTATTATTATTATTATTATTATTATTATTATTATTATTTTTATATGAAAGCTAAATTTAAAACTTCCTAGCCTAAAACTTAGACCTAGCCTTTAAATGGCTAGGTCTAAAAAAGAACAACTAAAAAACCCCCCAATTAACTATTTTTTTTAAAGCTCCCAAAGGGGGAAAAAAACACCCAATAGAACAGGGGTCTCCAACCTTGGGAACTTTAAGGCTTGTAGACTTCAACTCCCAGAATTCCTCAGCCAGCTTTCCTTTGCTGGCTGAGTAATTCTGGGAGTTGAAGTCCACAACTCCCAGAATTGTGGACTTCTGGGAGTTGTGGACTGATGCAAGCAACTAAATCTCCCTGCAAGCAGGCAGGGAGATTTAGTTGCTTGCTGATGCAATGGATTGCAGGCAAGGCAAGCGTTGTGGCTTAAGGTAAGCAAGCTGGAGGTGGGGGGGATTTTTGCTACGGAGCAATTAGCAGGCAAAAATTAGCAGCTGGGATGGCCAGCGTTGTGTAAAAGGAAAGTTTTTCCCTTTTACACGGGGCTTGGCCATCCAAGCTCTGGCGATCCCAGCTGCACCAGCGTTGTGTAAAAGGGAAGTTTTTCCCTTTTACACAGGGCTTGCGTGTAACTCAGTTGATTAGCGGCAACTCAGCAGGCAATTCAGCTTGGCTCCTTAGAGCCATTTAAGGCTCGTCAAAGCCTTTCGGGCTGGTCTGCCTGGTTACAGGAGACCGACACCCGGCGTATAAGACGACCCCCAACTTTTGAGAAAATTTTTGTGTGTTAGAAAGTCGTCTTATATGCCGGAAAATACGGTACTTAGAGAAAATAAAGAATATATAAAATATTTTAAATTTATTTATTTCTATTTATTTATTTATTAAATTTTTATAACACCCTTCTCCCTAAGGACTCAGGGTGGTGTACAGCCACAATAAAATCAAAGCATAGAATACAAAATTTAAAAACAATTTAAAAGGTAATTAAATATTTTGGCCCCAGAATTAAAAACCCAAAATTAAGAGACTCAATCCAATTTCTTATTAAGCCAGACCAGCCTGTTGGAATAGTAAGGTCTTAAGGGCACAGCAAAAGGTACACAGGTCAGGGATTATACATATCCTGGGGGCAGTTCATTCCAGGGGGCGGGTGCCCCCACAGAGAGGGCTCTCCCCCTGGGGGTCACCAGTCAGCATTGTTTGACCAACGGCACCCTGAGCAGTCCCTCTCTTTGAGAGCATGTTGGTTGGTGGGAGCCACCGGTGTTAGAAGGTGATCCCGTAAATATCCAGGTCCTAAGCCATGGAGCGCTTTAAAGGTGGTAACCAACACCTTGAATCGTACCCGGAAGATCACCAGAAGCCAGTGCAGCTCGCGTAGGAGAGGTGTCACATGGGTGCGCCAAGTTGCTTCCATAATCACCTGCATGGCTGCATTCTGGACCAGTTGGAGCCTCCAAGTGCTCTTCAAGGGGAGCCCCATGTAGAGAGCATTACAGTAGTCCAGACGGAAAGTGACAAAGGAATGAGTGACTGTGTGCAGGGTGTCCTGGTCCAGAAAGAGACGCAACTGGTAATTCAGACAAACCTGATAAAAAGCCCCCCTTGCCACAGCCATCATATGATCTTCTAAAGACAGCCATGCATCCAGGAGGACACCCAGATTGCGAGCCCTCTCTGAGGGGGCCAAGGTCTTGCCCCCAATAGTCAGCGATGGAGCCAGCTAACTATACCGGGATGCTGGGAGCCATAGCCACTCAGTCTTGGAGGGGTTGAGTCTGAGTCTGTTTCTCCCCATCCAGATCCACATGGCTTCAAGGCATAGGGACATCACGTCAAGGGCATCATTGAGGTGATCTGTGGTGGAGATGTACAGCTAAGTATCATCAGCGTACTAATGGCACTTCACCCCAAAACCACAAATGATCTCCCCTAGTGGCTTCACATAAATGTTGAACAAAAGGGAGAGGACTGACCGTTGTGGCACCCCACAAACAAGGTGCCTTGAGGTTGACTTCTGTCCTCCTGCCAACACAGACTGCGTCTGATCAGAGAGGAAGGAGGAGAACCACCGCAACACGGTGCCCACCATACCCAACCCCTCCAGCTGGTGCAGCATGATACCATGGTCAATGGTATCAAAAGCCGCTGAGAGGTCTAATAGGACCAGGACAGAGGAGTACCTCCTGTCACGAGCCCTCCAGAGATCATCAACCAATGCCGTTTCCATGCTGTATCCCATCCTGAAGCCCACTGGTACGGATCTAGATAGACAGCTTCATCCAGGTACCGGGGAAGTTACTGCACCACCATATTCTCAACAACCTTCACCACAAAGCGAAGGTTGGAGACTGGACGATAGTTTGCTAATACAGCTGGGTCCAGGGAAGGCTTCTTGAGGAGGGGCCTCACCACCGCCTCTTTCAGGGTGGAGGGGAAGAGACCCTCACTCAAAGAAGTGTTAATAATCATTTGGAGTCAGCCTCGTGTGACCACCTGGGAGGCCAGCACCAACCAGGAGGGATACGGGTCCAATAAACATGTGGCGGAGCTCAATCTGCCCAGAATTCTGTCTACGTCCTTGGGAGTCACAGGGTCAAACTCCTCCCAGATAACACTCTCAAGACCCAACTCCATCACCCGATCTGAACCCACCCAATCGGAGTCCAGGCTTTCCCGAATCTGAGCAATTTTGTCATGCAGGAATTGCACAAAATCCTCAGCCCTACCCTGCAAGGGGTCTTCCTGCGCTCCCACATGAAGTAGGGAGTGGGTCACCCTAAACAGGGCAGCTGGGCAGTTCTCTGCAGACACAATGAGAGCGGAAAAATAATTAGATTTAGCTGTTCTCATTGCCACTAGGTAGATCTTAATATGAGACCTCACCAGTGTTTGGTCGGATTTAGAGTGGCTGGCTCTCCAATCACTCTCCATGCACCTTTTCTGGTGCTTCATCTCCCTCAGCTCCTCAGAGAACCAGGGAGTCAAATGGGATTTCTTGCTGAAGAAAAGCCAATGATGAATCACAAGGAATTTCTATATGCTCCTCTACTCACCACAGACAAATCCCTTATTAAGCCTTGTCTCCCCAGGGAAGAGCTATATAGAAGCTAAGGTAGCAAGGTGAAGTAAAAAGCAGGAAAATATCCATTTCATCTCACTTCTAGAAAATGAAAAAATACTTTAGATTGCCAGAACACTTGTTAATTGCTTCTATTGATTGTCTGAGTTTGATTGCTTTCTGGGCTGCTGCCTGACATTTCATTGTAAAATGAGTTTTGCTTCATGCATTCTTAAAAACTGAAACTGAAACCAACATTTTCAAACATTAGCTCCCTTTGTACTGTTCAGCTCAGTTCTTCTTGGCTGACAATAATTTAACTTTCACTTGAGAAACATATGTTGCTAATTGTTTTTTTAACCAGAATTTGTCATGGAAAGAACACATGCATACTGATAATTTTTCATTCTTTATCTTTTTGTCAAACATGCTTATCCTGAAGATGGATGAATGCAAAGTACAACAACAAACAAATCAAAATTGATACATAGTATTTTCACTCCAATTTAAACAATATTGACTTGGTATAAATGCACAGGTTATGGTTTTAAATTTTTCCTAACTGATATTATTAATCTGATAATAATTGGTATAGGTTTGTATTTTTAGGTTTTATTTTAAAAATTCCTCTAAACCTCTCAGCTGAGTCAGATCACAGGAAAATACACAATATTCACTGAGGGCCTCATCAGTTTTTGACTGACACGTTGAGGCTTGTGTTGAAAGGGGGGACACATTGTAAAAGTAGTATGGCTTACAGAAAGATTTTTACAAGTTATTGGGGAACTAAAGGTAATGAGATCTGCCCTGTAAGTTGGACCAGGAACTCTATAGGAAAGCTAAAACTATGCTTATTACAAATGGCTGTAATAACAACTTCTTGCAAGTCTGATGGTTCAATACCTCTTCTTCCATCCTAGCTTGTACTGTTTCTATGACCCAAAAATAAAAGAGATTCAAGCATCCACAATCCCCAAAATCAACTTGAACCAAATTGCCTCTCTAAAGTTGCCACTACTTGCAGATAAGAGGCTATACTGTTGGCCATTGATGTATATCAACACAGAAGATTTAAATGTAAACCTGATGTTGTTCATTTCTGTTTTAAAAGGCCCATCCATAGCAAATTTTTGAAGAAATTACTGTTAGGAGTTCTAAACCTCGAAATTCCAGGTTCCATGTAATCTGGTCTTGCTGTAGCAGGGATGTCAAACTTGCAATGACACCAGAGGTGGGTTTCATCAGGTTCTGACCAGTTCTGGAGAACCAGTAGTGGAAATTTTGAGTAGTTCAGAAAACTGGTAGTAAAAATTCTGACTGGCCCCACCCCCATCTATTCTCTGCCTCCCAAGTCCCAGCTGATTGGGTGGAAATGGGGATTTTGCAGTAACCTTCCCCTGGAGTGGGGACAGAATGGAGATTTTACAGTATCCTTCCCCTGCCACGCCCACCAAGTCACACCCATAGAACCAGTAGTAAAAAATTTTGAAATTGGATGAGACATTGTCACGTGACTATTTTATTATTTATTAGTTCAATTTATATGTTGCCCTTCTCTGGACACTCAGGGTGGCTTACAATGCGTTAAGCAATAGCCTTCATACTTTTGTATATACTTATTTAGTAGGGCTTCCCCCCCCCCCCCCGAAGCGGTGTTCTTTTTTATACAAAGTCAGCTTATTGCTCCCACAATCCGGGTCCTAATTTTACCTACCTCGAAAGGATGGAAGGCTGAGTCAACCTTGAGCCTGGTGAGATTCAAACTTGCAGTAATTGCAGGCAGCTGGTGCTAGTTAACAGCACTTTAGTTTGCTGCGCCACCAAGGCTCATTTCAACTTTTTCCCCCTTTGCTAAAATGGGTGTGGTTGTGGCCGGCACATGATGCATCCAGCCCATGGGCAGCGAGTTTCACACCACTGTGCTGTATAGTGTTCCTGCTGTATATAGCCAGCTATATCTTATTTTCTCATCAACCGTCTAAAGTAGATCAATAAAACGCAGAAGAAAGCAAAGATCCTGTACTTCTAAAAATTAAATAAAAGATAACTTAAGCAGATATCTGAAAAAAGTAACTTGTCTTCTGAACGAAGGAGAGAGCTGGCTTTATTTATGTTGATTACTTTAGCACAGTACCTGTGATGGAATGATGGGATTCCCAGAAAAAAAGTGCAGAGAACAATGCAATTAAAAGAAAGAGAGAAAATAAATAAAGCAGTGATTTCAGACACATGATTCACTCCTCTGGTTAAACAGAGTTACATTTTCATTCAGACCAAAATGTGAAGAGTGGCTAATATAATTACAAACTTTCCAAGCTTAATGGGACATATTGAATTGCCAAATCATCTATTTTCTTGGGTGATAGCTCAGAGGTGATTTCAGGTTACCTCAGCTCCTCCAACTAAGAAAAACACATTTGCCTAGATTTGTTATAGTGAAAGTTTGGTACATTAATTTTTAATGAAATATTTGTAATATGTTTGCTTTATTCCACTGTTTCAAGTCCCCTTCCAAATCTAAGTATGGCACAGAGTCTGTTAGATGTCACTGGTGCTCTAGTCCAGTTCAAGCCTAACATTTCTTCATAGGTTGGCTTGGCTATTTGAAATATTTACTGAGAAGTCAACAATATGCTTGATTTCCTACAACCACATGGCACCATTTTTTTTTTTTTACATGAACTTGATTAGGCAAATTATTTAAAGGACAACTCTTGATTTCTGACATGAATGACAAATATATCATCGGAAAGAAAATAATTGTAAAGGCAAGGAAGTTGAAAATAGGATATTTTAACAAAAAAGTCAGCTCAAATTTGGATATGAGAGATTCAGTTTTTGTGTCAGAGAGATTCGAGGAAGGATAGAAGTAGTAAGAAAAATCTGTCCTCTCTCACCTTTAGAGTATTAATTCTCAAAGAGAGGCACATGTCTCAAATATAAAAGCCATATAGATACGGTTTTTTTCTATTAAATTGAGCAGAAAATATTATGTCTTATGAAAAAAAATATTAAGATATTATTATGGTAATAATACTATCAAACTTCTAACAATGATATCGGTTGAACTTACCTCAGCAAAGGAAATCCTGCAGGAAAATTAATTCCAAAATCCTACATATATTTATTTTAATAAATGCCCTGAGCCCAGTGGGATTTATTTTTAAGCAAACATCTATTGAATAGTATGAATTTCCTTGGTTGAAGAGCATACCAACTATACTATATTAGGCTTCTCTTGTCCTAGAGTCTTTACAATATTCATTGCAAATCCTGTTTCTTGTTACCATTGCTCTTAATGACATATTATAATTCATAAAATTATAGAAATAATTAGACAGAAGAGAGAATTAGAATAAGGGCAGAGATCCAGTCATATATCATTAAAAAATGACTCTGTTCTGGTCCACCTGATAGATAGAAATTGTTAGCACATTTAATGACCTGTGGGTGCGGAGGTTGTGGCGAAACAGTGGCTCCCATGGCACCCTGGCTCCTCATCTTACCTCCTGGCCACCAAGCAATGTGAAGATCCCTCCTTGCCTGCTTCTTCATCTCTCGGCCTGGCAGCAAGCTTTCTGAATGGACTGGACAGCAAGTGCAGCTGCGAGCTGCTAACTGAGCAGCTGTTGAGGAGGCTGAGAGACTGAGAGACTGAGGGTCACGGAGAGGTTTGGAAACAGCTGTAATGATGGCTAATCTGGAGGAGTAGCCAGAGAACTGGGAGCATGTGGGAGTAATGCCTAATTGCAGTATCTAAGGGAACAATGATTAATGAGTGGTGAGGAGCCATGTTAA
This sequence comes from Masticophis lateralis, assembly GCA_030761175.1. Classification (NCBI taxonomy): domain Eukaryota; kingdom Metazoa; phylum Chordata; class Lepidosauria; order Squamata; family Colubridae; genus Masticophis; species Masticophis lateralis. The sequence continues at coordinate 83,095,450 of JAUDYJ010000003.1, read as the reverse complement.
GAGTCACTTGTGTGATAAAGCTTTATAAGGTGGTGGAGAGCACAAAGCTTTCGCTCCAACAAAATCTTCCTGTATTGATTTATGGATGTTAGTTCATGCCGATGAAGGATTTAAATCATAATTGGTGTTTGTGGAGTTTTCTTTATACACTGGAACCTGACACTTGGCCTCAAATTTAAAGCACCAGACACTTGGCGCTTTAAGAAAAACTGTTTCTATTATAAATTAGACTTTTTGTGAAGATTGCAATGAGTTTGCCTTTGCAATGGATGCTCCCAGCTTTTGTTTGAGTCAACACACAATCACAACCTATTCTCTAATATTAAACACATAGGAAGTTTGGTTTCCTGGCCTAGAACTGGGCCTGGAATATGAGCACATTCCCAACCTTACTAATCACTGATTTCCGCATGCCCAATTATCAACTTTTGAGTGGCTAATTGGGAAAAAAACAAACAAACCAGGGTGACAGATGTCAGAAAAGTTCTGTTTTGTTTTTTTCTACTGGTAACATAGTGGAGTTTGTGGGAGCTTAAGAATTTAAAAATTCTGGGGCTGACTCTGTAGCTAGGAAAGAAATAGAAATATTTCAGAATATTGATAATGATGAACAAATTAATATTTCAAAATAAGACCTGTACGGGAAAGTGACTGTTAGTCCCTATTTTGGAGAATGAGTTTTAAATAGTTGCCAGAGATCTTCCTTAATGTATGCACTTATAAACAATTACTAGAGTTTTGGCTTACTTAATTTCCAAAATTCTGTATGTTAGCCTCCTACCTTCTTGACAATAAATCTAACTAACGAGACTCATTGTAAATATTTCTTTCTGCACCACATTCTGCTGTTAGTGTCTTGACAGCCTCTCTGTCTATGAATAGAAACCTGGGGATCAGGGAGAGCTGACAAGGAACTTTTCTATGAAAAACCTTTAGAAAACTCATTTAATTTTAAAAATGGGCATCTGAACTTGTTTCTCCTTTCCTGTTAGCAGGAAAGGGCTGCTTTGCTTTCTGATGTTTTTCCACTGATTATGTGCAAGCTATCCTAGGAGTTTGTTTTTTGTTTTTGTTTTGACAGAAAAGTGAGGTATAGATGATTCAGATAAAGGGGAAAAAGTATTTTCTTCAGAGACCTATTTTAAAATATTGATATAACAGAACAAATTCTAAAACTCTTGTTTTTTCAACAATGAATTTTAACATTTGTGGTCATTCTCACACCTGCCTTAAAAACTGCTCTCCTTTATTGCACACCTATTGTTTTTACTGAAGTTCCAGTTTTGTTTTGTTTTTTACTTCCAATTTCTCTGAAATTGTACAGAAAATAGTGGTTTATAGGTACTAGTTTGTGTTTTTTGCTCCTCTCTGTCCATTGTTCTGAAACTTAATATGAATTAATACAATTGCTTAACACATTGTAAGCCACCCTGAGTCTTTGGAGAAGGGTGGAATATAAATCAAATTGAAAAAAAAATTGAAACACATTGAAGAAGAAAGAAGTGTCAAAAAGAAATGAATAGACCTAACTGTGTAATGTAGGTATATATTCTCAGAATAAGCAAACTAAATATATATTAATTGGCAAATATTTTATACTGATTGCCCTGCTTGGCCAGTATGTAGTTATGAAGGAGATGAAATTTCAACTATGTGTTGGAATTTATTACAAGAAGAAAATGAAAAAAAGGTTACAGTTAGCAGAAATTCTGGCAAACGAAAAGCAGGTCTGAGAAGATTTCCTCTATGGCTCAGTACCTTTAATTTGGATTTCTGAGTAGCTCAAGAAATATTAGTTTCTTATTGTGTCATATTTATGACTATCCTGTTTGGTTACAAAGGAAATGCAGTTGTCAAGCTCATCAGAGGCAAATAGAGTTTTAAAATGTAGTCATCTATATCCAATATTCCATAAGTGAATGACTATGTAAAATACATACACTTCACCAGTAGCAATGAACTTCAAAGCTGATATAGTTTATAAATACATCAAAAACCTAACTTTCATTTTCCCTCCCTAAGGAGATTAATTTTCATGCATGCACCATGAACAAGGATTAATAAAATTGTGCATATCTCTATTTCTATGAGATATGTAGAAATGCAAGTAGAGTGATATTATATAGGGAATTGTAATAGAATTGCACCTCATTTTCTGATACAATAGTGTTCTTATTCTATTGAAAAGACTTATGAAGATTGTAAGCATTAGGGGCAGTGCTTTGACTTAGCATGCATATACAAGTACAGGAGGACATGCCATCTCCTGAATTAGACAACCAACCCCATACTATCAGCATAATGAGCTGGAAATGCTGTTCCTTACCTCTGCTCTAGCTATTGTCTCCATCATTCTTCCTGTGACATAGCTTTACTTGGTCTTTGCTTTGGCATCATTGTAAAACAACAAATGCATTCATACTTGGCTTTGTAGTGTCAGTGATAGCAGTAGATAATCTCCATTTTAAACTGCACAAATGTAATACTGTGATGTTTGGAGTCCCCTGCTAGATCTGGTGCTTTTACAACCATACATGGAAGAAGTGAAGAAGCCTATACTAATTGTAGAAAATATGAAGCCCAATTATATAAATGTGGAGAATATAAAAGTGAGCCTAAGTCTCAGAAACCACGTTGGAAGTAAGGGCCCATCATCATAACATTGTGCTTAAGAAAATATATTCAATTTTCTGTTTGTATTCATAAAATATATAAATACCTACCCATCAAATTCTCAAGAAAAACCTCAATTATCATCTAGAATCCAGTATCAGTTTCCTGGCGGTGAAGTGGGTTTGAGCAAATCCTATTTCCCCACAAGTGAGTCTTGCACCAGTCAGCTAGAAGGCAATCAAAATGTGATCTGTCCATCACAACAGATTTATGTTGGTCCTCCAATACCATATCACATCACAACTGTCCCACAACCAAAAAAAATAAATAGCAAAACTAAACAAGCACACCCACACCCGCACACACAGATTTAACATGCAGCCATTGGCATTTATTAAATCATGGATGACATGGGACAACTCCATGGTTGCTATGGAAGTCACAAACCCATGAGCTGCCCGAGACTATATCCAACTAGATGGCCAATTGAAATCCCAAGTACCAACCTTGGGGACTTTATTGCTAACCAGCAATGGAATCTAGCAGCTCAAGGAGAGATGCTGTTAGGCAGCAGGGAGAGCAGGATACTAGCAGCAATCCCAACTGTTTTATGGAACCTAAAATCTGAAAGTCTACTCAGCAGTAAGCAATCTTATTCCTGTATTTAGCCCTGTTACTTTTAAAGGATTGCTATTGTTTCTCTCTCCAACTTTTTAAAATAGCCTTCTTTTGGTAGGCAGCTACCTAACAGTTGTTACAGACTAGAGCGACATATTTAATAGGTATAGATAGTTTAATTATTTCCAACTCTGCAAAATATGTATTGTCTTATTTATTGTTAAAGCACCAAACGGATCATATGATATAAAAAAATGAAAAAAAGCAAGAGGCAGGGCAAATTTAAGTGGCTGAATGTGGTGTACCATTTGCAATAAATAATTTACTCAATTCATTTCCAATTCTACCCTTTGCAAATTGTGTATAAATACATGATGTTCAGAACTTCACTGGGTAAACAAGATATGATCATAATGTTTTTCAGCAGCTAACAAATTGGTCAGCATTCAACCATTCACCAGTTGCTGTAACCATATTAAGGCTTTCTTCTGAGCAAAATCACTACAGTGGGAACACTGGCATCTGTTCCTATCCACATTTATGCCAAAATGATGAAATGTGACATGGTGTTATGATGTAAGCTCCACCTTCTAGTATTTACATTCTGAGTTAGACACAAATAAATAAGAGATGAAATTTCCATCACAACCTACTACACATTTTGTCCTTTTTCCCTTATGCCAGTAATAGATGTCTATACAGAGATTGTACTGAGACAGAAAAAAGGGAAAGAGTACCATCGTTTCCACAGTTGCAATATTTGATTTTAACAACAATTTACAAATTGAGAGCAACGGGATTTGGCTTATTATAAACTGTTGGCAGAAAAGCTCCCAAGTATTTCTACAGCAAATAGCATTCATAAATGTTCTCAGGAATATCCAAGTCTTAATAATGAAATTTAGAGAGCTCTCTTTTCATCTAGTATCTAATATCCCTGTCACATTTCCAAATATAAGTTTCCTTAGGTTGAGAAAATAGAGCCAAAAGTCTTTTGAGGCAGGCCAAGATTTCAGCTTGCTAAATTGGATGTACTGGCTTCACTATTACAGTATATCCACTGCAGGGGTGGGTTCTACTTACCTTTACTACCAGTTCGTAGCGGGGCTGCGCACGCTCTTCTGCACATTTGCAGAAGTGTTTTGATGATGTCGGGGTCAATGGGCTGAGCTTCCCACCAGTTTTACTACCAGTTCTATAGAACCAGTGTGAACCTGGGGCAACCCACCACTGATCCACTGTTGTTCTATGAAATAAGAACAGGATTATCCTTTTAACCTGTCATATCTTTATAGGGACACAGTGGCTCAGTGGCTAAGTTGCTGAGCTTGTTGATCGAAAGGTCGGTAGTTCAGTGGTTCGAATCCCTAGTGCTGCATAATGGGGTGAGCTCCCGTTACTTGTCCAAGCTTCTGCCAAGCTAGCAGTTTGAAAGCACATAAAAAATGCAAATAGAAAAATAAGGACCACCTTTGGTGGGAAGGTAACAACATACTGTGCGTCTTTGGTGTTGAGTCATGCTGGCCACATGACCATGGAGACGTCTTCGGACAGCGCTGGCTCTTTGGCTTTGAAACAGAGATGGGCACCACCCCCTAGAGTCGGGAATGACTAGCACATATGTGGGAGAGGAACCTTTACCTTTTATAGGAGCTGCCTTTTTTCACAAGACCTCAGTCAATTCATTTATCAAGCAGTGTCCTCAAGTAATTATTCAAGTAGTAGCATGATCACCTGAACAGTCTTTTAACAATGAAGAGTTCTGGTTATTTCTTAAAAGAGTTAAAAAATGGAAAGCGGTAAAAAGGAAATTCTAATTAAATTCAAAAGGAAATGGCTCTCTTAATTAAAACATACCACACAGCAAGCCAAGTTCAGATACTTAAAATATGGTTTTTGAAGAAAAATAATATAAACTGTTTTAAAAATAATTAAAATAATACAAAATAGAAAGTAGCAATACTCGCTGAAGTTTAAAACAGTACAAAAAAATTTAAATTAAAACTTATGAAACAGCAACAATTATATTAACATCACCACCATTTAGGGATTTTGTTACTTTTTCAGTTATATGGATGCATTGTATTCTTTTCTTTTTTTTTTCTGTTGTTTCTTACTCAACAAAGTAAAATTGTATTTGAAAAAAAAAGTTATGAAAAGGTTATAAAAACATTACTAGAAGGAAAGGCTTTTAAAATTAGCGGTGGAAAGATTAGGATTTTGATCTAAAATGGACTTCTGGGGAGATTCTTTTGTATGTTCAAGGTAGTATCTTTTTCCATATCTATTCTCATAACCTGTCAATTTAAAATTGACTTTTAGAACAATCTTTGTCATCTGTAAGAAAACTTATTCCTCTTCCACAACCTCTTTTAAACTCAACGTATTCAGTGACATATCTTTCTGAACAATTTTTCACAAGTATCCTTCAATATATGCAATGTTACAGTGTTATCCTTATTTATTGCAAGATAATAAAGTACTCTATATTAGTGGCTCAGATTTTAGTATTCTTCTCCTTTATTTCTAACCGTTCTGATTCTCTCTAGTATCCAAAGTCCCATCCTATCATATTTTTTTTAAGAATTCAAATCGGCAACATTTTGTCGGGGGAAGGATTCCTATAATTAATTTCAAAATCTTATTTCAAATTTATCTGGACCCTTAATCTGTTTGTAACTTTTCAAAATCAACTTCTGTTGCTATTTACTTCAAAATTTTAAAGCCCTTAAATGTGTACTTAAAATTTTGAACTTAGAAATAAGAAACTTATAAACAAATTAAGGATTCAGAAAAATTTGGAACATTGAAACTTTTACTATAAGATTCTAGAAATAATTGTATAAAAGCTTATTGTTCAAACAAAAATATTTTGTCTACTTTAAGTTGTAACAGACATTAGAAAATGGCACAAAACCTTGTAATATTTGAAAAACTAAAGGAGATCTTCTAAGAATGGGGTCAGAATTAGTAGCTACAATATCAACAATATCTGTAATGATGTTTGCTTCTATGAATATACTAAGTCCAAAAGATATTAGTGAAGGAATAATAGGGGTGAAACAAATGTTGATTGATGCAGAAATAAAAGAATCAGTAATATTGGATTTTTTAAAAGTGTAGCTTACAAGACAGGGAAAGCATTTAAAGTGAATTACAAGTAACAGGTGAAGAGAATGACACAGATTAAAAAATTACTGGATATACAAAACAAACAGGCTGAAATTTTAAAAATTAAAGGAGAAATAAACCAAAAAAGTCACAGATAATGTCTTTTTATTGAATTTATAACAGACCTTTCTGAGAACCTCAAAGAAGCTTTTGTGATGATATAAAGTAGAATGGAAGAGAATTAACAAAATCACGCAAATCCTATGACAATATTTGAATTAATTTAATATTTATACTTATGTAACTTTTTATAACTCTCCTTTGTTTTTAAATATTTCATTTTTGTATAATACATTTTAATTATTTATATTAGGCTGATAATTATGGCAAATTTATAAGTATGAGAATCACTCATATATTCAGTACAATTAAATGGATTCATAAGTGGCTGACCAACCACACTCAGCATGTAGTCCTCAATGGAATTGCACCTACATGAAGAGAAGTATGCAGTGGGGTACTCCAAGGCTCTTTTTTTTCGCCTACTACTCTTCAACAACATCATCAATGATTTGGACAAAGAGATAGATGGGAAACTCATCAAATTTTCAGACTGGCAGGAATAGCCAACACTCCAGAAGATAGGCTTAAGATACAGAAGGATACTGACAAACTTGAACATTGGGCGCTGTCTAACAAAATGAAATTCAAGGGTGAAAAAAGTAAGGTTCTACATTTAAGCAAGAAAAACAAAATGCACAGGTACAGTATATATGGTACCTCACTCAATAGTAGTAATTGTGAGAGGGATCTTTGAGTCCTAGTGGACAACCATTGAAATATAAACCAGCAGTGTGTTGCAGTTGCCAAAAAAAGTCAACACGGTTCTAGGCTGCACTGACAGAGGGATAGAATCAAGATCATGTGCAGTGTTAATACCACTGTATAATGCCTTGGTAAGGCCACACTTGGAATACGGCATCTAGTTTTGGTCGCCATGGTATAAAAAAAATATTGAGACTCTCGAAAGAGAGCAGAGAAGAGCAACGAAGATGATTAGAGGACTGGAAGGCTAAAACATATAAAGAATGGCTGCTGAAATTGGGTATGCCTAGTTTAATGAAAATGACTCAGGGTGACATGATAGCAGGGTTCCAATATCTCAGGGGTTGCCACAAAGAAGGGGGGGGTCAATCTATTATCCAATCTATTGTCTGAGGGCAGGACAAGAAGCAATGGATGGAAACTAATCAAGGAGAGAAGCAACCAAGAACTAAGGAGAAATTTCCCGACAGAACGATTTATCAGTAGAACAACTTGCCTCCAGAAATTGTGAATGCTCCAACACTGGAAGTTTTTAATATACCAGATATACCATTTGTCTGAAGTGGTGTAGGGTTTCCTGCCTAAACAGGGGGTTGGACTTGAGGACCTCCAAGGTCCCTTCCAACTCTGTTGTTCTGTTCTGTTCTGTTCTGTTCTGTTCCATCCCATTCTGATGTAATAAAACTGCAGGGTATTATGAGAAATACTCAGATTACACAATCCATGGAAAATGAATAGTTGGACATCTTAAACAAAAGGTTTGGTATATTTTGAAAGGATTGGAATTTTTTATTTATCATTGCAGGTATATCTTCTAACACTAGGTTTGGGGAATATGTACACTGGATGGATGTATATATAGGCAGGATATTTTCTAATAGCATTTCCTGAGATGGTGACAATAGTTTTGTCCATAGAGTGTTTTCTACTTTAAATTGACATTTCAGAATATAATGAGTGTACTGCTTAAAGCAGGAGCAAAAACACAAAGTAATTTTGGATATAGGAAACATACTTAATGCTAAAAGCATTGATTTTTTTTTTATTCCCGTACTTTGTAATTCAGACCTCAGGAGAAAAAACAGAATAAGAAAACTAGATTCAGCTTTTGTCAAAAAAAGAATTATTTTACAGGTTCCTCTGGCATTAGCTTTGAGGACAAGCTTAACTCCTCAAAGATACTGACAACAGTTCTTTGGTTTAGAATAGGATACTCAGAGCAAAATAGGTATTAAAATTATCCCTTGCATTTCTATTTCTATTATTATCTTCTGGATTCCCCACTGTACATATGTTATTACTTTTGAGGGTATTTTTCTTTGCCTTTTCCATTATTTTTTTTTCCTGCAGAGAATTATAGAAGAATTTCAAATAGAGCCTTGAATACTGACAAGAAACTCTCCAGCTCATGTAAGATGCAGTTGAAATGTTGGCCTGAGGTGCTACTCATGAAAAAAAAGAAAAAGCAGAAAGAAACATTTGGCCTAGTAGCACTTGCAGCTGAAGGATGGTTTCAGAATTAAGGCTGAAGTTCACTTATTCCATACAAATCCTTTCTTACATGAAGAAAAAGGCTAACAAAAGACTGAAATTCAAAGTTCTCAAATCAACAGGAAAACTGATTAAATATGTTTTGGTAAGGGTGGAAATTCGTTTTCTTATATTTGAAAATAGGGGCAGGTGAGGGATTTTGATCTCAAAATATTTTGCAACAGCTATTTCATATTTATAAGCCTATGCTCATAATAGACCCTCTAGTGCCTGTTCTGAGGGTCAGTTTTATATATCAGAAAGAATTTCCTAGTTTCTTTGAAGGAACAGAAAAGAGAAGTATTCACTACTAAGATTATGTTGGGAATGAAAAGATTTGTTCCTGGTTAATGCAAAAACTGGACAATACTTTCCGGGATAAAGATCATTTTTTAAAAATGAAATTACTACCGTATTTTTCAGAGTATAAGACACACCTTAGATTTTAGGGAGAAAAATAAGAAAAAAGCTGATTGGCAGGTTGATTGACCTCCCAGAATACCCCCAATCAGCTGTTCCCAAAGGTGAATTTTAGCAACAGGTTCCTTGGTTGTGAGCTCTGTGCTTTGCTTTTTTTTTTTTTTGCTTTTTTTTTCTGCCTCTGAAACTTCTGAAACTCCATTTCAGAAAAAACTTTTTCCTGCTTCTGAAAGCCTCTGAAACAGAGCTTTAGAAAAAAAGCCTCTGAAGCTCTGTATGGGGGCTTCTTTTCTGAAGCTTTGTTTCTGATGCCTTTTTCAGCCTCTGAAACCTCCATTTGAGAACCTGGGCAGGGCTATATTTGGAATATAAGACACACCCAGATTTTTACCCTCTTCTTGGGGGGGGCGGGCGGAAGGTGTGTCTTATATGCCAAAAAATACAGTATTTCTCCTCCAAGCTCCAGTAGGTGTTTCAGGTAAGCAATATTCTAGCTGAACGTAGACTTCTTACTGGACAACATTTCCCAAAATGGATAAAGACTAATGCAAACACTATTTCTGGCCTCTGGAGGGCCTTTGGGGGAGGTGGGGAAGGACATTTTTGCCCTCCCCAGGTTCCTAGAAAGGCTCTGGAGCCTGGGGAGAGCAAAAAACGGGCCCACCATGCCATCACATGCCAAAAGCGGGGGGATCACAGAGGGGCAGGGAACACAGAATTATGGATGTGGGCACACGTGCGTGTGACCCCACCATGCTCTCCCCACTTTTGGCACGTGATGGCAAAAAGGTTAGCCATCACTGATATAGGGTCTTCTGTTTGAGCAGGGGGTTGAACTAGAGAATCTCTAGGGTCCCTTTCAACTCTGTTATTCTGTTATTGTGCATATGATGTCCAGTAGGGTCTGGTCTCATAATGTGTTTCTTAAAAGAATCTGACCATAGCAGTTTGTTTCTGGAGCTTACGTTCCTCTATTAAATTGGTATTTGGGGAAAAAAAGATCTATGATTTTGAGGTAAATTGAACACTATTGAAAAAAATCCCTAACACCTTTTCGTGCTTTACATCCCTCTCTAAGCTGTTTACAGAGTCAGCATATTGCCTCCAACAATCTGGGTATTCATTTTACTAACTGCAGAAGAATGGAAGGCTGAGTCAACCTTGAGCTGGTGAGAATCGAACTGCTGGCAGTTGGCAGAATGAACCTGCAATACTGCATTCTGACCACTGTGCCACCACAGCCTCTAAGGTTTTGTTCTGACCTTTTTTCACCTGGTATGCCTATATTTTGGAAAAAAAGTAGAAATGGCAGAGTTTGTGGGCATTCAATATTCCTTTTACTCTGCATGGTTTAAATTTTAAAATGATGTAAATATCATTAAAAAGCAACATTTTGCTCTGTGCAAAAGAGTATGTATGTATGTATGTATGTATGTATGTATGTATGTATGTATGCATTTTTCTTCAACTGGGTATTTTCCCAAGTAAACCAAGTTTCTCAACTTGCAGCCATAGCTCAGTGAAATCACATCCACTATCTTAGGCTTCTTCAGACCGCCAGCATGCATTCTGCTGCCTATTGGTGCATGCTAATGCATGCTGTCTATCTGAGGAAGCCTAAGATAGTGGATGTGATTTCACTGAGCTATGGCTGCAAGTTGAGAAACTTGGTTTACATAGGAAAATATCCGGTTGAAGAAAAATGCATACAAAACCTACGATAAGAGAAGAAAGCACGTGCGCGCGCGCACACACACACACACACACATATATCTCCTCAGTTTGAAAATGTCTACCTTTCTCTAGGTAATTGATTCTATTGATTAATTTTTCTTATTAAGTTTTATGCAAGCAAATATGCAAGCATAACATGCCATATAAACCATAATTTCATTCCCTGTGCACTAAAGGTAATCAATAATTACTATGATTTAATTTCCAACCCTCTGATTATACTCACTGCTTTTCTCTAAAACTACTCCAGTTTGTCTGAACTTTGTTTGAAATGTAATGGCTAACTGTTTTATATCCAAGCAAAGGTTTCTTTTTCCTAAATGAACAAGTTTGTATGTTAAATATTCTGTTATTTGTCATTCATGATAATTATGAATTTTATTGATACCTTCTAAGATATCAGAAGAAACAGTATTCATTCATTCATTCATTCATTCATTCATTCATTCATTCATTCATTCATTAAATTTGTATACCGCCCTTCTCCTGATGGACTCAGGGTGGTGAACAGCCAGAAATTAAAATACAAGCAATATGAAAGTTAGTATTATGGTTTACCAACAACTGTTGGGGCACAGAGGGGTGTGTTCTATTCAGAGAAAGGCCATCCAACTTTGGGCATTAGCCATGAACTCATGGAAAGGGAGGTTAAGTAGCTATGGTTGCTGAACAGACCCTAGCAGCTTTCAGAGGCATTGCTCCATAGATAAACATATGACTTTGAACTTTAGAGATTAGTTGGAACTAGACAACCCATGACATGTTAGATCATCATTTCAGAGATATTTCTTACCAGATTCATCAATGCTTTCAATATCAGAGATTCTAATGTGCCAGGGATGATAAAAATTCTTAAACTTCAAGGAGATATTCAGAGATGTATTTGCCTTGAAAAAAAAAAGCCACAAGCACTGGCTTTGGATAGTATATGAGTCTGCCTGGGAAATAGTTTGGGATCTAACCACTGCACCACCATGTTATAAATTGGTTTAAGCTCTCACCTGTGTACCTAAATAGTCAAATACAAATAAGTGAAAAACCATTTAGGAAATTGTTAATGTTCAGAAACTGTTCTATGGATGCCTTACCTTCACTCATTATTATGCTATTAAGTATCTATGCTACTCCCACTGTTTACAAATTGTGAATTATTTTGACAGGAATAACACCATCTATGCTACTTGATGAGATTGGGAAAGGTTGCTAACCCCATCAAGGTTTTCACAGAGATTCCCCTTTTATCTTTATGCAAAACACCTCACAGATAATTTCATTCTCTTCAGCTAAATGTAAAAATAGATTTGATAGAACTGACCAGAGCACTAAAGGTGCCATTCTGAAAAATTATGCTATTGAACCTTAAGATATTTCATTAAAAAACTTAAAATATCAAAGGACCATAAGCAATGATGCAACTAAATTATAAACTGTGAACTAAATAGCTGTTTTCAAGTATGTCCCTTTAAAACTTGCTTCAGCAGATTAAACAGCCTAAATTAGAAAATGGGGAAGAGATCAATATAACATGTCCTAAAGATGCTTTTCTGAAAGACAACTGGACTTTCTTGGGGTTTTTTTTCTTGAAAACATTTCACTTCACATCCATGAAGTTTCTTCAGTTCTTCTTGGTTGAGAAGCAAAGTGTTTCAAGGAAAAAGAAAAAGTCTAGTTGCCGTTGGGAAAAGCACCTTTGAGACAACCAGGACCTGGATGATTGAAAATCTCCATAGACATATCACTTAATATCATATATATCAATATTACATATTGATTTTTCTAAGGGTCATGAAGATGTGGCTCTTCACCCAGACCTTTGACAAGGATGGTTATGCCTCTTTTCTTTCTTTTCCTTGATGACATCTAAGTTTATTTTCTTAATATTTGGGGGGGATTTTTGTTCTCTCTCCCAGGGGGAGAGCCTTCTCTATGGGAGCACCTACCATCTGGAACGAGCTCCCCCCGGAGATACAGAGGATCCCGGATCTGTGCACCTTCCGTCGTGCACTCAAGATTCATTTATTCCATCAAGCCGGCCTAACCTAAGTCTGTCCCCTTTTTAAATGGAAATTTTAATTTGTTTTAAATTATGAGGGTTTTAAATTGTCTCAGCCAAATTATTTAATTCGTTTTTATTCTATTTTAAATTTTTGTATTTATGTGTTTTATCTTAAGGCTGTTCACCGCCCTGAGTCCTTTGGGAGTAGGGCGGTATATAAATCTAATAAAAAAAATATTGTTTTTGTGTTTGGTATTGTTCCTCATTTTTAAATGGCTTTAGCAATTTGTAAACTGTTCAGAGTCACTGTGAGCCTTGTGGCATATAAATATAATGTATTACGGTTTGTCATAATTGCTATCCATAAAAGACAAGCAATATCCCTATTCAAACTGAATGCTATGCAAATAAGTGAAATACTTTTGTCCCTCAATATCAACCACCAAGAGTCCTTGGGAATCAGGCAGCAGATAAATAAAGCAAACTTTTATTATTATGGTTTATCTCTCAGTCAGCCAGATGTTAAATCTCGATTTGGCATTTTTAACCACCTATCAAGTTCTTCCTAACTTCTTGTTAAAAGTATAGTTGAAGGGTGTGAGCTGATCCAGGTAAAGCTGTTTGTTTGTTTGTTTGTTTCAGTTGACTGATGATGTTAATGCTCATGATGTTCATGTAGTGCTACATATTTTGGAATTGTATCCAAGGAACCTATTGGTATTGATGCTGTTTTTACTTTTTTCCCCCTACAATCATTCTACTTCTATTTGCAGGTCCAGACTTTTTTACCTTATCAACAATTGTTAAGTCCAGTGTTATATGGCAGATGCTTCTCTGTTTGAATTCCAAAATCCCTGAGCACTTTAGCTTCTTTGTTTTTGTCTATTTTGTACTCCCACTAGTTCCTTCTTGCAGTTAAGTGGTATTTTTTTGCAGATTTTTTTTTTTTTTTGCTACTTTAGTAATCTTTACTAGATTGACACATGTGTGAGATCCAGCTTGGAACAGTATGTAGTTAAAGGCGGTGAAATTCAATTTCTTTTACTACTGGTCCTGTGTGCATGGCTTGATGGGCATGGTGTGGTTTGGTGGGCATGGCTTGGTGGGCATGGCAGGGGAAGGATACTGCAAAATCCCCATTCCCTCCTCACTCTTGGGAGAAGGATATTGCAAAATCTCCATTCCCACCCCACTCTGGGGCCAGCCAGAGGTGATATTTACTGGTTTTTCAAACTACTCAAAATTTCCGCTACTGGTTCTCCAGAACCTGTCAGAACCTGCTGGATTTCACCCCTGGTTAAAGGTTAAAAAGAGCACCAATATCCAAACTATTTAGATCAGGGGTGTCAAACTCAAGGCCTCGGGCCGGATACAGCCCGTGGGGTGCTTAAATCTGGCCTATGGGGCCAGTCTGGAAAGAACAAAGGACCAGCCCGCAGTGCCTTTGCCAGTGAAAATGTGGTGCAGGGGGCTTTGTGTGCCCCCCGCACCCTGTTTTAGCTGGCAAAGGGCTGTATGAGGCATCTGTCCCATCTGCCATTCCATCTTTCCCCTCGCCCAGCCTGCAGAGCAGAGGTGGGTTTCAGTAAGTTCTGACCAGTTCTGGAGAACCAGTAGCAGAAATTTTGAGTAGTTCAGAGAACCGGTAGTAAAAATTTCTGACTGGCCCCTTCCCCATCTATTATCAGCCTCTGAAGTCCCAGTTGATCAGAAGGGAATGGAGATTTTACAGTATCCTTCCCATGCCACACCCACCAAGCCATGCCCACCAAGCCATCCCATGCCCACGAAGCCACACCCACAGAACCAGTAGTAAAAAAATTTGAAACCCACCACTGCCACAGAGGACAACTATAATGCTAATGTGGCCCTTGAAGAAATCCAGTTTGATACCCCTGATTTAGATGGTACATTTACAGTAATTATTTCTCATCTTGATCTACCACAAGAGAATTATTATAGACTTCAAATGGAAAGGTAGATATGAGAAGCAAGTACCCCGATTCAAAATTCCTTCAAGGAGTGGCAGGATAGAAAAACAGTAAATGAGATAGCATTGCAAAAGTTAAAACAACCAACGAAGAAACAAACAACCAAAAAGTTTAGAAATCATAACATCACCCCTATCTGCCACACACTCTCACTAGGACAGTGACTATACTGTAAACAGAATACCAAAGGCTGGATGGGATAAAGATGTCTTAAATTTCTTAAAGAAAACAACATACAGATTGTGTTGCTCCATTAAACATGTAATATTAATGTTATTAAGAATAGGATATAAAACACTATTTAGAAAAAAATATAAATACTATTTTTATAGATAGAAAACACTTTAAAAAACAACAACACAGGACTTCTTTTTTAAAATTGTATGATTGCAATGCCTTCTGAAAAGATTTTCCAAGGATTATGATGATGAATTAGTTAATTCAGGCTACAGCATGTTCATTGTCACTGGTTAATGATAATTATCTTCTGCCTGATTAAAACAAGATTCAATTCTTGACAGGGTGTCTCACAGATATTACTATTCTAGTAATACATTCTATTACTATTTTAATAATTACATTCTAGTAGCTCTAGAAGAGTTTCTCATGAAAACTCCTCTAGGCTTGAAGAAATAAAATGTGATAACCCAAATTAAAATGAGGACCCAGATTGTTGGGAGCAATATGCTGACTTTTGTAAACTGCTTAGAGAGGACTGTAAAGCACTGTAAAGCAGTATATAAGTCTAAGTGCTATAGCTATTGCTATTAAAATGTTATTGTCTAATGATGGCATAATTGGTCAATGGACATCTACGCCTAGAACTGAAGGCCATTCTACTTCCCAATTATCTGCATTAAAGAATCATGCCTGATGAATTCCAATTAGTATGCACACCAAAACTTTAACTTAGTAAGTTATTACTATAATTGAGAACAAAGGATAAAGTGCTAGAAATGGCCCAGTTCCCAAATTTCTGCCTTTATTCCTTTTCTAGCATTTTATGCTTACAAATTCAGTCTTTAGTCTGTTTACTTGCTAATGCATTAAATACTGTAAGACAAATGGTTCTTTCTCCCAGACACAGACAAACCTGAACTAAAGTTCTCATTTTATGCACAACAATCAAATCAAATATGTTTTCATGCTCCATCTTTTCTTGATTAAGATGGAGGCCCAAGCCTTTTCAGAATGTTTTCTGTATGAGTTGGCACAGTTTAGAAAATATATGAAATGGTTTTCACTAAATCAGAAGTTGGATTCCCATGGTATCTTGTGTAGATTCCACTCTTCAAAATGTGAAAGCTATTTCAGCTCCTTAGAGTGCCTTGAAAGACTGAATCTGGATAGGCAAATAAATGGGAATATGGTCAATAGATGGAGAGAGAGAAGAGTTGGAAGGGCAGATATAAAATATATGGATGATGATGATGATGTTAAATTTATATGCCACCTGACTCCCAGTGACTCTGGGCAGTTTACAAAACATTTTTCAAAAACCCAAACATCTTTAAAACAAGAAAACAATGTAAAACAAACAAACAAAAAGAACAAAGATGACAAGATAATGAACTGAAATGAGAACAAGGAAAAACAAAGAGAAAGGGCCTTCAGTCACACTTGACAAGGGCCTTGGAAAAGAGTCTTTATTTTTACAGCTCTTCTAAACATGAATAGAGTAGATGCCTCAGGAGAAACCTCATTCCAGCAGACAGGCATTGCTGAAAAGAAATGCATGCTTCCAGTGTTCCAAAATATTAATTTAATTGAAGAACTCTGAGCATACCAATACTGCCAGATCAGGTTGGCCAGGCAAATTCTATGGGAGAAAGACAGTTCCTCAAGTAATCAGGCCCTATACTACCTACTGGTTCGTAGGTAAAGACTAATACCTTGTATCACACATGGAAGCTGCAACTGATGCAGTTGTGAAGCAGAGGCGTTACATTGGCATACTGAGGCAAACCTAGACAAAAAAACAGACTTAACATGTGATCTCTAATATGTGATTGACAACTGATGATTTGGGACAAGTCCATGGTTGCTATGGACCAGTGGTGAAATCCAAATTTTTTTATTACCAGTTCTGTGGGTGTGGCTTGGTGGGTGTGGTGTGGCTTGGTGGGCATGACTTGGTGGGCGTGGCAGGGGAAGGATACTGCAAAATTTCCATTTCCACCCGGCTCCATGGGAAGGATACTGCAAAATCTCCATTCCCACCCCACTCTGGGGCCAGTCAGAGGTGGTATTTGCCATCTTTGTGTTCTCTGAGCTACTCAAAATTTCCACTACTGGTTCTCCGAAGTGCTCAAAATTTGTGCTACCGGTTCTCCAGAACCTGCTGGATTTCATCCCTGCTATGGAGGCCACAAACATCAGAGTCACCCTGGACTCAATATCACTGGATGGCAAATTGAAATCCCACAGGCAGCAAAAGCCTAACAAACACAACTGCTAACAGAGCAACAAAATCCGGCAATTCAGGCAGAGCTGCTGCTGGGCAGCAGGGATGACAATAGTCACCTCACCTTTCCTCCTCTGAGTTTTCAGCTGGTGCATATCCAAAAATCTGGGTGGATACATTTGGGTTTAATTGAAGATAAACTGGCAACCCAATTTAGGGAAAATATAGCATTTTATTTAACACATGTAACAATGGGAATCAATTATTTAAAAGTGAACAATGCAGAAAGTTGTGCTTTGGGGAAGTTTCTGGAGAGTGCTGTTATTGTCCAGTTCCCGTTTTGGTGCAAATAAGTTATTGTATTGAATTGCTTTAAGGATATCAGTTATTTCTTAGTAAAATCTGTTTGGCAACTTTGTGTTCTATGTACATTGTTATTGCTCGATAAAGAATGAGAGCTTTTAAAATAGCTATCATTATCCTTTTCCAAGCTGCCATATGGGAATCACTGACATACACAGTCATATTACAATAGAAATTAATTGTGAAATATAATGCAAAGCAAAATCTCCTAAATCATATGTAAATTTAGAACTGTCAAATATTATATCCTTGTTTGGTGAAGACATGACCTTCACTAGAAAAGCATTAGCCCAATGAAGTGAAACTATGATTCCCTAACCTAAATTATGATTAGTTAATTAAACTTTCTAGAAACTCTGGGGGGAAATGTTGTCAGAGCAAACTTTTTACAGCTTATCCAAGATATGGGCAATATTTTCATGGTTGGGGATCATACTTATTACTTGAAGGAAGAGAGATTTAATAATATCTGCACAACAATGATGCAGATGAAGAATGGGTCAGCCACACTGGTGAGGGGAGTTGGCTAAACTTTTTAAAAAATACACGTTAAGCCTATTTTAGGGCCTATGCCACATTTTCTTTGTGTTTTCTGTTTCCAAATGGCAATATATAGAAATGATTGCTTCTGACAATTATACTTGGAGGAGCCTTAGTCATAATTTCTAACAATTTCAGATGGAGGCTTGGTACAGAAAAGGAACAGAGACTACAAACAAATGCAAAATCTTAAATTGTTCACCTCTGTCTTAGAAAGGGAGAGAAATTCATTAAGCTTCATCAGAGTAGTAGCATCAGTAGAAGTATTATATGGTCTGGGACAGTCACATTTATAAGACTGATAGCCATGTAAATTAATTAATTGATTAAACAGAAAAATAAATGATTGGAGATGAGAATTGATATCTACTGAATGATGAAGAAAAATATTTAATGTCAATGTATCAAAGTATTTTATAATACTTAATACCTTAATGGTTTTTTAAAATGTATCAGCTAACATAATTGTATCTGCTACACATATTCTATAACCTTCATTCTATATGGACAGCAACATTTATGACTGCAGTTCATAAATAGAGTGCAATGAAGAAAATAATTTCTCAGTCACTCTCTGTCTGTATGCATATCAGTCATAGAAATCAAAGTGATCGTATTCAAGAACCTAAAAGTGAAAAGACTTGAGCATGGAAATTAAAGGATAGTTTCAATACAATTCCCTGGATTTCAATAAACTGTGTAGATATCACACACTGGCATCCTATAAGATGTCTTGACATCAGGATTCCAGTAGCACCTTTTTCAACTAACACATTTTATTAATAAGGTCAAGTTTTCATGAGCCTACAATTTATGAATCTGATGAAATGAGCTGCAACTCATAGAGTTTTATTCTTTTTACTAAAAAGTATTAGTTGGGAAAGATTCATGATTTCAAGCCATGATAGACTAACATGGCTGTCCTAAGGTAGCTTGGTAGTCTTTCCTCCTTTAAAAAAAAATAAAATTAAAAAAAAAGCAATCCACTATACTCCCTACAGAGATGTTAAACACTGATAACATGCTTACTGGGAACAACATAGATATAATTTACTTTTACTCCCTTGTTAAACTCAAAGCATTCTCTGTAATTAAAATTCTCCTGTTATATAGTGGCATTCTCCCTCCACAATCATGAGATTAATTTCATTCCCCTAATGTCCCAGCTAATGTAATGCTTAAAAGACAGACATTTATAGAAATTTAAATCTGCCTCTACTTTTCTTTTATTTAGAGCATTCTCTTACTGCTTATTAAGCCTGGTTAATGAAAATATCAAAAAGTAATTCCAAAAACAGAGCATTTGCTGTTTGCTTCACTTTCTTCTGCTTATTTGCCATAGTGGAAAAAAGACCCATTCCCTTCAGGTATTCCTTGTTAATTCTTGGCTTCATCTACTATATAAAATATGTGACATGAAATTTTAAGCAATATAGATCTTGAGACTAATCTAGCACAGTTTTTCTCACCTTTTTCTGGAGTAATATGTAATTACTAATGTAATAACTGTAATATGCAAACTAAGTAACATACAAAAAATCCTGATCGAAATTTGGGAAAGGAGGGGAAATGTTGTCTCTTAGTTCTGATTAATATATTCAAGGTGCTGATTAGCATAATGAAAGTTTAACTGCTGAGTTGCTGAATTAATATGGGTTGAGGAGATACAGCATACTGAGTCAGCAGGAATCTCATAACTATTGTAATTAATTAGCAATGATTCTCCAAGTTCCAGCATATTTTGCAGCTAATCTCTTGAGGAACAACGGAAAAAAGGAAGAAAAAAAATAACAATAGATGGCCTTACAATAACCTTACTTTATTGAGTATGATGCTGGCACGGAAGATGCTGTGAAATAAATTAGCTTTGAAGAGTAGCAGCGTAGTAACAATGAATATTAAGCAATACTGACTACTATATTCATGGATATTGTTATGCTATGAAACCAAAGTGTCATGAACAGTGACAAAGGCCACTCCAGAATAGCTATTTCAAAAATTGCCAAATACAAGTCTGCCAGAGTAGATTTTCATCATATATTTGTTATGATTCTTGAAAACTATTTAATTGGCTGATTCTTAAGAGGAATTGACTTCAAATGGGGGGGGAAAAAGAATTAAAGGGCCATACTGAGCAGACATATGATGTAAAATAGTAGTATTGGGTTTAGGGGAAGGTAATTTTTTGGCTACTGTTGTTATATATAATCCATTTTTGGCATTTTTAGGGTTTACATTTTACTTTCTGTTGTTCCTTGCCTGTAATATCTATTAACCATCAGAGGGAATCTGACTCTGTTGTTTGTTGGAAATGTGTTGGTTGCCCACTATGGGTTAAGCAAATTTATGGTCAGAACTTTATAGCATGTCTTCATGTAAGTAAATCTGTAAGTTATAGAGATATTTCTTAGTAAATAGATATACGTTTATACAGTGGGGCAAAAAAGTATTTAGTCAGCCACCAATTGTGCAAGTTCTCCCACTTAAAAAGATGAGAGAGGCCTGTAATTGACATCATAGGTAGACCTCAACTATGAGAGACAAAATGAGAAAACAAATCCAGAAAATCACATTGTCTGATTTGGAAAGAATTTATTTGCAAATTATGGTGGAAAATAAGTATTTGGTCAATATCAAAAGTTCATCTCAATACTTTGTTATATATCCTTTGTTGGCAATGACAGAAGTCAACACTTTCTGTGTCTTCACAAGGTTGGCACACACTGTTGTTGGTATGTTGGCCCATTCCTTCATGCAGATCTCCTCTAGAGCAGTGATGTCTTGGGGCTGTTGCTAGGCAACACGGACTTTCAACTTCCTCCAAAGGTTTCTATGGGGTTGAGATCTGGAGACTGGCTAGGCCACTCCAGGACCTTGAAATGCTTCTTATGAAGCCACTCCTTCGTTGCCTGGGCAGTGTGTTTGGGATCATTGTCATGTTGAAAGACCCAGCCACGTTTCATCTTCAATGTCCTTGCTGATGGAAGGAGGTTTGCACTCAAAATCTCACGATACATGGCCCCATTCATTCTTTCGTTTACACGGATCAGTCGTCCTGGTCCCTTTGCAGAGAAACAGCCCCAAAGCATGATGTTGCCACCCCCATGCTTCACAGTAGGTATGGTGTTCTTTGGATGCAACTCAGCATTCTCTCTTCTCCAAACACGACGAGTTGTGTTTCTATCAAACAATTCTACTTTGGTTTCATCTGACCATATGACATTCTCCCAATCCTCTTCTGGATCATCCAAATGCTCTCTAGCAAACTTCAGATGGGCCCGGACATGTACTGGCTTAAGCAGGCACTGCAGGATCTGAGTCCCTGGTGGTGTAGTGTGTTACTGATGGTAACCTTTGTTATGTTGGTCCCAGCTCTCTGCAGGTCATTCACTATGTCCCCCCATGTGGTTCTGGGATTTTTATTCACCATTCTTGTGATCATTTTGACCCCATGGGGTGAGATCTTGTTTGGAGCCCCAGATCGAGGGAGATTATCAGTGGTCTTGTATGTCTTCCATTTTCTAATTATTGCTCCCACAGTTGATTTCTTCACACCAAGCTGCTTGCCTATTGCAGATTCAGTCTTCCCAACCTGGTGCAGGTTTACAATTTTGTTTCTGGTGTCCTTTGACAGCTCTTTGGTCTTCACCATAGTGGAGTTTGGAGTGTGACTGTTTGAGGTTGTGGACAGGTGTCTTTTATACTGATAACAAGTTCAAACAGGTGCCATTAATACAGGTAATGAGTGGAGGATAGAGGAGCCTCTTAAAGAAGAAGTTAGGTCTGTGAGAGCCAGAAATCTTGCTTGTTTGTAGGTGACCAAATACTTATTTTCCACCATAATTTGCAAATAAATTCTTTCCAAATCAGACAATGTGATTGTCTGGATTTGTTTTCTCATTTTGTCTCTCATAGCTGAGGTCTACCTATGATGTCAATTACAGGCCTCTCTCATCTATTCAAGTGGGAGAGCTTGCACAATTGGTGGCTAACTAAATTCTTTTTTGCCCCACTGTATTACAAGGCTGCTTTTCCTATCATTTTCCCCCTTGAGCACAGTGACAGGACAGAGAAATTGAGGGACTTAATTAAAGTGCCTCAATTTAAGTTATTTTAAAGATTAAATAGCATTCGTAAATATTGTACTGTGCCACCTTAAAAATAAGAAAATAAACAGTCTAGTGTAACATGCTAGTTTTAATATTTCTTAGTGGGCAGAGAAGAAAAATATGAAATATTTTAAAAAACCCTACACAAACAGGCATATGAATGCTAATATTAAATAGGTGTAAATGTACTGAAAGTGTATATTCTTATTAAAAAGAGCAGTAATAAAAGCCTCAATTTCTCTTACTTCCATTGTAGCTCATCTTGGGATGTGCTCTCATGCATAAAATTGTTCATTGTTCTTCAAAAACTAGTGGTACTTTAATGGGTTTTGTGAAAGAAATTTCATCGAAATAAAATAACTTTAAATGCTCTTTCTAAATAATATATATAGAGAGAATGGTTTCTTTCCCACTTCAAATAGAGAGATATGGAACAAGTGGTCTGAGAATTCAAATTGTTATATAGCTGATGCCATCTTCATGTTAGCACAAATAGGGTCATCACTGGAATTTCTAAGAAGTAAATCAAATTTTAATTTCTGATTTATTGCATGGAGGAAAAAAGACTTGGTCTGATTATAATGCATAAAATCCATCATTAAATACAATCTCAGTGTCAGGAAGCAACTCATAGTTCAGAATCACTGTCAGAAGCTGAGGCTGCATACCTTAACCAGATGAATAAATTCTTATAAATTTAGTTGTATAGGGTTGAGAATAGCAGAAATGGGAAACTTTTGGATGTCTACAGACACATTTTTCTCCCTGTAGCCAAGGAAATGATGGTAACGGAATGTTAACATAATTAAAGAGGGTGTCTTTGATTTACATTTTCTTTTTTTTTTTTCTGATTTTAAGGTATTTTTCCCTTCCTATATTTATATCTGTGTGAAGTCAAGGCTGAAAATTCCAGCTTTCTTTTATTCCATGCTAAAAATTAGTTGGAGCCTGTACCAATATTCTTCAGGGGTTTCCTGCCAAATTTTAATTAGAAGAACAGTGGAATGCTCATTGTTGCATTAAAAAAGAGTAAAAATTAAGTATTTATTGCAAAAGAATGCTTACAGAACTTTTGAATGTGCCCTGTATGATTATCATTAGAATATTTAACATAGACACTTATCTATCTTTTGTAATCCATTTTATTATTATTTTTTCTTAGCAAGTTGGTCTGTTTGACATTCAAGACTGTAATCTTGAGAGCAGTTAGGATGCTTACTTAGCAGTTAGGATATATATAAAATGGAGCTTATAATATAGAAAACATCTGTTGAAAGTTGAAAAAATGGATGAAGTTCTAATCTTTTTTTTTTTAACTTCTCAGGATGCAATAATGCACTTGCTTACTTGATAATGAATGTGACTGAAATTTATGTTGCTGGCTTCTGAATAGATTTGAATTACTTGGTATCCCTTTCCATTTGCAAATCTAGGCAAGTAGCAAAAAGCGATGATTTCTTGAGCCTCTGATGGTTTTGCGTTCCATACATGGTTAATGAATTGTGTTCAGCTTGGTGGATCACAATTTGGTGCAAGTCCAAAATTGAGGATTCATGAAGGCTGAATTCCCAATGAGCCTAGTGTAGCAAAGAATGAAAAGGATATGAAGCACATAAGAAAATAAGGAAAGGCCATTTTTTTCAGGTAGCGTCTCATGCTCAGATGACTGTAATAATCAAGGGATGCACAGTGCATTTGGATTCAGATGAATGTAGCTTTCTGGGTTTGTGCCACAGTACTAGTTTTGTCAACAAAGCAAAAAAAAAACAAAACCCAAAAACCTATACCCTAAAAATATTGCTCAATGCTTTACTTTCCTTAAATATGAAGAGAGATGGATTTCTAATGGAAACATTTAACATATCTGCATAAACTAGTCCTATTCATACTTTATGGATGAGCCTAAGAAGAGAAATTTTAACATTGAAGGATATTTTCAAATAAATTTATTAATTGTTCAAGATTTCCTGGGGCAAAAAGCAGAATCAAATACTGAATTAGAAGAGATTTTACAAGTGATCTAATTTAGCCCACTACTCAGTGTTCGATCCACTAAACCAGGGGTGTCAAACTGGCGGCCTGTCACGCACAGACCACGCCCACCCTAGCTCTGCAAATGGGAAAAACGTCATGAAACATCATGTGGTGGCAATCTGATGCAGCAAATTTAACACTCGTGCACTAAACTATTCAAGTGTCTTCTAGAAAGGAGAAAGCAAAAAGCATTCTGGGCAGATTATGCAATAAATTAACAGTAGCTTGCATCAGGAAATCATCTCAATATTAAACCTGGATATCTTTATTTTAATTTCAACTCAGAACCAGCTTGCTCCACTTGATATTTATTAAATATTGATTACAAGGTATTTGTAGATTGGTATTTCCCCTCATTCTACTATAGGAATGCTGAATAATCAATAGCTCTATTGGTTCATTCAAAACCCTGAGATATAATTTGTCTGAACCTGGAGACTTAAATGCATAAAAGGCAGCAAAATGATTTCTATGAAACCTTTTATCATTTCAAGGATACATCTCTCTCTCTCTCCCTTTGCTCAACCACGTTTTGTATGAAAAAAATAAAACAGCGGGAGTCCTGCCTTTGCTCTCTTCCTTGTTATTATTTCTCTGTGTTTCAGATTAGCACCCCCTTGATTCTTATTTTACTTTGGGCCTATTCCCAAATTTCCTTATTATATTTTGCATTTCTTGCCAACCTCATCTGCTATGAGTGGTAGACTTCCTGACTCCACTCTTAGAGGGTTGAACTATCAGTCTGTATTCTTCCTTAGTTATCCCGCTTGCATTCCCCATACATTTTTTAAAAAACAAAACCCTTCACAGCTTGTCAGTGAAAACTAAGTATTCATTTGAACAGGCCTCTTAAAGCTTTTACTGTCTTTCCTTCTCAACAGAATTGGTTGAACCTATGATCCTGGTATCATATTTTTCAGGATCTTTATACTACTTTGTGTTATTTATTATTTAGGATTTTCAGCCATAGTTGGCTGCACATCTTTCATCTGGATTCATTAAAATCTGCCTTTTTTCAAGTCCAACTTTTCCCTCCCTAGTTATCTTGAATTATACCATAACACCTTCCCTTTTCTTCCCCAAGGAGAAATGTTAGGCAGTAAGATGTTCTTTTCTCTTCCCACTTCTTTCCATCTCAAAAAGAATAAGTACAGTAAAAAAGTAAAAATTAAACCAAACTGCTCTAATATAACAAAGAAGAATCATTAAGAGTACAGTTAAGTTAGAAATTACCCTAAAGGAACGTAGGTGTCAGTAGTTTACTCAAAAGGTTTTATAACATTAAAAATAGTAAAATTAAGCATAGGACTTGCAAGACAACCTTTGAATATTATTATTCTAATAATATTTCAACATTCTAATAATATTATTAGAAAGCACATGCATACAGGATAAAGAATAAACTAACAGATTTAAATATGAAGACATGGGCACAAAATTATTCATTCTATTATCCGCTATAATTATTAAAATAATTTTACATGATTAAACCTTTGGCATGTCTTTTTTATATAGTTTTTATTTTTAAAAAATTAAAAGTCATGAGGAAATAAAAATATGAAAAAAATAATGAATAGTGAGGAAAAATAGAAAAAGAAATAAAAAAGAAAGACAAAGAGAAAAGAAAGAAAAAGGAGGAGAAAGATTATAAAGGTTTCCAATCTTCTTGAGTAATATCAGGGGTGCCCAACACAAGCTCATGGGATGCTTGGATCTGGCCCATGGAGCCACCCTGGAAACAGAGAAGGACCAGCCTGCTGTGCCTCTGCCAGCAAAAATGGAGCTTGGGAGGGCTGTGTGTGGCCCTCCCAAGCTCTGTTTTTCCTGGAAGAGGGTTGCAGGAGGTCATCACAGCTGAAAAAGGAGCTCACAGGGGCTGTGTGTGGCCCTCCAAAGCTCCATTTTTGCTATCAGAGGATTGTAGGAGCCATTGCAGCCAAAAACAGAGATCTGGAGCCTGTTTTCACTGCTCCCCCCGACACTAGTGACATTAAGCTGGCCATGCTCACCCTGGCTACACACACACATCCCCCTGAGGTCAAACACAATCCTGATGTAGCCCTCAATGAAATTGACACCTCTGAGTTATACATTTATTTTTAATTCTTTTTTTTTCAGCAAACCATTCATAAGGGATTTCTAATCACTAATATTTTTGTTGATCTTTCTCTAATCTAATTAATTTTGCCATATTAAATATAAAGATCAAACTAATGAGAATCAGTAGAACAACCAGCCTTAAGAGCCGAGGTAGGGCAGTAGTCAGAGTGCAGTACTGCAGGCTACTTCAGCTGATTGCTAGGGGCAGTTCAGCAGTTCATATCTCACCAGGCTCAAGGTTGACTCAGTCTATCCTTCCAAGGTGGGTAAAATGAGGACCCAGATCGTTGGGGGCAATATGCTTACTCTGTAAACTGCATAGAGAGGTCTATAAAAAGCACTATGAAGCGATATATATGTCTAAGTGCTATTGCTAGTGCTATTAAGGTTGAGAATAAAGAAACCAAAGTGGTACATGGTTCCTTCCTTTTAGGATCAACCATCAACAGTAAAGGAACAAGCAGTAAAAAATATGCACAGACTAGCATAAACACCTTAGAAAAGAGAATGTGATGTGTCTATAAATATAAGGAACTCAACTGTGCAAGTCACAATATTTCCTGTGACACCGTATGAAAGCAAAACCAAAAGTTTAAAGAACCAGGATAGGAAGAGTATAGAGGCTTTTGAACATTTGTGCTGGGGAAGACCCCAGAGAATACTGTGGACAGTGAAGAAAACAAACCTATGGGTCATCAAACAGATCAATCAAGAGTTCTCATTTGAGACACAAATGACCAGATTGAAATTATCCTACTCTGGACCCAAAGATCTATCTCTCTGGAGAAGGTTCTAATACTGATAGGAGGGAAGGAAAATGAATAATAGTAGCAAGCAGAACAGTAGCAATGTGGATGTACTCAGTTACAGAAGCAATGGGTACATCACTCTTCTGGCCTTCTAGAAAAGTCTCAAGATCTGGTTCTGCCATGTGACATGGTGTCTAAAAATAGAATATAACCAAGGCAATGGTTGGTGGATTAACAGCACTCCCGCTAACATAACTTTATCAAGTGTTCTTTGATTTTCTTGTCTTAATGATGGTTTTTATATGATTTTATTTGTTAGAGTCACACAGGCAAGATGGCTGGTAGAAAAGTTTGAAAGACCTGAAAGCTCAGGTTATGGGAAAAATTTGTCTATGTGGTTGCTATGAGTCAACTCTGACTTAATAACAAATAATCAATTAGTCTCTCTGAAATCTGTTTTTAATTAAAACTTTTAAAATAACTTTAGAAATTCTTAAAATTAGCAAATAAAGTGTCTAAAGTTCATACCAAGGATTGGAATCTTCCTAACTAGTCTTCACTGATAGGATAAAATACTTTTGGAGCATGAGTTTGCATTTTATTTATTTTATTTTATTTTATTATTTATTTTATTTTATTTTATTATTATTTTATTTTATTATTATTTTATTTTATTTTATGGTTTTTATCCCTATATTTACAACCTCAGTATTTCTTTGAATTTGTCAACTTTTATGTAAAACAATATACAGTTCCTTTTTGTGATTGTGTATTATGAATCTACTACATGTGTTTGCCATTTTTTCTATGTCATTAAGATCTGTAGTCTTGTAAATGATTTATCTGAATGTATCAGAAACAACATTCTAATCAGAATGTAGCTGCAAATATTTCCTGTGGTATAAAATGGTTATGATGTAAACTGCTGTAACATTTATTAAGAATTAGGAAAGCATCTTTCACAAGAGAGCTGGATTTTCATTAATGTCGGACTGACATTTGCAAAATTGATTTGTGTTGACATTTAGAGTACTTCTGTTGTAGTATGGGTTCATGTTTGACATTAAGCAAAGTAAATTACATTAGTTATGCTTAGCAGTCTTCTGAAAACCACTATTATTTTAGAAATGAGAGGATATTTCTACTCTGAAAAAAATACAAGAAGTCTAAGCAGTTTACCGCATATGTGTAGCAAGTGGAACTAAGAAGTGCTGTGATCTTGAAACATCACAGAAATCCATTGTAGAAAAGGATTATGAGTTATACTCCCTTAGAAAACAGCATCATAAGCATAAATTAATGTTGAAAAGTTTCAAAAGAAAGCAAAATTATTCTTCAACACCCCAGAAAACTAAATCTCACTGGGTTGATATGAACAAAGGGAGACAGAGGGCTCCTGACTTCATACTTCAAAGAATAGCAGTATTTTTCTCCCCTAGCTCCTGAGAAAATACTGGTGTCAGCCTCTCAAGTTGCATTTCATTCAGGGCTGACATAGTAAAGGGGGGGGGTTAAATTCCTGTGGGATTAGTAAGAGAGACTGCAGTAGAATGATTTAGAGGATGACCAATAGAATAAGGGAGCAAGCCAGGAAAGGGAGGGAATTTGGAGCAGAGGTCATTTCCTGGCTACATATGAGTTCGTGAGGACATTGTTCTAACAAATAAAAGTTTTTTTTTCTTTATTATCAAAATGTGAGAGGCACTTTATTTCTTTTTAGACAACTCCGCTCGGACAACTGGTCTGTTATCATTAATTTTCCTATAATCACTATACTATGGGCAACAAAGGTAGTATGAAGATTGATTATCAACAGGATACAAGTGTCTTTCTTATAGGTATTTACACTGAATATGTACAGTAACAATAGAATTGTTATTATTTTTTTATTTTTTTATTTTAAATTTGATTTATATGCCGCCCTTCTCCGGAGACTCAGGGCTACTTACAATGCGTTAAGCAATAGCCTTCATACTTTTGTATATTTATATTTATACAAAGTCAGCTTATTGCCCCCAACAAACTGGGTCCTCAATTTACCCACCTTATAAAGGATGGAAGGCTGAGTCAACCTTGAGCCTGCCTGGGATTGAGCTCGCAAATAATTGCAGCAGCTGGATCTTAAATGCTGCCTTTGTAGGAGGCATTACTTGCCTACGCTACTCAGGCTATTAATGCAACACTTGGGCCATATTGGGGTTTACAAAACTAAAACCCCCCTTAAAGAAGCAGATTCTTATCTGCATGACTTTGAATTCTGCCTATTTATAGTTAGGATAATTTCTGGTTAAGGATCAATTTATTCTGACAGGATTTCTACTAAGGTAATAAAAATCCAAGAGCGGTGTTTTTTTCAGACGTTTCCAGAAATGTCCTCATATTCATATTAACATACTTAATTTTTTTCTTTTCGATTCCTGTCGGTGCTGAATGACTGGGACGTTATTGCAAAATTGATACCCATGTATTAGTTATGATTTGCTCAACCATAAGTGTGTGTACAGGTTGGAATGCCAAACATCTAGTAACTGTGAAGATTAAACTGATTTTATTCCTGGATGAGTTTTCCATTCTGACACTTCCATTATAAAGAAAGTGATTTATTTCCAATTGAATTGACATTCAGAACAAAATATTTTTGATTGAATATTAATGAGAGGGAAAATGATCCGATTTCTGTATTTCTGGAGAAACAATTTCATTTGCACTATCTTCTGACTTAGCGACTTTTTGTTTTAAAAAGGAATAAATTCAATAGCTGGTATATTACAATGTGCATCATTTTAATGCTATTGTGCAAATATTGTAAATCTGTAATGTTAAGGGTCGTTTAATAAGTCTATACAGGAAGATCAGATTTGGCTAATTTAAATGTATAAATTACTTTTCAGTTGATTTGCCAAAACTTAAATAGTAGTCACAAGCTAAAGGTAATTAGGAGGAAGAGGAAAAAGTATTAGGTATATTTGCTACCTTGAACTCTTTATAAAAATATTAAAGGAAAACAAACAAGTCTATAGAAAGCCTGAAAGGATATTTGGCTCTTTCCCAAAACTGGATCCTAATCAGGGGTAAAATCTAAAATTTGTTACTACCAGTTCTGTAGGCGTGGCTTGGGGGGGTAATGTGATTGGGTGGGTATGGCCAATTTTTTTAAACTTTTAAAACCATTTTTTCTACAAACTCTTCAGCGAAGAGGTTGTAAAAAAATGCTTTCAAAAGACTCTGACAATCCCAGCTGAGTTGCCTGATCGGCATAGACTTTTTTTTCTTTTAAATGCCTCTGGCGATCAGGCAATTCAGCTTGGATCATCAGAGGCATTTAAAAGAAAAAAAAGGGGTTTTTTTCTTTTAAAAGCCTTTGATGATCCCAGCTGAGCTGCACGATCATCAGAGGCTTTTTTTTTTTACTTTTAAAAGCATTTTTTCGGCTGAAGAAGTTGTAGAAAAAATGCTTTTAAAAGTAAAAAAAAGTGTCTGATGATTGTGCAGCTCAGCTGGGCATGGGGGGGGGGGCAGGGATTTTTGCTACCCGTTCTCCAAACCACCCGCCTCCATCACTATCAGATTGGGTGATCCAGTCCGAACCGGGAGCATTTCACCCCTGATCCTAATGTCCCCTGATGCTAATTCATCTAGAAAAAAAGCCCTCAAAGGCAGCTGGGGAGTTTTGCAAGATAAGAGAGAAAGAAAGAGGGCTCCAATTAAATCTACCCCATGATACTAATATTTTGCCTTGAAAATATTTCAAAACATCAAATGTCTTTAATGTCCCCTTTTCTGAATTCTCCTATATTATCATAAGCAGGCCAAATTGTTATTTCTTTAAAAATAAAACTAAGTAGCAAACTATAATGTTAAAAGCTCACAGCTATATTTTTCAAACTACCATCTCCTTTGTAATAGTATGCCAAAAAAAAAAATCCCTCCAAGTTTGTGCTATAGCATTTCCTATAGAAACATCATCAAAAAATATAGAGAAAGTTCTTTGGTACTGATGCCTTTCCTTAATAGAAAATACTTGTCAAGAGTTTAGAGCTCAACATAATCACAACTGAAGTAAAACTGAACTCAGAAGGAGGTTCCAACCTTGAATTGGTATGCTAAACAATTCCAATGGACAGATAATATCCAATTTAAAGCAAAATGGAAGGAGTATATTGAAACATTATACAGTAGATATGTCAGCATCCAAGATATCTTAGAAGATATCCCTTACCTACTCAAACCTCTAGTACTAGAAGATAAAGTTCGATCAGCCCTCCATTAATTATCAAGTCAGAAGGCTACAGGACCTGATGGTGCCTACTGAAGTAAAAAAGAACCAGCCAAGGTTCTAAACAAGCTATGATAGAAAATATGGAAAGCAACACAAGCCTGTGTAGCGTAGAGGGCTAATGCCTCCTACTAAAGGCAGCAATTAACACCAGCTGCCTGTAATTTCTCTGAGTTCAATCCTAGCCAGGCTCAAGGTCGACTCAGCCTTCCATCCTTTCTAAGGTGGGTAAATTGAGGACCCAGTTTGTGGGGGCAATAAGCTGACTTTGTATAAATATACAAAAGTATGAAGGCTATTGCTTAACGCATTGTAAGCCGCCCTGAGTCTCCGGAGAAGGGCGGCATATAAATCAAATTAAAAAAAAACAAAACACAATGACCAACCAATTGAAAGAATTCAGCTATGTTCCAGAATAGAGAGAGAGGTAACACAATGCACAAACTATCCTACAATATCCTTAATTTCACATGTTAGAAAAATGATACTTAGAATCATCCAATGCAGGTTAAGCCTGTAAGGAAAAAAAGAGACCACATGTTCAAGCTGGCTTTAGTAAAATGAAAATGATGAACACAAGACATTATTACTGATTCACACTGGATTATTGAGAAAGCCAAAAGTACACAAAAAAATCAATGGAAAATTCCTCATCAGTTATGGAAAAGCCTTTGACTGTGTTGACCACACCAAGCTGTGGAAAGTGCTCCGAAAAAATGGATATCCCAGAACATCTCATTATCCTCATGAGAAACTAATATACAAGTACAGTATGGACTAAACTTGACAAAATGGACTGACTCCAAGGTGGCAAAGTATGACAAAGCTGTATTTTCTTCCCTGCTTTATTTAACATATATGCTGAATATATATATGAAGGGAAGCTGGATTGGAAGGGTGAATATATTTTAAGGGAAACTGTGTTGAAAGAAGATTAGCATGATTTTAAAACTGGAGGAAGAAACATCAATAACCTGCACTATGTCGATGATACTACCCTGATCGCTGAAAATAACTTAATGGCACATCATCAAACAATCACAGTCATTTTTTTAAAATAAATGAATCAGGATTGAGATCATAAACATCTCAGACAGGAACCTGTTTAAAAAATATCCAACTTGTATGCGTTTAAGTCTCCTCTTTGATATCTGGTACTAATGAAGGAAAAAATATACAGTCAAAGAGTAGTATTTCCAATAATGTTAAATCATTGAGAAGATTGCTAATACATGTCTTAATAGACTATTCTAACCAAAAGAGTAGTAATATGTTGATGATCTAGTCATTCCAAGAAATCCATAAATGTTAAAAATAGTGCAAAGCATGCTCTGTTGCTTTTCTTGCCATTTTTATTTCCAGTGATCAATGAACAGCAACACCAAGGGAATAATTTAGAGGTCTACAGATAGTAAATAGAAGTTTAGACTGTGAGTTACAGTACAGCAAGAATAGTGATCATTACATGACTTCCATTATTATTTAAGAACTATAACTACTATATCCTGCAATCAGCTAACTGACAGAAAGGGTAGGCAGCAGGTTTGGGTTCTCCAATTTAATGTAAAGTAACATAGCTCCTATTACATAATCTCAAGATTGGCTCATAAAAAGACAATAAAATGTCCCCAATCAACCAAACTGAATAATATCAAAATAAGTGGAACACTTTTGTAACCCAACTTCAACCACCCAGTGCTTGGGATTCAGGCAGCATATAAATTAAATAATGTTATTATTATGATTTGCTGCACAATCAGCCAGATCTTTAGATTGGATTTGGCATTTTATCCTTCACAAGGACTTTTGCAATTGACAGATGGTGGTTTTTGTCAATACCAAGTATGTTTCAGTTGTGGGATTGCATTATTCTACTTTTATTCATTAACATGAAACTCAGTCAACTGAACATTTAAAAATGTATCATAAATATTATTGACTGGCACTGATGGTTGATACGGTTCCTGCCAGCATCCTAGGTATCAACCAAGTATCTTCTTAAAATGTATGATATTCCGAGTAGCGCAGGTTTTTTTGCAGTTCCACTGGTGTTATTGCAGGAAGCTGTACTTTCTTGATGTATTTTGTAAAATTCTTGGACATGGTACCAAGTACCCTGATGACAATGGGTATCACTGTCACATGTTTCATCCATAATTGTGTAGTTTCAATGGCCAGGTTGTGATATTTCATGATTTTTTTTAGTTCTTTTTCTTCAACTCTGGTGTCTCCTGGTACATCGATATCAATAAATTGTACGCTTCAGTTTTTGACAACTGTGATATCTGGTGTGTTATGTTCTAAATGATGATCTGTCTGTATTCGAAAGTTCCACAAGATCTTCACCTTCTCATTTTTGACAACTTTTTCCACTTTGTGTTCCCATGACTTTTCGGATACAGGTAAATCATATTTTTTACACAATGACCAGTGGATTAGTTTAGTAACTTGGTCATGTCTAGCTTTGTAACATCAATCATCACCATCATCATCATTAAAAACAATAAATAAAACTCTCATTTAAGTTATTTATAATTCCATTGTGATTTGAATTGTTGCATACATTTTCAACTCTTAAATAAATTGGGGAAAATTGGGGAAAAATATTTTTTCATTATTCTTTCGGCATTCTTTCGGTTCTTAAAATGAATCCTTTCTACATATACATGCCTGCCAAAACAAAATGTCTGAATGTGTATTGCTATGGAAATAACTTTATCCAGACTTTTAAAGATATTTCTTTGCTGGCTGAGGTTACACACTCCACATACACCATTTCCTTGCTGATTAGTAATTGGAAAAATCCACAGTGCATAAGAAATAAAGCTATAGAAACGTAACTTTGTTCCATGTACAGGGCCACAGTACTAGGCTTCTCCTCTGTTTTACAGACGTCTTGATAACTTTTTCTAGTTTTGTTAGTAGCAGCTGTTGGCTTGAATTATAAATATTTAGGCAAAATCATAGAAGAAAGATACAGAGATTGGTAATGAAATACAGTAAGAGAAGGAAATTAAAGGAGTTCTGCTCTGTGAACTGTAATAGAATATTCTAAAGGTCCTTCAGTGTAGGAAGTTGGTTTATCTTAGATGCCCCACTGGTTGTTCCTCCATATCTGAAAGGAGCATCTTAGAAGGAAGCAAATTGACTCATTGGGATCTCTTCAGCCAGGACTAACAAACAGTAAATGGCAAATAATAATACCTGCTGAATAAATCCTAGAAGATTCCAGTTCCTGACTCTACTTAGGAAATTAATTCTTTTCATTTCCTGTTTAAATTTGAGAGAGTGGTGCTTCAGGGGATTGACACTATTTCTCTATACACATCCCACTATAAACTAATCTGCAGTCCTGTGGCTTTTGTGTTTTTCTTTCAGACTCCTTGTAATTATAGTTTTAGCACTCACAGCCTCCGTGGACTCTCACTCTACCAATCTGTCTTGCCATGTTGCAGAAGTAAGGATGTTTAAAAAGGAGAGAGAAAATTCCTCCAGTATGCAGTTATCTCTATCACAGTTTTGGTTATCTGTGAGCAGGAATAGCCAATCAATCAATAATAAATAAATTGTAATAAATTGATTGATTGATTGAGCAGGAATAGGGTTAATATCTCTCTACTTGCAAAATTGTGCTTTTTGTATTCCTCGTTATGCTGCTAGAGTAGAACTAGTATAGACAAAAAAAAAAGGAGACAGGTCGTGCTTTTTTAATTACTTTGAAATTACAATTAGAATTCCAGATATAAACTAATTTTGCTAAAGTTTCTCCTTCCTTTTTTATGAGATGTTCAAGTGCAGTTTGTATTTCTCCAGGGATTTTTAAATGCAGTATAAACAGCTTGTTTAAGTCCCGCTCTCTTAGTTATATGAAGGATTGCATAAAGCATTGACTTATGCTGTAAAGTTGGAATTCAACAAAACAAATTTACACCATGTGGAAAAAGTAGTCAATCCTCCCTTTATATATACACTGTGACCCTAAAGTTGCTGTGCTTTTGATTTTCAAAAGGTGAATTTCTGAGCAACTGAAACAAGATTAGCATAGCAGTGGCAAGCAGTACTACAACAATAATCTTCCTCCAGAGTATTCAATCATTTGGAATTCATATCGTTGGTCAACCTAGTAAGTTACAGTTATTATTCTACTTCCAGAAATAACAGAAGAATGGTACTGTTACAGTATATGTTGAATAGCAACATAAAAATGTAATATTTTAAGCAATAATTTCCAGAGCTATAATTATCTCCCTGGAAGTACAGATAGTTGATCATTGTGGTTTCCAATTCTTACAAATTCTTACAACAGCACCTCTCTGATAATGTAAGAAAACCACTGCCATGGAAGAACAATGAAATGAAAATCAAAACAGCCTGCACTCCTGACTAATCACACAAAGTAGTACAATTCTTCCTACAATGAGTTGGAATAATGCAGGTTGGAATACTGATATCTGTTTAGCAAATCAATTTGTAAGCAAATAAAATAGAGGAAGGAAGGTGATAGAGTAGGCCCAAATCCCTAATAAAAGTTCAGTAAAGCTTTAGCTTTTAAGGCAAAGCATAGTGCTTAGTTTGCAAAAATGTAAGTGAATTATGGAACAAGGCATAAGGCACCCATAAGAAAGACTTACAGAAGATATTGCTAAATATGGATTGCTGAAAAAAAATAGTATAATTGTTATGGAATATATAAAACTTTGTGGTTAACTTACGTCCAAATTAGAAATAGATTTGCTGAATATTGTATTATGCATAGATGGAAATCTGAGACGTTGACGATAGGACACAGCAAAAAGGTTTTGTGAGTGTATGGCATCAAACATGTGTAACCTGTGGTAACTACTGTATAGAGCCCCCAAGTAAGCACTGATGGGCAACACAAGCTTTGAGAGATACCTGTGTTCTTTTTTCTGCATAATAAACTTCATTTACAATCATCACCTCAATGTGTTCAGTTTTGGGCAAGAGCACACCAAGCAATGAATCCAGTCTTGGGCTGGGACAACAAAATAAAGGAAGGTAAATCGTAGTTTGATAAAGATTGTTATTTAAAAAAAGGGGTCTTCTTATTCCAATATATACTTTTTTATCTGACAACTCATTAGGTTCTTTTCAGTCACTCAGAGAGCATAAGAAGTTTTTATAAAGCATTTGTAAAAGCTAAGAAAGAACAAGCTCTGGAAGAGGACTGGAGGGAGATTAATATTCTAATTGTAGTGGCTAAGATTAAGAACCCTGCTTGATTCTGGTGCCTATTAACTTCTCTCCTATGGATTGTTATTTATGTCTCATCTGACAAATGCTTGCAGATATTTGGAAGAGTTACTTTCAGAACATTTTCAATCCAGTACTATTAAATAATCCAGTGGTGGTTTTCCACCCAGAGGTGACTTCTCCCAAGTGGCCATCTGTGTCTAGAGCTAAAGCTAAGAGTTTCATTTACAACTGAAAACTGGGAAAGCTTCTGGAGGTGATTCCATCCCTCCAGAGTTGCTAAAAGAAAGTAAAAGTTGATGACTCCCACTGCTGGCTGCTCTTTTTTTACTCATATTAATAGTACAGTACATTTCCATCCTAAAGGAATGAGGTCATAGTTTATTCCTCTTTATAAGTACATAGGAAATAGATTTAACCCTGGCAACTATAGACCCATTAGCTTGCTTAATACAACATGCAAACTGTATGCAAAGTATCTTTATTTAAAACTGTTTGACTGAGTTCAAAGTGAAAATGTTGTTATTGAGGACAGCTGGGATTTAGAGGAGACTGTTGAACTTTAGACCACTGTCACACTGCACCATTTAGCTGAAAAATACGTTTCATGACCAAAGGTACCCTTTCTGTATCCTTTGTGGATTTCAAATATTTTTGATCAGATTCTAAAGAAAAGGCTATGGCTCAGACCTCAGGAACTCTCAATGGGTAAAAGATTTCTCCTTGTTCTCCAGAATCTTTATTGTAACAGCTCATTGAGTGAGTTGTTCCCTTCAGGGGTACCTTTCCACTAAAAGATGGGTAACTCAAGAATATAGTCTATCTACCCCAGTGGTGAAATCCAAATGTTTTTACTACCGGTTCTGTGTGTGTGGCTTGGTGGGCATGGCTTGGTGGGCATGGCAGGGGAAGGATATTGCAAAATCTCCACTCCCACCACACTGTAGGGGAAGGATACTGAAAAATCCCCATTCCCTCCCCACTCCTGGAGGAAGGATATTGCAAAATCTCCATTCCCACCCCACTTTGGGGCCAGCCAGAGGTGGCATTTGCCGGTTCTCCGAACTACTCAAAATTTCCGCTACCGGTTCTCCAGAACCTGTCGGAACCTGCTGAATTTCACCCCTGATCTACCTCCTTACTTTTTAACTTGTATTTCAATTCAATAATTCATGCTTTCTCATGTTCTGGTCATCAGTCCTTTAATATTGGTAAATAGTGTGATTCCAACCTTGCTATGTGCAGACAATGTAGTAATTTTGTTATGTCCGCTAGGGGAGAATGAGAAGGACATTGGCTTCCTTTTGCCTAACAGAACAACTTGTATTGAACTATCAAAAAACTACAGTGCTAAATGGCAAATTAATGAGATCCTATAGAGAAGGCATGAACATATACACATCTTGGGGTGCATTTCCAAGCTCCTTATCTTGCAGCATGCATTTTTTTTATCAGGCAAGAGATGTAGGCCAATGTGTCTCCATGACTCTTAAGATTCTTCTGTTCAAAGATGACACATTTTATTCCTGCAGATTGCAAGGTTTTTCTTGTTAAGGTCATCTCTCAGTTTATTTGTGTTTTTTCAATTTGCATTTTTATAAAGTTTAATATTCTTAAAGCTTTCCAATCCAAATTTATAAGATCAATACTTACAGCTCCATCAAGAATGCTGTTTTACAGTTAGAGACAAATATAGTTTCTGTGAATGCCAGAGCCTGGGTCTATCTCCTTAATTTCTGGTTCAAACTGATTTTTTTTCCTCGTGTGGATATGGCTTCAACAGTCAGAGACAATTTTAAATCAACTTGACTAACAAAAGCTAATAGCAAACTCCAGTCCTTTGGCTATTTCTTTTTTGGAAACTTTCTGTCCATTAGGGCTTGAAAATGCCAGAAACCATCTTAAATAACACATTTGGAATATTGATTTTCAAAACAGTTTAAGACTATTATCCAACTCAACAGTTTATGGATTCTTCTAAAATGGGCATGTTCTCTCATCTCTCTTCAGTTCTAATACTGAAATTTTGTCACTTCAGCCAAGTTGTAGGCTCTATCTTCTGCAGTTCTGTAGAAACAGTATAAAACGTCCATTTCCAGAAGTGGTGATGTCCATGTGAAGATGGTTCTGTGGAATTCCTGCTTGATTTTGTTCATCCTTCCCATTATAGACATTTAACAACAACAACAAAAATGCAACTGCAATTTGTTTTATAGTTACTACAAGTGGGTGTTTTATAACTTGATTACTAATTAAGATTATATGTGTTTTATTGTCGTGCTTTCTGGCCTGCAGGCCACAAAAAGGTTTTGATTTGATATGTATATTTATGTATCACCTAGCATGGCTTTTTCCCCATGATCTCATATAGGAAAGAATGCCTTAGAGATAATAATAAGGAAAAGGAAAAGACTTCTAATATCCAAGGCTGTCTTTGGAAGTCAGAACACAAAAAGGAAATTGAATAAATCTTATAGGCCTGAAACCATAACTTTATGACCAAATAGTTATTTTTTAATAATAATTTTACATCATGAAAAGAATAACTGCAGCTCTCATTTCAAACTTTATTGAATAATACATTTTTTTCATGTGAGCAGAAAATGTTAAGAATTGGGCCTTTGGGTTTTGCAACTTTATTTTGACACAGTACACCCCAATAATTTTATTACAGGTTTGCATTTCTTTATTGCTAAAGTATATTTGTTTTCAGTAAGACTGAAAACATGAAAAAGCATTTTTGTGAACAATTTTAAAATTGCAGAATTTACTAAACTCAATCATTTGTTTTTGCTTTGCTTTATTTTCATTTTACAATTCAACATATCCTCCAGGATGTTAGTGTACTGCATGAACTATTTTAACTGTTAGGATATAGACAGCAGGTGGGACTGAGACAAGAGACTACAAAGAAAGTAATTGGTTGATTTAAGCATCCTGAAATGAAGGAGAATGGTAAATGTTTGGGGAATATAAAATGTTTGTTGAAATACGTATCTTAAATTTACATTTATTCGTGTATTGTGTATGAGAAAAGGGCTGAACTGGAAATCATAACTGACTTGATTGGATAGAAAGAAAGAAAAAGCAGAAAATCTAGAAACAGACAATTTACCTTATAGGTATGTCAGTGATTTATTTATGGGAGAATTGATGAGAAAAAGATACTGAAAGGTTCTGAATGTAAGGCAGATCATGTTTTAGATCCCAGATCCAGCATATCCATGAATAAAAGGAAAGAAATGAAATAAACTAATCTGAAAGTAGAAAGATTTCAAGAAGAGAAAGAAAGGCAATTAGAAATTAGATTAATATATCAATGTAATGGCTGGAAAACATATGTAAGGAAGAGTATGTGGTAGAGAGAAAATAATTATGTTATAACGTGTTTCACGAATGTATGTAAGGAGTTACAGTATAGTAATCTGTCTCTTTGGGGAAGGTTGTAGCGATCTGGCAATGGGGGGGGGGTGATTACAGAGAGCTCTGAAGGAAACCGGTTACCTGGACCCCAATCAGTAAGATTTCAATCTATACTGAGACAGCATTAGTAAGGTAGTAAATGAGATGCAGAAGATCTTGATAGTCTTCTGTAAACTTGGAAGGAGGTAGTGCAACAATTATGGTTTTTCTTGGCCTCTCAAATGCTTTCAGTATCACTGACCATGTTATCCTTCTGGCCCATCCAGACTGGAAGGCATGGTACTGTAATGGTTCTTCCTCTTATTTTGCAGTTGGGTCCAGTTGGACTTCACAGAAGAGAGTCAAATCTGAAGTCTTTAGGATGTAGGATACATCAGGGCTCTATACTATAAACACCACCTGTTTGATGTCTACATAAGACTGCTGAGTCTGTTTATCCATAAATTGGGTCAGATTTCATCAATATCTGGATGATATACAGTTATGCATCTTTATTTATTTATTTATTTATTTATTTATTTGTTTGTTTGTTTGTTCAACTTGTATGCCACCTTTCTCTGAAGACTCAAGGCGGCTTACAATACATTTAAAAATGTATTGTAAGCCGCATATATAAAACATTAAAAGTTAAACCATTAAAGACAATTAAAACTCATTCACATAATTCATGGCTGGATCTCTCCAAATTGCAACAGCAAGATCAACGGCCCCAGGCCTGCCGGAAGAGCCAGGTCTTCACCACTTTTCGGAAGGACAATAGGGTGGGGATGGTCCGGACCTCAGGAGGTAACTGGTTCCAGAGAGCTGGGGCAGCTACAGAGAAGGCCCTCCCCCGCAGGCCTGCCAGCCGGCATTTTTTAGCTGATGGGACCCTAAGGAGACCAACTCTGTGGGATCTTACCGGTCGCTAGGAGCTATGCGGTAGAAGGTGGTCTCGAAGATACCCTGGCCCTGAGCCATGTAGGGCTTTAAAGGTAATAACCAACACCTTGAATTGTGACCGGAGACCAATAGGGAGCCAGTGCAGCTCGTGGAGAATTGGTGTAATGTGGGTGTACTTAGGTGCACCCACGACAGCTCTCGTGGCTGCATTCTGGACCAACTGTAGTCTCCAAACACTTTTGAGGGGTAGCCCCATGTAGAGCGTGTTACAATAATCTAACCGTGAGGTGACAAGGGCATGAGTGACTGTGAGGAGAGCCTCCTGATCCAAGTAGGGTCACAATTGGTGTACCAGGTGAACCTGTGCAAAGGTCCCCCTAGCCACAGCTGATAGATGTTGCTCCAATCTTAGCTGTGAGTCTAGGAGGACACCCAAATTGCGAGCCCATTCTGAGGGGGACAATTCCCCCCCCCGAACCAAGGATGGACAATCAGCATGGTCTTTAGGAGGCAATACCCACAACCACTTGGTCTTGTCTGGGTTAAGTCTGAGTCTGTTGACTCCCATCAGACCCTCATGGCCTCCAGGCACTGGCACATCACATCCACTGCCTCACTGAATTGACACGGGGTAGAGATATACAGCTGGGTATCATCAGCGTATTGCTGATACCTCACCCCGTATCGTCAGATGATCTCACCCAATGGCTTCATGTAGATGTTAAATAGGAGGGGAGAGAGGACTGAGCCCTGAGGGACCCCGCAAACAATTCTGTTTCTATGTGCTAGTGTTGTCAGAGTAGATTTGTCAAAAACATTTTATATGTCTGTATACCATACAAGAGTACACAACTTGTACTCTTAAATCTAATGTTTCTTTCTCATTCTGTTTCCTATTCTGATTTCAAATGCCTGAAGAGCCGTCATAGCTGGGAAGTGATTTTTTACATAGTGAATATCACTATAATTGGTCCCCTAACTCTATCAAGAAATATAAGTAATATAGTTAATTCCATTCTGGTTAAATTCCTGAGTCAGGTTGCCAAAAACTCAAGGTAAATGTGAAGTACTAGGTTTGTGCCTAGAAAGTCAAAATCACTAGCAGCATCATGGATGTCAAGAAAATTTTATGTTTTGGCAACTGATGGTGTAAAATTCCCAAACCAAGAAGGAAAGGGCCTGTCAAATTCACAGTCTGCTTCAAACTAATGCTGCATAACAATATCTTTCTCTTAGAGCAGTACATATGGGAGTACCCTCCATGTAGCAGTGAAGGTGCCAGTGGAACTGCTATGTGGAGGGTACTCCCATACTGTATGTAAAGGGGTATCCAAAACTGCAGCACCCATCCTCTCGGCACATGGAGTCAAAAGTGGCGCATAAGCCGGACCAAACATTGAGAATGAGAATGATGCGCCCAAAAGAAGCATTATCCAAGGTGGAGACATCTTCAATAGTTTACCGCATTAAATGCAGTAATTGTGCAAGCAATTATGTAGGGGAAACGGCCAAGCGGTTACAGATCAGACTACATGAACACAAACTGGCTGTCGGACGCAAGGAGCAGCACTCCCAGATCTGGATGCATATGAAGGAGCATGATTTTCAAGAGGCTGAGGTTATTGCCCATGATAAGGCTAAAGGAGGATGCCTACTAAAGGAAGCCTGGTTCTACAATAACAATTCTATCAAC
This sequence comes from Masticophis lateralis, assembly GCA_030761175.1. Lineage (NCBI taxonomy): Eukaryota > Metazoa > Chordata > Lepidosauria > Squamata > Colubridae > Masticophis > Masticophis lateralis. The sequence continues at coordinate 83,052,825 of JAUDYJ010000003.1, read as the reverse complement.
AGACATATCGAGCTGCCACCAGCCTACCAAGCTTTGAGACACCAGGAGAGACCCTGCAGGAGGAGCAGAGATGGCTTTCCATTGATGAGCAGAGACCAAGGGCATCCACCCCCCACCTCTGGGCATGCAGACTCAGCCTGTGAAAGCATGGTTGGTCCTGACCAAACATGGAGCAACCCAGCAGGGCTGTGTCAAACTGCAATGGATAGGATTAATGAGAAACAAACCTGGCTGACCACGAGGTCACAGACAAGGCAGCAAATTGCAATAGCTGACAGGCTAACATCACCCCCCACTGATAAGCAAGCTAGGAGGGAGGAAACAGTGGAAGTCAAACCTCCATCGTCCAGCATGACATCAGCAAAAACAACATAGCTGATTACAAGTGGGAGACGGCTGGAAGGGCCTATTACATGTGCAAGGGCTAAATTGATTAATGACATATAAAGGCAGAGATCTCTGTAATGGTAGTTTAATTCTCTGACGATGTCAGCAGATGGCTGACGAAAGCTTAGTAAAATAAAATTTTAATTCTTTTAAAATTTTAAAATCTTAAATTCTGGAGTTCATAGTATGTCTGCCTCTTACACACACTCTTTACACACACACACACACACACACACACACACACACACACACAAAACTTGTTTTCATCACAGGGGAAACTGAAAAATATTATTGTGCATTTAGCTCATCATTATTTAGTCTTGACTGACAGCAATTTTCCAGTTTTGGTCTTTAAAATTACCTGATACAAAAGAGAGAGAGGAAAAGAGATACCAGCAACTGAATCTGTTATATATTCTACACAAAATATGTTTTACTATGATGTAATTCCAAACCAGAAAGGCTTTCTTTTTTGCTAGAAGTATATTCCTTCAAAATTAGAAGAAACTCATGAATGTCAGAAGTAGAACCTTAACTCTTGAAAAAAGAATTATCTCTCCCCACCCCTCCTCCACATCAGCAGTGCTTTCTTTTTCTGTCATTAAATTATTTTTCTCCCACATTCAACTCTACTCTGAGTATGAGAGACATAGTTCCTGATTAAACTTCACCTTTGCCATGAAATCAACTGATGACCTGAGTCATAGCATTATTCTCAGTTTCCTCTGAAAGATAGAGGTGATAAAAATACAGGCATTTTACAGTGATTACGGATATTGTCAGTTTGTCATTGGGTATCATCTATCTACTCATCTGCCTGGATAATATGAAATATAGTGAATTGGATTAAATATGTGAATCCCAGGACACTAGCAAATATAACTATAGTTTTGGTAATATTTGGTATTTTCTTTATCTTTATCTTTTATCTTTTATTAAATTTATATACCACCCTTCTCCTTTCGGACTCAGGGCGGTGAACAGCCAGAGTAAAACATTTGTACACAAAAGATAAAATAATTTTAAAAGTAATTGAATAAATTTGGCCCATAATTTAAAACATTTGAATTAAAATCAGTATCAAACTTTAAAATCAACATAAAATCAGGCCAGCCCAGCTAACTGAAAAAAGTAAGTTTTTGGGGCCCGACGAAAAGTCCGAAGGTCTGGGATCATTCGTATCTCTGGGGATAGATCGTTCCAGAGGGTAGATGCCACCACAGAGGAGGCTCTCCCCCTGGGGGTCGCCAACCATCATTGTCTGGCTGACAGCATCCTGAAGAGGCCCTCTCTGTGGGAGCGAACCGGCTGCTGGGAGGCAATTGGTGGCAGAAGGCGGTCCCGTAAGTACCCCAGCCCTAAGCCATGGAGCTCTTTAAAGGTGGTCACCAACACCTTGAAGAACACCCGGAAGACCACCAGAAGCCAATGCAGCTCGCGCAGGAGAGGTGTCACGTGGGAGCACCCCGTCGCTCCCATAATCCCCTGCGCGGCCACATTTTGCACCAGTTGGAGCCTCCGGGTGCACCCCAAGGGGAGCCCCATGTAGACAGCATTACAATAGTCCAGACGAGAAGTGACGAGTGCTTGAGTGACCATGCGTAAGGAGTCCCAATCTAGAAAGGGGCGCAACTGGCGTATCAGGCGAACCTGATAAAAAGCCCCCCGGCCACGGCCGTCATATGCTCTTCTAAAGACAGCTGTGTGTCCAGGAGGATGCCCAAGTTGCGGACCCTTTCCATGGGGGCTGGTAATTCGTCCCCAATAGCCAGTGATGGCGCCAGCTGGCTATACCGGAACACCGGCAGCCACAGCCACTTGGTCTTGGAAGGGTTGAGTCGAAGCCTGTTTCTCCCCATCCAGACCCGCACAGCCTCCAGGCACTGGGACATCACTTCCAATGCATCATTGGGATGGTCTGGGGTGGAGATGTACAGCTGAGTATCATCAGCGTACTGATGGAACTCCACCACAAAACCTCGGATGATCTCACCCAGTGGCTTCACATAAATGTTGAACAGGAGGGGCAAGAAGACTGACCCTTGTGGCACCCCACAAACAAGGCACCTCGGGATCGACCGCTGCCCCGTCAACACAGATTGTGACTGGTCAGAAAGATAGGAGGAGAACCACCTCAGAACGATGCCCCCCACACCTAATCCCTCCAACCAGCGCAACATGATACCATGGTCGATGGTATCAAAAGCCGCTGAGAGATCTAACAGGACCAGGATAGAGGAATAACCCCTACCCCGAGTCCTCCAGAGATCATCCACCAACGTGACCAATGCCATTTTCGTACTGTACCCAGACCTGAAACCAGACTGGAGCGGGGCTAAAAAGACAGCTTCATCCAGGTACTGGGGAAGCTGCCGCACCACCAGACTCTCAACAACCTTTGCAATAAAACGAAGGTTGGAGACTGGACAGTAGTTAGCCAAACCTCCCGGGAAGCCAGCACCAACCAGGAGGGACACGGGTCCAATAAACATGTGGTCGCATTCAGCCATCCCAAGATCCTGTCCACGTCCTCGGGAATCACAGGATCGAACTCCTCCCAGATAACACTCTCAAGACCTGCTTCAGTCAACTTGTCTGAACTAACCCAGCGGCCAAGTTTTCCTGAATCTGAGTTATTTTATCATACAGATATTGTACAAAGTCCTCAGCTTGACCTTGCATTTTGATAATGCATTTTGTTTTTATCCTTCATTAGGTATTTCTTTTCTTCTATGACTTTTCCTTCCTCCATTCCAATGACTGCTACTTAGTCTGAATTGCTTCTTTAACTTGTAGATAATTTAAATATTGTCTTCTTTCTCTCTGTTTCTGCCTCTCAGTCTCTGTCTCTCTCTTGAATACTTAAAAATACTTCTAACAAGAATGCTAATTTTTATTAATTTTAAAAGCATTCTAGAACATGCCTAAGTTGCCATGAAGTCTGTTGCATTGATTCCTGTTTTCATCTTAGCTCCCTGACTTTGGTCTTTGAATTGTCTCTATTATCATTGATATAATTTACACTAAAGCATTGTTGATTAAAAAAAAATACTGGCAAACAGACTGCTTTTCCACTTTAATCATATAAAAACAAAATAATGCAAGAAAAGCCATCTCCCCCCTCTCCCTTTGATATCTGATGATAGCTGACAGCATTATGTCTAAACAGTATGGAAATTTTATCCATGGAAGTGATGTTATCTGTGAAGTTTCATTCATATATAGATGTTTATTTCTAATGGTTTCAAAAATAGACAGTGACTTCCACATGTAGTGGAAGTTCTTAAGTGTTCAAGAATCCCTTTATACCTTGAATACAAAACCCCTTATACCTCCAGTAATTGAGCTTCTTTCCCCATTTTCAAATCCTGTAATTTGTTAGTTACATTGGTAACATAGACTATGAAGTCATATATTCTCATTACAGAGACAATGCAATGTACAATTATACAGAAGGTTGGACTGAGGACAATCTCTATTAGTGATGCACCCTCACTAATACTGGATAATGTGTAATGTCTCAAAGTGATAAAGAATTGCTATTAGAGAAAAATCCTATGTTTACCATTCTTTGTTCTCTGGATAAAAAAAAAGTAGCATAAGTGTGACAAAAAATAAAGATAACAGTAGAGAGGGGAACAGTTATTAACCAGAGTGAATTCCCATCACTGCATCTTTTAACAATTCTTGCATTGCTAAAAACCCCAACTCATTTCCCTCCTTCTGTATATAAATAATGGATGAGAATGACAGAAGCCAAAAGCTTTTCCACCTTTTCTTCATTTTGGCAGCTTACAAAAAATTCCTGAGTTCACCAACCTTTTATCCCTTCGATTTAAAAGTATATTTTTTAATAAGGCTCACTCAGCTGAAACATGTTTTTTCTAGCTGAAGTGCAGAGCTATTAGCATTGAGTACTTTCTCAGTCAGGCATTAAGGACAGAACAATTCCCCAGAGCTTGGCTGGAAGAAGGTGAAAGTCCTGTTTGTAGCATATGTACACATTACATTGTTTTTCATTACTAATTTCCTTCCTTCCTGGGCACTAAAGAGAATGCAAAATGATGATTATGCTTTTAATACTATTACTGCTTTTATCTGTAGAGAAAGAATCTCTCGATGAAGGAAATGAGCAATTCAGAAATGTGGCAAATAAAAACAGGCAGTCCTCAACTTATGACCACACTTGAGCCTAAAATTTATATTGCTAAGTGAGACATTTGTTAAGTGAGTTTTGCCCCATTTTACAACATTTTTTGCCACGTTTGTCAGATGAATCATTGCAGCTGTTAAGGCAGTAGTATGATTGTTAAGTGAATGTAGTTTCCCCATTAACTTTGTTTGCCAGAAGGTTACAAAAGATGATCACATGACCCTAGGACACTACAACTATAATAAATATGAGTCAGTTGCCAAGCATCTGAATTTTGATCACATGACCTGGGGAATACTACAATGGTCACAAGTATGAACAACGGTCATAAATTACTTTTTCCAATGCCGTTGTCACTTCAAACAGTCACTAAATGAACTCTTGTAAATTGAGTACTACCTAAAGATAAAATATATATATATATATATATATATATATATATATATATATATGGAGAGAGAGAGAGAGAGAGAAGGTAGGTAGGTAGTTAGATAAACTTTATTGTCATTGTATGTGTACTTGACACCCAAAGACCAGGTCCCACACACATAATCCCCAAACACACTCCCATCCACCACAATTCCCCACCCCTAAACCACCCAAACATCCACACAACAGACCAAGTAATACTGCCCAACAGTTCACTGATGGTGGCCCTTTAGTTCATTGTTGAGTGCAATTATAGCTCTGGGATAAAAACTATTCAGAAAACGTGTGGTCCAAGTTTTAATTGTTCTGTATCTTCTGCCAGAGGGCAACAGTCCAAAAAGATTGTAAGCAGGATGGGAAGAGTCCCTGAGAATGTTATGCAACTTCCTCAAACAGCGAAATTTGAAGATGTTGTCCAGGGCTGGTAGCTGGAATCTGATAATATTCTGGGCAGTTTTAATGATTTTCTGCAGAGCTTTTTTGTTCACTACAGAGCTGCTCCCATACCATGCGAGAATGCCGTATGTCAGGACACTCTCAATGGTGCTGCGATAGTAGGACAGAAATAGATGGGGAGGGAGGGAGGGAGGGAGAGAGAGAGAGAGAGAGAGAGAGAGATCTAGCAACTGTAGAGATAGACAGACAGATATATAGAAAAAGAAAGAACAGCATCAGAGCTTAGAAGAAAGGAAGGAGCTGTATCACTGTCATTGATTAATGGCACTAGGGAGAAATTATTGAAAAATGTTCCTGTAGAAATTCATTCAACTCATCTTGCCCTCTCATCCTTAGATGAAAGTAAAATGATCTCGAAGTTTTTCCTAATCTTGCATTTTGTAATAGGGAACTACAAAAATTCAAATATCTTTGTAAATAGCTATGTTATTACCAGAGGATTGTGTATTTAGGATAAGTGGATCCCCAGACTAGGAAATTTGGCTTCCTCTCTTTTTCCCTTATGAGAGGTTCAAAATTGGTTCAAAATTTCATTTCCAGAAAAACTTTTCACAGCTTTAAATTACAAAGAATGTTTATCAGAAACATAGTGTCCTTGAAATTCACTGGAGGCTACTCTAAAGAAGAACTTCCATAAAATATAAGTAGCCATGTAGATAGCATTCTGTGGTTTTATTCAGATTTTGTAAATCCAAAATCATCAGTAAGACAACACTTTTCTTAGAATGCCACAAATGTCACAAAATGACAACTTTTTCATGTTGTTTAGTTTTTTGGAAATCTGAGAAAACCCGGCATGATACCACAGTTGAAATATCAGTAGTTGTTATAGTCTTAAGGTGCTAGATGAGTTGAGCAAAATTAATTAAAACTGGAATTACTTGGATTAGGTGCTAACAAATGCATCAACATATTTTGGGACACACAGTCTTGCTTAATACTCATTTTTTAAAAAATAAAATTTAGCAGTTTATCTCTAGAAATTTTCTTTGGGATTTTGACAGCAGGGACTTATATCTGTCATAAAGAATGGTCAGAGTATAAAACAATAGCATACTGTGATCTACTTTTTAGGATGCTTCCTGAACCGAACTATGGATTGAACTAAAAATCTTATCCTTCCAGCCTCATGATTTTATGAATAGAATCTGAGTGAAGAAATGAAATATGTTAAATATACTCTTCAGGCTTGCTTATATCAGTAGTGATCACAATGCAACCAGTCCTTTCTTAATTAACTTTACGTTCTTATTTTGTTTGTAAATTCAGATAATTAACCCAAGGCCAAATGAAGCTGGAAAGGAAAACAGAGAAAGACTTTAGGGACTCATATACTTCTGTTTTCAAATAAATAAATAAATACACACAGGCACACAGGCACACACAAGGACCTGACCAAAATCAAAATGATTTGATTTATAATTGCAGATGGACGAAATTATGGAGAAATGAGTGAAGAACAAAGAGAAAGCTTATTCAGATATAGAGAATGAAGAAAGCCTTCTGAAACATTTTGCAAGCCACGATAAATGGTGTATCAATTTAATCCAGAGGAAACAATAAATTACTTTTCTCCTGACCTTAGAATTCAACACAGAGAAATTAATCTGGAAATGAAGAAAATATATGGAGAGACTATCTTGAATATGTTTGAAAAGAGTAAAATTAACTAGTTGAACAGACTAAATCTTCATGGGAATTCTGATTGTTTATTTTTAATGAAAGTACATTTTTAAAAAATCACTTTCTGGGTGATCTGAAGCCAGGCACTGTCTCCAGCCCAATCTACCACACAAGGTTGTTGTTGTGGGAAAAATAGAAGAAGATCTATAGAGCCATTCTGATACAGTGGTTAGAATGCAGTATTGTAAGCTACGTAACTCTAGGGTTGTTTTTCATCTATCAATGCATAGGAAAGGAAATTTTTCTTCTTTCAACTGCAAACTAGGAAAAAAACAAACTTTGCCTCCTTTTTAAAACACCACAATTTGATGCCATTGTTATTCTCCCCGACAAACGCTTATTTAAAATTCAATGGCTTAACGAATGGAGAGGAACCATTTTCCTATGAAGTAGTACGTCTTCTGCCTTGCCATACACAATCCCATTTTTTAAAAAAATTACAGTCCATTTTAAAACACACAAGATGTTTTAAAACAAATACTAAGCATTTCCTATATTTTGATACTAAAGTTATCGGAATTGTGTCATTTCAGAGCCTCTGGTTATCTGGAGCCTGTATCCCAATCATCCCTGACAATACTTACTGCTGAACCTTTCAAAAAGGATTCATAAGTTTGCCTGATATAGAAGTGAGCCCACTTTTCAGTGAGGGATAAACTAATTTTGCTGTAATCTTAACAGAGTATGAGACATTGCCCACTGGGGAACTGTTTGTAATGAAATAATGCAATTAAGTGACAGGCCATTAAACTATTCAGCACAGACAGGAAAGAAGACCCTTTTCTGTAACACAGACTCTTTTCTGTAACACTGTTTATCTTATTAAATGTCCCTGTGGGTTATGTTGTAAAAATGTTTAGACCCTCAAAAACAAAACCAACAAAATAAAACAAAACAAAAGTAGAGTGTAAATCAAATACATTAGCACTTGGCATTTAAACTGTACCAATCATCTCAGAAGTTCCAAGTGCTTTAACTAACATTAATTACTTATATCCCTTTGAGCTAGGGCAGGTTTATTTCCATGGCTTTACTACTGAGGTCCACAAAGTTCAAGGTCAAGCAAGCACTGAGAGAGCAGGAAATCAAAGTGAAAAGCCATTTTATGCAATATAGCACAAGAGAATTCTGAGTACAAAATATGCAAGTATTGAAGCAATGAGTGAAGCATAAACCTTGGTAGCGAATGAATGATAGATTTAGCTGCATGTTTATTGTGAAGAAATGAAAGGCTGTAAACTGAACTGGAATGCCTTAGCAAAGTTCATATTAGCTGCATTAATTGGGGGAGGAGATATGGCATCTCACCCTATCACAGCACAACCTCTTCACAAGTATGTTGTTGTGAATATAGGAAGAGGAAAGAATTTTATGTATGTTTGTCATCTTGAGGTACTTACAAAGTAATAAAAATGGGATAAAAATTCAATAAATAAATAAGATAATGTTTTATTCTCTTACAGAGCAAAATATTCAAAAGGGAATGTACATTACAAATGCTAGACCTGACATAATAGTTGATTTATATACAGTACAATACAGTTTAGAGGGCACTCCTCACTAGGAGAAATTGTCTGCAATTAGTAGTTGTGATTTTGAGTCAATTTCTATGATAGAGTTCATTACTGGAGTCATGTTGTTGTGATCAGCACCAATTAGAGTATACCTCTTCCAAACTAATGTTCATTTACTAGGTTATATACATATGTATATAATGTGTGTGTGTGTGTTTATATAATGTATGTATTTGTATATATGTATATGTACAAGTATATATAATTTGCTTCATTTTCTCCTCACAACAATTTTTTTTTGAAATCAAACTAATAGATAATTGTGTTATTGTACATTTAGACTGTTTTAAAATATTTTCACAGCAGTTTCAATACAAGAAAGGAAACAAAACTGTACTTTGGAAAATAAAATTATGCATGGGTACCTGTGCTTCACTATGAAACTATGTGATGGGGCTTGATAAATCGACAGTTAAACCTTGAAAAATAATGAATACTTACGATCAGCCTCTCCTCTCCCCTTATCTCCCTCAATCTTGCCCCACAGAAACCTCCCCTATCCTATTGACTTCCAAGATTTTCTGTACCTAAAACTTAAGTTTAAGCACCTTTCAATGATTTTTGTACTTAGAATGTTTGAATAATATCAATTTACTTATTTCCTCTATTTAACAAATACGTTTATTCAATTTATATGACTGCTTCTTCTCAATTATATAAGTCTAATTAGCTTACAATATGACAATATGACAAAAAGATATACTGACCAAAAAACAAATATATACCACAGCCAAAAGAAAGTACAAAAACATAACATACCGCACACCCCAGTGTTGGTTTTTAAAATGTTGGTTTTTGTTCTGGTAATGTTAATTAAATACACTTTCTTTCTTTCCATCTTTGGTATAAACATTCTGGAACGGGAAAGTGCAAAAATAGTAATGATGAGGTTGGATGTTTTATGGCCATAGCACAGTCACAACCATTTCCTGGGGATGTAGGGTGTTTTTGTTACTGTACAGTAATTTTATATATATGGCATAAAGAACTAAAAGAAAAGTAAGGCTTTGGCTGAGTTGTGACTTTGCATTAATCCTGAATTAACTGATTAATGTTTAGAGATAAGAGAAAGAAATGATCAATTATAAGTCACCATTTTCTACTTTTTGAAGCTCTTATATGTTTAATGTATGCATTATAGAAGGAAGCAGTGAGCATGTATAGGAAGTAATATTGGGTCAAATTTATCCTAGCATGAAAAATTATTCTTGACAAAAACTGGCAGGAACAGGAACAACAAAGAATCTCAGAATAAGAATGTGAAAATACACATTAGCATTATTCTATACTCCCTCTAGAAAGAGCTGCATTTGCTAAATTTCTGCTTCTCATGAATCATTAAAAACCAAAACCCCACACATTTTTCAACTCAGATATGAAAGGGTTTACAAAATATGTGAACAGAGAAACAACTTTTTAGGAAATCCTATACTTTTCTCTGATTAGAATCAATTTAAAAGCTGGAATAATCTTTATGGTGTTCCCACTGACCTACACAAACATTATGCTATTTTTCTAGACTTTGATTGTTATCTGCAAGTGGGTAGGTAGCTATAGCACCTGGAAATGATGGAAGGAAAGCCAGTGGTGGCTTTCAAAATTTTTTACTACCAGTTCTGTGGGCATGGCTTGGTGGACATGGCTTGGTTGGCATGGCAGGGGAAGGATACCGTAAAATCTCCATTCCCATCCCACTCTAGGAGAAGGATACTATAAAATCTCGATTCCCTGCCCAATCCAGGGGAAGGTTACTGCGTATTTGTGAGACTGCCTTCTGCCGCTGATAGCCTCCCACCGACCAGTACGCTCCCACAAAGAAGGACTCCTCAGGGTGCCATCAGCCAGGCAATGTCGGCTGGTGACCCCCAGGGGGAGGGCCTTCTCCTTGGCAGCACCTGCCCTCTGGAACGATTTGCCCCTGGAGATACATAGGATACCAGATCTCCGGGCCTTTCGCTGTGCCCTAAAAACTTTTTTCTTCCATCAAGCAGGGCTGGCGTGAAACACCCCCCCCTTTTTTTTTAGCTTTTTTAGCTTTTTAGCTTTTTAAATGTAAATTGGGTTTTAGTTGGATTGTTTTAAATTGTGGCCCAAAGCTGTGTAACTCTTTTAAATGATTTTAAATTTTATATTGGTATGTTTTTTATCTTTGGCTGTGCACAGCCCTGAGTCCAATATGAAAAAGGCGGTATATAAATTGAATAATTAAATAAATAAATAAATAAATAAATTTCCCATTTCCTCCCAATCAGCTGGGACTTGAGAGGAAGAGAACAGATGGGGGCGGGGTCAGTCAAAATTTTTACTACCAGTTCTCTGAACTACTCAAAATTTCCACTACCGGTTCTCCAGAATTGGTCAGAACCTGCTGAAACCCACCTCTGATCTGCTTCCACACTTATTTTGGAACCCTGAAGAATGACAGGACTGAAGGAGCAAAAGAGGCAATTGGAAATTGCTGAGATCTTCCGAAGGGTGTAGCCCCTGCAGTAATATTTTACCATCCACTACCCCCATTCCATCAGACAAAGTTATTATGCTTTAAGCCTTTCATTTTCAGCTTCATAAGTATTAAAGCCTGGTATATTTATAGCATTAATGAGTGAAATGGAATCTTCAGCCAGAGCTTCATTAAGATAAGAGATCATTTTAAATGTTTGGAAATTAGGATTTCAATCATCCTTTGATAGCAAAGTATCACTAAATCATGGAACTGGAATCATGACTGCAAGCTATATTAAGACCAATATCAGTTTCCAGTAGCAAAAAGGGGGTAACAAATGTTGGCACATGTACAGCACAATGTATGAACAAGAATCTTTGCAGCAGCCCATTAAAATTGCAAATTGGATCACCTTCCCAGGATCTGCATGGCTTCTGCAGCTGCTTCCCAAGTGATGTCAGCTTTTATCTGAAGTTTTTTTGCAGCAGCAGAAAATTTAAATTCAGCAAAATAATATTTGACTGCAGACATTTTATGATTATAATAGAAAGCTGACTACTATGAACCAGGACCAAAATATGAATATGTCATATAAACCACAGAGATAAAACATAAGAGTACAAACTGCTATTATTATGCCACAGTTTCTCATCAGCATCATAATACTATTATTACTATTATTATGCACTATCCAAAATTGGAACATATATTGTAACTACTGGCATAAAGTCAATGAAATGGAGACTGATAAGACTCCCCAAGTTATGTCTATTAGAGCAAATAAAATCACAATCACAAATCTCCTGGATCACGAAACTAACAAATTTTGTAAAAAAAAAAAAGATTTTTTTAAAATCATCAAAAAGAATGATTTAAAAAAAGAGCTGCCAAAGAATTAAGGATATAGAAGCACAAAATAATATAGCTTAGTAAGATGGGTAACTTGAAATGGTTGAGCAAATACAAACATACTTTTCAAATAGACAGCTGTTTAAAGTTACAACTGCCGAAACATCTTAGGGAGATATTTACGTGAGCGAGATTCGAACAGCTTGACACAATGATCAGATATGGGAGATTCCATTCCATACCCTACAATGAACGTCTCTGCATTTGTGAAGTGGCAGGGGTAGAAGACCTGGCTCACATCCTATTTGATTGTTGCCTGCATAAGAGGGTGAGAGACGGGAACCTTGGTCTATATACCAAACAAATGACCCACTGGGGTTCCTATATCAAAACAACTTACCTTATGTGCAGCCAGAATCTGAAAATAAGATTTAACATAGCACAGTACTGAAGCAAAATGGTTTGGTTGAGATCAGCATATGTGGGACTTATTGGAGTACATTATAGGGGTGATACCGAAATATAATTTTATCATATTTTATTCATCAATATACTAAATTATTGTATTTTATTCCAATTTCATTTTAAATTGTGTTTTATTCCAATTCCAATTTAAATTGTTTTTATCAGTTTTTAGTAATAATTTGTGTCTGGAACTCTGCACTTAGATACGGCCCAAGGGCTAATCAATAAACTAAACTAAACTAATTATTAACATTCTTTTGGAAGATTGCATGATGCATCACATATTTGTCATCACCCAGTGAAGATTTAATGTTTAGCCATTTCCTAGCTTTTTTTCCCCTACTATTTTAAGAGGGGCCAGGGATTAGCTGACTAAATTAATCCTGTCACCAAAGACCATACATAATACCAGTAATCATATCAACTCCTGAATCAAATCTCTCACTATGCCTCATCCTGAATGGGAGAGCAAATTGCCATAAATATAGAGAAATTTAAATAACAGACAGCATAGCTTAATAACCAACTTCAAACCCTGATTTCCATTCTCAGATTTACATCAGACATTCACTTATAATCTCTGCTCTTATTTTTAAGGGAATAGTTAAATTCAAGTATTAAAGTACACAGTTTTGTATTCAGTCCTCATGCCAGCAAGACCATATATTATTATTTTCTTCATAATTACATGCTTCTCTATCAATATTTTAAATTATGTTTCAAAAAAGATAACCTTTGTTCTTTTGTTGTGGTTGGCAAATAATCATTTGCACAACAGTACCGAACACACAAGACTATAACGAGGATCCCAGTTGGAATGTTATTATGAAGAACTCTTAACATAGTAGTTTAATTCAGATTATCCTTGAAACTCTGACTTGCCAGGTTAATGAGCACTTAGAATAAAGCTCATCTATCATTTTATTTTCCCACCTTCCTTCAAGTCTGCATTAGAACTAATTCTGCATTTCTTGATTTAGACAAACTCAATATTTTCTTGTGTACAAAATGGCAATGGTATCAGTGAGCTTTCCAGATTCAATCTGTGGGATTCTGTTTTAATAAGGCGAGTGGAGATCACGTTCGTGCCATGATCTTTTAATTCAGATTGATTGTTTTTTTTTTATTTAATTCAAATTGGGGGGAAAAGCTAAAAATCTTGTCCTGTGGAAGGGACAAGACAGGAGATTCAACCATACAAGAAAAACATTCCCTTTTCCAGTCTTGTATACAAGAACATTAAATAATGATCCCTTTCCAGCCCATCGCAGCATGTGATCAAGGGACTCTCTCTGAGCACATCAGCTTAGTTTGCTCTTTAAAGGGCCATCTGCTCCCCACTATAAGGGTATTAGTAGCTGAGAGGAGTCAGTCACTGGTACTATCAGTCAAGTATGAAGTGATTTCAATTATTCAACTGGAATTTGGATTGCTTAAAATTTCAGAGAGGAATTGTAATCATTTAAAAATTCTGAATGGTTGGTCTTGATACTTTAGCAGCATTGAAATTCCCTAACTCCTATCAGTACTGAAATGAGCAAATATACTTAAAGATACAGAATTAAAAACCATTGCTACAATGGATATAAACTGAAAGGTAAGTATTTACAAGACATTAAGAACTATAAATCTCATATTGTTAAAACCATGATTAAGGATCTTAAAGAATATTGCATATTTCCTCATGATTTTAGGATGAGATTAATTCAACAGGAACGACAAAAACTAAAATTTACATTTATTGAAACCATTCAGGAAATATTTAAAAAGGATCAAATATCAGCTTCATTATGCTGAAAAATTAAACTAAATGAGGGGACACAAAATCATGTAAGTTTATTTCATGATTTCTCAATTTTGGGTTAATAATTATACGTTTGTCAGTATGAGGTTACAAATAGCAGCAGTATCACAATGTAACTATACTCTCAAGTTATATACTAAAAATTTGAAATCTATCCATCTATATTAAAATGAGATAGGGACACATATAAACATATACCCATATCTGTACTTTATGTATTCAAAAAAGTGCTATTCAATATATATAATTTTGAGTCACTGATGTGCGTTTGCTTTCTGTTTATAAACTGGCTCTTCATTGATGCAATTAAAAGTCCAATATTGTTCAAAACGGTACAGATTTGATTATGTATTTAAAAATTAAACTAAATGATTTTTGTACAACTTTTGATTTTTTTTTTATTGGAGAACAATGGAACCAAATTGATTAATTATTTGGCAATGCTAATACTGACCTCAATATATAGTTTTGGATAGCTTTAAGATATATACTGTAATGCAGTTTTTGATTGAAACATAGAATTGAAAATATTTTCCTGAAAATGGAATATTTTTTTATTATATGCCAAAGAATTTCAGTGGCTGAAAGTTACAAACATAATGTGTTAATAAAATGAACTGGTGTTATCTGATTAACTTCCTACTTCCTTTCTGTACCACCAGTTTGGCTCAGTGTTTTCAAACTCTTGATACTATGGTCAGGGAAATAGATCAGAAATGCAGATTGTAGAAAACAATTCTTTATGACAGTAAAAACTCAGGTGTTTGAACAAGTCAGGCAAGCATAGTAAGCCAAGGACCCCAACCTGGAAGAAAAGCAAGTTCCTTCCGTGATTCCATGAGATAGATAGATGATAGATAGATAGATAGATAGATAGATAGATAGATAGATAGATAGATAGATAGATAGATAGATAGATAGATAGATAGATAGATCCTTTAAAAGTTATGTAACCAAGACTGGGGATTGTCCTCATCTTTTCTTATTTGCATTTCTGACTGATGGATCTTCCTAAACTAGAGGCAGACATTGTGCAATCTCATCTGCATAAGATTAAGTTGTTAAAGCAATAAGCATATGTGTGTGTGTGTGTGTTTTTAGCGACGAACTGGTTCTTGTTTGGGAACTATTTCTTGACCAAAAAAAAGGAACACGACATTTTTTTTCAGAGCCATTCACCTTTTGGACATTCTTTTCCATTCCAAGAAAACCATGGCTTCAAAAAGCCAAAGGGGACACTGAGCAAACCCAGCTAAAAAGCACTAGCAAGCAGTGACATTCTACCTTTCTTGGTTTCCAGCTGCTGGAGATTTATTTCATACTGACCTTCAAGGACCAGAACTGTGTGCATAATCAATGCTGCAAAGAAAAGATAATTCTTTTGTCTTTTTCTCTTCAATCCAACAAATGTTTTTTTATTTTATTCTTCATTGCCATGTGAAACAATGCCTTTGCAAAAATTGCTCTCATTCAGCGCTTGTATTTATGTATGTGTGTAAATGAATGCTACATATTTTAAATTGCCCTGCTTCTTTGCTACAGAAAGAAGTCTGAGCTATTCTTGCTTGCTTTGTTGTGGTTACAGTCTGTTTTTCTCTTATCTTATTTATAGATGAACATTATGTATTACTTTTTAACACCCCTTCATCTTTCTCGTACTGAATTCGATGTACTCAATTCCCCATCAATGACTAATTGCTTCTTCTTTGATTTCAGTATATGTCATTAGCCTCAATTTTTCTTTGTGCTAAATTGTATTGATGGTTTATTAATTATACTTTCATATATGATCTTCTAGGAGACCAAGTCTATAATTATAGCTTCTTTATAAATCAAGGAAGGATACAACTATAAATATTTTGTCTCTGGTTATCAGTTGTTTTTATTCTATAGCTGTACAATTTGTGATCAACCAAGCCATATATCTGCTATCTTTTGAAAGTAAATTAGTAATTTTTTTGTAGTCCATGCTACCAGGCTACCATGTTCATTTATTTATCAAGCTCCACTTGATTCTTTGAAACAAAAATGTGAAGCTAAAATACTGCAAAGAACAAAGCTAATCTCAAGAATAATTTAAAGATGACATACTCTAGAAGCATTATGTTGGTAATAATAATAGTAATTAATAATTAAATAATTATGAAGAGTGCTGAAAAAAATGAGAGACCCATTATTTATTGATAAATTAGTTTTAAAGATCTTGGGGAAAAAATGTTTATGGTTTGGATAGACTATAAAAGGATATCAGATTCTGGTTCACATAGCTGAACTGAAAAATAGTCTCAAAATTTTTGGAATTAGCAAAAATATTCAGCAGTTTACGAATCTTTTAATTAACTTCTGGTGAATGAAGCTGATGGCTAATGGGGAAAAGTTAAGAGAAATAAAAATCAAACATGGAGTTTTTCAAGGCTTTATTTTAGTGGCTCAATAACAAGCTGTGCCAATTAATTGTATGAAGAAAATGATTAATAAATTGGCCATCTGATCAGTGGATGCAGCAAAATCTCATGAACTGATTATAAGGAGCATCATGATCAAGTTGCCAGAATTATTCAAAGTGTTGCATTTGAATGCAGTAAAAACCTCTAGGACCATCAAGTTCAGAAGATTTTGGAAAATGAGTGGGTTAAGGTCTTGTGGGACTTTAAGATCCAAATAGACAGGTTTCTTGTTTATGATATGTCTGAAATTATAGTTATTGAAAAGAAGAAAATCTGGTTCATTGATGTTGCCAGACTGGATGATGATAGGATTGAAGGGGAAAAAAATTACAAAATACCAGGATGTGTAGATCAAAGTTGAATATTTACAGAAAAAGAAATCCATTATTATATCAATTGTGATTGGATTTCTTAGAGTGATTTCTAAAGGACTTCCCCAATATTTGACAGTATTGAATATATAAGATATGAACCCCCCAACATTTCTCACCTTAGTTTGGAACTATCTATGTTCTTAGACATTACCTTAATAATTCTTAGGTCCCTTGGTTAGAACGTGAATTGCTAAATTTTCACAAGTCACAGACTGTTCATCTAATTGTAGATTACCAACACTATAAGACAAGAAAAATAATAACAATGAATCAGGTCCTTTATCCAAGCAGCGACATTGACAGACTCAATTTATGAAGGAGCATAGGTGGGTGTGGAACGATGAAAATACACCAGACAATTTAAGAAGATGAAATGGCATTGGAAGAATATCTGAAGGACAAGTGAAGAAGATGCATTGAAACTAGTACACCACAAACACTTACTGAATGCCAAAGAAACCAAACTGCTCTAAGGAAAAAAAAACAAATACTGTAAAGAAAAGATATATGATTTTATGGCAAGGTAAAGTTTTATGTGTTGAGTACAATTTAAAAAAAACAACTAGTAGGCAAAACAGATAACAAGACCTGACAATACCTAAGAGCAGGAATGTTGAAGAAAGAGTCAAAGAAACTAATTAACTAATTGAGGAACTAAAGTGCTGCTAGATCAGGGGTCTGTGACTTTAAACACTCAAAAGAGCCATTTGGACCCGTTTCCCACAGAAAGGAAAACCCCGGGAGCCACAAAATCCTTCCTGTGCCTGACTATTTCTTGAGTGGCCACAAAACTAGCATGTGTAGTGGAATTAAATGTTCTGGTTTCTTCTGAAACTTTTCTTTTCTTGGATTTATCCAAGGTTGGACTACCGGGGGTTGAAAAGCTCAATAAATCGTGTGCTAGCGGGTGTTGCACATTGGCGGTTGTGACGCATATTTTGAGTGACGGGGAGCCGCAGCAGAGGGGTAAAAGAGCCACATGCGGCTCCAGAGCCACGGGTTGCTAGATTAATGGCAGACTCCCCCTCCCCTCCTCTTTGATCTCCATCCACCCATCTTTTTGATTAGCACGTTGATGTATTTATTCTCATTGTGTTCCTTTATCATTGTTTACCTTATTCTATTATTTTACTTCTGCTTACTTGCCTTATCTTTTTTCTTCCTTTTTATTATTGTGGAGTAGCCTCATGGCAAGACAGGCAGCAAAGAAATTTAACAAATAAATAATTCTGGCTGCATAAGATCAAGCCTTAAAAACAAATACATATAAAGCCAGGATTGAGAAAACAGCAATAGACAGCAAATGCTGCCTCTGCAAAAAAGCTGAAGAAACAGTGGGCCACCTACTTAGTTCCTGCAAGAAGATTGCATCATAGAATGCCTGCAAAAAACAGCACAACAAAGTAATAACAATGGCACTTTGAAATATCTGCAAGAAATGCCACATCCACAAGTAAGTACTGGTGAAAGCAAAAAATAGACAAAGTAGTAGAAATTGAAGAAGCAAAAGTGCTCTGGCATTTTAGAATTCAAAAAAACAAAATGAACAAACAAAACCCCACTAAGCACCTGACTGGAGTTAAATATTGTTGACAAGAAAGACAAAAAAGACTGTATAGTGGACAGATTGCAATATCTGAAGACAGCAGAACAGAAGAGAAAGAACTGGGGGGGGGGGGGAATCACAAAATACAAAGACTTGCAAATAGAATGACTGTGGCACAAGAAAGCAAAGACAGTACAGTACTAACAGTACCAGGGTTACTTTATAGGGGAGATGGGCAGCATAAATATAAACTAAAACAAAGTTAATAGCAATAGGTAGTTTGAGTGCAATTCCAAATCACCAGGACCACCAACTGAACACCATCACGAGTGATACAATCACCATCAGTCAATTGCAAAAGGCAGCTTTACTTGAAACAGCTTACATCCCGCTACAATGCCTTTAAAATTATTAAACATCAAACATCTGTCTATCCTGGGCCCTTAGAAAAAACCTGAAGTGGATAAAAATGCCCAGTTTGGCTGATTGTGTGACCAACCATAACAGTAATGCATTGCATTTCTGTGTATATGAGGGTTTACCTACCCAACAAAAAATCCATGAAGGACAGCTAAATAGTTAAAGGGAAAATGTTGGGCCTAGGAGGCTTGTTTACCAATAGCCTCTACTAAACAGTTAATTTCTAATTAGATATAGGTAGCAATGTTCTCCATTTTGTGAGTGGTTCCCCTGATTTGAAAAGGAGGTTCCTGCAATAGATTGTTATATTAAAATACTGAACCAACTGAAGTTATTCACTATTTACCTTAAGTATTTAAGGTATTTAATCTTATCAAGGGTAAATGTGATGAGATGAGCATTATGTGAGGTCTCTGAGAGTTTTATCACCTTCATTGCAGTGCACTGGTTACTGATGCCATTTGTCATATTGTGACATTACAATTCACATTTTGATTACCTGATAATATGTGAAAGAAGAGGAAAATATGGATGTATATTCATATCCTCCTGAAATCTGCTATTAGCCCAAAATGAAAATCCTTGTAAATTTAGGTTTGTATACTGCAGTTTGTTGGTAGCAATCAACACTATGGAATTAAATTTTAAGCAATATGCAATAGTAAATGAAATACATATATACATAATTCTAAACATCATCCTGCATCAGCACTTAAATAAAAATCAGAATGTAAATCAAGTAAATATATAAATAGGTTTTCATTCTTTCTCATATTTAGAATATATTGAATAATGTTGCAACAATTAAATATAAATAGTTTACAGCAAGTTTCAGTCCTTTCTGTAATATGATAAAATGTTATATTATGATCTCCATGTTTGGCCTGTTCAAAATGCTTCAAAATGGATATTCTCTGCAATCTCTCCCATTCGTTCAAGAAGCATTTTTAATTTGCACGATAAGACATTAATTCGGTGATTTAATTAATCATTAATTAGGTACTTAGATGCTTTAGATTCTTCAGTACAGCCATGTTCACTCAAGTTCTCTCCTCTGTCACTGACAATTGAAAACCATGACACTGTGAAGTAAGTGTCAAATGTGACTTATTATATGATGCTCCTTGTGAAAACAATTTCAAACATCTGAATCAATTCTGAGATCCCTTGAACTGTATGGCATATATATACACACATCTCAACAAACATATTTAAGGTTTCACCCCTTATCAGTACCTCTCAAGGACAAGCTAGCTATCATGACTCTAAAAACTGCAGAACCATTTACTACCTTGGAGGAATTATACACTATACCCTTTAATGGCATATGAAACAGAGTTATATGAGACCTCATGTTAAAATGCTATTTAATATATTCTGGTGTGAGTTCTAGCTTAATGCAAACTTGGTCTGTAGGTACATTGGTTCTTCAGAATCTGACCATTGGTCTTTGGCTGTCTTTCAACATGCCTGCAAGGAAGAGAAGTAAAGTTATCTTCAGCATGCATATGGCAAGTAAGACAGAAAATTTAAAGTGTTCATTAAAGGTCACACACTAGAAGTCTGTGATGGAATGAATCTTTTAATTATCAAAGTTGGTTCTTTAATTACATTCTTAACTAACTTTCTTTTCTCACCTTTATACATCAAACGTTGGCCTCTAGTAATCCCTCTTCTCCTTGTCAGAAAGGAGCTAAAAGGTCTTATAAATGAGACAGTCATAGTATGAGGCTATGCTGCTCCCTTACTAAAAAAAAAATCAGTTATCATTGTAAGCAACTGAACACATATCTTAAAACCATTAAAATGTTAGAGAACAGTTCTGGATTGTCAGTCCCCAGAACTCATGATACATCTTATCTTACTTGTATAAACCAATAGCATAATCCCTGTTGTCTTGAAGCAGGAGCCACCCCACCCCCAAAAATAGATCTGAAATAGTCTTAAGGTAGTTACAAGAAAGAAATCTACTGTTTTAAAAATATCTAGAAAAACAGTGACAATCCTGTGTCATGCAGCATTAGACTCTTCTCCACTATGAACTTTGTCCTCCCCTCCCAAATAGTCATGCCATCTCCATTCTATCTTGAGTTTGTTGTAAACTGGGCAACAGTATACACTTCCACAATTAGGAAGAAATAGAAGCATGATGTAGATGCTAATGGGAGGCAGAAAGGCAAAGATAATGTTAGGTCCATTGCGCCAATAGAATTTTCCCAAAAGATAATGTACTAGAAATTTATTGTTATTTTTATGTGTTAAACACTGTACATTATTATGGCAGATGGAAGGATTTCCATTAGAAAAATTCACTACATTCAATAATAATAAAAGTAAACTATATCAACGATACGATATTCAGCCTATAGATGATCCATGACAGGATCACATATATTTAGAGTACTGCATTATTCTACTAATTGATTATATTAGAAGTCTACAATATGTTTTCATACATCTTCCTTTGATGTTTTGTATTCAGCATGTATAAAACATGACATTTTTGTACCTGATTTTCGAGTCAATAAATCTGTTGACATGATGCTCCCAGACTCAATAGGATTCTTTTAGCTTTTGCTAAATGCCAGGTCAGTCTGTAATAAAGCCATCCTCATCTATGATTTAATCACAGATGAGAAGCCAATTTGATGGGTATAGCCAAGATTGGGCTAAGTTTGAAAGAAGTGTTCCCCTCTTGGAAGTGTCCCAGCTGGGTTTTGGGTATGGCACTAGCTGAGACTCCATGTTAGGGATTGGTGGTGTCATCCAGGAGTCTCCTACAGCTTTCAGGGCAATGCTTCTCAAGTTCCTGGTTGTGAGATTATGTTTTTGAGGAAGCAAAAAGTGATTATATTGCACTGTTTAAAGCAGATTACCTGGACCTTCTTAGTTAAGATTGAGCTCTGGGCATGGGATGGTAACAGTATTGGTTGCATTTTTGGATGGTATATGGTGGGAGTGGGGCAGGCGTTGTGCATTTGACTTTATCCTTCTTGTCTTTTGGTGGCTTTTGATAGCATCAACCATGCTAGGCCTCCATGGACTGGGAATGGGTGACATTGTACTTGCTGGTTTTCTTTCTTTTAACAAAGCAAATGTTGATTGGGAGTGATATCTTTTCCTCAGTCCCTACACTTTGTGCTATCCCATGCGGTTCAGTAGTTCCTCTTCTCCCTATTTAATGTATATTAAGCTATTGGATGAGATCATCCATAGCCATGCAGTGTCATCAGTATGCTGATGATACCCAACTGTATACCTGGCCTGGCTGAATTAAATAATAATGTTGTCATTGTGTCCCAATGTCTGGAGGTTATAGGAGTTTGGCTGAAAATAACAGGATATAGCTGAACCATGACAAGACTAAGTGGGTCAGGGTTACTACTGCTGCGAACCAGTAGTAAAGGTAAGTAGAACCCACCCCTGAATCAGACTGTACTGATTATGAAATAGCATGAAAAGCCTTACTAACTGCTATCAGCGAATTATGTTTTGCAGTACTTTCAAACAAATGAATAGACCACAGGTTTTGGAACAATGTATTTGTGTCTTCCTGATGATCGATGGTATATAAAGATAGTGATAACCATTGACAGTAATTATCCCTCACTTGGTTCAAAAGCATATTCTTCCCTTAAAAATTGCAATCAAGTCTAGCCAAATGTTTTTCATACCCTCTTCTGAAATCCTGTTTTAGATTCATAATAATTTGCAAGATGCAGGTTTCAAATAAATAAATCTATATGTAATAAAGAAACCAATTGTGGTGAGCAATTTCACTGTTCAAACAATTAGCTTAAAACATTAAACCAAATGCAAAAAATATTATGCTTCTCTCCCATCAATTCCAGTGAGATTAGTTTGGAATCAATGAGGCTCCAAAAGTGCATTATTATCAGAATCATAGTTAGAATCATCAAGGAATCATGATCTAACCTCAGTTTTAAATGGTGTGCCTCAGGTTAAGAGCCTCCCAAAACATATCTGAAATATATGGAAGTACAGCAAATTGCTCCTTGGTTGATGAAACAATGGACAACAATCATTAAGCACTCAGTAGACCTGACCATAGCCAAGGCTTCATTCTAAATTAATTTAGGCAATCCTCGACATATGATCACAATTGAGCCCAAATTTCTGTTGCCAAGTGAGACATTTGTTAAGTGAGTTTTACCCCATTTTATGATTTTTCTTGCCACAGTTGTTAAGTGAATCATTGCAGTTATTAAGTTAGTAGCACTGTTATTAAGTGAATTTGGCTTCCCCATTGACTTTTCTTGTCAGCAGGTTGCAAAAGTTGAACACATGAACCTTGGATACTGCAACTGCCATAAATATGAATCACTTGCCTTGCCTCCGAATTTTGATCACATGACCATAGGGATGCTATAATGGTCACAAGCATGAAAAATTGTCTTAAGTAACTTTTTTTCTGTGCCGTTGTAACTTTGAACAGTCACCTAATGAACTGTTGTAAGTTGAGGACTAACTCTCAGCTCCTTCTGCCGGGGGATCCATAGATAGCAGGAAAACACAACAGGACACATGCAGAGTCTTTAGTGAAGTTGGTTTAATGCTAACAAGAGCTCCGGAACAACACTAAGCTCCAAACTGGTTTAGAGTTGGCACTATGAACATCTGCTTTGTAGAGCCCTTTATGCCATCGCCCCACCCCTCCCTCATTAATTCAGGCAGCAGCCAGCAATTAACTGTAAAGCGCATTCTCCTGCGGCGCCCTCTCTTCCGGGTTTTTCCTGCGGCGTTAGCTTCACAGCCGCTACTAGAAAACCTGCTTTTCCTCTTGTGGATAGTCCCCCTTGCCCTCTCCTAACCTGATGCTCTGCCCTCACGGCTGCCTGTTCTTGGTGCCACCACCACCACTTTGCTTGTGAATCTTCGTTGGGTGCACTCCTGCATCTCCGCGTATGTGTGCTTGTTGTCCTTCTCCTTGATAGGATCCTCCACCTCTCCAACCCAGCATTGTCAAGCAGAGATTCGGGTTCAACACTACCTGTATGTTCTACCTCTTACTTAAATGCCTTAAACTAATATTCATTGATATGTGGTTGTCAATTTCCATTTTATTAGAGATGTCATATTGGCACATCTGGGAAAACCTGAATCTGAAAGTTTCCAGGTTTTCTCCACCTAAAGGAAAGTTCAAGTCCCTGCCCAACACCCATATATTCATCACAAAGTCCAATCAAAGCACCATCCCAACTGGAGATGCCTCCCAGTTCCAGCCATCCAGGTGCAGGGCAAGATGTCCTTGACTCTCTGAGAAAGGAATGTTATTATAATGTTATACTGTATCACCCTGGCTCCATATAATCCCCTCTCCCAGTTTCCCACAGTAGTAAATGTGGCAGACCTGAAGATCTAACGAAAAAGATGGCTTCCAGGCCTGACACTGGCATTCACTCTGTTTTGGATGATACTGAACTCAGATTGAAAATGTACAGAAGGAAGCCATCTTTTTCGTTAGATCTTCAGGCCTGCCACATTTACTACTGTGGGAAACAATCCAATGTTCAGCAACAGTTTGAACTTACAACACCACTGAACAAGTAGTAATTACAATTAGACCTTATATTATGGCTATTGCAACATCCTGAGGTCACATGAACACAATTTGTGACCCTGCCTGCTGGCTTCCTACAATATAACTCGGTAGGGAAGCTGTCAGGAAATCAAAAGCCAGGGCCATATGAAGTCCTCACTTAATGACCCATACAGTCCTCGTTTAATGATGGAAACCAGGACTGCTGGAGCTGCTGTAACTAAGTGGCACAGTCATGTAGATTTTCAATTTACAACCATGTTACTTAATGACAGTTTCTGGTTCCAATTAACATGGTTAAACAAGGAAGTACCTGAAAATCCAATCTAGTAGTGGTTGTTGTTTTTTTAATTCCCTAGGTGACTCTAAATGGTAGTGGGTGCACAGTGACATGTGTTGTGCCAGCTGTGACCATTTCTGAGGTAGTTGGCTCTGGCAAGAATTACCATATCTTGATCCTAGCATATACTATTGAATGTGTTTTCCATGGACTTCCGTTCAGAATTTTCAATTGGTGCAAATGTTTATAAAGTGGTAGATAATGTTTTGCCTGTACTGAGAGACATATACTGATTATTAACTCTCTGCTTAGGACATTACTATTGGTAAAACTATCTGTTTTAATACAAACCTGTTTGGAAGCAGCTTGGCAGAAGAGACCCATTCAAAGGATGACCTCGCTTTTTGAACACAGCAAAGGACCTTGTCTTATGCTGCTTTCAAGTTACGGAATAATTTCTGCCTTCTTTTCTACTTCTTGGAATGGAGTTAAAATATTCCTTTTCAGCCAGTATTGTTTAGTTTTAAGGTGTGCTTATAATGATTTGTTTTTTAATTCTTTTGCTGCTTTGCAAAAAACAAGCAAACAAACAATAAATTATTATATGCATTTTTCTTGAATAAAAGAAAAATTCGTATAATAATATCAGTGATGAGAACTGAGTAATTATTTTATTGGATGGAGGAGGGCTGATGCCAGCAAAGGATGTCTTACTTTCTGTTGCTAATCGTTTACTGAGCAGGCTACCAAAAGAGGGACTGTCTGATTTTCAAAGGGCTTTCAAAAGTAGATTCAGGCTGTAATGAGTTCATTTCTAGGGTGAGAGTTAGCTCATTCCTGCTCCAATTCACCTCAGTAGCAATGCCTATCTTTAAGCTTTTGCTTCACTGTCCATTAATTGCTTTTCTCTTCACCTAATGCTTCTGCCACCAAAGCATATATATATTAGAATATTTTATTGCCAGGATATTCTTTGATAATTGAAAGTAATAGTGTGATCACAATCTCCTTTAGAGCCAGGCTGAACACTTGTGGAGAAACTGTTTCTGATAATAATGGCAGAAGAGAAAGAAGAGGCATGATAAATTGCTACAAATTCAATAGATGTATTCAACTGCAACTCTTCCTTGTGCCCTCAAAAGCAAATCCATAGACTGTGTTACATAATTAGGCTGTCCTAAGGTGATGCAGGAAGCAAATCTTTGGAATGTGATCTAAAACCAGCATCCTGTGTGGCAAAATCACCATGTGCCTCTTTGGTGGGCATGCTGCCAAAGGCTTTAAAGGATCATTAGGCAACTTCTAGAAATGTTGGGAAAATTGAATGTAACAGTTATGGGCATAGAATGAGACAGGAAATCCCTCTGATGCTGCTGGCATGTCAAAATGCAGACCCAGTGGAAATAAACAAAAGCCAAATGCAATACAGAACTCCGCTTTGAAATTCAACTGAACTGACGTGGTTTAAATGAAAGAAAGAAATAAAGCAACTTCTCCTAATGCAGCTGTATGGGGACTTGCCGAGAACATCTTAGGTAAGGGAATACTGATAAAATCCAAGAGGATCCCATAGTTAAACCATCTATTAAAATCAACAAGGAGACAATGAAAAATCAAAATTTCTGGTAGGTGCTTTCATAGTTAAAAACACGTGCTTGAAAATTTAATTAAATAACAACCCTGAACATAATCTAGTCTAAATATTTAGAACAGGAAGTACAGAAATGGGAACCTTTTGATCTATTATTTGCCCATTTCTAAATAAGAAATAATTTCCGTAGAAAACGCATATCTGCATGCAGAAGGCCCCAGATTTCAAATCTGGCATCTCAAGTTCAATTAAAAAGGATTATGGAATAGCTCAGCGGAAAAGCCTTCACCGGGAGACTTTAGGAGTTGCTAATCAGAATGCTGAGTTAAATAAGCAAATATTCTAACTAAATGTATACTAGATTCTTATGGTCTATTCAGTGCATGTAATACTGAGTGGACAAACTTTCTGAATGAGAAATGAAATCCTCCTCTATGATAATTATTTATATTTCAGTGGTACAAAGTAAGACATTTTATTTTTGAAAGCTGTGGTATTGAAGCAATCAGAGCCAAGACGAACCATTCATCCTGCCTCTCCCCTCTCTTCCTTTCCCAATAGGCTCCCAGTACAATGAAGGAATGGCTTACCTTCAGAAGTTATGGGTACAACATCACTAAAGGTAAAAGATAAAAGCTGCCCTTGCACATATGTGCTAGTCATTCCCAACTCTAGGGGACAGTGCTCATGTCTGTTTCAAAGACTACGAGTAATCCTATTGCATTGATGAATGAAAAAAGCTCAGCTGCAAATCACAGAATGCAGAATAAAACACAGTTCCACCATTCAGGATATTGTTTCCTCTGGGGATATAAATAAAACTTTCCAAGATAATGCTTACCATAGTTCAGTGACTACGTCATATAAATGCTAAACCAACCTTTGTTTTTATTTTGACAGGTTGGAAGATATTTTTATACTCCAACAACTAACTAACTCCTTTTGAAATGGACCAAGTGCAATTTCACTGCCGTGTATAAGACTTTTGAAAAGAAGAACAGGACAAGAATTGAGTTAAAATTAAAAGGAAGTAAGGTAAAGGTAAAGGTTGCCTTCGCACATAGGTGCTAGTCATTCCCGACTCTAGGTTGTGGTGCTCATGTCCGTTTCAAAGCCGAAGAGCCAGCACTGTCCAAAGATGTCTCTGTAGTCATGTGGCCGGCATGACTAAATGCCAAAGGCGCACAGAATGCTGTTACCTTCCCACCAAAGGTGGTCCCTATTTTTCTACTTGCATTTTTTACATGCTTTCAAACTGCTAGGTTGGCAGAAGCTGGGACAAGTAACGGGAGCTCATCCTGTTACATGGCATTAGGGATTCGAACCACTGAACTGCTGACCTTTTGATCAACAAGCTCAGCATCTTAGCCACTAAGCCACCACGTCCATCACTAAAGGTTTTTAAAAAGATACTGGACAGTCATTTGTCTGAAATGGTATAGTGTCTCCTGCTTGAGCAAGAGGTTGAACTCTGTTATTCTGTTACAAAAAAAGATAGAAGATGAATTTGCCACATTTGAATTCCTTTCTTAGAAATTGTCTTTGAAATTGGGCCAAATAGCCACAGGTTGTACTCCCAAGGATTCTCTGAATTATCACTATTTGTTTAGATCAGTTCTAATTGTTTTTCTTCCTGTAAGGATTCCTATTTCTTTATTTCTTAGCAAAGCTCAGAAAGAACATATGGTTATGAATGACATCATCATTCTTTTCGCTCTCCCAATCCTATGTTTTTCATTCAATAACAATGATAATTAACCAAACTTTTTTAAAAACCAGCTCATTAACAGTCTAATGTAAACTGTGGTGGATACATGCTACTTTTGTCCTTATCATTTCTAACAAGCCAATTAAACTATCTCTTAATTGTTTGGTGATATAATTCATTGAATACTTCTGTGAAAATTCAATACAGGAGAAAGTAACATTTTGCAATATTTCCTTTTTGCAAAAAGAAGTCACTTGTAAGTAACAAGAAATCTAAAAACATCAAACAATGGCAAAGTTAAGAATTTAACTTTGAAGAAGTTTTAAGATTTTTTTTAAAAAAACAAGTATTTTTCTGGAACTGGGGAAAAAAAGGAACCAGATGAAATGCTTTTGGGAGAGTGCTATAATTGAAGTGCCAGCAATGAGAAAGTT
Source organism: Masticophis lateralis (assembly GCA_030761175.1). Lineage (NCBI taxonomy): Eukaryota > Metazoa > Chordata > Lepidosauria > Squamata > Colubridae > Masticophis > Masticophis lateralis. The sequence continues at coordinate 83,024,222 of JAUDYJ010000003.1, read as the reverse complement.
TTTTTTTTTCTTGCTAGCTACGTTCCTCATCTGAGAGGACCAAATAATTGCAGGTGGTTTTTCACTGAAAATTTTAATGTATAGGCAAGTAGGGTTGGAGAGAGTTGTCCTCCTTAAGTACAGGATTGATTCATATACACTTTAGAACTGATTAAGTGGATCCCTGACTTGATAGTGTTTGAGAGCAATTTAAAATAGTTCAAATTGGAAACTTGAAAGTTTTATTCCACCTAGATATTCTTTGTTACTACAATATCATTTGGACTATTAGTGAAAAATCTAAACTTGTATCCTGTTAAGAATTATCTTCAGCTGACTTAGCTACAATGAAACCATGATTTTCCATCATTTTTATAATTTGTAATGCTTTTGCTATTCTGAAATGGTATTCTATTGACATATATCCCAATTTTACAGGAAGAGAATACCATTTTATTTCCATATTCTTATCAATTGATTAAAAATATTATTGCTCTTGAACTGAACTGAAAGGATAACTTTCATTGTAATTCTATTATTCTTACTAATCTTCTGTCATCAAATTTCTTGAAATTTGAAGTTTTCCCAGAAAAAAAGAATATCAAACTTTATTTCAGATCCACGTCAGATAAATTTCAGCTTCCAATTCATCATTTTAAGTATAACAAAACTACAGAAAGTCATCGAATCATGACCACAATTGAGCCTAAAAATTCTGTTGTTAAATGAGGCATTTGTTAAGTGAGTTGCACCGTTGTTAAGTGAATCTGGTTTACCCATTGACTTTGCTTGTCAGAGGTTGCAAAAGGGAATCACGGGACCCCAGGCAATGCAACCATCATAAATAAGATTCAACTTTGAATGGTCACTAAATGAATGAATGAATGAATGAATGAATGAATGAATGAATGAATGAATGAATGAATGAATGTATGTATGTATATATATATATATATCCTATCTGATTATAATATCAGAGTTTGGTCTAGTGGACACCAGGTTAGAAAGCAGGAGACCATGAGTTACATTTCTGCCTTAGTCATGAAAGCCACATGATTGACTTTGGGCCAGTCATTCTCTCTGAGCCCAACAACCCTGGGTTGTTGTGAGGAAAACAGGAGAAGGAAGGTGTGTTTGATATATTCACCACCTTGAATTATTTGAAGAAATAATAAAGGTAGTAAGTAAGTAAGTAAGTAAGTAAGTAAGTAAGTAAGTAAGTAAGTAAGTAATAACAAGATCTTGCATGTTGACTGTTCATAAAAACGTATCTTAGAGAGAGGCAAATTGGTAGATTGATTATCCTCAAAATATGACTCAGAAAAAATCCAGTAGATCTCATGTGATTGCAACCTTTGCATATCTGCTACTTTTTAAAAACAGGACATTGTTGATGTTATTTAACGTTAGTTCATAAACCTGAAAAAAATATTTTACAATTATTTAGAACCAACTCCTTAAGCACCAACAGCATTTATTTCTCTCCAGGTTTATGCAGAAGTTTAAACAGAAGACAGAATGCTTTAACAAATATCAAAGAGGTGCTCTGGTTATTGTGGAAGCTAGGAAGCACTTCTCACAAATCTGCTTTTTTTTTTAATTTGATTTATATGCAGTCCTTCTCCGGAGACTCAGGGCGGCTTACAATGCGTTAAGCAATAGCCTTCATACTTTTGTATATTTTATACAAAGTCAGCTTATTGCCCCCACAACTAGGTCCTCAATTTACCCACCTTAGAAAGAATGGAATGCTGAGTCGACCTTGAGCCTGGTAAGTTTCGAACTGGTATAATTGCAGGCAGCTGGATGTTAATTGCTGCCTTAGTAGGAGGCATTAGCCTCCTACGCCACTCAGGCTCCTTTGAAACATGGATAGTCCTATATGTATCAAAACTCAATCAGAAAGGAAAAGGGGCAACAACACACAACAACTGAGAAATGAATAATGAAAATTCTGGTATTGTTCCAAAAATATTCCTATAGAACAGCAGCTCCCAACCCAGTGGTGAAATCCATTTTTTTTTTACTACCGGTTCTGTGGATGTAGCTTGGTGGCCGTGGTGTGGTGTGGCTTGGTGGGCGTGGCAGAGGAAGGATACTGGAAAATCTCCATTCCCACCCCACTCCAGGGGAATGATACTGCATTCCCAGCCCACTCTAAGGGGCCAGCCAGAGGTGGTATTTGCCTGTTTTTCAAACTACCCAAAATTTCTGCTGTCGGTTCTCCAGAACCTGACAGAACCTGCTGGATTTCACCTCTGTCCCAACCTTTTGGTCCCCAGGGACCAGTTCCGTGGAGAAAGGTTTTTCCTTGTACTGGAGGGGGCATGGTTTTGCCTGCATCTGGTCGATGGGGCTTCACTTGTTTGAGTGGCCTGGTTACTGGCATGATGTGGACTGGTGCTGGACTGGGGAGATTGGGAACCCCTGCTGCAGAAGAACACCATGGTATCTTTAATGAGCTTGAAAAGCCTTTCTAAATGAAAGGCCTTGCTGGAAAAGTGCTGCCAAACAATTACAAAGAAAACCACAGCCTCAGTTAACCTGTTGACCGGTGGGCTATTTGTGAAAATATTTCATGCTAAGTACCAGAAAACTGTATCTGACTGCCAAATCCATTGTTTTCTCAGTTGGCAGCATTATCTATGCTTGGTGCTGATGTTTAAAAACATACAGCTCATGCCGTACATCAATATTACACTGAGAGTTTGTCAGGAAGAGTGCCAGTTTATTACTTTACATCCTAATGCATGTGCACACTGGGAATTGCATGTGTGTGGTTATTCCTAACTATTCCTCGTCCAATAGAAATGTAGGAAACTTCTTTAGACAGGGACCGTTTCCTGGGTAGAGCAGAAATCAGCACTACCAGACAATTTTTCTTCAGAAAGATTTCTTTCTGGCATATATAAAGATGGCCTGTCCTTCATGAAGATGACATGAACTACCACAGAGGTATCCTAGATGATGCCAAAGGAAACAGAAAAAATTGCAGAAACATGTGCCAGGACTGATTCCCTTGCATGATCCCATCAGCTGATTTCCTTCTATCTAGTTACCACATTTTTCCATCTACAAGACACCCCCATGTATAGGATGTCCCACTACTTTTCTTACCCAAAATTCAGAAATCAGGCAAAAACTGTCTCAGGCGGTGGGGGTGGGGCCTGTGCATAAGACAGTAGCCCAGGCCAAAGCGCTGGTGGAACACCAGTGGGTCAGAGAGGGTGCTGAAGCAAGCGGGTGTCCTACCTGCTTCCCTTTCCTGTCCAGAGCTGGAATGCTACTACATTTAAATGCCAGTAGATGCTGGCCTTCTTCCGGTGGGCCTGGGTAACTGCTGGAGAGAGATGGACCCATTTCAGCACCTGGCACCTAGATGCCCTCATTTCTCCCAAGCGTTTATTTGCCTACCTGATTTCCAGCTCTGCTGGATTGCATTTCTCTGTCACATTTCTCACATCATGTGCAGGGAACACAAAAGTTTGTGGGACTAAAAAAAAAAGAAAGTTCAATCAATCAATTCCAACTTTGTGACATTTTTTTTTTCATGAGAAGTTTCCCTGCACATGAAGGTGAGAAACCCAATGGAGCTGGAAATCAGATAGGCAAAGAAAAGCTTGAGGGAAGTGAGGGCATCTGGGCAGTGGTGTGTGGGGCAATCTCCACAGCATGGCGCTGCACTGCAATGGAGAAATGGGAAATGGACCAGCTGGCATGAGGGAAGGAGGAGGCCACTTTCCCTGTTTCTTCTCCCCCTGCTCCTCTTCCTTCCCTCATGCTGGCCACTCCATTTCCCATTTCTCCATTGCAGTGCAGTGCCGAGGATCCACTTTGATAGCGGCGGAGGTAATTTAACAACTGGTTCACCCAGGGTCAGGTTGGCCATTGTGGCCATTTCCATCTTATATGTGGAAAATACAGTATCTACATTCTCTAAATCATCACTTGGCAATCTGACTTACTTTACCAAGTTCACGAATCACTTATTTACTTTACTGAGATCACTGAGAGATGGAGACAAATTCCTTGTGAATCTAATCACAACTGGCCAATAAAGAATTCTACATTCTATATCAGGGCAAACCATTCCATATAATTTACCAATACACTGTTTTCTTTTTCTTTTATGGAGAGGAGAAAAAAAGGACTCACAATTTCTTACTGGAAACATCTTGAAAATTAATATGGTAACATAAGTGAATTGCAGAGCTTAGAATTAACAATGTCACCAAAATCTATATTCACCTGGGAGTTATTGGCTATATTTCAAAACAGGACTAAATTTTTTCCCCACAAAATTCCCAAATGTAGATTTTCAAATGGTCACTATTTTCATAGATATTTGGTTCTTTAGCATAAGTACCACTCATATTAGATAAGGTTGAATGTTTTCATGGCAATTGTTTGAAGGAAAGGAGTTTTAGAATATCATATATATTTCCAAAGTGCTTGGCATATGGCAAGCTTCTCTTATTACTTTCCTGCTCAACTCTTTGAATCCCCTTGCATGCCAGTGTTATATTTGCACACAGGAGGGGAAACTGAGTCTGATAGTAGAAATAGTGTAGAGAAAAGATGGAAAGATTTGTCATTACCCACCATGGATGGAAATGGTGAAATTGCTGGGATGGCAAACTGTCTTCTTTAATTACAGAAAGGTCATTATTAACATTTATCAATGACTGAAAGCCCCTTCTGGACTTTTTTTGCATAAAAAAGAAAATGATTTTGTAACTTATGGTTTTGGCCATTGGAAAAAATAGCTTATAGAAAGAAAGGAATTATGATATAATTTTAGCGAGAGAGGTTTGATTAGAATTATATATATAATTGCTGAGAGGAGGAGCAGAAGATACACAAACACACACAAACAAAAACTTTGTTCTTTTTTATCTCCTTTTTTTCTTTGTTTCTTCTCTTGTTCTTTCTTTTTTCTTTTTCTTTAGTTTAATCAAACTTTTTTTAAACAAGTAGAATAGCATAAAGAAGCATGGAGATGTCCTTAAAAAAGCATGCAACAGCTGTTAAGTAAACACCAAATTGGACTCAGGAAAGAGTGAGAGAGAAACTCAAGACTGAACCACCTTGAATTTCTTTGATATCAGAAGGAATAAGAGGGACAAAGGGAATCTCTCTTAATTTTAAGAGCCCGTTATTTACTAATAACCTGTTTTATCAATAGCATTCCTATATGTTATTGTTAAATAACAATATCAGTATTCCCTAGGTAAAGTTTTCAGTAATGTTTTCCATAAAAACATGCTAGGGGTGTTTGAAGATAAACACACTTAATAAATTTGCATTTCATGAGAGGGGAAGGAGGGATATTTTGTTATTTTGATCATAAGAAAGGGAGTCAGCATATGTCATCCTACAAAAGAAGTTAAAAATATATCAAAGCTTGAGATTTAATAGGCCTTTGATCATCTCTGGAGCCTCAAGAAATGCTTGAATAATAATATAAACACCAACTCCAAACAGAAATTCATTAACCAAATTATAACAATTTAATGTATCATATTAGAAACACTTACATAAGAAATACATTGGACACTGAAGTTAGATCAAACCCAGAAATGCAAATTTATGCATAATTTTCAGAAACAGCTGGAGATGAAGGAAAACTTCAAATAAATATGAAAACAGTGTAAATTGGCAATAAGCAAATAAGCAAAAGGTTGTGGTGATGTTTTCTAATTTTACTCTGAAGTAAAGATTCTCTTCAGGGAATTTAAGCAGTACTTTAATCCCAATAAACTCACAAATATATGTGGAAGATTACAGACTACAATCTGTAGTTTAATTGAAGATTATAAACCACAATTTATTTCAATTGTTAGGTTGGTTGATAGATATTTTTGACTTCCCAATCTAGTTCTGAGAGAGACTGGCCCAACTGGCTTCTGTGTCCACATGAGGACTAGAATCTGGAATTTCTCATTTCTACAACATATTTGATGCCTACTCACATTTTTCTTTGCATGGAACATAAAATATAATGATGATACAATATGATACTACAGTTTAAAACTATAAATATATATATTCTTCAAGGTAATGGAAACTGTCACTGCATATTACTACAACATTACTATAATTGCTATCAGAACAACTACACTCTTAAACTAATCATAAGTTCTAGGAAAGCTTAGAGAAATATTGGGTGTTATACTTGTACACAGATATCAACTTTACCATTAGATACAACATGTAGTTCTCGACTTATGACTAGTCACTTAATGATAGTTTGAAATGTTCTCTTGGCCAGCAACCATCCTGCATTTATGGTTGTTTGCAGCATCTCAATCACGTGACAATGATTTATTATATCCCTCCCCCCCTAAAAACTAAAATTTACTTCCAGTTTTTGGCAAAAAAATGTCCTATAGTAAATAATGGCTTCATTTAATGACCATTGTGATTTGCTTAACAGCCACAAAAAGGTAGTAAAATTAGGTCATATGGGTAAGCCACTTTACAACTGTCACAATTAATGACCATAATGGACAGGGTCCATTGTGGACATAATTTGAAGACTACTTGAAACCTTCTGATTTGATTGCAACTTTCTATAGTAGCCTTCCTGAAACTAGCACTCATTATTCCATCTGGAAACAACAGCAGCTATTGTTCAATATAACTGAAGAGTATCTACTTAGTAAAGGCTGCTTTATGCAAGATGGAATTCGATTACATATACAGTAGTTAGTATAAGATTTTACTACTTACAGTCTTTTTGGACTGTTGCCTTCCTGGCAGAAGATACAGAACAATTAAAACTCGGACCACACATTTTCTGAATAGTTTTTATCTCAGAACTATAATTGCACTCAACAATGAACTAAAGGGCCACCATCAGTGAACTGTTGGGCAGTATTACTTGGTCTGTTGTGTGGATGTTTGGGTGGTTTAGAGGTGGGAGTGTGTTTGGGGATTATGTGTGTGGGACCTGGTCTTTGGGTGTCAAGTAAATTTCATTGTATGTGTATACTGTGTATACACATACAATGACAATAAAGATTATTATAATTATAATTAATTATAATTATAATTATAATTATTTTATATCTCTTTCTAAGACTAATATTTACCGTATTTTCCGGCGTTTAAGACGACTTTCTAACACACAAAAATCTTCTCAAAAGTCGGGGGTCGTCTTATATGCCGGGTGTCAGTCTCCTGTAACCAGGCAGACCAGTCCGAAAGGCTTTGACGAGCCTTAAATGGCTCTAAGGAGCCAAGCTGAATTGCTTGCTGAGTTGCCGCTAATCAGCTAAGTTACACACAAGCCCCGTGTAAATGGGAAAAACTTTCCTTTTACACAAGGCTGGCCATCCCAGCTGAGTTGCCTGATCGCCAGAGCTTGGATGGCCAAGCCCCGTTTAAAAGGGAAAAACTTTCCTTTTATACAACGCTGGCCACCCCAGCTGCTAATTTTTGCCTGCTAATTGATACGTAGCAAAAATCCCCCCCCTCCAGCTTGCTTACCTTAGCTGCTAGCCGCAATGCTTGCCTTGCCTTGCCTGCAATCCATTGCATCAGTAAGCAACTAAATCTCCCTGCCTGCAATCAAGCAGGCAGGGAGTTGTGGACTTCAACTCCCAGAATTACTCAGCCAGCAAAGCAAAGCTGGCTGAGGAATTCTGGGAGTTGAAGTCTACAAGTCTTAAAGTTGCCAAGGTTGGAGACCCTTATTCTATTGGGTAAGTTTTTTTCCCCCTTTGGGAGCTTTAAAAAAAATAGTTAATTGGGGGGTTTTTTAGTTGTTCTTTTTTAGACCTAGCCATTTAAAGACTAGGTCTAAGTTTTAGGCTAGGAAGTTTTAAATTTAACTTTCATAAAAAAATAAAAATAAAAATAAAAATAAAAATAAAAATAAAAATAAAAATAAAAATAAAAATAAAAATAAAAATAAAATAAAAAAATGATAAAATTTGTGCAGCTTTCTGAGATTTAGTGTGTTTCTGTAGAGTTTCACTCTAACTACACAAACGCACAAAATCTCACAAAGCTATATGTGGAATTTTGTGTGTGTAAAGTGTGAAAGTTGTTTTTTGGGGCTTTTTGTGGCTGTGTGAGGTTCCTGCTTGTTGCAGGGGCCATTTTGGGTCTAGCACAGCTGCTTTTACATTGTGGGTGAGCCAGTTGATGTTTTTTAATTTTTATTTGGTGTGCGTTGGAAGAGGGGTCGTCTTATACAGCAAGTATAGCCCAAACCCTATATTTTTACAGGAAAAGTCAGGGGTCGTCTTATACGCCCAATCGTCTTATACGCCGGAAAATACGGTAAGTAATGCAGTGGTGAAATCCATTTTTTTTACTACTAGTTCTGTGGGTATGGCTTGGTGGGCATGGTGTGGCCTGGTGGGTGTGGCCTGGTGGGCATGGCAGGAGAAGGATACTGTAAAATCCCCATTCCCTCCCCACTTCAGGGGAAGGATACTGCAAAATCCCCATTCCCACCCCACTCTGGGGCCAACCAGAGGTGGTATTTGCTGGTTCTCTGAACTACTCATAATTTCTGCTGCCCGTTCTCTGAACTGCTCAAAATTTCCACTACCGGTTCTCCAGAACCTGTCAGAACCTGCTCGATTTCAGCCCTGAAGTAATGGTATACAAAGATCAGAATCATTTATATGATTGACAGGTAAACAAATGCAGTTTATGGATGCAGAGCATACTGCTTGTTCTTCTGGAAAGGTCAATGTTAAACCAGATGTCCCATATTCTTAATATTATTCTTTGGAAATCAGGATTTTTACATCACTCAAAAGTATCAAAAATAAATCACATCAATGTTTTACCACTAACAGATAATTAACATTTAATGCTAATGTATCAGGAGAATCAGTTTATTTCATTCTCCATAAACAGATTGCTAAAATGAAGAAAAGTGATATTTTAAACCCCATAGGCATGGTCCTTTATTGTTTCTAATGTATGCTCTCCAAAGTATTTCAAGAAAACATGTTTCCCACAAAGCAGCAATTAAATGTTATTTTCCATAAAGGATTTTTTAAAATTATTCTAGTTTACATACAGTTTTTACAGAAAGAACATATATTAACTACAATATAGAGTTGTATATCTCTGAATCTGCAGATCAATCTATCCATTTTTCTATCCTCATTTTCAGGGCAGCATGTATATGCATGTGCATGTATATATATGTGGAGTACATTCAGAAAGTATTCAGATCCCTTTACTTTTGTCAATTTTGTTATGCTGCAGCCTGATTCTACAGTTGTTGAATTGTTCAGACCCTTTGCAACAGCCCTTGAAATTTAGCTCAGGTGCCTCCCATTTCTCTTGATGCTTGCTGACATGTTCTACACCTTGATTGAAATTGACCTATGGTAACTTCAATTGATTGGACATGATTTGGAAAGGCACACACCTCTCTATAGAAGGTCTCACAGCTGATAATGCATACTGTAGCAGAGCAAAAGCCATGAGAGCAAAGGAACTGCCTGCAGAGCTCAGAGACAGGTTTATTGCAAGGCACAGATCTGGGGAAGGCTACAATAAAATTTCTGCTACACTGAAGCTTCCTAAGAGCACAGTAGCCTATTTGAGCATAATTCTCAAATGGAAGATGTTTGGCACAACCAGGATTCTTCTAAAAGCTGGTCGTCCAGGCAAACTGAACAATTTAGGAAGAAGGGCTTTAGTAAGAGAGATGATGAAGAACCCAATGGTCACTCTGACTGAGATTCAGAGATCCTGTGGAAATGGGAGAGAGTTTCAGAAGGACAATTATCATGGCAGCCCTCCACCTATTTAGGCTTTATAGCAAAGTGGTTAGATGGAAGCCTCCCTTCAGTGCAAAACACATGACAGCCTGCTTGGAGTTTGCAAAAAAGCACCTGAAGGACTCTCAGACTGTGAGGAACAAGATTCTCTTGGTCTGATGAAACCAAGATTGAACTGTTTGGCTTCAATTTTAAATGTTATATCTGGAGGAAACCAGGCAACACTCATCAATTGCCCAATATCATCCCAACAGTGAAGCATAGTGATGGCAGCATCATGCTGTAGGGTTATTTTCAACATCAGGGACTGGGAGACTGGTCAGGGTTGAGAGAAAGGTGAATGGAATAAAGTACAGATATATCCTCAATGAAACCCTGTTCTACAATGATCAGGGCCTCAGACTGGGTGGAAGGTTCACTTTCCAACATGACAACGATCCTAAGCATACAGCCAAGACAACACAGGAATGGTTTAGGGACAACTCTATGAATATCCTAGAGTGGCCTAGCCAGAGCCCTGACTTGAACCCTATTGAACATCTTTGGAGAGAGCTGAAAATGGCTACCCATCGACGGTCGCCATCCAATCTGGCTGAATTTGAGAGGATTTGCAAGGAAGAATGGCAGAAAATCCCTCAATCCAGGTGCCCAAAGCTTGTCACATCAGAAGACTCGAAAAGACTCGAGGCTGTAATTGCTGCCAAAGGTGTTTCATCAAAGTACTGACTGAAGAGTCTGAAAACTTATGCCAATGTGATATTTCAAGTTTTTTTTCTTTTTAATACATTTACAGACATTTTTAAAATTCCATTTTCACTTTGTCATTAATGAGTACTGAGTGTAGATTAATGAGAAAAAAATTAATTTCAGCAACCGTAGAATCAGGTTGCAGTGCAACAAAATTGACAAAAATGAAGGGGGCCTGAATACTTTCTGAATGCAATATATATTCAGTATACATTCTGCATTTCCAAGTGCCTGCCTACTGTTATATTTGAGGTGTTACAGGTAATTCCAAACCTCTACATCAATTGATATTGAATATCTTGATGCTTTGCTGTTGTAGTCATAAATTACAGCCACACTTGTGTGATTAATCCCAGAAAGATGATTTGCAATGAGCTACTGGGTTTAATTGGTATATAAATCATGAAACTGGTTATAAACTTAGACTGATGTTAACCATAATAAATGATTACACTTTTTTTCACTTATTTTGCATGCTGAATATAATGCCAGATTAATGATCTTCTGCTAGCCTTTACATTCCAACAGTTGTAATCAGATGCCAGAACATTCTGTAATCTCTCATAGAAAACCTAGTTGTCAAACAGGCCTGCGGAAGCATGTCTATTCCCCCAAAACAGAATTATCCAAAATAATTCAGCTTAATAGCAAAGCATAAAACATGGCCAAAAGTATAAAAAAGAGGGGGGAGGGAGGAAGAGAAATAAAGCACCACGAGCAAGGACTTCAATATGTGCTACTTTTCAAAGATTAAATCCAGCTTTCTGCATTATGAAAGCCGATGGGAAGTCAAAAAATTCAGATTGTGAGGAAGATTGACGATTCTCAGTGGCTATAATTAATCCTAAAGGAATAAAACAAAAATGCTGATCTTGAAACAAAGTGAAGCTGTTTACCACAACATAAACTATGTCTACATAAGTCACTCATACTTTTCTTTTCCTAGCGACATTTGCAAAATAAATATGCCCTGATGACCCTTACAAATTTTAGCTTTCTCAGTAAAGACACACTGCCACAAGAACAAGTACGGTATTTTGAAAAGAATCAGAAAATATATTTTTCCTCCAATCATAGAACCAAATGTTTTTAGTTTTGACTAGGACTACATTTTCAGTACCACTAGAAACATTACTTATATGGATGGTTTTTCAAAATCTGTTTTATTTTTGTTCTTTGCTTTCCATGCTGCTTTTGTTACTGGTACTGTAATAGTATACATGGTGCATGCATATTATAAACATATCTATTACAGTTCGCAAAAATGCAAAGAATTTACACGGAGTTTGCGAAAGGCTCCGTTCCAGCTTTCACATAAGTGTCTGAACTTCTTATGCAGAAGTCACTTGTAGCATTGATAGTATCACTACCAATTCTGTGTATTCCTGTACAAAAGTATTAACTATCACTATTTAGATAAGTTTAGATAAATTCAGACAATAGTGTAATATTAGTATAAATCCATAGTATTTTCATATTTGGATCTTCTTTCCATTCCCCAACTTGGGCAAATTAGAATTTAAATTTAAAAAGTCCTTGTCGTATAAAATAAGAGAGATTTACCTGTAAGAAAGGGACAATAATAAATAATTTAAATGTTAAGACTTAATGCAAGTTTGATTTCTGTTATTCATTCAGCTTCTTAAAACTTTATCACAACTGTTATTTAAACTCACGTGCCCTGAATATATATTAGATTCTGTCTGGGAAAAAAAATTCTGGCATTTAATGATGCAATCATTTTGCATCTCTCTCTTGACACTAACTTGGCTCTTCATATAGCATTTTAATCACCCCATGAATCTAGAAATAATGCTAAATGTGGTATGTCCTTTTTCCATTCATGTGTAGAATTGTAGATTTGTTTTCTCCTCTACAAATTCTCCCAATAACTGGTACTAACAAATCAAAATCCCTGGATATAGAAAGGCTATCTACCCAGATAAGAGAGCATTATTTTTCACATTAAAACATTAATTACTTTATAGACAGCCAATGTGTTTGGATATATAATTTTTTAACTGTAAACTTTGAAATTAATGACCAAGATGCTACCTCTTTCTTCTTGCCATCCTTATTTCAAGTAGGTAAATTGAAAGCAAATGTGGAGGTTTACTTTTTTGTAAGACTTGGAAAAGTTCAAAAGGAAATGGCTTGTTACTGTATCTCAGTTTGCATTCGCTTTATAAATGGTCAAAGATGACCCCCCCCAACATTTTTTAAAAAAGTTTTTACTTTTAAAAAAGATAGGGTTGCCAGGTCTGCTTCCAAAAAATAGCGGACAAGTGGGGGGTGGGGGGGGTGGTTAAGTATTAAAAAAATAAAAAAAAATTACAATTAAATTATATATTTTCTTACAAACATTTTAACAAGTATTAAAATAATCACTTCAAAACTTTACTTAAAATTCAAAACATCAAATATATTATAATAATATGTAAAATATTAAATTACATTTTACTTTGCTGCCGTGTGTATTTTTTATTTGACTGCGCAGCTTTGATCAATTCTTTGTGTTTAAGGAAGCAGTCGTCTATGTTCGTCAGTCCACAGATTTCCCATGACGCTGAAAATTCATTCAACGTTTGCATTTGATACTGGAATTGATGCACAATTCCGCCGCTGTCACTCTCATCACTCGATGCCATTTTAGGTCAGTCGACACAAGCTACAATACATTTTAAAAATGTGAATTGTACATAATTTTATAATATATTTTTATTTTAATCTCATTAATTTTTTGGGAGAATCGAGTTCGATGGATATTCGATCTTTGTCTCATTCTAACTTATGAAAAAAAAGACAAAACACGATTCTCCTATCCTTATTGTCTTAGACTGTACAGCTTTAGATTAGGTACCATTTCATCATAAAGCTTTTGAATAAAAAAAAAGGCCACTATTTTGTGAAAAAAAATAGTGAACATAATATGAAAAAAATGGACTGTCCGCTCAAATAGTGGACACCTGGCAACTCTAAAAAAAGATAGCAAAAATAATGTAAATGTAAATACCAGCGGCATTCTGTTTTGTGTAAGCATTCATCTTGCCATAGATCCATTGAAGGAAAATTCCCTAATTTGTTTCCTTCTATTAATCATGGTAGAATTCTTTATAAACTACAGTGAAGTAAATCACACTGTGTTCAGTATAACCATCTTATTGAAAATAATGCTGTATATAAATATCAGCTTAGCAAGCTGCTCTAGTTATATATTATTCAATAGCGTAGAAACAATTTTAAATATCATTTATTAAATATTATTAAATATTTCTATTTATTTGATTTATATCCTGCCTTTCCCTTTAATTGAATAAAATAGACTAGAAAATTATAAGGCTCAGAATAACTTAGCATACAATTACGTATTTTAATTATTTTGCATCTTTACTCAGTCACAAAGAGAAGCAGTTGACAACATCAAGATGATCATAAATATTTCTATTAGTTTACTATCTTGTATTGCTTCAGAAGACACGAGACAATCCCCCAAAAATCCCCCAAATATTGTAATATTTTACTGTATGAAGAACTTCATATATGGATTGCCACTTGAATGTAACTCAGGAGTGACAATAGGATAGTGTCAGGAACAACTCCCAGAGGATCTAGAGCAGGGCTGTCAAACTCCCGGCCTGCGGGCAGGTGTGTCATGTGCTGGCCACGCCCAAGCCTGATTTATTGAAGGGAAAAAAAGTCCCAATACGTCACATAATGCCACTGTGACAATGTGAGTTTGACATCCCTGATCTAGAGTAACCTTTCTCAAATAGCTTCCAGAAAACCTAAAAGGTCACCAGAATTCTGAGATAGATTGTGGGGTTCTTTTTTTTAAAAAAAAAATAAGTTTTTGAATATTAGTGGAAATTCTTACAGGCCACACAGCTCAGCTGCCAGTCTTCCTCTTTGGTGTAGTTATAAACATTATAAAATATGAATTGTGTAGATTAGAAAGTTAATTGCATTATGAATGTTTGGTATTTTTGCTACTTTTATGCAGGGATTCTCTGCAACGGGCCTATTATTTTTTGAACATTTAAAAGAAACATTTTAAAATATTTAAGGAACACAATAAATGACTACCTAAAAAGAAAAAGAAGAAAATGAAAACTGTTAGATCGGCGCAGGAAAGAAGAAGTGACCAGCAGGGTTCAAGTAACAAGTTTTAATAACAAGAACTGAACAGCCTGTGCGCTGCCGGAGCTCTCCTTATATACACTCCGGCAGACGCACCGCCCACTGACAGGGATTCAAAACTCCCGCCGAAAGGATCTTTAGCCAATCCCAGGCGGATGCCCTTATAAGGACATAACACTCCTCCCCCCTAGTTCTTAGTCAGTCGATCAGGGAAATAGTCACTAAGATAAACAGGACGTCTACGTGCCCGCGTAGACCTGCGCAGTTCACTGTCAAGATGGACACTCTCCCGGACGGAGGGTGTCTGCTCTGCTCGGGGCTTCTTCCCCGGTGCCGGGCTGGATCTGGCCGTCGAGGACGCGGGCACAGTGTCCGAACCTCCGGCCGGGTCACGGACCTCCGCCTGCGGGCGATGCTGGTCTGCCTCGTTCCTGCACGGATCGTGGAGCCGCCGGTGTGGATCCCTGCTCTTGACCGGTCCGGAACTCCTGAGCCACGGTAGGTCCCTGGGTCTCCCTCGGGTTCCCTCTGGTCTGGGGTCGCGCCGGTCTGGGTCAGGGTGCGAGTCCGGCGGTGGTGGTTGGGTTAAGCCCCCGGGTTCTCCGGTCGAGTCCGGCTTACTCCCGGGGCGGCAGGCGGACGGAATTGGTGACTGGTCGGCTCTGTCGGGGTGGCGTAGGCCTACCTTGCAGGGGTGGTGTCGGCCCTCTCTGCGCGGTTGGTCTGGTGGTGGTGCCGAATGTTCCCTCTGGCCGCTGGGCTGCTCGACCTGGTCGGGTTGGTGTTGGCCTACCCTGCCGGGGTGGTGGAGGCCTTCCTTGCAGGGTTGGTTTTCTGCGCGGTTGGCGGGTTGTTGTAGGGCCTCCTGGAATGTTGGCTGGAGGTCCCCATCTCTGGGCTGCCGGTCGCCCACTTCGCAGGGTTGACGTTGGCTTCCCCTGCTGGGTTGTCCCCGGTCTACTTGCCTTGCCGGATCTGGTATTAGGTTAGGTGCCGGGGTGTTTGTTCTTCCCTCGGGTCGCCGGTGTGCCTCGTCTGGGTAGTTTAGGCCTACTTCGCCAGGGTGGTTTTGGCCTGCCTCGTCGGGGTGGTTTAGGCCTACTGCGGCGGGGTGGTTTAGGCCTACCTCGTCGGGGTGGTTTAGGCCTACTGCGCCGGGGTGGTTTAGGCCTACCTCGTCGGGGTGGTTTTCGCTCACTTCCCTCCACCTTTTGCGGAGCTGGTTGAGATGACGTCTCACGATCTGTCCATCGTCCAGCTCAACGCGGTAGGATTTGGGACCGGTTGTGCTGTGTACTGTAGCTTTAAGCCATTTAGGCGAGCCGTGGAAATTAAGAGCGAATACGGCATCACCGACGGAAAACTGGCGAAGTTGGTGACTGGCTGATGCGGGCACCTCAGAGGAGTATTGCGGGTGCAGTCTGTCCAGGGGTGACCTGAGTCTCCTGCCCATTAAAAGTTCGGCGGGGCATTTTCGGGTGGCAGAGTGAGGCGTGATATGCTGGGTAAGCAAAAAAGTGTCAATGCACTCCTGCCAGTCCCCCGGGCCCATCTTGGTGAGCGACTCCTTCGTGAGTCGCACCATCCGTTCAGCCTGCCCATTTCCGGCCGGTCTGTAAGGGGCAGAGAGGGCATGGTGAATGCCCAAGCCAGCCAGGAAAGCTTCCATGGGCACGGACGTAAGTTGGGGCCCGTTGTCTGAGACCAGAACGTCTGGGAGTCCATGGGTCGCGAAGAGGCGCCGGAGGGCACGGATGGTAGCTTCCGTTGTGGTGGATGCCATGGGGACGACTTCCAACCACTTGGAATAGGCATCGACCACGATGAGGAGGTGGTGCCCATGAATGGGGCCAGCAAAGTCTATGTGAATGCGCGACCAGGGGGAGCTCGGAGTCTCCCAGGGCATCGGGTCAGATTGAGGCGGGGCGGCTCTGACTTCTTGGCACGGGCTACACCTGGCGACCCAATGTTCAATGTCTTTGTCCAGTGTCGGCCACCAGACGTAGCTCCGTGCCAGGGCTTTCATCCGGACTATGCCCGGGTGTCCTTTGTGCAGCGCCGTAAGAGTCCTTCGTTGAAGAGAGCTGGGAATCAGCACCCTATCTCCCCATAGTAAACAGCCGCGCATGGTGGACAGCTCCCCTTGCTTGCGGCTGAACGGGATGAAGTCGTCGCTGTCAATTCGAGTCGGCCAGCCTCTCAGGACCCAGGAGTGGACTTGCCGGAGGATGGGGTCAGCTCGCGTGTGCGTCGCTACGTCGGCAGATGTCACCGGACAGTTGCTGTCGTTGTCAATATGCAGCAGCTCGAGCGTGGGGGCCGGGTCTTCCACGGATTCGGCGGATGGGCACCTGCTCAATGCGTCGGCGTTTGCGATGGCTTTACCAGGCTGGTGGACGAGGCTGTAAGAGTAGCCGGCGAGGAAGATGGACCAGCGCGTCATCCGGGGGGACATGAAGGCTGGGGTCTGCTTGTCCCCTGCTAGTAGGCCGAGGAGAGGCTTGTGATCGGTGACAATGGTGAATTGCCGTCCATACAGGTATTCGTGGAAGCGCTTCACCCCTGCAACAATAGCCAACGCTTCTTTGTCCAGTTGGCTGTAGTTGCGCTCAGCACTAGACATCGTCTTAGAGAAAAATGCGATGGGGGCTTCACGACCGGTAGGCAGTTCATGGCTGAGCACAGCGCCAACTCCGTACGGGGAAGCGTCACAGGTCAGTCTGAGGGGCAGTGTCTCATTGTATTGAATGAGCACACTGTCTGAGGTCAGAAGTTGCTTAACGGCTCTGAATGCAGACTCTTCCTCACGTCCCCACCTCCAGGAAACCGCCTTCGCCAGCAAGCGATGGAGCGGCTCAGCAACAGTGGCTTTCTGCTGGAGGAAAATAGCGTAGAAGTTAAGCAATCCAAGGAAAGCCTGAAGCTCCGCTTTGTTTTTGGGGCTGGGAGCTTCATGGATAGCTTTAACTTTTGATTTGGTGGGGTGGATGCCAGAACTATCTATCAGATAGCCCAGGAACTCGACTTCCTGTACCCCAATGATGCACTTGTCCCTCCGGACTCTCAAGCCCTTCTCCCTGAAACGCTGGAGAACTAGCCTCAGCCGGTCCAGGAGTTGAGCCTTTGAGTCCCCAGAGATCAGTACATCATCGAAATAAGGCACCACCCCTAGAACGCCTTGGAGAAGGCGTTCCATCATGGATTGGAAAATGCCAGGGGCTGCACTGACTCCAAACTGGAGACGGTTGCACTTAAACGCGCCTCTATGGGTGACAATAGTCTGTGCCTCCGCCGTTTCCTGATCTACTGGCAGTTGCTGGTAAGCCTGGGCCAGGTCCAGTTTTGCAAAAATTTTGCCCTTGCCGAGTGAGTGCAGCAAATGTTGCACTACTGGCACGGGGTATGCGCTCTGCGGCAACGCCTTATTGATGGTCACTTTGTAGTCGGCGCAGATGCGCACAGATCCATCCTGCTTCATGGGGGTCACAATGGGAGTTTCCCATGAAGCATGATCGATGGGTTCCAGGATACCTTGGGCAATCAGCTTATCTAGCTGAGCGTCTACTTTAGCCCGCAAGGCAAATGGAACCCGGCGGGGCTTGAGCCGAATTGGGGTTACCCCCTTGTCCAGATTAAAGGAGATGGGTTTCCCTGAAAAGGTCCCTAACTTACCATCGAAGACTTCTTGGAACTCTCCGATGATTGAGTCGAGTTCGCCTGAGCTAATCTGGTGGATGCCTCCAATAGAAAGCCCCAGCGGCTGGAACCACTCCACGCCCAGCAGGGTCGGGCGGCTATGCTCCACGACGGTTATGGGAAGCTGGCCCTGGAACTGCTTGAAGGCGATCCGGAGGTTGGTCCGCCCGATGACGCCGATGGGGTTTCCGCCGAAATCCACCAGCTTGGAGTGCAGAGGTTCAAGTTGGCGCTTGGAGAGATTCGGCTTCAGTCTCTTGACCTGGTGCCAGTCAATGATCGAATAGACGGAGCCTGAGTCGACTTCCATCGTGCACGGCAAGCCTTCAGCCAACAGTGTCACGTGGAATTTTGTGGCACTGTTGGTGCTGGTGAGGGCGATCGTTGTCTGGTTCACAGCGCCGCCATGAGAACTGTTGCGGTCGTCGCGCTTTTGCTGGATTGAGGACCGTTTGGACGACCTCTGGGAGTCGCGACGATTTTCTGGAATCTGGGGCTTGATCGACTCAGGAACAGGATCAGAGGCTCTGCATGCCTCTGCGATGTGCCCCCTCTTAAGGCAGCGTCTGCAGGTGGCATCCCGCCAGCGACAGGATTGGCGGGGATGGTGTCCCTTGCAACTGCCGCACTGAGCGGCGCGGCGGCCATCGTTTTGAATTTCCCGCCTGGGTGGGCGGGAAACTTTCAAAACGGTCGATTCTCCCTCTGAATCTGTTGGAGTGGTCGATTCGTCGGATGATTCCGATGACGGTTTGCGGATCTTATGGATCCCTCGGGACTGGAGCATGGCAGCAGCGGCGGTCTCGGATGTTTCAGCAGCCGTAGCCTCCTCAAGAACGTCCTTCAGGGACAGTCTTTTCCTGCTCAGGAACTTCTTTTGGAGGTTGGCATCTCTCATCCCGAAGACGATCCCGTCGCGTAAGGCATTGTCAACGTTCTCAAATTCGCAGTTTGCAGCGATTTGACGCAATGCCGCCACAAAGTCTTTAAGCGATTCGCCTTCCTTCTGATTACGTTGGCGGAAGGTAAAGCGGTTCGATATGGGGGTGCCTGTTGGTGCATAGTGGTCTTGCAGGGCAGTCTGCAGATCCACCCAGGACATGACTTCAATGTCCCTGGGTGCGACGAGGTTGACGGCGAGTTCCAGAACGTCGGAGCCGCAGTTAGCGAGGAAAAGAGCCCTCTTCCTCTCGTCGTCTAGGTTGTTGTAACCGTTTCCCCGGAGGAATTGGCGGAAACGTATCATATACGAACTCCACTTCTCCCGGCTGGGGTTGAAAGGAGCCAGCGAGGCGAACGGCGCTTGCGGCGTTGCCATTTCTCAGACCGCGTCGAGTGACTTCAGCTCGTTATGGCGATCGTGCCACGCGGAGGTTCTTCTCTAGACCTTCGTCGCCAGTGTTAGATCGGCGCAGGAAAGAAGAAGTGACCAGCAGGGTTCAAGTAACAAGTTTTAATAACAAGAACTGAACAGCCTGTGCGCTGCCGGAGCTCTCCTTATATACACTCCGGCAGACGCACCGCCCACTGACAGGGATTCAAAACTCCCGCCGAAAGGATCTTTAGCCAATCCCAGGCGGATGCCCTTATAAGGACATAACAAAAACGCACTTAGTATTATTCACTTTGAGAAACTAAGCATGTTTAGCTTGCTCACACATATTGACTTCATTAATATCATTAATGGTGAGGCAGTACATAGGAGGGGCATAATGTATGAGCAACACTTACACACTTTGTGCCCTTGTATATATGTGGTGGAATTTTTCCAAATAGTAAAAACAAAGAAAATAGAATATTCATTGGAAATTCATCTAATTTACTCTCTCTCTCTCTCTCTCTCTCTCTGAACTTTCTGTGCTCTCAGAGAAACAATTGACCAAATAAAATAAAATAAAATAAAATAAAATAATAAAATAAAATAAAATAAAATAAAATAAAATAAAATAAAATAAAATAAAATAAAATAAAATAATAAAATAAAATAAAATAAAATAAAATAAAATAAAATAAAATAAAATAAATAAATGTCAGCTAATGCTGTTTTATCCAACTCAACAATTGAAGACATATGTGGGTAACATAACATATTTCGCTGGATAAATTATGAATAAATCATTGGGATATCAAACCACAATCTACTCAAAGTAAATCATGATCATTAATCTCTAAGGCTTATTTTTTATGAAAGATGGAATGATGACAGGAATTGACTTAATTTTTTCCTGAATATTAATGAAGATCAGAGACTATAGGTGCTTAAAAAATTATTTTTTAAAAAAAGGATCTTGTCTGAAAGACTTGTATTTTAAGGGGGTCAGTATCTTTACGACAATAGCATGTCAATGCATATTTTAATGAAAAATATAGTTGCCATTTGACCCAAAAAGCCAACAGTCTCATGTCTACATTTGTGACCTGATATTTTGATATGCACAAACTAGAGGTCATGTCTGAACAAATAAAAATGAAGTTGGAACTTTATATCATCTTCCCCCACTATCTCCCATTTCAAGTATGACTTGACAGTTTTTGTTGAAGCAGAGTACATCTGATATAAGTTATACCCAACAGCTTGCTAAAGTTCCACAATTCACTGAATTTGTCTTTTGAACTGAATGTCTTGCTCCCTTTCCTAATGGTAGGCCTGGCCTTAGCAATATCTGCCTTCTAGTGGTGGGAAAATCACTTTCCATTTTATCTGATTTTACTTTTGGAACTAATGTAGAAATTGAACAAATATCTTTTAATATTCACAATTCCCAAAACTGTGAAAATCAATTTAATTATATAGAGATACATATAAATATAATGAGGTGTTATTTTTAATACGAATATAGAAAAAAGCATTATATTCATTACAAAGTTTACAAATTGATTAAAATTTCAATTAAAATGATTGCTTTAAGATATGGGTGCTGCAAATTAACTGCCACATTTTTAAAAAATCAGCAATTCAACATTTACAAAAACAGAATTGTCATATCAAAGTTTTAACATGTCTAGAAGGAAAGGACATTAAAAATATCTAGAGCTAAATGACCAAAATGCTACATTAGCTGCTTCATTGTCATCTATGGTAATTTGTTTTGCATTGATCATTTTTCCATTTATCTTTAACTTAAATTAATTGTACTTAATTATCACCTAAAAACAAAACAAAATGTAGTCCTAAAGGAGATACATTTTTTTTAAATGACAAAACTGGAAGGTGTGGCTTGTATGTCTTTTAATGTATTTTTGTTACTATTTAATGTCTGCAGTGTATGCAATAATATTTTCTTTTTTAATTTAAAATTTTACAAAATTGGGCAAATACGGATGACCTTTCTTTTAAAACAAATCAAATAAAGATGAAAATGAGACTGGGAAGACCACTGTTATTTTTACCCTTAAACACCACCATCCCCATTCACATACCACTTCCAAACAATTTCATACCATTATTTTGGTTTTGTATTTAAAAAATAAAAATATACTTCATGACTGATACATTTATGTTGCCAGCCCAAATTCAAATAATGCTCTGTTCTTCAGAGCCTGGCTTGCAAAGGCAAAGTAAACAATAAGAATAACTCTCTACAAGCTTCATCTCAGTCCACTCTGAGGAGACTTAGACCCTTATAAGTTTCCCTATTATTTTTTGGAGTATGGCTGGTCATTTGCTTGATTCCTGGGCAATAAAAATAACTTATAAATAATCTATAATTTTAATCATAAGTCCTTTTTTCAGGAATAACAGAGAGCAAAGAAGACAAACTTGATAGCAGTAAGCCAGAGCAATTCCCAGGATGACAATATGAGGCAAGGAAGATATGACTAAGACAGACACCTCCTTCATTTCACAGCAGCATAAGAGGGAGGGTGAAATAAAGCACAATCAGACATGCAAGATTCTGTTATAATAGTCTATCTCAATAAAAGTAGTTCCCTGGAATCTGCTTCTTAGTCTACATCAATGCTTCCTAAACCTGGATAAGTTACCCAAGAAATAGTTTTTCTTTGTGCAACAACAGATAGACTCATCATCCATCACAATAGCAACATTTAGATTATCTTAAAGATTGCTACATATACTAAAATATATTTGAAAATCTCCCAAGTATTCCTAGTAAGATGAAAATCAATGAAATTATCAATGACAATGTCTTGAAATGATATAAGGATCATTCAATGATATTGCTTTTATAAGTACTCCTCAAGTTACAACACATTCACTCAGTGACTCTTTGAAGTTACAAGAATGGACATCATAACTGAAGTTCAATATGACTTTCTGATAAGCAGTTTTGGATAATGAAAGAAACAGTTTGGGAAGCACTGGCATATATCATGGGTTGAAGAGGTTCTTTGTTCTTAAGTAAAAACTGAAGCATATGTTCCAGATGATTGAATTAATTTAGATTGATAGCATAGATGCATATGTACCACTGGTTTTCTTTAAGTTCAATATTGAACAGCTAAATATGGGAATGCAGTTCCCTGCCAATAATAACCTAGAAATAAATCATTGGATTGCACTGGGTCACACAGAAATTAAGAACATGAGCCAAATATGGAAAAGTAAGGACATAAGCCCTCGTCATTTCCCGACTTGACTACTGCAATGCTCTCTACATGGGGCTCCCCTTGAAGTGCACCCGGAAGCTCCAACTGATCCAGAATGCAGCTGCGCAAGTAATTATGGGAGCAACATGGTGCTCGCATGTAACACCTCTTCTACGCGAGCTGCACTGGCTTCCGGTGGCCTTCCCAGTGCGCTTCAAGGTGTTGGTTCTTACCTTTAAAGTGCTCCATGGCTTAGGACCTGAGTACTTACGAGACCACCTGCTGCAACCGATAACCTCCACCACCAACCAATACGCTCTCACAGAGTGGGCCTACTCATGGTACCATCATTAAAACAATGTCATCTGGTGGTTCCAAGGGAGAGGGCCTTCTCTGTGGGGGCACCTACGCTTTGGAACAAAATACCACCTGGAATACGAATAATCCCAGATCTTCGCACTTTCCGACGTGCTCTGAAGACCTTTCTATTTCAACAAGCAGGGCTAGCATAAACATCAAAATTCTATGCCAAGGTCTTAGTAGATATACCAAGTTGACTTAATTTATTATTTACTGTTTATAAAATATATTTATATGTATATGAAATCTTAATCTGTTCACCTCCCTGAGTCCTTTGGGAGAAGGACGGTATAGAAATTCAATCAATCAATCAATCAATCAATCAATCAATCAATCAGCCTAGCAACCAAATGTAGGTTGGTCCGCTCTATTGTGCTCCCTATGGTTGTAAAAGTTGGAGCTTAAAAATGTAAGACAGGAAGAAAATTGACCAATTGAGCTGTGGTGCTGGGGAAAGCTCCTATATATTCCTTGGGCATCAAAAGCAACAAACAAGCAAGCACTGGAGGGGAAAAATCACAGAACTGCCTCTCACTTATTTTGACCATGTTGTGTGGAAGAATACATTGGAGAAAGCAATTATGTTAGGAAGAATCAGAGGTAAAAGGAAGCCAGGCCTCCAAAGAACACAATGGCTGAATGCCATCAAAGTTGACACCAACCAGAGCACAGAAAAACCCAAAGAAGCAGTGCAAGATCAAAAAATGTAGAGAATCTGGCTCTCAGAATTGCCAAGAATTGGACACAACAGAATGGATATCTTCATCATCATCATCTCCACCATATTTGTTCTTAAAGAGTAATGGAATATTCTATTAATGGTACTGTGTTTCTCCAAAAAGGTGGCCAGGTCTTGTTTTTTGTTTTTTTTTTACACCTGAAAAAATGGCTAGCCCTTCTTTTTGGAAGGTTTTAATTATTGACTCACCTCATGGCAGTGGCACTAAGAGCCCAACCCAGCAGAAGTTTGCTGCTGGCCGACTTCTTCTGTGGCCCCTTACCACCACTCACATGCATCACCCCAGGCTCTGTTCTGCCTTCAGATGCCTGCTGGAAGGCATCTGCAGCCAATAACGGAGCTCGGATCGATCCAGAGCTCTGTTATCGGCTGTAGTTGCCTTCTGGCGGAAGAAGCAGCCACAGAAGAAGGTGATGGAGATATCGGGGTATGCGAGACCTGGTAAGTAGGACAGCTCCACCCCCCATCCCCACCCTAGCTTATTTTTTACCTGTGTGCCTTGCCCCATCCCCCGAACCCTGGGGTGGACGGGGTCTTAATTAGGGCTAATTTTGTGGGTGGGGCTTAATTTGATCACATGCACTCAAAAACATTATAGGGCTTCTTTCAAGGTGGGTTGTCTTTTTGGAGAAACACGGTATGATCTACTCACAAAAGCAATCATGATATAGGTATTTAATGGGGGGGGGGGCTTGGTGTATGATACATTTTCTTGTATGAACAAAAGAAAGAGGCCAAAGATACTCTTGTGTAAGCACACTTGACAACTCCACCTATCTGTGAGAATATGGGAAAATAAAACAAAATAAAAAGGATTTAGACATAAAACGATGCTCCATTTTGAAGTAACTTCTAGAGACAAATACCATTCAAATGTCTTTGAAAAACCACTAAATTAAGCAGAAATTAGCAGTTAAGTATTTGAGCCCAGAAAGTTGTATGTTTTTACATCTGTGTCAGTTTCTTTGTATTTACAAAACAGATTAATATTAATGGCATGTTTGACACATAATTAGCCCTCTCAAAGAAATTCCTGTTGGGTGATAAAAAGAGCATTATACAGGAGTAATGAGCAGCTTATTTTCTTGCAGACATAATTGTTTGCAAAGATAATTCATATCTGTGACATTTCAGAGAGTAGGGGAAAAACAATTACTAAGCACAAAACTCAGTACAGAAACATGAAACAGAACTCTACGTTTAGTGAAACTGTCCCTTATCTCAAACGGTTGACAGCAGGTAAGTGTTGGCTTACAAAGGCTCCATTGTGCAGAATTCCAGTTAGTGCAATAAACCTGCAAGCAATTATCACGGTTCAATGAGATACGTCTCTGGTACTGGCCATTCTTCTGTGTTCATGTATATCTGGCAGAATGGGGCTTTTCTTATAAGGTGCACAAATTGTTGTGATGATATTCATCTAAAACCTCACAGGATGATGCATGGTGGGAACTAATAAATTGATAAAACCAGGGGTGAAATGCTCCTGGTTCAGACTGGATCATCCAATCCGGTAGCGATGGCAGTGGGTGGTTCAGAGAACCGGTAGCAAAAATCCCTGCCTCCGTCTCCCCCATGCCCAGCTGAGCCACACGATCATCGGAAGCTTCTTTTTTACTTTTAAAAGCATTTTTTCTACAACCTCTTCCGACGAAAAAATGCTTTTAAAAGTAAAAAAAAAAGCCTCTGATGATCCCGCAGCTCAGCTGGGATCATCAGATGCTTTTCAAAGCATTTTTTTCTGCAACTTCTTGGCAAAAAAGGTGGTAAAAAAAATGCTTTGAAAAGTTTCTGACAATCCCAGCTGAGTTGCCTGATCGGCAGAGACTTTTCAAAGCATTAGAAAAAATGCTTTGAAAAGTTAAAAAAAAAAAGTTGGCCACGCCCACCCAGTCACATTACCCCACACACACACCAAGCCATGCCCACAGAACCGGTAGTAACAAATTTTACATTTCACCCCTGGATAAAACCCAATACAATTACAATGGTTTCTTTTTATTTGGCTGTATTTAAAAACACACACAATACAATACAATACAATTTATTATTACAGTCTTAGATCAGAACAAAATAAAAGCATTCAGAATATATACACTTAAAAATTCTAGTATAAAATAATAAATAGCAACTAAAATCTATAATAAAATCCAGTGTCAATTATACATAGTCTTGACTGTAAGATAGTTGCAATTCCTATACACATATAACACATGCATACACATATGCACACAAACATGATATGAAAAAAGGAAGGAAAAGAAACTGATGCAATCTTGTAGATTATCTACCCACCCACCCACCCATTAATCCATCTCTCCCAGCACACAAGATTTAATTAATTACCATTGACAACTACAAAAAAAAAACCAAAAAAAAAAAAAAACCCAAACACCTTCTTGAAGACATAGTGACTATTTTGGGTGAATGGTGAATGGTGAATGGTGTCTACTGGCTAAGGATCAAATCTCACCTGCATGTTGAACATTGAACAAAGTCTTTTAGTAGCTAGAAAATAACCAGTGAGTTTAGCAACAAGAAGCAACCTTGAACATTTCACCTATACTGCTGTCTGCTTGTTTTACAGACTCTCTTGAAATGGTGAAATCTGCAGAGCTTGACTTATACCTAAACAGATATCAGACAAGTCATCATACATCTCTGGTGTTTGCCAGACTACAAACAGTCGCCTTAGTTTTGTCTGCCATGCCTTTTGAAAGACACTTTCCTTTCAGTACTGCAAGCTTGGGAAGTTCAAACCTTGTTAAGAATTGGCCTCAAAATTTGGAATGGCAGTCCCCCAAGACAGGATTCCTTTGTTGTTAGGATCTCTCAAATGTTTTTCAGATTTCTTTTAATGTCTCTTGAGCTTTCTTCAACATATTGGTGTGTCTCCAAGTGCTGTATTTTCTCATATTGTATTATAGGTCCTATTCCCTTATGATCAGTTTTCCTATACTTCCTGATCTGATTTACAAACACACACACACACACACACACACACACACACACACACACCTTTGGCAAGAGGTACTCCTCCCTCATATGCCAGGAGGCTGCTGACAGCTGTTAGATGCATCTTATTGCTGAGGCAAGTGCAAAACCCTTCTTTCCAAATAATAAAAATGTCCTTGGAATTTCTATTGCCATAGATGACTGAATTAAGAATAGTAGCTTTATCTTGCCATAATTAAAACTATTTCTAAAATACCCAAGTGTGCTGTTACAAACAGTTCCTCCAGTTAGAAACAATTCCTAAGGTCAAACAGCATGCATCGCTGGAGGCAGGTAGCATCTGTGTGTCCAGCTGTATCTGAAAGGCTTCCGTACTTCATTGTCTCAGATGTTTTCTACAATGCAGCTATGGAACAGAACTTATTTATTGTCTGCAACATAAAACTTGACTGTGTTCCTGGGGTTCTTGCTTGTGTGGGAGTTTTTGCTCATACAAGAATATGTGTGAATTCTGGAGGAGGAGGAGGGGGGGGGAAGGAGAAGGGAGAAGGGAGAAGGAAGTTGTGTCATTCATATCCTCATTGAAGAAAAAACCATACCACTGTCAATGCTGTTCAACTTGGCTTCACAAACTAGTTCCACTGACCATTCGTAGGAGTGTCCAAATGCTAAGCCATAAAATATCCATTTTTCTTCTTTTTTTTTCCTTCTGGTTTCAAATAATATGCAAATATACCCCAAACTCTAGAGAATATCACAACAGTCACAAACACCCCCATGACCTATTATGACTTTATTAAAAATTTGAATCAACATCATAAACATATTACTTGATCAAGTCTCCCTTCTGGTTGATTCTGCTACAGGCACGCCTACATTAATTTGCATGTCCCTGTATATTTCTAAAACTTGTTTTTCCATTCTGAGTTTCCAGCAGACAAAATAAGACAATTATTCGAAGTGTACCTAGGAACTAAAAATAGGTAGCCCAGAACCAATTATCTCTATTCCATGGCTGCATTGGGAAAAACATATGAGACAAAGAGTTAAAAAATGTACTTAATGCAGTGTGTATTGGGCTAAACAATTTACCTAAAGAAAAACAGCTTTTAAGGAGCACATCCTCAGTCTTAATAGAGATAATTGGCAGATTCCAACTGGTTCTTACATCTAGAATGGCCTAGAGAGTTTATGATGCCTAGATATTGTTATGGAAATATAAATACCTCTAGAATATGACCCTTTATCAGTGGCTTGCCAGAAATCTCTCAGGTAATGCACATTTGCTCTTAGTGAATAGCAGCACAAAATAGCATGTTTAGTGAAAAGGCAAGCCAGCTTTGAGTGGTATATTTAAACAATCTGCCAAGTACAATAGGATAGGAAAATGTGTGATTGTCACTGGTCTGATTTGTATACAACACAACCCACACACAATGCACAAACAAGATTGGACTAGTCGATCTCTCATTGCCCAACTCATCTCACAGGTTTGTTGTTACGGGGAAAATAGGGAAAGGAAGAAGTATTGTGTGTGTTCATCACCATGAGTTATTTCTAAAAAAATAATAAAGGGAGGAAACAAACAAGTACATAAATCAAGTCAGGCTCCATTATTATCAGAAATGCACAGTCTTCATTTGATTTTTCTAGCAAGTCAAGCACTAATACATACATAAAATGTAAATAACTTTCAAATTGCCACTCACAGTAGATTAGAAGAGACTTCTAAATTTGCATTCTACCAAATGAACTCAGCACATCTGTCTTGTATAGCAACAGTTCTCTATTGGCCCACTGCATCTTTTTTTTAAAAGATGCTTGTCTGAATAAAAAGCTTATCCCAAAAGCTTAATAAAAGCACACCTTAGTAGTTTGCAATTAGAATTCAAGAATGTTCAATTCCCTCTCTTACTTGTACTTATTTATTTTACTTCCTCAGTTTGCATCCCATGCAATAACCATTTGCATAATTAGCTTTCAGGAAAATGCTTTAAAGAAAATCCATTAAACTGTCCTCATTTCTGCAAAAAAAAAAAAAAAAAAAAAAGGCTGAGACAGTATGAGAAGATAAAAATTGCACAGCAAATGGAATAACCTGTTAAGAGCAACTTATCTGGTTTAAGAAGCTTAGCTATAAAACTGCAATGATTATGCTGGAAAATGGAGAAAAAAACAGTTTGGCAGATTACAGAAATAGCTAAGGAGGATGAGGAAGAGAAGAAGGATTCTGTAAAAATTATTGGTAGGTTTTCCAGGTGTTACATTTAGTATTGACTAATATATAATCATATAATATATAATTATATATTAGGAACACGGTGGTTCAGTGGCTAAAATGCTGAGCTTGTTGGTAGAAAGGTCGGCAGTTCAAGAGGTTTGAATCCCTAGTGCTGCATAACGGGGTAAGCTCCCATTACTTGTCCCAGCTTCTGCCAACCTAGCAGTTCAAAAGCAGGTAAAAAATGTAAGTAGAAAAATAGGGACCACCTTTGGTGGGAAGATAACAGCATTCTATGTGCCTTTAGCATTTAGTCATGCCGGCCACATGACCACAGAGACGTCTTCGGACAGCGCTGGCTCTTTGGCTTTGAAATGGAGATGAGCACCGCCCCCTAGAGTCAGGAATGACTAGCACATATGTGCGAGGGGAACCTTTACTTTTTAGTATATAATATTTTATATACTCTATAAGCAATTAAAATTTAATTTTTACCAGGACTTCCGGTTTATGTGCAATTTCTTGGAAGTAAATCAAAGAAGGGCATGTTTACTTTCTCAGAACTCAAATCCACCTTTCATTAAAATAAATGGAGCCTGGATAGTGATTTCTTTCAAGGAACTCTGGGATTTTTTAAAAAAATTTTGATTTATATGCCGCCCTTCTCCAAAGACTCAGGGCGGCTTACAATGCGTTAAGCAATAGCCTTCATACTTTTGTATATTTATAGAAAGTCAGCTTATTGCCCCCACAAACTGGGTCCTCAATTTACCTACCTTAGAAAGGATGGAAGGCTGAGTCAACCTTGAGCCTGGCGAGATTCAAACTGGTGTAATTGCAGACAGCTGGATTTAATTACGGTGCTTTAGTCTGCAGAGCTAAACCAGGCTCTGCAGACTGGTTATTAAGTAACATAAAAATACCATAACTCATAAAAATTAAATGTACTGCAGTGAACTTTTCTTATATTATCAGGGTAATGTTTCTAAAGTGTATTAATAAACAGATGATCTAATATCACTCTTGGATAAATAAATTTGATATGTTGAGAACATAATCTTCTTTCTGGAAGTACATGTGGATTTAATGTTTTAACATGGACTATAACCAGTGATGGGTTTCAAATTTTTTTACTACTGGTTCTGTGGGTGTGGCTTAGTGAGCATGGCATGGCTTGGTGGGCGTGGCTTGGTGGGCATGGCAGGGGAAAGATACTGTAAAATCTCCATTCCCTCCCCAATCCAGGGAAAGGTTACTGCAAAATCCCCATTTCCTCCTGATCAGCTGGGACTTGGGAGGTAGAGAATAGATGGGGGTGGGGCCAGTCAGAATTTTTACTACCGGTTCTCCAAACTACTCAAAATTTCCACTACTGGTTCTCCAGAACTGGTCAGAACCTGTTGAAACTCACCTCTGACCATAACACTGTAAAAAAAAACCTTGATTTGATGATTGCAGCAGATGGCAGCATCTAGTGATTTTGGCTGATCAGAAGGGAAGGGAAGGGAAGGGAAGGGAAGGGAAGGGAAGGGAAGGGAAGGGAAGGGAAGGGAAGGGAAGGGAAGGAAGGAAGGAAGGAAGGAAGGAAGGAAGGAAGGAAGGAAGGAAGGAAGGAAGGAAGGAAGGAAGCTAGCTTAACAGGGTTGTATCTCATTATTTTGATGTGAAGTTATAAGGACAATGGCAAACCACTTCTCTATGGCTGCCAAAATTGCTACAAGAAATGCCCATATAATCATCAACAGTCAAGCTTGACTTAAATGAGAATTTACATTTATCTAAATGTAATGATTACATCGGTGATTAACACATTTTATTGTATTTCATCTTTGAAATAGAACCTATATTCAAGCTAGAACCTATATTCAAAAAGTAGATGGGGTGGGATAAAATTCAAGTTTGATTTGACTTGGTTTATATTTTATTAAAATTTCAAAGTAATATAGCTAACGTGATTATTTCTCAGGAACTGCCAGTTTGGCTATGGTCTTTAGAAAGGCTGAATGCAAGGCAAGATCATGAGTTCTAGTCTTCATTGAGACTTGAAAGCTGCCTGGAAGATTTTGGACCAGTCGTTTTCTCTCAGCCCAGCCCAAACCACAGGGATGGAAAGAGGGGATTGATTTGATTAAAAATAAATGTAGGAGAAAAATTAAATAAAGAAATTGAGATTGTATTCTTTTATTATTATTTTTTTAAAAAAACAATATTTTAAAAATTATTTTAATGCAGAATTTTTAAACATTTCAGTACTTTTCATAACTTTCTGGACTTCAGCTGTCATGGAGATCTAATAGCTGCCCATTTTGGTCTTCTCCTCTCCCTCCCTTAAAATACTGTAGTTGGAGCAAAATTTGGAATTGGACCTCTTTTATGGGTCTGCTTTTTTCACTTTACTGAATGGTTTTTGCATACTTACAGAAGAGATTATTATTCTGAATATAATGAAGACAAAACCAGCTCCTCTTCTATAGAAGAGTTAGTCTTGATGGTCAGACCTCAAGATGAAACTGTTTCTGCTGCTGAGACTCTTGGAATTCAAGATGAAAGGCATCCTATGTCTTTGGGCAAAATTCAGTTTGGAATAGAGAGTCCTTCCCAGAAGAAATTGACACACACACACACACCAGAAACATACAGAGTTGATCGATAAATTATAATCAATGTGTAACTTTATGAAGGCTAATCATGATAAGTTATATTCTGAGATAGGTAATATTGGTAAAGATATTGGCATACCAGGTAAGAAAATTACCACTCAGGATTGCAACATAAAAATGAAACCATGAAAACAATGAAATTAACAATTAACCCCAAATTAACAATTTGAGCTGGAAAATGTGAAGATGGTGATTGCTTGTTCTCATGAACCCAGGTTGAAGGCAGATTGAAGGAAGCAGAATCTACAGTTTAAAAAGCATATAAATAGCATAGATTTGTGTGATAAAACTTTCCTTAAAATATTAGAAGAGTTGACTCACAGAAACCTAAAGATGAGGGGGATTTCCCTATAGGGACAGATAGAAAACTCAGATTGTTCTGACTTTTCGGAGGTGGGGGGAAATGCTTGTAAGAAATATTTTCATTGTCCTCAGGGTTGGACCTAGAAATAAATGGTTTTTGTTAACTTAGATCACTTCTGGATATCTCCCAAGAACATTCAAGTCATTACTGTTAAATTTCAGAGGGTGCCTGCCCATTATATGTTTCTGAGAAAAGCATATGTGATTGATTCATGGAAATGTAAAGAAAACAAATTGCAAGTTGTTAGTGATCTTCTTCAATCTATGGTTTTATTTTTTGAGGAAGGGATTCACTTTGGCTTTGGCTTTGTTTTTATTATTTTCCCATCTCAGATCAGAACAGAGTTTTATGGCTTATGATACTTTGTTGGCATTTCTGACTAGGTAGTGACTGATTTTGGCATGTGGAAGGCTTACATCTTTGTGATAAGAGTCCTTGGTTTGGTCTTTAGTGACCATCATCGCCCTTTGTTGATGTTCCAATGTTAACTTTTTCCTGTTCTTTAATAAAAAGGAAGGAAAACAGGAAGGTAGTTGTGGTGGCGAACTAGTGCTCATAAAAGTCTTCCCCCCCCCCTTCTTTATACTTATTGGCTTAATTTGGAGAGTAAGTATGTTGGTTTTATATTTTATGTGTTTATTTTTTAGCTTTTTTAGACATTGGTAGCATTAATTTTCAGCACTGTACACATATTTGTAAAGTACATAATTATTGTGTTGAAGATTTTTTTTATGGATCTGTAAATATAATACATTTCATCCTTCATATGTTTAAGTTGAAGATTCTGAGTAGGAATACAAAACAGGAAAAATATTATTAAACAAAAATATATATATTTAAAATAATGAATGGATATAAAGCTGATGTTATTTATACAACAATATCATATTAGAGGTGGCCTAGAGGTGGGGCTCTTGCCTCATAATCAGGAGGTTGTGAGTTTGATCCCAGGTAGAGGCAGATATAGGGTTTCCTGCTTGGGCAGGTGATTGGATTAGATGATCTGCAAGGTTCCTTCCAACTCTGTTAATCTGTTAAATCTGTTAAATAGGACGGTCAGGTATCTCATATATTTCTGGAAATAGTACAGAGACAGCTGGAGTTATGTTTTTATTTAGGAAAGAGATTAGCAGAGTATCAGCACAAGTATATTGATCCTTATGGTGGTGGTGGTGGTGGTGATTATTTTGAATGTATTAGAAGTTAATTTAGTTCTTGTTAATCAAGTTTATGGTTAGAACTGTCAGAAAAAGTTCAATTGGTTGTAAATTGATAGGTTAAAATTCCTTTAACCTTGTGGGGTAAAATTAAGATTATTAAAATGAATTTTGTCCCTCATTTAAGCACTTAGAAGTATTCCCATGTTAATACAAAATAAATATTTTGAATTGATAGATTATTTAGGAAATTGATTTGTGATAGTGGAACACAAAGGGTTTATTCAGCTAAATTGAAACTACTATTAGAATATGGTGACTTTAATTTATCTGATTTGTAAAAGTTATCATCGGGCTAATATTTTATCAGCCACAAAAAGTGGAATGAAAGGGAATATTTCCCTTTCTGGGATATGTTGAAAAGTTATAACTTATTTCCTTTGCAATCATGGAACAATGTATAGTAGAAAAGGTGCTTTATATCCAGAAGCACATGCAGTGGAAAATCTTTAGGCCATATGAGGACATAGACTGAGTTTTTATAATGAGCCTCATTAATACTTAACTATTTGGGGGGGAAATTCTTTGAAAATTGGTGGTAAAATGTTCTATTGGAGAGTATTTATAGAAGCAGGGATCCTGACATTAAACCAATTGTTATGCTAATGACTGTTTTTCCCAACTTCAAATTGGATTTGATCTTACTATTTCACAACAATGGGGAATGGGGATATCTTCAACTTAAGAATGTCTTAGCAGGGGTTTCCAACATTGGCAACATGCTGTCTGAGGAATTCTGAGAGTTGAAGTCCACAAGTCTTAAAGTTGACAAGATTGGAGACTCCTGCCTTAAGGGATCAATATGGAACAAATATTTTGGCCACCTCAAAGGCCTAAAATAAACACTTTGTCATAGCATTCAGTGCTTTGTGTGCTTTTATTTCTACTGCAATAGGCAACATTTCAATTTTAATAATAAAAAAATATAAGAATTATAAATCTAAATAGATTTGCCAGTCCATTATACAAAATCTCCTCCCTCAGAAACATGAAATATTCTAGTTAGGATTGGCATCTGAGGGAATTTAGATGAATTCATTGGCCATTTTAGTTGGCAGGCAGATCATTATAAATGACTTTATTGACCCGTGATTTTGTTCAGCATTATATGCTTCAGTGATCCAAGCAATCAACAGCTGCTTAACGTAACTGAAGAGCCAAAACTGCAAATACAGCTATTGAATCACCAGGGTGCTTGCAATAACTACCGCCAGGTTGTTTCAATTTGCTAAGTTTCTACTTAGTGAGTCAATTTCCTTTTTTCCAAATAACATTGTTTCCATTAGTTGCTTCCAGTTTTCATTTACAACAAAGATGGGTGTAGCCTTTCAATCAGTTATAAGGTTTGCAAGAGCAAAAGTTTAGTGGCTAAAATGGCACCAACTATCATTCCAGATGAACAGATCATAGCAGCTCTTGCTTCTGGAAAGTTACTCTTCTATTATACACATACACACACACACACACACACACGAGAGAGAGAGAGAGAGAGAGAGAGAGAGAGAGAGAGAGAGAGAGAGAGAGAGAGAAACTTTTCAGAAATGGGAATATGATGAAAATTTTAGAACACTCACTGAACATACAACTTGCCCTTCAAAAATAGTTGTTTTTATGCTGCATTTCTGATTATCATCATTCTAGAACAGGTGAGAGGACCAAGGTGTACAATATGAGGACCCAAATTGATGCACTCTTGCCGGTGTACAAAGAAGATAAGACTGGCAATTGTGTGGGAAGAAAAGCAATCAGTTTTCTCTGTTTCCTAAAATAATTTTTTTATCTTCCCATTTTTTAAAATGGGAAGATGATATACACATGTATAGACTGAGGAATATGGTTGTCAGGAGCTACAGGCATATATATGTTAAGAGTATTCATAAAACTGACTTTTATCAGAATTTATTCTTTAGTGGGAGGGTGATTTAGATGATTGATTTTGTTTCAATAATCCAACAGCTTTAATTTCTTTGGAATATTCACAGTATTTATCTTGGGCCCTCTATGACTATCAACATCAAATTTTTGATATGCACTTTAACACAAATATATGCAATGGTACAATGTAACATATACATATTTATTTTGAATGATGGGAAGCAATATGTTGCCCTTTTACCATAATAATACATATAAATAATTCCAAGATATAATCTATCCTAGATATTAAAAATGTTCAGACTTCAAGAATAATACTAATTTTAATTATAAATGAAATCTAATAAAAACTTTTTTTTATCAGAATGAGCTCCTGTTGAACAAAATCCCTATTACCGTTTTTGACCATAAAGATGTAACATTACATTCTTGGGCAACATTTCCTGATTTTGGACAATGCTTCAATAAAGATAGACTTAAATGAATTAGGAAAACAAAAACTGAATTCAGATTCATTCTCCAAGGACATAATGATAGCAACTGCAAGGAATTGCTGGGTTTGTGATAAGGAAATGGAAGAAAGTGATTAGATATATGGGGAAAATCAAATTATACAATAGACAACATTACTCATACTTTATTTTGGGAACCTGGATAGAGATTTATTTTGTAAGAGCAAGTGAGAAAGAAAAATACATTCCCCTCCCTCTCTTTCAGTATTTGCTTTTTTGGAGCACAATGGAATCTGTTTTCAATACAGAGGAAGAATAATTTCTGCAGAATGTTGGGATAATAATTATGAACTCAAATGCAACAATACAGTAGTTGACTATGACAGATCTTTTCAGAATGACATATTAATTTATACTTTTCTCTAAAAGGCTGGAATTATAGTCCCATAAAATGTAAAATAGAAAACAGAAATCAAGATCCAACATATTCACTAAGAGTATTCAAATTAGCTCATTATCAGGGGAGTTACCAGAACTGAAAAGAACTTGAATGATCAGGATGTTTAGTTTTGTGTTGCAGATAAACTATTAATTATTTACTTACTTACTTACTTACTTACTTACTTACTTACTTACTTACTTACTTACTTACTTATATTGAATTTCTATACTCCCCATCTCACTTAAGTGACTCTGTCTTATCCTGAACCTAATAGTGCAGGATATGTCATTTGCTGCTTTTTTTCAGTTAGAGAAAAAATACATTTTCAAACCTGTTTTGCTTAAGGTATAAGAATTATGTCCAGCTATAAAATTACCTCCTATCATCTCCCTTTATGCTTTCTGTAAAAACTTCAGGTTTAGTCCCATTGAATGTGTGTGTGTGTAACAGGTTGGTTATTGGAGCTGGGAAAACATTACACCTTGGTTAGAATGTTCTGTTGATATCATAAGCTTTGGGTTTGCAGTACAGCAATGGATTTCACATGCTCCTTAAGAAAATAAAACCCTAATGTGGAAAAAGGAACTACATTTAAAGTTACTTTTAAGAATTGTATTGTTTGCCTTTCAGAGTTGTAAGAACGGATCCTTTACAAGTGAACTCTTTTCTGCCCAAACATTAAGTGTGTGGGGTGCTAGAGTAGCAGTAAAAGTAAAGGTTTGGCTGTCAGTCATGTCTGACTCTAGGGCACGTGCTCATCTCCGTTTCTTGACCAAGGAAGCCAGCGCTGTCCGAAGACAATTTCCTTGGTGATGTGGCCAGCATGGCTATATGCCAAGGATGCATACAGAAAATCACTGTTACTTTCTCATTGAGGTGGTACTTATTAATCTACTTGCAGATGCATGCTTTTGAACTGCTAGGTGTGCAGGAACTGGGGCAAGTAACAGGAATTCCTCCTGTTGCATGTAGCTCGGATATCGAACCCAGATTGTTTAGGAACAACAAGAGAGGGCTATTACTTTGGGTCCTATGAGCATATTTTTTAAAGTAGGAAACTTAGTTATTTTACACATGCAGTAAATCATCTGTTGTGCTTTAGAGTAAATTTAAATCATATGAAGCATTACTGAATGTTTCTGTTGGGTGTTATTCATTTGGAAGTATTTATACCTAGTGTAACCTGGCCACCTATATTTTAATTTACATAATTTGGTCGCTATTAGCATTGTTAATTGCACATTTTCCATGATATACTAGAAACAGTCATCAAAAGTGAGGTTATGGTTAGTTAGATGTTTGCAGGGGCAGCATTTGTTAGTAACATACTTTGACAATGTGACCCTGTTTTCAACCTTTTTCAACAGTATGGAGAACAACAGATTAAGTACCTGATCTCATGGCCCAATGTAAAGATTTTAAACATCAAATATTGGAATGGGAGACATTTTTTTTTTACTTGTGTTGATGTCACTATGGTGTTGAAGAGAGACCCATTTCCTCACTGCTATTAGTTTTAAAAAGTTTCTAGTCCCACATTTACTATAGGTTATTATAGCAGATAACTAGGGATGCAGTCTTTTCATATTTCAAGTCAATTTTCTTCCATATCTATCTTTGCTCTGATCTTCTCCAGCTTTCTTGCACCTCTCTAACAACAAATCCACATTGGCTGATTTGTTTTCTCCAATCTAGATAGTTGAGAATTAGGGTAGGATAATGTTTTCCACTTCAAGAAACACTAATAAGAATTGGAAGGGGGCAAACCTTTGCTTTATAGTTTAATGTTTCTGCTTCACATCTCTTGCACCAATATATTTTATTGGGAAAATCTGTTTTCACAAATTGCATAGAAAAGTACATATAAATACAGCTGATCATTGCCAAGCTGCATATAAAATGACAGTTAAATACATTGAGATGAAAACTAATCAGACTTGAGATTTAAATTCAGTACCTTTCAGAAGTCTCACATAACAGATGGTGTATACATTAATATGATATGTCCTATATTTCAATTACTCCCCTAGTTTTCTTTAGTAACATAAACAATCATACAATCCTAAGATTTCATGATGGAAAAAAAACCCCAATTATTAATTATATTACATAATGGGGATGAAAAGGAATGACTTCCACCACTAAATAAAGTCTCAAAACCAAACACAGCCCTAATTTTATAAGTTTTATAAGCCCTAATAATGGCGTAAATTTCTTATGAATAGTGGAAATGATATTGCTTTGAAGTTTCTCTAAAGCAGGAGTGGGGAACTTTGGCCCTTTTATGACTTGTGGACTTCATTTCCCATAATTCCTGAGCCTGCCATGTGGGATGAATTCCCAAGTCATAAAGGGGCCATAATTCTCCATCTCTGCTCTAAAGCCTCATCGTTCACCCAATTGCAAGTCACTCTTTGTCAACTCAACCCACTTCTCAAGATTCTTGTGGTGGGAAAAATAAGAGTAGGCAGCATTAAGGAGGGAATATTAAATATGCCACTTTGAGCAATGGTGGGTTTCAATTTTTTTTTACTATCGGTTCTGTCGGTATGGCTTGGTGGGTGTGGCTTGGTGGGGTGGCTGGGGAAGGATACTGTAAAATCTCCATTCCATCCTCAATCCAGGGGAATGTTACTGCAAAATCCCCATTTTCTCCTGATCAGCTGGGACTCAGGAGGCAGAGAATAGATGGGGCAGGGCCAGTCAGAATTTTTACTACCGGTTTTCTGAACTACTCAAAATTTCCGCTACCGGTTCTCCAGAACTGGTCAGAACCTGCTGAAACCCACCTCTGACTTTGAGTTGGCCAAAACAAATAAAGGTGGGATAATAAATATTGATATCCAAACTAGAATGTTGATATATAAAAATATGTAAATGAGAATAAGTTTTAATTTCAGTAACATGGAAAACTTCTTGAGCCTCAAGTAGACTTTCATATAAATACTCATTAAGGCTGGTTTAAGGCATAGGCCTAGCAACATTGTCTATTGTAGCAAGATCAGTGTCTGCAAGCAGCAGTAAAGTATAAAATTGTCCTGTGTATCCTGGGTATTTATACAGTATTGGTGAGATGAGACTAGTGTAAATGTGTCTGTAATCCAGGCATTGGAGGAGTACATGCTCTGTTGTTTCTGTATGCCCAGAGTCACAAGGACATTCTCTCTCTGAGTGTAGCATATTTATTTATCAGCCTTCAAGGACAGCTGAGAAGAAGGCATCTTTCAGAAAGTGTGCTTTCTCTGTTGTGGTGCTTACCCTCTGGAATGAAATTAATCCTGTAATCTATGTGGCCCCATCTTGTTGAAATTTTATAAAGTCTTGAAGATCTATGTAGTTGTTCTTTGAGGTTTGGGGCTGAAATGAATGAGGCCCCTTACTAGACATATTTTTGTTAAAACATCCATGTTTTCCATGAAAGAGACTTAAAGCAAGATGGATCAATGGTATCAGTAAATATTGTGGGCCCAATTGGCAAAAGAAAGCTCAGGACCATGTTGGTTGGAAACATGCAGAAGAGGCCTTCATTCTGCAGTGGATAGACAATGGCAAAGGAGGAGGAGGAGGAAAGGAAGGAAGGAAGGAAGGAAGGAAGGAAGGAAGGAAGGAAGGAAGGAAGGAGGAGGAGGAGGAGGAGGAGGAGGAGGAGGAGGAGGAGGAGGAGGAGGAGAAGAAGAAGAAGAAGAAGAAGAAGAAGAAGAAGAAGAAGAAGAAGAAGAAGAAGAAGAAGAAGAAGAAGAAGAAGAAGAAGAAGAAGAAGAAGAAGAAGAAGAAGAAGAACTGGGAAATGAAACATTCTAGTACAGTGATTAAGGCACTATACTGGGAGATTGTGAGTTCTAGTCCTGCCTTAGGTATGAACTCAGATCAGTGACCTTGGGCCACTCACACTCTCTCATCCCTAGGAAGCAAGTAAGGACATACCACTTCTGAAATGTTGCCAAGAAAACTGAAGGCAATCGCCAGGATGTAACACTGATTCAGAGGCAATAAAAATAAATAAATTAGGAACTGAAACATTCCTGCTAGCTCAAAACTGTCTTCTGCATTAGCAGAGGACTGCCATTCATAGACGAAAGCAGACTTGGAAAAAGTTCCTGCTGAGATTCCAGGGAGCTGTACAAATCAATCTTGGTGGTTCAACAAGAGCAGATGGTTTTGGACTTCAAACTTTGGAATCTTTCGTGTCATCCTGCAGATTCAAAGAGATTGAATGCAAGTGCAATTGAAACAAATATACAGGAAAACTAGGTTCCCATTGACTTTTGCTATGCTCCTTGATAAGTAAACAATCCTGGAAAAAGATATGAGTTAAAAACATTTAAAAAAAAAAAAGACTTGCAATTACATTGCTATTGTCAATTATTGATATTGCTGAATATTTGGAACTCTAATTGTACCATAGGTAAATTGTTTGAAAAAGTTATTTCTGGTCCTCAACTTTTGTGCAGGAATCATTTCATGCTTTTCTGTTCCCTACAAATCTATATCACTAATTAATTAATGATTAATAAATATATTATAAATTATTATTGTCTGTCCTACTCTAACACAATGGCTCAGTGGTTAAACATGCTGAACTTAACTGCTGGAGAGCTGACAACCTAGGTTCAATACCCAAGCTCCTTGCAACAGGGGGAGTTTCTGTTACTTGCCCCAGTTCCTGCACCTCTAGCAGTTCAAAAGCATGCATTTGCAAGTAGATTAATCGGTACTACCTCAATGAGAAAGTAACAGTGATCCTCTGTGTGCATCTTTGGCATATAGCCATGCTGGCCACATCACCAAGCAAATTGTCTTCGGACAACGCTGGCTTCCTTGGTCAAGAAACGGAGATGAGCACGTGCCCTAGAGTCAGACATGACTGACAGCCAAACCTTTACTTTTACTGCTACTCTAGCACCCCACACACTTAATGTTTGGGCAGAAAAGAGTTCACTTGTAAAGGATCCGTTCTTACAACTCTGAAAAGCAAACAATACAATTCTTAAAAGTAACTTTAAATGTAGTTCTTTTTTCCACATTAGGGTTTTATTTTCTTAAGGAGCATGTGAAATTCATTGTTGTACTGCAAAACCAAAGCTTAGGATACCAGCAGAACATTCTAACCAAGATGTAATGTTTTCCCAGCTCCAGTAACACATGGCTAACCAACCTGTTACACACAAAGAAATGGGACTAAACCTGAAGTTTTTACCGAAAGCATACAAGGAGACGATAGAGGGGTGAGTACTTTCATAGCCGGGCATAATTCTTATACCTTAGGCAAAACAGATTTGAAAAGATTTTTTTTCTCTACCTGAAAAAAAAGAGAGCAGCTAATGACATACCCTGCACATAATAGTCAAAGTGTACATGAACCAAAGAGAGATAAGTAATTTGGTTTGGGCATTTCTATAAATACAATAGCTGTAAATTAAATAATGTTAGCACATATTCATTCTTTCACATCATTATAGGGAAATCATTTCACAAGTAAACAATAGGCATGATAAGCTACAATTTAAAAATAAAGAATAATTTGCCGCTCCTTTGCTCTTTGTAATAGTTGGATTTTACTTTGCCTAATAGTTCTGAGGCAAGTATAAAACCATTCTATCTCTCTCCCTCCCTCCCTCCCTCCTTCTCACACACACACACACTCCTCCAAAGTTATTTAGAGTAATCTCCTGGTATACTAATATATATTAATGTCTAGAGAGAGCGAACAAATCAGACTATTCCTCTACTTGTTGATGTTTTGGAATTTATTAAAGATGTTGATTCCCTTGTTTTTATTCAGTCATCCTTAACTTCCATATTTATTGTTGAATTATTATGATTGTGTTTTTCTTATCATTGCTATTGTCTTATCACAAGGAGCCTGGCGATGCAGTAGTTAGAATGTAGTGTTGCAGTCTAACTCTGCCCACAGACTGGAGTTTGATCCTGATGGGGCTCAAGCCTTCCATCTTTCCTAGATCAGTAAAATGAGGACCCGGATTGCTGGGGGCAATACAGTCACATTGTAAAAAACCCGGAGAGTGCTGTAAAGCATTATGGAGCTGTACATAAATCTAAGTGCTATTGTTATTGTTGTATTATGATTGATGTTATTGTTTTATTGACATTTGTGCCATGGATGCATTTTTTTTTTATTGTGGCAGAATAGAAATTATAAAATAAATGTGTGGAGTGTGTATAGATCCACAATCAGGCATGATGAGAATTGGAGTATGACAGAATTTGGGAAGTCACAGGTTTAGGATGAATTCAAGAAAAAATATAAATTAAACTAGAATTGCTCATTTTGGCAGGCCTAATTAATATCTCATTTAATTTTTATATGATAATCACTATGTCCAAAACTCTCATATATTATTGTGAAACTATGTAAAAAGTCTTACAAATAGGAATGAACAAATCTGGAGGAAACAAGAGAACAATTAAACCAGATTGGTAACTATGAACTTCATACAAGATCCTGAAGGAACAAAGTGAAAAAGGATGCTTAGACAATTAACATGGACTTAAAGAATTGTTTTATGTATATTTATACATTCCAGAGTGATCGATGATTTAGTTAAATCAGAGCACATTAGCCCAGATATCAAACATTTCATTAGCTCAAACTGTTTATATTTATCATAGAATCACTTTGCATCTCTTGTCCTTGTGAAGAATTTCAAAAGAGTTTAAAGCATCTTTGTTTTGGCTACTGATAAAAGGAATCTGTATACCGGCTAGTAGGGATGGGTGAATTTGTTATCTTTAATTCGGCTTGGTTTGTCACATTTTCATATTAAGGCCATTCTTCCATATTTCTGCATTAGTCTGCAAATTTTCAGTCTCCATGAACATTTTCTCTTTCACATTTCTGTTAACATATGCATTTTTATAGACTTGTTTCCCCCACTGCTGATAATTTTCTTCCTTCCTTTTTAATTGAAATCCACATCAAAAAATTCATTGAAGTGTAGATAGTGGCATATCAATGCATTCTGGCTTGAATATACATTACACAAATTCAAAAGTGTGTAAGTCCATTAAAGTCCATTAAAATTCACTCTGAACAAATCTTTCTGCACTCTCAGACAACTCATATATAGGCATATCCTGAGCCAGCAGTCATCATGAACTCAATATGTAGCCTTTGACAACATGGTCAGTTTTTCAGCTTTATTCAAATTATGGGAACATGTATTTTGGTCTCATTCACAGA
Organism: Masticophis lateralis; assembly: GCA_030761175.1. Lineage (NCBI taxonomy): Eukaryota > Metazoa > Chordata > Lepidosauria > Squamata > Colubridae > Masticophis > Masticophis lateralis. The sequence goes on along the minus strand of JAUDYJ010000003.1, from coordinate 82,980,874 downwards.
GTTGTTAAAAGCCTTGCTGTCTAAAGTAATGTATCTGAAGTACTTTTGACATTTTGGAATACTATATGCAACAATGAATATTATCAAATCATATGTTTCTGATTTTATTTTGACACTTGATATTAGTCTTTCCCTTAGTTTTTTAACTTGTTGTATAGAATGTTGTCATTTATGAAATCCCAAGCATATGTATTAGTTTATGAAATTAAAGACTCAATATGTCTGGGTTCTTGGGAGAAAACAGCCTATCTTCCAGTATCACTGGCATACTTACTTAGAAAGTAAGTAGAAAGACTTCATCATTCAGTTTTGTCTTTCTGAAAATACAACTCAAGCTATCTGTTAGCCCTTTGAAGTAGGCCAGGTTAGGAAACAGACACTAAAAAAATACTAAACTGTACTTTGTTGATATAGGCTATAACAATAGAATTTTAAAAGTCTGAGAGCATTCTCTTTGGTCAGGTTTTCTTTCTCTCATGGCTAAATTCCTGTTTTGCCAATTGTCTCTGTATGCCTACTCCAAGGTCATCGCTATGCATTTCTACCATAACTCTATCTAGATGACATGTGTCAGAACTAGCTCTCCTACTATTATCCCTTATATTACAAACTTTATTTTTTGGGTGGTGATGGGGGAACCATGACCAGACCTGCCAGTTATCTGTAAATACCAAACTTTCCATTACTCCACACTTGAAATTTGATATTGTCCCAATAGTTTAGCCTCATGTTAAAGAAAGACATATAGAAATAATCTGAAAAATGCACAAGCTACTAATCAGTTGACTTTGGATTTTATTTGACAGTTAACTGAATACTGAATCACAGTATAATACAATTTTAGCACCTATTCTAAATCAGAAGTAGCTAACAATTCCATTCTATTCTGCCCTGGACAGATGGAATAAATTGGGCATCATACTGTACTTCAGATTCAGAAAAAAACTTAGGAGAGTATTCAGATATAGACAATGAAACTGATCAAAAGAATGGAAACCTACAAAAAGGAAGATTGAGGGAACCAAGTATATCTGGTCTTAAAAGCAAGATACTACAAAGCCATGTATTAACATTTTTTTCCCAGTAACTGAAGGACTATCACTGAGAAGATAGTTCTCTATCACCCAAAATTATAGGGTACACATAAAGAGTTTAATTTACATGACAAAAGATTCTGGATGAATATTCGGAAAAAATCAACAATTGAGGCATTTAGTTAGAAAGCTTATCACTGATGAAATCAAGCCCAGACTAATCTGGTTTTTTGCTCTGAGCAAGGAGTTGGTCTTGATGATGTAAATTGCACCTTTAAAAAAAGTTTTATTATGAAATCTTGCTTAATCTTTGAAAGACTATTGCAGAACTCCAATTTCTCCTCACTCCCAATCACCTGATTTTTTTGAGTTATTTTTTAAAAGGTTTTCAGATTTCTTAGAATTAACAAGGCTGTACTTACGTTCCCATTGTATTTTAACAACATGTGGTCATCCCTGAACTGATTATTTTTCATGCATGCCATGCATGCACACAGAGTCACTCAAGTCAATCTAAATTCCCAATCACACATCCATACAATTTTCTTTTACAATTACAAACAATAATTGTACAAAACTGATTTACCATTTTGAGTACATATAATCACATGGAAAGTGGATTTCCTTTATATATTTTACCTATCTTGCACACTAATTTAGTCAGCCTATCTAGGGTATAATTTGTGATGACTTCCAAGAATTCCACAGTACTTTTTCTTGTGTTCTCAGTTCAATTGTGCAATTAATTTCCCTTAAATTTCTCACTTATTACAATGACCACTTCATTTTTGCAGCCTTTTCCTATTTAGCTCCTACTTTTTGGAATTGGCTCACCTTTGAACCTGAATTTGGAGTCTACTCTGAAGTTTAAAATCCATTAAAATGCTTTGTTTTTCAGGATATTTATGAAGTATCATTCTTTTGGATAACAGTATTCAATACTGATTTAAATTATATCAGTGTAGATATTAAATTAATACTGTTTTATAATGCAGAATCTTAGTCTTTGCTTCAAAAATTACTGAAAAAGCTTGAAATTTTCTCAGTGCCTATTACATTTTGAGGGATTTCAATCAATAGAATAAAAATAGAAAAAGAAAAAGAATACAACAGAATAGTCCTTACTGGCCAAGTGTGATTGGACATACAAAAAAATTGTCCCCAGTGCATAAACTCTCAGTATACAAGGTGATAAATTGTAAGATTTATAATGTATTTTATCTATGTATTTATTATGTATTTATCTATGACAAAATACAAAATGAAACAATTAAGGAATGGTGCAGCAACCAACTTGAACCATTGACTGAGGTGGTTTGAGTACATTCCTTTGCATGGGATCATGATGAGTTTCTTATTGATTGCTGGGGAATTACTTCCACTTAGGTTGAAAAATGCAGTGATCAGTTCCAAAGAAAACTTAGCTAGAGCATGTAGAAGAACATCTGGTGAAACTTAGACATGAAACAAAGGTGGATGAAATAGACCAGGAAAGTGCATGTGACATCAACAGATCCACAGCCAGGATGGAATTCAGCTGGTTCGGACTGGTTCAGGCAAACCAGTAGTTCTGATGATCAGCTGGCCGTGCCCCCCCCCCCCATCCTGTCTTTTATTTCCTTGTTTCTAGCTTATCTGAATTGTGCACTACAGCTGATTTCCATGCCTCAGCTATTCTACTTACCAGGGCTGACTTAGAAGGTAAGCAGCTGAGCTTTAAAAACCTCCAATTTTAGTGCTGCGTGCAAGCAGGTGCTCATTAAAATGGTTGTTAAACCAGTTGCAGCCCACCACTGTTCCCAAAACCTAGAGCTACATAATCAGGGGTGGGTTCTAATATTTTTTACTACCAGTTCTGTGGGTATAGCTTATTTTGTGGGCGTGGTTTGATGGTCATGTGACAATTCTTTAGGATTTAGCAGAGGTACTGGTCTACCAGGCTTGCAGAGCCATACCAGTCTACCCATTTGTTTTTGGAGCATTCTGGTCTACCACCACACTGCTTTTTACCACTGATCAGCTGTAGGGCAGCCATTTGAAGCACCATGGCAAGATTTTAAACAGTTTTTTTCCTTCTAGCTGATCAGCTGGGACTCGGGAGGCAGTGAATAGATTGGGGACAGGGCCAGGCAGAGGTAGTATTCTCCAAACTACTCAAAATTTCCACTACCAGTTCTCAAGAACTGGGGAGAACCAGTAACAACCCACCACTGTGCATAATGATTATGCTATGGGTTGTGACTAGATGCAAACTGACTCAAGTTTAAGTTGGCATTAAGTAAGGATTATAAAATTAGTGGTATACAACAATCTGTTTTATATTACACTGTTGTGCCTGCCCTCTAGAATAGCACCAGGATTTCATATGCCTCCTACCCTGATGGTGTTTGAGAATTTTTTTCTTTTTCCTGCTGTTTGCTTTTTATGTGTTTAAGTGCACACCTTTCTGTTTTTCTTTTAAAAAAATAGTACAACTGCTTTAAAAATTGCTTAATTTTTCTTCATCAACAAAGAATCCCAAATATATTCAGCTATTTTTTCATATTGGGATTGGCAAATGTTTTCTCTGATGGTCCTGCCTATCCTTCACCTCTCCACCATGGCTGGTAGTCTGTAGGCCAAGCAGTGTGTCAGCCATTGGACAGTGCTAACCCAACAAGGAGACTGCTTGTCCAGGATGTCTTCCACAATACCACAGTCCTCCAGGAACTCAGTTGAGGCTTGGGCCTGACAATCTGCACCTAATTGTGGCTATTTGCTAACCCCTGACCAATGTGATTGTAGCTTCATTTCCAAATAAATAAATGAATCCTGCATGCTCAAAAGAATGGAAGGAAAGATTCTTTTCTCTTACAGTTAATGATTCCCTTGAGGAAAATCTGCTAATCATTCTGTACTAGTTTAAAGGAAACTTGTACAGCATTAACTATGATGCTCATGTTGATCTATGACACATTATACTGTGAAGGTATAATAGACAAACAGGTAAATAATCTGTTTTAAATGCAGCTGAATTTTCTATGAACTACAAATTCCACAGACGCTGCATCCAATTTAGTTGATTGCTTTGATTTTTCTGGCTTTTAATGAATTCTCCTGTCTTTCTTTGCTATTTTTCCCAATAATTTCTCTCCCAGAAAGTCCAAGTGAAATGAATAATTAACATAATAATGTAATTAACAGACATTTTACATCCAGAATTGATTATACCTCTGTGCAAATTATTCATTCTGCAAACCACATCAAAGACCAGAGAGCATAAGATCAAAGAAAAGCAACAGCAATATTATCGATTAATAACTTTAAAAGATACATTTCCAAAATCCAGCCAGAATCACCTTCTTTTACACTTAGCACAGCTGAATTTGCCAGAGAGAATATTAAAAAAGAAAAGTAACAAATGTTTGGGCTACATTACTAGTTCAGTTCTCAACCACTTCACCAAATATCATTTTAGACATTTTACTACACAGTCTCTTTTTGAAATAAAAATTCTGGAAAGCAAAGCAAAGGAAGCATTATTGGTATAGGAACAAAAGAGAGAAGAAACTTCAAAGAGACACTGGAAGCCATATGCCTCAATCATTTTCCTCAGTGACAACTGATTTCATTCTCTCAGAAGATCCCACTGATAAAAGGCTATATGAACTATCAACTGTATTCCTCATTTATGAGGAGGCATTCAGACCAGAGGTGAATTAATATTATCAGCTTGGACTAAAATCTGACCTAGAATAAAAGGGAAGTTAATGTACTACATATGAAAATACTACTACATCATCCCATGAGTTTCTTCAACTGCTAGTCAAGGTCAATTTCCTTGTATCAGCTAGAAAACATGTCTTTTTGCTTATTCACATGATGTACAGATGGCCTCGACTTTCAACAGTTCATTTAATAACCATTCAAAGTTACAACAGCATTGAAAAATAGAGATTTATGAAGGTTTTTCACACTTATGACCATGATGGTCATGTGATCAAAATTCAGACACTTGGCAGATGGCATTTATTTATGACAGTTGCAGTGTCCTGGGGTCATGTGATCACCATTTGCAACCTTCTCACAAAAAGCGTCAATGGGGAAGCCAAATTCATTTAACAACCATGTTGCTGACTTACCAATTGCAATGTTCCCTTAAGTGTGGCAGGAAAGGTTGTATCATGGGGCAAAACTCACTTAACAAATGTTTTACTTAACAGAAATTTGGGGCTGAGTTGTGTTTGTAAATTGAGGACTACCTGTACCAAGTCAATAATTCTGATTAATAAGCACAAATATGTATTCCTTTTCAATATCCAAATTAGTATAATCCAGAATTAGTATCCAACGCTTGCCCCAGATTTACATTCTGGTTTCTGTAAACTCAAAATAAAAGAAGCTCCAATAAAAGTAAAACCTATACTAATTGAATCTCAAACTTCGTTCCCTGCTTTTCCTCTTATAAGCCACAGGATTTTGTAGTAGTCTTTTAAGAAAAATACTATATTTTATATCTTTGCATATGCTGCCACTTAGATTCATTTCTCCAACAAGGAATCATTCCAGATTTTCATTTTCTTCCATTGAGTGAAGTTGAGCATTTCCACAGGAGAAAGGAGAACCAGTTCAGAATTAGGCAAGGCTTAGATTCTTGGATCTTAGAGCATTTACTATTTTTTGAGGGATGAATTAATTCATCTGGGGCTTATATATTTCAAATGGCAGAAATTGGGAAGGAAGGGGTGGTTTCATATATTGGACTGTTTCCATCGGTAGAATGCATTTGTAGAAAACTGGCCTTCCAGTTCCTTTCTTTGATTTTTTTTTAAAAAATGAAACTAAATAAAGCTAGATAGGCAGTTTACCAGTATTCATCATAGGAATCACTCCTGGATGAATTTTCATTACTCCAGAATCAGGTCACAACAGTAAATCAATGTCATACTTTACACTCTCCCATTGGTCCAACTTGTGGGGACACTGATTGGCTTCTTGATGTTTTCAGCACTTCTAGGCTGTGGAAGTAAAGCAGCTTTTGTGAGATTGAAAAGTGGGATAGAAATGGCCCAAGTGTTAATTTATATTTACACTGTAAACTCATTTTCCCCATCCATGTTTGCTACTGTAATTTTCATCAGCATAACACTCATGGCCATGAAACATTTGGAATCCATCTGAATAGGAAAGACAAAGCCTCATTTACGCATTCACCACTTAAAAGGGACGTGAACAGAAACTTGACCCCTCAATATCCCTCCATATCCGTTTGCTTTTAGAGAAGAGCCTTTAAATGAGCAACAATTTCTAGCACTATCCAGATGCATATAGTTCTGAATTATAGACAATTCTTCCCCTCCCCAATATATGGACTACCCCAGTGGTGAAATCCTTTTTTTTTTTACTACCGATTCTGTGGACATGCTTGGTGGGTGTGGTGTGGCTTGGTGGGCATGGCAGAGGAAGGATACTGCAAAATCTCCATTCCCACCACACTCCAGGAGAAGGATACTGCAAAACCCCCATTCCCTCCCCCCTTCTCTGAGAAGGATATTGCAAAGTCTCCATTCCCACACCACTCTGGGGCCAGCCAGAGGTGGTATTTACCTGTTCTCCAAACTACTCAAAATTTCCGCAACCGGTTGTCTGAACTGCTCAAATTTTCCGTTACCGGTTCTCCAGAACCTATCAGAACCTGTTGGATTTCATCACTGGACTACCCCAATTATCATGGTTACTTAAGTCACTTTCATTATCTGGCTGAGACACGTCATTCATGTGAAAATCTGAGTGTTGAAGGTTTTAGAACTGAAATATGGTAGGTCTTCCTAGAATTAGACAGTATGGCAATTGCCATTTTGTATATTTATATAACATTATATAAATATTAATCTAGTGTTATACAACTTGATAGGTCAATTAAAAGACATATTGCTCCTATTGCAGATATGTCTCTAACCTCAATATGAGTTCCGCAAAGAAAATATAACTCAAGAAATGTACCAGGATTATCTGAAACAACACCACAGGTTGTCATTCAATTCACAAATACCAAGGAATATGTCTTATTGAAGTCAATGAATCTTGCTTCTGTCATGATCTATTCATGACCATCAAGTTGTTATCGTGATCATTTTCAGATTTGCTCTGATTAAATGCTTTAGGAAGTGTCAGCCGCATAACCTGAAATAATGCTTCTGAATGGCTGTATACAGACAAATCACTGAAGTTTTTTAAAATCATAGTTTGTTACACAAGCTGCGGTTTATTTACACACAATAGTAAGACATAACAAGGTGAATATATGAAGTTATGAGAGGGGGGACCCACAGATGTTGGAGCTAGCTGTGATTGAAGGCAGTAAGTTAGTAAGTCAAAATGGCTGGGTAATGATAGCTCAAGACATTCCTTTGCCTGAAGCAGATCAAAATGATGCTTTTCGCACTTCTCCATGTTTTCTGAAACAGCTCAATTAACACTGCTTCATGGGGAGGCCTGACCTGTGACTCTTGTGTTCTGAATGCAAAACACATCCACTGCTTTTCAGCTTAATCTACCATCAGCCACCCCTCAGATATTAAAATTGTAAATTCTCCTTCAGACATAACGTTGTGCTATTTTTAACGTTTTTGTGCATCTTTCAAAAAGAAAGAGAAACATTACAAATATTACTGCAGGGACAACTAAAAAAATAAAGGTTTAGATGTCATTATAAAATCAAAGAAAATCAATATTTCTTACTGAATAAAATCCCTCCACATTCTAATCTGAGCAGAACTTTTTTTTTTTAAAGTGATAAGAACCTAGAAATATTTTGTAGCATAACCAGCTATGTAGATAGTACAGGGAGAAAGAGCCCTCTACTGGCTCTAAGTAAACTGCAAGTAAAGAGTTCTGTTCCACAGCAGAATGTAAACTATTTCTCAAGCAGGCAAGCATCACAACCAGGTAGTCTGAATAACACAGGGCCAAACTTTGGAACAAGAGTCTTGTTCAAAGATGTCAAGGAGACCAACAATTCAATCTTCATAGGAGCAGTTTGAAATACAGGTTTAATAAAGATTATTTGGAAGCCCATCAAGAAAATTCTTAAAACTGTGAATCACTCTAACAAAAGCATCTAGTCTATTAGCTTTGTCACAGAAATGCTTGAAATGAGCAGCATACCCAGTAACTTTTTTTTTTGCTTCTAGAGAGCTAAATGCTAAATAAATAACTAGACAGATATGTATCCATACAAATCATCAATATATAAAGTCAGCCCAAGAATGGGATGGTTGATCTCTAACTTTAATAAATAAATAATATGTAGGCTTAAGTTGGCTGGAACTGTGCTCAGGAAGGAATCAATTATATTTCCTATATTATAAACTAATATTTATAATGATTTATAAATATTCATAATGAACAATTTTCCCTCCAGCACATCATACATCAAATAACATAAGCATTGTGACAAAGAATGCATGATAGAGAAGAAATTATGACAGAATGGATATTTTTAGAGCATTTTATCAGGATAATCTACATTTTTTTAAAAAAAATAAAAGAGTCTTCTCTATAACAGATTTTTTAAAATGCTATGAAGAATTCACTTCATTGACCATGCACAAGGAACCCAAGTAACTTGGTCTACTCCTTGGTGTAACATTTCCAACCTTACCTTCCCTGACCAATGTCCCGGCTTGACACAAACACTTTATAATACAAGGTAGATCTCCACACAGAATGGGGCCTATAGATTGCAGAATGATGTTTTAGACAAACCACAATATGCACATACATAAAGCATATGGTATAGTTATTATGTACCTCAGAGAACTGGAAAGGAATACACTTAAAATTTCCCCAGGGTAGTGAGAGGAGTAGATGATTTACAGACAAAATTAATTTTTATCAGCAGGAAGTAAAGTATTTCCAGGGATAGAGAACAGCATCAGTAAAATTACTATATGCAGCATCTCTCTTCTTAATATAGAGACACATATTTTAGGCACACTCCAGAGAAAGTTTTGCCTTTAGCTAACAGGGATTTAGCAGGAAATGTATTTATTTTTCTCATCAAAATTATTGAATGGGCATAACTTTGCCTGGATCATGCATTTTACTTCTCTCTTTTTTTTGAAGCAAAAACATTAAAGAAGCTAAATATTGTGAGATAAGAAGCCAGTAATCATTTCTTTACAACATAAGAATTTTATGTACATACTTTTTCTGCAGATATTTCCTTTTTTAAAAAAAGAAATGACCTTTCCATTGTCATATCTCCATTCAACATTTAAGTAGCTATTTGGAAAGTTTCAAAGATAGGTTATATATTTTCAAAATACATTTCTCCCAAATGTGTTATCATGTATAGCTAAACCTTTAACTTGATACTAATTTGATACTAATACTGAATTCAGTTGCCTTACTTCTGAGTAGGCATCTATAAGAGTGCACTTTAAAATTGCCGTTCACTGCAAATCAACCTGGAAGTAGATGGCCAGGTGCAAAAGAACAGTGCTTCATCTTTAATTCTTGAGTAGAAGAGGTGATTTTAGCAAGTGTATTTTTTTTTATGATTAAGCTAAACTATGTTTTTTAAAGCTGTCTACTTTTAACACGTTTGGACTTACCTTTAAGCAACCCACCATAGTGAATTATATTTTCTTCCATATTACTTTTCTTCAGGATAGAGTTTTTTTCAATGACAACTATTTTAAAAGTAATTTTTATTTAAGTTTAAAAGTCTTGACCCTTTTGAGTTTATTCTACTTTTTTGCAAGAGAGAGGTAGCCAGAAAAGACAGTAAATGCAAGAGATCATTTTCCATGGCAATATATGGCTACTCTTTAGAAACAGTAGTCATTGTTGCAAAAGTAACACACTATGTAAATCTCTTGTTAATTGGACAAAACTCAGGAAAGTTATTAGCCAACGTAAGTTCATCAAAAGCTTCAGTTACAGCCATTTTAATTCATCTGCACATGAGATAATAATCATACAGTAGCAAATGATTATCATAGCAAAACAACAACAACCCATAAATGTTTAAAAAATGGCCAGGATATGTAAAAGGTAATGCAGATTATGACAGCTGGAGCAATATAATACAAAGTCTACCAATGTGAAATAAGAAAACTGCCCTTTTAGCAATATGCCTATTGACTACTTGTATACACTAAATAGAGTAACTTAATATGAACAGTAATTTAGAAGACACGTATCCCCACCCCCCATCAATTATTCTCTTCTAAAGAAAAGATTAATTTAAGGGTGCCATAATTTGATAAGTGAGAAAATATTATTACTGAATGAAAAGAGCTGTTCAATCTAAACAGGATAACATCTCCATATGTTGAAAATATAAAGACTGAAACCTCATGAGATTGGGGGTTTTTTTGTGTGGGGAGGAGGGGAAATTCCTACAAGTATACACTATACATGCTTAAGGTTATGGTATTATTGTTGATACCTGGCAAACCTTGTTATTTTAAGCAGGCAAGAACTGCTTTTAAATGGACCTTAAAGTTAATAAGAATAGCTTTTATTTTTAAGTAGTTACCAACAGTAAGCAATAGCAGCATTTTTTTAAAAAAAAAGAAAGTCAAGCTCCTTAGCAAGAACACTAATATATAAAAGGACAGAAATATCTTACTGTGCTGTTCCTCTTCATATATACTGTGTAATGAAAAAAGGATGCCTGTCCTCAAAACATTTCCTTAAGAGTCATTTCCATTTACTGACACGGAGTCTTAAAAAATATCTTTTTTCCCCCTAATTATGCAAAGCACTCTGTCACTCACTCACCCTCCCCTTGGGTTAAGAAAGCAAAAAATTCAAGTGCAGTAAAAGCTACATCCCGATGCACTAGGGATACGGCATGCACTGAGCAACTCACCTTCATTCTGTATATGTCTTGAGTTCTGAGAGGTTTTATTGACATCAGGTATGTCAGCAATAAAGCTCTGTTTCAGAGACACCGATTATAAGTCAAACGCATTATTCCAAGGACCGGTCCCTCTTAGCTGTTTCACAGACACGCAGCTGGCATCTTCTCAGCAAGGAAGAAAGCAGCACAGTAAGTTGTCCACGGAGGGAGCTAGGTAGCTGGCTTCCCCAGCTCCAGCAGTTACATACTGATGCCATAGTACATATTCTCATCCTGTCTCTGGCTTCTTTGCCTCAACACTCGCTGAGCACTGAAATCCTGCTGCTGTTGTATAATCAGGCCAGCCTATTTGGATGATATAGGCCTTTATTTAAACAGCCAATCAATAGACAGGCTGCTGGAACCTCAGATTTTTTTTTCCCCAGGAGTAGCACATAAAAATATTTTTTTCTCCCAGCAATTACATCAGTTATGTTTTAAAGTTGATTATTGAATCTGTTGTTCTCTCTCTCTCTCTCACACACACACACACACACACTGCAATAAAAGCTAACTTCTTTCAAAAGAAGAGCACCTGCTTAGACTTTAAGCAGTTCTAATCAGAAGATAAGGTAGGAAAATTGTGCTGTGTAGATACTGGAGAGAGAGAGGGAGAGACGGAGAGAGAGAGAGAAAGGGAGAGGGAGAGAGAAAGGGAGACAGAGAGAGGGAGGCTTTTTACCTTCATATTGCAGCAAACACTTAAGTGCCTTAAATCTATTTATAGTGTGTGAGCATCTGGATCATTCCCATCCAGAATTAAACCCCACGCTTCTTCATTCCTCTCCTGTTCATAAAGTCCTGCATATCAATGTTTTTTGTTTTTTGTTTTTTTGGGAGGGGGGGGGGTTGCTACCTTATAGTCTGACTGTGTTTATGATTTTCAGAGTGTTGAACAGTAGTTTAAACCATCCAGTACTTGTATGGTCTTTCTCCTTCTGAGTTCAATGTTCCCAGTGTGTGGCTCAGGAAGCAGGCTGATGAAGTAGGTTTTCTCCATCTCTAAAGAAAAGTAACGTAAGAAAACGCCTATGTGAAAGACCAGGTCTCACTGCTTCTACCAACTAAGATTCTCTTAGGCAAGTTTTTGCTAAGCCCTTCTGCCATTAATAAGCAAAGCTACTTAGACCTCAAGCTTGTTTTTTTTTCTACATATGCAAATGTATATTCTATAGTTCCTTGCACTGCAACTATAAAACCTTCACTGCAACTTTAAGAGCTGCTGAGAATCTTGTCATTGCAGAAAGACAGAAAGATGCAAAGTAAATATCTCGATGGTTTACCATTCCCAAATTCAAACCATAGGGGTATCATAGATGGTGAAGAAATTTTGCAGATTTAGTAGGAATGCTACTAAATTTTGTTGGGAGTCAGATATTATACATATTTAATAAATAATTATGACTGTATGTGACTTACAAATGAATAAACCTTCACATCAACCAACATAACCAAAAAATGAAAGTTTTTTTTCCTCCGTCTTTAATAATTGTATAGAGGGAGGGATTTTGGCATTTATGCCATGTATTGTAAATTATACCAATACAGGATTTGAGCCCCTCCTTGCTGAAGCTCACCTTAGAGTCATCATAGCTTAACCAATAATCAATAAACTATTAAAATTATATAATTGTCTCTCTCTTTAGATTGTCCTAAAATAATATGTAATTTCCCTCATCGTTCTTGCTTGTATATAAAACAAAAATCTTAATTTAAAAGGAAGCCAAATGAATCTCCTACCTTCTGAGACATGTGGCTCTTCAAAAATGAACTTATTCTGAAACTAGCTATGCTTTAGATATGGAATTTAAGTACTATATGATTATCTTCTATTTCTTACTTCTATGTTTTTGCATAATTATTGTTTTCTTAGCACAGCAAATCTGTAAGGGAGGAAAAAGACACCATAACTGCAGAATACCTTTTGATGGCTAATACTAAGAGCTATTTGTCTGGAAGCATCCATGTTTTCTCAAGCACTACAAGCTCCCAAGTTTCTCAACTCTGAAATAGTTTTCCCAGGATACAAGTAAAAATGGCAATATTGTGCTGCAGTGGACTGTCAACTGCAGGAAGAATAATAGTCATAATAGTCATAGACACTTCATTTCCAAGGACTGTGAGAATGACTGATGATGCTCAATGTTGTGATCCTTTTACCCAAACCATTTATTGTAAGCAATAATAAAGTTTCCTTCATTCGGAAGGTGGGTTATTGGTAAGCAAGATATAAAGCTCTTGTGAACTATATCAGGCTCTGAAGTCAAACTTTCCCATCAAACTGCTGTCATTTCCACCAGTGCTAATATATTTTCTAGTCTAGTCAATAACATTAATTTATGCAATACAGATTTAAAACAGGTATCCACTTATAATTCATGAAAACCATATTATTTGGTTTGTTTAATTGTTGAGACATATTGCTAAGAGAGAAATTGAAACAAATCTATTCTTTCAGATATATTACTTGAATTCTGACGTTCAGAGAGCAGGATATTGTTGACATATAAAATGGGTAATTCTATCCATAGTACCTTAACACAACATTTAAATCAGTGGTGGATTTCAAAAAAAATTTGTGGGTGTGGTTTGGTGGGCATGGCATGGCTTGGTGGGCGTGGCTTGGTGGGCATGGCAGAGAAAGGATGCTGTAAAATCTCCATTCTCACCCCACTCCAGGGGAAGGATACTGTAAAATCTTCATTCCCTCCCCAATCCAGGGGAAGGTTACTGCAAAATCCCCATTTCCTCCCGATCAGCTGGGACTCGAGAGGCAGAGAATAGATGGGGGTGGGGCCAGTCAGAGGTGGTATTTACCAGTTCTCCAAACTACTCAAACTTTCTGCTACCGGTTTTCCAGAACTGGTCAGAACCTGCTGAAACCCGCCTCTGATTTAAATATCTCTACACTAAGCATCATCATCAGAGGTTATTCCTTCATTTAAAGGTGGAGCATAAAAAAATAAGAATACTTTGAGAAATGTAAATTATTTGGTACCTAAATCTACTAACACAAATGTTCATTTGCAAAAACATACTGTCCAATAAGGATAATGTTGCTCCCTTGTTTCTATCACAGAACAGAATTTTAAGGAGGTGGAACAATGTTGCTAAAATCTGAGTCATTTGGAAATAAAGTTGTAAGATTCCCCACATTACCAAAACCATGCATCAATTCTGAAATTTTATTTATTTTTATCCCACTTTTGATTTCTTTTAATATAAATAACTCAAGGTAGAAAATATACCCAATACTCCTTCCTTCTCCTATTTTCCCACAAGAACAATCCTGTGAACTGAGGTTGGGATGAGAAAGATTCATCGGCCCAAAATTCTAAATCCTTAATTATATAAACAAGAACACAGCACAATCAGATAGACTGGTCTTTTTTCTTCTCGAAATTTCTTTTGTTCTTTAATCTGCTTCTGTCTTTTTCTGGGCCAGCATAATCAAACTATATCTAACAGTTATCTAAAAATTAGTAATTCAGCAGGCATAGCTTGTCATGAAAAACAACTGCAGGCCTCAACTTTTTACCCATTAATATTTAATTCCCATTTTAAGTGCCTTCTAAAGCAGTGCCTTACCAAATGATACCAAAGAAATGGAGTTTGAAAACGAGAAAGTCATTTTAGCTACAAGGAGTAACAGTTTCTACAAGTAACACCTCTCCTGTTCCATTTCAAAATAGGCACTTGTGCTCAATTTCCTGAGATAAAAGGATAAGAACAGCTTGGGTGGGTTTGCAGCACACACATTGAACCAGAAATGTACAGACCACATTTTAGCTAGCATGTCCAAATCCAAATCACGCAGTTAGCTTATGGTTCAGTCTATTGTGCAAAGCCAGACATTCAGTTCAATGAGTAAATCATGATTGTGCTGTGTAAACAGGGTCATTTTAAGCCTAGTATCCTAATACAAATCTCAAGCCAACACTGTAATATTCTCCTCTGGAGATATCTCATTAGCAGCCATTTGCACTGAAGCCAAGTCACAGTTTATCGTTTGTTTGCTGCATATTAAATATGTGCTAAAGTGGACAAGTCACAGTGTTTTTTTTTCTTTGTTTTCCTACTGTATTAGCAATTCCAAACTCTAAGGTCTGCACTGCATACAGAAACAAATCCAGTTAGATAGCCTCCAGCAGTATATACTGAATATAT
Source organism: Masticophis lateralis (assembly GCA_030761175.1). NCBI lineage: Eukaryota > Metazoa > Chordata > Lepidosauria > Squamata > Colubridae > Masticophis > Masticophis lateralis. The sequence goes on along the minus strand of JAUDYJ010000003.1, from coordinate 82,965,781 downwards.
ACAGTACAGTATATGGCAAATTTGACCCTACAGTCCCACTCTAGTGAGATAACAAAAATTGAATAAGGAGTGATATAGATAGGATGAAATTAACCATTCATGGCCAGATAGTAATCAGGAAAGAGGGGAAACCACAATATAAATCCCTATCTTTCTTAGTATTATTCTTTAAGTAATACAATCTGAAGATGGTAGCTCTAAATTTACTCACCAGGAAGAGAAGCAGACTTAGATGAGAGTGATATACTTTTTTTTTACTGCTAGTAAAAAAGGATCTGGCTACACTTGGAAAGGAGAAATTGCAACTTGTGGGGAAAGTCCCTCTGCTTTGACTTTGCTATTCCAATTTAATTAACCATAGCTATGTTTATACATTGCAGTAAGTCTATTATGTTAAACCATATTTTTTTAAAAAAAAAGATTACCAATGGCTGATTTCACACAACTCCAAATCATAAACAAGACAAATCACATTTTAATTTAGCAAGAGGACAATAATAAATTACTTACGGGACCGCCTTCTGCCACCAATAGCCTCCCACCGGCCGGTGCGTTCCCACAGAGAGGGTCTCCTCAGGGTGCTGTCAGCCAGACAATGCCGGCTGGCAACCCCCAGGGGGAGGGCCTTCTCTGTGGCAGCCCCTACCCTCTGGAACGATCTTCCTCCAAAACTGAGAACAATTGCTGACCTCCGGACTTTTCGTCGGGCCCTGAAAACTCATCTCTTTCAGCTTGCTGGTCTAGCCTGACCCCGCTGAATTTTTAAGATCTGTATTATAGGGTTGGGTATTTTAAATATTTAATGGTTAATGGTTTTAATTTTTAGCCAAAGTTATATGCTTTTTTAAAGAAATTGTTTAACTTTTGTGTACTATTTTATTTGGCTGTTCACCGCCCTGAGTCCGCAAGGAGAAGGGCGGTATACAAATCTAAACAAACAAATAAATAAATAAATAAATAAATTAGAACTACTTACTTACTTTTTGAGAAAGAACATGAGGAACTATTCTACACCTCTTTTTAAAGATCTACTAGAGTTGGATTCCATGAGCTTAAATGGTCTCCAGAGGATGGTAGAGGACAGGAAGGCCTGGAGGAACGTTGTCCATGGGGTCGCAATGGGTTGGACGTGACTTTGCAACTAACAACAACATCAGAGTTGGATTCTAAGGCCAACGGCAAGAGTACTGGGAACTGGAAATCAACATTTGCTTAGAGTATCACGGATTCCATAGTGTTAAACATGGCAGTTCTTTGTTATAAGAGTATCAAAGATAGTTGGAAGCATTGCTTTGATCAAGTACAGCATTTTTTTCATTCTGTTGTCTTCATTTTTACCCCTTTACTCAATTGTTTCTGATTCTTGGACAAACCCCTGGGGCTGAGAGAAGGTGACTGGTCCAAAGTCACTTTGCTAGCTTTGGACCTAAAATAGGATTAAACTCATAGTCAGCTGGTTTCCAGCCTGAAGCCTTAACCACTACATAAACTCTCAAACTCTTGTTCTGTTTTCTAGTAGCCCTACATTACAAATTTGCTGTTCTTGGTACTGATTCTTCCCTTGCTTCCATGGCTTCGGTCTCTGAAGTTATCCATCCTCTTTCAGATTAATGGGTGACAAAAATCCAACTGCTTTTATATATCCTGAGAATAACCTTAGATAGTGTTAAAAAAAGAGGTAAAATGCCACTGTAACACTATCACAAGTAAGGACAATTTCAGTCTTTCTTGTACTAAGGATGAAATGAAGGCAATGTTAAGGGGCCATGGCAGGAAAAAAATAGTGTCACCAAGGAATGTCTGTTCTGATCTTAGGGGTCAGTCAGAAAGACTTGTGTGTAAGCCAGAGGGAAAAAAATCATCTTTTAAGGAATAGCAAAAAGGTGCTGTGCTTGTAAAAAGTCAGAATCAGTACTTCCTAATACCTTTTGAAAGGTGGCCCTATTAAACATCTCTCATTATCCTCTTCCTTCACCTCAGTTATACATTTTGCTGCCCTCCAACTTTAGGGATTTTGCATTCACCATTATCAACTTGTAAAAAATGTTTAGGTTGAAAATTTATTTGAATCTTCCTTCCTTCCTTCCTTCCTTCCTTCCTTCCTTCCTTCCTTCCTTCCTTCCTTCCTTCCTTCCTTCCTTCCTTCCTCTGTCTGTCTTTATTTAAATAACTTAAGACAGCAAACATATCTAATACTCCTTCCTCCTCCTATTTTCTCCAGGTCAACCTTATGAGGTGGGTTGGGTTGAGAGAGATTGACTGGCCCAAAGTCACTCAGCTGGTTTTCATGGCTAAAACAGACGTCACAGGACTAGAATTTATTGTCTACTGGATTCTCGGCTGGTGCCTCAAACCATTAGACCAAACTGTTCTCTTTTATTTAATATTCTGTTTAATATTTAATATTCTATGATATTATTTAATATGATTCTTTTCATTTCATAAAAGGTAAGCAAATTAGGTAATTAAACAAATAACGGAGAAGTCTTACTATTATACATGACAATCAGTTGAGTAAAATATTACTTAATTTGCTCTTCTTTCTGAAATTGCATTCTTCTTCTACTCCCTAAATTGCACTAAATTTAGCTCAAGCTTTGAGTCTGACCATGTATATAATTTTATTAAAAGGTCCCAAGGATGATCTTTAATTAAATGCCCCTTCATTTCCCATTCACATGGCAGATCATGGGCTTTTAGCAAAATAATGGTAGATTTAGCAAAAGGATATTTGTACAAGTAACACCTAAGTGACATCTAAGTAGGTAAGCAAATATCCATATTTTCTGGCAATATTTTTTTTTCTTCCCTTTTAGCCTTTTTAAAAGCAAGAACTACTTAAGGAATCAGGAACTGAAGCAGTAATAGAAACAATTATTTTAGCCTTAGTAGAAAAAGCTTCTGATCCTTTTCTCTGTTTTTTTTTTTTAATGGTGGAAAATATTTACTTCATTATAATAATATTGGGCCATGTAAATGATTAGAGGAAGAGATGAGAAAGCTTTGTCTATCTGATCAACAGAAAGAAGATTATCAGGAACTTTTCATAAAAGTTGATTAAGGAGAAACTGCAGTTGAAAACAGAATCTCCAATTCAGTTTGGCTGCTTTTCTAAAAGAAAAGCTTTTCTTAAAGTTTAAGTTCAGGCAAGTCATGGGCAATATCTGGGAGGTGTTGCAAGCTTCTCCCCTCTCTCTCTGAACTCTCTTACTCTTCTCTGTCCTCTGATTAAGGCTTATAATTGCAAATATTATCCAAGAGTAAGTGTCAAAGAAGTAATTGTAAAGTGACATTATGCTGATTTGAAATTTATAATTTAACCTCAAAGGAAAGACTATGGTATCTAGTGAGAATTTTATACATAAACATTTATACATTTAATGAAGTTGTTGTGGCCGGCTAGCAGACAGCAGCAGATTCAGACAGTGAGGAGGTTGGGGAGGAACATGAGCCAGTCCTGGAATCCGGGGAAGGCTCAGATGAGGGCTCTGAGTCAGAGGCAGAAAGAGGGTCAAGGTTCTTTACTACCTCTGGAGTCTCCGGAGTCTGACATCAGTGAGGCAGCAGAACAGCATTGGCCTGTTCCCAGTGTGTGCATGTGCAGAGCTGCCAGAAGACAGGAACAATTAAGAAAACAGGGTCAACTTGGGAGTAAGGCTTGGAAATGATTGGCCACTCCCATAAAACATAAAAGAAAAGTGAATGGGACGTGAGCTTTTTCAGGAAGCAGTTAGTTCATCTGGTTGGTAAAAGCTCTGGAAAAGCTCTGTTTGACTCTGTGCTAAGTTTGGCCTTGCCCTGTGTTTGGCAGTTAGTTCTCTGGCAGCATTCCAAGGGAGATAAGGTGAGTGTTTGTAAATACTCCCCTGATAGACTGTTTGAGAAGCCTTTTGGACTGGGAATGACAATAATTCACAGGCATTTGAATAAAAGAGGTTTGCTGGGACTAAGATTGTGCTGTATACTTTATAAGGAAGCCTAGGTCAGAACAGAAGGGGAAAAACCAAGGGTTGTGGTTTCTCACATTTGCGGATATTTTTTATAACCTCAGCACAATATTTTTTTATTTTTTGAGAGGGGATAACTACGGACAATAGCCTGTTGGAAAGGAGAAGAGAAAAGAAGGGACAGAAGCATGACAGCTCCACCTCTTTTGTATCTATATTATGAGAGGGGCAGGGCTTGTGGTGTAATAGTGCAACATGGTTTTTACCATTCGAATGAAAGTAACAAGCACCATACTAAAGAATTTCTACTTCTTTCTGCCTCCACTCAGCTTACCTCTTGGGCTAGGAAAGATAAGGAAAACTGAAACTTTCCTGACAATTTCCCATGATCCTGGTAGGTATTTCATTTTAAAGACTTTGCTAATTTCCTCAGGTATTGATAGGTATGAAAATGGCTCTCAAACATTTGACAAATAAAAACCAAACAGGATCTTGCTCAATGGAGAAAATATATATTTCTTTAACATTCTCATTCTCTTTTTTATTCCCACTTTTTTCTTTTTACCCATAGTTAAACCAGATTCTGTTATATCCAAGCCATTAGACAACAACAGGATTTTGTTTTCTTTTTTCTTTTTTTAATCGATCCAGAACAAAGGAATTTTTCTCTAAATATCCTTTCCTAAGTTTTTCCCCATAGACCCAACTTCTGAAAAAAACCCTTCCTAAACAAATCAATATAGAGCCATCATATGGGCATATCTAATGGTCCATTTACAACATCTCAGAATAACGTCTGAATAAAATATGTAGTACTTATTGTAATTCTTTCTGAATCTTGTTGAGGAAAACAGCATTTTAATAGCACAAACAAAACAAGCCAGCTCTATAAATAAAAGAAAACAAAAGGACCCTCAGGTATCTAGCATTTCTAATGCACCACTTTGCATCAATGCTTTTACTTGTTATACCTGAACATATTCATGAGTTTATTAAACAGTCTCTTTACTGACTCCTAAAATGGAAATTCTACAACTTCCCTTTGGGCAGTTTGATATATCAGCCAACCACTTGTTCTTCTGAGTAAACAGCTTATCTTCTTGTAATTTAATAAAAGCAAAATACTAAACTTCCTTTCTCACATTGCTTGGGGCAATAGAAAACAATCAAAACTTTATTTTAGAAAAAGTGAAGGTTTCCCTAGCCTCCCCAGCACCACACCCACCCTCCACAGGCTAAAGCCAATTAGATTCTTTCATCTTTCTTAAGTCTTCCAGGGGAGAAATTGAGAACTACAGATGGCCCTGCTACAAGTGTAGCTGATGATTGTGGTGGAATGAAGAGTTGGCAAGTAGATCAATTCTTCATAATTCTTCTTCAGACAAGGAGAGGTCTTGAGATCACCTCCAAGTGCTCCAAAGGGTTATTCCTTGCAAGATAGCAAGAAAGCTATGGAAGATGAAGGAATAGTTAGCTTTTTGCTCAAACTACACCATCATCTTCAAAAGGACACTGGCTTCACAAACTTCCTTTGTTAATCACTTTAGGTGATTGCTTGTTAACTGCTTTTCAGCCATTAGGAACCATTGGATTGATAGATTTTCTAGCACTAGATGAGTTTAAGCCTTAGCACAATAAGTTTTAAATGTAAGTTTAAAAACTTTTTTCATTTAAAATAAACAGTGAAAGTTTTATTAGAACTTTGGTTTTGGAAACTTACACACAGACTAAAGGTGCAGATGGATTTGAAATAAGATTTTGGAAGTAATCATGAGAATCTTTCCTATAGGAAAATGGTTTTCTTTTGAATTCTTTTTAAAACAAATGATAGTATAAGATTTTGAAGGTTGGACACTTGAAAAAAATGAAAGAATTCAAGTTCTAAAACATTACTTGAAAGAGCTAAAGATCAAGATTGTTAAAAGTAAAAGAAAGGAATATAAAGTTGGTTTATTTAATCAATGTCAAAATAGATATGTTTTTATCTCAATTTAATAGATTTTTTTAAATTAAAAGGAATAAACAATGAGATTTGATGCATTTATTTATAGACAAGAGATAAGATATAGGAAGAATTTTGTTGCATTTTAAGAGAGAATGATAAGTTAGTAAAACTGTTTATACATGTGTTGGAAGAAGTTTCTTTATATATTTATTGGAAATCTTCCCTTCAGATCGGAAGGGAAGATAGAGCGGTTGGCTTCAGGTTGAGCCCCCAGAACTGCTGCCAGGGTTCCTTCCTTGCCCTGGTAAGCGTTCTGTGTGAGGGCTCCCTTCCCAGGCTACCAGAACTCTGAGTGGTGAGGGACCTCTGTTTTGAACGGAGCGAGACGACGAGAGCAACTCCACTTACTATAATTCACAGTCTTTCAACATTTAAAGGATTTGGTGAGATCTGGACTATTTTTAAAAATTTAATTATATTTAAGGGATTTTTTCTTTAAAAGAAGAAACTGAGCTGTCTCTGAGTGAAAGTGTCTGGAAAATGGCGGCTGGCTAAAGTGGAGCAAGTGAAAGCAAAAAGGGAAAGTGTTAATTATCAGTTTGCCTGCCAGTAATTGAAACTAATGTATCTGCAAGATTTTTAACTGAAAAATACAAGTGATTTGATTCCTTTTCTGTAAAACTGGGGAAGACAGGAAAAGGAGGAAGATTTTCTTTTTTCCAGAGACTTAAATCCTGTTCTGGCATGGCTTCAAAAAAAGTGGGGGGAGATTCCCCCACACACCAGACAAAGGAAAAGTCAGCCAAGTTACCAGCGCCAGCTCAGAGTCAGACACAGGACAGTGGGACTGAGGATTTGAAAGTTTTCATACTTAATATACATAAGTCCCTAGGAGAGCTTTCTGGAAAAATGAGTAAAATGGATGAAAGGATGGAAAAAAATCAAAAGGAAATGATGGAGTTGGTTGAGGAAAAAACTGACAAGTTAAGTCAGAATGTGGCCACTGTAGCTACTGCTTTTACTGATGCTTTGTTGGTGATAGAGAAAAAAGTGGATGATTTAAATCTTGAAGTGGAATCTAATAAGAAGGAAGTAAATGAAAAAATCTTTAAAGTTGAGGTCAAAAATCAAAGGCTAGAAGATGAAATCACGATGATGCAATTTCGGAATATGGAGTTGGCTATAAGACTGAGAGGTTTAAGAGAAAACAGCAGAGAGAATCTGAGGGCAGCTTGTGTGGATATATTGGCTAAGATTTTAAAAATTAAATCAGAAGTGATTGCTAATAGAGTTGACAAGATTTACAGAGTTAATTCGCGTGTGGCGAGACAAAGGAATTTGCCAAGAGATGTAGTGATTTACTTCACTGACAGAAGATTGAGAAATGACATTTTGCAAAGTTCTTTCCACACCTCTGTTCAACATGAGGGTAGCCAAATTGGTGTTTTTAAAGAGCTGCCACCTAAGATGTTAAGAGACCGGAAAGATTTTGGTTTTTTGGTAAATGAATTGAAAAAGCGCCAGATTCCATTCAGATGGGATGCTCCTGTTGGCATTATCCTGAGACATGAGGATGTAAGATATCGTATCAACTTGGTGGAAAAAGCAGAATATTTTTACAACAACGTTCTTAAAAAAATTTCAACACCCCCACATTCATCTACACTTTTATCTGTAGAAGAAATTTCTAAAGAGAAGGATCTTGAAGAGGGGACTCAAGAATTGATTCAGCAAAAAGAACCACAGGCAATTCGAGAAACAGTAAGGGAGGAAACTCTAGGAGCAGTAGGTGGTCTCTCAGAGGATTTTTTTACAGATTTTTTAGAGTCTAAACCAAAGCAGTCTAGAGCCACAAGAGAGGTGGAGCCGGACCTCGACTTGTTGTTGCAAGAACCGAAAGATCAACGTATAACTCGTGCAGCAGAGAAGCAAAGACTAGAGAAACAAAATCAACAGAGGTCCAGGATGCCACAAGAAGAGAATGGTGCAAATGGGAAGAAAGAGTACTCTGAAGCAGTGGGAGGAGCGAGACCAAAGACATCTGCTGTGGAACAGAGTCTTAGGCAAATGCTCGAATCGCTTCAGTCATCCCCAAAATGACAGTTAGATTTTTATCATGGAAGGTGAATGGTCTGAATTCACCACAGAAAAGAAGGAAAATATTTCATTATTTGAAGCAATATAAAAATGATGTTGTTTGTTTGCAAGAAACTCATATTAGAACCCAGGACCAAAATTTTTTGACAAATTCAAAACTTGGGTCACATTTTATATCTTCTAGCTCTGTGAAAAGGAATGGATTAGTTTTGTACATTTCTAAAAGAATACCAGCTAAATTGATAGAAACGGATGATGAAGGAAGATATATTGCAATTGAAATAAATATACAGAATGTTTCGATGCTTCTTATAGGGATTTATGCCCCAAATCAACAGCAGGAAATTTTTTATAAATTATTGAACACTAAAATATTGCAGTGGAATTATAAGTCTTTTTTGATTATGGTGACTGGAATGGAGTGATTGATACAAATCTTGATAAGAAGACTTTGGCCAAGAAGGGGAATAAATTACCACAGACGTTCTTTGCATTGAAAGAAGAATTGGAACTGAAGGATGTATGGAGAATTCATCATCCGAAGGAATTGGACTTTACTTTTTTTCTGATAGACATAAATCCTTTTCTAGGATTGATTTCATGCTGGTTACTTCTGATTTACTGACCAAAGTGGTTAAGACTAAAATATTTCCTAGAACTTTAACGGATCATAGTTCGGTGTGGATGGAGATGGATTTTGGTAAGAGGGAGAGAAGATCTTGGAGAATGAATGAGAATTTATTTAGATATGAAAAGAATATTATGGATCTTAAAAAACATGTTAATGAATTTTTTCATATTAACATGAACAAGGGTACACCTATTGAGACTGTTTGGGATGCAAGTACTGATTTATATGAATTCTAAATATAGGTCAACACGACAAAAGTCTAGAATAGAATTGGAGTCAGAAATAAAGGAAAAAGAACAACTGCTTATTAAAAATCTGACTGATGAGAAACTACAGCTAACTATAAAACTTTTGAAAGATCAATTTCAAATATTGATGGCTGATCAGACGGCAATTAATTTGCAATATGCCAAACATAATACTTTGTGTAATGCTAATAAACCTGGTAGATGGCTGGCTTATACCTTGAGAAAGCAACAAAGTTCTCGTATTATAAACACTATTGAGTATAAAGGGAAACAAGTTTTTCAACAGAACTTAATACATCAAGCTTTTTTAGATTATTTTTCTAAACTATACGATGTTGATAATATTAAAAAGGACTTTATTGATGAATATCTTGAGAAGAAGAGGGTTACAAAAATTTCAAGTATACAAAGTGATAGACTGAATCAACCTATAACATGTGAAGAGATTCTACTTGCAATAAAACAACTGAAATTATCCAAAGCTCCTGGGACGGACGGTTTGACAGCAGTATATTATAAGACTTTACAATCGGAATTGAGCATCTTAAGGACTTGTTCTGTAATATTCAGCAGGGGGGCAAAATACCCCCCTCATGGAAGACGGCTTTTATTTCATTGATACCGAAGGAAGAAGGATCTACAAAACCAGAAAATTTTAGACCAATATCTCTCCTGAATACGGATTATAAAATTTATGCAAAAGTATTAGCCAACAGACTGATGCCAGTTATTCAAGATGTGATTCATGAGGATCAAGCAGGTTTTATAGAAGGCAGATATATGAAGGACAACATCAGGCAACTCATAGACTTATTGGAATATCTTGAAAAAAATAAACAGATCTCTGCGGTGCTGGTGTTTTTGGATGCGGAAAAGGCCTTTGATCGAGTCAACTGGGATTTTCTAAAAAAGACTTTGCATAAAATGGATTTTGGAGACCAGTTTATACAAGCGATTTCAGCAATTTATCAAGAACAGACTGCACAAATTATTATTAATGGGAGTTTAACTACTAATTTTAATATACAGAAAGGAACTAGACAAGGTTGTCCGCTATCCCCATTGTTGTTTATCTTAACTTTAGAAGTGTTGTTGAATGCTCTACGGGACTCTGACAATTTGAATGGAATAGTTGTAAGGCAAAAAGATTACAGAACAAAAGCATTCGCAGATGATCTGGTTGTTACCCTAACACGACCTTTGGAATCAATCATACAGATGAAAAACATTATAGAGGAATATGGTCTGGTTTCAGGTTTTAGTCTGAACCAGAAAAAGATTAAGATGATAGTTAAAAATATGTTGGAACCACAAAGGAGTGAACTGGAAAGGTTGGCAGGCTTTGAAATAGCTACAAAGGTGAAATATCTAGGAGTTCAGGTTGCAGCTTCTAATATAAAACTCTTTCAAAATAATTATGAGGAATTGTGGCATAAGATTCAAAAGGATCTTGAAACTTGGAAGAAACAGCAACTATCTTTACTTGGCAGAATAGCAGCTATTAAGATGAACATTCTACCTAGATTTCTGTTTTTGTTTCAAATGATTCTGGTGCTTAAAAGTGATAAAACCTTGATGGAATGGCAAGCAGGTCTAAATAAATTTATTTGGAATGGGAAAAAACCAAGAGTTAAACTTAAAATCATGCAAGATGTTCGTGAAAGAGGTGGCCTTAAAGTTCCAAACCTACATTTATACTATGAGGCAGCAGTGTTGACACAAGTGGGTGACTGGTTTGGAACAACGAAAACAGAAATTTTGAATATAGAAGGCCATGATCTGGAATTTGGTTGGCATGCATATTTATTCTATGAAGATAAGTTGGACAGAGTATTTAACAGTCACATTTTGAGACATGCTTTGATGAGAGTTTGGAAGAAGCACCAGCTTCAATTGGATTACAAAATACCTTTGTGGTTGGATCTTGGGCAGATTATGCCAAATATAAAGTCACTCGGGGGGATTTTATATAAAGAGATGCTTTTTAATGATGGGGGCAGATGGATTTTGAAACCTTTGAATATGCTGTTGGAAGAAGGGACGAATTTAACTTGGTTGCAGTACCTTCAACTTCAAGCGAGATGGAGAGAAGATCAGAAAATTGGACTAATGTCGCATGAAGAAGATTTGGTGACTCAGATAAAATGTAAAGGGCCGATGCATATTAAGCGAGTGTATAATTTATTGTTAGAAAGAGATTCAGAGGGTGAATTAGTTAAAGACTGTATGATAAAATGGGCACAAAATTTTGCAGAACCAGTAATGTTAGAAACATGGGAAAAGATTTGGGTCAAGAATGTTAAGTTTACACAAGCACAGAATGTGAGGGAAAACTTTTATAAGATGTTTTACAGATGGCATTTAGATCCCAAAAAATTATCACGTATGTATCCAAATGTTCAGCCTAAATGTTGGAGGTGTGATTGTTTGGATGCAACATATTTTCATATTTGGTGGACTTGCAGAAAATTGAAAGCATTTTGGATTAAATTTTGGTGGGTTATGCAGAACATTTTGAAGAAGAAGCTTGAATTTTCTCCTCGGTTTTTTTTGCTGGGGATAGTTAAGGATTGCTCATCGATTGAAACGAGACTGATTTTATATATGATTACTGCAGCTAGACTACTGATTGGTCAATACTGGAAAAAAGATAGTGTACCTACTATAGAGGAATGGATATTGAAGATGTCTAATTTTGCAGAAATGGCTAAGATTTCTGCATACCTAAAAGACAGGACCCATGAAGCCTTTGCTAAGGAGTGGAAGAAATGGGTAGAGTATATGCAGAATAAATATCAAAGTAAGAAGTTTCAACTAGCATTTGACTGATAATTATATCTATTAATTATTTTATTACATATTTGAATTTATATCTTTATTATGTTATATTTATATTAATATTTAGATATATTATAATGTTAAAAATAAGTTTATATATCTGATAGATTAGCCTTATATTATCTAATTTTAAAAAAGAAATTTATGATGCATTATTTGAATTCTATATATTTTTCTAAATAATATTACTAAGATTGAATATTGAGAATTATATTTAATGTTAAAGATTTATATGAAATTTTTTTCTAAAATTTATGATGCTCAAAAATAGTTTTTTTATATATATTTGTCATATTTGTCATATTTGTTAGATTGCCATGAGTTTTTACAAATGATTTATGGTTATTATATATTTGATTAGGGGGGTAAAAGATGTTAGAAGTCTAGATTAATTTTTTATTACTTAAGGTTAAACTTGTTATATTTTTAGCTGGATCTCACTTAATTTTTTTTTCTTTTGTTGTTTGATGTTGATTGACACATATGATTGGTTAATAGTGGAAGTCGGGGGGAAGGGGGGAGGGATAGGGGGGAAAGGGAGGGGGTGGTAGTTGGGTGGGGGGATTGGGGGGGAAAGGGGTATAAAATTGTATTGTAAAACTTTTTCAATAAAAAAAGTGAAAAAAGAAGATTGTTAAAAGTAAAAGAAAGGAATATAAAGTTGGTTTATTTAATCAATGTCAAAATAGATATGTTTTTATCTCAATTTAATAGATTTTTTAAAATTAAAAGGAATAAACAATGAGATTTGACGCATTTATTTATAGACAAGAGATAAGATATAGGAAAAATTTTGTTGCATTTTAAGAGAGGATGATAAGTTAGTAAAACTGTTTATACATGTGTTGGAAGAAGTTTCTTTATATATTTTTTTTGTTTTCTTTATAATATTCTTATTTTTTCAAAATTTTCTATTTTCTATTTTTTTCTGCACTTTCTTTTTCTTCTTTTGTTTTTTCAGTTTGTATCAGTTTTTAATTGTGATAGATGATAGATAAATGATAGATAGATATAGAGCTTCCACCTTTCTCATATGAGATGACTAGCATTCAAACTCAGTATGTATTATCAATATACTGTATATTCCATATTCATTTTTGCTGCCAGAAAAGCATTAAAGTTTTAAATACATAAATGAAATAATCAAAATTTATCATTTGCAAAATAGAAACCATTTTATAATCAGAAATGTGCAAAATACACACCCACTAATAGTAAAACTCACTAAAAATGAAATTTCATCTTTATGAAAACTGTTTTTTTACTTGACGTATCCATTTTAGCTGTTTTCCATGGTGAAAAAATGCTATTGGTTCCAAATTTGGGCAGTGAAATTCTGGGGGAAGACTTTAGCATTTCAAAATGGGGCCAAGGAACATGAATTGCCCACTTGCACCATATAAACATGTTCTATATATAACAGGTATTTAGCTTTCCTCAATGATTCATCTTACAAAGAACTTACATAACCATGGTATATGTAGCTTAGCTGAAATGTTAGTGGCAGTTCCAAATTTAGAAATGAATAAATAGTATAGCAACAGTATAATGTTCTATTGCATCACTTATACCATGCTATCATTTTCATTTCCCAATCTTCCAAAGCAAAGTGACATTTTATTCATTGCTGTGCCCTTGAAAAGCAAAAAACATACTGAATGAGGAAAAATGAGAACGCTAAACCATAATTCTACCAGTGTCTGCCCTCTCATATAATCTTTAAAAGACTGATTATAACTGAATGTTAGGAAAAACTTCATAATGTTAAGTAGTTATGACAATGGAATTCAGATACTAAAGTTAGTAGCAATCTCCTGTCCTTAGATATGTTTTTTTGGAAGCTAGATGGCTAACTGTTTTCCAGGTTTTAATTTGGATTTAGTCATGGCTTCTCAATATGATAGCATCTTTATGGCTCACCTAAAACAATGCTTTCTCAACACCTAATCCTTGAAACCCCTTCCTTTGCTTGAGATTCATTGATAATATAAATCTGGTCCCATGGAAAGGAATCTTTCACAAAATTCCACTATGCCTTCAACACCTTGCATTCATTTTCACAAGTCCACTTGGATGCCAACTAAAACTACACAATGGGCATATAAATACTATGTTATATAATAAGCATATAGACCACCATGAACACCTACATGTTATCAGCATCCATCCAGAATGTAGTACCATAAGTATTATGTATATATAGGAAATAACATACAACTGTATTTTTATGACATACTTGAGAGAGATGCACAATGGATGGAATTAATCCAGACATTCTAAGATCCATAGGCAATCAATACAGCCAGATCAAACTCATGGATGATCTCTTACAAGGCAAAAGCAAAACCTTTGGTTATGTTAGAAAATTCTGTTTTATTCTATAGAATTTGTAGCAGAGGATGGTTACATAGCCATACAGATCAAATAAAGTGTACAGTGTACCCTTTATGGACCATGGGCCTTGCTGCTTAATGGTTTTTCAACTATCACAGGCAAGTCCCCTCAGAACACAAAGGAATCATAGATTATAACCATAGATACATACCAAACACTGCCATCCACTGGTTCAATAATTCTGAAATTGTTGCAATACAAAATACATTCTAACATATATTCCAACAGACTGTCATCTATAGCTTACACCTCAAAAACACTCAAGTGCATCATTAATCTGAACTAACTCTAATAGAATGTGAAATATTTGGGAACTTTCTTGTTTCTGATGGCTCCCATGGTGATACATGTGCTACAGTGCCATGCCACAGATCAAGATAATGTACCCTGCAGACCAGTTGCATTTGACTTGCTCAAGCACAGAAAATTAAGTACAACAGTCCATGAAAAAACACCATTAGAAACAGACAATTCCACGTGGAACATTGTTTTCATATTTAACCACTGAATATAAGAGAAGAATGATAAAGTAATGACTATGTCAGGTTCCGAATCAGGATAAGAAAATAAATCACAGACAACAGGTTGGATGTTGTTCTAAAGCTTTATCTTCCTAGATTTGGCATGCTCCGACAATCACCCAGTGCAATTACAGTGAAATATTGTCAGCTCTAACCTTATCATGCTTTCCCTTCCCATTTTAAACCTAGTGCTACTCCTCCCCCAGATTCCACCCCAAAGCCCTGTGCTGATTGGAGGGCTCCAGCTGCCTTCCTCTGGCCAGTAATCCAGTGCAATTAGTCCTGGTTCGTTGGAGCCGTTCTGAAAGGGATAGGTCTGGTAAGCCTCCATTAATGCTGGCTAACGCAGCTGGCACCTCATCCACGCAAGTGCAGTCCTGTCCGCCCTCAGCTGGAGGCCCTGTGAACAGCTGAAGGAAGAGGATTCCACTGTTTGTATGCAGGAGGAGGCACGTGATGACACGGCAAAATATCTGGGCAGGAATGTGGGCTGCACACTCTGTCTCCCTCCATTCCCACCGGAATGACAGCCCCAATGATATGGGCTGACAGACTACAGAGTGAAAACTTAGGAGATGAGTTAGAAAAATTCAGCTCTGTTCTTCTTCCCAGTTTAATACTACCAACTGGTAGTCCATGTACCACTGGTGGTCCGTGAAAAATTTTTGGTGGTCCGCTGAAAAATTATTTGCATTTTTTATATTGCACCAGATCAGGGGTCCTCAAACTACGCCCCCTGAGACAGATAGATGCAATGAATGCTTGTGTTGCTGCAGACAGTCTCCCCCTTTGGGGTCTTTTTGTGTGGGTCAGAAGGGGGGAGAAATTCTGACTTGGGGTCTGCTTCGGCTCCTGGTGCGGGGCTTTGGGTGAAGGCTAGGAGAAAGCGCCACTGGTGATGAAGAGCCGGAGGGCCTTGTTTCAGTGGGACTGCATCATGGCCTGGAACTGACTGACCATCTCAGCCTGCTGAGTCTCCAGGCACCGGGTACCTGGCCTTCCACTCCCGCAGGTCTTTCCTCTGCTTGGAAAGCCTATGCTCCTAGTCCTCAATGAGGTGCTTCTGTTGAGCCTCCTTCTTGGCCAGATCCAATCTGAACCGAGCCAGCTGTTTTGCCAACTCTTTCTTGTGCTGGCTGCTTAGTTCCAACAACTGCTTCCTGTTGGGGCCCTAGACGGGTGGAGTGAGTAGAGGCCAGCAAGGTGCACCTTGACGTGAGTGATATCAAATTGGCCATGTCCACTGAATCACATGATCACCTAGCCACGCCCACCTAGACGGTCATTAGGCAAATCATATTAGTGGTCCACAGGATTTAAAATTATGAATTTTGTGGTCCCTGACGTCCAAAATGTTGGTGACCCCTGCTTTACAGTATGTATTTATTAAAACACATGAAGTTAATTTCTAACATGAATTTAATAAATAGATATTGTAGAGTTATCCATAAATTTCCATTCCTTGGTTCTCTTATATATTTTTGTATACATTTTTCTATAACTAGAACAGACTGTGCTTTGATAAATAAAATAACATCAAACAATATAAGATTTTACACACATGATAGAAGAACTTGTGGGTTCACTGTGTGAGAGTTGGGCAGCTACATGAATTTGTTTAATAAATAAATGTGTTCCTATACTTTGGTAACAAGATTCGGGCGGGGGGGGGAGTGAGATTTTGGTACATTTTAAGTCTTTCCTGGTGTTTGCAAAGTATGCAAAATCTGCAAGCCAAGAGAGCTTCTACAAGTAATTCACAAAATGGGTATAAGAGATATCTACAGCTTTCCATTCCATTTCCATTTGACACAGCTGCATCTTTTTCTATCCTCAGTATTACTAGCACAAGCCATGTTTTGGTAAAATACCAGAAAAGCAAATAGCATAAAGATCTGTGATTGTTACAGAGGAACACAGGTGTTCCTGCATATGTAAAGTTATGAGATAATTCACTGCATTTTAGTCCTATATACACATTTGCAAAATATGTACAATCTATTAATGAGAAATAGGAACAAGCTGGTAAAACTGCATTAACTTTTGGAAATCATTTCAAAAAACGATGCTTTGGAAAATACAGAAGCATGAACTTGTCTGCAACCATTTAAATCAGCCACCTCTTTTTTAGAATCCAGTAGCAGTAGTAGTCATCCCCTCCAGAAAACCTTTTTAAAATAAAATCTGAAGCACTGCAAGTCTTAGATGTTAGCATTTCACCCTCTCTGTCACTGTTTATTTTATCTTCCATAAGTAGAGAGGAACTGACAGTACCAAAGAATCCCGTTCAGGTACAATAATTCAGAATCCTGGAAAAATCAGATATTGAGGAGAACTTTGACAGGCAATGAATGAAGGATTCTTATATTTTGTGTGTGCTTTATATGGAATAAGGGTATTGAAAACCATTTATGTGTTTTAATTCTTCAATTAGTTGCCAAGTACTGTATTTATTTTTTTAAAAAGCCTGAATGAATTGTAAACATTCCTACCATATCATTCCTATAGATATGGTTGTTCATAGAGATGCTGAGCACCAAAGAATTGAGGCCTTTGAACTGTGGTGCTGGAAAAGACTTCTGTGAGTCCCTTGGAGCAGGTGTGAAATGCTGCCAGCCCTATCCAGCTTGTGGGAACTGGTAGCGCCAGTAGCAGGTAGTTCGGAGAACCAGTAGCACTGGTAGCAGGAGTCTCTGCCCCCCCCCCCAAAACCAGGACATCATCACATCCCAGTTTTGACCATCTGTGCATGTGTAGAAGGATTTGTGTGCACATCAGCAAACTGATAGGAAAGATAAGTACATTTCACTCCTGCCTTGGACTGCAAGGCGATCAAATCAGTCAGTCCTAAAGGAGATCAACTCTGACTGCTCTTTAGAAGGCCAGATCCTGAAGATGAAACTCAAATACTTTGACCACCTAATGAGAAGGAAGGACTCACTGGAGAAGAGTCTAATGCTGGGAAAGATTGACGGCAAAAGAAGAAGGAATGGCAGAGAATGAGGTGGCTAGATGGAGTCCCTGAAATCTTTAAGCAGTCAACATGAGCTTAAATGAACTCTGGGGGATGATAGAGGACAGAAAGGTCTGGAGAAATATTGTCCATGGGGTTGCGATGGGTTGGACATGACTTCACAACTAACAACAACAAGAGATGCAGATGTGTGTTGGAAAAGACTAGAAAGATCTAGTCTAGATGATCTATTTCTATCCTTTCATGCCTCCCAATAGCACATCCATTGCTACTGCTTTGCATTGCCAATGCATTGCCATGCACCTTGCTGCTGATCATATTCTTCTTCTCTTTACTTCCATCTTTCCCATTATTAAAGCCTTTTCCAAGAGATGGTCTTTGTATAATTTATTCAAAGTAGGGTAATTTGAGCCTGATCATTTGTACCACAAGGGCATCAATGTATCTTATTGAAAATTAACTACAAAAGGACCAAAAAGACAGATGATGTCCCAGTGCCTGGAAGCTGTGCGGGTCTGGATGGGGAGAAACAGGCTCCGAATAAACCCTCCAAGACCGAGTGGCTGTGGCTGCCGGCGTCCCGATATAGCCAGCTGACGCCATCGCTGACTATTGGGGGTGAGACATTGGCCCCCACAGAGAGGGCTCGCAATTTAGGCATCCTCCTGGACGCACGGCTGTCTTTAGAAGAACATATGACGGCCGTGGCCAGGGGGGCTTTTTATCAGGTTCGCCTGATACGCCAGTTGCGTCCCTTTCTAGATCAGGACTCCCTACGCACGGTCACTCACGCTCTCGTGACTTCCCGCCTGGACTACTGCAATGCTCTCTACATGGGGCTCCCCTTGAGGTGCACCCGGAGGCTCCAACTGGTCCAGAATTCAGCTGTGCGGGGAATTATGGGAGCGACGTGGTGCTCCCATGTGACATCTCTCCTGAGCGAGCTGCACTGGCTCCCGGTGGTCTTCCGGGTGCACTTCAAGGTGTTGGTGACCAGCTTTAAAGCGCTCCATGGCTTAGGACCTGGGTATTTGCGGGACCGCCTTCTGCCACCAATAGTCTCCCACCGGCCAGTACGCTCGCACAGAGAGGGCCTCCTCCAGGTGCCGTCGGCCAGACAGTGTCAGCTGGCGACCCCCAGGGGGAGAGCCTTCTCTGGGGCGGCGCCCCCCCTCTGGAATGACCCACCCCCAGAGATACGCAGGATACCAGACCTCCGGACCTTTCGTTGGGCCCTAAAAACCCATCTGTTCCAGCTAGCTGGGCTGGCTTGAGCCCATCCTCTGTTTTAAATTAAAATTGATTTTAAATTGGATTGTTTTAATTGTCGGCCAAAAATATTTAATATTTTTAATTTGCTTTTAATTTTTGTATATCATGTTTTATTCTGGCTGTTCACCGCCCTGAGTCCGCAAGGAGAAGAGCGGTTTATAAATATAAATAAATAAATAAATAAATAAATAAATAAATAAATAAATAAATAAATAAATAAATAAATAAATAAATAAATAAATAAATAAATAAATAAATAAATAAATAAATAAATAAATAAATAAATAAATATGGACACACACAAAAGAAAGAACGTTATAGCAATGTATTCTACCCAAGCTTATCTTATGCACCACACCTATTTGCCACTTGCATCCAAGTGATACTACATGCAAAAAAATTAATAATAATTTAGCTCCTGAATACATAGGAGGGGCTTTCATGATACCAGTTGTGAGGATTCTAGGTCTTAGTTTCCCATGTAAAAATAGCTTTTCAGAAACCTCAAGAAAGGAAGTGGGATCTCCTCCTCCTCCTCCTCCTCCTCCTCCTCCTCCTCCTCCTCCTCCTCCTCCTCCTCCTCCTCCTCCTCCTCCTCTGAATTTCAGCTTTGGATGGTTATACTAGCCCCATTTTGTTTTTTTTAATCTAGGAACCTTGCCTCCCATCATACCATATTTCTCAACTCAGAGATTACAGTCTGCTATAGAGATTGGTGGTGTATATAATCAGTGGGCCAGGTTTATTCTTCATTGGGAATAGTTGCTTCTTGAATAATTTGTAGTATAGCAGAACTCAGAAATTATTTGCTGCAAATAGTTTCTTCCGACATAGGGCTGGCCAGAAAATTATGGAGGAGGCTCATCTCTGTAGATCCTCCCCTCCACCCTTTATAGGTAGAAACAGCTGTCTCAATACTTTGCAAATTCTTAAAAGAGAGATGGGTCTGTACCAATAATAAAGGTAATATTTGCACATGCTAGTCATTCGCGACTCTAGGGAGTGATGCTCATCTCTGTTTCAAAGCCGAAGAGCCAGTGCTGTCCGAAGACGTCTCTGTGGTCATGTGACCAGCATGAATAAATGCCAAAGGCATATGGAACGCTGTTACCTTCCCACCAAAGGTGGTCCTTGTTTTTCTACTTACATTTTTTTTTTTTTTGGTGCCTTCGAACTGCTAGGTTGACAGAAGCTGGGACAAATAACGGGAGCTCACTCTGTTACATGGCACTAGGGATTTGAACTGCTGAACTGCCGACCTTTCAAACAACAAGCTCAGCGTATTAGCCACTGAGCCACCGTGTCCCCTCTGTACCAATATTACTTTTTAAATTTTATTTAATCAGTTCATACAAGGATACATAAAGGAGACCAGTTGGGTCGTAAGTGAGTTACATGTGAGAAGTTCTATAGGAAGTGAAATGGCATGAACAAATTGAAGAAATTAAGCATTAAAGGAAACTATAGATGAGTAGACATTTGCAAAGCTTGTGCAAATTAAAAAGAAAACAATGCAGATTCCTAATGCATTTGGTTCCAGACACTGACCCTGGCAGAATGTCTGCATAGTGAGCAATAAATGAGGCAGAAATGTTTCTCAGAACCTTGTCAAACAGGGTGGATTAATCTCTAAAACCTAACAATCCTTTTGTAGGGTGGGCATGTATGTGTTTGTCTGTCTGTCTATTTCTCTCTGAACTCTGTATGTATCTGCATGTATGGCTTTGTGACTGTACCTTAATCTCTCTTTATTTCTCATTTTCCTATCTCCTATACATCATTACCTCATTAGGACCAAATGCTTTCTAAAAACCTACATTTTCCTGTTAATTCAAAGTCTTGGCATAGATTAATTTTACTATTGTATTTTAATCTTATATTTAAATTTAAATGAAAAGCCAGCAAGTAGATTCTATAGCGGTTGATTTTTTTGGTCTAGTCATGCAGGTACACACATCATATTTATGAAGTCTGGGCTGTTAAAAACCAAACCAGACCAAACTGAAAAACTCTCATATGCTGTATAAGGCACGAAAATTCTTTTCTGGGATGAAAGATAAATTCATAGTTCAATTCATTCCAGATATTCATAGAATTTTAAAGCAGCAGGCTGATCATTTTGTTTCCAATGTACTTTCAGACGCAATGACTACTGCAGTGTGTGAATATGATTAACTTACAATGAGCTTTTGACAGAGCCACAGCACAGCTTCTGTCTAACAAAACCTATCCAGCAACATTAGGATAAACACGCAAAAGGATCCTGGTGATATGCTCTAGTGGCCTAAGTTCTTCAAATGCTGCACTGCTGAGCAATGAAGACAGAGGGAAATGGCTTCAAGAAATGTGCTGAACTGACAAGACACAATGAATGTTCCAAGAGATCAGGGGTCCCCAAAATTGGCAGCTTTAAGACTTGTGGACTTCAACTCCCAGAATTCTGGGAGTTGAAGTCCACAAGTCTTAAAGCTGCCAAGTTTGAAGACCTCTGCAATAGATCATATTGGGTATCTTTGCTTTGAATATAGCATTAATGCAGGAAAATCAGAAGAGAGACTCTGCATAAGTTGGGGGGGGGGGAATAAAACAAACAATGGAAAGGGGGGGGGAAGCATCAGCATCTTGGTCACCCAAGATAGCTGTTTACAAAAGCAAATATCTGCATTATGTAAGTTTTGCAAATAAGGGTCTTATTTCAAACAGTTATCTGAAACAGACGACACCGAGGTAAACATTTTAATCTTGGTTTTATTTGATTACTATCCCTCTTTAAATTCTACATTTATCCTGCATCTGAAAGGCAGGGTAGAATCCAACCTATTGAAAGAAAGCAGCTTGGAGCTTGAATGTTACTATCAGGGTTCATCCTTTCTAGATCCAAAATAAAAATTATTAAATCCAAAGTTTGAGCTCTAACAATTGATAATAAACTGATCATAGTCTGACACAAAATCCAATAAAAGTCATGTTCATTGCTTTCCCCTATTGTACATGGAAGTGCTGTTGTGTTATAACAAGCTATTATTATTATTAGACTATTATAGTCTGCCCTGATCTATTACAACTCTAGTCAGCTTGGAAATGACATAAAATACTATATAATACAGAAGTGTAATTTAAATCTAAAAAGTAAATAAAGTACCAGATGAGACGGACAATTGCTACACTAACCAAGGTCTATCAATAGAAGTGGGTCTTCTGCATTAGTTTAAAAACCAGGATGGGGCACATACAATTCTCAGAGCAGGAATAGTGTTCAAGAAAGTGCCTAGATTCTGGAAATCTGATTTCCTAGGTCTTACCCAGGGGTTGGATTCTATTCGGGTGAACCAGTAGCTCCGATGATCAGCTGGGAGCAAACCGGTTCGCCCCGATGATCAGATGGGCCCACCCGCCCATGCTATTTTCCTACCTTTATCTTCTCAGCTGATTCAGGTGGTAGAGTGGATTGCCACGTGAATCAGCTGTGTTACTCCTCTGAAGAAACCAGGAAGTGAACATTTCTTCAAACTGTGCATACGCGATCACTGAACCAGTTGTTATTTGTTAAATCAGGAGGATTCCACCACTGGTCTTACCAGATGGCTTTGTTTAATTGATTGGAGCACGCCAATCCTGTCAGAAAGTGAATACAGGAAGAAGAAAAACAGGAATCGGTGATCCCGCAGATGATCAGCCATTAACCATGTCAGGCTTTATAAGTGATAATCAATACTTGAATTGCATCTGGAAGCCCTCTGGCAACCTGTATAGATCATGAAACAGAAATATCAATGGACATGCCATATGATGCTCATAACTGTTCATGCCACTGCATTCTGGACCAGCTGGGGCTTCCAAGTGGTCTGGAAGGGTAGTAGAGGTCACCAGATGACCAAAACATAAGTGAAGATCTTAAGCACCTCCTTGTCTAAGTAGGTCCATGACAGCCATGGACCTAACTCAAGTTGTACAGGGCCCAACTCACAGGGGTAGACACATACTTGACCTGATTTTTATCTCTGGGCAGTAGATAAAAGCTCGGGGTAGGGGTGAATTTTCCACCCAAACCCTGTCATGGACTGACCATTCCCTCCTTAAACTAGACTTTCCATCTGCCAACCCATGCCACTGGGAGCCAGAACCGACTTGTTGGTTCCACTCCAGGCGCCTGATGGACCCTGACAGGTTCCTGATAGTGCTTGGGACATTTCCCACTGACCTTTCCTGTGATTTGCCAGAGACCTTGATGGATGCCTGGGAACAGGCTGCCACCGGGGCCTGGATCGAATCGCCCCTTTGCAGCCTCTCTGCCGACAGGGATCCTGGTTTGCTCCGTGGTTTTCCATGGAGCTATGGTAGATGAAACATCAGAAGAGACGCCTAGAGGGTCGTTTGAGATCTTTCCATTCTGAATCTGATCGAACACAGTTAAGAACCCATATTAGGTCTTATCTTGTGGCGATGGAAGCCATGAAACAGGATTATTTCACTGCTCTCATTGTGTCTGCAGAAAACCGTCCAGCAGCCTTGTTCCGAGTGACCCGCTTTCTCTTCAATCAGGGAGCGAGGGAGGACTCTTTGCAAGGCAGTGCTGAGGATTTTATATAATTTCTGCAAGACAAAGTTGCTCAGATCCAGACGGGGTTAGACTCTGACTGGGCAGAGTCCGATGAGGGAATGGGAGTTAGTCTTGAAGGTGACATCTGGGTTGAGTTTGACCCTATTTCCATAGATGAAGTGGACAGGATTGTGGGTAGATTGGGAGCCTCCACATGTTTGTTGGACCCATGTCCCTCCCCCTCTGGTTGTGGCAGCCAGAGAGGGGACTGGAGACTGGATCCGGGCAATTACTAATGCTTCTTTGAGGGTCTTCCCCACTGTACTTAAGGAGGTGGTAGTGCATCCCCTCCTCAAGAAGCCAACACTGGATCCGGCCTCCTTAAACAATTTTCGTCCCATCTCCAACCTTTGCCTGGTAGCAAAGGTTGTTCAGGCCATGGTGGTTTACCAACTTCCACAATTCCTGGAGGAAACTGATTACCTAGACCCGTACCAATCGGATTTCAGGCACGGCCACAGCATGGAAATGGCATTGGTTGCCCTGATGAATGATCTCTGGCGGGCTCAGGATGGGGGTTATTCCTCCATTCTGGTGCTACTTGATCTCTCAGCAGCTTTTGATACCATCAACCATGATATCTTACTGCGATGGCTCAGGGATTTGGAAGTAGAGGGCATTGTTTTACAGTGGTTCACCTCCTACCTCTCGGGCTGTATGCAGTTTGTTTGGGTGGGGGGTCAGAGATCCTCTCCAAGGCCCCTCACGTGGGGTGCCACAGGGTTTGGTTCTCTTCCCCCCCCCCCCTGCTTTTTAACATCTACATGAAACCGCTGGGTGAGATCATTCGTAGTTTTGGGGTGAGGTATCATCAATATACTGATGATACCCAACTGTACATCTCCACCCCAAATCAACCCAGGGATGCCCTTTCTGTGATGTCGAAGTGCCTGGAGGTGGTACGGGTCTGGATGGGTAGAAACAGGCTCTGACTCAACCCCTCCAAGACTGAGTGGCTGTGGATCCCAGCATCTTCTAATCTAGCTACCCCGTCACTTATGATGCGAGTTGTTGACTCCCTCTGAAAGGGCTTGCAATCTTGGCGTCCTCCTTGATTCATGGCTGTCTTTGACATATCATCTAATGGCCATGACAAGGGGAGCTTTTGCACAGGTTCACCTAGTGCGCCAATTGCAGCCCTTCCTAGACAGAGATGCCCTTCGCACAGACACTCAAGCCCTCATTGTCTCTTGGTTGGACTACTGCAATGCCCTCTACATGGGGCTGCCCTTGGGTTACATCCGGAGGCTCCAGCTGGTCCAAAATGCAGCCATGCAGGTCATTACGGGAGCCTCCCATTACTCCTGGGCAACACCTCTCCTGCGTGAGCTGCCCTGGCTGCCAGTAGCCTTCTGGATCCACTTCAAGGTGCTGGTACTCACCTATAAAGTCCTTCATGGCATGGTCATTCCCTGACTGATTATGGGGTTTTAACTTGGGGATTTTAAATTGGACCGTATTTGAGAATTTTTATTGCTGTTGTTGTTTTTATTATGTGAGCCTCCCTGAGTCCCATGGGAAAAGGGCGGCATATAAATTTTAATAATAAATAAATAAATAAATAAGTATATATAAAACTGGGTACACTAAATGAATTTATGCAAAGGCTTTCTTGGCCATAGTTGTTATCTGCTGCTCAAGCAGGAACTGTGAGTCCAAGAGTGAAGTATGATCATATTTTGTATCAAATCCAGATTTTGGAAGGTCCAAATATCTATAGCCACTCAGACATGTCAGGAGTCAGCCTGTTCTTCTCATAGGACACAACTCTAGACACATGACAAGATCTTGACAACTTTACCGACTGGTCTGAAGCCAAATTATATAATGGGAATGATCATCATATTGATTATATTGGACCTCACCCAACAACCTCATGTAGATGTTAAGCAATAAGGTGGAGAACATTGAGGCACTTCACATAAGAGAAGTCTTTGACTTTCTTTCTTTCTTTCTTTCTTTCTTTCTTTCTTTCTTTCTTTCTTTCTTTCTTTCTTTCTTTCTTTCTTTCTTTCAGAGCCACGGTGGTGCAGTGGTTAGAATGCAGTATTGCAGGCTAATTCTGCCCACTGTCAAGAGTTTGATCCTGACTGGCTCAAGGTTGACTCAACCTTCCATCTTTCTAATGTCGATAAATGAGGATCCAGATTATTGGGGCAATATGCTTACTCTGTAACCCGCTTAGAGCACTATGAAGTAGAAAATAAGTCTAAGTGTCAGCCCTAGGGACCATTTTTTTGTTTAGATTTTCAGGGCTGCCACATTTACTGCTATGGGAAACTGGGAGGGGGGATTGTATGGAGCAGGGGTGATATATAGTCATAATAACATTCCTTTCTCAGATAGTCAAGGACATCTTGCCCTGCATCTGGAGGAATGTGGCTGGGAGGGATCTCCAGTTGGGACGGTGCTTTGATTGGACTGTGTGATCGACATGTGGGTTCAGGGGAAGGCACTTGGACTTTCCAGGTGGGGAAAACCTGGAAACATTCAGATTCAGGTTTTCCCAGATGTACCAATATGACATCTCTAATAAAATGGAACTTTGAGGAACTTCTAGCCTCAGAGTCTTCTTTTGTTGGGAATGTTACTTGGAACCCTGACACTAAGTGCTATTGCTGTTTATCTCCTCTTCCTCATCAGCAGGGTTTGGACCAATACTCCTAGAAGAGAAGCACTGGACCACCATACCCTTTATTCATAATACCCATAGATGGACCAGAGGCATAATAAGTTTGCTTGTATGAACTCATACTAATTGGAGCTATGACTGTAAATGATGTGAAATGCAATGAGGACTACGGACAAGATATTTGGGAAAGTAAAGTACTATAAATATTACCAAAAGTTTGTGTGTTTTTAATTCCTCCCCCTCTTACTTTTGAAAAAGGAATGTGTATTTAAATTGTATCTATATTACTACGTGATACAGTAATATCTGCAGGGGAAGTCAATGGTGCAGTAATATCAAAACATGTATGAAAGGACTGAAGCTTTGATCGCACTGCCACAATCCTCATCTTGAATGTTTTGCCTCTCCTGAGTCTGATGTGATGTATTCAAACAATCCATTTGATCCATTTCTGTATTTTTTTTTAAAAAGTAGTTAAAATTGTACATAATTTTCCTGACATTTTACACCTATTTGCCAACATGTCAATGTTTGCATTCATCATAAACAAATATTCACATCTGTATA
Source organism: Masticophis lateralis (assembly GCA_030761175.1). Lineage (NCBI taxonomy): Eukaryota > Metazoa > Chordata > Lepidosauria > Squamata > Colubridae > Masticophis > Masticophis lateralis. The sequence goes on along the minus strand of JAUDYJ010000003.1, from coordinate 82,939,115 downwards.
CATCTTGCTCAAGTATTTGATTTTTGCTCCACATAAATTTTCCAAATAAACATTTTTGCAAGCAACTGATTTAATGTACACATTTTTGTACATACTTTCTCCAAATATGCATCATTTTTTGAATTGAGAAACATGTGGTCATGGACAGGAGTGAAATCCAGCAGGTTCAGACAGGTTCTGGAGAACCGGTAGCAGAAATTTTGAGCAGTTTGGGGAAATGGTAAATACTACTTCTGGCTGGCCCCAGAGTGGAGTGGGAATGGAGATTTTGCAGTATCCTTCCCCTGCCACGCCCACCAAGCCACGCCCACAGAACCGGTAGTAAAAAAATTTGGATTTCACCACTGGTCATGGACAACATTATTAATTTATATTTCTTCTTGGGCTAAAAATAAGGGTCATAGTGAAGGGTCCATAGATAATTTTTGTAGTTTGCACAAATTGGGGTATGTATAACTGGTAACTTTTTTTTATTTTCTAACTATTGTTTGCACTTTTTTATCTTGGTGCTTAGATACAAATGAATCCTAATCAATAGCTGCAAAAGCTGTTGTTTTAGCAGCAATATTTAAGTTTTATAATCATGAACTCTTGGGCAGCAATCTTAAATCCTGATTCTGCATTCCTTTCTTGGCTCAAGTTCTCTCTGAAGCTATAGGAAAATTTGTCTGAACAGAGTATAAAATTGGTTTAATAATATATATTGCTATTTTTGATATACCTCATTGCACAAGAAAATTGCAACTGCAATCTGCAAACACATAAAAAGCCAAATCTATCACCAACTCAAAATTTTTATCTCTCAGGAGGATTATCCTAGGTAAACGTCTTAACTGAAATAGAAAGAGAAGCAATGTACTTACCTAGAGGTTCCTTCAGTTATTCCTGAAAAATACTATGAATATTATGCTAATAAGGAAAAGTATGGATGTGTGTGTGTGTGTGTGTGTGTGTGTGTGTGTGTGTGTGTGTGATATTATGTATGTGTATGTGTACATGTATGTGTGTATGTATATGCATATGTGAGAGAGACAGGTTTTTTTTTTTAATTTGATTTATATGCTGCCCTTCTCCAAAGATTCAGGGTGGCTTACAATGTGTTAAGCAATAGCCTTTATACTTTTGTATATTTATACAAAGTCAGCTTATTGCCCCCACAGACTGGGTCCTCAATTTACCTACCTTAGAAAGGATGTAAGGCTGAGTCAACCTTGAGCCTGGCGAGATTCAAACACAGTAATTGCAGACAGCTGGTGTTTAATTATAATGCTTTTAGTCTGCTGAGCCACCAGAGCTCCTCACTTATTGAAAAGAACAACAAAAGTTCTCCATCACAACTCTATAATGTATATGTTGGAATCATAAAGGCTACATTTATATTTGACATTGGATAAAAACAGGTTTAGAAGAAAACATCTGAATTCCATCTTTTCTTTGTTGAGTTCTGGATAGAGAAGGTAGTAACTTAAAAAAAAAGATTGGCAGATTGCAGAGATCTATATTGGTGGGCTATGTTCATATTTCATATATAGGAAGCATTGGTTTTTTCCCTCAACTATTACTTCCTTTGCAGTATTAAAAATTATAAAGCTCATGATCCAAAATATTTCAACAGCCAATTTTTTTAAAAAAAAATCATTATTTTTTTATGTATAGATGGTGAAAGTATTTTTATATTCTCAGAGTCTGAAATTTTCCTATTTCAGATGCAAGAAATGAAGAACAGCACTCTATTGCTGGGTTCATTTATGGGTGTTCATCGTACTGAATAAAAGATGCAAGAGAGAATAGACTATCATAAACATAATGGCTTGAACATTAATTCTTTTATTGCATTTATACTCATTTGTTGATATTCCCTCATATGACTACATATATATATATATATATATATATATATATATATATATATATATATATATATATATATATGTGTGTGTGTGTGTGTGTGTGTGTGTGTGTGTGTGTGTGTGTGTGTGTGTGTGTGTGTATGTGTGTGTATATATATATATATATATATATATATATATATATATATATATATATATATAAACAAAGACATTTGACATAGGAATATCTACTTGGATGAAATAAGGAGTAATCCTAACCCTAACCCTAACCAATGACAGTAAATATTGTAAATATTGAAAAACACTGAAAAAGCCATTATGTTGCAATAAGTTTTGGAGTATGTAGAGGAAAATGGTATTCCATATCTGCTGCAGCAACTGGTAACCTAAAATCTAATTTGAACAAGGAGTGAACTTGCCATGAAAATAGAATTTGCTCTGGCTTCCCAATCCATATGTCATTTTTTTCTTGTCACAAGTACAGCACCAGTTCCAGAGTGGGCCCTAACTCACATCTTGAGCTTGCTATTAAGGCTGTCATGGCATCCAGGTACTCCTAAAGCCGTACTAGATCTCAATATAGCTGTGGAAATCTAATGCTAAAAAACTCATGATTCTCCAAATAATCTCCACTACTATTCTCCTGAGCAACTGAATGAAACCTACAGTAATAAAGTTTTCTAAGGATCCAACATGTTTGTTTGCTCATTCACAGGCTCCCAATATATCTTAAATAAAAATGAAAGCAAAAGGAGTTGAGGAAGGGAAAAGATAGAAAAAGGAGTTCAGGAAGCAATTGTTAACGTCCAATTCTAATTGTGACAAGTCATTCATGTGCTTTAGTAGTAGTGAATCTGCACATCTGGTGAACTCTGGAATACTCAGTTTTGTTTCACATAAGACATAGCTTCAAGAGGAAAAGAAGGGACAGATACAGAGTTAGTAACAATAGGAAAATTTTGGAAACTTTTAGGAGGACACATTAACATCTGACAGGTTTCTGTAGAGAAGGATTGGAATAAAAGAGGAGCTGGCCAGCTGGCATCTAAAAATGCTAACATGACTAAAAATGAATAGATAGAGTGGTTGTAAAAGATGGTTTTATGTTCTACTGGGATTTACCCAAAGTAAAGTAGGCTGGTAAACTAAGTTAGATTGATAAATGAGTATTAATTTGGATTTATGAAATACTGAGTGAGACTGTGAGAAGACTCAATAAACCACTGAAGGGTTCAAGAAGAGTGCTGACAAAGCATATCATGGTGGAACACCTTACTAGATAACTCTATGCTGGCTTTGAAGACAGAATAGGAGTAGAACTAGGAATAATAATAATAAAAACCTGGGTTGCACATGTTGGACATACATCATATTGTGTTTAGTTTCCTTATGTATTTGAGAATAAATAGTTCTAGAAGGAGGAAAATTCTCAAAGGTCTGAGCTCCAGACCTAAATCAGCATCAAGACTCCACGCCTTTTTCGGTTTACTGGATTTAATGAGCCAGACTTTGGCACACAATGAGTTCCAAACGACAAAACAATGTAAAGATGTAAAGTCAGTCCTGGGAGAATCTACCTTCCAGTGCCTTTTAAAGTTCAGAGCAGTGCCCTCCCGCTGCCGTGGTAATTAGCTAGCAGTCAGGCTTGATCAGCTGATTGCTGGCAGACTCCCGGAGGTGTTTGCTGGCTGGTCTGCAGATCTGCTTAACAGCCGATCATCGGCAGAACAGCTGGGCCAAACCATCCTTCAGTTCCTCGCTCCTTTGTGTGCTCCTGCGCTGGTCAGTCGCTGCACCTCCGAACAGCTGATCATCAGCCAGATCTCGGCCATCCACGATCAGCTGTGGTTTGGCTTCTCCGTGCATCGACCCTGCTTCTGCAGCCTTCGTTGTCCCACCGCCCACCACCTGTGCAGCCCCCCCCCCAGGTATGGCAAACCCCGGGTTTGGGGTTTGACAAATATATGGTACTTTTTTGAGAATCCTAAAGGTGCTTTTTCAACAGGCAACTGAACTTTCTGTTTTTTCTTTGAAGATGTTTCTCTTCTCATCCAAGAAGTTTCTTAAGTTGAGCTGAAGAAAAATCGGAAAGTCCAGTTGACTGTTGAAAAAGCACCTTTGGGATAATTATGACTTGGATGACTGAGAATCTCCATAGACATTCAGCTATACTTTTTTGATACTTCTTCTATAGACTATGACCGTTGATAGGTAGGGAAATGCTCACTAAAAAAAATAATGAAGCTGGTGAAAAGTGTCTATTCAGATAAAGGAAGGCATATATCTAACTTACCGATTTGTTCTAAATAAAATAAAAAAAAACCCTGGAAACTATGCGATACTGGCCTGTCAGGTCTGAAACCTGTGCTCACACAACACAAGTTTTTAAAAAGTGATTGATTAGATACAATTTGTAGCAATTTGTCTTTTGTATAAACTGGGTTAGCCCTGCTTTTCTTCTCATATCTATGGAAAAAGTCATTTTGACTTACTCTTTTATTGGTAGGCATAATTGTAGAAAAATAAAAGTATATGGATATTGGTCAGCAGGTGAGGTCAACAGTAGTATTCCCAATACTACCATATACTGTACCTGTAGACTACAACCTCACAAGGACAAAGTTTATTAGAGTCAATCAAGTTGGCCAAAAAAATAATCAAGTTGCAAGTTCTGAAACTCTCTTATTAGACAGTTGTTAGCAAAACAAAAACAGAAAACAAACCAATCAAGGAATAGGAAAGAAGTAAGGTGGCTCAGTAGCTAAGATGCTGAGCTTGTCGATTGAAAGGTCGGCAGTTCAGCGGTTCAAATTCCTAGTGCCACATAACGGGGTAAACTCCCATTACTTGTCCCAGTTTCTGGCAACCTAGCAGTTCGAAAGCATGTAAAAAATACAAGTAGAAAAATAGGGACCACCTTTGGTGGGAAGGTAACAGCGTTCCATGTGTCTTTGGCATTTAGTCATGCTGGCTACTTGACTACGGAGACATCTTCAGACAGCGCTGGCTGTTCGGCTTTGAAACAGAGATGAGCACTGCCCCCTACAGTCAGGAACGACTAGCACATATGTGTGAGGGAAACCTTTACCTTTATCTTTACCTTTAGGAATAGTCCAAATATTTCAGCTTAAAGTCAGCCTTGATTTGGACACTATGAATGATTCCACTTAACATTCATAAACAAGAATCTGGTGTTTTCTGTTCCCGGTTTTGAAAACATATAAGGCCCTTAGTCCTTAATCTATTTCCTATTGTGAGTAAAGCACAGAGGCATCTGGTCTGCAGAGAACAGAAACAAATAAGCAAGCAAAACATTAAACAGCATATCTGGAAAGTAATTTGAGATGATGAACTGGATATAAGATGCCCCACTAGAAATAATATGGAGAAGAGTTTTGCATAGGAACCAAGGGAAATGTGAGAGCTAATGTGAAAAAGAGGCCAGATGCTAACATTAAGGACAAAATAGAATATTTGCATGAACTTCAAAGGTGTTTAATTTCAACTTGTTTGACTCAATTGGAATGATACTACGCCGACAACCCAAATTCTCCACTTCAGTACATTTTGACTTTGCAACAATTTATATGCATGTTAGTATGAAACCATGTCAAAAAGTCATGCTGCATCACACAGGTGGCTGATTATTAAAAAGACAGAAATGAAATTTCATTCTGAATTACTCAACAGGAGGTATCTACATAAATTAGAACATTTGTTACACAGGAGAAATAATTAAGGACCTGTAGATGCAGGCATATGTTGTTATATGCAGCCCCAAGTGGGGAATATTACTTGATCTATATGCTTACAGAGTCTGAGACAGATGTATGTTGCCCTTAGCTGTTTCAGGGTTAAAGTAATATTTTTCTCTTAAGCCAACAATTCCCACTGATAGCAAAGTGTATAAAATTTCTTATGTTATTTCATTGGATTGAACTTGTGTGATTAGTAGTGAGTGAGATTACAGAGGAGCTTATTGGCTGTTTAAAGTTATATGACAGTGATGGTTAACCTTTTTGCCGTCATGTGCCAAAAGTGGGGGGAGCGCGGGGAGGTCACCCACATGTGTGCCCACACCCATAATTCAATGCATCCCACCCCTGCGCATGTGCACGCGTCCCCCTCCACTTTTAGCACGTGATGGCCCGGTGGGCCCGGTAGGCCTGTTTTTCACCCTCCCCAGGCTCCAGAGACTTTCTAGGAGCCTGGGGAGGTGAAAATGGCCTTCCGCACCCCGCTGGAGGCCCTCCAGAGGCCGGAAACAGCCCATTTCCCAACTTCCGGTGGGACCAAAAGGCCCCAAACTCAGTTGGCTGGCACACAGATACATGCTGGAGCTGAGCTATGGCAACGCTCATGTGCCCACTGATATGGCTCCGTGTGCCACCTGTGGCACCTGTGCCATAGTTTTGCCATCACGGCTATATGAGGTACAACTCACTAGTTGCTACTGGTTTGCCCTGGATTGAGCAAACCGGTAGTGGCGGTGGTGGGAGGCTCCGCCCACCGACTCGGATGCTTCTGCGCATGTGCAGAAGTGTCACACGCACACCCACCCACGAGCAAACCAGTAGCGAAAGGATTTGAAACCCACTACTGGTACAGCTCCTCTTCTCCATGTCTTCAAGTCAGCCTTGTCTATTGCCATTTCATTGTTATTTTCCCTAAAGAGCTGGACATAGTAACATTGTGCTGGTTTCTGAACTTGTACAAGAGTGGTAGATCATAAGAGCTATTTTTAAGCATACGAGTTCCTGCTCTAACTCATTTGAACAGTTCTATAATAGAAGCATGTGTCCACTTGAATCACCCAATGTCTACAAAATCACGGATGCAATCAGTGGTCAGTAATTTAGGAACAACATGAAACTGCTGAGCCAGCAGTACTGTAATTCTGTAACTCTCTGGCCTAATTTAATGAAAGCTTGTAAGCAAAACTATGAAGCCACCATTTCTTCCCAAAGGAATCATGAAAAATTTTGGAAGCTGGCCTTACTTATCTATATATGTGAGCTAGGTGCAGTAGTTAAAAGCACTGCAATAGAAGCCAGAAAACTGTAAATTCTGGTCTTGCCTTTGGTATTGAAGCTGGCTAGATGACCTCAGCCTAGTCATTTTTTTTCCAGCCTTCAAAAGAACGCAGTGGCAAATTGCTTCCAAAAAGATTTGCAAAAAGTGCAGGGATCTGACCACGTAATCCTCAGTAGACTGATTAAAAGATACAACTTTTAAATTAAAAGTAGGAATAAGAACTCGAGGCATCTTAGGAATTTGGGACACACAATTCCTTATCCTTGGCCATGTTGCCTGGGATTGAAAACAGTTGTCCTTCAAAACATGGTAGTGGCATTCCTTCTTAATCACTGGCCTTTGCACTCATTTCTTTATTTACTCTATTTGTTAACAGTCCCAATCCTATCTGTGTGATGCAGAGGTGGGTTTCAGCAGTTCTGACCAGTTCCGGAGAACCAGTAGTGGGAATTTTGAGTAGTTTGGAGAACCAGTATATACCACCTCTGACTGGCCCCGCCCCATCTATTCTCTGCCTCCCGAGTCCCAGCTGATCAGAAGGAAATGGGGATTTTGCAGTAACTTTCCCCTGGAGTGGGGAGGGAATGGAGATTTTACAGTATCCTTTCCCTGGAGAGGGGTGGGAATGGATATTCTACAGTATCCTTCCCCTGCCATGCCCACCAAGCCATGGAACACCCACCAAGCCATGCCCACAGAACTGGTAGTAAAATTTTTGAAACCCACCACTGGTGTGATATAACACAGCATGTCACATGAAATAATCTTAGAAAAAATAAAATATAAAATATAACTGGTTATAAATAAAAAGGCAATGTGAGAATACCCATCACTTTCCAAATAGTTTGCCTAAAATATCAGGATACCTTTAGAATTGTTACTTTGGGATAATATGCATTTAAATATTTCACATTTATGAATTATTATATACATGAATTAAATATACATCCAAGGTGATTTAAAAAGGTAAACATCATGTAATTGCTTAAAGCATATATTTAAATAACATATTTTAATAGCACATTTCAATAAAGCAGGCTTTCCCCAGAGCAGCAGCTGTACGAAACTGATGTCAATATATTATGCTGACAAATATAATTATTCTTGAAAAACAACTTAATAGCAGTAAACAATGTGAACCCAGAGGGAAGACTTATCCAAAGGCCTTTTCAAATAGCCATGCTTTTATCAAGTACCTTGATCATTAAAGAGTTTTATTGTACTTAATCAATTGAGATTAGAAAAATAAGTGGAATACATGCTAAAAAGGATAAATTACTATTAAAGCAAATCAAAGAAAAATAGATAAGACCTGTATCTTAAAATTGGGAAGGTTGTAAATACAATAGATCAAAATAAAGGGGGTCTGACCCAATAAAATGGAATTGGGAAATACCTGCGTACAGTGGTGGGATTCAAATAATTTAACAACCGATTCTCTGCCGTAATGACCAGCTGAGGAGGCGCGGCTCGGTGGACATGTGACCGTGTGGGCATAACCAACTCAATGCTACTCATGCAGATGGGTGCGTCACCTTAGCTGTTACAATGTAACAATGCTTAACCAGAGAGGCAGTTTCTGTAAACAGGGCAATAAAGATTAGGCTAGAAATAACAGCAGAACGTTTCCTTCCTGCCTTCCTTACAGGATTAGCCCTGTAAAGTGGAAAACAACAAAATAAGGTTTCTTCCAAACACTGGTTCTCCGAACTGCTTAGAAAGTTAACAGCCAGTTCTCCCGAATAGGTGCGAACTGGCTGAATCCCACCACTGCCTGCATAGCATATTCCTCAATTCAATTGAGGAAGTGAACGTGTAGGGTTAATTATGAATGTAAAAACTCAATTGTATGTCAGAAAGTATGAATTAGTGACATCTAGAGTGATATAAGAGTCAGTCCCTTCTGCGCATGTCCAAGATGGCGGCGCCCGCTGAGACGATCTAGGCGGGGGGCGCCGACCTATCTTTTGGGTCCTTGGGGGTCAGTTTTTTAATGCTATGACCCCAGGACCAGTTGGGGGAACACCCTGCCAGCAAGGAGAGGGTTTTCTCCCCTCCTTGACTCCCCTCCTTGACTGAGCAGGGGGCGAAACGGCGGCGCTGAGAGCAGTCGGGCTGCTCAGCTGGTCGGCGGTGGGGCCTTCGGCGGCAGCGGCGGTGGCGGCGGGTGGTAGCGGCTTTTTCCTCATGACGGAGACTCCCAGGACAGCGGAGCAGCGAGGCAGCGCTGCGCCGGAGGACAGCCCATGGTGGGTGAAGATTGAAACCCAGGGGGTGCCCAAAGGGTTGCAGAAGGTGTTGGGCACCCCCCCCTGAGGACCCTGGGGGCACCCCCATCCCCCCCCGGCAATATTCCTCCCCCTTCGGGGGGTTGGAATTGGGGGGTAATTGGATGGCAGCTGCTAGGCAGCTGGAAGACGCTGGCGACCCCCCCCTCCACTTTTTGAGTGGAAGTTGGGGGGGGGCAAATAGAATACAAACTGTCGCTGGAACTTGGCTGGCCCCTGGTATGATATCTTGGCCTGGGCCTTGGGGGGGTTTTTAATCTGAGCCCTATGGGGTCTGAGGGTGCTGGAGATAACTGCCCCTTTCCGCTCCCCTCCTCCCCAGCGCTTCCCTTTTTTTTGAGACCTATGCCCACCTGACCAGAAATTAGCCTGTGAGACTCACGTATCGCCATGTATTTGTCATCTGCATTCCCCTGACTGTGGAGAGAACTATTTCCATCTGAAAACTGGAGGCCGGGATATGGCTTCATCCCATCGGCCGAGGGGGCTGGACATCAGTTAATCACCGTGAGAGGGTGGCCTGGTGTCGAGGTCCCTGGAGGCCGAACCGAGATGACTTCATGTTGTACCTTGTCAACGGAAGGGCGTGGACCAGCCGCTGTGAGAGGGCGGCTTTTTGGACCTTGACCCCTGGACGCTACGGTTGGCACCGGTTCATTGCTGCCATTCACCCCAAGAAGGGGTTGATCAGCTAACCAACTACCGTGAGAGGGTAGTTGGATTTTATTTTTCTTGCTCCCCCGGATTGTGGTCGTCTTGGAATTTGGACTTTGTCCCCTGTGGTGAGAGGACAGTGGACTTGGCCCCGTGAACAGGTCTTTGGGACCCCACCATGTCTTCTTATTTCTTCTCTCCCTTGGACCTTTATGGACCCTCAGACTATGGTCGTGTTAACCCGCTGAAATCAAGATGTACTCAGCAGCGGAGCTTCTTGGTCTGCGAGATTCCCCCCTCTCGCAGGCTTGGCCCTCCACTCTATCGAGGGCCTACCTCGATGACGGGTTTTGGAGCCCCGAGAGGTGGCATGCCGCAAAGAGGGGGTTGCGGGGTTTTTTAAAACTGTCTTTGTCTAATCTTTTAGGGGGATGGGGGAGGGGGGAGGGGAGGGAGGGCTATAGGCCGGGCTTGTCACAGGGGCCTGAAACGGGAGGCGGGGAACGGGGTGAGGAGGAGCTCGCTGTAGAAGGTAAAGAGTGTAATTCCATCAGAGCCATGGTTGGGAGGGGCAGATATGGCGGGAGCAGGGGGCCGTATCATGTATTGGGGGCACGTAGCCGCTGTCTCCAAGCGGTGGCGTGCCTCGGCCCTCAAGACTCTTCTCGCTCCCCGAGTTGTTCAGAGTTACGGCGTCCGGGCCTGAGGTTGATGCTGTGTAATGCCAGGTCCGTGGTTAATAAGGCCCCCCTCATCTGTGATCTTATTCAGGAGGGGGGTGCGGACCTGGCAGGTATTACGGAGACCTGGTTGGGCCAAGAGGGGGGGGTCCCCCTCGTAGAGCTGTGCCCGCCAGGTTTCCGAGCATTTCATCGACCAAGGGCCCAGGGCAGGGGTGGGGGGGGTGGCGGTCATTATAAGGGAAAGTCTGGATCCAAGGGAGACCACTGTACCTCAGATAGCCGGATGTGAGTCGCTCCTGGTGAAGTGGGGCCATGGTGTGCGGGTGGGCTTGCTGATCGCGTACCTGGCTCCCTGCCACGTGACAGCGGCCCTGCCCGAGCTTCTCAACGTTATTGCCGAGGTGGCGGTTGATACCCCCAGGCTTCTGGTCATGGGGGATTTCAACCTGCCGTCTGTCGGTGAGGCGTCTGGGTTGGCTCGGGAGTTTATGGCTTCCATGACAGCCATGGACCTGACACAATTAATTCTTGGCCCCACTCACACAGGAGGACACACTCTGGACTTGGTTTTTGTCTCTGGTCAGTGGTTGAATGGCCTAGATGTAGGGGATATAGTTATTGAACCCCTGTCATGGTCGGACCATTCTCTCCTGAGGCTAGACTTTCTGACCGCCGAACCCCACCGCAGGGAGGCGGAACCGATTAGGTGGTTCCGCCCCAGGCGCCTGATGGACCCTGATGGGTTTCAGAGGGAGCTTGGGTCAATGCCCGAAACTCTGGCTCATGACTCGGTCGAGGACCTGGTGGCCGCCTGGGATAGGGCGGCCGCCAGTGCCCTGGACCGAGTCGTGCCTTTGCGGCCTCTGACCCGGCACCGAATCTGCCCGGCTCCTTGGTTCTCTGAGGAGTTGAGGGAGATGAAGCGCCGGAAAAGACGCCTAGAGAGTGGTTGGAGGCTGAGTCGATCTGAATCCGACCGAACACTAGCTAGGTCCCATCTTAGGACCTATTTGGTGGCGATAAAAGCGGCAAAGCGTAATTACTTTTCCGCTCTTATTGCATCGGCAGATAACCGCCCAGCCGCCTTGTTTAGAGTGACCCGCTCCCTCCTACATCAGGGAGCGCGGGAGGACCTCTTGCAAGGGCGGGCTGAGGATTTTGCACAGTATCTGCACGATAAAATCGCTCAGATTCGGGAAGGCTTGGACTCTGACTGGGTAGATTCCAGCGAGGTGACTGAGGCTGGTCTTGAGAACGTTATCTGGGATGAGTTCGATCCTGTAACTCCCGAGGACGTGGACAGGACTTTGAGGAGTCTAAACGCAACCACATGTTTATTGGACCCGTGTCCTTCCTGGCTGGTACTGGCCACTCGGGAAGTTACACGAGGCTGGCTCCAGGGGATTATAAATGCTTCTTTGAGTGAGGGTTTCTTGCCTGCCGCCTTGAAAGAGGCGGTGGTGAGGCCCCTCCTCAAGAAGCCTTCTCTGGACCCGGCTGTTTTGGCAAATTTTCGTCCTGTCTCCAACCTTCGCTTTGTTGCGAAGGTTGTTGAGAGTGTGGTTGCGCGCCAGCTCCCACAGTACCTGGAGGAAACTGTCTATCTAGATCCGTGCCAGTCCGGTTTCAGACCTGGGTACAGCACGGAGACGGCATTGGTCGCGTTGGTGGATGATCTCTGGAGGGCTCGGGACAGGGGATGCTCCTCTGTCCTGGTCCTATTAGATCTCTCAGCGGCTTTTGATACCATCGACCATGGTATCATGCTGCGTCGGTTGGGGGGTCTGGGGGTGGGAGGCACCGTGTTACGGTGGTTCTCCTCCTATCTCTCCAACCGATCGCAGTCTGTGTTGGCAGGGGGGCAGAGGTCGACCTCGAGGCGCCTCGTTTGCGGGGTGCCACAAGGGTCGGTCCTCTCGCCGCTCCTGTTCAACATTTATGTGAAGCCGCTGGGTGAGATCATCCGTGGTTTTGGGGTGAGTTGCCAACTGTACGCTGATGACACTCAGCTGTACGTCTCCACCCCTGACCACCCCAATGATGCCCTCGAAGTGATGTCCCAGTGCCTTGAGGCCGTGCGGGTCTGGATGGGGAGGAACAGGCTTCGTCTCAACCCTTCCAAGACCGAGTGGCTGTGGATGCCGGCGTCCCGATATAGCCAGCTAGTACCATCGCTGGCTATTGGGGGTGAGTCATTGGCCCCCACAGAGGGGGCGCGCAACTTGGGTGTCCTCCTGGATTCACGGCTGTCCTTGGAAGGGCATGTGGCGGCCGTGGCCAGGGGGGCCTTTTATCAGGTTCGCCTGGTGCGCCAGTTGCGCCCCTTTCTGGATCGGGACTCCATGTGCACGGTCACTCATGCACTCGTCACGTCTCGCCTGGACTACTGTAATGCTCTCTACATGGGGCTCCCCTTGGGGTGCACCCGGAGGCTCCAACTGGTCCAGAATGCGGCCGCGCGGGTGATTATGGGAGCGACAGGGCGCTCCCATGTGACACCTCTCCTGCGCGAGCTGCACTGGCTTCCGGTGGTCTTCCGGGTGCGCTTCAAGGTGTTAGTTTTGACCTTTAAAGCGCTCCATGGCATGGGACCGGGGTACCTGCGGGACCGCCTGCTGCTACCGATAACCTCCCACCGGCCAGTACACTCACACAGAGAGGGCCTTCTCAGGGTGCCATCAGCCAAGCAATGTCGGCTGGTGGCCCCCAGGGGGAGAGCCTTCTCTGTGGGGGCACCCACCCTATGGAACGAGCTGCCTCCAGAAGTTCGTTTGATCCCGGACCTCCGCACTTTCCGAAAGGCCCTTAAGACCTATTTATTTCAACAAGCCGGCCTCGCTTGATTGTTTTAATGGGGTTTTAACAAAATTTTTCTTATTGATTCCTGGGGTTTTAAATTGGGTATTTTAATGGGGTTAGAATTTTATTTGGAACGCCAATGAATTTAATTTAATTTTATTATTCTTTTAATGTTTGTATTATATGTGTTTTAAATCTGGTTGTTCACCGCCCTGAGTCCCCCTCCCGGGGAGAAGGGCGGTATATAAATTGAAATAATAAATAAATAAATAAATAAAGTCTAAAATCAGCATGTCAAGTATGACTTGGTATAAAGAAAGTATGAATAAATGATATAAATTCATTAGAAAAAAATACATTGGTACACAGCAGATAGCTAGAAAAGTAGGAATCAGAGGTGGGTTTCAGCAGGTTCTGACCAGTTCTGGAGAACCGGTAGTAGACATTCTGAGTAGTTCAGAGAACCTGTAGTAAAAATTCTGATTGGCCCTGCCCCCGCCCCCATCTATTCTCTGCCTCCCAAGTTCCAGCTGATTGGGAGGAAATGGGGATTTTGCAGTAACCTTCCCCCCTTGGATTGGGATGGGAATGGACATTTTATAGTATCCTTCCCCTGCCACACCCACCAAGCCGTGACCACCAAGCCTTGCCACGTCCACCAGGCCACACCCACAGAATCAGTAGTAAAAAAATTTTGAAACCCACCACTGGTAGGAATCTATGACTAGTAATAATTGTGTGCTGTGATCCAGTGATTGGTGGTAATGGGAGAACTAGGTATGAACTTGGGAGGGTGGGAAATGCACTATTTTGAATATTGAGCACAGAAAAGGCAATTAAATCTTTCAGGAACCCAGAAATGGATGAAAATAGTCCAAAAGGCCAGTTTGTTTCAAAACATGGTTTAAGCATAAGTTCTGGTTACTTTCATCATTTTGTGAAAAGCAACATTATGTTGAAAGGTTTATCCCTTTTGGACAGGCCTGCAACTTCACACCGACCGCTTTGACCGCACCCACCCCAATGCAGAAATCAGCTTTAAAATAATAATATTTTTTTTTTTAAAAAAAATACTTTCTTCCATTTTTCCTGCTATTCTTTGAATGGCATCTTTCTTCTCAGCTTAATGGTAGTAACAGTTAACTTATCCTCACAATGCCCCCATTTTGAAACCCAGCAAAAATATAGGGTCTCTACCAATAAGAAAAAAAAAATACTAATTTTCTTTAGTTGAGTTGCTTATTTTTTCACAGGGCTTTTTTTTTTTTTCTTAAGTCCATCGATATGCCATTTCACCATTTTCCCAGTCCCTCGGAGGAGCTCCATCCCTTTTCAAAATGGGCAAGGTCAAGTGATTTTGAAACAGTATGTCAATGAAAACCAGCATCCTTGAGACTTACAAAGGCTTTTGAACAAGAGCTGTCAAACTGTTCTTTTTGTCTGAAGACACAAGAGAAAAAAAATAAGTTCCAAGGCATATTGTCAGTTTCCATAGGCATGGACAACAGAATATGAACTTTGTGACACCACCAATAATCCCAGTATCCTGTGCAATTTGCAGGGAGGGGCTTATTAACATTGTGTGTGCATCAGTACATCACTGTGTGTGCATCAGTCGTTTTTGAATGTAAATAGAATTTTTGAAATATGTAAAACTAAAAACGTTCATGAATTTCCCTGGACTTTGCTTTGTTGCTACTGACATCTCTTCCATACAATGTAAATATTTTAAAGCAAATGAAACAATTTTAAAATACTTTAATTCCCAAATAGCTTAAACTACAATTGTTCATTATGACATATCCCTTTGCAACAAATATACAGATACTCCTTTTGAAATCTTTATTGCAGCTTGCTAGCTAGACAATAAATAGAATGAATTATTTGGGAGAATTTGATCCTAACTCTACAGCATTTGCAGCATTTGATGAGCCTGGTGGCACAGTGGACTAAGTGCTGTTAAAGTAGCACTTAGTTGCCAGTTGCCAACTGCCTGCAATTATTGCAAGTTTGAATCTCACCAGGCTCAAGGTTGACTCAGCCTTCCATCCTTTCAAGGTAGGTAAAATGAGGACCCGGATTGTGGGGGCAATAAGCTGACTTTGTATAAAAAAGAACACCGCTTGGGGGGGGGGGCGAAAGCCCTACTAAGCAGGTATATACAAAAGTATGAAGGCTATTGCTTAACACATTGTAAGCATCCCTGAGTCTCCGAAGAAGGGTGGCATATAGATCGAACTAATAAATAAATAAATAATTTTCAAATGGTTTGGAAATAATGGGGAAAATCTGGCTATGCAGGCTATCTATTGGCTAATATTTGTGACATCAAAAAATCCCTAGAACTCTTTTACTGTTGCAGCTTAAGCCTGCAGTTAGAACAGGATTTATAGGATAATAATTGCCAGAGACCAAAATAATTTGTCTATGTGGGCTCAAGGTATGATCATAGAGGTTTATGACTAGGAAAGGGGTGGATAAACTGAATTATTAATTATGAAATGACTATATATGCTTTGTTAGCTTTTACAAAGAACAGGCAATCTAAATAATGACTGTCAACAGTTCTGTTATATGATACAATAAACATGATATTTTTCTTATTTTATAAGAAAAAAATTAAATTGTTCTTGTTTTTGTAAGGCAACACAGAAATTTAACACAGAAATAAAATATAAAACATAATGCAAATATCTATGGTCTTTAGTCCAAAACAAAAGAAATTATCACTAGATAATTTCAATTTTATCTCAAACTCATTTTTATCAGATAAATGTAAAATATTGAATGTGGTATGGTAGAGCTTATTATGACTATTGAATTTAAAGCACATATCTAACACATTTCATTAAGAGCAGTTATAAAAAGAAAATAACCTTTTTCATTTGTTTTAGCAATTCTTAAAAGTACAAGGACATTGGATTATACATTTTAATCACAGCCAATGTAAATATCTAGTGTAGAATATAAATATGCCATATTTATCAGTTCAGACAAGTGATGAGAAAAAATCCCTTTGGTTAATATTTTGATAGTTTTTCCAACGTTGGATAACTATTTATGGCTTATATTTATGAATTATTGTCCTTTGACCATATATAATCCGCTCTGAGCATTATGCTGCTTCCATATAAAGCTTTGTACAATTGCTCAGCTTTATATCTGGAATTTTACAAAAGTTATCTTACACTTCTCTTTTGCCCATGATTTCCCTCTGCTCCTTCCTATCACAAAAATCAGTGAAGGAAGGAAGAATGAAATAGCTATTCTCTGATTTTGATCTGGTAGGATTAGAAGTAGCCATTTGACAGCACCCACTGAACATCTGAGCTACTGTTGTTTTAATGGGCAATTCTCAGCCACATTCTCACCTCTCAAACAGAAAGAGGAGGAGGAAGAGCAAGATTAATGTCAGAAAAGCCTAATAAATTGGTTCCTATCACAGTTGGGTGATTTGCTTGATCTTTGATATCTGTTCACTCTGAATCAGTTTCACTTGTTCTGCTGTTATATAGCTCTTTGTCCTGTAGCCCAATCTAAGCAAAGTTTCTTTATTGCAAGTCTCTTAGCTGAGATTATCTATGTAACTAATTGAGGGAACAAAACACCAGTTTTCAGGGGAAACAAGATTCTAGAACTTTTATGTAAATCTAGAGGGCTTTTTCAGGGTGATATACAGCAGATCCATGAAAAACGCTTATTAGAAACTATGCAAATGTTCAATAATGTTGTTTCCCTTTGTGGCAACTATTTAGATTAATTCCATCCTTATAGCTGTGCCTCTGTCCTTCTTGAATTAAGAATTCCAAAAGGGGCCTATAGAATAAAGATGATAAAAATACAGATATCTTTACCAAATTGCAAACAGGTGTTAATAGGCAAGGATTTCCCAATACATAGGTTGAATTCTTAGCCATTACGCTATAAGAATTTGGAATAGTAGTTTACACCCATCCTATTACATATATTGTATCGGTATGCTGACTAACGTAAATTGCTTTGCATTCTTCAGCTCAGAACCAGCTTTAAAAAAATACCCTCACTACTAAAAAGATTGCCCATTTAAAATCAGGGGGATTCAGAGAAGATTGCTCTGTTTTGCTGTTTTGTATGCAAAGCAACAAAACCAAATGCATTTTAGATGCATTTTTATCTGTTTCATCCTGCTTAATCAGAAGGCATAGTGATTGTTTTTATTTCCCTGAATGTATTTTTTTTCCTTCAAAATTTACATTATTTGGTTTTAAATGGTTTAAAAGCCTGTTTGATTCATCTAGCAGTCTGGGTTTATTGACATCAAGGGAGCATTCAGACTAAATGAATGATATTTCTAAATCAAATAAACATAGGGTGCTGATTTCAAATGAGGAATATTGCAATAACATAATGTAGTAATATAATTCTGATTTATAACCATTTCCTTTTCTTATGATCAAATTATGGCCATTAATATTCTGTTGAGAATATTTTAATGAAATTTATTGTAATAGCACATACCGGTACCTTGTAATGCTGTTGCCTAAATGTGCATGGCAAACTGCAAAATGTATTGAGAAGAGGAAAAGTTGCTGTGTGTTTTATCCACAGAAAAGGAGTGCATATACAACTTTTCTTATTCAAGCCTAGAACTGTCTTTGTGATTAAATCTGATACATTAAACTTTTGT
The DNA here is from genome assembly GCA_030761175.1 of Masticophis lateralis. Classification (NCBI taxonomy): domain Eukaryota; kingdom Metazoa; phylum Chordata; class Lepidosauria; order Squamata; family Colubridae; genus Masticophis; species Masticophis lateralis. The sequence goes on along the minus strand of JAUDYJ010000003.1, from coordinate 82,921,141 downwards.
TACCATTCTGAAGCCAAAACAGCCTTCTAAATATAATTCAGAAGTTCTGTCCATATTGTCATGTTTCATTTTGATCAAATTTTACATTTTTAAAAAAGTGATTAATTATAACAATTAGTATTGTTTTTATTTACAAATATTTTGTGGGAAGATGTTGTTTGCTTTGCTCATTTTTTGCCTGAGTACAATTGTTATTTGTTTATTTATTTATTTCACTGGCTCAATTTATGGAGGGAGAGGAATGTTTGGCTTTTTAAAATATAAATATAAATGTCTTACATTCTTCAGTTTCTTATCAGTAATGGTTAATGACTGAAGTGCTTCTTTTGGGCCTAGTGTGAATTTCAAGATGACTTTTCCCAGTACAGAAGGGGCTATTATTAAGTCCAACATTAAAGGAAGAGTTAGCAGCCAGTTTCTTGCCCCTTGTCTCCTGTCTTATTAGACATTATTCATTCCAGGCATATTCAAGCTTACTGGCCAAGACTTTGTACCAGAGATTTTTTTGCAAAACAAGTTTGATGCATAGGATAGAATGCATACATGCATGGGTACTACACATACACTAGACCAGTTGCTTTCTAGTTTGGAGAACTCAGACTGGAAAATGATTGGCACTATCATTCAGCACTAGCTGAGCTAATAGTAGGTCAAAGATTAAAATTCAGAAGGTCTGCATGATCATTTTGAATTTCCAATCACTAGAAAGCATGGAGAAACAAAAAGAAATAATTCACTCAGTTATTACTAAGTATTAAATGGAAGGACATGTCCTCTAATTGGCCATTCATTCAGTTACAGATAAAACTATTTTAATATGCATTCTGATTGATACTTGTCATAGTCTTGTCATAGTCTAAGCCAGAGAATAGTCTTAATATTCATACAATTGTCAGCAGACCAGAAAAGAAAATGAAAAAAAAAAGTTTATTTTTCTGTTGTTTACAGCTGCCTTATTCCTAAACTACAATAGACACATTTCTACAACACAGTGGGCAACAGCCAGTAATTGGTACAGATCACACACAGCTATGAAATGCACAAGTACAGGCCCATTTTGAAAGTTAAGAAGCTAAACAATTTTAGAATAGTTTCAGTAGTCATGGAAATTAGACTTGTCTATGAAAACAACCAACTTATAATACATTCCTGTCAGTTACATTTCCATTTTAAGACAATATGAATGAGTTTAATGTGCAAGGTTTTTGCACACCACAAGCCTTCCACTGGCAACCAAATCTTTAACACCTCCACTCGTTAGAACATACAGTATATAACAAGGATTACAAATTGGCTCTCAATTATCTTTACATATGGTTCTGGAGTTTGAAGCTGACAGAATAGTGAGTTATCATAGCCTACCCTGTAAATTCACAGCCATGCTGCGATTAGGGGAGGGAGGGGGAAAGAGGAGTGTGTTTTTTTTAGCACATATACACAAATAGCTACACAGATACATACACTGCATGTTAAATCTTTGAGGAACCTTCAAGGACTTTGATCATCCACAATGTTTGGTGGAAATATCATGAACGTAACCAAAAGATTGAACAAATGTACTGTATGGTACAAAATACAACTAAAAACTTTCCAAGTGAGGTTTTCAGAATTGTTCTGGTGGCAATCCATGAGAAGCAACTTTTCAAAATGTGAGTGGAGAAACAGAATGAGCTACTGCATGTAGCTTTAAAATGGATGGGTTACAAACCCAAAAATCTCTGCTTTTTGGAAAGACAATTGTAGTATTATTGTATTACTACTGACAGTGTCTATATATCTTCTTTCTTTCTCCCCTGTTCTCTAAAATATACAGGTTGTTGTATATTTTATGTTTAAAAAAGTGGTTAAGTATTTAATAATCTTTCCTTGATCCTCTCATAAAATAAATATAAATAGGTGCTTTTAAATCTGTACTGAGTTTTATACTTGAATTACTGCCCAATTTTTGTTCCACAGTGCCCCTTGAGGAAGTCTTCTGAAGTAGATGGCATTTTCATTTAATTATTTTTTTGATTAATACAAAGGTTTATATGTATACAAATTTATATATTTATACATGCACATAACACAAGAACATGCAGAATCTTCATTTCTAGAATTGTTGAGAGGAGAGGTAGACCTTGACATATAATAACAACATTGAATAGCACAGCTTCAAAATCTAGAAAGGAGAAGGAGGACTAATTTACTGTGGACAAATGCTAGGAAGTATGGGTGTTATTGGTAGATCTTTGAAAGAAATATTGAATCTTCAGTATTCTCTAAATAATCTTTTTTTCTACTCAGAAAAATAAGGGCTGTAATTTAATGCTAATGTCAGACCTGATGTGAATAGCATGTCATGGGTAGCTAATCGTGTAGAACAATAAAGACATTTTCACAATCCAGTTTAATGAAAACTCTGTAAATATTATAAAGTAGCTAAAATGGATGTTCAAATATGCATCAATATTATGGTGAGCTTCTTTCAGACAGGAACCTTTATTTTTGGATTAGGGCATACTGTATATGTTTCATTCAGACAAAATGAAATAGCCTTAGATATCTTTTTGCTAGATCCCATTGTTCTATAAACATTTCACTTTCCTTTTTTACACTTATCTTTTCAGCTGTTATAAAGCATTCATTTCAGTTCCTTTGCTACTCTTTTTAAAAAAATATTTCATTTAATATATCACCTATTGTGGAGGAACATTTATTGTAATAAATAGAGTCAAATAAATTAAAATGTCATGCTACCTCTAATTCATATGTCATCCCTTTATTAATAGGATTGATTCTGTTCTATGTTCCCAAAGCTTCTGTGACTGCTGTGAACTGAAGTGTATGTTCTGTGCATATATTTTCCTGGACAAATAAATTGATTGGAAAAATTGTATCTGCTTATTTTACTAGCAGAATCAATATATTCTCTTGAGTACACTGGCCCAATTAATTGTATCATAAAAACATTCCTTTGTTTTAAGAAACGAGTTATAATTACATCATGACATTCTAATTTGTAATAAAAATATGATCTCACACTTAGACAATGTTACAAACACAATGTTCTTCCATTAAAGTTGGTATCGCTGATTTCAGTAAGACTTTCCTCCAAGGCAGTGGATATAGGATTGCAAACCTAAAATAAATATTAATGAATCATGACTGGGCATTGCATTTATTCTGCTGCATAGGAAATACCTTTTGTCCATGGTATTTCCTAGTTTAGAAATATGATTATATTGTTCACACTCACTTTTAATCCTAGGGGTATATATTATAAAACAACATATGTTTTCATAGACAATACAGTATCAACAATAGAGTCCCTCCATTTGCATTCTATTATCTCCCAGGATTTGAAATGAACACCTAACATTAGAACCATCATGAAAAAGACACAACAAAGAATGTTCTTCCTGTGCCAACTCAGAAAGTTCAGACTGCCCCAGGAGGTTTGGTTGGGACAACAACCAAACAGTTTAGGTACAGACTTTGACAAATAGTTAGGACCGCAGAAAAAATAATTGCAACTAGCCTGCCTTCCATTGAGGACCTGTATATTGATGACGTAAAACTATTTAACACCACCAACAATTCTGCTGCCCTAAAACGTGACCTTGACTATGTGTCAGAATGGTCACACAATTGGCAACTCCAAATCTCGACTAACAAATGCTCTGTCCTACACATTGCCAACAAAAAATCAGAACATCAAATACAAACTGGGTGGATACAACCTCATAGATGACCCTCACTCTGTAAAGGACCTAAGAGTACTCATCTCAAATGATCTAAGCCCCAAAGCTCACTGTAACAGCATTGCCAAAAAAGCATTAAGTGTTGTTAACCTAATCTTGCAAAGCTTCTTCTTCTGTAACATTGTACTGCAAACTAGGGCATAGAAAACCTTTGCCAGACCAATTCTTGAATACACCTTGTCTGCCTGGAAACCACACTGTATATCTGACATTAATACAATTGAGTGGGTCCAGAGGTATTTCACAAGAAGAGTACTCCACTCCACTCCATTCCTCTGCTCACAATAGAATCCCTTACATCACCAGTCTCAAAATTTTGGGCTTAGACAACCTGGAACTATGCCAGTTTGGTCTGACCTAAGCATAGTACACAAAATTGTCTGCTACAATGTCCTACCTGTCAACAACTACTTCAGTTTCAACCTCAACAGTATATGGGCAAACACTAGATACAAACTCAACGTAAACCACTCCAAACTCAACTGCAGAAAATATGACGTCAGCAACAGAGTGGTCAATGCTTGGAATGCTCTACCTGATTCCATTGTTACTGTCACTGTGTTATTTGTATTTGTCAGCTGAGCTTCCATTCTGAGCATTAGGGTAGTCTCCTCTAACCCCCAAACTTCAATCTTAAACTGTTTACCGTGGACCTCATCCCATTCCTAAGAGGTCCGTAAAGGGGGCATGCATAAGCACACCACCATGCCTACCATCCCTGTCCTACTGTCCCCATTTATTTGTACTCATTCCATGTTCATGTCCATGTTTATACCAATACCTGTTATCTTGTACATGTTTGACAAACTAAATAAAAAAAAATATTGCAAAGGTCCAAAGGAGGGCTGAGAAAACATACCATCACATCCTGGATATAAACTGTTTCAACTCCTTCCCTTAGTTTTTCCCCCTCATGCCATCACTCTGCTGAATACCTAATTTCCACACTTCTGTCTTATATCTAAGTATATATAGTATGGCTCTATTACTGTTATCCTTCTTATCTTTCCTATTGCCTTCTCTAATTTGTATCATTGTCCTTTGCCATTATGATTATTATTACTTTGTTGTTTTGCCTTGAGAGCTTCTGCACCAGTGACAAATTCCTTCTGTGTCTAATCACACTGGGCCAAATAAAGTATTCTATTCTATTCTACAGTTGATATGAAAATCGTACTATTTTGTTTGTTTGTTTGTTTGTTTGAACTAATAACATACAATTGATCTCCCTAGATTTATCTGCTTTTAGAATAGGGGAATGGGTTTTGGATGGAGTAACGAAATCAAGTTTGAACAGTTGGTCACTTTACATAATGATCTGTTTGCTTCTTATCATTTTCCCTCCCAACTCGTTGAAGCAGTGGCACAGCTTGGCTGAGCACTCACCAGGACCATTATTCCCATGCCCTCAGTAATGGGGCTGAAAACATTCTGAAATGTTTTGTGTACGTGTACGTGAAAATGCTGTGCAACAAAGAAATACATCTTTGTTGCACAACAAATACATATCTTTTTATTGCATTCCTAAAGTCTAACATATGGCACAGTGCAAAAATGTAAGGCTGAAACACCAAAAATGTTCAAAATACAGTCTATAGTATATATAGAGTCACCAAGCCATTGACAGGACAAGAGAATCTTCATTAGGAATAAATCCTTCACAGTGCTGACTGGATGATACTATAAATGACTATTGCAGAAACAGTTCAGAAAGCATGAAACAAATGTCCAGGAAAGAATATTATACATTCACATTTTTTATAAATAAGCATCACTTCAGAAGATTATTGTCATGTCACCTAATATACGGTGAAGCAGATGTCATATTTTATCTGAGAGTACTTACACATATCGGATCTGAGGGATCAAATGTCACCATAATTTTATTCAGCAGCCATTCTTCATTTTTATTTTTAAATATTTGGAGGGTGGTATGCCTATGTATCAAGCCACCATTAAAGGCAGGTTCTTTAGGTAAATAGGAAGAGAGGGAAATAAAAAAGGAAGAATGAACATAAAGTAAGAGCCAAATTAATTACCAATCTGAAGGAAAACAATGTTTTCTCATCTGTGAAATAAATTTGCTGGAACATCAGCAGAGAACATGAAGTACTGTACTTCAGCTGAAACCAGGCAATCAGCAACAATGGAATAGCTGTTTCTTATGGTTCATACCTGCCAATTAAGAAAATCCTTGATTAGCTTCTTCATGTTCACTCAAGCATTCTCTTAAATTAGGAGTGAACCATATGGATGGCAGAGATGAAACAAATAGAAATAGCAAATAGCCAAATTTGCTCCACTCCTCTGCTCGTAACAAAATACCCTATGCCACCACACTTGAAAATCTGGGTTTAGAAAATTTAGAACTATGCCGCCTTTGGTATGACCTAAACATAGTTCATGAAATCATCTGCTACAATGTCCTACCTGTCAATGACTACTTCAGTTTCAACCACAACAATACACGAGCACACAATAGATACAAACTTAAAGTGAACTGCTCCAAACTCAATTGTAGAAAATATGACTTCAGTAACAGAGTTGTTAATGCCTGGAATGCACTACCAGAGTCTGTGGTCTCATCCCAACCCCCCCAAAACTTTAACCTAAAACTGTCTACTGTTGACCTCACCCCATTCCTAAGTGGTCTGTAAGAGGCGTGCATAAAAGCACCAGCATGCCTACCGTCCCTGTCCTAATGTTCCCTTTAATTGTACTCATTTTATGTATTCAATTCATGCTTATACTTATATATATATTATCTAATATGTACGTGACAAAATAAATAAATAAAATAAATAAATACTGTAGGAAAGATCTAAACAGACTCCTTACAGACAACTAAATTAGGATATAGGCTTTTTCCAGTCCTAAGAATTCAGGTTTCCCACTTTTGATGTATCTATTGCATTTCACTTAAGGATATCCTAACATATTACTTTTAAGAATAGGTAATAGGTGCAGTTGAAAAACAAGCATGATTCATATAACACTGAACATAGTTATGCTTTTTTTTTTTTTTGCATATTCTGCAAAATTGATTCAGAACTTCAAGAAATACACAGACAGTTATTAAACTATCTGCTGGAAGATAAACAGGAAACTGAAACATGTTTTTAGGGAAAAGCCTAACTTGGCTGTTTCTTATGTGATATTAATTAGGAATGTAATACTAAGGAAAGTTCCTTCTCTTATGACCAGTGGCATAGTTTGCTTGGACAATTGACAGCTAAGGAATATTCTGTGCTGACACAGTTTTACTTCTAGCTGTTTCTAAAAAAAAATATTTTGAGGATGCTAAAAATCAATACTTGCTTCTAAACGGAAATTGTTTGCACTTCATGATGTAAACAACCAAAAATAAATATAAATAAATGAATAAACAAAAAATAAATAAACAATTAATCTCTATCTGCATGTCGCCCAAGAAAGATGGGAGGTAGGATGAGCATAAATATTGCTTGTACATGCCAGGAAGAGATACAGTAACATCAGTTACACTCAGAGAGGATAAAGAAAAGTTAATTCTTAACTCTAACACCTATTATGGTACTGGTAATAGATTTGGTATAAGATCACAATTTTTTAACAATGGTATGAAATTAGTTTATAAAATTTAGTTTGGAAATTAGTTTAGAAAACCAATAATCAAGAAGTTCATAATACTGTTGTATAAAATAGTTAACACACTGTTGTTGTTTTTCTCACTCTTGGTGCTAAAACACAATAAAGATCATTGACTGTAAATTCAGCACAAACATTGCTTAAACTCTGTAATTCATGATGACAGAATAAAACAATAGGTTAAGTCAGATAGGTTAAGTATAACTTAAATTAATAGAAGCAAAAATATTACAAATCATTTTTATAAGTCATTTCCATCAACTAGGGGAGAGAGAGGGGGGAGGGAGGGAGAGGGAGAGGGAGGGAGAGAGAGAGGGAGAGAGAGAAAGAGAGAGAGAGAGAGAGAGAGAGAGAGAGAGAGAGAGAGAGAGAGAGAGAGAGATCATTGCTGTGCTGGTGGAAATGTACACTGAATCCTGTATTCCCTCAACCCAAGAAACAGGGAAAATGGTATGGCTCACAGCTGTTCTTTCATGATGAAGTGTTTTATCTCACTGAGGCATATAACCAAGGTTCATAGTTCTGAGTCAGTGCAGTGAGATGCAATGAAATGCCCGACAAACACAAGTGACTCTGCCTCTACAAAGTTTTGAGGAATGACGCACTAGTGAAGCACCATGACAACCAATGTTCTGAACTTTACTGAAGTAAAGTGCCAGCAAAAGATCTGCACATTTCTGTAAATATATATATATATATATATATATATATATATATATATATATATATATATATATATATATCGTTAGTGGCAAATAATCTGGTTGTTGGTTGGCAATGATTTCCACATATAATCAAAATTCAGGGATCCTGGCTTGCAGTAACCCATCATTTTGTTTTTCTACAAATGAACCTGATGGTTCTATAGGGTTCTATGATGGCAAGTGTTTTCAGACTTGGAATACTGAGAGTGTAAACAAGCAACAATCATCAACAAGAAGTTAAGGCTTCGTTATACAAATGGAAGTCCTGAAAAAAATGTGTATTTAAAATGAAATATTATAAGATATGGATATAAATGTATCCACATTGAACTTGTCCAGAGACTGACAAAAGTATCTAAAGGAAACCATTTTTGAACTATAATAAAGACTTAGTACAATAGTGTGTATCCAAATCTCAGGAGAGCATGAGCCTAGTTCGTTCCTGCCTTGTGGAGTTTAACATAAATCTATATAGATTTTAGAGGCATAACTGAACATACTTAAGCACTAATGCTTTGCTTTGCAACATCCCATCTTCCTTTCCTTTTACCTGAAAAGAATATTTTTAAACAATAAAAACAGTTGTGACAAGATGTTTAGTGATTGTTGAGGCAGCTCTGTCTACCTCTTTCAGAAAACTGGTATATTCCAGCAGTAGCTTGTTAGGTTATTTAATACCTGCAAATGTATTTGCAAGGAAGTGTTTTCACTTTCCTATGAATTCCAAGTGCTATTTGCTTTCTAAATACAATATAAGGTACTGCCTGATATGAAATTGCTGTTTGTTCAGGTTTTTCACAGAGGGCAACTTATAGATTGATAAGAAGGTCCTTCTAGTCACATGCTCTCAGTACAAACACATACATCAGAAAATATATGCACCTCTTGTGAAAACAAATTAGATTTGTTCTTTTTCTAGCAATATTACAGTGAGTCTGTGTCCCTCTCAAGACCATTGGCCTACAGATCCTTCATCATTTTTATTCCCACTCAGCCTTGAGTCTATTGAATTGATTTTGGTTATTTAATGGAACACAGCATTCTGTTTCAGCAGTTGTAGGGACATCATTTTAGCAAAAGACTAGTGCATTTCAGGGTGAAGCAAAAAGAATGCAGGGATGAGAATGGGTTTTGCAGAATTTAGTGTCCGTTCAAACTGAATCTATTGTTAAACTCAGGAATCCGTCTTGAAGCTTACAGATCACTTTTCTTTTTGATCAGTTAAAAAACAAGCAAGCAAAGCTTTAATGGAATCACACTGACACCCAAAAACAATTCTGCAAACTGTTCTCCCTTTTTCCCCCTCATGATATTTATTATATCTTTCATTTCTTTCTTTTAGCCCATATTACCATTTGGTGAATGGGGGGATTACATGTAAATCACATTATATCATATATTTGTCTTACTGCATATTACAGGTAAGAAGAGAGGGAAAAAAGAAACAACTGCATTGAATCTGTTGTTTTCAGTGCCAACTCTACTATCACAGATTTCTCAAGTTACAACATCATTTCAAAGAAGCTTAAAAACAAATTAATAGACACCTTCTGCTTCTTAGTATAATCCAGAGGTGAAATCCTACTGATTAGGACCGGTTCGGGCAAACTGCTAGGGATTATGGGCATCAGTTCACCGAACCGGTAGTAATTACCCGTCCTTGGCACCACCCATCCACACCAGGCTGGTCGCCGCTCACCTCTTCCAGCTGCTCGATATTCCACAGAATTCAATGTTAAATGCAGCAGAGAGAATGCTAACTTTTCACCCTCCATTCAGAACGGAGCTGCTGCAGCCTGTCCCTTTTAAGGTAGTCCCCAGGAGGGAGGGGATGGGGGGGGGGAGCAGCTGGAATTCAGTCCTTTTTGTGAAAGGTAGGAAAATGGGGAAGGGGATTTTCTTGCCTGTCATCCATTCCTCAATCTCAGCACAGACTGAGGGAAGGATGGTAGGCAGGAATATTCCCTCCCCATTTTCCTGCCATTTGTGACAAGGAGTGGCTGGGAGGGGAGGGGCTGGTGAGGAGCCCCTCGATGTGAGTGTTGTTGAGTTGGCCACGCCCACCCAGTCACATGACCTCCCCCCAACAAGCCACGCCCACAGAACCGCTACAGTATAAGGAAAACAAAACAAAATCAAAAAACTAACTCCTCAGCTACAGTTCAAAGCTAAAAACTCTCAAATGTATTACTAGCCATCTTGCCTACTTCCATTTGATGAAACTTGGGTGATAGAGCTATGAACCTATTCTCTTCACTTCTAGGAACTTTATCCCTGATGTGCATAATCAACATAGAAGGCAAAAGTACGCAGTGCAACAACTGCATAGGTTAATGGAATCAGAGTTCTAACTCAGTTATCCCTTGATACATTTTCAGTTCAAGCATGACTAATTAGAGGTACACATCACTGATCAACACAGTTTTCCCAAGTAATGTAAACAGAAAGGTTATCCAAAATAGTCAAAAGATTGTTACCAAAAAAATGTATATCTCCTTTATTCCAGAAATGTTCCCAATGTGGAAAAGATAGCAAGAGAAGCAGCAGAGGGGGAAAAACAGCAAATAAAAAGGCAAAATAGATAATGGAGAAACTTTTATAAACCACACATGCTTTTCATACATTCCTAATGAAGCTATTTTTTAATCTCCTATTTCATAGACTAAATCTGATGAATTCTGACCAGCTGGTTGTCATCAATATTGTAACAGAATATTGTTACAATTTACAGACCATGTGGGGTAAGGATTTAAATATTTTTGGGCAATCCAAAACAATGATATCCAAATCATCAGGAGAATGTTTTATTTAGCTATTTATAACATTTATAACATTTATTTACCCAATAAATGGAGTCAGAGTGGGGATGGAGTGGGGGGAGGTGGGATCTGTTGTTACTCATTAAACTACTACCACTGTGCTCTTCCCCTATTGTGGCCTCAAGTCAATTGGCAAAGCCATGTCTTTAGGCCCTTATGAAAGGACAGGAGAGTTAAGACCAAATTCATATGGGGGGAGCGGGGGGCAAGATGTTCTAGAAGGCAGAAGCAATAGCAGAGAAGGCCCTCCTTCTGGACCCCACCAGATGGAATAATTGGGCTGATGGGATCCACAGCATGCCTCCTCTGCTAGCATGAGTGGAATAAGCCAATCCTTGTGGGATGAGATGGTCCCTCAAGTAACCTATATATCCGTGATGGTAAATCTATGGCACACGTGCCACAGGTGGCACATGGAGCCATATCTGTGGGCATGTGAGCATTGCCCTAGCTTACATGCGTGCGTCGGCCAGCTGATTCTCAGGCCTTCCTGGCCCACTGGAAGTCGGGAAACAGGCCGTTTCTGGCTTCCAGAGGGCCTCCAGGGGAGGGAGGCCATTTTTGCCCTCCCCAGGCTTCAAGAAAGCCTTTGGAACCTGGGGAGGGCAAGCGGGCCCACTGTGCCATCACATGCCAAAAGTGTGGGGAGTGTGTGTGTGGGAGTCCTGCACATATGTGCAGGGGGGCAGGAAGCATTGAATTATGGGTGTGGGCATGCATGCATGACCCCCTCCGTATAACCCCCGCTCTTGGCACACGACAGCAAAAAGGTTAGCTATCACTGCTATATAATATATATATTGATGCACAGAACATCTTGTCATATTTAACTACTGCTTTGTAGTAGCTGTTGACTACTGTCTGTTCTCTTTTAACACAGTCATGTTTTAGCCCATTTGATATTTATTTCCTTCCTTCCTTCCTTCCTTCCTTCCTTCCTTCCTTCCTTCCTTCCTTCCTTCCTTCCTTCCTTCCTTCCTTCCTTCCTTTATTCTATTTGTGTGCCATCCATCTCTTCTGGAGGCTTAGAAACTCTTCTGGGTGGCTTTTCTATTAGAAAGGAGCACATACAGAAGTTGTAGTTTGCATTCGTCCTGCAAAAGTTCAGAGGATCAACAGACTGCAGAAAGTCAATCCAGAAAATCTTCACTCTTTGATGACACTTAGTATAATTGTTTAAGGTGTGTGAGATTTATTTATTTATTTATTTATTTGGTAGCAGAAATGTAAACAATCAAATTACCCACACTTCTAAGCTGCAGGGACTTGGCTCTGCTCTTCTTGAAAGTGGAAAGACTGACTGCTGTATAGTTAAAAAAAAACCTTTGTTATAATATTTCATTTGGAACAAGCAATATAGCATGATGAATGACTGCTTGAGACCATATTAGTTAAATGGTTGCTAAGTACTAATTAAAATCTAGCAATTCCTTTTCTGTAACATTAGATATTAGTATGTTTGTTATTATTTCAGTTTATTTTTGTGTTTAAGTACTTGGGAGAGCAATTCATTTATCATAATTCCTTTAAACAAATTGAATATAAATTGGCAATTGGGAGTCTAAAATCCAAAGATCAGACTATGGGCTGTTTAACATCTGCTTCCCTATAAGTATAACATTATTTCCTACCTCCCAAAGAAGTTGAAGAACCCACCACAAATGATAGATAAGGACGCATGTGAGAACCCTTCCACCTATCTCTTCTATGGAAATGCAATTTGGAAAGGTAATGAAGAATCCGATGGACAGATAAATTGTTGCAGCACACTGATGTGGAAGAGAAACACTTCCCACTCCATGGGATTTCCTTTGCTAGAAATTATATCTTTCCAAAATAGCTTTCCTATTACATAAATAGCTATCGAGGTTTGACTGCACATATAAAGTGAATTTCCAGTGAGCTCATGTTTTAGAGAAGATCAGAAATTCTCTGACAAAGTTTTGACTGGAGACAGATAAAAAGTTGAAGGCAATTTGAAAAAAAAATATTGTTGGTTTTTTGTCATACATATTCTCCTTCTCCTTCTATCTCCTGTTTCAGGAGCTGCAGAATATTTTTGAGCAGAAGACAAAGTGGGGCATGAGGAGTATATAAAAAAGCAAACAAAGAATAATATAAAGTTGCAAATCCATACAGTACCGTAATATCTTTGCTAGACCAACTGAACTTCTATAATAAGTGAAAACTTGTAGCGCTTGTTACCAAGTTTGCTTGTAGTTAGAAAAAGGGCATCCTAAATATTAGCTCTCGTTAACTTATGTCTACTCGATGTTTTAGTACTGAACTGAATATAATGGAGCTTCTAGAAATCTAGATTGGCTATTATTTGGTGTGCAACATTGGGAAGAAGTAAAGGAATATATTTGGATAATAAATTTATTTCTTTACCCCTTATGGGAAAGAAAGTAGTAGTAGTAGTAATAGTAGTAGTAGTAGTATGGAAGGAGTAGGAGTAGTAAAGAATAGTAATAGGAGTAGGAGTAGGATTTTTTTCCCAATTCTCCATCCCTCTCCTATTTGTATGTCTGAGAGGGGAGTTGTTTTTTGTTTTGTTCTCTATTTTAATGGGAAAAAAACAAAATAAATGTAAATGAATGTCTAATTGCTGCAGAAGAAAATGTGCATCCATTTTGGCCTAGAATTTTCCCCCTGCAGGTCACATTAGGTTGGATGAAGCTCCAATTCTAAATGACAAACAAACTATACACAGTTAAGTAAAACTCTTATATTAGCTTTTCTGCTAATCCCAGCAGGTCAAATTTTAATTACTTTATCAACACAGATAAGTCTCACTCTTAGCTTCCATTGTGCTTTGCTTTGTAAACTCTCATTATTATACGGCTGATCAATTCACAAAACTCAAGTGATAATACAGGTGCTATTAGGAGCTTTCAGGCAATAGCCTCAGTGAATTTAACCTGGTGTTTTGAACAGGTTTTTCACAACATAGCAAGCACTATAAATTTTATTATTCTGGTAAAGCAGATTTATTTTGGTTTTTTTCCTCCTTTTTTTAAGATAGAAAAATTCCACTACTAAGTTACCGTGCAAAGCATCCTGACATGAATACAAATTGTCCTTTCCCAAGGGCATAGTAATATAACTAATTCAATTGCTTTTCTGTACTTTTCTTTTCTCTTTTTTTGGAGGATAAATCCAGTTATGTTCAGAACTGTTGCAAGCTGTTCATTAGATCCATAATCTGACAAACAAGCCTGCTTGCTCCATCCTGAAAAAAGAGAGAGAGAGAGAGAGAGAGAGAGAGAGAAAGAGAGAGAGAGAGAGAGAGAGAGAAATTCATTTCACTAGGGATGTGTATCTTTGGAACTTCTGTATAGCTAATTGACAGCCTGTGAGTCAAAGACTTTAAAGACAGTCCTTGGCTACAATTCAGTCAATGATAGAATATTAATTAGACTTTTCAGATTTTAATATGATGATTATTCAAATTTATGCTCCAACCATTGATGCATAATAACAACATTAATCACAACAACAACCACAACAACAGCAGCAACAACAATTTATATGGCTTTCAACCTCGTGACTCTGGGCAGTTTACATATCACAAATATACATAAAAACAAGGAAATTTTTAAAAAATAGAAATGGCAGATATGCCAAAACCATATGGAACAAGGAAAAGGAAAAAATGGGGCTTTGATCATACTTCTGGGTCCTTTGAAAACAAGTGGGTAGCAATTGAAGACATAGAATGTCAAAGTGAGCAATAAGAAAGTGGAAACTGTAGTTGGCCTGTATGGGCTAAGAAATAAATGAAACAGGAAAATCAGCTTCTGCCAGTCCAATTATTTTTTGTTGCTAATTCATTCTTCAAACAGCCAAAATGATGTTTGTATGCATATACGTGCACCAGATGGGGCAGACAGAAATCAAATTGACTATATTATTAGTGCAAGGACATGGAACAGCTCAGTTATAAACACATAAGCAAAGCTCTGCTGAATTGGACACTGGGTCTCAGCAGTCTGTTCTCACCATGGCCAACTGCATACTGCCTACTAGTTTCCCAGAAGATGGCCTCCAGAGGCAGTCATGCTGCCATTAGGCTAATAGGCATTGATCCCCATGACTGTCCATCACATTTTTGAGCCAGTCAAACTGGTAGCAAGCACTACATCTCATAGTTATGAGAGAGAAAAAACATGGCCAGGAGATGATTGTAGAACAGATCATGAACTGCTCATCTGAAAGTTCCAAGTCAACCTAAAGCAGAACAACAAATTCAATCAGTTTTTGAAGTGTGGGCATTTACCTCTTATTTTCAAGAAGAATACCTTGAAGTTCTAAATCTCAGTGATAGGAAATCAGTGAAAATGGGGAATACAATCAAGAAACTTGTTAAGGAGAAATGTGAAAATATACTGTCAAAAACCAAGAAACAGGAGAAAGCAATCTGGGATTCAGAACAGACGGTAAAATTTTGAACAAGTGAAGTCAAAGTCAAGAAAGACAAGTATTTCAGGAAGGACTTAAGAAAGAATTTCAGAAAGTTTTAAGAGACAAGAAACAATTAAGAATAACTACTGTAAAGTTACTGAAAATGGAAACAGGCACTGAAAAACTAGGAAAGTCTTCCGAAAGATCTTCAAATTTAGAAGGAAATTTCAGCCTTGAATTGGTATTCTAAAGGATACCAATGGACAGATACTGATTCAAAGAAGATCAAACTGACATAGGATTAGTATACTGAAATTCTATAGGGATGTCAATTTTTTTTTTTTAGTTATGAAAAGCTCTAATTCTAGAAGACGAAGTTAAATCAGTACTCCAGTCATCATCAACTTACAAAGATAGAGGAATTAATGGAATATTTATAGAAATATGGCAAGCAATCTAAAACTAATCAGTAGATTCTAACAAAATGTGCCAGCAAATCTAAAGAATGATATAGATGACAGCAGTGAGTCTCCATAGAAAGAAAATACATTATACAAGTTATTTATTTACTTTTTATTTATTTATTAAATTTATATGTTGCCCATCTCCCATTAGATATAAAAAGATCAAACTAATGGCAATAAATTTAGTGTTAGAACTAATACAAAATATAGTATTAGAAGTGCTAATGACACTTTCCTAATAATTGAAATTGCTATTGATCTCCAAACTCTAATAATGAAAGTTGAGAAGCAGAATGAAAAAAATAGGGCTCCCATTAAATATAAAAAAGATCAAACTAATGACAATAAATATAGTATTAGAACTGACAATGCTGATGTAGTGGATAACTTCTGCCTTTTAAGAAACAGCAGTCAAGAAATATCCTATAGATAGCACTTGGCAGAATGTGAAAGCCTTGGAGAAGGTATTCAGATGCTATGATGTGTTTCTAACTACATAGATTAGAACTGTACAAACAATGGTTTTCTCTGGGTCATTATATGATTCAAAAATTGGACGGAAGCAAGATAGAATGAGTATTGATAATTCTGAATTTGGATGTTGAATATGGCTCCATGAATATACCATGAATAGTCAGAAAAATAGCAAATGGATCACAGTAATCTATCTAGAATCTCTCTTGAAGTACAAGTGGCCAGTTTCAAACTATCATTCTTTGACACATTGTATAAAGACCCAACTCTCTTGAGAAGGAGCCGTGGAGGCACAGTGGTTAGAACCAGGGGTAGTATTTACTTATCTTCGCTATGGTTCACAAATGTGAGCTTGCACGCACCACCTCTGCACATGCACAGAGCCTTCTGCGCATACGCAGAGCATCAAAAATGGGACATGATGACATCCAGGGTGTGTGTGTGTAGAGCCTCCCACAGCTGCCGCTACTGGTTTGCCTGAACCAGATAGAACCAGCTGAATACCACCACTGGTTAGAATGTAATATTTGCAGGCTAACTCTACCCACAGGAGTTTGATATTGACCAGCTCAAGACTGACTTTTACCGAGGTCAATAAAATAAATACCCAGATTGTTGGGAGCAATATGCTATGTAAGCTGCTTACAGAGGCCTGTAAAGCACTATGAAGTGGTATATAAATCTAAGTGCTATTGCTATTGCTATTGCTATTGCTATTGCTATTGCTATTGCTATTAAGAAGTCCACAGTGCTGAAAAAACATACAAGGAAAGATAAGATAATCGGCAGCAAGATGGATGAAGTTAATAACAATGGCAATGGGTGAACTTTTGGGAATTTGAATAGCTCATCTGAGAACAGATTGTTATGGAGAAGATCTAACTATGTGATCATTAATGCTTAACACCAACTTGGCAGCACTTGCTCCATCAAATAAAAAAATTGAATATAGTCAAAGAAGCTCTTAATTTCAGAAAATGTGCTTTGAAAAAGCATTTGTTATTCCAAACACATTTATCAAACAAGATTAATATTTCCATCAAGTGAACATTAGATTTCAGTTGCATGTTTGCAAAATCTCTGCCACAAGTCCTGCAGTGGCAATGGATGCTAGTTTACATGATTATTCTTATCTGAAATCCCTATTTATTAAGTATTGCTGCCTTAGTGCATTGTGCATTAAACCATCATTTTGACTATTTTTAAACCTACCCCTGCCTTAAAAATCCAATATCAGATTCTTTGTATAGAAACATATATAACAGAATCATTGTATCAAGTTATAGCAAAGTGAAATCAGGGAAAGAGAAGCACTCCGTTACCTTTTCTGAGCAAATATGATATAGATGCTTTATGATAGGCCATATGGGCGTGGAAGTCATTTTATCAGTGACGCTTACAAGATAGCTGTTTTGTGTCTGCACTCTAATTCCAGACATCACTTTTATTGCCCAGTATTCAAAAGGTGACAACTGAGCTATTCAGGTGATGCTTGTGCTATCTTACTCTTTAGAAATATAAAAGTAGAGGCATTAATCAATCTTTCAAGACCACCCCTGGACATTAGCTTTGAAGAAAGATACTGGGACAGGTTGGGATCATAGGTAATTATATCAAAACTCACTGCACTTTTGAATCCTTACGGCCAATAATATAATTTGGAAACTTGACATTTCAACGAGCAAAAATATAATGTCAGGAAAAAGAACCAGGACTTTATATCACTATTTATATCAGACTAGACAGGCCAAAAGCCTCATAATTACTAGTTTTGGGCCAACACTGCATATAATATTTTGCTTCTCTGGTTGGCAGTTCTAAAAACTAGACGGGCCTTACTCCTCAGCCTGTGGTCAGTCAGATCTGTAAACGGTTTTTGTTTCACTAGGATAGTCAGGAAGATTGTCAGTGCTGAAAATGGCAGCCTGGTAAAATCCTAGTCTAATGCATTGCACTCACTCGACTGTCAGACCCAGATGGTTGTTATCAGTCACCTCAGGCAACCCTAGGAAATAAAAAAGAGCAATAGCCACTTTTGTGCATTCTGATGCAGATGTCAATGCTCATCACTATAGTCTCAGGACCAGAGTACAGCAGGTGGGTAATAACCAGCAATATTGACACAGGTGCTGGCTATGAAATAAGCCAAAAGATGGTGACATGACAGGGGTATTTCTAAAGTGAAGGACCTTAATCCAAGACAGAATTCTCAGGTATAGAAGAATATTTGAAACAATGTTTATGATTCCAGTTGATGGATTATCTAATGAAAGGGGTTGGGAGGGATCACTTTGCACTACTGCTTGTTACCGCAGGACAAAGTTATTGTGACTGAGAAGAGTCTGTGTTGCACAATAATGCTATTTCTCCAATTCAATAATTCTCAGATCCAAGCAAAGTTTTTTAAAAGTCACCTTTTCACAGCCCGCTGAGGACTTATAAAGCCACAGGGAAAAGAAATTCCTATCCCTTTTGTGAAAAATTGCTTGTTGGAATTCATTAAGACGCCCTAGTGATGCAGTGGTTAGAATGCAGTATTGAATTATTCGGTTTTCTTCATAAAATATATTTGTTTGCATGTGTGCACATGTTGCACATGAGTTTTATGACTAAAGATTTCATTATTCTAGTCAGAAACTTTCTACATAGGTCTTTGTGATTTATGGGTTTGATGATTAGACAGGTTAGATTGTAGAAAGAAAAATAACACACCTAGTTTTAGAGAGCAAGATTAAAATTTACTTATAACTTCTGTGCAGAATATCAGAAGCCACTTCATATCTTTTTTTCTTTGCTATTTTTCTACATTTTTTCTTTTTTTTTTTTCATGCTTTTTTTTTTTTTGATTCTTTCTTTTTTCTTTATAGTAGTTTGGGTTAGCTTTTACTGTTTTTTAAAAAAAATAATGAAAATTATATGAAAGAAAAAGAGAAAGAGAGAGAGAGAGAGAGAGAGAGAGAGAGAGAGAGAGAGAGAGAGAGAGAGATTTATACAGGTCTAAGCAGGTAGACCACAGGGGAAAGTTGCAATATGTAAACTATATCAAGATAATGTGGATATAATTGTAACCTTTCTCTTCCATTTTCTTTGTTTTAATATGAATTTTTATTTTTAATATTTCTGGGTTTGGGAGCTTTATGTTTTATGTTTATTTTTTGGCAAAAATAGAAGCAATGTACTCTTCCTTTGGATGCTACGTGTGTTTGTGTAGAACAGAGAAGAAAAGAAAGTACTGTATGCGGAATAAAATCAGCTTAATTGTTTGGTAGTTGTGCTTTTTGTGTAATTGTCCCCAAAAGATTTTGAGTTCGAAGGCCTTAAACCTAACATAAAATAGTTAATTAGACGTTCCTAAGTAGCTCTTTTTCATATATAGCTTGCCAGTTCTGCTGCAACACAGAAGGTGCTCCTGGGTTCAACAGTTGAATTCCTCCCAGAGATTTTCTAAATAAAATTCCTCTTCCAGTCCTGTAGAATTTAGTCTCATTAATCTTGCTGTCAATCCCTCCTCTCACAGGAGTTCTAAGATGCCTCCCTTGAGATTCAGATAATTTTATTTATGAACAAACAGTATATGTTTGATTTCTTGCTTTGAGAACCAAAGTTTGGGAACCATTCTATTTTAATACACCATTGTACACTGTATAGAAGTACAATGTTAAATTTAGTTAAATTTAGCAAACTACATTTTATGTTTTTTTAATGTTTGTGTATTATTTTTAATAACAATTATTTTTTCCAAACTGGATATTTTAATATATGCACTAAATTGGACCTTACTGACAGCTTTTCCACAAAGTTTGTTTCTAACAGCACAAAAATATGCCAGTAACCATTTTTGAAGGTCTTGTTCTGATAATGCAGCTTCCATCTTGTCAGTAAGCCCAGTGCTGAGACAGGCTAAAGCTAAGCTAAAGTGCTCTGGTTTTCCATTTTATGCCAGCAGAAGTCCTCCATGTGGACAATTTAGGACATATTAAGAAGGACCCATTGCCCTTCCCTCTCTCTCCCTCAATAGCTGTCAGTAGAAACATTTCATTTTAGAGTTCTACCCGATGAGCAGAGATTTTTGAAAGCATGCATGATCTTCAGCCAAGTAACTTCATCTTCCAGCAAAGTATCAAGGAAGACTGGAACAGAGTTTCAAACATAGAGGAAGCCCTAGCTATAATACCAAAAGGCTGGTCCTAGAAGTTGAATGGTTCAAAACACTAGGGAAAATTAGCACTGGCTCATTAATGGGGTTCTAATAGGAGGCAATCAGACTGTGAAGGAAGAATTAGACAAGGAAAGGATAAATGGCATAGAAATGGGGAAAAAATCAAAGTAATTCAGCTAATGGACACTAAGACAAACAACTCATTATGAAAGTGGAAACTGTTGTGACCCAGACCCAAGTAAGTAATAGGAAAATTAGTCAGTGAAAAAATGAACAAACTTTATTAGAACAACTAAGAATTACTTCATTCCCAGCGTTGTTCAACTAAATTAAAGCAAATTCCTCCCAACACAAGTTCCTCAGTCCTATCGCAAATCTTGGTCCAATTAGGCAAACTGCCAAAGGCCTTTCTTGGCAAACGTTCACAAGCCACAGATACAAATACATACATACATAAATACAAGACGTAGATGAAGAAGAAAACAAAGCTACCAATGTTGTTTTCTCGCAAAGCCCAAACACCATTGCTGGTCTGTTTTAAGCCTTATGGGAGGGGCCAATCATCTCTTGGCCCTATTCCAAATTGTCCCCTTTGCTTGAGCTGCTCTTGCCTTCTGGCAGCTCTTCTCATGCGTGCATTAAGAACAGACTCCTTCTGTTCCTCTGCCTCACTCCTATCAGTCTCTGGAGGCTCTGGAGTTCGCACCTCACTCCTCAATGGCGCTGGCCCCCTCTCTGCCTCTGATGCAGAACCCTCATCCAGGCCTTCCCCAGCCTCCAGGATTGGCCCATGTTCTTCCTCAGCCTCATCGCTGTCTGACTCCGCTGCCAGCTCTGCAGGCTGCTGGTGGACCACAACAGAAATAAAAAGAAATGACAGAGCCATAGCAATAGCACTTAGCAATAGCACATAGACTTATATGTGCTATAGACTTATATACCATTTCATAGTTCTTTACAGCTGTCTCAAAGTGGTTTACGGAATAAGAACATTGTCTTCAACAATCTAGGTCCTCATTTTACCAATCTCAGAAGGACAGAAGGCTGAGTCAACCTTGAGCCGGTCAGAATTGAACTGCTGGCAATCGGTAGAATTATCTTGCAATACTGCATTCCAGACACTGCACCACCACAGCTATGGAGCCATGGAGTGATTGGGGAGGATACTTCAGTGCAGCAGCTTTGAATATTACAACCTTTTGTCACTCATCCAGCAGACTATTAAGATTGACATCCTCATACCAGTAAAATAAATTAAAAATCAATCTAAATAAATCAATATTGACCCATAGATAGATATTCTACTTGACTGCAGATGAAGATAGGGAACCCTCAGAGACCCTATACTCACCCTATCACATTCAGAAGAGCAATTGGTATTTGTTTTCCTGCTGATAAATAGCAATGGATGGCAGGAGAAGGACACCAAAAGATTCACCCAAAGAGTATCCTTCAATACAGTATGTAGGTAAGGTAGAGTTTTCACACTGACATATTTTCCTGAAGACTCAACATTATCACAGACATAAAGTATATGGGTTTTTTTGTTTTTTGTTTTTGTTTTAATTGCTTGGTGATTGTGTCAAGCTATGCTCCTAATTGTTAAGTATGCACACATTTTGAGTACTTAATGAAAGTTCTTGGAAAGGGCCTTGGCCTTCTATGGATTGATGGATTATATGGTGCCAAGTAATTTTTGACTCCTAACGAACACATAGATTTTTTTTTCCCATGACAATTTATCCCAGACTCTTTCAGGCTTCTCAATAGCCCAGTCTTTGCCACTGTAACTGATTCCATCCACCTTGCTGTTAGATCTCTTCTCTTTTTTCCTTCAACCATTCCCAGTACTATATCCTTTCCCAGATAGCCACTCTACAGGAATGGAAATATTTTTTTAAAAAAAAATAAAATCAGTACAGAAGAATTAATTTGGTTTGGAGGTCTGATATCAATGTTGCCAGATTACACTACTCTACTATCTGCATCTACCAAATATTCTGAGGACTATTAGAGAGGGGCTGTCTTCACCCTCTTTTTCTTACATAAATATCTGAATTGAATTGTCTCTTATTTATATGGAATATACCCCTTCCTTCCTGTGAATCCAATCAACTAAATTCCATTGCAATTTCTCTCTGAAAATTCAGCAATGGTATTTGGAAACTTACCTTTATTCATTTGGTATGTGGTACAGATTTCTCCAGGTAAACCAAACAGGAAATAGAACCAGATGAGCTAATTATGCTTTTTTGTAATTGTTCTACATTAACAGAATCTTACTCTGAAAATACAAATCTTGCACCATCTTTTTCTGCAGCTGATCAGTTTAGGGCCTCTCCTTTCTAATTTTATTTCTCTGACCATTAAACAGCTGTGGGCTTTTCCCCTTTTGTCCGATCATTCCCTAGACCACATTGTTTCCCTTCATCCCTCAAAGATCTTCTCAGATGCCATCACAGCAAGTTATCACAATGACAAATCTGTCTTCAAATAATGAAGCAACTTGGTTTAGTTTGTCTAGCATTAAGCTGAATTTGCTTCCTGGGATGCAGTGGCTCAGTGGCTAAGATGCTGAGTTTGTTGATCGAAAGGTCAGCAGTTCAGCGGTTCAAATCCCTAGTGTCGCTTAACAGAATGAGCTCCCGTTACTTGTCCCAGCTTCTGCCAACCTAGCAGTTCGAAAGCACATAAAAAATACAAGTAGAAAAATAGGGATTACCTTTGGTGGGAAGGTAACAGTGTTCCATGTGCCTTTGGCATTTAGTCATGCTGGCCACATGACCACAAAGATGTCTTCGGACAGCGCTAGCTCTTTGGCTTTGAAACGGAGATGAGCACTCCCCCCTAGAGTTAGGAATGGCTAGTTATGTGTGGAATGGCTATATGTGTGAGGGAAACCTTTACCTTTACCTTACTTCCTTTTAATTTTAACTCAATTCTTGTCCTGTTCTTCTTTTCAACTGTCTTATGTGCAGCAGTGAAATTGCACTTGGTCCATTTCAAAAAGAGTTAGTTGTTGGAGTAATAAAATATCTTCCAACCTGTCAAAACAAAAACAAAGGTTGGTTTAGCATTTATATGATACAGCCACTGAACTATGGTAAGTATTATCTTGGAAAGTTTCATTTATATCCCCAGAGGAAACAATATCCTGAATGGTGGAACTATGTTTTATTCTGCATTCTGTGATTTGCAGCTGAGCTTTTTTCATTCTTCAATGCAATAGGATTACTGGTAGTGTTTATCATTTTGTATGGAAAAAGACAATGGCATAAAACTCAATTGATGAATTGTTGAATAAATTGTTTCCTACTTGCCTAAAGTTTTCTGTAGTGAAAACCTACAGTTGTGTTCTGAAATATATGAGGGCAAATGATGATTTTTTGATTTACGAGATATATTACTGAGTCTTAAAAGAAATTCAAATGCTTCTGAGAAGAAAAGAAAAATTATTCAATCCTCTTATTTTACCATGTCTAAACATTGAAATGGATTCAGGGGTTCTTTTTCTCAAATAAGACACCTATGGAATTTTGAAGGAAATAATTGGAGTCTAGATAAGGTCACAGAAATTGATAGGAAGTTTCACACATCTTTAAAATAACTGACATTTGATTCAAACAGAAAGTTGTAAAATGGACTTTGATTAAAAGGAAGTATTAAGATTAACCCCTCATTTATTATATTTATCCATTAACATGTACTACTTATTTAGGTTAACAAATTTATGTTGATGGTGTATATGTGTTGGTGCTTTAGAAAACCATGTAAATAGTTTTTTGTACACAATTCCTCTTGTAGATGAATGGTCTGGTAGCTAAAAAGCTGCCATTTTGTATCCCAGTAAGTTTAATCATGGTCATTATAGCTCTCCCTCCAAGTCCTCCCCTCCTTGGGTAACTTAAAAATTTGCACAATAGAAACACTTTCAAGTGCACTGTAACTCATATTCATACAGCCTGCAAGACATCAGGTAATTCAAAACAAATGTAAATTTCAAATGAAAACATCGTGCCTTCCCTTTGGGAACCTACAATTGATGATGGTTGTATCTTCCAGGGGAGTTGATTTTAGCCTTCCCCTGCCTTCTCATGAATATTTTAATTATCTGCAGCTAAGAGTACAAAAAAACCCACAAACCCTTTATTCAGAACATGAATAAAAGACCTGGGATTAAAATACATACATACATACATACAGTACATTACAGTATGATACTGTATTTTCAAAGTTCTCACCAAACCAAGCTTTTAAATCATTCTACCAGCAGAGCTTATAATACAATCAGTGAATTTACCCAGCCAAATGAGAAGGGTAATTCATGTATGGAAAGTATTTCTGCCTGCCAGGCATGCACAATTTCTAATTCACCAAGCTGACACGTCCCAAGAGTCACACATTATAGCCATATATTATTTTGGCAGGGGAGGAGTGGCACAATAAACCAGTTTTGAAGATTGCTTGGAACAGCAAGAATAGGATTGGTAGGCCCAAGGTAATTAATTGCATATGAGCTGCCTTCCTCATGCTGAGTCATGAATTGGAGAGCACTCCTGTGTACACAGCGTGCCATAAAGGGCTGTAAAAATGTGAACTGTTCCTAAACTCTCCTTTTGACTAGAGAAACATGAGTAGACATTTTTTCTATCAGTGATTATATTTTCACTGAATCCATCCTCACAAGACAATTATGGCCCATATAGCTCTGGAAATGATTTTAAGACTGCTGGTTTAAAATTCTTTTATTCATTTTGATTTCCATGTTGCCCTTATACATTAAAGATATTTTACACAAAGAATGAATCTCAATGATAAATTATCAGTGTCATTTTGTGCAATCTAATAACCAAGTGATGGCAGTTCTCCATGATGAAGTTTCTATATTAGTATGTATAAATATTTAGACTTTCCAAAATGTTGCCAACATGACTGCAGGGACTTGTCCTTATAATCACCTGGACTTAGGGTTGGTGTGATGGTCTATAACTGTTATCACCCGAAAGTCTAGCTGTTCCTGGAAATTGAGGGTGTGGTTCATATAAATGTACCAAGGGTAGTTATTACTTTGAGCACACACAAATTTTGACCCAACTTTGTTGATGTCAACAAATTATAGTGCTGCCTGTTTTCAGCCAAGCAATAATGGTATTGGGAAGGTACAAGGGCAGTTATAAAATAGAAATCTTCTATTTCCCTAACATTTTCCTCTTCATCCTTTTTCTCCCAAAGGTTCTCAGCAGATTTTTATCTTATAAACTCAAAAGGAGTATCATATGGATCTATGTCTTATTCTATTTTTTTTTCTCCCTCAAGTCAAACAACTTTTTTTTTTGTATGTGTGTTCTTTTATATTTGGCATACATTTTTGTTGCATACTGGGATGAAGCATGCCATAATGGCTTTGGAATTAAAAGAGAATTCACTTCCTTTCATTTTCCATGTCTATGCATCTACTAATGGTGCAGCATTAAGAAGTTGAAAAGAAAAGCATTTTAGCACTGAAAGCAAACAATCTGCTATTTCAAAGCAAATAATCTAGATGCCAAGCAATTTTTCTTGGAGCAAAACATCACAATGAATGAGAATGTTTCTGCTTGGGCTAAATGTCTGAGAGGCTTCAAGCGAACTAAAAATAACAAATAGAGTATGCATTATTTGAGTACTTTTTATTGAATAAGAGCAACATAGACAAGTATGGATGTTCTGCATAGGGAAGCATCAGAAGAATTAAAAAGAAGCATTTTACTGAGCCAGTTAAGATATCTGAAATTAGGAAGTTGTGAGTTTCTGTATATAGGGGTTGCCTTTACTCTTCATATATTATGTTAGTATTTGTATTAGTTCACACAATTGCTTATTTAGTATGCACATGCTAAGCATTAATTGAGTGGCATGGTGGCCTAATGGTGGAAACACTCAATTCCTACTCAGAAGATTGAGGGTTCAGTCCTAGATAGCAGCAGATGTTTCGCTCCTAGGGTGCAAAAAAAGAAAAATCTATTACAAACTTTGTGTAGGCATCAGGAAAGGGATCTGGACAGTAAATGCTCAGTTCCTTCCAGTCACTCCACTCTACCCCAAATGAGGATCATTAAAAAAAATCCCTAAGCATTCATTATTTGGGAAGTGGAGAAAATGCAAAAGTAAACCATACCTGTCTAATCATAAGTAATAATAGTATGAAAGTAGGTAATCTTTGGAATAATTATGGATTAAACACTAATACAAAATGTATATCATTTACAAAAGTGATTTTGAGGGGTTTTTAACTTTAAATGGGTAGCTAAGAATCATTTATTTTGCCCAGCAAATGAGCAGTCTATTTCAAACTGTTGAGAAGAAGAAAGGGATAATTGTGCCACAGAAAAATTCTAGGAACTCCTTTGATTTGATTCAGAAATAAATAATATTGCACTTATTCAGAGCTATTGGTTTGCCCTAAGCTCATTTTAGACTGAGACTGAAAAAGTGTATATTCTTAAACTTTCAGGTAATTCATTTCAATAAGACAGTTCATCATAGACTTTTTCCCCCTTTCATTGTGAAATCACTGATATGTAAAATTCTTTAAGTTAAAGGCTGACTCATGCCTTTAATTACACAGTCTCTTCCACTATTCATTTTTCTTTTCGTGAAAGGAGTTGAGAAACAGACCACAAGGACACCTTTTAAAATCATTTTTTAAAAAATCAGAACTGATAATGATGAAAAAGAAATGAGGTTACTTAGACATTTGCTGAAATGGGTTTCACAGCTATAATGTAGAGTACTATCAGAAAGAGCCACTGAATGATGTGAGACCAAATAGATAAATTTGTTCTTATTTTAGAAGGTAGCTTCCTATTTCCAATAATGTCAGCCATTTGAGGTAGTCCAGACAAAAAATTAAAATCATGAGTATTAACACTACCTTTATTGTAATGTTAATTTAATAGAATCTTGCAAGTCTGAAAGCACATATCCGTTTTCTTGCTTTTAATTTCCAGAAAACTAGAGACATCCCCTCTCTACCCCCATTATTTCTATGAGCTGAGATATTTCTTGTCTTGCTGATTCCCTGACTGTGGGTCTTCCTCCTTTCTCCCAAGGTTATTCTCTTAGCCCATTACACATATTGGTTAGCATACAGTAGATGCAAGCCATGGTTCATTGCCTATGCAGTAGAAAGATACTGTTCTTCATTGTATTGTCTCAGCTACCCCTGGAATTTCTTGCCATCTCTACCATTTCTTCACTGACATTCCTCTTGTTATTTACTAGTTCCTAGCTCTGAAGAATTCATAGCATGCTAGACTACCTTAACTAACATCAACTTTTACGATGGATAAATCCAGCCTGAGGTAAAGGAGAACAGGTCCTATCCGTGGAACAACCTTCTCTCCTCACTACAATATATGGTTGAACTTGATTGTGCCAGTTTTTAGTAGGCTGGGTAAGGATTGGCTTTTTCTCTGAATGGTTGATTCAGTGTAAGCAGAGTTCCCATATGGTGGGATACACCACATTTTAACTTCTGGACACCATTTAATTCTTTTTTTGTTTAGTCATGGGTGTTGTTTTTCTGTTGTGTTCTGTTCCCTGATTTTTGTACACCATCCAGAAACATGCTGTTTGAATTTTATCTATGACAAAATAGATATATAACTGAGGAATGATATTCCCATCCATAGAGCAGCAGATATCAATAGCACTTAGCAATAGCACTTAGACTTATATACCACTTTACTGTGCTTTATAGCCCTCTCTAAGTGGTTTATAGAGTCAGCATATTGCCCCAATAATTTTAGTCCTCATTTTACTGACCTCGAAAGGATGAAAGGCTGAGTCAACCTTGAGCCTGGTGAGAATTGAACTGCCAAATTTTAGTCAGCCAGCAGTCAGCAGAAGTACTCTGCAGTACTGCACTCTAACCATTGCACCACCATAGCTCACAATGCTGTAGAACAGAGATGTGGACTGGAACATTGTCCGTGGAAAATTTTCTGGAATAAACAATTCCATGGAAAGTTTTCGACATGAGGTACCACAGATGATTTGACATTTGTGTGATATTTGGTTTTCAGATGACCAGAAAATATTGAGAAACTCAAAGTACATTGCTGATGCGCATTATTTTATTGCCTATATCAATCATTGTTTTCTAAATTCCAATATTTTTTTCTCTGCACGTCAAAGCTTCAGTTTCCTTATATGCATTATAAGCCAAATCAAAAGCATAAAAATAGGCTAAGTTGTTTATGTCAAGCAATATAGTCCAAATAATTGAGCATACAGGTGGTCATCACTTAACAACCAATCATTTAGTTCAAAGTTAGGACCATGCAGAACTTACAACCCATCCTTGAAGTTTTGGCTGTTGTATCCAAAACATCCACATAGTCACATGATTACAATCCAGGTACTTGGTGACTGGCTCACAATTAAAACATTGCAGTGTCCCAATGATATGGTTGCCATTTGCGACCTTCAACTGTTTACTTCCAACAAACAAAGTCAATGGAGCAGCTGGCAGGAGATTGTAAATGATGACCACATTACATCATGTTTAGTAATCATTGTTTAGTAATCACTGGGATACATTTAATTATGGCAACCAAAAGTATCAGAGATGTCATTGCTAAGTAGTACTGTCATGTGATGTTGTGCTTTATGACTGCATTACTTATTTGATGGAAATTCTGGTTCCAGTAGCCATTTAAAAATTACCCATCCTATTGATATTAATATAACTGATTTGAATCATTCTAATTTTCATGTGGATGTTTTCCCAAATAGTCACATCTCCACAACTCAATCTCTATAGATGTACAGTTCAGTAATATGAACTAAAAGCATGCTGTCTTGACTATGTTAGGTAGAATAGGAGCTGCAATCATTTTATAGTCAACAATTGAAGATGGCACGAGGTAGAGTGAACAAAATCCAAGTTTCAGCTCTTTTTTTATTTATTTAATATATTTATTAATTTTTTCTGTCATTGATCTCCCCTTTAAGGTAACTCTGGGCCCTCTTCCGGATATCCCTTGGAGGCTATTGAATTTATTTGGCCTTAATGTAATCTGCACTTCTTTACAGAAATATATTTATCAACTAAACACTTCCATAGTTTGCTTGAAGATAAGAGACATCCAGATCTTCAGGACTCAGCATGTTCAGCCTGGCTTGCTTATCTGTCCTGCATCCTGCAGTGCCATTAGTTGCAGAGATGTTATCTGCAGATGTGAAGTTCGGCTCCTGTTAAGATAGTTGCAGCTTGAAGAAATACAGCTAGGATAGGCAAAGTCTTATGGACTAGACCTCAGCTTCAGGAGCCCATTGTATCCGTTGTTGTCCTCTTTTCCTGAAAATTTGAAGAAAGTTAAAGATAAAAATGAGAACAGGGAGAAAATTAGTCTTTATTTTTCTCCTCCAAAGTGTCCACAAAACAATTTTAGTCTTTGGGGTGGTTTTAGAGGTGGTTTAAAGGTGGAAATGGGGGCATTTTGCCTCCTAAAAGCCTCATGTTCGCATTTCTTCTCTTAATCCCGAAAAACAAGACAAAAAAGAAATAGCCACGTTTCGGTGATTTCTCTTCCAAATTATGGTATTATAACCTCCAGATTCAGAAGTTGCATATAGCCTGCAAGGCACAGATTGACACCCTTTCATTAATTTTATCTTAATGAAAGCTAAAATTACAGCTACTTACTTAGCTGTAAGTAAGGACAATCCACAACTTTTAAGAAGAGGTTGTTCACTTTAACTGCACAAATTCACAATAAATAATTAGAATGCTGTCATTCATAATCTACCCATCTCAGATTATCATAACTATGGTAACTACTGTTAGTAGTAGTTCATATCATAACTACTGCATAACTTTGTGTATGTTCTGTAAAGGTAAAGGTTTTTGTTATGTATCTAATTTTGGAGGGAAAATTAGAGCAGGAAAAAGCTCAATGATCATTAGCTAACACACTCAGCAAGTAGCTATATAAGGAGAGCTGTTCTACTGTAAAGATGCTGGATTCTCACTGTACATTAAAGAGTTGTTGTTCACTTTGATCTGGCTCCTGGCTCCTCACTCGCCCAATCTAACAGTTTTCCTGTCCAGTCATATCAGACTGGGGGCAGTGCTCATCTCCAAGCAGAGGGAGCCAGCATTGTCCAAAGATATTTCTGTGGTCATGTGGCTAGCAGGACTATATGTCAAGGTCCATAGAATGCTGTCACTGTTCCACCAGGGTGGTACTTATTTATCTATTCAGATGTGCATGCTTTTGTCTGGCTAGGTGGGCAGTAGCTGGGGCAAGTAACAGGAACTCACTCCATTGTGTGGTGCTCAGGACTCATACTGGGATTGTCGACTTTCCAGTCAACTAGCCCAGCATCTTAACCACTGAACCATTGTGCACCCTGTGCATTCTGTACCTTGGCCTATTTCCAGCAATATCTTCTATCAATCGAAGATATTGCTGGAAATGGAGGCATATCAGCAATGTATGTGCCACAAGAAGCTCTTCAGCTAGTGAATCTGCTCTAATCTTGCCCTCTATTTAATAGAAGGTTCTTGCAATAGTGCTTTATTTATAAATATAATGCTACCATATTAATTGCACTGTAAGGAATATGACATAAATAATAAAATGTATACTTTTATTAGTAAAATAACATTGTAAAAAAACCTCTAAGGCCTTTGTGAATGTTTTTACAATAGGATAATCAGTTATTTAATTGTCTCTTGGAAAAATTATCTTTAATACCATGCAATTTACTGTATACAGTGCATAAGTCTTAAAGCTTAATTATGAAAATTAAATATATCTTTATCTTGCAGCATACATGCTTCTTTTCTAATATATTACCAATCTGTTAATTTACTCTCTTCTATAAAAATGCCACAGAAAGTAAGACATGTTTGATTCATGATTTATAAAGATGTCTTATTTTGATTAGAAACACTAGGCTCAATTTCTAGTTTGCATGATAAATATTGAATCATTCCCTGATGCTGCTGTTGTGTTTCTCTTTCTTTTGTTAATTGTTGGTTATCTTGAGATATTTTTACCATCATTTAAAAAAAAATTCTGAGAACAGCTTGGTTTAGTTTACAAAAATGTTAGGAGCCAAATGTAGGCCTCTTTAATGAAATCAGCAACCTCCCTGAATTAATTTGAACAACTTTATCAGTCTTCCCTTTTAAAACTGTACATAATTTTTACCTGTTGTCCACTCATTGGAAAGCCAGACTTGGTGAGGAATAGGACAGTGTTACGGGGTGGATTTTAACTTGCTTGAGTCCAGTCTTTTGTCTGTAATTTTCTGCCTCCAAAATTATCTCTCAAACTCCATTTCTGGCATGGAGATTGGGAACTTGGGATATTTGGTGAGCATAAAATATTTCCTAGGGTAATAAATAGACAGCTTCGGATTTAGGGATGAAGAGATCCAACCTCAAATAAAAGGAAGCCTTGCAATCCATCAGTGCCCTCACAATCCTTTGAAAATGTGTCAAGGTATTATGTGTGTATTTGTGTTGTATGTAGAAATATTCAAAATTGCTTAGTTTAAGGTTAGGATGACCCTAATTGTCCCCAGTTTCTCTTTTAGAAGTAGAACATGCTACCAACTGCCTCATTTAATGATCTTTCAAAGTTACAATGATTTTTTTTTTTTAAATACAGCTCATATTTTAAGGTGACCAGACGTCCCGCTTTTGGCGGGACAGTCCCACTTTTGAATAATTTGTCCCATGTCCCGCAACGTTTTTAAAAAGTCCCAATTTTTGGAAGAATGGGAAGGAGCCTCCTAGTCACCGGCCTGTCTCTAAGGGGCCAGTGGGCTTCCTGCCAGGGAAAGCAGCACAGACTCCTTCCAGAGACAGCCTTCCCTCCTCGGCCCGCTTGCTGCTTGCCAGAGGAGAGGTGCCTTAGGCAACTAGGAGAAGCTGCATGGGGCGCGCCTCTGAGAGCGGGCGGAGGGCTGCGCCTGATCGAGTCAAGGTAGTGGGCATGGCTTCCCTAATCTGGTGCCTGGCAGAGAAGCAGTGGGGCATGCACAGCTCACCCTTGGCACCTTCGGCCAGCTCAGCCTCCTTCTTCGGCGGCGAGGGAGCAGTGGCGACCAGGAGCAAGAAGAGCAGCGGGCAACAGCTGAGCGAAGCACCAGCCATCTCCACCAAGGCTCTGGATCCAGACTCGGACAGGGAAGGAAGTTGGGCAAGCACTGCGGGCGGTGCTTGACCGGGAAGGAGGCAGGGGTGGGAACGAATGAGCTCCACCCTCAGGCATCCGGGAGGAGCGGTGGCCAGAATGCGAGGCTGGAGAGCGCGGCTTCCTCAGCCCACGGCCAGCTGGCGGGGGGAGAGACCGCCTCAGCGCCCAGCAAATTCATTGGCAGCTTTTGCCTTCAGCTTCACGTGGATTCCTGCCCCGTGTGATTCTGGCCAGTGCTGGAGCGGGAGAGGAGGGGGCCACATCTCCGGGTCAACCCCCCCGAACTGCCCAGGAATGCGGCTGCTGGAAGATTCTGTGAACTCGTGCCCCCCACCAGCCCTCCCCTCTCCCCATCCTAACGGGCACTCCCTTGCGCCAGTCATGGCTGCCTTTGGGGGTCCCAGAGGGAAGCTGAAGGTGGGATGAGTCACCCACTGCCCCAAATTGGTACACAGCACTTTGGCCAACTGCCTGGAGGATGAAGGGGGGCTGCTGGGGCATCCCTGAAGTGGCCGACAACGGGACCCAGAGCCGAGAATGTTATTTGGGGAAGGTGACCTCAACCTCCCTCTGATTTTTTGCCATCCTAGACCCCCCCTCCTCCGTCAATGGTGTCCCGCTTTACCAATGTTAAAATCTGGTCACCTTATCATATTTACAACCACCACAGCATCACACTGTCACAGGGTCATCATTTATGTGCTTTGCGCATAAGCAACAAGCAGAGTTAGTGTGCTTGTAACAAGCAGAAATAATGAAACATATGGAACTAAGAGTGTAAGTTGCGGTCACTTGTTGCTTTGCTTAATGATGAAAATGGAGGTGTGGTCGTATGTCATGGTCATACAATTTTCTGCTTAGCAACCAAGTGCTTAGTGACGAGGAAGCTAGTCCCAATCGTGGTCACTAAGCAATGTCTTTCTGTAATGTGTTTCTGTACTTCAGAAACAATGTGTTATATCACTAATGGCATTTTCTCTTAGAAATGAACAATTTAATTCCTTTTTTTAAACCTTCAGCATTCTCACACCCCTTGTAGCTTTATCCTTTTCATTGTTTTGTTGACTTCCTTTCCTTTCCTTCTTCCCTTCCCTTCCCTTCCCTTCCCTTCCCTTCCCCTTCCCCTTCCCCTTCCCCTTCCCCTTCCTTTCTGAAATATAGTTTTATTTTTTAGGGTGCTTAAAATCTTTTTCCCTTCTAAAATATATTGCATTATTGTTCACTCAGTAAATAGCTAGCCCTTCAACATGGCTAAAGGATGATTCATAAGCTGCAGGCCTAAGGCTTTTTTGCACTGACTCAACGAACCATGACAAAACAGGTTTCTCCCTACTTTTTTTTATCAGTGTGTGGTATAGTAGA
Source organism: Masticophis lateralis (assembly GCA_030761175.1). Lineage (NCBI taxonomy): Eukaryota > Metazoa > Chordata > Lepidosauria > Squamata > Colubridae > Masticophis > Masticophis lateralis. The sequence continues at coordinate 82,887,188 of JAUDYJ010000003.1, read as the reverse complement.
CTTCTGTTCCATTCAGTCCAGTAATTACATGGAAAAGGGGATTTAATTCGCCCATTCCTTAAAAGAGTTCTAGTAGTGCTGCCAAATAAGAATATCAGTTCTGTAAGAAAAGGAAAGCAGTACTCGAGTATTTTATTACAGTTATTCTGCTCTCTGGAATTAATGCGTTAAATAATTAATGATGTCTCCCCTAACAGTTCCAGATACTATTTGAGGAAGTTTCTATATTCAACAATGAACTGTTACTCTTAACTGTATGCTGATGCTGTGAAACTTGTCTGTGCTAATTACATGTGAATTGATTCCTTCAAGCTCCACTAGGTATGCAATTGTCCTATTTAGAATGTTCAGCATTATCATGAAATTAAAAAAAGTAAAAATAACTCAGGGAAAAAAGAGGATTTCCTTTCCTTACTTTTTTTCATTGAATATCAGCTCCTAACTTCCAGAAACATTCATTTCTTCTTATAGCTTTCAACTCTTGAACTCAACAACTCATTCAGGTCTACAAAATAGACATGGCATGAGTAGAAATGAATATTTCTTGCATCTGCAAGGCATTATTATTAGGAAAATTTACAGCATATAAGTATTCATGAATATTACAGGATCCAATTTGGGTCAATCACCAGGACCATAAGTTTAGTCGTCTGAGCTTTCAGATTCATGGTGGAACCCATCCTCGGGGGACTTCTCTCTAACAGAGTTTTACATGAAATTTCTCCCCAAGAGAGATGGAAAGAGTAGCTCTGTCGAACATCATGTACTTGTTTCAAATTTCAGATCTTTTTCCAGGTTAATACAAAAGCAGCCCACCAATTCTCTTTCGAATTTTGTTTTTGACTCATAACTCAATTTCCTATCAAGCATTGTTTAAGAAATTTGCCTTGGTTTTCTTTGCCCATTGTCAGGCCTGGAAGCCATCTTTTGCATTGGATTTTCAAGTCTGCCACATTTACTGCTGTGGGAAACCGGGAAGGGGGATTGTATGGAGCAGGGGTGATATATAGTCATAATAACATTCCTTTCTCAGAGAGTCAAGGACATCTTGCCATGCACCTGGAGGGATGTGGCTGGGAGGCATCTCCAGTTGGGATGGTGCTTTGATTGGACCATGTGATGAACTTAAGAGTGTTGGGAAGGGACTTAGGGAAAACCTGGAAACTTTCAGATTCAGATTTTCCCGAATGTGCCAATATGACCTCTCTAATAAAATGGAACTTTGAGGAATTTTGAGCCTTGGAGTCTTCTTTCATTCAGGGTGTTACTTGGAACCCTGACATCCATTCCTTCATGAAATCAATCCAAATTACAAGCAATCATTTTCCTATTACAAGCAATCGTTTTCCAATTGTAGTTGTATGATTTGGAATTTCCTTTTTAAATCAACCAAACAACCAACCAAACAACCAACCAAACAACTAACCAACCAAACAAATGAAGCTCTCTGATCTCAATATAAACAGCTTCTCTCACCCTGATAAAATTCTGAAATTTAAATGTTCTCAAATTGTACACCTTTGAAGAAATTCTTGATATATTTTATCAAAGTCTCCCTACATCAACTTTATAATAAATGTACCATGATTTCTCTTTTATAGATCCATCTCTGTGTACATTGAAACTCTCAAGAATTATCACCAGAACAAAAAGAGTGACATTTGTAGCCTATTCCAAGGTCTGCATTAGTATATTAATATTCATTCCATCACAGACATCCAGGGTTATCCATTTAGGTGGTTTTTGCCATTATTTTCCTATCAATCAAAATAAAAGATGCTCAAAATCTCAAACATCTCATGGCTTTGTAGCTTTGTGGCCCAGTGCGTAATAAATACATTATAAACTCTTGTCATGTATGATATGCAAATCCTTATATGATTCCAGTAAATTGATTGTAAATTAAGATTTGACCTTGTGGGGTTGAGGAAATTGCTACTGGTATTATCACTGCCACCACTTGAAGCATTTTTTTCTCTTCCCAAAAACCTTAAGATAATTTATGAGAACTGGCTCCTCCAAGCTAGGATGGGTGTGTACTTGTTTATTTTGCTTTTCCATGCAAAGTCAATGAAATAAGCCAAGCTGATCATTTTACACTAAATGCCTCTTTTCAACTGTCAAACTGTTTATAGATTTCTACCAATCCTATTGCAAAGAAAACAAAATGCTTGATCAAAACAAGGTAATTATTAATCATCTTTTCTAATACGTAGCTTGTCCTTTTCAGTTTTTCTTTAAATAACACAACACGGTACGTTGAGTTCAAACTTTATTAAAATCCAGTAATCACCCCAATCACTACACAAATCACATTTACTTTATTTCTGTTGTGAAAAAAGGTAATTATAAACCACCCCATTCATATAAATAGCAATTGATTGAGCTAACTATTTTGAAGCAGAAAAATGAATTGCATACGTAAATCCTTTGCCACTGACTTGGAATGTGTGTGCTTTTCAAGATACAGAGTTCATAGATCTGCTTTTGAGGGGGCCAAATATTTTGGCTTCTGCTTTCCAATTATGCTTCTTTATTGTAAAACATAGTAACAGTTCACAGATGGTTCCGAAGTATAGTGCAGTTATGGGAAAGCTAATATTCAGACTAACCATTTTAAATATAGTTGCATGAGATCTGTTGTTATATGTTAATTAGAGCCAAGTATGTTTCAGGAGAGATTCAGCAAGTGTTGTGTCAGGGGTGAAATCCAGCAGGTTCTGACAGGTTCTGAAGAACTGGTAGCGGAAATTTTGAGCAGTTCGGAGAACCGGTAGCAGAAATTTTGAGTAGTTTGGAGAACAGGCAAATACCATTTCTGGCTGGCCCCAGAGTGGGATGGGAATAGAGATTTTGGAGTATCCTTCCCCCTGGAAGGGAGTAGGAATGGGGATTTTGCAGTATCCTTCCCCTGCCACGCCCCACCAAGCCACACCATGCCCATCAAGCCATGTCCACAGAACTGGTGGTAAAAAAAATTGGATTTCACCACTGGTTGTGGTCTACCAGCAGCCTGCAGAGCTGGCAGCAGAGTTGGGTAGTGAGGAGGCCAGGGAGGAACATGGGCCACAACAATAACGCTTTGGACCTTTTATATATATGTTGACGGCAGCAAGACTACTGTATGTACATACATGGAAGGACTTTTCTATTCCGACCATGGACGAATGGCTATAGAAGTTGATGGAGCTGGCAGAGATTGCTAAATTGACTGTTTTGATTAAAGAAAAGAATATAAGTACTTTTGTTGCTACTGGGAGACTGCTTGAGGTGGAAAAAGATGAATCTTTGATTTTGGGTTTTACTAGTTAGATTGTTTTGTTGTTATAGAAGTGGCTAGTTTATATTATTATGTAAAAGTAAAAAGTTGAGGTTCAATGTTAATGCTTTATTCTACTGCAACAGAGAGAGTCAGAAGTCAACACTTTTCTTTTCTTCCTCCCCTCCTCACTTTTCTTTCCCCTTTTCTTCTCCACTGTGTCCTATTATTTGCTTTCGTATTCTATAATCTAATAAACATGGTTTTTTTAAAAAAAAATTCTTTGGACGTTTTGCATCTGATGGGATTTCAGAAACACTCTGACAAAAAAATAGGAAAAAACAAATAAACCATTTTCACATGAAGATAATATTTTCAGGAAAGTGATGATATATGTCAGCCTAATATTAATTAGGGGTTAATTAGGGGTAAACAGAAACAGTATCTACAAGAGCTGGTTGCTTTCATCAGAATGATCAAACCACTGTTACAGCATTGTGACATAATCTGATCAATATTGACCTTTAGCAAAATAATTAACAGGCAGTATGAAGTATTTTAGTATAATAGTCATAAAGCAATAAAGTTTGGCAGCTGACATGCAGTAGATGAAAATATTTGGTGTCAGTAGACATGGAGCAATCAACATTAAATGGTATAATGATTGGTGACACTGGAGTTTAAAACATATTTTTATTAATTTAATACCATCATTTATTCCACCAATATAAATTAATACTTGACATTTACTGATTGAGCTTGACATTTTAAATGCCAAATTTCCAATTTACATTCTGCCTCACAAATTCAACTTTCAAATTTAGAAAGTCATAACATTTTGAGCTTTTGCAGAAAACCCAGGCATAGTACTTCACTGTGTTTGGAATATTACTTCAACTAGCATCTAGAGCCTAGACATCTACTACCATAATATTAAATTATGTGACACAGTTCGTAATACAGTTTCTTAGGAATTAAAACTAACAACTAAGCAATTTCTTTAAAAAGGAAACAAATGTGCCAAGATAAAAGTAATAAATAATAGACAAAGCACCATTTATGATTATGCTTGCTAGACTATTTTTAAGTTCTTGTCATTATATTAAATATTCTGAACAAATATTTGTACATCCTTTATCTCTTTATTCATGTACTTATAATACGATCTAAAAACTAAGTAACAGCTGGGGATATGATGTGCGCTGAGCTTCATCATTCCCTAGAGATAAGAGAATCATTTAGAATATACTAATTAATGAGGTTTTCATTGTATTATGGTTTCCTCCACCCCTCCCCTCAATTTAAGAGAAAGCAGTCAATAAAGTATTACCAAATAAAACAATACCAAACAGGTACTATGTATTCTGAGGACCAGTGCCAGTTCAAGGCTATATGGTGCTTGTTGTCACATTGACTGATGGTGCCATCACCAATGTTTAAAGATTTGCATTTGTCTAAAAAAATGGAAGGAGGCTGTCATTGAAACATCCTAAAATTTTGTACCCTAGGCTAGCACCCATTTGGCCTTAACCTAAATCTGATTAATTATCTCAACTGAAAAGAAACATACAGATTACATTTGTTTTAATAGCAATAGCAATAGCACTTACTGCTTCACAGTATATAAGCCCTCTTAAAGCCCTCGTTAAGCAGTTTACAGAGTCAGCATATTACCCCCAACAATCTCGGTCCTCATTTTACCCATCTTGGAAGGATGGAAGCAGTGGTGGGTTTTAAATTTTTTTACTACTAGTTCTGTGGGCGTGGCTTGGTGGGCGTGGCATTGCTTGGTGGGCATGACAGGGGAAGGATACTGTAAAATCTCCATTCCCTCTCCACTTCAGGGGAAGGTTACTGCAAAATCTCCATTTCCTCCTGATCAGCTAAGACTCGGGAGGCAGAGAATAGATGGAGGTGGGCCCAGTCAGAATTTTTACTACCGGTTCTCTGAACTACTCAAAATTTCCACTACCGGTTCTCCAGAACTGGTCAGAACCTGCTGAAACCCACCTCTAGATGGAAGACTGAATCAACCTTGAGCCTGGTGAGATTCGATCTGCCAAACTGCTGGCAGCTAGTGATCAGCAGAAGTAGCCTGCAATACTGCATTCTAACCATTGCACCACTGTGGGTTTTTAAATTACATCTGTCAGGTTTTCTAATGCAAATTAGCAGAACAAAATATCAAAATGTATATTCTTTTGTACCTCTGAGTCAGACTTCTCACTGCTATTTTTATAAGTTCAAAGAAAAAGATACACATTTATATTGTTGTTATGCTGAAAAGGACCTTGCAACTTTATACAGTTTGTCTTTCTTTGCAATAGAAGCTTCTGTTTTTTTCGACCTTGTTCTCAGAAGCTTGAGAATTTCTTTCTTGATTTTTTAAAATTTAGTTTGCTCTTGAAATTGAGGGAAGATATTTTAGCTGTTGATGCATCATCTTCTGCCTCTCTCTCCAAATGTGCAGCCTTTAGCAAAGAGCTAACAAGGTATTTACATGTTGAGTATTATTAACAGTTCTGAATGATTATGTCCTCAGAGGATTTAATTATTTTCAGAACATAGTTAGTAAAATGGTGTGTTTTGGTAACAGAATATTTGTTGACTTATCTTTGATTTTTTTTGTAGATGGCGAAATGCTCCATTAAAACTATGCATAGTGTGAAAGGTTTTACTTCATCCTGTGTTCTTCATGAACTGTAAGTCTGAACTAAAAGAATCAGAACCATTTACAGAAGCAAAGGATTTAAATGGTATAACCTCTTTCAGAGAGCTCACTTTAAATAGAAACGACATTCATGCATCCCTTTCTCCTCCCCTCCTCCCAGCCTATTCAAATTATCAGAATGGGGAGAAAATTCAGGGCACAAGTAAAAGCAGAAAAGAGTTAAAATTGTCCCTTCTATATGATATGCTAATTTATGTATAATTGTGCTTTTTTTAAAAAAAAATCAGATATGTCTTTTGAAAAGGGTTGCTCTATGAAGTAATTGAGGATCCTTCATCGTAATATTCATGACCCAAGGGACTTATTAGATTTCTACTGATTTTTATAAAGCTGATGAAGAGGAATTTGCTACTTAGCTAATCTGCATTTCAATTAGCTGTGATTATTGCTTGTCTACTACTGCATTTACTGGAACTTAATTGTGTCTTTTTAAAAAAACAAAAAACATCAGAATTCTGAGACCTCATTTGGCAGAGACTACCAGCTCATGCCTTATGTGCAATCTCAGTACCCCATTGATGCCTTCTACGTCCTAAGAGCACATTGCCAAAATCTGGTGGCAAAATAGTAGAATTTAGGAGATGTTCTGAAATCATTTTCAGAATGGCATCTGAATCACTTTCACTTCTTTTTAAATTTTCAAACCACATTTCCTGGGCCTAGCCATGTGCTCAGAGCAGTGCCATATTTTTGTATTTTTTTCTAGGATTCATAGAGAGTTTAATTTTCCTATGTTTGCTTTTCTTGAGGTAAATTCTCCAGGATTTAGGAGTGCCAGTGATTCATATGATGAAAAAGTTGTCTAGACATGCTGTAAAATAGCGATCTGCAAATTCCAGTGGAAAAGGAGAACTATGATAAACAGGATTTGTTGGAGATGATAAAATGAACTGGCTGATTAATCATGTTAATGCCAGAGTACCTCACATACCCTCCATTCTTTTTCAGCTTTGCCTGTGTAAGGAAACAATTGAGATACTGAGACTCTGCAAAGTCAAAAAAACTATGGAATCTCTGAATTGCCACAGAGCCATTTTGGCACAGAGGTATGTCAGGCTAATTCAGCTCACTGCCAGGAGTTCGATCCCCACCCTCTCAAGATTGACTCAGCCTTCCATCCTTCTGAAGTTGGTAAAATGATGACCCAGATTGTTGGGGTAAATATGCTGATTCTGTAAATCACTTAGAGGGTGCTGTAAACCATTATGAAGTGGTATATAAGTCTAAGTGCTATTGCTATTGCTATTTTTCAGAAGAATTCAAAGACCCCTGATTTAATTCAATGCCTCAAATCCATTCAAAGATACTATTTTCAAATTCTGTTTGAAAATTTAATTCAAAGGGGTGAAGCCACTCATACTTAGTTGAATCACATATCTGAAGTTTCATGAAACCCTAGTATAACTGCATTCAATTTTGCTTGCCATGATGTATAAAAGATGTTGAGACTCTAGAAAGAGTGCAGAGTAGAGCTCTGCACAAAGATGATTAGGGGACTGGAGGCTAAAACATATGAAGAATGATTGCAGGAGCTGGGTATGTCTAGTTTAATGAGGCATGATAGCAGTGTTCCAATATCTCAGGGGCTGCCACAAAGAAGAGGGAGTCAAAGTATTCTTCAAAGCACCTGAGGGTAGGACAAGAAGCAATGGATGAAAACTAATCAAGGAGAGAAGCAACTTAGAACTAAGGAGAAATTTCCTGACAGTTACGGTGTTTCCCCCAAAATAAGAGCTTGTCTTATATTTTTTTAAACCCTGAAATAACGCTTGGCCTTATTGCCATGCACTCAAAAGCCTGATTGGGCTTATTATCAGGGGATGTCTTATTTTGGGGAAAACAGGGTAGAACAATTAATCTGTGGAACAACTTGCCTCCAGAGTTGTGAATGCTCCAACATTGGGAGTTTTTAAGATGTTGGATAACCATTTGTCTGAAGTTTCCTGCCTAAGCAGGGGGTTGGACTAGAAGACCTCCAAGTTCCTTCCAACCCTGATATTCTATTCTATATTGACACATGAAATATCCTCTGTTTAAACAATATTGTAACAGGTTGTGCAAACATCTCACCTATTTTACTATAGCTCATAAACCTTAGGAATAATGAAATATTCTTTTCTTGTACCAAATAAGGCCAAGTGGCCAATAAAGAAGATTTGTTCAATCTAACTTCAATAGTCAAGAAACTTTAATTATAAAATGTAAAAAAAAAAGTGTTATAAGATTTTGCTTTGACTCAATCAGCATATTGTAAAGAGATTTTTAAACCTAATTGATGTAAGTTGGGAATTAAAGAAAATATTATAAAGTAGGGTTCACATGCTCTTCTTAACAAAGAGAATATTCCACAAAACAATGTATAATCTTCTGTGTTACAAATGAAGAATATGAGAGGTTTTTTTTTTCTTTATTGAGACTAGAAGCTGCTTAGGAAGGATAAGCAGGACATTTATACAATTATAAATGGAATATTCATTCCTCTACGAGGAAAGAACATGTTTAAATGGAAAAATATTGTAGAGCAGCAATTCGTAAGGACGTCTTAGAAATGCTTTTTCAAGCAGTTTTGATCAAATTAAGACTTTAATAATCCTCACTGAATACGATGTGAGGATTATACAACAAAACCAAGGTCAGGAAGAATACCCTGATGAGGAACTACTTGGAGAGCTTTCTATCCCAACAGCATAGGATTAAATTAATGCCTAGTTCAAAGCAATAACATATTAAAGGAAATGTGCTATGGGAGAAGATTTCTTAAATCTAGAAAACGTGAGGCACCAGCAAATAAACTCCCCAAAATACATTTATCTCAAATACATTAGTATCACAAGAAATGTCTGCAGCCTATGGGAGAAGGTGGATTACTGGCTTAGTTTATGTATTTTCAGCTTTGGAGATGCATGGATGGATGCAGAGATGCATGGATGGATGGACAGATGGAAAGAGAATTAGAGAGAAAGATGAGAGATGAGAGTTCCTCCTTTAAAAGATGGAGGTACCATTGTTGTGGCCTATCACAGACTATGCTATACCATTTACTAACCTTATCCATCCACACACAGGAAAGAGTGTGTGTACCTGGATCATTTGGATGGATCCCTGAATGAGCTATCAAATTTTAAACCCACATTTAGTGAAATTGCTAAAGTCCTAGGCAATCCACGGAGCAAAGAGATGGGCCTTGACACTGTCTCTCCTAAGTGACTTTTTTCCTTTACCAGAGCTAAATCAATGCATGGTAAGGAATGCATTTGCTATTGGCTTGTGTACCAATTATGACCCTTTCTGAACCATGATGAAATTAACCATGTTTTGGTTGAAACCCAGTTTAATTACTACATTGTGCTTTATACGGGCCAGTTTTCCAAGTGCCCAGAATGGGGCATGTTCTTGAATAACTCACAGACTATATCATGAAGTGCCAATTGAAGCCCACATTTGTGCTCAACAATGTTACTCCTCTTTCACTAAACTCTTAACTGTTAATTGAACCCAGAATATTACCTTTATAATTTCACTTTTGATTTTAATTGTTTTGATTTTGCTTTTATGTTTTATAAATAATATTTCTGCATTATAGTTGTAAATGGAAGTATTTAAGCAGAAAAAGCATGGTATACATTTTGATGCAGGATCTTGCTATTTGTCTGAATTTTCCAGTGCCTTATGTTTAAATGCGAAGTACCCAATGATTAACCAAGCCTTTTCCTGAACAGAAAAATAATGTAAATTTGTATTCATCTGGTTAGATAAGAAAGACTCCTCACATGATTGAGAATTGAGATATTGAAAAATAACATAGTTTCTGAGACATTGTGCATGACAATTCATTTGTAGGTTTGGTCCCTTCCAGAAATATATAATTAGCATATAGGAACAGATAGGAATAAACCCCAAGCTTGTCTTTTGCTAAGCTACTCAAAGATCTATTTGATTGATTTAATGTTAAACATTTATTTCGACGCTAATATTATCATATGTTTTGTAACTACCGTGTTTCCCTGAAAATAAGACCCTGTCTTATATTTTTTTGAACCCTGAAATAAGCACTTGGCCTTATTGCCATGCACTCAAAAGCCCAATTGGGCTTATTATCAGGGGATGTCTTATTTTGGGGAAAACAGGGTAAGAATAATATTTACTATTTAAATGTACGCTGTGTGAGAGACATCACTCCTTTCAAAAACTAGAATCTGTCTCATTCAGGAATAAACATCATAAACTGTTTATATATACTAATACATGCCGAATCTCATTCCTTCCACCTTTTATAATGTCATAATAATAAAATGGATCACCTCAATTTAATAGAATATAGACAAGAGAATTGCATCATTTACATTCTTCACATAATCTCCAGATTCCTCTATTGCAGCAATCTCTTTGTTTAGTAACTAAGTGTTATTGTGTGACCATAGCACTACACATGAAACAATCTTGTCAATGTATTCACATCTTGTTCAAAAAAAGTACATCCAATTTCATTAACCATTATGATTGTCAAAAATTGTGCTCTTGCTTATTTCTTCTCTGTGATCGCTTTTGTGTTTGATTGCCAGAAAACATCTGCTCACTGAGTCAGAAGACATAAGACTGTATTGAATAAAGTAGAAACCAGCAAATATTTAATCAGCTATGTAGTTTTATTACATTTATTACATTAATTGAAGTATTTAATCAACACTTTTAGATTTCTATGAATACCTTAGTTGTTGTTTTCCCTTGTTAGGGAAAAAGAACACATATTAAAATATCATTGAATCAAGATCTAAAGCCATAGGTTAGAATTGATTTTATTGTAATTGATCTCAGACTGTACCATAAGCAAGGTGGAAGAATATTATCAATTTTGTTGACACTAAAAAAATTAAGTAGAGTAGGACTTGATTACTAATTGAATGGGAGATCACTAGGCAATTCCAAAACTGTAGATCGGATTGAGAAGTATAACAATCCGGACAAACCTAAGGAAGGCAATGGAAAACTACTTCCATGCTATTTTCAAGAAGCTAAGGCTCACATAATCACTGGGAATCAAGTCCAGTTTGAGAGAATCCTACCTGTCTATCCTACAATCTTAAATGTTTTTCCTTCCAAAACAGAAAATGTATTATTCTGGGTATGAAACCAAAGAGTCCACTTGGAACTTTTCCAAATTGGCTGCATTCCAAATAGGGCAAGACTCAAATGACGCAAATATTCCTGATTGATGGAAACAACATATATTTTGTGAAAAACCTTTCAAAGACATAATTTCCAATATACAGAAGCATGTATGGACTTTTTTTGCAACTAACAAAGTAACTGTAACTTTTTCAAGGCTGACACAACTAGTTTGAAGAACCTTTTGGTTGAGATTTCCTTGGCCATACTTCCAAGTGTTTTGTCCAGAAGAAACAGGTAGGATTTTGAGACCAGACCTTTGCTCTTGTTATGACCCAGGTTGCCTAGGTTACAGATGTCAAACTCACTATGTTACATTGCCATCACATGATGTATCACAATGTTTTTTGCCTAGGTCAGTGTGGCCTGTGCACGACATGATTTGACACAGTGGTGGGATTCAAGTAATTTATCCACCGGTTCTCTGCCCTAATGATTTCTTCCAACAACCAGTTTGCCATACTGCTCAGAAAGTTAACAACCGGTTCTCCCGAAGTGGTGTGCACTGGCTGAATCCCACCACTGGTTTGACATCCCTGGCCTAGGCAGAGGCAGGCTTTCATGGAATCATTTATTGTCCTCTTAGCTGCCACAACAAATAGCCTTACAATGTCTGGTAAGGATCCACCCCACACTTCCCTGGAGGGAGGCATCCTCAGTCTCACAAACAAAAGTTAGTCAACAACAAAACCAATTTGCAAAGGCAGAGAGGAAGTCCAAAGAGAAGGTTCAAGCTCATGGGCCAAGATTCAGAATCAAGTTCCAAAGGACAAGGCAAGACTGCAGGCTCAGGCAAGTCCACAAGGCAAAAGGCAAGGTAAGGGCAAAAACAAGAGTCAAGGCTGAGTCTTTTTCAAATCAGGGGGAGTGTAAACCAAAGCAAACGATTGTTCATGAAAAAGATAGACTCCCCCCGGCTTCTGCCTAAGTCAACCCACACCAGGTGTTCCGTGTGAGGAGGGGCAGCTTGACCTTCTCTTGAGTAGCCTTGCAGCCCTCCTTTGAGCTTGCCTCCATTCTACTCTCTGTGCCCTTGGATCGAGTGGAGGAGGCAGTTGTTCCTCCTCAGAGGGGATCTGCTGCCTCTCAGCAGCACTGCCAGTCTACAGTCAATTCTCCCCTGTGTCTGTGAGGGCAGGCAGCTTTCTGTCCAGTCAATCACCTCCCCTGATGCCTCAGGGGCCTGGAACAGTATCATTCTCAGCCCCTGGCCTTTCCAAACATTCCAAGGGAGATGTGCCATCCCCATCAGATGGTCCCAGTTCCAACTCCTACTCCTCCTCTGAACTGGGATCCAATGGAGCCATGACAGCTCTTTTGTCTTGAAGTACTGGAAAAGACACTATAGTGTCTCCTCTTATCCATGTCTCAGGGTACCTGGATTAGGGATTCAGTTTCTCAATGCTTATATGTCAGTGTGATCCAGATAAGTGAGTTTTGAGGTAGAGCATTGATCCCTCATTATCACAAACACTTGAGTGCTTAGCAGTGGAAGCTTGTGATTTGGAGATCAGGTTGAAGGTAATCTCCCTCCAGTGACACATTTTTTTAAAAAAAGAAACCCCTTTGCTCTCAATGTAAAACAAATAACCTTTCTTGTTCCACAGTCAAAATGTGATATACAAAACCCTTATTTTGAGCATGTAACATTCAAAATGGCCATTTGGAGTGTGAAATAATTCTTTTTTCAAATTGTTTGATACATTTTTACAAAAATAATGCAAACTGCAGATAAGATAGGTTTAATTAATAATTGTAAAGGTGTTTTTGACAGGTATAAGCCTTACAGGGTTAATGAAAATGCCTTCTCCTGTGATAATATTGCCTTCAACTATTATTCCAAGACTTTGTAAATATTTAAATTGTAGTGGAAAATCGAAGGATTCTTAGGGCATGTTACAAGGGACATTAATCTTGCCTAAAATTGTATTTCCTGGGCTCCTTTCTAGCAATGGAAACCTCCTTTCTATAGCAAACTATAAGCTAAAAAAGGGAGATTTCTTTTCCAGGGAAAGGATCTTCTTCAGTTTGTCATAGTTCTGAATTTGGCATTTATTTATCTGCACAGTCTCATGATCCTAAAGGAAAAGTAAGGTAAAAATGAAAAAATCTTAAACAAGTATCTTTATGTGAAGAATATTTCTGTGCAACATGTTCTAGTGCTACCAGGTCAAAATACTGTGCACCAAGCAAGTAGCAGGCCATTAATCAAGCTTAATCATTATGCTTCTCTCAGCCAATTTGGTTTCCTGCTTAGTTCACTTCATCTTTAAGTATTCTGGGGTGGAATAGATCTCAAAACCAAAGGGAAAAATATAGATGATGTAGGGATGATCCTTTCCCATTCATTTAAAAAGTAACTATGCCTGCTTGCAGCAACACTGTCTACCTGTCACAATTGCAATCCATTCTTAAGCTGCTTGGTCTCCTCAGCTACCAATAGTTTCCATTGCAAACCTCCTTACAAAACAATCCCACCTACTTGCTGGTGAATTTAAGATACTTCATAAGAGTAGGGCTAGGATAGATTATCTTTTGCTAAACTCTCCCCTCAAATCCTGACATTAGGGCTTTTCCTCCCAGGTTTCCCATTCCCACTTGACTTTGACAATAGTAGCTACTGCTGCCACCACTTTCCTGTATTCCAGAAAGTGTCTTGATAGTGCAATAGTTAAAATTAAGTGTTGCAGGCTAACTCTGCCCACAATCTGGAATTTGATCCTGACCAGCTCACTATTGACTCAGCCTTCCCTCCTTTTGAGGCCAGTAAAATGAGGAGTCATATTGTTGGGGGTGAACCTTCTGGTCCTAATATCTGGAGAGGAGATGTGGGGGAGGAGAAGGGGAGAGGGGAGAAAGAGAGAGAAGGAGGGAGGGAGGGAGAGGGAGGGGGAGTAAAATTAAAAACCATTTCTAAATTCTCATGCTGTTGCAACAGAAAGAATTCCATAAGTGAAATTGTGATCACCTGTGATTCTAATTCGTTATTCCTTCGCAAGAAGCTATCAAAATCTATAGCAAGAAACTGAGTAAAAAACAAATCTCCCCACTTCGTTTAGTAAGCCATCTTCCTTTCACCATTTCTTCCCCAGAAATCTACACCTGGTTTTTGTACGCTATTAAAATTTGAACAATATACAGAAATAAATACTAACTTCTGTTGTGCAAACTTCTTCTACTTCTGGTGAAAGGAGAGAATTTGTGACATGTAAATTCAAATTATTTGAATAATTTCCCAGTGCTACATCATGTTGATCTTTCCATTACTATTTCTCCTTCCTTGGCTTCACTTCATGTGATTAAATGGGTCACATCCTCATTCAAAGTGTCAAAATTTCATTCAGATATAAATGTTTAACTGCAAATGCAGATCTGACTTTGGGATGTGGCACATTCTTGATCCTAAAAGGATGCCCTTCAAATTTCATGGCAAGTCAAGAGCATAAAGGTCAATGCATACATATAATTGTGATAAAACCTCATGCATATTGATATTAAAATGGTAGTATTTCAAATTAGACTTAAAAAATTCTACTTATTAGCTTAATCCTATGGTTATTTAATGCTTCTCCAGATCATTTAGATTAATATATTTTGACACTTTGCCCAGGAAAGAGAATCATTATTCTTGTAGCCATGATACAGAAGTGGGTGAGTGGATTGGGAATGAACAACATTAATGAATTCTTATGTCCTCTGAGCAACTGCTTACTTATTATTCTGACATGATAGATTGGGATAGGATAGGAAAGACTATCAGCTAATTTTAAGGGCTCTTTTTTCTGCTTTATTTTGAACTTTGAATAATATTCTTTCAATCCTCGTGTGCATTTTGAGGGTAATAGCTGGATGGATAGATATAAAACTTTTGTTTTCCTAATCTACACTGTCATACTTTGTTTAGATGGGTTTCAATTGAGAGTTTCATTCAAAGGGCATTACTAAAATGCCTACTAAGATGAATGGTGAAAAACCAAAACTTGGGGTGGTTTGATGTAATGATTTAGATCAGGGGTCACGGGCCGGCTCCATGTGCTGGCTCCACCCGGTTCAGCAAAGGGAAAAAAGTTCTGATACATTACATAATGTCGCTGTGATGACATGAGTTTGACACCCCTGTTTTAGATACTGGCCTGGAAACCAGGAGACTGTGAGTTGTAGTTCCACCTTAGCCATAAAAGCTGTCTGGGTGACTGGGCCAATCACTCTCTTTTAGCCCAACCAACTTCACAGGGCTATTGTGGGGAAAAGAGGAGGAGGGCTGAGTATTAGATATGTTTATATGTATGTATCTTGAGTTCTCTATAAAGTAATACAGGCAGGATAATAAATAAAATAAATATTACCAGCTTGATGAAATTGCTCATTAAATGACACAATAGGTTTTTTTTTATTTTACTTAAAGAGAGATAAGAAACTCTTAACCATTCATTCTTTTTATATTTTTCTTTCAATGTGATTTGAAAGGGAAAAAAATGTTACAATTCCAGGATTCTATTACATCAAATCAATATTGGGGGTTCATTGTAAACCCTACATGTAGTACTTAAGTGTAATTATAAATCATAACTGTAAATATTAATTATTAATAGAATGGCATACTTCTTTGTAAATGAATGATTGGTAAGCTTTTCCTCCAATAAATATATCTATGACTCAACAGGTCTACATTTCCCTCTAGCAATCTTATTGCAATGAAAATGTTAAACTAATATCCACAATGCATATTTTTGTTTTTTGTATCTCTTATGCTGAGGTTCATTTCCAGAACATCTGTAGATTGCCACTTCTCATTTAATTCAAAACTCTTTTCAAAACTATTCCTTTCTTGGTCTTATGTTTTTCAGTATGCAAGCCTAAATATTTGCACATGAAATAAGTAGAAGGTATCCCTTGATAGAATGGAATAGAATATTCTTTACTGGCCAAGAGTGATTGGATACACAAGAAATTTGTCCCCAGTGCATAAGCCCTTATTGTACATACAAACAACAAAGTAATATAATCATAAAATACCAATAGGAGAAGCAAGTAGGAATAAGGAGAAGGCTAATAGTAATAAAGCCCTATTATATAAACATAAAAAATATTTATCCCTGGATATGACAGTATAAGTATCCTTAGACATAAGTCAGTGCTGTGGGAATTAGGTGTTCAGAGAGAGATGGCATGAGGGGAAAAAAGCTGTCTTTGTTTTTAGTTGTTTTGGTAAGTGGCATCCTGAGGGGAGGAGTTGAAACAATTTATGTCCAGGATGTGAGAAGTCTGTAAATATTTTCTCAGCCCCACTTTCTGACCCATGCAGTATACAGGTTCTCAATGGAAGGCAGGGTGGTTGCAACTGCTTTTTTCGGCAGTCCTAACTATCTGTACTGTCTTGTTTGGTTCCTGTACCAAACCAGACAGCTGCTCTGTTTCTCTCTTTCCTGCTACCTGAAGTACTATTTATATTTAATCATTTAGCAAGATTAAAGGAGAAAAAAGGACAAGAAATAGGAAAAAAAATAGTGAAAAGGAACAAAAGAGTGGGTGTAAGAGAAAAGAAATGGCTAGAACTAGCTGGAAAAAAAATCAAAAATGTTTTTGCATAAAGAAATTGAACAAATAAGAGTACCATTGATATGTTCCTAAAAAATATTTTTTAAAATGCTTAAAAGAGCAAACTTCATCAATGTTTACAAGAATTCTACTTTTATTTACTAGTCATCCTGCTATCATGGTACTATCATGATCTGCCCCATTTTTGTTTTTGTTTTTTTTTTTTTGTTTGTCATTTTTTGCATTTTTAATTCTCCTGTAAATATTAGAGTTTTCCAAACTTGCTAATAACTCATTTGATTTCTGTTGGCAACATTGGCTACAATCTTTTAATGTTAGCCTGGTCTTAGAAAGGAAGTTGGATTGCAAGAGCAATCCGTCATTGTTGCTTCCACGGTGAACATGCACAACTGTGCTCTCCAGCATTGAGAAAAATGGTTTGCCTGATGAGTGCTCCCATTATGAAGACTGATGTCTCTCAAGACAATGTCTCAAGATAGTCATGCCTAGCTTTTCTCCTTAGGAAGAGATAAGAGACAGGCTAACTTCCTGTTGCAATGAATATTGGCAAATTTATTTGCTTTATATTTCCCCTTAGAAGTGAATGATAAAGCACAGGAAAAATATTTTAATGCTTCTTGTGCTCCTACCTTTGCTGGTTTTGCCTATATCTTTCCATTATACCATTAGGACAAAGGTCAAGATATGGGGGAAGCATCTGTGCCCAGCAATATAGGGGGAACAAGCTAAGCTTTATAAAAGAAGAGTGGCTGTGATTGGCTAGATGAGACCCAGGAAGCAAGGATCTCTCCCTCCCCACTCCCTCTCTCCCCTTCCCTTTCCCTCCCTCTCCCTCCCTCCCACCCTCCCTCCCTCCCTCTCTCTCTCTCCCCCTCCCTTCCTCTCTCTTTCTCTTACAATAAACAGTTTTAGTCAGGAAAATTAGATTTAACAACCATTCTTTGTTTGGAGTAAAAGTAACCATCAGATAAAATCAATAATCAATACCAAAGACATGTATAGTTCTCTTTTTCTTTTTGTTCAAAATTAGACAGGTATTCTTTGCTGGGGGACTATTATTATTTTGGACATAGAATACTGTAAATTGAATGGCAGTATTCTTTGGGTTGAGAGCTGTTCTCTTACCACACATGAGCTGTCAGTTAGGTCCCATTATGAACTGTTATCTATACACGTATATCTTTAAAGCTTAGCCAATCAATTTAATGTTACAAAAGTCAATTTGTTGTTAGGATTAACAAAAGAATCTTGTTTGTAAATGTGTTCTGTCAGATCCAAAAACCTAGAAGGACACACAGAATTACTGCTAAGCATTTTACTTTATTGTTCCCCATCTATATATAGAATCTTGCCAAACTAAAGCAACTACTTCCATCATTAAAGATATAGAACAGGCCTGTCAAACTGGCGGCCTGCAGGCCAGATATGTCACATGTAGGCCACACCCTCCCTGGCTCCACAAAGGCAAAAAACTTCATGATATGTCACAATCTGGCCCGTGATGAGATTGAGCTTGACACTCATGATATGGAACATCTAGGGAGGACTGTCTTGACCCTCTTCCTCCCAATAATCTAAAAATAAAGCTAATTTAAGCTTTCTAAACATCATTGCCTCTTGGTCCTCTGGAATGCAATTCATCCCTCCTGTTAATCCAGACTACTTTTCACCACAACTCTGAGAGCAGAATTTGCTACATCACTCCAGATTTCTGTTATTATTCTCAGTAAATGAATGTACCTGCCTTTAATGTATATATATATACTAGCTGTACCCGGTGACACATTGCTGTGGCTCAGTCTTGTGGGTATACAATATTTTTTTACCGAGTGGCAATAATTTCCCTCTGTAGCTCAGGTCACGCCTACTTTGCCTCCATCCCACCAGTCTTTTCACTCTGTCGATTGGATTCAGACGTGAGTTGCCTTTCTGTATGTTTCTTTTTGGACTTTAACGTCGCTTAATAAATTGTTTTCTTGGACTTTTACCTATTTGGTATTTGTATTGGGAGAGCTATGCATCATGGGCTTGGCGGAGACCTCCGCCCGTGCTGCTGTTGGTGAGTTTCATTCCTGGGGTTCTGGGATGCTGGCCGCCAACAAATAATTTGAATCCAGTAGCCATCCAGAGGTTTGTCTTTGAACGCCTCCAAGGATACTTTGTCGTGGGTGTAAGAGCTGGTTTCCCGGCTTGCCGGTATAACCGCCTTCACCTTCACAGCTCTCCACACCACAGGCGGCATTGGGGTCCCTGCCAAAGGTACGGCATACTCCGTTAGTCAGGTGGATGCTTTGCGGCGGTTGACATTTCCCGCCATTTTGCTTGTGGGTTTGGTGGCGGTGGCACTGAGGGGAAAAGACTCGGCTTGTGCCTGCCATTGTGGTGCTGCGACGTTAAAGTCCAAAAGAAACATACAGAAAGGCAACTCAGGCCTGAATCCAATCGACTGAGTGAAAAGACTGATGGGATGGAGGCAAAGTAGGCATGACCTAAGCTACAGAGGGATACGACACAGCTCAATTCCAATGCAATGTCACACAAAATAATTAAATCAAAATGAAAATAAATCAAAATCTAGGAAAATTCAATTTAACAATGCAATCGGAAACATTGAAATCATGAAATATTTAGTATAGCGTGTGTTGCTTTTTTTTTACAAAAAAGCATGTTTTTACCTGTCACAGGTGTGACATCTATATACAGTAGGTATATACAAACACATGCATATTTGAATGCAACGTTGTGTCAAAATTTCAAAGCAATCGGTGAAGAACTTTCGGAGATTTAACATTTTGAACAAACGAATATTTACATTTTTATTTATATATAGATAGATTAATCTTTAAAATATTAACATTCAGAGGAATAAACATTGATAACCCTAACAATGGATAGCAAAATAGCAGAAGTGAGCTTTAGTTCCAGCTGAGCAGATTTGTAATAAATGTTATGAGCTGGAAAACAAATCCCAAAAGTTTAAGCCAACTTGTTGTGTTTGTAATACAATGTAACAATGAAAAAATTAGTAGATCTGACTGTATCTGTATTTCATAATGGACCCAAAAGGTTAATATAGAACAAGAACAGATAGTTCTTGTTAATGCAGATAAAAATATGCATTTGAATGCAGTATTGTGTGAATTTACACAAGACTACTCTGGAGGTCTCATTAAATTGATTGATGTATCTTTGGATAAAGATGTACAGGTTTACTTCCAGCAAATCAAGAATTTCTAGTAGTTGGAAAATTCCATCTGACTTTTTTTCCAATGGTAATAGGTGTCTTTCTAATGTGAATAACTGCATTTTTGATTATGATGGTATATTTACATATGGAATGCTTCACTGAGAAACTGATGGAAAGATCCTTAGAGGAAATGATTTTGTATCATATAAGAGATATAGGAAAAGAGAGGAGGAAACTGAAATGTAAGTAAGCAAAACTAATGTGATGACATGAGTTATAAGGCTTAGAGACATGATCCATAAACTACTTGTAAAAGATTAGTTTTGAAGAAGGATTCAAGGAGTAAAAAGAATGATTGTACAAAAATGCAAAGTTGCTCCACACAGGAGGATAAGAAGAAAATTGACAGAAGCAGAAGATTATGAATGGAGTAAGGTGGCAAAAAAAGATCACAGAAAATGATGTATCAATAAAATATAAATGTAGGGAGATAAGACAATATTTAAAGCTTTTGCAAGTGAAAGGATTTAAGGAATGAAGATATATGGTCAGAACAATATAATTGCAGGGTTGTAAAATAATTCTATAAGCAATATGCAGTCCAAATGTCCAGTAGATTTCCAGCTGGCATGAATGCTAACTTCAAAGAAAAGTGTGATTAGTGCTTTTTTTTCCTTTCCCTTTCCATATTGAAAAGAATGATTTAAGAATGATTACAAATATGGAAACAAAGATGTGTAAACACAGATAAAGATATTAGCTGGAATGCTCAGCATTTCAGCTAATGTAGATCATGAAAATGTTGCAATGGAGAAATGGTAGGAAAGCATATGTTATTGTAGTTTGATGTTTTGAACTCTTTGTAAGCTGCTCATAGTCACATGGCAAGTTGGTGGTTTTAAAATCAAATATAACAATAAGTCATCTGAAGATTCTTCCTTCCCCATATATTGGACCAGTCACCAGCTAACCTTACCTATGTTTGGTTAATGCTGGTATTCACTTTGCTTGTATATGCACATTATTCTACTCTAGTCTAAAACTTTCTTGAATCTTAACTGCTATTCAAGATTCAGAAATGTGTGTTACTGCAAAGAAGCTATTTGTTTTTAAAGAGACATTTGGGGAGTGTGAGTTAGACAAGCCACATTAAAATGTTAAATTAATTTCTCATCAATTTCTAGATAATTTCAAAGCAGCATATACCCAACCAGATTTGATTAAACTAAACCAAAGCAATATTCTGTTTGACTATCCTGTGCTAAATTAGTTTCCTCTCAATATTTTACATATTTCCATTTATTACATTGTGAGGAAAACAGCACAAGAATCATTCCTTTCATTCTCAACAAATAAGTATTTTCACACTATTTCATAACACTTCCCTAAATGCAGAAGATTGTGCATATTTCACAAGGAAATCTAAATTATTTATAAAGGAATCCTTTTCCAATTCAGTTCAGCCTAGGTCCATTACTGCATTCTAGGTACAGTGTATTAAGTAGTGTAAATAAGAAAAAAGTATTAATAGCAAAGTCATACTTTTTAAATTACAGTCATTGGACAATTTAATTTATTATAATTTATCATAAAAGCTAGTTCAAATTTGAGAAAATAAAATAATGCCAAAAAAATCTTTGCTCCAAATTCAAAATACAGCTAAGTATTTTGTCTAATATAAACTTCTTTAAAAGAGATTTATATTTTGTGAAAGTCCATATTCAAAAGCTCCTAAGAGTTTTCTCAGTAAAATAGAAATTGGCCTCCTTCTTAACTTTGAAAATCAGAAAATTCTCCTCAGTTATAATTGCAAGAATTCCATAGCTTTCTTTCTCTAAACACAAGTAATATCAATTAAAGTAATACATTTATACTTTTAGGAAGCCAAGCATACTAGGATCTTCAAAAGTACTACAAGCCATTTTGCTTTGACATGTTAACAATATGACTAATCATAAAATAGATGAATTCTTTTGCTTACCCTTTTATTCTGCCCGTTTAAAAGTCTTGTGCCTAAACGCTCATTTCTTGCCTTGCAGTAACAGATGATGATGTACTCTAATAAGCCATCTCCATTATGTTGCAAAGCTTGGAGAAAGCACAATAGCCTTCAAGAAGACATGCTAGAGGCAACAGACTGACAATCAAAAAGTAATTAGCATTGTGGCTTGTGATAATTAATCACAGTATGGGAGGCTTCTGCAAGATGTAGTTTCCAACGAGCCTTATAATAGGATGCTTTAAACATTTCTGTTGGTTTTCTTCCCCCAGAGATGCACTGATTTTAATTTCAGATATTAATTTGTTCCTGATTAAGAAAAATAAAAACACCTCTTAGTAAGTTCCCTCAGGAAAGTCAGAATCTTAGCAGCAACATACTTATGCACTCATGACCTCCCAGATCGATTACTGCAATGCTCTCTACGTGGGGCTGTCCGTGAAGACCACTCGGAGGCTTCAACTGGTGCAGAATGCGGCCGTGCGGGTAGTGATGGGAATGTCCCGATACTCTCATGTTACAACCCGCCTGCGTGACCTGCATTGGCTACCGGTTGCCCTCTGGGTGAGATTCAAGGTGCTGGTTATTACCTATAAAGCCCTACATGGCCTAGGCCTGGGGTACCTGATGGACCATCTGTGGCCAGCAACAGCTCCCCATTGCCCGGTGCGTTCCCACAGGGAGGGCCTTCTTGGAGTGCCGTCAGCTAGGGAGTGTCATCTGGTGACTCCTAGGGAATGGGCTTTCTCTGTGGGCACATCTACCTTATGGAATCAACTCCCCCTGGAGCTCTGGGTGGCCCCTGACCTGCGCTCTTTCCGCCGCGATCTTAAGACATGGTTATTCCACCAGGCCGGATTGGACTGAAGGGATTTGTAAGGGGAGTTTTAATGTTTTTTAGCACTTAATATTGATTTTATCTGTTTTTATTGCTGTGAGCCACCCTGAATCCTTCCTGGAGAGAGGGAGGCATATAAGATAAACAAACAAACAAACAAACAAACAAATAAACATATGGCTCTTTTGATGATTTCTTATGACACCAAAAAGTCACCTTGAATTATGTTTTAATCAGTTAGAGCAAGACAACATCTCATTTAGTTCTGCTGTTTCCTTATTGGGCAAGGCACTGATTGCCAAAACAGAGCAATCCAAATTGAGTGCTGATTAAAATGATATGACAATGCCAATGCAAATGTAGCTTTATAGCATGTCTTTCCTTCTACAATGAAATGTCAAGGTGATACAACTTTTTATTTCCACAGAAGTTCATCTTGTTTACTTCAAGACAAACTTTGAGAGAGGTTCTCAAGTGATCCAGAATATCCCTACCTCCACCCCTTCACAAAGGAGAAGAACAGTCCATGTCACAATCAGAAAATAAGCTAACAGTATAATTTGCTTGAAAAGGTTATGAGAGCATAGAAACGATGTCATCTTACTAAGAAATGAAGCAAATGAGAAGGATCTCCACATAAAGTAAAAATCTCATTAGGGCTTACATTTTCAAGTTCCAGATGGAAGATCAAGCTTTGTGTGTGATGTTGTTTTATAAAGGAAACTTTTGTTCATAAAAAATAGGACAGATTAGGAAGAAATCTAGTTTAGAAATTTCTTCCTGATCTCCTTCTTTTTTATCAAGTTTAAAAAGATTATGAAGAAGAATGTTCACTGCTATTTGAAGTACAAATGTATTGCTAGAGGTTTTTTCTCTTTGAGTTCAGTATATTTACTTCTTTGATGAATTTTTATCTCATATCTTCAAATACCAAAGTTCCAAAAACAGAAATATATATTCCAGATGCAAAGGATTTTTTTATCTAGAAGTTATTACTTCAGGTTTTCAAAGCAATTCAATTTTAAATATACCAGCTCTGTGAAATCTTCATTCTCCACATTGAATACAACCCTAAAACCATTTCCCAGATTAATCACTTATAGCATCTTCTAGCATGCTAGCATCACCAGCTCTCCTTAAGGTGATATAAAGTCTGTTCTCATTACTGTAATTGTGGAACAGTGATGGATGGATGACTTTAGAAGATGCCGTATGTTACTAGCATGAGTCCTACCTGAGATACATCATTATCTCTCTTCTTATGCAGACCCTGATGGAATCCTAAAAATGTACCATGCCTCATGCTGGCTTAGTATCCTTGTCACTCATCCCAAATTCACTGGGATTAATAAAATGATTTTAAATTGGACTTCCATCCAACATAGAGTATCTGGGTGATCGGAAAACTTAATAGCATTATAATTTCTCCTTCACTCATCCTATAGCAGCAAATTATATTAGCAGATTTTAATATATTTTCATGGGAGGCTGAATGAGAAATACTGAAAGGTCACTACTATAAAGTTGTCCTATGAGAACTGGTAATCACATAATCTTTGAATGGATTTATCTGTGATTTGTTAAAAAAAAAAACCAACCTGCTCTTCGTGACATATGGCTTGAATTGGTTTTTTGATTCCAAGATGTTTTTCATATAGAGGTGAGAAGTGATATTGAACAGAAAAAAGTTTTGTCTTCTTCTTTAAGCTCTAAATTAATTCCCTCAGAGTGGGATTTTGAAATGAGATTTTGAACACTATATTTGTAGATAACTTTATTAATATTTTCAAACAAAGAAATAAAAACTAACAGAAAGTAGTTAAGAAAGTAAGAAGTAAAGAATGAAAAAAGCAAAATCTAAAATGCAGAAATAAAAAAGAAAAAAAATACAAAAATGACTTCTGACTTTCTTTTAAAGCAGATATAAATATACATTAAATTAAACTCTTAATTTCACCACATAACTTTCATTTTTTCCCTATTATCTATCATTTTTTTCTGTCAACAAAGCCATGTCATAATTTTACTTTTTCTGTTTGACACAAAAACTAAAAATGGGGTTTTCTTTTTTCTGTTCATTAATATTCATCAAATATCTTTTTATTTTATTCATCAGTCCCAAAAAAGAATATCTCTGATTTTAATTGTAATTCAGTTTATTATCATCTGAATTAATGTATGCATTAGAATAAACTTTTTAGCTTTTTTACATGTCAATCAAGCATAATAAAAAGTCCCAATTTTGTTTTTCACATTTCCAGCATAAATTTGAAGTATCTTTATATATTTTAAACAATTTTTCTGTTGATAAATACCAACAATGAGAGATTTTATTTAAAAAAAAGTTTTTAAAATTGTACCACAATGTGATTTTCATCCTTTCATCCAAATATTTTCTCATTATACCATTTCTATATTTTCTAGTTTTTTGGTCCATTTTATTATACATACTTTCACTTTTTCAAACCCTAAAGCCCTTTTATCAAGTTGCATCTTTCTAATAGTTATAAGAGGAAAACCACTAACATGTGTATCCTTCTGATATTAGATAGTTGCTCAATTTTGTTTTCAAATCTCCCTATAAGAATTCTAACATATCTCATACTTTAACCATTTATGCTTAGCTATAATTTCTCTACTATAATATGCTTCTTATGGTGACAGCCATAAATATATTTTCATACATAAAATAAAATTTATATTTATTTGGCAATCTAATAACATGAGCAATCTAATGGCAATCTAATAACATGATGTTTGAAGTTTACATTACTTCAACTTTGTCATACCAGGAATAGCCATTCCAACCAAATTTCCAATCATGTCCTAGTTCCAATAATCTCCTGATTCTCAGCATCACCCACTTTGTCATCCAAACTAAAGAAGAAGTGGCAAAATAAAATTTCAAATCAAGTGGACCTAAGCCTCCTCTTTTTTAATATCTTGTAATACCATGTACTTAACTGATATTTTTTCTTCCTTCCTTCTCACACAAATACATCAGTTGTCAAAATACATATTTTCTAAAATAAAAATGACATTCTAGATAAAACATTATTTTAATCATAACAATTTGCCCCAGCAATGACAAATTGTACTTTTTCCCATCTTGACATATTGCTTTTAACTTCATTCTACATCTTAACACAGTTATTTTGAAACAACATATAATTCAAATGTATGAAATCAACACCTAAGTATTTACCTTTTTCTCAGTCTTAAAATCCATTTTGTTCATCAATTTGTTTGGTTCTGTATATTCCCATTTATTTTTAATATCTTCATCTTCTGTTGCTTAATCTTAAAGACACCTAAATTCTTTTAATATAATTATTAACATTAATAATAATTAACATTAATTAATATTATTATAATTAATAATAATTAATAATAAAATTTAATATTAATATTTCAATCACATTTAATGGAGCTTCCAATACCAAATTATTTGCAAAGGCACTCTATTTATAATTTTCTTTTTAAAATTTGTATACTCATTACAGTCATTTTGCTTTATATCTCTATTCAAGAACCAAAAAAAAATGCAGAAGGAGCACAATGGATAGCTTTGTCTTCTTTTTGTATCTCACAAAGTTTTGTTAAATCTCCATTGACATATAAAGGGGGTTAACATATAAAACAATTCCATTAATTTTTGTGAAAAAAAAATTGGTCTTGCTGAAATGAATTCTTTCCCCAAAACTTTTACAAGGCAAATATTTTGTATCTTTTTAAATGTGAATTACTTGTAAACAAATTAAAATGTTAATATGAATTTCTTTTAAAATTATGTTATCTAAATTATCAATCTTTAATGAAAGTGCTATTGCAAAATTTCCTGTCTTTTTCTTCACAAAATGAATGAAAATATCCCTTGGGACATTTTTTGCAAAATAAGGATTTATGCAATAGCCTTTGTTAATGTCATTCTCCAAAGTTTTCTTTTCCAGGTCAAAAAACAACAACAAAAGCCAACCCCTGTCAGTGCCTCAACAAACTCTTTTTCTAATATCTTCATCTGAATTCTGAGGAATGGCACGAAATCTCATTTCCATCAAAGTTCCAGCAAAGCCAAATTATCCAATCCTCTTTTTAATTCTATATCCCTAACCTATGTTTATCCTCTAGGACAGTGATGGCTAACCTTTTTGCCATCGCGTGCCAAAAGTGGGGAGAGCGTGGTGGGGTCACACACATGCGTGTCCACATCTATAATTCTATGCACCCCGGCCCCATGCTCCCCCCACTTTTGGCACATGATGGCACAGTGGGCCCAGTAGGCCCATTTTTTGCTCTCCCCAGACTCCAGAGCTTTTCTAGAAGCCTGGGGAGGGCAAAAACAGTCTTCCCCACCCCCCCAGAGGCCCTCTGGAGGCCTGAAACGGTGTGTTTCCTGACTTCTGGTGGGCCCAGAAGGCCCAAAAATCAGCTGGCTGGCGCACGCATGCGTGTCGGAGCAGAGCTCAGGTGCCCACCGATATGGCTCCGTGTGCCACCTATGGCACCCCTGCCATAGGTTCACCATCACGGCTCTAGGATTATCATTCTGTCATTAAATTATTTCATAACACCTGACATTTATTTTATACTGCCCAACATTTGTTTCACAAAATTATCCATTTTATCCAAGCTTTCGTCTATCCATTTTTCAAGGTCACTTGGCTTTAAGTGAAATTTAGTTAATTCATCAAATATTGATCGAAGTAAACTTAAGCAAATTGCTTCATCATTTTTATCTTCCTTCTCTAGCACTTATTCTGAAGAATTTCTTCTAGTTTCCATTCTTGCCTTGTGTGTCATCATGTTCTACACTGAAAATATTAAACAAATTACAATTCACTGCCTCTAATACATTTCAATATAATTATGGGCACACATCCCTCCTAAGTATACAGTCTACAGTATTCAATATACTTTGAACCCTCAGTCTTCTTTCAACATGCAAAACACAAAGAAACCCTCCAACCTGAAAGAAAATCTCTTTAACTGATGAGTAATTATATTTCAAACATGATTAAGAAATGAGGTTGGCAAGTCCTAATGTCTATAAAGGTTGCAATACAGCTGCAAACAAGGATAGGGTCACTCACTTCCCAGTCGCTCAACTCATGAGCCCACCACAAAATATTCTGCCTTTGGTGGTTGTGGTTTACTCATGGGGAATATTCATTCAGAAATCAAATAAGTCAATTTCACACTTCCTCCATCCAGAGGAAGTTGTTTTGTGTCTTGTGTCTGTTGAGAGAACCCAAATCTGTTTAGTTCCATATTTGGTATCCTCAAGAGATATTGGGAATATAATTATCAAAATTCCTACTCTTCAGGGTCCTGCTATTATACCTGGATGGTGCCATATAGAATGAACAAATTTAGACATTGTCTAGCACTGTACTCAAATATTATTAAAAAATGGAGAAAACAAAAAAGAAGCAATATTTGCCTTCCACACCAAAAATATATTTTCTTCAAGCTTATATATTGTATTTTTTATATTTGCTGACAGAACCACTTTAATATGTATAACCTTATATTAAGCAGAATATCTTTTCAGCAGTTGTGAGAATAAAGTGAGGAGTGCATGAAAACCGCATGCTCTGTCTTGAGTTTCTGAAGTAGAGAGAGGTTTAAATTTAGATTACAACTCTAAACTTTATAATCTTTATCAAATATTTTTTTCAAAAATTTCATTCTCTCCCCATTGACCTTCAATATTCTGTTTTGTTCAGTAGAAAATCAACCACCATTATCTCAATCCCCCCACCCCCTGACAAACCCTAACAAAACAGAATATTGAAGGTCAATGGGGGGAGAGAATAACATTTTTGATTTTTTTTTTATTTTCAAGCTATTGAAATATTTCTACTGAATAGAAATATTGAAAATCAATGACCATGAAAAAACAGTGCATTAAAAAATCCTTAATGTTGCATTTCAATCGCATATTGCAGTAACAATCTACTGTATGAATTCCTTTCTGAGCAACTTTCTCCTTTTTCTGCAGAAACTTTGACCAGGCAGAAATAGATATAATGCCTCTAGTTGGAAGTGATCAGGCTCCGGGCCAAGTCTAGGAGTTAATACAGAAAAATAGAAGCTACATGTGATGTATTATTAAACTATTGCTTGCTGTACTATATCAGGCCTTTTTAAAGTGAATAATACATTACATGGTGCTCTTGTGTGTTTTTTATTCAGCTTATATAATATAAGGTACTCAGCCTCAGTTTATGAAGGGGAGTATTGGATAATTTTGGCAATAGTGAGGAATCTATTCTCAGGAAGATATATTTATTTATTTATTTATTTGCAGGTATTTATATGTCGCCCTTCTCCCGAAAGGACTCAGGGCGGTGAACACAGGTAAAAACAAATAAACAGATAAAAACATATAATAAAAACCCAATTAAAACCACTTAAGATTGAATGATAATAAATAACAACACCCAAGAATCTAAATCAGCCCATTGGTTGGAATAGCCAACTCTTCAGGTCCCAACGGGACGGAAGGAATGGAGATCAGGTACAGTCTGGAGCTCGGTGGGTAACTCATTCCAGAGGACAGAAAATGCCCTACCCCTGGACGTCACCAGATGACATTATCTGGTTGACGGTACTCTGAGGAGAGCAGCCCTCAGGGAGCAGACAGGATGGTGGGAGGCAGGGAGGAGATGGTCCTGCAAGTACCCTGGACCTAAGCCATGTAGGGCTTTATAGGTGAATACCAGTACCTTGAAGCGGATCCGGAGGACCACTGGTAACCAGTGCAGCTCGCACAGGAGAGGGGTTACGTGGGAGTAATGAGGAGCTCCCGTAACAACATGTGCGGCTGCATTCTGGACCAGTTGGCGCCTCCGGGTGTACCTCAAGGGCAGCCCCATGTAGAGGGAATTGCAGTAATCCAGGTGAGTAGTAACCAGGGCGTGAGTGACCATGCGAAGGGCATCTCGGTCCAGGAAAGGGTGCAACTGGCGCACAAGACGAACCTGTGAGAAAGCCCCCCTGGTCACAGCCGTCAAATGATCTTCTAGAGACAGCCGAGAATCCAGGAGGACACTTAAGTTGCGGGTCCTTTCTACAAGGGCAAGTACCTCCCCCCCCATCAAAAGTGATGGGATCTCTGAAACACGGGGTGCCAGCATCTACAGCCAGTCAGTCTTGGAGGGGTTGAGTCTGAGTCTGTTCCTCAACAGATCAATATCTTTGATTCTGGCCCTGCTATATAATTGTTTAGGAGACAAAACAGGCTGTTTCCTACCAACGGTGATATTTTCCTGTAACATCACTTCCTGATGAAATATACAGCCTTGGATGTGTTTCCCCCCCCCACACACACACACGTTTTTCACACACACGGGTGTGTGTGTGTATCCCTATATTTACTTCCAGTAAGTAGTAATCCAGGAATAAGATTTACATTTTCTTATGTCAACCAAGGGACTTGTCAAATTTGTTCAACATTTCAACATTTCATGCAGATGCTACAAAAGATGGAGCTAAAATGTAGGGTCAAAATAGGTAGAATTATGAATTTTATTAAATTCCCATCACCTTACTTTTAAAACCTGAAGGTTCTGCTGAGGCAGTTGGCTTGTTCATATATTGTGATATTCAAGAATTTCATTATGGTATTTTCACACATATGGCATATATTGCAAGTAAATTAAACAAGGCTTATTGGTTTATAAGAAATTATAACCAGAAATGGGTCTTACTTTCCATTGCTTTCAGGGGTTATATTTAAATAGCCATTTTTTTCCTGTTCATAAATGGTAACCCAGACCCAATTATTCCTTCACAAACCTTGCAACATTATTTCTTTAATTTGCTTAACTAACATAAATACTGAGTCAATTGAGAAGGCTTGCAATAATGTCAGCTCTGAAAAGACTTTTGATACTGTGGGAAACCACCACCCCAGAAGAATGAAATATTTTGGAGAATATTAAAAAGGCAGGATAGAATATTTCCCCTAAAGGAGGAATGGAAAAAACTGCAAGGAAAGCAGAAACCAGCCCCAATTTCCCTGCCCCAAGCAGAAAATGACAAGACCAGTTTATAGAAATGCAGATTTGGTAATCCATTCAGAAAGAGTGGGTCCTGCAGAAAC
The DNA here is from genome assembly GCA_030761175.1 of Masticophis lateralis. Lineage (NCBI taxonomy): Eukaryota > Metazoa > Chordata > Lepidosauria > Squamata > Colubridae > Masticophis > Masticophis lateralis. The sequence goes on along the minus strand of JAUDYJ010000003.1, from coordinate 82,856,342 downwards.
TTCAGATAAGCAACACAATAAGCAACACAATCAAGTCAAAGGTTGACAAAATTAGCTCAAACACCTAGGATTTGCACCTCCCCTTTTACCTATAGAGCCAGCCATGATCCCTACATGACCCCATAGGAATCCAGAAGATATAAAACCACTCTAAACTCCATTTTATCAGGTGACCCAGAACTGTACACAGTGGTTCTGTTCATCAATAAACTTTCTTTCCAATCAGCCTCCATGTTGTTTCCAGAGTCTTTCTGCCAGTTTGGAACTCAACCAGATGGATATTTCTTCCCACAATACTGAGGATCAGTTCTTTTTCTAACGTATTTGTCTAGTAACTTCAAATACAATCAATTCTGCTTATTAAAGTACTGTCTAAAATGAGAAGTATTTTCTTTCCAATATTGTACTGTTTTATTATTATATTTCAATTTCTATATGTTCTGTCTTTATGATATTTCAGTTTCACAATATTTTCTTTCATTTTCAAAAATCTGGAATCTTTTTTAATGTGCATCAGCTGTGGAAAATCTGTCCACATTTTAAAAAACCACTTTTGAAGGAAAAAGATGACATTATTGACTCTGAAACTATTATTTTTATTCTTTGGTTTTTACAATAGAGGTTATTTTTGCTTATTTGTATTGACTCCAAAATGACTTGTTATTTTAGCACATAAATATTTTAATGTAATCTATTTTCTGTCTTTATCTGCTGAAAATATTTCTAAGGGTATAAACAAATGGATAGCTGACTATCAGCTAGAAACCGAGAAAATATAGTTTAACAACTGCTATTGTGAATTTAATATTTGACATAATTTATTTTCCATCTTATTATAATTCATAACACAAAGATAAAAAAAAGAAAAACATCAAAAATATAAGGTTGAAGTGGCATGGGTAAATACTAATGTAATTCAGACATTATTTTATTCATGTCCCCATTGGTTTTTTATTGGTTTTTTATTTGTTGTTTGAAGAAGTACAAAATTATTTCAAAATGTTCTGTATCTGTTGGTTGATTTTTCCAGCTTTTTTATTTCTTTTTATTTGACTTTGATGAGTTTTCAAATAATCTGATCTATCTATCTTTGATGAATCTGCCTTTTAGCAACAAAAACTAAACCAGAAACCTTTGCATACTGAATTCCATAACTAGCTTGTTTACACTTTTAGTACATGTTTAAATAATAAGATTGTTTCAAGATTTTTTTGGACTATTTCTTTCAAAAGCATGATGAGATCACATTTCCAATACAAACAAATCTATACTTGTTTCTTTAAACTATTTGGTGATCTGTTTGTCTAAGATATATGCATGTTTTACATTTCAGAAAGAAAGCATTCCTATTGTTGTAGCCCAAACATGGATTACCTAAAGCAACCAAATCACTTTGAAGACACACCATCATTTTGCTAGTGTGTCATACAGTATTAATTGAATGCTCGGCAAAGCATTGGCATCTTGCTGGACAGTCCTGGCAAAGGAAGTACCAGAATTTATGTATCCTTAGCTTAATATATTGTAAAGGCAAGAAAATGAAAAATGCAGACACAGTAGAAATTATGGTGCGATGTTTGAATGTTTTTGATAAACCCATCTGTGTGAACTTATTATTATTTATCACTTCCTACTAGGTCAAAGTGCTAGCCACAGCACCTTTAAGATATATTCGGTGAATAAAAATAATTTGTTTTACTAAGTCACTAGTTCCTGACTGATTCTTCATAGTTTTGATAGTGAATGCAGCACACATGTATTTCATTGGGGGGGGGGGGAAGGGTACCATTTACTACCATACAATACTGAAGCATCTAGAATCTGGTTCTAAAGTCTGACAGCTGCTACTAAATATCCTGAGTCAAGCACAACCAAAATTATTCCATTTTAAAGAGCTCATTTCACATTCAGAGCTTCTATATTATAATTTTCAGAGTTTTTCTGTACATTTTCCCTTTCTCTGCCTTAAAACTGAATCCTTGGCACTTCCTGATCTAGAATATGCCTCAGCAAATTTGACAAGTCTGGCCTTGTTTAAATATATCATCCAGAGAATATCTATGACCAGCCGAGAAGTATTCAGTTTCACTTTTCTCTATAATTAATGTTTATTCTACCCTTCTTTCCTTTCTAAATGTATTGATTTATTCACCATTTCTCACAATTTTAATTAGCTCTCAATTTTTTCCTTGACATGCAGCAACCTACTTCCTGATATTTACATTGTGTCTCATTGCATTTCTTTCTTTTTCTTTTTTGACAATTTCTAATTTCCTCAATCTCTTTCTCCATCTCTAATATTAGGACTATTAGATACCTTTCTTGATGATAAGTGAAATACTCTTATTTTTATGGCCTGAAAATTCTATTATTCTTGGGTATTGAAAAGCTATTGCTTTAATTTATAGCCATATATACTTACACATACATCAAGAGTATATAAAATTCGCTACCTTGCTTTAGAGCAATACATCTCACCCTCAAATGGATAATCATTTGACTGTCCAAGAATTCTAAATGAATTAGAAATAAGAAAAAAAAGTTAGTTTATATCCAGAACAGTATAAAGTAATATGATTTTGAATGGTTGAAATTAAAATAATTTCCTTAATCAAAGCAGGTCTGGGAGACAAAATTAAGAAATTTAGGACCACACCTTGTTTAAAAGACATGAAACCAGATGTTATTAGTTTTCCAGAAATATATAAAATCAGCAAGCACTTACTAGTTCTAAAAGAGAATTGATTTAGGGAAAATATACATCATCCAAATCCTCAGTGTTAAAGGGAAACCTATAAATTTTTAAAGGGGATTTTGGGGCACTTTTTTTTTTTAAAGACAAAGACTTTATCTTTTTCTTCAGTCTTTGATACAAGTTTGATTCAGTTGCAGAATATATGCCTACAGGAGCACAGGGGAATGTTTTATTTCTTCAGAATTATTCCTTCAGAAACTAAATAACTGTGCTGAAATGAAGACACTTTTACTTTTACTGAAATTTGAAGAATATTGGAATTTCTGTTCTAAATAGAAGAACATTTCTATGCAAAATAAACAAACATGGGATAATGTATTATGTAGATATGAGGTATAAGGACGCGGTTGTTCAGTGCCTAAGACGCTGAGCTTGTCAATTGAAAGGTTGGCAATTCAGCACTTCAAATCCCTAGTGCTGCATAATGGGGTGAGCTCCCGTTACATGTCCCAGCTTCTGCCAACCTAGCAGTTTGAAAGCACGTAAAAAATGCAAGTAGAAAAATAGGGATCACCTTTGGTGGGAAGATAACAGCGTTCCGTTCACCTTTGGCATTTAGTCATGCCGGCCACATGACCATGGAGATGTCTTCGGACAGCGCTGGCACTTTGGCTTTCAAACAGAGATGAGCACCGCCCCCTAGAGTCGGGAATGACTAGCACATATGTGCGAGGGGAACCTTTACCTTTACCTAGATATATGAGGTATACTGTTGTGTACTGAGCCTGCTCAGGAAACTAGCCCTCTATAGGAGTTGAATGTTACATTCTGTTTTATGATTGGTTGGCTGCCTTGACAGCCAAGTATAAGAAGGCTGTCAAGGCAGAGTGGTGTGCGTGTTATTACTTGAAGTTGAATAAAGTACTTATTCTTACGGCTGCATCTATTGCCTCAGAGTGACAAAGCTAATTAATGAGAGTATGTAATATTAGTGACAAAGATGGGATCGGCGCACGGGCAGGTATTCTTAGTACTAGTTGATGCCTACTCGAAGTGGGTGGAGGTTGTCTTGACCTTCAAGTTTCCTTCCACCTTCTATTCTGTAATCTTTCTGTTGGTAATCCCAGAAATTGTATATACATACTCTCATTAATTAGCTTCGTCACTCTGAGGCAACAGAGGTAGCCGTAAGAACAAGTACTTTATTCAACTTCAAGTAATAATGCGCACACAACTCTGCCTTGACAGCCTTCTTATACTCGGCTGTCAAGGCGGCCAACCAATCATAAGCCAGAATGTTACAATCAGCTCCTGTAGAGGGCTAGTTTCCTGAGCAGGCTCAGTACACAACACCTCTTCCCACCAAGATCGCGCATGCGTAATCTTGCAGGTACGCTGGTTGGCGCCGGATTCGCCCTGAACGCTGTGGGCTTATGCTCAGCTGTGGCTGGGGCGGCGATGATTCCACTGCTAGCTCAGGTTCTCCATCGGCATCTTGGCCTTCTGCTTCCTGGGACTGATCCACACTCGCCTTGGCCAGTTCAGGTATGTCCCTGTTTTCTCCCCACTGTTCTCACCCAGGCTCACCTCGGGGCAGGCTATCTAACTCATGACTTTCGGTTGCCCCTACCGTATTGTTGTCATTTTGTTGCCTGGTCATGGAACCCCAATGACTCCTTAATTGGTCCGTATGGCGCCACCATACTCGCCCGTGGCCTAAGTCCACGTTATAAGATCGGGGCCCTGTGACTGCTACCACCTTCCCAGGTAACCATAAGGGCTGGCCACCATAGTTCCAGGCATATACTGCATCTGCCACCCAGAACTCCCTAACCAGACTGGAGGAATCTGAAAGGCTTACCTGGAGCATATAAGGGATGTAGCCTGTTGAGCGTTGTACGCAGGCAGCGGCCCATTAGCAACTCAGCAGGACTTTTGTTAGTTGCTTGGCATGGGGTGGTATGTTGTACCAGCAAATATTCAGCCATCCTCTCTGGCCACCCTCTTGGCCCCATCCTCCCCAGGGCCTCTTTTGCTGATCTCACTGCCCTTTCAGCACATCCGTTGCTAGCCAGATGGAAAGGTGATATCAGGCAGTGCCTAATGCCCAATCCCGCTAGGAGCAACTCAAAATTGGTAGCTGTCATTTGGGGCCCATTATCTGACACTAAAAGATCGGGTAACCTGTGCGTTGAGAAAATCTTTCATAGAACAATGCCCCTGCTCAAACAGGAGACCATTCTGGACAAACGGTTGCCTAATCCCTTCTTAAAGGGAGCCATGATGGCACAGTGGTTAGAATGCAGTACTGCAGGGCTAACTCACTGCTCACTCCAAGAATTCGATTCTGAATGGCTCAAGATTGATTCAGCCTTCCATCCTTCCAAGGTTGGTAGACCCAGATTGGTTGAGGACCCAGATTGTTGGGGGCAATATGCTGACATTGTAAACCACTTAGAGAGGGCTGTAAAGCACTGTGAAGCAGTATATAAGTCTAAGTGCTATTGCTATTCCTAAAAAGCTCCAATGAAGAAGCATCCACAACTTCTGGAGGCAAGCCATTCCACTGATCAATTATTCTCACTGTCAGGAAATGTTTCCTTAGTTCTATCTCTCTTTGATAAGTTTCCATCTGCTACTTCTTGTCTTGTCCTCTAGTGCTTTGGAGAATAGATTGATCCCCTCTTCTCTGTGATAGCCCCTCAGATGTTGGAAAACTATTATTATGTCTCCCATAGTCTTTTTCTTTGTTAGACTAGACAAACACAGTTGCTGCAACCATTCATCATATATTTTTGTTTCCAGTCCCCTAATCTACTTTTCAACAGAATATAATCATTTTATTTGGCTAGCATACATTTTGATATTAGTGATTCAATCAAACTTCAGTCCATTTACTGAAAATTTGGAAGATCTTATCTCAGATAAAATGGGAAGCACTAAAAACATAATAAGAGTTAGATATTAATTAAAAGAAGTGAAAAAGAATAAATTAGAAGTTACAGAAACTGAATTCAACCATTGTTAGAATGCTATATATAAAGCAAAAGTCTCATGAATATAATAACAGTCTTTAAGCTTATGAAGACAATATTATAATAGGAGAGTAAATGTTTTTAGAGAACACAGTGGAAGGAATTTAAAGAATTGTCCAACAAAATCAATTAAATATGAAGAAAAATTGATTTGGAAACCTTTAAAAAAGATACTATGATAGCACACATTTGTACTATTTTATTGAATTTACAATATTTCATAATTTACTTAATTTAGACTTTGGCAAAAGTGTTGTTTTTTACATCATAAGAATGTTTATCTATTTTTTCCAATGTTTCAAACAATCTATTTCCCATTTACTCCTGAAATAAGCTAGTTTGTTCACAGTAATTCTCTGCAGCTATTCTGCCATCCCTACACTAGAATCTTGGTTGTTCAATTGTTTGGTTATTTCCAACAACTTTGATAGACACTATTTTCTATCAGTAATTGTTTCTTTGAGCTCTTACAAGCTCATGCTTTTACCATTAGTGACACTACCTAGCCACCAAATCTTCTATTGGTCTCTCTTTTTTTTGTTGCCTTTTATGGTTTCAAGGCTTTGAGCTCTTCTCCATTCTCTACCTTCACAATGTGGTCTGAAAATATTTAGGTTTTAGTTTTATTATTAGCATGTCTATTGAACAGTCTACTTTTACTTCTATTGAATATTGACTAGTGCAATTTCTTATGGTCCAAAGTATTGTCAATAATTTTCTCCAGACAATTGAAGTATGTTTTCTTCCTTTAGCCCAGACACATCCAATACATGACCTATGGGCCACATGCAGCCCTGGATATCTGATAATGGAAATTCACAAGATATTTTTTAAAGGAAGTTTCTTATTTATATTCTGTACATTAACTGTACTATATATATTGTATATATGGCCCAAGATAATTCCTCTTCACTCAGTGCAGTCCAGGCATGCCAAAAGTTTGGACAACCATACTTTAACCTGTCTGATTATCCAGCTGTCACAGCCATGTCAGAATTTGAAAAACCATAGCCTTGACAATATTTGCTTTCATTCAGTGCACTGTATCTGTATCTGCACTTCAATATTTTATCTTAATCTATCACAGTCTTTCTCCCAAATAGCAGGAACATCTTTATGTCATGAGTAGAGCCACTATCCCTGTGAATTATTAAGCCTAGGCAGATAAAATCTCTTCTACATCAATGTCTTCTCTGCCTATTAGCAATCATAAATGATGGGATTATTGATGCAATGTGTAGCATGCCACTGTTTCTGTTCTATCATGGTGCCTGATGGTATGTCAGGATTCGCAATGACTTCTCTCTTACTTTTTGCTGGCCTGTGGAACTTGCCACCATCCTCCTACATGGATTAATACAAAGACAAAATATGCCATATGCAGCATCCCACTAGCTAAAACGTGAAGTGCTCCAAAATACTTTTCTAAATATCATTTCTGAAAATGTCAAAGATGCTTTCCTCTTTCAGAAACCAATGAAATCTCCCAAGGTGTGTAGGCATTTTATGATTGGTAATTACTTTGCAGTCCTGACAGTTGCAGTGCCATCAAAAAGACAGGAAACATAGCATCCATTGCAGATGTACATTTCAATCCAAGAATTATTGCAGTATTTTTGTATGTCTGAAATTACCTTAGACAAAATTCACATGTTTAATTTTAAGACAGGTTGACAGAATGTTTTCAAACTGTGATTTCATCAGATAATTAGAATGGTGAGATTCCCAGTGAGAAATTTCAGCAGAAGAATAATTTGTTTTTCCTTAAACTGACAACTGAGAAATAAGATCAGTGTAGGATAAAAAGACATGTTTAGTTTATTGTATCTGGTACATGACTAAGCAGCAGCTCCAGCACCATATTTAAACTGATTTGCTCTTTAACAACTAAATTGATATGAAATCTCTCTTTTATTTTCCTTAGAAACAACTATCATTGTAGGTGGTAGCACTTAATCTATTGCAGAAAACTTTTGGTTAGAATTAAATGTCATTTTACTTTTCACAATGGTCCCTGTGTATAGTAGCTTGGATATGTACTGAAGTCAGAAGTGGAGTTTGCTTCATTGTAAAGCTGTTTCCAAGTTCAGTGTTTTGTTTTTTCTATATGGGTAAGAAAGCATTCACAAAAACAACCTGAAACAAGATGGCTTGGTGACATCAGCAAGTATTGCAGGTCTAATTGACAAAACAAAGCTCAGGACTATATTGGTTGGAAACTTGCAGAAGAGGCCTTCATCCTGCAGTGGATAAATAATGGCTAAAAAGGAGAAGGAGGAGGAGGAGGAGGAGAAGGAGAAGGAGAAGGAGAAGGAGAAGAAGAAGAAGAAGAAGAAGAAGAAGAAGACATGGGCAAGAATAATGAAACAAGAGGTCAAGAAATTCACAGGAAGTGTTGGCTTGTGCAGAGTCAAACCATAGTTCATCTAGTTTATTATTGCTTGCTTTTTTAAAAATCTGCATATCTTTATCTCAGGTTGTTTCTAGATGCAGTTTGAGCCTAATGAATTCCTGACCTATCAAAAGCTAATATAATCTTGCATTTTTAAAACCTAGGATATCAATGATATTTTTTAAAAGTTATAATTTCTATGATGTACAGCATTCAGTTCAATCTTTTAGAGATGAAATGTATTAAGGTCTTTTTTCTTTGATCCAGTAAATAGAAACTACTTTGGGAAAATCTTAATCCCCCCCCCACCTTTAATTGTAATTGACCAAGAATATACTCCACTAAATGAAATGGGGAAGCAACATGGATTCATCACACATACCAATCCTAGAATGATTGCAGTATTCTGAGCCAAGTGAATACTTGGCACACCATTTCAGCTACATCTCTCAGTCAGCATTTAGGAGCTGAATATCCAGGAACAGGAATACAGCCAGAAAAATAGCTTCTTTTGAACTTAAAAAAATGCCTGCCTTTATTGTTCCTGTACCAATATTTTAAGTGAGGGATTGGGGGATTCTGTAGCTCAGTACTTCTCAGCCTCTGCCAATTTAAGATGTGTGGACTTCAACCCCCAGCATTCCCCAGGCAGCATGCTGACTGTGGAATTCTGGTAGTTGAAGTCCATACATCTTAATATTATCAAGGTAGAGAAATACTGAGCTAACTGAAAGAGAATACATTAAGGCAGGCCTAGTATGTTGGTTCTCACAAACTAGAGGAACAATTTTGGATTTTTATGCACAATCTCATAGAATGATTTCCATATTGCTAATGGAGGAAATGCTCATTGGATGTAAAAGATAGACATTATACTTTTCTAAAATCACATTTGCCTAGCAACAGTATAATTTATTCACTTATATATTATAGAAAAATATCACTAGGGATATTTCAGGAACTGAAATACAGCAGCTCAGTGAAAAAAGAAGAAAAGGAATAAAATGGTAAGCAAGTGGAATAAGAGACAGTGGGCCCCTAGGTACATCCACATGAATAAAGTACAAATACTAGACATTTTTATTTTTTGTTTCCTTTGAAGTTAAGAAGTGCGAAATGCCTCAAATTGCACTTAAGGTTGCCTCAGCCTGCCTCAAACTCTAGCACTTAAGGTTACCAAGGATGTCTGTTTATATAAGACTTTCAATTATTGGGCAAAACTATTTTTAAAGATTTACAGTCTTCTCCAAGCACATTCTATTAACTTCAGTGACCAAGTCAATTGTTGTCGTCCACAATTCACTAAGCATTTAGTATTTCTTTTAAACTTGCATATTCTGAAATCTCAATAGTTACTCATTATGACTGACTATAAATTATGTCATAAAACCTGAAATAAAATAAATTTACATGCTTCTAACTTTCTGATTATTCTTTTAAAAAATAGCTACCAAACTACCAAATTACACTAAATCTGTTTCAGAAAGGATCAGAATTCATAATATTATTATAGTAGTTGCGTTTGTCTAAAAAATAAAACATTAAAAAAAATGTCTGGTTGTTTCACAGTCCTTTTCTTTTCCGTAGTTTCTAACATATGCTTAGAATAGAATAGAATAGAATAGAATAGAATAGAATAGAATAGAATAGAATAGAATAGAATAGAATAGAATAACAGAGTTGGAAGGAACTTGGAGGTCTTCTAGTCCAATCCCCTGCTTAGGCAGGAAACCCTACACCACTTCAGACAAATGGTTATCCAACATCTTCTTAAAATTTTCCAGTGTTGGAGCATTCACAACTTCTGCAGGCAAGCTGTTCCACTGATTAATTGTTCTCACTGTCAGGAAATTTCTCCTTAGTTCTAAGTTGTTTCTTTCCTTGATTAGTTTCCACCCATTGCTTCTTGTTCTACCCTCAGGTACTTTGGAGAATAGTTTGACTCCCTCTTCTTTGTGGCAACCCTGAGAATTGGAACACTGCTATCATGTCTCCCCTAGTCCTTCTTTTCATTAAACTAGACATACCCAGTTCCTGCAAACGTTCTTCATATGTTTTAGCCTCCAGTCCCCTAATCATCTTTGTTACTCTTCTCTGCATTCTTCCTAGAGTCTCAACATCTTTTTTACATTGTGGCGACGAAAACTGAATGTAGTATTCCAAGTGTGGCATTACCAAGGCATCATAAAGGGGTATTACCACTTCACGTGATCTTGATTCTATCCCTCTGTTTATGCAGCCCAGGACTATGTTGGCTTTTTTGGCAGTTGCTGTACACTGCTGGCTCATATCTAAATGGTTGTCCAGTAGGACTCCAAGATCCCTCTCACAGTTACTACTATTGAGCAAGGTACTACATATGATGTAGCAGGTTGATACATGCCTATGAAAGTAGATACATGTACAACCTTTAAAATCCTATGGATTAGCTTTGTTTCTGTAAATCTGTAACAATAAAGTGTCATCAGGAATGATGGATTTTCATGTTAGTTAGTTAGCTAAATATCATCAAGCTAGGTTTTATTCCTGAGGAGTAGATGGTAAAATAATCTCAACATTTCAGTAATTTCTTTATCCAGTCCACCTGTGTAATCCATTGCCTTCAACTTCTTTTACTTCTTTTAACCTTGCCAAATCCATCAATGGCTTGAATCTCCTCTACAAGTTATGTGAATATCTTGCTTCTCTCTGTATGTGTGTGTGTTAACCCACCTCTTTTGTTTGACATTTATCTTAAGCATGTTCCATTCCATCTCCTTTCTTTAGTGTAGTTATATACCTCATTTGCTTAATCTCCCCACCACAGTCTAATTCAACATTTTGTTGACATAGCACTGTTAGGATTTTAACGGGAGTCCCCTGTGTCTTTGAACACTTCAGGTAGTATTTTATCTTGCTACTTGGTGCTTTCCTATGTGACAGGTAACATGCCTTATTATTTTTTGGGGTGTGTGTGTGAACTTGAATCTTGAATATATTATCTTAACAAATGCTTCTGTCATTCTACAGTCCCATTTGTCAAGTGTTTCACTGAAGTCCTTTTTATGTTTCTTTAATTCAATTGTATGCTATTAGATCTTTTTCCTGTTTATTCTTGTGTATCACTATGTTAGCTTTGATTTTCTTGCGATTATTTTGATCTTTGAAGGATTTATTCCTGCCTTCTTGTTATATTTTTCTAGATGTTGACATTTTTAATTGAAGTATCTTTCCTTGTCCTTCTTTGTTTGATGTTGGAACATTTTTTAATCCTTGTTGTCTCTGACTTTCATCCTTCATCCTTTCCTGGTTCTCATACTAAATTATTTTGAAAGCTATAAAATATTATTGTTTCTTTGGTTTTACAATGTATTTCATATCTTTCCATAATACCTCATGTTTCAGATATTAAGCATACGAAATATGTGTTTCCTTTAGTATTCTATGGAAGCTATGTATGGAAATCATATGTTGCTACACATATAGTCTTCTTAATTTACTAAAATACAAATATTTGTATTAGTCAAGTGATTCACGATGTCCCTCAAAATCTTTATTTTGTATCTATCTATCTATCATCTATCTATGAGCCACGGTGATGCAGTGGTCTGGCTGCCGGCTGCAATTTGGCAGTTCAAATCTCACCAGGCTCAAGGTTGACTCAGCCTTCCATCCTTCCAAGGTGGGTAAAATGGCCCAGATTGTTGGGGAAAATATGGTGACTCTGTAAACCACTTAGAAAGGGCTGTAAAGTGGTATATAAATCTAAGTGCTATTGCTGTCTGTTTGTCTGTCTGTCTGCCTGTCTGTCTATCATCTATCAATCATCTATCTAGCTATCTATTCTCCCTCACAGAATGACTTTGGGTAGTATACAATAAAATATATCTATTTTCTTTGTCCTTCCTTCTTCTCCTCCCTCCCCCATTTTCTGTTTTGGTGACTTTTTGTTCATTTTGTCCTCTGAACATTTTTGTTCCCATTTCTTATCTTACATTTAACATTTGTTCTTGCTCACAATCTGCTTCCTTAGGGAGCTCCCCATTTACAAAACAAACAAATTTGAAATCTGAAGGCTTTCTCAGGCAGGCAGATCCTTTGATCTGTTTCTCAGTTATCTAGCTTGGGGGACTATTGATATGGGATCAAGGAGGGAAGCAGTAATTCAGTTTAAAATGAGTTAACACTTCATTTTTTAAAAAAAGTTAAACAGTTCCCAAATTCTACTAGAATACGATCACTGTTAGGGATGTTCTTCAGTAATTATATATATACAAGTGGAGAGTAAAAGGTAGTTGTAAATCACAGCCTATTTTCAGTTTGTGAACACTATAGTTACAACATTATAGATAAGAAATTTGAATATGTCTTCTTCCTCCTTCCTCTCCCCCACCTAGTGCCCAGTCATTTATTTTTAACAATTATATTCCACTTTTCTCTCATGATTTTGCTCAAGGTAATGTACCAAAAGATATAAAGCAGTGGTGGAATTCAATTCTTTTTCTACCAGTTCTGTGGGTGTGGTTTGGTGGTAGGGGTGAAATCTAGCAGGTTCTGGAGAACCGGTAGTGGAAATTTTGAGTAGTTTGGAGAACTGGCAAATACCATCTCTGGCTGGCCCCAGAGTGGGGTGGGAATGGGGATTTTGCAATATCCTTCCCCTGGAGTGGAGTGGAAATGGAGATTTTGCAGTATCCTTCCCCTGCCATGCCTACAGAACCGGTATTAAAAAAAATTGCATTTCACCACTGCTTGGTGGGTGTGGTGTGGCTTGGTGGGTGTGGCTTGATGGGAGTGGCAGGGGAAGGATACTGCAAAATCCCCATTCCTACTCCACTCTGGGGCCAGCCAGAGATGGTATTTGCCAGTTCTCCAAACTACTCAAAATTTCCACTACTAGTTCTCCAGAACCTGTAAGAACTTGCTGAATAGCATCCCTGATATAAAATGACCATTCAAATTTTTTTAGCTTCCATGAGGATACTGTACCATATGCTATACCAAACAATCATGATCATTAGATTCCTGAGACTAATAAAGTTTTTACAATACATTGAAAAGTCTTTTAAAAACTAGTTGTCTTTTTCAGTTAGCAAGAACATTCCAAAATGTTATCTCACAGAAATACTGAATGCTTTACATAGGGGGGGGGGGGAAAAACACAAAAAAACCCTCACAAAACTTTTAAAGTAAAACACACTGAAAAAACGATATAATGATAATGATATAACTTTTATTCTCAGAAACATTTGAAAAGAAGTGAAACCACATGTTATGAATCAATCGTAAGTACTGAAGTGAATTAGATGACTTTTTTTTTTCATTTTTTTTTTATAAGGGTTCTTAATTCACCATCTTGTTCTTTTAAAGCCTTTTATGCAGTCTACTAGGCATATGTAATATAGTTATTGGAATAGAAAAGGAAAGGAAACTCTCAAAATTCTCACAAGGAACTCACAAATGTAGCTTGTTCTCAACCCGCAATCCTAATATTTTTCATCTAGGTTTTTTTTTTTCAGTTAGTAAAAACCAGACCACTGCTGCATGCCAAGTTACTAATATATTAATATTGGCTATTAAAATGGCATTGCTTATTTATTTATGATAGTTGAAAATAGTCACTTCTAGTGGGAAGTGCTCTTATTTTCTTCTCTTTTAAAACTATCTAAATTTGCAGTTGTTTTGAAGAATTTACTCAGTGAAAAATGAGTTCCTGAAAAATATGTGTCATGGTCAACTGAAATATTCATCAGTGTCAGATCATCCTGTTGAAAAGATCTGGAGCAAGGATAATATAACATGCTGAGCTATAATAACTGTTTATACAATAAATCATAATTGCTCAGTTTCTTTCAGAATGTTATTCCATTAAAAGAAGTTTGCCAGCTACAATGGTAAATTCTACACAAAATGCAAAGTTAAGAATAGACAAAGCACTCTATGACTTTGCATGATGGGCAAATCCAGTTTACAAGTCATCAGCTAACAAGAACAAGCACCTACCCCATAAGTGAGTCTCACTGCTATATTGATGCCTAGTGTGACCAAATGCAAAAGTCAGCAAGTTTTACCATTGACTAAAAAATTAATTTCTACAGGTGAAATTTGCAAGAAATCCCCGCAACAAGGAATGTTTGTAAAAATGATATATTTGGTTTAAGAAATGGCTGTCAGATAGAGAATTGGACAATATTCTGCATTCTCTGACCTGAAGGTGAAGTCTCTACAAGAGATCATTGCAATGATTATGCTATTTCTTTATTTTGCTACCATTAATTTCATCCTGTGTTCTGGTTCTAGCAGCAACTAAGCTTGCTTTGGTCCATTTGGCTATTCATATAGATTCACTTTCTCCCATTACTGGGTGATAGAACTGCCAATCCAAAATATGACCTTCCAGGTTATATTTCAGCAGGAGGAAGGAACTAGGAGAGAAAGACTTGCTAAGATGCTACTGAAAGAACAGGACTGAAAGAAACTCAGAGCCTCAGACTGGCAAAACTCCTTCCAAGCTTGTAAACTAATTCTGATAGGGTGTAGTTTATTTAAAATTGTACTTATTTAATAAAAGTCATTTTTCTTTGTTACTGTGTTACCCAAGTGCTTATTAACAACTGATGTACTTCTCTTGTTTTCCAACGTTTAAATCTCTTTTCAGTTCTTCTTCCTGCTGAAAATAATATAATTTTCTCCTGGAAATGGCAGCCAGTAGAGTTGAGTGGACCAATTTGGAGCAGAATATGTGGTGGAATGCTGCTGGTTTAACAACCAGTTTGGTGAGCACATGCTTCGTGCTGAAAATGGAGCATTTAGAAGCTCATCTACTTCCATGTAAGTAGAACAGTGAGGGGGTGAATCAGCTATGCTGCACAATTGAGATGAGCTAGAAATAAAGGAGAGGGTAGGGTGGGGGTGGGGGGTGAGTCAGCTGATCATCGGAGCTACTGGTTTTCCCGAACTGACCTGAACCGGCTGAATTCCACCTCTGAGTAGAAAGATAACATGATCTATTATAGACTAGGTGTTGCAAAGAAAGAAAAAGAGATGCTGCAGAAACAGTACATTTTTAAATGAGATCAGTTCTCGATGACTTTAGTTCCAAATTAAGATTATAGGAGTTTCACTAAGATCACAAGCCTATTATGAATGCTATAAGGGTGAAAGATAAAGATTTTCTTTTCTTGAAACAGTTTTACCTTCTTTTCAACACTTCTATCCAACTGGGATTCCCTTTGATTTTTAAAAGCTGAGTACAAAGAATTATCACTTTGTTCTCTATTCTTTTTCTCCAGAATAATCCATAAATCTCAAGGGGTGATTGAGAATGCATGTTGACAAAATATATCCAATCCATATTAAAGCTATTGCTGTGTGGGCTGACCACTTCTTTCTTTTAAGACATTATATGTGATCTAGAACTTGTGCTGACCTTTTATATATATATAATTGCTAAGATAAATAGTGTATAATAGGGAAAAAAGAACACCTGAATCCATTTGGGATTATTAGACAGTTGACTACATTCAATTATAACTGGGTTCAGTGATACTAATTATGTACTGTAGGAGCTGGTATTATGCTTTTGTCTTTGGATAAGAGATGCATATATCTGCAACGAGATATTTCTATCCTTAGTAAAATCTAAAATCCTGTTTGAGAAATAATGAAGACAGATTTGATCTGCAACACTTCTCACATTAAAAGAAAAAGATTCAGCAATAAAATAGAATGCAGAGATAAAAGCAAGTAAGACCCATGGTCTACAGCTAATCCTTGTTTTACAACAGAAGAGGAATTGGAACAGGAATTGCCATTGCTAAGTGCTGTCCGGTTTCAGGTTTCAAACTCACATTCACTAATTTGCTAGGTGAGAATAGAAATATACCGAAGGCTGAGCAGATAATGGCAGACAAGAGAAGGAATGTAAATCAATAAAGTCTCTTCGAAAGAAAGCTTGCCTAGGTGGTTTTGCTTTCAACAAGAGCACATGGAATAGTGATCAAAATCCAGCCTGAAGTTCAGAGAGGCAAGTTAGGCATCTCAGCCCATCCAAGGTCAATGTTTCCTGAGTAGATTCACAAAAATGATGCTCCAGAGCAGGAAATCAAACAGTTTTTTTTCAATGGAGAAACATGAGTCGGTGCTGTCTCTTAAATCAGGGTATAGCCAACTGTCTTTAATTAAGAAAA
Source organism: Masticophis lateralis (assembly GCA_030761175.1). NCBI lineage: Eukaryota > Metazoa > Chordata > Lepidosauria > Squamata > Colubridae > Masticophis > Masticophis lateralis. The sequence continues at coordinate 82,840,052 of JAUDYJ010000003.1, read as the reverse complement.
TTGTTAATTAAGCCTCACTGAGAGTCTTTGTTCTGCTCTCCACTCTTACTCACTGGATGTAAGGCTGGATGTCATCGTCTGACAGTTCCAGCTGTTTCGATGGTACCTGTGTTTGGTCAGCTTCAGATGATTCCTGGCTTGGTACCTCCATTGGTTCAACTGGAGCAGCTTCTTCAGGATCAAAAGTTGAGACCCGAGCTATGAGAGACAAAGCACTGAACCATTTAGTGGCAGCAGTTTCAACAGTCCTGCTGTCATTGTTAAGCAATGATCTCACATGATCCTAACTTTTGACTATTTCTTGGCTTCCCCAAGCTTTGTTTGTGGTAAGTTGGCAGGGAACATCAGAAATCACAATCACATGACTAGGGTGATTTTAGAGTTGCATCTGGAAAGTTTGTAAATGTTAAATCTTTGTGAAATTGATGTAAAGCAAGACTGGGATTAATTTTTAAAAAATCTCTTGTGGAAAAAGTCAGCTTTGTTTCAAATCAGATTTGAATCAGCTTCAAATGCAAAACAAGATTTTGAAGGTTGGTTACTAAAGCACAAGATGGGTATTTTACAGGAGATGTTTCATCTGTGGGCTTGAGAAGTGCACAAGGTTTTTAACTCTTTACTGGAACCAAAAGTTGCCACTGAAGATGAACTAACTCCTTGAATACAACTGAAATGGTCTTCAAGGTTGAATTAAAAATTACAATTTATATGAAAAGAGATGGAAATATTGGACTGACAAATAGAATTGGATGTTCATTTAAAAATCAAAATGGATATGCAAATAATGAACCAAATGAATGATGTACACTGCCTTTTTAAATTGAAATGTAAGAGTACCACAGGGGTTATTTCATGGAAATTACAAATGCTAGTAGAAGAAAACAGGAGTTAGAATTTTATTTACATGATTTCTCATTGCACTAGTGTTAGAAGTATTTCTGGTTTGAAAGGCACTTCCGAGTTGAAAGGATTAGCTGGTGACTGTTGCCTGGGGGATACCCAGTTGGGGGCTCCTGTCATGTCCCCATTAATGAGCCCATTGAAGTGGTACCTATTTAGATAAGATACTCACATTTGCATGCTTTTGAACTGCTATGTGAGCAGTAGCTGGAATGAATAATGGGAGCTCACCCCGTCACAGAGTAGCATTCAGGTCTTGAATATGAGATTGCAGACTGTCAATCCATGGTTCTAACCACATCAGCTACCACACACCTACTATACAGGACTTAAATATGACTGGGAGGAAGAAGAAGAAGAAGAAATACACATTCATTTATTTGATTATGGATAAATAATGAGTTGCTATCTCTGGTAATACTTAATAGGTTATCTGGTTATTCTTTTGGAAATATTTAACAGTGTAATAGATTATTTTGTAATTTTTAATGTATATCATTATTTTCATATCTAGATAAGGGTTGTTTTTGGTAATGTTTATATTTGTTTTATAATATTTAATTGTTACTAGAGGGATAAGGGGGATATAGACAAAATGGAAAAGGAAATTATATACTTAAATTGTTAGGTACTTTTTGTAAATTTTAACTGGACCTCAACTGATTAATAAGGAAAGGTGAAGATTTTGAGATGGGTTTATAGAAGATGGAGTGGAATATGGAATGAAGATATATCTGATGGTATTTTAAGAGCCAGTGATAAGTTGTTAATATTGAATATACTTGCTGGAGATGAAGGGGAAAGGTTTTTTTCCCCTTACTGTTTTCTATTTGGGTTTTTTTTCTTTTTACACACTTTCTTTTTAAACTTTTTAAATTAGATTTTTATATAGTTATATCTGTTAAATATAACCCTTAAGGAAACTGTAAAAGCCATAGAAGAAATCTTTTTCCAATTTAAAACCCTATAGCTGGGTTTTAAATTGGAAAATTTTAGAGTCAATGAGAAAATTATAAAGGTTTTAAAGAATGCAATGGAAAAATGGAAAACAACTATTATGGCTAATACAGAAGATTCAGAAAAGGGATTTTTCAAGGAGGCTATTTGTCTCCACAGACAATAATTTTAAACTAATTATTGAGCCATATCATTCAAAAAGTTGCTGTTGTATTGTCTTATGTTAATTTTTATGAAAACATATTTGCTGTAGCAATTCATTTTCTTTTTTTAATGTATACTGCTGATGCTGATCAGAAACCATTATAAAGAAACTTCAAGATGTCAATAGGTTATGAATTATCCAGCAACAGATGAACATTTCACATTTGCTCTACATGGATGTTTTGAAACCATATGCAATCTCATCTATAGAAATGAAATAACTTTTAAGTGCAATTCAGATATTTAGTGATGATGTCAAAAAGGTATTTGAATAGAATAAGTGTGCAACATTGGCAAAGGGAAAAGAAAAAGAGAAAATTGAATTATGGAATGCTATTAAATTGAAAGCATTTATAACTGCAAAAAGTTTTAAGTATTTGGGGTGTTTCAGAAGCAAACAATATTCTGCATCTCTAAGTGAAAAAGAAAACCAGTCATAAATATATAGGTTGTGTTAGTTGTTTTAAAATCAAAGGTAAATGATGATAATACAGTCAAAACAATTTACTTGAGCTGTTTGATTCATTATAAGCAGAACTAAATACTTTAGATATAAAACCCTAAAACATATGAAAACTTCCTGCACTACACTCCTGAAGTCACACAGTTTATATTTAACAAGGGAAATTGATTATTGTAATTTGTTCCAAGTGAAACATAGTAGTGAAATTAGAGGTCTAAATGATTACATAAAAGCCACCAATGAAAGGATGTTAATAGTTGTCTGCAAGGAAAATATGTTGAATGTGATAAAAATAAAGGTGGCATACAAAACACAAGTTACAACAGCAAATGAACAATTGTAAAGATATATTTCTACATGGTCAATACCTGAAAGAAATTGAAAACAAAGTGAATAGCAATAAAACTTGCAAATGGCTTCAGAATGGATCCATTAAGAAGGAAACATAAGGCTTTAATATTTTCAGCACAAGAATGAACACTGGCATCAAATGCCACAAAAGAAAACAGTAACAAGAAACAACAGAAAATATAGATTATGCAAAGAGAAAGATGAGACTGTTGAGAGCCTAATCAGCTATAGCAAATTTCCCCAGTGTATAGAACAAGTCCTTCCACACCCAAAGTGGTAAAAGACGTAAAGAAGAAGTATAAAGCAAGGCCTGATTGGATGACTTAGAAATGACTTAGAATTTATGCAAAAAGTAACATTTAATTTATATGTGTGTGTGTGTGCGTGTATACACACACACACACACACGTGTGTGTGTGTGTGTGTGTGTGTGTGTTTCTTTTCGTAGGCTTTATTTGTATTTCTCTTTAGCCAGGTTCTTCCTACGTAAACCAAGATTTTTATGCAGCCCTAGTTCAGTGAAATCACAATCTATTAGTTTCTAGGCTTTTTTTCAGGCAACCAGAAAGCACTCTGCTCCCAATGGGAGCATTAGTCTCCTATTAGTCTCCCAATGGGCAGCAGATACATTATACATATATACATGTATGTCTTCTCAAGTTTTCGTGGGTGCATGTATGTAAAAAGTTAAAATCTTGAGTGTTTTCCCACGTCATTAAAACTCTTGTTAGTTAAAATGCTTAAAATCCTGGCTAAAATCCCAACTTAAAACCCTCCAAAATCCCAACAAAACACTTTGTAAGGTGTTTTGAAACTTTAGCTAAAATCCTAACCAACACTTTAAAAGTTTTCTTTTTGGCAACGTTTCGACAAGCTCTCCAACCTGTCATCATCGGGCCCCTACTTTCAGTTTAGAAGCTTTGGGTATGCTGCGAGGTTGGAGTTGTCGCTTTTCTATGTTCTCTGCTGCTGACCTATGCTGATTAGCCTGCAACTTTGTGTCCTGATTGGAGGGCAGCAGTTTTTTCTCCTGCTTCATTATCCTAGCTGCAGCCTGACTGTGTGTTAAAGGCCCAGCTTTTTCTGGTTCTCTATTACTAATTGTCAACTGCAAAGAAGGAAGGATTCTGGTAAGCATCACGACACCGCTGGTTGCCTGTTGAGATCTCAGCCTGTCTTCTGGCTCGGTTCTCTCTCTCTCCCTATTGCTAGCTATCATCTGCAAAGAGGGAAGGACTCTGGCAGGCATTACAACACCACTAGTTGCCTGTTGGAATGTCTGCCTATCCCCTGATGTTAGAACTCGAGTTTCCCTCAGTGCAGGTCTACAAATACTTGATAACCTAGAAGCGTCATCTCATCTATTCATATTCTGTGGCCTCTTTTCAATTTCAATAGTCTCCCTAATTATTCTCTTATTAAGATGTTCCTCTTTCACCACTCTTCTAGTATTGTTGAAGTCGATATTATGTCCCATGGCCTTCATATGTTGTACCAAGGAAGAAGTTCACTCTTCTTTTTTCACTTCGTTTTTGTGTTCTTCTAAACGCACATCTATTCATCTGTTTATCTGTCCAATGTAAGATGACTGACAGGAGGCACAAGGCACTTTGTATACCCCTTGATTTTCCAGCTCAATTTTATCCTTGGGGTTTCTTAACATCTTCGATATTTTTCTATCTGTATGGAACACTGTTTTTAGTTTGTGTTTCTGTAATATCTTATTAATTTTATCGGTGGTCCCTTTTATATAGGGCAGGATGGCTTTTCCCATAGTTTGTTGTTCTTCTCCCATTCTTAGATGTATTAATATACAAGACAACTGACAGCGCCCTAGGACATAGTGTCTACCAAAAGAAGACACACACAAATTGATACCTAAATGCACACTCACACCATCATTCTTCGCATATAAATTCAATGGCAAAAACTTTTAATTACTAGAACTAAATGTCTAGCAGATGAGGCACATGTGCAAACAGAGCTTCAGACTCTCACAGAGGTATTAATGGCAAATGGGTTCCACGAAAATAAAATTAGAAGTATAATCCGGCAAGGGACATTAGGACAGAGCGAAACCCAAGAAGAAGAACATTATGCTAGAGTATGTCCATAATAAAGATATGATTTCATCTGATCTGGTTTAAGTTTTGAGGCAAAACTTGAATTTACTCTAATTTATTAGCATTTTATGAGATTTTCTCAAATGATAGAATATAACAACAATAATACCACATCAAGCATATCAGTTTTTATTGCTTTAAGAACTAATAATTTTATTGTCGTTATCCACTTTTATGTACAGTGAGACAAGAACTTAATAACAAGTTAATTTTGCAAAAAAAAAATGCAGTCGCTGAAGAAGCAAAAAAAAAAATCTTATTTCTTTTATTTCCTATCCCTTTGTTAATACATAAACACTAAGCTCCAGTGAACTGTATTTTATATAAGGGATAATGTTTTAGCACCACATCCAGAATATATTAGAGCACTATTTATCATCCATAGAAATATTACTATTTTAATCAAGTCTTGCCAGCTTTTAACTCTGAATTTTTAAATAAGAGACAGACTCCAAGCTATTTATTGGGATTCAGACAGGGGTGAAATCCAGCAGGTTCTGACAGGTTCTGGAAAACAGGTAGCAGAAATTTTGAACAGTTCAGAAAATGGGCAAATACCACCTCTGGCTGGCCCCAGAGTGAGGTGGGAATGGAGATTTTGCAGTATCCTTCCCCTGCCACACCCACAAAGTCACACCCATCAAGCCACACCATGCCCACCAAGCCACAACCACAAAACCAGTAGTAAAAAAATTTGGATTTTACCACTGGATTCAGGAAATTACTTTGAAGGTTCATCAGAGCTTTCCTAGATTTTTGCTGCAAAATTTGTTTTCCTGAACCCTAGTTTATTTCCTGTAGCATCATAAGTTCTGATATCTAAATCCTATATGTAAATAAACAAAATTACAGACCGAGTACCCACATAGTAAATATTAATTATCCATATTTTTACTGCCCAGATATGGAAGTACTAGATCTGGAAGTATTGTCATTTTGCAATCCAAGAGACAGATGGAAACACCAAAAGATACCCAGAACACTTGATGAGTTCAAGGACTGTCCTTAAGTTGCATAAGTCTTATATCATAATATGCTGTTTATTTTATTATAAAATTCTTTTCTAATTCATATTACATTAGACAACCATGAAGAAATTATTTGTGAATTCTAGGAAAAACTACTTGGCCATATTTGATGCAAAAGTGTGATAATCTAGACCGTGGTGGTCATAAACAGAGTTTTCCAATTTTCTTAAATTTGGGGAAATGTCTATGATATAACAAGTATAGTTGTTTGGACTTCCCTATCCCCAATAACACTTAGAAAAATATGGTAGCCCTTCTTTTTTCATTAGTAGTCCATGAAAGCAGAAATATCTTTGGATGAAGTTTATTGTCTGGATCTTTGGAAAAGATAAGAGGATAACAGATCTGGTTAAATCAGCACAGTTATCAATACTGCTCAGTGGTGGGATTCAAATTTTTTTTGCTACCAATTCTGTGGGTGTGGCTTGGTGGGCATGGCATGGCATGGCATGGCTTGGTGGATGGAGCTTGGTGGGCATGGCAGGGGAAGGATACTGACCAATCTCCATTCCCTTCCCACTTTAGGGGGAAGTTACTGCAAAATCCCCATTTCCTCCTGATCAGCTGGGACTCGGGAGGCAGAGAATCGATGGGGGCAGGGCCAGTCAGAGGTGGTATTTACCGGTTTTCTGAACTACTCAAAATTTCCGCTACCAGTTCTTCAGAACTGGTCAGAACCTGCTGAATACCACCTCTGATACTGATATAGCATTCTCCTTCAGGAACTTTCTTAGCTAAAAAGGACTTTTTTGTATCTATTTATTGAAAAGTATAATAACTAGAGAGAGACAGTTTTGTGTAGTGATAAAGGCATCAGGCTAGAAACTAGGAGAGCATCTTAGGCACAAGGCCAGCTGGGTGACCTTGTGCTTGTGCCTCTTTCTCAGCCCTTAGAAGGGGACAATGAAAAACCACTTCTAAATATCTTGCCCAGAAAATTGTAGGGACTCGTCTAGGCATTCTCTAAGAATCAGGCACAGTTGAAAAGAAGGTGGGAGGTAACATCCAGAGGATAATATAAAGTGCAAGTAAAAATATAGGGTAAAATCATATATATTATTCTAAATATTTATAATTAAATATATTTGAATATTAAATATTTTGAGACATCAAATCCAAGAAACTTATATGATACAATGTTTTATAGCTGGATGTTCTTATTATTGAAAAACAAAAGAAGTTATTATGCGTCAGGATAAAGAGGTTTATTAAGAAGTAAATTTACCTATTTTGTCATAAATCTATCCCATAAGAAGTTTCTTTAATATTCAAACTATTCAAGTCTATTGTTTTTTTCTTCTTCTCCAGAATAAAAATGTTTGGACTATCCTTCTGCCATTTATAAAAAAAATAATAATAATTTGGGTTTTAGTAAAGAACATCTTTAATACTAATTGTGTACTCTGATAGTTTCATCAAATTATAGCTACTCAGAGCAATTTTCTTTAGATTGTCAGTTGATTTTTTTATAGCACATTCACTGGATGTGTATACAGGAAATCAGGAACTGGTCTGAGATTTTGTCACCTCCAAAACATCCCCTCCATCCCCTTTCTGGTTGGCAGTTTACTATTAAATATGTAAATGTTAGCATTATATAAAATGTGAAAATTAGATTTTCATGGTAAAAGTAGAAAATAAGGATCTTTATGGCCACAAGCTGATATACTAGGCTAGCTGTATGGCAATTTATTTCATTAAAAATGTAATCATCCTTTATTTTTCAGGCTTGGATTATTATTTCATACCAATTTAATCCATTTCCTGCAGATTTTAAAGGGAAAATTAATGTTTGAAAATGTAGTACTTTCCTGTCGAATTGTTTTACAGGTTGCAGATTATGGGTTGCCACCTATAGGCTATTGCTGAAGAAAACAGCATTTAGCAGATTGTTGAAATGAAAACTCAGCTCTTCCTAAGGGATATCAGTCTTTTATTCGTCTTCAAATAATAGATATTTGGTATCTCATCTGAGCAAGGACTGATTACAGTAATAATTCATGTTCTAGTGTCTTCCTTCTTAGATTAGTGCAATGCAACAATCTCTCTCAGAGATAGTTTAGAACCTGCAAACACAGCAGTTACTGCCTCTTTTGGAAGATCTACAGAAGAGTCTTTCTTTCAGCTGAATGCAATTCAAGATTCCACAAGGATAACTTTCCCCAATATCAGCTTGTCCAAATGCTTTGTTTGCTTCTTTGTTTATATGATTTATTTGCTCATGCATCTCACAACAGTGACTCTGGTCAGTATAAGAAATAAAGCATGAATAGTACCCAACTATAAAGCAGTAACTTGAATCACACGTGCATGCACATATGTACACACGCACACACACACACACACACCAAAAAAACAAACAAAACACAAGCACATCTACAGCAACAGCAGCAGACCTTACTTAATATCTAGACAAAAACCTTTGGGGAATTTAGCCAGAACTTCACCACCTTGTAAAAATCTGACAAGGTTAGGACCATTTAGATCATAGGTGTCAAACTTGTGGTGTCACGTTGCCATCACGTGACATACTGTGACATTTTTTGCAGTGGTGGGATTCAAATTTTTTTACTACTGGTTCTGTGGGTGTGGCTTAGTGGGTGTGGCATGGCTTCGTGGGCATGGCTTGGTGGACGTGGCAAGGGAAGAATAATGTAAAATCTCCATTCCCTCCTCACTTCAGGGGAAGGTTACTGCAAAATCCCCCTTTCCTCCCAATCAGCTGGGACTCAGGAGGCAGAGACCAGTCTTGGCTGGGGGCGGGGCCAGTCAGAGGTTGTATTTACTGGTTCTCTGAACTACTCAAAATTTCTGCTACTGGTTCTCCAGAACTGGTCAGAACCTGCTGAATACCACCTCTGATTTTTTTCCCCTTCACAGAGCTAGGGTGGGCATGGCCTGCATATGATGCATCTGGCCCACAGGTCATCAGTTTGACACCCTTGATCTAGATCTTTAGGGATTTTTTTTTTAAAAGATGGGATGTTCTGGATGTTCTGGAACATCTTTCTTAGACAACCACTTCCATTCAAAATCAAGAGGGCACAAACAACAAAGAGAAATTAGAAAAATCTATACCAGCCAATTTATAAAAGTCTTACCATGACTGTGCTCAGATTTCCTATATTTTCTTTTAATCCTTGCTTGAAGACATCTTTATTCTCAACTACCTCATGGGTTCATATTTATAGTAGAAAAAAAACAGTTGCTATTTACTAGCATTATTTGTATTGTGTTCTGGCATATGTTATTGATGGTTTGTTTTAATTTGCATAATAAATTATTATGGCAAAAACACAATCCATAATAGCAGTAGGGCTAATGTATGAGCTAGGTTCTGCAAAACTTTGAGTGGATGAAAAGAATAGTTCAAATAACTTTAAGGAGATTCAAACGTTATTAGATTTAGTATACAATGAGCCTGCCAGCTTTGCAAAGTCTCAATGCTGTTGCAAATTTCCTTCCATAGAGGGACAATTCTGGATGATGGTAGAGTTTAGTATTATAATAGCCTCTTTAGTATTGACAGGGCCTCCCAAGTCTGCCTTTTAGAGTATTTTGCTGTGCTCTTTGGTCATGTTTGCTTCTTCTTTTGCTTCTTCTTTACTAATAATAATAATAATAATAATAATAATAATAATAATAATAATAATAATAATAAGTAGTAGTAGTAGTAGTAGTAGTAGTAGTAGTAGTAGTAGTAGTAGTAGTGTTGGTTGGTTATGTAAAAGATAGTCAAGAGAACAGGCATTGATGCAAGTTAAAACTGGAACTTATTGAATGTACAGGATACAAAACTTGAATATTGAGATTATATAATCAAAACATGAACAGAATGGTAACCAGGAAAATAATTACATGATCAATTTCTACAAAAGGTCAAGGGAAACATAAATAAAGATTAAAGCCTAGAAATGGCTTACAACATGAACATTAAAAAAAGAAATTGAAGGCTTGATTTTTGTCTATGGAAAAACAAGCTATTCAAATTGATGCAATCAAGGCCAGAATTGAAACTCGTCATTCTAGTCCACATTCAAAGTATTCAAAGTAATATTGTCTCAAGAGCTCCTAGCTATTTGGGACAGTATATTGCAGGTGGAGGCCAGGAATCCACTTGTTGCTTTGCAGAAGAGGAAATACTGTATCTGTCAGGGTTCTGACCGATGCCCTAATTAAATCATGAGCCTCAAGCCAAGCTTCAAAAGAAATCCCGTTACTTATTAGGAGTTTCACTGAGTTGACAGTATCCTTCAGTTGAGTCAATGCTTACCATTCTCTCTGGTATCTTTGCAGCTGCCATTTTACACTGAGTAGAGTAATAGCACAATGGCTGTACTTGTGGTATTGTAAATGGAAGCTTGTTGATTCAAACATTTTTTTTGTTTTTAATTACTGTTTTTCTTTTCCTTCTTTCCCTGCACTTTTTAAATAAATAAAACCATTTTTTCCTCCAATGCTGCACAATTAGGAGTTGAGGATGAAACCTCTTTCTACAAGTGACTTAAAAAATGGTAGGATGGTAAGCCAGTGGAGTATTTTCTTTAAGTAAAACAAAAAACAAAAAGGAAAAAGTAGAAAGTTCAGGGGAAAAAAAAGATTTTTTTTTTTAAAAAAATGTGTCTGCTGGGTTTTGAACCAGCAATTTTCTGCATGCAAGACAAGAATTATGACCATTGTGCTACCATAACTCTCATAGTACAATAGATTTAAAAGATATTAGAAAATAATTAGGTATGACAATTTTTTAAATAAAAACTGCTTGTTGTACTTGTAGGTATGTGTATTTAGAATGTTGTCCATATAAATTCATTTTAACCTTATATGTAGTATATATGAGTTATGTGTGTAAATACTTTCTGGGTTCTTTCTCCATCTTTTCATTCTGGCAGCCAGCAAAATTTTGTGCTGCATTGTGGGAGACCTATATAGCTATTTCTGGCTTATTAGCCGTCCTCAGTAGGCCACACCCACATCTCATGTTCCTCCCTGTAAAGGCCCAATCTTTTTCTGGACCACAAAAATCTATATAGGTCTCCTACAATGCAGCACAAAATTTTGCTTGCTGCCAGAATGAAAAGATGGAGAAAGAACCCAGAAAGTAGTGAATGTGATTTCGCTCAATTGTGGTTCCAGAAAAATCTTGGCTACGTAGGAAAACCCTGGCTTAAAGGAAAAAAACACATATTAAACCTACAAAAAGTAAGAAAACACACACACACACAGACACACACAAATTATTTTATTTTCGTAGGTCTTTATGTGTATATTTCTTTATGCCAGGGATTTTCCTACGTATATCAAGATGTTTCATGGCCTAATTTTCAGTGAAATCTCCATTCACTAGTTTTTAGACCTTCTTAAATATTCCAGCAGCTATCATGCTAACTCTTTGAATTTAAGAGGGAGACTGGTATAGATCTATTTCCATCTTATTTGATTTCTTCAGCCAGCCACACCACTTTTCTTAATTCTGCCCTGAAACATCTTGATATACATAGGAAAATCCCTGGCATAAAGAAATATACATACATACATACATACGTACGTACATACATACATACATACATACATATATATCTCAGTGATGGGTTTCAAATTTTTTTACTACCGGTTCTTTGGGTGTAGCTTGGTGGGTGTGGCATGGCTTGGTGGCCATTGCAGGGGAAAGAAACTGTAAAATCTCCATTCCCTGCTCAATCCAGGGGAAGGATACTGCAAAATCCCCGCTTCCTCCCGATCAGCTGGGACTTGGGAGGCAGAGAATAGATGGGGGCAGAGCAAGTCAGAATTTTTACTACCGATTCTCTAAACTAATCAAAATTTCCACTACCGGTTCTCCAGAACTGGTCAGAACCCACTGAAACCCACCTCTGGTATATATGTCAGGAAGACCCCCCACCATAGGGGAAAAAAACCAATTGGCAAATGCTTTCCTGGAATGGAACTGTGTGATAGCCCACAACTCAGGCTTAATACTTCGTGTGCAGTTGTCAAAGTGTCTCAGAATTTTCTTAAAATAACATGAGTTTGAAAGCAACTTAAAAATTAAGTGTAGATATGTTCTTAGTTATATCAGATTTTTTTTAGAAAAACAAGTAGTGAGAGATTATGGCCTTTTCAAACATTAATAAAAACTTTTAATTGTATTTTATATAATTTTTAAGTTGGAGCAGGACACTTTCAATATGAAAGTGATATGGGTGGTACCCAAATTTGATGAATACATAAAATAAATTAATTCAGCTTCTCTTTAGACATCTTGCTGGATAATTTGGAAGCTGCTATCCAGCCCTTTCCTTGTTTTTGCTATCACTTCTTTTAAAAAGGTTTGTGGAAAATTTCTCAAAAAATCTTTGTGTTGGAGCTGCTCAATTGTCCACCAGGTGGTCTGCCACTCATTTTCATCCCATTTTATCTGAAATGGAGCCAGCTGCAGATATTTTGATGCTTTCTTACATAGTCATTGAAAGGTTAAGTATTTTATCATAACTTGAACTGGTTTGAATCAAATCATGCTGATTTCAAATCATGAGAAACCCTTCCATACTTCCACCTCTCACAATACTAGACAACACAGTATCAACAGTAGAGACCTTCAAATTTCTAGGTTCTACCATATCGCAAGATCTAAAATGGACAGCTAACATCAAAAACATCATCAAAAAAGCACAACAAAGAATGTTCTTTCTGGGCCAATTCAGAAAGCTCAAACTACCCAAGGAGCTGCTGATACAGTTCTTCAGAGGAATGATTAAGTCTGTCATCTGCACCTCTATAACTGTCTGGTTTGGTTCTGTAACCCAACAAGAAAGACACAGACTTCAGAGGATAATTAGAACTGCAGAAAAAACAATTGCTACCAATCTGCCTTCTATTGAGGAACTGTATACTGCACGAGTCAAAAAGAGGGCTGCGAAAATATTTACAGACCCCTCACATCCTGGACATAAACTGTTTCAACTCCTACCTTCAAAACAATGCTATAGAGCACTGCACACCAGAACAACTAGACACAAGAACAGTTTTTTCCTGAACACTATCACTCTGCTAAACAAATAATTCCTCAACACTGTCAAACTATTTACTAAGTCTGTACTACTATTAATCTTCTCATCATTCCCATCACCCATCTCCTTCCACTTATGACTGTATGATTGTAACTTTGTTGCTGGTATCCTTACGGTTTATATTGACTGTTTCCTAATATGATCTGATTGCTTATTTGTACCCTATGACTATCATTAAGTGTTGTACCTTATGATTCTTGATGAATGTATCTTTTCTTTTATGTACACCGAGAGCATATGACCAAGACAAATTTCTTGTGTGTCCAATCACACTTGGCCAATAAAAAATTCTATTCTATTCTATTCTATTCTATTCTATTCTATTCTATTCTATTCTATTCTATTCTATTCTATTCTATTCTATTCTATTCTATTCTATTCTATCCTATCCTATCCTATCCTATCCTATTCTATTCTGAATGACCTCTTGGCTGCTTTGTACACTTTTAATAAAAATAATATTAAACTAGACATGGAGAACCACCAGCTACCAAGCCCATCCTATCCCTGTATCCTGCTCATAAAGAAATTACCTGATTCCTTATGAAAACCTCCATAGTATTAAAATCCCATCCTTAAGAACATGACCTACCAAAATGACATGTTCTTGCTTATGACTGCTTACTAGTGAGAGAAAGGCTGAATCAAAATTTCTTTTTCTCTTTTGTTAAAATGCGCTCACATCCAGTTTCCAGAAATTAATTTCAGATTCCTAGAGCATCTCATACAAAAGTAATAAGCTCTCGTCTAGAATAAAGAGTAGTCTTGAATTTGAAAATGTAGCACATTTTTCATTAGACAACAAGCATTTGCTTGGAAGAAATGCAATCTCCAACTGTGATCACGCTATAGAGATAGATATAACTCCATTTTACACAAAACACATTTAAAAGGGTCAAAGAGAATGCTAATGTGAATGGTCTGTAGAAAGAGATAAAAAGGAATATTTTCAATGGAAGATGTTCAAAGAGAAATTCAACATACATACACAATAATATTAGCAAGTAGTAGAACAGGAGTGTGCAATGCCTTTGTATATGGGAATGAAGAAAATCATACTTGCTTTAGAAAATTATTAAAAGATGTATGAATGTTCAGGAATTTGACTAGCTTTTGGCATTTTTACACAATAATTGTCAAAGATAGAAATAGAAAAAGAAGGATTAATTTGGAATAAATAAAATCCAAAATCATAATCTAACTTAATAAAATGAAATCATAATTTAAGTTTGCAAATACTTAATACTCTACCTAGACAATAAGAAATATTGCAAACAAACAAAAAATAAATAAATAAAGGAACGGTGGAAATAGTAATGTGCTAATTAAACTATGTCAGTGGTATGAAGAATACAAAATATTTCCACAGGGAGTAAAACAAAATACGTGTTTATATAAATATAACTTCTATAACTAAAAACCTTGACTTTCAGTATATTTCTCTCTTTCTCTTCTGCCTTTATTATTTTTACAAAGAACTCAAGATGGTGAATATATCCAACCCAACTTCTTCCTATTTTCCCTACAACAACAACACTTTCAGATGGGTTGGGCTGAGAGAGAATGACTGGCCCAAAGTTACCCAGCTGAATTTCATGGCCTAGGTGGTTTATGGTCTCCCTCTTTTTAGGCTGTTGCCTTAACCACTAGAACAAATTGGCTCAATGTTGTTAACAATTGAGAAGTCACCTTCCCTGCCTGATAGATATTGACATAATTTCCATTATTCTAAATATTTTCTGTTGTTGCAACATGCTAAACTCTGAAGAAGCAGGATAGGAAGACTGTTGAGACTCTTGAACTTTGCTATTGGATAAGACTCCTGACAACGCTATGGAGGACAATCAAAGAAACAAGCAAATAGATCATCAAACAAATTAATTCAGAGTTCTCACTTAAGATACAAATTATCAGATTCAAATAATCCTACTTTATACATGCTGTATTATGGGAACACCCAGCTTTTTGGAAAAGGGAAAGGTAGATATATCTACAGACCCCTCACATCCTGGACATAAACTGTTTCAAACTGCTCCCCTCAGGACACCTCTATAAGACATTGCATGCCAAAACAACTAGACACAAAGACATCTTTCCCCCATGCCATCACTCTGCTAAACACCTAGTTCTCACAGCACTGTCTTGTGCCTTTATTTATTTATTTTATTTATTTATAAATTTATTATTTATTTATTTATGTGTATTTTACCTATGTAGTAGTGCTGTATTGCTATTATCCTTCTCATCTTTCCTATTATCTTCTCCTATCAGTATCTTGTAATTTATCACTTTGTTGTGTGTATCTTACTATTTATGATTATATCTTATGATTTATGATTTATCACTTTGTTGTTTGCATGTACCCCAGGGGTGTACCCCAGCAGGTTCTGATAGGTTCTGGAGAACCAGTAGTGGAAATTTTGAGTAGTTCAGAGAACCAATAGTGGAAATTTTGAGTAGTTCAGAGAACTGACAAATACCACCTCTGGCTGGTCCCAGAGTAGTGAGGGAATGGGGATTTTTCAGTATCCTTCCCTGGAGTGGGGTGGGAATGGAGATTTTGCAGTATTCTTCCCCTGTCACACCCACCAAGCCATGCTCATCAAGCCACACCACACCCACCAAGCCACACCCACAGTAGAATAATTTGGATTTCACCACTGATGTACCCTGAGAGCTCATGTACTGGAGACAAATTCCTTGTGTCTAATCACACTTGACCAATGTTCTAATCTGTTCCGTTCCGTTCCGTTCCGTTCCGTTCCATTCCATTCCATTCCATTCCATTCCAAGGGAAGAAGAGAATGGCCAGCAATAGGTTGATGGACTCAATTACAATGGTGATGAGTGCAGCATTGAAAGACTTGAAAAATCAGGTTAGATCAATTATAGAGCTCATCTATGTAATTGCTAATAGTCAACAATGATTTGATGGCACATAATCAGTTACAACCAAAAGAAATTGAACAGTTGCATAATTCACCTATGGTCACTTTCAACAGGAATTTCATGAACTTCTTAATAATGCACACAGACATAATGCTACTATAGTAATTGTATAGGCAGAAAACGAATGGCTCCATAAACATTTCCTACTAATATACTGATGGATTTCTTTCAAATGCTTCATGCATGATGGAATAGTTGTGTTTAATGTATGTATTTAATGTCTTTCACATACTTACTTGTGTAATATTTGTTGATGATTTCTAACCATTATTATAATTGGTATTGTACATGCTCCTGAATCCTCTAGAAGTGGACAGACTATAAAAATTGCATACAAAATAAAATATTCATTTGATTATATGTTTATATTTTTCTCACAAGTTGATTTTAGAAATGCTAATTAATTTCCAAGAAGGTAAGAAACAGTATGTGGCAGAAGATCAATTGTTTTAAACATGCAGGTTAATGAAGAAAATTTGCATATCCCTTGTTAAACACTTTGCTTCAGAATGATCTGAAAATAATATTCCAGCTAAGACTGACTCCTTTTGTTGAATAGGTTGTTCCAGTTGAATGAGCTGCAGTAGAAAATAAAATAATCAGCAACTAAAGTTAATTGGAAGAAATGTACTTTCAAAATATTTCTTTGTGTAAGATTACTTGGGTCTACCACTTTTAATATGCTGCTCAAACAAAAGATTAAGTGGAAAATTAGCTTGTATACAAGCAGATGTATACCAATGCCCATTTGATTTCTCCTGGTTTGGTCTGCTTCCAACTGAGAAATACAAGAAACTTCCCAGAGCTTTTTGTCTGACGCATTCCTTCACTGACTGGGGAAAGATATGGATTAGACAAACCACAAAGGTGAAAGAAAGCAGTCAGAATAAATTACCAATTATTCTTTTACTAGGCAACATTATTTATGGTTCCATTACATTGAGGAAACCATGTGGTTCTGGTTAACCTGGTTTGACTATCATGACATATTCTAAAACTTCATATTACTAAAACTCTTATCTCTGTTTGATACTTTGATGCCTGATGCTAAGGTAAAGGCTGGCTGAGGGATGACAGCAGTTGCTAGGAGAGAGGGGAACCTTGGGGTCATGCTGAAATGGGGAATGGCGGTGCAATTTTCCTCAAGTTCTTAACTCCCTTGGTTCTCCCCTCCCCCCCACAAAGCAACAGGCAATTCCACAAGTCACCCAAGGAAAAAGAGGAGGAGGAGGAGGCAGCTTCACCAGGGCAATCCTGAGGGTCATAAGAAGAAGGGAAATGGCAAAAGCCTATATTATATGTGGAAAGAATGATCCAACAGGCACAGATTTTCTATACGTTGTGAGAATATTTACTTATATGTATTTATTTACATAGTGTTAAATCACCCCAGCTTTACAACTCTGGTTGGTGTGCAAGACAGCAATTTTAAAGTATAATCACATCAGTAAAACAATACTAACCTTCCTGGGAGCCAGGAGCAAGTGAACCAACCAAGTCACAAGGGACAGAATTTCCATAAAATAACTGAGAAGGCCTGTCATCTACCCCACACTCTCCTCCTGTTAAAGCAGCACCTTACAAAGGCCTCCATTCATTCATTCATTCATTCATTCATTCATTCATTCATTCATTCATTCATTCATTTATTGGTTCAATTTATATGCTGCCCTCCTCCGGAGACTCAGGGCGGCTTACAATGCTTTAAGCAATAGCCTTCATACTTTTGTATATACCTGCTTAGTGGGGCTTTTGCCTCCCCTCCCAAAGTGGTGTTCTTTTTTATACAAAGTCAGTTTATTGCCCCCACAATCCGGGTCTTCATTTTACCTACCTCGGAAGGCTGGAAGGCTGAGTCAACCTTGAGCCTGGTGAGATTCGAACTTGCAGTAATTGCAGGCAGCTGGCAGCTAAGTGCTATTTAACAGCGCTTTAGTCCACTGCTCCACCAAGGCTCCTTATCTAACATAAGTCAAATTTATTTTGGATAGGGGAGGTTCCTAAGAATTTATATTTTTCTTTGTAGAACATATATAATGCCAATTTTAGTAACTGTTTTAGAACTTGATCTGAACTACCTTTAAAATAGGGAAGAAGTGTCTGCTGATAAAAAGGCTTACAGAGTAAATAAAAGTTCAATAAGTATTAAACTACTTGGCTTATTTGATAGTGCTGATTCACCAACAACAACACATAACTGTCCAATGATTTAACAATATCAGAGAGAGAGATTGTTTTGGCCAATTGTAACCACAATAACATTAACATAAAACCCAAAATCATACAGAACAATTCCAAAATATACAAGAATAGAATAGAATAACAGAGTTGGCAGGGACCTTGGAGGTCTTCTTGTCCAACTTCCTGGTTAGGCAGGAAACCTTACACCACTTCAGACAAATGATTATCCAACATCATCTTAAAAACATCCAGTGTTGGAGCATTCACAACTTCTGGAGGAAAGTTGTTCCACTGATTTATTTTTCTAACTACAAATTGTTCTACAATAACACATTACAGAAATGTACATAATTCACCAATTTGATTTACTAGTTGAATAATAAATATTATATCAAGTCAAATATAGTGAGGGAATGCCCTAACAGAAGGTATCCAGGAGACTCTAGGGACTTTCTCTGCATAACAACGGCAGCTACTGACTGGATCTCCAAACTCGACATTAAACTTTGAAATGTTGTTTCTGTTTTTTTTTTTAGGTTTTCTTACTGCTTTTTATTGTTTTTATTGTTTTTAATCTGTAAAAATGAAGTGTTTTAATATTGTGTGTGACCAGCCATACGCTAAATAAATAAATAAGTCAAATATGATATACTATAATTATGGTAAGTGAGAAATCTGATATCAGCATAAAATGAAATCAGATAGGTTCTCAGACTGTAGAAGTCCCAGCATAGTCAAGATCAACATTTGTTTAATGTGTTTTATTTTAGTTTTCCTGGTGTCAAGAAAAAAGTCTGCAGTCAACATCTCCTTTCCGTTAGTCTTTCTGTGCTCTGATTCAATGTAGTGTCCAGTTGTGATACTATCTTTGGATCCTTTCTGAAGATGGACTATAGCAATAGCACTTAGACTTATGTACTGCTTTATAGTGCTTTACAGACCTCTCTAAGTGGTTTACAGAATCAGTATATTGCCCCCAACAACCTGAGTCCTTAGAAGAATGGAAAGCTGAATCAATCTTGAGCTGGTCAAGATTGAACTTGAGCTGCTGGCAGTTGGTAGAATTAACCTGCAATACTGCATTCTAACCACTGCACCACCAGGGCTCCTCTATATCTTTACCATTAGTGTTACTCAATAAAGTGCCACCAAATAATTTGAAATAGGTTCGTGTTCTTCCATAATGCACAATACTACCCTACATCATTTTCTATATTTATTTTATTAATTCAATGAATGTTTATAGATCTGTAATTATATGATGACCAAAAAAACCCACTAATTTTTTTTCATCAGTGGGAACAAATACTGAAGACAATGAGGCAAAATGTTGGGGTTTCTGCTTCCTGTAAGAAAGGCATTCATGAGAAATAAGCACCCACTTAATTGTGTGCTGTTTTAGTAGTGTGGGTGTTTTTGCATGTTTTATCCAAAACAAAGTGTAAATGAAACTATATTCTAATTTCAGTTACAGAAGAAAGTGTAGGAGTAGACTTGTGTTAGTATATGGTTGACAAAAATGTAGGGGGACATCGGAAGCAGCTTTTTGATTAACAATTCATCTGATCAAGTGAGCTAAATGTCACAAAAAGTTATACCTTTTAATCAAATGTATTAGTCAAAAAGATGCTACTAGACTTGTATGTGTGTACATACACATGTAAGTGCGCACACACTTTTTTTTTCTTTTTTGGCCACACAAAGGAAAGGTATCAGGGTAAAAAATTCAAGCTTTTTTGAAGTACCAAATATAGTAAGAAAGAAAATGTCTAAGAGAACAATTTATCAAAACAACCCACATAAAATGCAAATGTGATGTAATCTGGCTGCTATAACTTGCAGCAATATGTGGATTAGGTAAAGATTCTGGCCGGCTGCACATTATTTTATGTGTACATACCCAATTTAATTAACAGTGATAAAAACTATAAACATATCCATTGAAGCTTGCTGAGAAAGAAATTACCACCTTGTGAATAGTACCTTAGTTAAGCATAATGAAATCTTTGAAAATGCAATCAATGGCAAATCAAAGATGAATATCTGTAAATATCTGTTTTAAAAACATTGTTATCATTGTGGGGGTTTTGGCCTTCAAAAGTTTGTATTATAATTCATGGGAAAGGGAGCTGATCTTCTATAATTTTAAATTTTAGAAGCATAAAAATGTTGGTATTTTAAAAGATAGAAGTGTTTTTGTTTTATATATGCATCTGTTACTGCAAAATCCAATTAACCTTGAATTGTTATACCTTTGAATCTTGCATTCAAGCCAGCCTCTAGAAAACAGAGTTGCTTGGGGCATAAGAAAGGGTTTAGAGGTCATGGATGAAGGAAAATTAAGACATTTGAGAAATGGATAATGAAAAGTTTTTTGAACAATTGACTCTGTTGTTGAATTCCCCAAGTGAGCATGTTTGTGAGGAGCTAAATGAAAAAGTGCTTATTGTGTCATTAACTTTGCTTAGTTTTTGTGAAGTTCCATGGGAATTGCAAGACCTGATTTCTATTAGGTTTTTTTTTTCCCAAAAAGAATTATCACAGAAAGTCTATTATTGTAAAAAAAGAAAAAAAAATATGTGTAATTTATATAATTTATGTGTATTTTTTTTTAAGATTACTTAATGGATAAACCAGCCCTGATAAGGCTGTGTTTTTTCTATTGTCTTTTGTTGAATGAGTTCATTAGAATAAATATTTGGCAGACCGGTTAGCCAAAAAATAGCTAACTTTTTGCTATTTGCTATTCATAAAATAGCAAACTTTTTAAAATAGCAAACTTTTTTTTAAAAAAAGTTTATCTTAAGTTATCTGTTCTAATATTCAGTTTGTTTTAAAAATTTAGCTGCATCTTGATTTGACTTCTTGAAATTTCAAAAACATTTAAACATAATCAATTTTATAGTAAAATAATTCCTCCTCACTAAACCATTCAAAAAAAATTATTCTGGATGTTTACTCTCAGTTTCAAATTATGTCAGAAGGTATATGAGCAGTGGTGATGCAATGGTTAGAATGCAATACTGCAAGCTACTTCTGCTGAGTGCCGGTTGCCAGCAGTTCAGCAGTTCGAATCTCACCAGCTCAAGGTTGACTTAGCCTTCCATCCTTCTGAAGTCAGTAAAAGCAGGATCCAGATTATTTCTGACTTTGTAAACTGCTTACAGAGGGCTGTAAAGCACTGTGAAGTGGTATATAAATCTCAATGCTACCAGTATTGCTATAAGTCATAGAAACAACAGAAGGTTTCCATAAAGAAAATATCACTTCTCTCTAGTAAGAAGATGTGAAAAATGTAAGCACAGTTCTCCATATTTTAAAAGTTAATTTATTGTTTTATCCTCTCTGTTATGGAGCAACACGTGGAGGTGAGGGCAGTGTGAAATTACCAAAAGAGCCTTGTTTGATAAACTCAAAAGTCTATATAATCCTGCATCTTTTTTTTCTGGACTGCTGGAGGGAAACTAGTAAGGTAGGAACAAGGATATTTCTCTTCTATTTGGGTGTTGAAAATAACTGTCATTGAAAAGAAAAGTTTCACTTATGCCTAGTAAGAATTATTAGGCATAATAACTACAATTAATTAACCGCCTTTGAAGTCATCTAAGCTCTGGAAGTGGATTTCATAATAGTTGTGTGTCTGCTCGAGTTCACCGCTAGTCACTGGCTGACTGAAGTTTTGGTATTATGAGAAACAGCATGAAGAATTTAGTCTTCTCTTCACTCCAATCATATTTGGAGGTCATTATCACATTATGAAGAGTAAGGAAAGAAATACATTACTCCCCTCCTTTACAAAATACTAGATCTTGAATTTTCCAATGGCTGAATGGTCAAATAAAAATATTTCCTTATTTTACATTCCAGGGTTCTATTAAATCATGATCCTATCAAAGATTGAATTTCTTGCACTGCTCTAAAGTTACCAAATACTGAGATCATTAATTACTATTTCTTTATTTCATGAGTCCATTTTTATATACTGTAGTGAATTCTTTTTTTAAAAAAAGTTAAACTTATTCATTTATTTACTTAATGTACTGTATACAGCTACCCATTTATCCAAACAAACTCTGGGTGTTAAAAAAAGGAAGATATTCTTAAACCAAATAAAAGACAAACAAAAAAATAAATTGAGGCTCAGAAAATCTCAGTAACTAATTAGATGTAATGATGCCAGAGTTCCTGTCACTAACATCTTAGCCCCATTGCCTGGGTGAAGAGCCTTCTGAAAGGGCAAGCCATATTTTGGGGCAGGGGAGAGCTATTCCATATGACAGGTGTCCTGACAGTAAGACTGGCTTCCTGGGATCTATGAAGTGACTGATTCATTGAGGGCACCTGGGGCATGAACACTCTTCCAGATTGATTAGAAACCTCTGGGGAACAGCAATCATTCTTGAGACAGATAAATCTACTAGACAAGAAAATGAGCAAGTAACAGCATCCAAGTATGGTCAAGGATAGTCAGTCAGTGTTTGAAAGCAAAAACAGTCATGAATTTTCAAACTAAGTCTTTAACAGATTTAACAACTTTGAGTTGCAGGTAGACATGGACTCGATAAAAGGGAAGTAAAGTTTTTAATTTGATTATTTTTCTTAGAAGGAGCCTGGGATGGCTAATTAAAAGACTAACTTTAAAGATTTACCCCGAGGATGGCCATTTTTAAATAAAAAATGCAAGAGTAAAGCTAGGTGTTTTTTTTTTCTTTTTAAGACATATCCTTTGACTTAATTAAAAGTAATGGATTCCTAAATTCGATTAGCAACAGACCAGTAAACAAAATATAATCAAGATCTTTGTGTAATTGTATGTGAGGGTTGTTGCTGTTCCTGGTAATATTTATATGTGTGTGTGTGTATGTGTATGTGTGTGTGTGTGTGTGTGTAAGTTTTCTGAGGTTTTCGCGGGTGTTTGTATGTAGGTCTTTGGTTATTCGGGTCTTCTCCCGCATAAAAATGGAAGTGTCTTGGCGACGTTTCGACGAAGTCTCATTCGTCATCTTCAGGCTGGTGTTCTTGGCTTCATGCTTCTAGGAGCATGAAGCCGAGAACACCAGCCTGAAGATGACGAATGAGACTTCGTCGAAACGTCACCAAGACACTTCCATTTTTACTCAGGAGAAGACCCGAATAACCAAAGACACACACACACACACACACACACACACACACACACACACACACACACACACATATATATATATATATATATATATATATATATATATATATATATATATATATATTAGTACAAGAATGGACTGTATGTCAATGTTTTGTGATGTCAGCTATACAAATACAACTATTAAAAGTCACATGATCAGAATTCCTGCATGTATGAGCTCCTTTGAAACAGGTCCTCCAGTCTCTGTCAATTCTCAGTTGAGGATTGAATGAACCCATCCATCTCAACATAGAGATGCACCAATATATGTTTTATTCCAAATAAACTGGAAAAGAATCAGGCAGAGTGTTAAAAAATACTATTTCATGTAGTTCCTAATTAATGCCAATAAATAAATCCATCATCATTGTGAAAAAAAAAGCATCCATTAATTCACAGTAGATGTTCTGCAAAAGTATGCAAAACAGATATTTTCTGTCTGTCAAGTCTGGGCTTTTGTGAAGTTATGAATTACAATTTATATCAGTTGTTGAAAAATAGATTATAACACCTTCCTAATCTGTTAATATTTTAATTTAAAACATTATTCAGGGGAAAAATAAGTTGATGAAACCCTATTTCTCCCTTCTACTCTATTTCTATTTATTAATCTATTAGTATAACAAGAGAATGAAATAGAAGAAATAACTGCAGAGCAAAGTGTGAGAAGCACATCAACAAAGTTTGTCTTCATACTCCAAAATTAAAGTACATATTAAGCCTTCTAGTTCTGATTCACTTTAAAATTCTGCAGGTTTTTATATCATTTTTCAAGGTCACCACTCTACAATATCTTGAACTATTCAGGTGCTTTAATCTGAGAAAACCATTTGTTTCCCTCTGTAAATTATTCAAGGCACCAAGGAATTTGCAAGAGAACATATGGAGAGGATATTGCTCATTGAAACCTTTCAAGTTGATATTTAATCTGGTTTATTAGGATTTTCAAAGTATGATTAATGGATGCTCACTGAACTTTTTAGTGTTGCTGAAGTTCTGCAACAACTGAGATTAGGGGTTGATTGGGAAAAAATGTATAAGGTTGTTAAACTAACCTTTTCTCTGCAAAAGAAAAAAGAAAGAAAAGAAAAGTTTTCTGAAATCTTTTGTGATGTTCAATCTATAACCAAGAGCAATAATATATAAATACCATAAGCCCTTTTTTATTCTTTCTAACCAAACAAAATGTGGAAAGAAAGATACTTTCTATCACCGGGCTAATTCTGTAGAAATGGGGAAGAACAGGTCTAAATTTGATGTGATGGGAGAAGCTGAAGAAATGAACCAGATGTAGTTTGGTGTTGCAGAGGAAAAAAAATAAACCAATTAATCCTAGTGAAAACATTAATTTTTCCACCTCCCTACTGTATATTCCCACAAAGAACTGGAAAATTTGACAAGGAGTCAGAGGTTGCTCCTGCTTCCCCTGATTTTTTTTTGGCCTGGTTTGGTCATTGTGTTTCTTTGTTTAGATAAGGATATATCTCTGAAACACGGCATAGGTGGATTACCACAAACCAGAGGTGCTATTCATCAGGTTCTGACCAGTCAGAACCAGTAGCAGCAATTTTGAGTAGATCAGAGAACCAGTAAATACCACCTCTGACTGGCCCGCCCCCATCCATTCTCTGCCTCCCAAGTCACAGCTGATTGGGAGGAAATACAATATCCTTCCCCCAGGAGTGGGGAGGGAATGGGGGCTTTGCAGTATCCTTCCCCTGGAGTGGGGTAGGAATGGAGATTTTACAGCATCCTTCCCCTGCCATGCCCACCAAGCCACACCCACAGAACTGGTAGTAAAAAAGATTGAATCCCACCACTGAGCAAACATAAGTATAAAAGTCACTGTGTTGTAGTGATAGGGTACTGAACTAGAGATAGAGAGACTCAAGTTCAGCTCTTCTCTTAGCCATAGAAGCTGGCTGGTTACCAGTCATTTCCTCTCAGTTCTAGACTGGAAAGTTGAAAATGTCTATCTGCCAACCTAATCTGGACCAGCCTGGTATATTATAGTCCAAACCTTCAGTGATTTTTTTTTTAATCTCTGCATTGCCAAATACTAGTTTCTTTCTGATGCCTGTAGGTAAGTATCTAATTAATCCTGTACATCTTAAAGATATTCTCATATAATGTTGCACTAAGTGATAAAATGCAACTTCAGAAGCTCTGCATCACTTATGTGTTAGGGATAAAATGAAGGCAACAGGGCAGGGGGAAAAAAGACATGGCCAACAAATGTTTGCATCATAAGGTGAGGTTTTCCAGCAATCTGAAGTCAAACATCAGTATGCTGATTATATCCAATTATACATCTCAGTCCTGAGATAACCAGGAACGCTGTCAAAATGTTAGCCCAACGTCTAAATATCATATGGGTCTCAGTGGGGAGAAATAGGCTCAAGCTCCAACCTGATGAGACTGAATGGCTATGTTTGTTTGGGGTCCCTAGTTCTAGGGACATTTCATCTGTAGTCTTATGGAGTTGCACTCTCCCATATATTTGTTGTGCACAATCTTGTAGTTAATCTTGGACTAACAAGTCCTTCTCAATTAGCAGATGGTAACTGTGACTGAGAAGCTTTCGACAGTTCCATAAGGTGTGCCAGTTGTACATTCTCCCCAACTGGAAGGCTCTTTGAGTGGCTCTTGCAGTCATCACCTTAGAGTTGGATTACTGCAACATGTTCCACATTAGACTTTTCTCAAAACCTAAGCCAGTTTAGAATATATGGGCAGTGTTAAGCATACATTGGCATGTGCATGATTCACCATTGTCCTGCAAGTTACCCCGATTGCCAATGAGTTTCTGGGTGCAATTCAAGATGCTCGTTTTCACCTATAGTCCTGGTGCTGCAGTGGTTAGAATGCAGTATTGTAGGCTAACTCTGCCTACAGCCTGGAGTTTGATTCTGACAGGGCTTGAGGTTGACTCAGCCTTCCATTCTTCCAAGGTCAGTAAAATGAGGACCCAGATTGTTGGGGGCAATTTGTAAACTACTTAGAGTAAAGCACTATGAAGTTTAAGTCTAAGTGCTATTACTATTGCTATAAAGCTCTTCATGCCATAAGGCCTGGTTATCTGAGGAACATTTATTTTTAAATGTTTCTGCCCATCCAATGAGGTCAGGGAATGTAATATTTCCATAACTCCTATCCTCTGGACAGATATTTCACTAGAAATCCATGCCACTCCCACTTATATTCTTAAAACCTAGTTGGTTCTCTCAGATCTTGAGATAGGACAGTTGTGAAGTTTCTATTTTGAAGAGGAGGTTTGTGATATTGAGTAAGCCTTCTGCTTGTCTGCATGTTTTATATATGTCAATTCAAAAAATTATTCAGAATCATTCAGAAGTCAAGACGGGGTGATAGATTGAAACTGAATTA
Source organism: Masticophis lateralis (assembly GCA_030761175.1). Lineage (NCBI taxonomy): Eukaryota > Metazoa > Chordata > Lepidosauria > Squamata > Colubridae > Masticophis > Masticophis lateralis. The sequence goes on along the minus strand of JAUDYJ010000003.1, from coordinate 82,813,272 downwards.
AATGAATAAAATAATTGCATTTTATAAAACATAGAAAAATTATGCCAAAAAAGACTTAGTGATCCATCTAATTTACCCTTTGAGTTTATTTCTTTTTTGTTTCCTTTTTATTTATTATTTTATAGTTTATTTTTATTTTTAAGTATCATTCAATTTATTTAAATTATTTAAAAAACTAAGTATTAATCATTTTTATTTTATTTTACATCAGTAGAAAAAGAACCTTATTCAGAATCAGATATATTTTGCTTTATATGTTTAAAATTTTTTAATGACATAATAGAAACTTATTTTTAAAAAAGTAAATTGAATAGTGATAAATAATGGTGTATCTTTAGGAAGCAAACAAATAAAAAGGTTGCTAAAGCAGATCTGAATCATTTCAGAAATGTTACCATGCCTATTAAATTTATTTTACTTTGTTTAGATCTGGGTAGAACATCTTTCTTAATTTTGTACGATTAATCAGCGAAGCAAAGTGTATCTGGTGTGTGCAGAATGAATTGGCTTATGTTTGAGTGACATATATAATGTCAGAATATATCAGAGTATTCATGACGGGCGTGAATCAAATCTATCAAAGGCTATAAACGAAATCCAGTCAGAAAGAACTGAAGTTGCTGATTTCAGCACTTTCATTTTAGAAATTCACATCCATTTCACATAAAGAGCAGGATGAACAAGATAACCTTTCCCTACAGAATATATATAGAAGTTTGCCAGTTGCCATAAATTCTCAAGCAGTGTGTTTCTATATGCTAATTTTAGGTACCCTGGAAGAGAGAACTTTTTTTTTTTTTTTGGCCAGGATATAATGTAGCCTTGCCAACTTGCAACCAATCAAGTTGAACAGTACCCTTCTACTCAATAGATACCAAAAGAAAAAGAAAAAAGAAAAAGAGGTAGGCCAATCCCTTGAGATTGAATGTGAATTCCTCATCATCCACAGCTGTTCTAAAGCCCCGTGGTGTGATTTTACCCACTTCCCCAGAATGGATTCCAATTAGTGGTGGGTTGCCCCCAGTTCGCACCGGTTCTGTAGAACCGGTAGTAAAACCGGTGGGAGGCTCCGCCCACCAACCCCGACATCATCAAAATGTGCTTCTGTGCTTGTGCAGAAGAGCGTGCACATGAGTGAAGCGAGCCCCGTTGCGAACCATTAGTAAAGGTAAGTAGAAACCACCCCTGATACCAATCCAAAATATGAGTATCTTCAGCATCACCAGAATCCACTCAGGCCATAATTTATATACTTTTCCCTACTGTAAAATACTGATTAAGCAAAATACAGAGAAGAGAAAAGAGTATTGATAGAAGTATTCATAATTATTGCTATATCACTTTCTTTGAATATTGGGTTGTCCAGTATTATCCAATGTTATGTTATCTCAGTTATCTCTTGATCTCTGAAGGTATGGCCTCCAATTCTGGCCACTTCACTGCTATCTTCTGGTAATTTTTTCCCTCTTACCAGTGGAATCATTACCTATTCATGACAATGACAGAGATAACCATAAGCCTTTCTAATGTGATTTGTGATAATGTGTTTGTAGTGAGGGCATCTGTTATATACTCATTCCTACTTCTAAAGCCAGCAATAGCCTAGCTGATCTATCCCATCTCATTATCAGCTTCATGGATGAAAAACAGCAGTATTTTGCATATGGCCATAAAATATGTTTGCATCAACGTTTAATGTCATTCGTTGCTATTTTAATTTAGCACAGTTCTTCCACAAATCTCATAATGCTTGGTTTGTTTTGAATTAAATTAACACAATGAAAGAAAATGTGTTAATAGAACCCTCTGTTTATGCATTTTTTCTTCAAAGTGCACTAAATTACCACTACTTCTCAAATGTAATTATACTGTACCTGTTGCCCACTGTTTTGTATACTGTAACTCTAACACTATTTTCTTATCATATCTTTTCTGGGTGTGGCAGTTTACAATTAACCCCCCTACACACACACACACACACACACACACACAGAAATATGCCATTTATCAGCGCATTCCTGCATCCACATTGCTTTAGCTATTCAAATATCTGTATGTATGTATGTATGTATATATGTATAGGTATGCAAGTTTTGGTGTATTTGGATCTTTTCCCTGTAAGATTGAGAGTATCTTGGCAATGTTTTGATGAAGTCCCACTCTTCATCTTCAGGCTGGTGTCTTCAGCTTCGTGCTTGTGTGAGGAAAGCACAAGTGGGACCTCATTGAAACGTCGCCAAGATACTCTCAATCTTACTCGGAAAAAGACCCAAATACACCAAAACTTGCATACCTCTACCCATGAAAATCTATGAAAATATATAAACAACCTGGTTCGAATCCCAGAAGGATATGGCTAGCTGATGAGAGCTAAATAGCTTGAAATAGATCCATATTAATCTCCCTTTATTTCTTTGTTGGTAAATATAAATTTAACACAATACACACACACACACCACACACACACACACACACACACAAATACAATGCAATACAATTTATTATTACAGTTATTATTATTACAGTCTTAGACCAGAACAAATAAAAGCACTCAGTATATATACACTTAAAACTTCTAGTATAAAATAATAAATAACAACTAAAATCTATAATAAAATTCAGTGTCAATTATAAATGGTCTGACTATACAATAGTTGCAATCCCTAAACTGTGAGGCCCATTGTAGGGTCAACACTAAAAGGGAAATGACTAAGCAGTGCAAAGGGTTTGCCACAATTGTTATATAACAATTGTTATATAACATCACTATAGTGGAGAAGACGTGTTTGTATCGAATCCCCAGTGCTGCTGTGCAGAAGCTGGCCACCTGTCCTGTAGTTATGTTCATCCTTAAGCAGCCACTGAAGCTAGGTAGTGTCGGAATGGCCAGGATACCTAGCAGTTATTGGCAGAATATGTTTTTTCCTAATCTCCGTATAAAAGGAACATCTAAGGAGAATGTGACCCACAGTCTTCAGCTCTCCTGAGCTGCAGGGACAGAGTCTTTCTGTGAATGGTATCCTTTTATACTTGCCATACAGGACAGCCGATGGAAGCGCATGGCACTGTGTGAGTGCAAATGCTTTATGGTGGTTTGCTGACTCCAACTGACTAAGATAGCTGGCAGGAGCAATAACACATCTAATGGCATCTGGAGCCAAAAACAGTGGAGCTATCCCTAAGTCTGCCTGCCTCTCGATGTCTTCCACCCTTTGTCACAAGGTTTGTCTTGCTGGATCATAGTCCATCTTGAGTATTAAAGCTGGGGAGAAGCCTAGTTTGGCAAGGTTGGACTCAACAGCCTTGATCCATGATGAAGAGAATATGTCTTGAAGGATTAATGGAGCCAGACCTTGCAGAAAGAAGTTAAGCTTTAGCCAGAGATTTAAGGATGTTATACAGATTCATGCAAGAAAATGACATATTTATTATCATCTTATGGAAGAGAAGTGATATGTTAGTTTTCCTGAAGCTTTAACAAGAAAGTTGTGAGGCGTCTTGGGGATAAGGACTGGGAAAAGAAAATATGAAAGGGGACATGAAAAGAAAAGAAAAATAACTAAATTGTTTCATGTCATCTGCCTTTCTGCTTCAGTGAGTTTTCACCTTTTCCCCCCACAGCAATTGAAAAGGCATTAGCAAATGAAAAGAAAAATGGGGAAGCATCCTCACCAGAATATACCCAAAGGAAATTTTCAAAGCTTGAAAATTATGAAATGCCAATTGAGACTGGAGTTTCTTTGGATAGAGTGTTCTTATGGTTGTCCTTTTGGATGTGTTAGTTATTCCTGAAGGAGTAGAGGCATACCTTGGGAATACTCAGTGATGCACCATCATCCATAAAGACTAAACAATTGCAGTGACAATTGGAATTTGGTCACACTTTGATCAGATTGTTGACTCACATTTTGATAACCTCACATCCCATTTACTGTGTAAAAAAAAATTATATTGTGGGACGCATCATGAAATATAAGGAAGAGACATCTAAGGGCAAAATACAGCCACATCTCTGGCTTATATACCTAGTCATTGCCTTATTTCAATAACTCCACTGCACTGATAGCTGAAATTAAGTGAAATTAGAGATATTGCTATTAATCTATTAACAAGAGCCAGTTTGATGAAGTGATTAAGGCATCAGGGAGAGCATGAGATCTAGTTCTGCCTTAGGTACAAAGCCAGCTGTGTGATCTTGAGTCAGTCACTCTCTCCCTTAAACCTAGGAAGAGGGCCATGAATCACTTCCAAAGTGAAAAAATGAAGGAATTTTTCCAGTGGTGGGTTGCTACCAGTTCTCCCCAGATCAGGTGAACTGGTAGCGGCAGTGGTGGGAGGCTCCACCCACCCTCCTGGATGTCTCTGTGCATGCACAGAAGCTTCTGCACATGCGCAGAAGTGTTGTGCGTGTGTGTGAGCGTGCACATGCCCATGAGATAACTGGTAGCAACGGGATTTGAATCCCACTACTGGATTTGTCCCAGCAGTTGTCCAAAGTCAATACTGGTTTGAAGCCACAACAGAGGAGAGGAGAGGAGAGGAGAGGAGAGGAGAGGAGGAGAGGAGAGGAGAGGAGAGGAGAGGAGAGGAGAGGAGAGGAGAGGAGAGGAGAGGAGAGGAGAGGTATTACATTTGAAACAGCTTGGAACCAGAATGCCTTCTGGCATACCTAATCCAGTGTGAATATGATCAGATGTTTTATTGGTTATTATATCCCGTAGAGATTAATTTCATATCAACTAAGAGGGATTTTTTCCCCCCCGATGTTAAAGGGATGCTTTGGAACAGTCATGTTCTAGAGATAAAACATCAATTCAATTTGTTCCAAAAATTTGCTGGAAAATATTTGTAGTAGTCACCTTGGGATTTGAGAGTATATAACATTGTGGGGGAATTTCTTGAGGTCTTCCTTGGTTTGTTTGTTTTTTGCTATATGAGTCTAGGTATTTTACTGATACATTTAACATGTTTTTATATTAAAGGTAAATGTTATTCCATTTCATTTTTAAAATATAGATCCTTGGGGAATTGCATGAAAAATGATAAATTATTTAAAATAAAAAAAGACTTGGATTGAAATTACCATATCCAAAGATGCAATTCGGTGGGGGGTGGGGGCTTGATACTTAAGAAGAACATCTGAAAAATGTTGAGAAAATATGCTTCACTAATTTCCCAAGTGATGTGGGTGGAACTTCTTTACATTACACCTCCAGCCTTCAGGATATATTGACTAAGCTGAGTTGAGAAAGTATACTTTAGTGATACCTCTAGTTATTATTATTTTGTTCCATCTTTCTTGCATGTTAAAATACATTAAACTTATTTCCCTTTCAAAATTTGCTTATATATTTTTTTTGGCTGAGAGAGATTTGGATCTTAAGTATTTCACTTCAGCCTCAAAAGGCATAATTTGGAGACTTGGTCTTTTGGAACTTTTGCTTTCTCAGTTTAGCTGAACATCGGTGAAATGGAGTGTAAACAAAGTAACCTTGTAATGATCATGAGGTTTTCCCTTGTGTAAACTATCTGTAAAGAAATAAAGAAATTCAGAAGAGTTCCATATTGACAGTTGTGGTTGCTGTCCATCTGCCTAAGTTTTAAACTAGCACTGGGCATATGATTCATAAAATTCTCAGTTATCTCAGCTGGATAAATACTTCATGATTAAAAAATAATAATTATTTTTCATCTCTGTTTCAAAGCCGAAGAGCCAGCACTGTCCGAAGATGTCTCCGTGGTCATGTGGCCAGCATGACTAAATGCCAAAGGTGCACGGAATGCTGTTACCTTCTCACCAAAGGTGGTCCCTATTTTTATACTTGCATTTTTTACATGCTAGGTTGGCAGAAGCTGGGATAAGTTACAGGAGCTCACTCTGTTATGCAGCACTAGGGATTCAAACTGCTGAATTTCCAACCTTTCAATTGACAAGCTCAGTGTCTTAGCCACTGAGCCACTACCTCCCTTATTAACAACAACAACATCCACAACAACATCATCAACAACAATAACAGCAATATTCTGACTGAGGAGTCCTTGGTGCTCTGATGATGTTACCTAGTTTGGGTAATGAAACATCTGCAAGAAAGCAAAAAAAACTCAGAGAGCACCAAGGACCCTTCATTTCAACCCAGAGCTACAAATATTCTCCTTTATTGGTAAAATTCTGACTCTTTGAAGAATGCTTGAGACTTCGTGCTTTTTGGACAGTGGACTGTATATTGAACTGTAAAGTATTTCCAAAAGTACCTCCCAAGGTTCTTTACTTATGTTTCAGTATTTCCTACATAACAGGAATTGTTCCTTTTATCTGCAACTTGTTTCAGATAAAGCTCTATTTGCAATGTGTTTCTGTTTAGATTCGAGTGTTTTTTCAGTCTATGTTTTATTTTATAGCAATAGCACTTAGACTTGTATACCGCTCCATAATGCTTTACAAATCTCTCTAAGCAGTTTACAGAATCAACATATTGCCCCCAACAATCCGGGTCCTCATTTTACCGACCTCGGAAGGATGGAAGGCTGAGTCAACCTGAATCAAATATATATCTGAATAGAATGATGGTTCTTCATGATTTAGTCCCATCCTTTGGCTTTTAAATTTTATACATTTCTTATGCACTTGAAAATAGGCTGTGCTATAGCTGGTAACTTTAAGTTACATATAGAGGTCAAATTTTCTATCATTAAATACCCTAAAAAGCAGAAAAGGAGAAGGAGAAGGAAGATGAGAAGGAGTAATTTAAAAGATGAACAGAGTTAGAAATGTCCTGAAATGTCAAATATTTTGGCAGTCATTGGTTCCACTTCATTTTGATGCCTACATCAATGAAAAGTAGGCAAGACTAGGACAAAACTAAATGTTGATTTCCACATTTAGGTTTTGTTATTATTATTATTGACTGAATATGTGCCATCTGGCTATTGTCAACCCCCAGTGGCTACATAGATATTGATGATGATAATCCTATATTTCAAGTCTTCCACCAGAGCACTTGTCACCACTGTTAACTCAGCCCATACACTTTGCTGCTGGTTATCCTCTTTTCTTCCACCTCGCTCTTTGCATAATTTTCTTAAGCAGGTTAATTTGAGCTTTAACATTTGTGCCTCAGGTGAATAATATGGGTCTATTTGTTCACTGATCCATTTGTTTGTGTTCTTGGCTCTGATTGTATTCCCAGGAGTGTTCTCAAACATCAATGTTCACAAGTGTCAATATCCTTTATCATGCTTCTTCAAAAATCAGCTTTCACTTCCAGAGTGTATCACAGGGAATATCAGGGCTGGCCTTATTTCTTGCTTGTAGAAATGATTACGATATTTGATCCCTTATAAAATCAGTCTGGATACAGATTTCAAAAAAGTATTTGAAAAATAATTTTGACTATCCAAAGTATTGGGGAGGAGGGGTTTAAATAGAAAAAAGGCTAACTCATTGTTGTCAAACTTTAAGTATTGTTCCTGCTATATAGCAAAGTCATCAAACTTAGCATCATTAACTGTTCTGCTTACCTGGCTTTCAATACTAATTATATTAAATACAGGTGAATTGCACTGTCTTAAAATAGAATTAATGAGGATTCCCATTGAGAGTGCAATTGGTTAGATTATTAAACAGCATCTGTGTTCTGTCAATTATGGTAATTTTACTGTTTTAAAGAGCATTTTACATTTCCTGGTGGGAATATAACTGCACTCAGCATATGTTTATTAAGCCACTTAGCAAACAGAGCTTTATTAATGAATCTTCAAGTTAAACTATTCCACTCTGTACTTTTTAATTACAGTCTGTATGTCTATGTTGTTAAAGTGCTTGGTGATAGATGTTCCAAGTAAATATTGATATTGTTGAGAAAAAGCTGTTTAAATTAGAGATATAGCTACTATTATCCAGTCACTGGAAAGCTTCCTGTCTTTTGCCCATTGCCATGCTCTCGTCTCTCCAGTATTCGATGGTAGATATTGAAAGAACCATTGGTTTGAAAGACTTTGCCTCTGTGATTCCAGAGGTGGAATCTACAAAACATCTTCTATTTGGTTGCTCTTTTTATGAAGACACCCAACTAGATTCATCCTACCCTTGATTGGTAGATATCCTGGCTGCACAGATTCAGCCCATGTAGCTAGGTTATGGGCAGCAGCACGGAAGACTCATTGGACCCCGATGGTCCAATTTTCTGCAATATATTCTATGTACCTGTAATTCATTTAAATTTTAGTTATTTGTAATATTGTTGTAATTTTATATGTTTAATTTAATGTAGGCTGCATCCTGGGCTTCACTTATAAGTGTTAGGTTGTTTCATAAATGTATTTTAACTTTGTTTCAAACTTGATTTTATTGTCTATTAAAATAGCTGATTTATATATCCACACAGCACTCTGTTTTTACTGGTCTACGAGAGCAATAAACTGGAAAAAAGTGACTACTGTTAACAATGGATAAGGTATAAGGTAGCCTAGTAATGTAGGTTCCTAATATTATAATACCGCAAATGAATTCAAAACATATTTAGTTCTATACATTTGTGATCCCAAAACTCTCATTGATATGAAATGATCAAACTGCCATAGCAAGCTTCTATAAGCCAATTCCTAAAACAAACTGCTATACTGGTTTGTTGACTTCTCCCAGTATATTTAACACCACAAACAACAGTTCTTCAAATTATTTGAAGGAAAACATTTGTATATCAGCCTTCATTGCATAAAAGCATAGAGTATAATAAGAAATTCTTTTAAAAGACAATTAACAATAATACAATTAATATTCCTTATCATTGTGTTTTTTTTAAAATGTCTGCAAACATTTACTAAATTGTTATGTTTATGCACACTTGAATGTTTGGGTAAAAATATATTATATAGCCATTAGCCTAATATCTAAAGCTGTCAGAACTGTGGCAGAAATGAAAAGTTCTTCTCCTTAGAAGTAAAAGAGAGAAGAGAGGAGGGAGGGAGGGAGAGAGAGAGAGAGAGAGAGAGAGAGAGAGAGAGAGACTGGTTGGCCATATCCACTTCTGCCTCTAGTCCTTTCCATTTTTTGCTTCCACCATATGCCAATTAACATTCCGCCCTAACACATATTGCTTTTATAGTTTTCTTTGAGCATGTTAGAATGTGTCTCTTTTGCTCAGAGGTGGATGTGTCGTCATGTTCCAAGCCCTTTCCCTTTTCCATGTGCATGTAATGACACATACACCATCTGGTCTCTCTCTCTCTCTCTCTCTCTCTCTCTCTCTCTCTCTCTCTCTCTCTCTCTCTCTCTCTCTCTCTCTCTCACACACACACACACACACACACACACACACACACACACACTGTTGCCATTGTGCCATTGCTGGTTTTAAACTTTTTACAGCTTCATATAATGGACACCATTCATTATGAAAAGAGTGCAAGATTTGAAAATTTTGAATCTCTGAAAAAAATTCTGCATTGAGCACTACATTTTAGTTAAATCGTATATTTCAAAAGGGGGATTGTAAAACTGAATCTGAAAAGTTCACTAATCAAATTCATTATTAATATCATATTTCTTTTTCTCTGTATATTTTTGACCGAGTTCTTCGTTTAACTTCTAATAAATAATAAGTTTACTGGTGCCTTTAGTGAGTAGACTAGCATTTGTTCTATTATCACAAATCATATCTCCCTAGAAGCTATTTCACAGCCCTCTTTCATTATTAGTACTTTAAAATATTTTGCCTATTTCCTGGACTTTTCTACCATAATGTCTCACTGGCTGAAATGGAAAATATAAAAGATTGTTCCTTTCAAAATCTTGTTTTGGCTCCCAGAAGACAAAATTATTGCAATCTCTCCATTTTGAACCTCTCACAGCCTGCTTTCAATTTCAGTTCCATAGATTAAGGACAAAATAATAATTTTGGATGAATTTCTAGTTTCAGGTACATTTCATATAGGAATATGTTTATAGTTTACTGAGCCAAATCCAATCTGCTGGTCATGTTGGGCATCCTAGCCATAGCTCTTCTGTTTTCGTTATCCAAGATTTTGAGTTGGGGTGGGTGGCTGGGATATCTATTACCAGGCCCCCATATATATATATATGATTTATGGTTTGTGCTCAGGTTTTGGAGACAAAGCTTTTGCAGGCCTAGATTATTCATTGTGGAATAAATGAACTGTGGTGACTGCTTCACTTTGCTGCTCTCATATCTGCTACAATATCATTATACGGAATATCTCCAAACACCGCTGACTGTTTCTCAGGGCATAGCAAAAGTCTACCCATGTCAGACCCTCATTATAGGAGGTGAAAGCACATCTCAGTTGAATAGACAATAAAAAGAAGAGGTCTACTTAGCTAATGGCTTGCTGCCATACAGCACTGATGATCATCATTTGGTTGAAGGAAGCACAAATTATATACTGTACCTGAGACTGGTATTAATCCAAAGGGCTGGATTCAATTACCACTTTCAGGTAATGTAAGCAATGCCTGTTACAAACTATCTAACAATCAAGGCTGCCTTCTGGGATACTCAGTCCAAACAAAGTGATATATGGAAGTCTCCAAGTAGCAATTCTACCAAATGGGGAAGGGTGGAAGCAGTGGTGAAATCCATTTTTTTTACTACTGGTTCTGTATGCCTGGCTTGGTTGCATGGCTTTGTGGGCATGGCAGGGGAAGGATACTGCAAAATCTCCATTCCCACCCCACTCCAGGGTAAGGATACTGCAAAATCTCCACTCCCACCCCATTCTGGGGCCAACCAGAGGTGATATTTGCCAGTTCTCTGAACTGCTCAAAATTTCCACTGCTGGTTCTCCAGAACCTGTCAGAACTTGCTGGATTTCACCCCAAGGTGGAAGTAATTCTAGCATTCATCGGTTTATGTTTATTTTTATGTTTGAAGTTGTGGGATCCCAGCTAAAGAGCAGAGTTTGGCATGGAGTTAGCAGGTTCTTGCATCTTTAATGAAAAAAGGTCAAGTGTCAAACAACTAATGGGAAAATGGGAAATTGTAGGCAGGAAGGATGATAGAGAACTAATATAATCTAAAATAATCACTTCTAAATTTCCTCCATTCCCTTTTTTTCCCAGCCAACATTTAAACCCATTGAATTAATCTATTAGCTGTGACATAATAAAGAGCTAGACACACACACATACAACACACATCTTTCTTACTGTATATATAAAAAACTCAGATATGTATGCATATATAACTAGATATAAATGATTATACACACATAAAGACAGACTGACTAATTATATATAAATCTGAATGTGGATGCCTCAGAATTTATTTTGTTTGATAAATTTGGCCTCCATAAAATATCATTAAACTTGCCAATATATTTGTTTCCTTTCATTTATAAAGCTTTTGACCCTGTGTTAATGGAATAGTCATATATTTGGTCCACATTTAATTGTGTTATATGAATGCCTCCAAACATTTTTTTTTTTGCCTCAGGCACAATAAAAAAAAGGGGGGGATATATCACCTTTTGTGTGATCAACAAATCAAGACAATAATTTTGTAAAATGTGGTGTATATGCATTTGAATCAGTCTACATTCCTGGGGACAGGTTCAACAAATCCATTTGCATTTGTCTTTTCCCTTTAACTGAGGTTGCCCAGGTGACTTCATGACTAAGCAAGACTAAAACTCACAGGGTCCCCATTCCTGGTTTAGTGCCTTTAACCACTGCATCAAAGTGGCTGTCAACCTAATGTTTACTGTACAGTAGTTCAAATCTCTGCAATAGCATGTGCCATATTTGTCAGCAACTAGCTTTCAAGAGTTTTCTCTCCCACTTTCTTTCTTTTATAGTATTTAGGTGCATTATCCAAGGAAGGTTAAATTATTTATTTCTGGTTACAAAAAAACAACAAAGGTGGTTAGAGGGTTGGAGGTTAAAACATACAAAGAATGATTGCAAGAATTGGGTTTGTCTAGTCTAGTGAAAAGAAGGACTAGAAGTGAGCTGAGGGCAGTGTGCCAATATTTGAGGGGCTGTCACAAAGAAGGGGTCAACCTATTTTCCAGAAATCAAGACAGGAACTAATGGATGGAAACTAATCATATAGAGAAGCAACCTAGAACTAAGGAGAAATTTCCTAAATTTCCAGTAGGACAATTATCCAATATTCAGAAGTTGTGGGTTCTCCATCTCTGGAGGCTGGACGTTTTTCCCATTTGCAGAACTGGGGTGGGTGTGGCCTGTACATGACACATCTGGCCCACAGACCACCAGTTTGACACCCCTGGTATAGGGTTTCCTGCTTTGGCAGGGGGTTGGACTAGAAAACCTCCAAGGTTCCTTCCAAATCTGTTATTATGTTATTATGTAAATCTGTTACTAATTCTCTTGTACTGTCAATATGCCACTCATATTTTTAATCCTCATCAAAGAACATAATAATTGTAAAGATTTGACCAAATTTGACAATCCATTTTTTTCTATAAGCAATGCAAGTCTAGTAATTTTTGCATGAAGTATTTGACACAATTTGACCAATGTATAAATAATAAAACTCTCAATTATTAATTGTTGTAAAGTACTTGAGTCTGCATGTTTATTTCTGTGTATTTGTTGGTATTCATATACTATATTTTTCAAAGACAGTGCTGCAACTCAATAGATTTTTCAGTTATTTCAATAGTTATCAGTGTGGGTACTCATGATTTTACTAGGGGAAAAAATAAATAAAATGTAAGCAAATGTAGGAAGATTTTAGCTCCATCCTGTTGATCATTAACACAAATGAAAACCTGCAACTTAGTCTGCATCTTAAATAACACCTAGCTACCAGTAATATTTTCAAAGCTCTCCTTTGTTGTCATTGTCTGACATTCCCATCCAAGTACTCAACATCTACTTATGCTCCCAATAAGAGATACTATCATACTCATTGAACTTTATAAAATCATGACTTATTTAAATATAATTATCCAAAACAAAAGACAGTTTTCCACTGGAAATTAAATTTCTCTATTAAAACTTTGGTGATACCTTATGATTTTTGAGTGAAGTAGAATGTCTCATCATAATTCTATATTGATTAATACAAAACACGTCAGATGAATGTTTACTGTGTTAGAACTCAGATTCAGACAAACCATTTCTTTAGTTTATCTAGCATACATCTTAGTTGGAAATAAGATGTATTTTAGAGGAATTCTTATGATTTAGTAACAGTATATTGAATATGATTGAAAATTGATTTCTCTAACTTTCATGATAGCCAAAGCAAATGACAAAGACTCTAGCTTATTTATTTATATTCTTATTTGTTAGATTTATATTCTGCCTTTCCTTCAGGAGCAAAAGGCAGCTTACAAGATATTTGCTCCTCCATTTTTTCCCTCAGACATAACTCTCTGGGGTGAATTGGGCTGAAGGATCATAACTGACCCAAACTTACATAGTAAGACTCCATGTCCAACATCTTTAATGACTACACCATGTTGTCTATCAAATCATATGGAAAACTTCACTTGTTTAGGATTAGGTACTGTACTGCTAAATATTTGAGCGATGGTGTTTTGTGATGACTACTTTTGAGGCAAAAGGACAGTGTAGAAGTGTTGGCATTCTTTAATTTCTTGCTGGTTGGTTGAGGTTGTATTGTTATCCTTCTTGAAGGCCTTCAAAAGCCCTATCTTCTGTTCCATTTCTTTCCAGAATTCTACTTCTTGACTCTGCCATTTTCACAAGCTATTCTGTTTGATAACTTTTTTCATTTTCATAAAAATGTCCAATTTTTAATTAGACAAAACACAATTTTCAATTCACAAAACACAATTTTGTTAAACCTATCTTTTTTCCTTTCAGTGCCTTCTTTTCTATGAAGAACTATCTAGTCTTATTGCTGATATGAGAGCCACTTTTAGTTAGTTCCTAGACCTTTGCTGATCAAACACTTTTTTTTTTTTTAGTTTTTTATAGGGTTGTTCATTTTGTTAGGAGTTTTTTTTTCTGGATATGTTTATAGGATTTTATCAATGCAATGAATATTTTTTACAATCTTCATTGGGAGAGAATGTCGAGTTTAAGTATTTTTCTGATATGCCTGTAGTCATTGTTAATTTTTAGTTGGTCCAACATTTTGAAAAATGTGTGATAAATTACACATCATCGCTCAGTATATTTTCAGTTCATGCACTGGCTTTCTATTAGTTTTTCCTTCTAGTTTCTCAAAGGAGGTATTACTCAGATATATTTTTACAACTCAGCAACCCATGTTGCTTGCCATCTAAAAATTTTGCCTAATGAACAAATGTTTACATCGACTTGCTCATTTGAGCCTGTGTGTTGAGACGTTAGGCTCCAAAACCAAGGAAGATAAGTGATGATTCTTTCAAGCTGAGTTCTTCATTGTTTCACACAAAACAGAATCTTGTCAAATTGAAGCACTCAACTATCTGTATCTATCATAAACTCAGAGGACTATTAGGGAGAGGATATCTTTGGCCTCTTTATATCACACAAAATATCTAGCCTGAGCTACTTCTTACTCTTCTGAAATGCATTTCCCACCCCCACCCCCCATCAGTTGTATATTGTGTCAGCCATCATGACTTTTTGTAGGATAGTAGAGTTAATTTTTGTTTAAACTCTTTATAAAAGCAATTGGTTTAGTCATTGTTGTATCTTCTGTGGAAAGCTATTGGATGATGAGTAGCAGTTTCTGCCACTTATTTTCAGTCTGAGGACTGCAAATGTGTGCATATGTGTGATTTTCTAAGCTGAAAATCAGGCTGCAAAGGTATTACACTGATTTTACGTAGCCTAGAATAGAAAGTTAGAGTGAATGCAGATATGCACATAACTACTGTATGTGATAAAAGCCAATTTACTTATGTTTATTCTGACAATCAGACTAATATTTCTTTGACTCAATTTAGAACCCCCTAGATTTACGTAAAGTATTTCTTGTCTTCTCAATCAATTGCTCCATTAAATTGCTCCCATCACTATGATGTGCAAGCTATGAAAATTGGCAGATATGGGAAAGCTAGCAGAATATATTCATATTAAATTCATCTAAAAGTCAGTGAGAAATTTGAAAGTCGTCCAAGAGTTTCTGGCTTCTCCTTATTGATTATAACAATGAAGATGTAATGTTTCCTTTTTATTTATTACTTACAGCCGTTTCCAACCAAAGGTTCCCAGAACAATTAGCATTAAATTGAAACATTTAAAACCTCAAAAGTGAGGCTGAGATAACCAAAACAAATTCCAGTTAATGGAAGAGTGCTAGTCAGTCTCAAACAATGTGGAAGTAAAATTGAACGAGAAAAATTTATTAGTGTTTCTAAAAAAAAAAAAAAAAAAAAAATCATGGTTATTTGTTGCATCCCTAACATTTGCAGAAACAGCAAATTGGAATGTCACTTGATGTGACATTAATTCCTGAAATATGCAGTTGCTCCTTTAGCACCTGCCCTTCTCATTCTGATGATGAGCATTTCACTAGTGTTACATCAGTCTTCCCTAATTTGATGCCTTCCAGAAAAATCAGGCTAGGAATTCTGAGACTTTATGCTCTAGAGTAGAGTTTCTAATCTTGGCAGTTTAAAATGAGTGGGTTTTAACTTCAAGAATTCCTCAGCCAGTGTTCTGGGGGTTGAAGTCTATTCACCTTGAAATGAAAAGCACTGATCTAGAAAATAATATCTAGATAATAAAAAGAGAGGAGCTGCATTTCAATAGCCATCAGTGTGAATGTCTCATATTTTGATATTGCACTTCAGTTTTCCCCTGCACAGGAAATTCAAGATATCTATTATCAAAAAAGAGGGGGGGGGAAG
The DNA here is from genome assembly GCA_030761175.1 of Masticophis lateralis. Classification (NCBI taxonomy): domain Eukaryota; kingdom Metazoa; phylum Chordata; class Lepidosauria; order Squamata; family Colubridae; genus Masticophis; species Masticophis lateralis. The sequence goes on along the minus strand of JAUDYJ010000003.1, from coordinate 82,797,477 downwards.
AAACCTTGTGGGACTTTTTGCAGTTTATTAGCATTGACCTCTGATCCATTATATCAAACAGATTGGGGTATCCTCTAAAAGTGATGCATATACCTAAATGTTGATTCTTTGTATTTAACACATACTGTATGTATTGAAAGTAGGAGGGGGCATGGAAGCTTCCGGCCTACTATGGCTCCCAAAGCTGACATATATTTTATTACTGTATTTTCCTTTTATCTATTTTACTCTGGAGTAATATACTGCATTTTATTTTTATTTTATATTTTGATATGGCCATCAATCAATCAATCAATCAGTCAGTCAGTCATATTGAATTCTGGTGATTTATACTTTGGATATTAGGTTCTGCAATCCAGTTAGCTACAATAAACCCAATGGGATTGATTTCTGAATAACTACACAGCACATGGATGTATAGCATAAAATATTATGCAGGTATCATATCTACTATTATTACATAATCAGTTTATTATTATATTTTGATGCATAACTTAATGCGTACCCTCATTAAATCAATCTTGAGTTTTAAATTGGGGCACAAATAACCAGACTCAAATTATGAGACTTTGGACACATTATTTGATGACCCAGCTCTCTTGAAAAATCCATAATGCTGAGAATAGAAGAGGAAAAAGCAAAGAATTATTGGCAGTAAGGTAGAGGGACATGATTACAAAGGTAACACACATATCAATGGAAAACCTGAAAGCCAACATGTGAACAGATCATGATGGAGAAAGACAATCCCTGTGATAGCTAAGAGTCAACAGCAATTTAAGGGCATATAATCAATCAAATTGCCAACTAATGTATTTTGAGTAATGTATTGTATTGCTGCATATCATCCAATGAGGTTTGATGGCTACAGCTGACTGACATTCTGAATAATAAATAAGCTTTTCACATAGTATATTTGTATATCAAATGAAGGGGCTAAGGAATTGTCATCAAGATAGATTTTCCTTATGTTTGAGTTACTTCCTGACTTAACAAAGGCATAAACCTATAAAATTAATGATTTGCCAGCAAAGTGCACCTGAAATTGGCTGCATAAACCTCCAGTTTTTCATCCTATGTAGGAATTTTAAAAAAAATGGAGGGAGCACTGCCAGAAACATCATATTTATCTGAACCCTTTATTTGGTTTAATGAGCTGCAAATTACACAGGCCTTTTCACCACTGGTTTCATTCTGAATGAATGACCATTTCTTTCAGAAATGGGCATAATTCATCTCTGAATAGTCTATCTGAACAATCCAAACTCTGCTACAAGCTCAGCTTGAAATAAGCATTTTAAGTACTATTCTGAGTTAATGCCTTCCTTGTTATTAAAAAATAACTACCCTTTTAGATGAACAAAACTCCTTTTCACAATGTTCATTGGATATTTAAAAAAAAAAACATTAAAAATGCATAGCAGTAGGTGTGTAATTTGGTGCAGAATAAGAAATTAATGTTTTAACACTTATTTTCTTTTCAAGACTTAATCACTGGAGTTAAAGGAACCTATTGAAATTCATAGAACACAACACTGTACCTATACATCTGAAAACTCACTAACCTAGCAGTCTACCCGGTAATATTATCAGAGACTAAATAAGTTACGGGTTTATAAGTTTCAATGAGTACTGCAGAATTTATGTCATAAAAGGTACAGAATGAAACAATTTTGGGGGTCTTACGGTTTTATATATAGCTTGATTAACCAACCACAATACTTGACATACAATAACTCCCTGTTTTCAATTGTTTTCCCAAATAATGTAGACAAAAAAACACAATACATAAGCATGGGAAATTTCCTAGGAGATGCCATTACTTCTTCAACTGGAGCAGATTTTAAATCAAAGAGAATAGCAGACATATAAACAAATAAATCTTTCTTTTGGATTCATTTTATAGCAAATGCATTTGCATCTGGGAATTATAATGTAAAGGTTCTCAGTTTAGTAACTCTGAAATTCCATTTCCAGTAAATCTATAAAGAAATAATCTTGTTAAAATAGTCTCCATTCATATGCAAATTTGCTAACATTTATAGTACTATAATAATTATTCTGACCCATCAGGAATTTAAGTCTTCCAATGTAGCAATGTGACTGTTAGGTAGAGATATTACCGATATTATACATCTTAAATGTATTTGCTACTCACTAATTCACATCTGAACTAATATCACAGGCTATATCCCTTTCTACCGAAGTTTGAAGAACTTAATTCAAAAAAGCTATAAGATTGCATTGTCAAAGTTCCAATGAGTATGCTTAGAGAGAACCTTTTCCAATATTATCTTTTATATCCATGATAATCAGTGTGTGTAAGAATTGAGGATAAAAATACAGATCTAGAGGTTTCTATATAGAAATCATCCTTATGTAAACCCATAGTTCCTGGGTGGTTTCAAAGCCAAGTGATAGCTCATCAAGTATTCACTGCTTTACAAAAGCAGGAGGAAGGAGCCCACAATTCAAATCCATGAGATGTAAATCCTCTACATTTGTGCATTATTAATGGTCATCATTTGGGCAATAATAATAATACTAATGTAGCCAAGCTATAGTTGTGCTCTTCTTCCAAAGTTTGTTTAGGAATTAAGCTAAATTTGGTTTATTGAAGAGCTAAGGGAAATTGATAAGCTGTCTAGATTTCCTCGGGCTTGTTTGCCAGTTGGGCAAGACATCAAAATGAATTACCATCTGTGTTTCCTTATATTCTGGGAAGTTGAAGGAAGTGGATAGGTCCTTTGTAATCTGAATTCTTCAGTTTGCAGGCTTGAGATATACTGTACTCCTCCAGGCTTATTCAGAAAGCTGCAGGGGGTTGAGTGGGTGAGTCTTCAAGAGGAATGATACAATGACACCTGCTTCATAGGAGAAATTAGTTCACTTTCTTCTGAAGAGACTTTCTCTGAATCCAGCTATTTTTGACAATTTTCACCCACTATCCCACTTTTATTGAGAAAGCAATTATAATTTATGGTAGTTACAGAAGATCCTGGATAATATCCTCTGGACCATCTGCAGGAGTTGGGAGTAGGACTATCATTTTATGATGGTTCTGTCTGATCTTAACATGGATGGTCTCACTTGTGGACAGAGTTTGAATACTGGAGAATTTCATTGTGAGCTTCTTCAAAGATCATTGCTTTTCTCATATTATTTTGCATCCATATAAAATTGCTGGGAGAGATGAGTGTCCAGTTTGGGGCTCAGGTGTCTTCAACATGCTGATGATATTCAGTACAGCATCCAAAACATTACCGCTGAGGCCAAAATGGAGATGCAACAAATGTTTGATAGAAGCTGAGATAAAATTCCTTATTTGCATTCTTGAATGCTGTTTATTACAACAACTCATATGATTCTTTTAAGCCACTGGGAAGGCACATTTTATGATGGAAGCTTGGAGTCATAGAATCATAGGGCTGAAAGGAACATTAGGAGGTCTTCTAGTCCAACCCCTTGCCCAAGGCAGGAGCCCTTATTGCGTCCCAGATAAATAGCTGTCCAATCTTTACTTGAACACCTCATGGTATATGATGATTTCAGAAATAGAGACATTTGGGGAAACTTGAACAGCTTTCTCCAAATGAAAATCACCAGTGGGAATGGTCTTCAACCTCAATATTCCCTGGCCTATATGGAACTATGATGTTGGCTTGTTTAAATCTTTTAGAGATTGTCTAAATGTCCTAAAATGTCTTAAAGACCAGTCATTTTACAACTATTTGAAAGTACAATGCCTATGCTTTGCAAACCATGGAGCACTTTTGTCTGCTGTAAATGGTTGCATTGCCCCCCTGCAGTGACATGACTGCATTATAACTGGTCATAGTCTTCTGCAGTCATGTGACCACAATTCACATTTTTTTTTTGCTGGTTTCTCAAATGAAAGGATTCACTTAATGACTCCCATTTTCATTGTGAAGAAGGCTAAAAAAATTGCTTCTAGGCATGTGGGTATTTCAACTAACAATCTCAACAATTTATGACCATAATTTTGGGTTCAATTATGATCATAAGATGAAGAATACCTGGAGATTTTGTCTTTTCTCCATAGGCTATGCCGGCATTCACACACCGAAAAGTCCAGGCAATAGTCCTTCAAAGAGTTAACCACAGTAACAGATCTTATCAGTTCCTTGTGATAAGTGCCAGACCATGAGCTCCCAGCTGCAAAGCTGCAAATTAAGTTCTGGCAAGCAGTCTCTGAGGCACGAAACACGATGTGCCTAATCTTCAGAAATCTGAACTGTTTTCTCCTACAATCACCACTCCCCTTTCCTTCTATTTATTCCCCAGCCAGGGAGAGGCCATTCAGAGTCCATGTGTGCCTTGCTTCCCAAATCAACTCCTAGTCCTCAGTTGTTCTCCTCTCTTAACAGCTCTGTGCATATGTGCATCTGGAACAGGCCCCAGCTGTTCTTCCTCCCCACTTATCACAGCCACCAAAGGCATCTATCTCTCTGGTGGCTGGGAAATGTCAGATGATGCAGAGCATCCATCAGAGCCTTCCCCAGACTCCAGACTGGCCCAAGTTCCTCCCCAACTTTCTCATCATCCAAGCCTGCCACCAGCTCTGCTGACAGCCAGTGGACCACAACAATTACTTCTCTCCAACCTCCAAACTTATGAGACAAGCCCTTTTTCCTGAGGTCATTCTCCCCACCAAGTAACTTGAATACATTCAGGAGAAAGTATTTTGCAAATGCCTAGGTTTCAGGTTTTTAATGAGTAAAACCAAAACAGAGTTCAGTTTATCTTCTGGAGGTGTTTCTGATGTTAATTAAAACTATGATCTACATCTAGACATGTAGACTATACATAGTCATCAGTGAATCTTAGTGCTATTGGGCAAAAAAAAAAAAAACCCTCACCAACATGACTTTTTGGAATAGTCTTGTGGTAATTGAGAACTAACTACTCCTTTTGAAATTGAACAAGGTCTTAAGGGCTTTCCTAAAGTCAGTTTGGGTTAATGAGAAAATGATAGCATCAACAGCAGCAAAGTAAAACAGAAAAACACGTGTCCGTAAATTTTGGTGCACACAAATCCAAATCATTTAGTGAGGAACTTTATGTAGCTATTAAAGAAGAAAGAGATAAAAATGTTGCCTTACTTGTCTCCTTTGGACCCTGAAACTGAATTTGAGAAGCGTTCAGCATTTTACGTTAATCTTGTGCTGTTTATATATCTGAAGAAATAACCATTTGTTAATGTTTTTTTTTTACCTTTCTCAAAGGAGTTCTCTGACACTTCTCATCTATTATTATTGCTCAGCTTCTGGGTTTTACTATGCAATGTTTTAAAGTATTAAACAATTATTTTTTGGCTGTCACATAATAGGAATCAAATCACCTCTTAGGGACAGGACTATGCCATACCAGATGCTGTCTCATATTATTTTAATTTGGGATCTTTAGATACTAGTTTGGTTCCTAGGTATTATGGAGATGTCTTTCTATTATTCATTTGTGTCATCAATTTTATGTAAAATATTTAGAGTTTCCATTTTTGTATGAGTACACTTTAATTTAAAAATGTTAAATTGGTGACTTTAATCATCCCTTGAGTCTGCTATAGAAGAGAAATCTATTGAGATCTTGCTTAGATGATTTAGGTAATCAAAGAGTAAAGCCATTTAAATTAATGGAACTTACACGAGTTAGTGATCTCTTCTAAATACTACCTAGATTTAGTGTTTTGAATGTGAAATGATTTTTCCCTCAAGTAGAAAGGCATGCGATTCAGGCTTCAACCCAGGGGTGAAATCTAAAATTTGTTACTACCAGTTCTGTGGGCGTGGCTTGGTGGGGGCATAATGTGACTGGGTGGGCATGGCCTTTTTTTTTTTTAACTTTTAAAACCATTTTTTTACATATGAAACCATGTAAAAAAAATACTTTCAAAAGGCTCTGATGATCCCAGCTGAGTTGTCTGATCGGCAGGCAACTCAGCTGGGATCATCAGAGCTTGGATCGTCAGAGCCATTTAAAAGAAAAAAAGTCTCTGATGATCACATGGTTCAGCTGGGCATGGGGGGCGGGGGCAGGGATTTTTGCTACAGGTTTTCTGAACTGCCCGCCCCCATCGCTACCTACTCGCCTGAGCCGATCGAACCGGGAGCATTTCACCCCTGCTTCAACCATATCTTGTGTAGTTTACAGACTTAAATATAGAGATAATATGTATGGTTTAGGCAAGAAAGGCACTGTATTTACCAACAATTGCAGAAAGGTGATGTTAGGGTTAAAGGCAATGGAAGAGAATGGAGCTGAATAACTGACAATTTGACCTTCTAATGCCAGTTATTTTGCTTTCCTTACCTTTAAGATTTTTGCTTTTTAAAAAATGTAGTACACTTATACTAGTGCCAGCAATTTTAAGGAGAATATTTTCTCCTGAGTTTCCTGGGGTCAGCATTTGCTATAAATAATATTCTTCCTCCTAATTTTATTCTTGCAACTTTTCCAGACTCCAAGCAATCCAATTGGTTTCATGACTAAGTGAATTTGAACCTTGGCTTTCTCAGTCTAATCCAACAATGTAACCACTGCACTTCTCTATGCAGCTTCTTTGTCCATGACTTTTAGGTGTCAAGAGGATCCTTCTAAGCTAAATTATCAATCTAACTATATTACTGATTCATGTCTTAATCTCTCTTGAGTTCCACATCAGAGATATTGCTTTTCGCAATCCCTCTTTGACTAAGCACCAACTCTGAAAACTCAGCAAGATTACCGATATAAGAAAACATCCACCCTGCCATTTATTTGTCCCCAAACTATCTAGAGTAGGTGAAAAAAACTCAAATACCAGTGGTGTATACTATTTTGTAAAATATTTTACTGAGTATGACAGCAGATATAAGCACGTTAAGATTGATTTGGAATTTATGTAGGGCCAACATCTGTCCGGAAGTTTTGTAGGGCTATACAACCGTCACTGCAGTGGTGGGTTTCTACCGGTTCACCCCGGTTTGGGCGAACTGGTAGTGGTGGTGGTGAGAGGCTCCGCCCATCCACCCGGACATCATCATGGATGCTCTGTGCATGCACAGAAGTGCGAGCGCAAGTGAAGCCAGCGTGCACGTGCACTGCAGTTCCAAACTGGTAGCGAAGGTACAGTAAGTGGAATCCACTACTATGTCACTGCCTAGAATATTATCCACTGACCAGGTCATCCTTCATCGTGAATTCATGCTTGCCTCATCCAGAGAAGCTCCTCACCAATCACCTCTCCCCAACTAAACCATGTGCACCAAACATTGGTGAGATATTCCAATTGCTGTAGCCTATCATATAGTGTTTAAATTCCTAGCTTTAAATCAGTGACACTAGGGGCGTTTCCCTGCATGCCTTTAGAAAAGCATTAGATTGATGTTTGCATTGCTGAATATATATTCAAAATTAAAGGCAAACATATTCTTTTAGAGAAAGATTTACACACAGAGATTTCCTTAGCTGAATTAAAGGTTAGATCCTCACATAGGGAGGAAAAAACTACTATGTGTCATAGTAATGATATTCATTCAGATTAACAAAATATCAAGGCCAGAGTGTTTATTAATATATAGTTTAGTAAGTGAGCCTATTTTTTGCATGCAAAAGATCTCACAGTTTTCTTCAGGCATTTAAAGTGGGTGATGAGCAGCTGGGGAAACAATATTACTAATAGTGGTCAATATTGGTCAAGAGGGCATTAAAAAGTATCTTACACTCCTTGACTTGCACATCAGGCTTCATTTGGTTTTTCTTTGTATAAGGGTTTCTCATTTACATCAACTTTAGATAGCATTACATAGTGGTTAGTATTGTCTGAGGTGAATGAACCCACTTTGGGGATTTTTTAAATGGATATCAAAACAATTAACCTATGCTGCAGTAGCCCTCAAACTCATTTAAGATGGAATTTTCTTATTAGTTCAAACAACTGACTCTGGCAGAGGGCTGATCTATGTGCCTGATATTTTCAGCAAAATGGCAAGTCCGTGAGGAAAGTGATATAGTGAAGTATCTAGTCATGTTCTTGACCTTTTATAAAATTCAACTAGTTTGCTACCATTCCAGCGAAAGGAAAGGAAAGCATGGCAAATATGGCACTTTCTTCTCTGAACACCTGAATATTTAAATGTATTGGGGTTGTCTTTTTTTTTTTAATGGTTTTCCTTATCAAGGAAAGAGCCTGGTGGCACAGTGGACTAAGCGCTGTTAAAGTAGCACTTAGTTGCCAGCTGCCTGCAATTATTGCAAGTTCAAATCTCACCAGGCTCAAGGTTGACTCAGCCTTCCATCCTTTCGAGGTAGATGAAATGAGGACCCGGATTGTGGGGGGCAATAAGATGACTTTGGATAAAAAAGAACACAATTTAGGGGGAGCCGAAAGCCCTACTAAGCAGGTATATACAAAAGTATGAAGGCTATTGCTTAACACATTGTAAGCTGCTCTGAGTCTCCGGAGAAGGGCGGCATATAAATCTAACTAACTAACAAACAAACAAACAAACAAACAAACAAACAAATAAATAAATAAATAAATTGAAATCAGATTTTTCTGCAGAAGTTCTAATTAGAATAATTGGAATCATAGAAACATACAACTCTGGATTGGAACTTTAAGGATCACCTAGTCCAACTAATCACACAAATACCGTGTTTCCCTGAAAGTAAGACCCTGTCTTATATTTTTTTGAACCCTGAAATAAGCGCTTGGCCTTATTGCCATGCGCTCAAAAGCCTGATTGGGTTTATTATCAGGAGATGACTTATTTTGGGGAAAACAGGGTAATTGAATCCAACTCTTTTCCTATACAAAACCAATTAAATTATCCATGAAGAGTGGGTGCCGAGCCTCTTCTTAACCACCACCACCACATCACCCCCCCGAGGTGGAGAACCCACAATTTTCATAGGTAGACAATTGTACTGTAGTAGATATCTTAAAATCAGGATCTTGTTTAATATAATGAAAGCTAGGTAGTTGCAAATCATACTCATTATTTTTTATCCTACTTTTTCACCCTCTATATACTTTGTACCATTTGTACAATCATGTCTACCCTATTTCGTTTCTTTATATTGGACATAGCAACTTCATTCATCTGTCCTCATAAAGCATGTCCTTAAGCATGTCCTTGCTCTTCTATGTGGTGCCCATAATTGTATATAGTATACAATTATGTACCCATACTATCTATCCATAGCCCAGGTGTTGTCTCACCAATATTGGGTAGACAAAGATTATAACCTTTAATTATAGTTTTTGCTTCTTCTCATGCAATCTAGATCTTACTAGGATTTCTAGAAGCTGTGTCAAGTCCCTGATTCATGGTTAGCTTATTCTCAATGACTTGAATCTGAACAGAATGTAATTTCTAGAAATGATTTTTAGTCAGGATGGGAAACCTATGGTTTTTAATTTTTAACCTTACATTACATTACAATATACAATACATTATTACATTACAATATTATTACATTACATTACAATATATTGATTGGACACCTTCTCCTCACCTTCCTCCACAATCCTTGTAACCATACTAGCCATTCAGTAGAGTACTATACAAGTACATTTACACTATGAAAACAGAAATTGATTTATTTTTGTCTGTTAGTTTGTGTCTTCCTCAGTAGGGATTAAAGACTCTAAAAGTGGACCATTTACAATTCCTGGAGGAGAAAAAAGTGAGGTAATTTGTGTTAATTTTTCTGTAGAGGAAGGTATACCTAATCAGATTGCGCTAAGATATATAAGATAGAGAGTAATTTCTTCTGGTTTCATCCTATACAAACAAAAAGTGTCTGAGAAAAGAGCTGGAAGAAAAACAGATAGTACTTTCACACAAACACCAACATACAGATGCATAAAAATGCAGTCTAATACACAGAGAGGCAGAGGTTGAAACGAGCTAGAGAGCTGAGAAAAAAAGAGCCCGGTTGGACATATCAATTTTAGAATAATCATTGCTTTGCAAGCAGGGAAATAGTTAATTACTGAGCATCACTGCAGTTAAGTGATTTACTGCTTTTATTGCATTCCAATCTTTTTGTGGTTGTTATGCTAAAAGAAGAGAAGGGGGGGAAATCAGGAGCCTCCTTTGTTGCTTTCTCTTAATTATATAATGTTTGAAGAATGATATCTGTCAGTCAAACTTTCAGAAAAGCCAGCATTTTTCTACCTTGCAAAATTATCTGGACATTTCTTCCAACAATTAAGAAATGTCATCCAGGTGGGGAGAAAGACACTGGAAACATGGAGACTGCTTGAAAGGATGGTTTTAATGGTGAAGCAGAACCACATGGTTTGAGGTCCTGGGCAGTTGAGCACATGGGGGGGGGGGAGGTGGAGGGAGGGAGGGAGGGAGGAAGAGAGAGAAAGAGAAAGAGAGAGAGAGAGAGAGAGAGAGAGAGAGAGAGAGAGAGAGAGAGAGAGAGGGAGAGAGAGAGAGAGACTCATGGGCTTTGAACTTGAGCTTGTATTCTAATTGCTTGTCAAACACCTGGGGGCTATGCAGAGGTAACTTTGCAGCCTGTCTTGAGTCCCAGGCTTGGTTGAACCTTGCTAGGTGATGCAATCTTCCCAGGTTCCATGTGGTGAGATGGGTAGAGGGCTAATTATGTCCTGTGGGTGAAGATCTTTTGTTTTGTAGATAAGCTGGCCCAGCCTTTTGTCTTTAGATAGGTTGGCACCAAAATATCTGCTGGCGGTGGGGGGGGGGCGGGCAGGGAGCTGAGGCTCTGAGTTTATGTCTTTAGAAAAATGTTTCTCCTTTAGGAAAAATATAATATTCTGCCTTTTTAATATTCCTGGAATATTTCATTCTTCTAGGAGATGGGTGGGTGCTAACTTTCTACAATGGTATCCATAACATGTGCCATTTTTTTTAAAAAAAAATGGCTTCAGTATTGTTAACCATCTCACCTGCTATATTTCACAGTGGGTAAACATATTACACAGAGATGCCCCTCTACCCTCTGATCACTGATGACTGCCCTCTAGAGCCCCTCAAAGCCCCCTTTTTTTCAAATTCATCTACAGAATATGAAAAGGTTCCCCCACGTCAATAGATTCACTGATTGAAAATAGACCCATGACACAGTATCCTTTAAAAAAAATCACCTTGGTGAGATTGACAAGTGTTCTACAAGTTTCCCCTTTTAGCTGCAAAAACATGTTCTAAAATCAGTTCTGAAAGGCCATGGGAAAGACAAAAAGGGCTGGTGCTTGATTTCACAACATAGATTGGAGAGGTAAAGAAACAGGGTGATGCACCAGAATAATGTGTTATGTATGTGACCAAAAGTAGAGGCAGGATTTGAAGATTCAAAAGAGATTTTCAGATTTGACTTTCTTTCCAATGGTTTATATCAGTGATGGCAAAGCTTTCAGACACCGAGTACCCAAACTGTGCACACGCATGCATGCCAAAATTGAAGGGGGGGAACGCGCTCGAATGCACGCATGTGTGGACATGCATGCATGTGCAGCAGAGACCTAAAGACCACCTGGCTGGCATGAGGCGAAGCATCCCAACACCGGCAGAGTGGCAAGAGGTAAGATCTTTTTCTTTCGTGAGCTTCTGTTTTGTCGTTTGCAGGGAAACAGAAGAAGAAACTCCATGGATATCTGACCTGGGGCGACGGTGCACATGCCAGCAGAAATGGCTCTGCATGCCACCTCTGGGTCATCAGAGGTGTTTATATGTTTATATATAGGAAACCAGCAGCTGAAGATTGGCATCTGGAACTGCTCTAAACAACCTGAATTACTTATTAGAAGCAAAGAGACCTTCCAAGAGACCTCAAATTACATTGGGCGATAGCTTTGGGAGAAGATTGTTCTCAACTCTCTCCTTAGCCCACACTAAAGAAGGGTGCACGCAGCTTCCCTTTGTAGCACAAGCTGTGTAGGAGAGTCTTGAGAGGAGTTCTGAAGTACTCAAGTCTCAGACATGAGACGACTAACTTTGCTTTGTAAAATCTGGAGGAGTGTTTCATTCAAAGCTCTGTCAACATGAAGCATTCCTTTGAAGCTTCACGTGACCTTAAAGTTCATTTTAATATGTATGTTCAGAAGTGAGGATGACATCAAGGTGATTACAATATTCTTCCTCCCTACTGATTATGGAACGGGAGCCCTTTGATGTAAGATGTACTGGAACTCAGCTAGATCTTTTGCTACAAGTGAACCTTCACGAGACAAGGAGCCTTATTAAAATATTTTCAGGCTTGATGGAGCTCTTGGGCTGTCCAACCAAAACCAAAGCTGGAAAAATATTCTCTAAGAAGATATTATTACATCTTTCAGCAATAGGACAACACCCTGTAGCTCTTGACAAATTAGTTTCAGGTGATACGGTGCATTTCATCATTGATCACTTAAATATATCTTGGGAAATCTGAAATGAGGAAACCTGTTGTTTCATTACCAGAAAGGTTAAAAGAAGTCTTCATTGACATTTCAAACTTGCTCTTCACTCAAGTTAAATATTCAAAAACACTGAAGACTAACTTATAACATAACTAATTTTGACTATAGTGGCTTACGAATGGGCCTTCTGAGTGACAGCTTAATCATACACCAACAAAGTGATAATAAATTTCAAAAGCTGTTTGAGGGATTGTTTTTATATATCAGATTTTATTTTAATAACAGTTTTGTTGTTTATAGCTTTTGGCATGTTTTATACCAGGTTTTTTCAAAAGGTTTTCAATCATCCAGTACCAATAAGCAGGGGACTCCTTGCAGAAGAAAAACTGGATTTTAATGTAGGAGCAGTCCACAAACTGTACCCAGAATTCTATTTCTACATCGCCAAATTGTCCCAGTTGAGCAGGCATGAAATGTTAGGACCCATTTTGCAATTTGAAGAAATTTGGACTTTAGGCTCCAACAATGCCCTTTAAAATAATCCAGGCTTAAAAAGTTGAGGCTGTGGTTGCAATACAAAAAAATATTGAGAATTGAAATTCTGTAGTATATTAAGGATTGTAAGAACTCCACAATTTGCCTCTCTTGGTTTTGGATGTAAAAAAACTGCAGGTGCCTAAATTTCAAAGAACAGAAGAAAGAGTTAAAAAATAATTTGGGGACTGTTTGTATTATAAAAATAGATTATCATTGTGATAGTGTTGCAAGGATTCTGGGACTTTGTGTCTGAATTCCTTCTTTAAGAATGATGCTTAGTTACAAGCACTCTTTGGTGTTTTTAAGTGTTTAGAGCCTAAGAATTTAAAATATTTTAAAAATAATTTTCAATAGTCATTGATTGATATAGCTTGACAATATATGCAAATAAACCTTCATGACTCTTTATTATGCATGCTTAATATCAATTCTTTGAGATAGGGGAGGTCAATTAATTTTCCCACATGAGAAACTGGGACTGTTATAGAGGGCCAAACCAATGTAACCTGATTTGATGTCCTCAAACTCCATTACCTGAACTCCTCAGGTTGCTCCAAGTGAGAGATGAACATTGCACAGGTGCAGGAAAGCAATTTTTCTCCCCGTCCTCCCATGGCTTCCTGATGACTGAAGGAGTGCATAGTGACTTGTCAGAATCAGACCCAACTCAGCTTTTCTCCTGTCCCCCTGAGGTATGCTTATTTACATTTCATTTCTAATTTCTGATTGATTTCATATGGTCCATACAAGGACAGAGGACAGCCAAAAGGCTGAATGTAACCTGGGGAGTGTAAAATGCCCAAGTCTGCTTGAACATAACCCAGTATTTGGGAAGAATGGTATATGGCTGTGACGATGAACCTATGTCACGTGTGCCAGAGGTGGCACACAGAGCCCTCTCTGTTGGCACGTGTGCCATCACCCCAGGTCAGATCTCCATGGTGTTTCTTTTGTGAGCTTTTGTTTCTCTGCAAAAGACGAAACAGAAGCTCATGAAAGAAAAAGATCCTACCTCTTGCTGCACTGCCGGTGTTGGGATGCCACAGCTCCCACTGGCCAGTTGGTCTTCGGGTCTCTGCTGTGCATGCACGCATGTCCATGTATGTGTGTGCACATGTTCATGCATGCACACATCTGTGCACGTTTGGGCATGTGCGCATGTGCCCCCCCTCCTGTGTGTCCGCAGTTTGGGCACTCGGTGTCTAAAACTCACCATCACTGGTATATGGTAATTATACAAAATTATACAATGTTGCTGTCTCTGCTCTTTGTGGGTGTGTTTCTAAGAAAATCTACCAAAACTAGAGTTCAAAATTAATCGAGGTAGCAAAGCAAATTATTTTTTTTAAGTAAAGCAGCAAGTTCTTTCCCTTAAAGCAGGTTTTGGTCTTAGGTGGTATAAAGTGCAGCTGCTCAGAAATTAGTGTTTTTTCATATGCTCTTGATCTAATGTATTTCCTCTTCAGTGTTACCCAGAGCAAAGGTTAGAGGAAAATTGCAGAGTATTAAATATGGCATTAAATATTTGAAGGAAACCAGAGGGGGGAAATGTACATATTGATATCTTGTTTTTCCCCGCTCTAGAATGGCATTCAGTGCACCTGGCAGTTTCTTGATCAGCATTTTGATTAATCAAGAGCATCTCTTAGTCTCATCTGGATCAAAATTATTTTGAAAGCAGGTATTTGTGAAATAATATGTTGTTGAATCCAGATTTGTCAAGAAAAGGGTTATGTTGGAGTGCCAGTTTCTCAAAGTTGGGCATTGGGCTCTGCAGCACTTTCAAGGAATTCTTCACTTTGAGTCAAATTTATGAATCAAACTGGAGACTTGCTTTGAAGCAAACAAACAAACAAACAAACAAACCAATCAATCAATCAATCAAGAGACTTAATCACTACTCATATTCCTTTTCAAAGTGTTTCACAGATTGGATTATGTTTGTAGTGGTTGTAACCACTACAACATACACATAATTAACCTGTTTTAATTTGTTAAAATGTCAATAATATATATATTGAACAATGAAGAAGTAAATATTCACTCATATCAAAACAAGTGATAAATAAATGTTATTTATTTCAGACTGCCTGAATCTGTGACCATGAGGTAAATAAAGTTTGGTTGAATCTTTTTCTTTAAATAAATGACATAAGAATGTGTGTGTGTGTGTGTGTGTGTGTGTGTGTGTGTGTGTGTGTGTTACTATCATTCATGATATGTTACTATACATATATTGACAAGCACACAGCGGAATGAGGTATGCAAAGTTATTAAATTTGTATCAATTTTGTCATTTATGACCTCTGTTGAATTTAATATTAATGGATGGACTTGGTAAGAAAGCTTTCAGTCACTTATGAATAATGCCATTATCTTTTTCATGGCTATCATGGATTTTTTTTTTTACTTTTTTATGTGACAAGACAATTTTTCTCCAGTAATAAATTATGGACTCTATAGTTAATTCCTCTCTATGGACATTTGTGACACCAATGTCCTTTAGTCCATTCTGCTAACATCTGCTTTTTTGGGCATAAGCATTATTATCAAATTTAATTTGCTTTCGATTTTAGCTCACACTGAAATTTGGAATATGGAGGGCATAGGTTAAATACTGAAACAGAAATAATGATAGACACACAGGGGGATTTTTTTGAGATTATTGATAAC
The DNA here is from genome assembly GCA_030761175.1 of Masticophis lateralis. NCBI lineage: Eukaryota > Metazoa > Chordata > Lepidosauria > Squamata > Colubridae > Masticophis > Masticophis lateralis. Next base: position 82,781,891 of record JAUDYJ010000003.1, on the reverse strand, counting down.
CTCCAAAGGTTCTAAAATCAGTATATAATTATACAGATTCTAAGCAAATGTTTCTCAAGTTGTGTTTGTGATCAAGGAGACTTCAGGTCATGCATGGATATTGACAATCTAAGTGATGGCAGTAAAGAAAAGAAAGTAAAATCTGGATTTAATAGGTAAATACTCAAACAGGATAGGGTAGAGGGACTAATCAGATATTTCAAAAATGGTGTGACAATGTGTCATTGGCACTGTCATAAACATGACTTTTGTAATTTGCAATTGCAGATAAAATTTTCCCAAAGTGAATAATAGTTAAGAAATCTGGAACTCTAAATACACATTCACATTCATCTCAATCCTCCCCCTTGATCATGAATTAAAATTGCTGTGTAAAAATTGCCAGGATAAATGTGGAGATTTTTGCTTAAGGAAAAAAAAAAGAGTAATCTCAAATGGGGGAAAAAGTATGCCCATGAAAATTGTTTGATTAGATAATGATACATAGTTCGCATCAATAAAGTGTATGTTTGTGTGTGTGTTTGTGTTGTTTTTGTGCTTGTAACATAGTATAAGGGATCATGAATAATTTTTATAGTGGGTGAGGATTTGATTTGATATTAATTGTTGTCAAAAATAGTTATCTAAGATAGATATGAAATTGTTCTTCAAAAATCTTAGTTGTCAACCCAATTATATTAAGTGTAAAAGCTTGCATGCATTAAATATATCGAACTTGGAGGGGAAATGAAAGTACATTGTACTGATCTTCAGGCCCACCTATCTTCACCAGAGTTTGACAGAAAACAGTAACTCCTGGCCTGGAAAAGACTATAAAACTTCATTTAGTTTTGCCTATTTCTTGGGAAAAGTAGGCAAAATATTTTATCAATTTGTCCTGGTTTGCCTTACGTTTAGGTTTTGTTCAAATACTGTATAAATAATACAAGTGATGGAAAAAAAGAATAACTGTGAATTAGTAGTGAGCACAAACCACAAACACAAGTAAGCTGTATAAAGAACCAGTATACCTGCTACCCAGTGAAATCATTAAAGGGTAACAAAGACAAGCAAAACTTTTTCTCAACTTCTGTTTTTGAAGCAATCATATCTAAGAAAAGAATACTGTATCTGGTTGAATAAGCAAGAATTCAGTTCAGAGCTGAAGGAAAGGTATAGTACAGGGGTGGGTTCTACTTACCTTTACTACCGGTTCACAACAGGATCACGTGCGCATGCTCACTTCGCTCGTGCATGCACAGATCACTTCTCATGATGTCAGGGTCAGTGGGTGGAGCCTCCCGCCAGTTTTACTACCGGTTCTATAGAACCAGTCCAAACCGGGGGCAACTCACCACTGGTACAGTAACCATTGAACCTGAATGATTTCAGATCTTTATGGCTAAATGGTTGTATTGTAGAGTTTTGAAGAAACCTAGCTCAGTTTCAGCTCATTATCTTTCAGAAATTGGAGAATGATGAGAGATTAACACAGTCAATCTCTCATCAATACCATGGAAGTTTATAGAGTAGGCCATATATCTTGATTTGTAAATACTCTAAAACAAAGTGATTAGCTGAACTAGCTTCCATAGTAAATCAAGGGAACACGTACGGTATGTCTTGACTAAGAATTTACCAAAGTGTTCTATGAGATTAGCAAACTAGGTACATGTGGGCTAGATTGTATTGCTGTTGCACAGCTTTGCAAGTATTGTGAAAACTGAGTTGAAAGAGCACTCAATAGTACTTCCTTAGCAAATTGGAGAGAGCAGCAAGTAGAGTAGCACAGGATTTGGCCTAAACCAAACCTTCATCTACAATTCTATTGATTAGTTTGAAGAGAGGTGAAGGAAAAGTTCATCAAATTTGTCACAAATTTGTCATCAAATAGCACAAAACAATGGAATAACTAATGCTCTGTGAGGAAAACAGAAACATTCAGTATAGAATGGAATAGAATAGAATAGAATAGAATAGAATAGAATAGAATAGAATAGAATAGAATAGAATAGAATAGAATAGAATAGAATAGAATAGAATAACAGAGTTGGAAGGAAACTTGGAGGTCTTCTAGTCCAACCCCCTGCTCAGGCAGGAAACCCTATATCATTTCAGACAAATGGTTATCCAATCTCTTCTTAAAAACTTCCAGTGTTGGAGAATCCACAACTTCTGGAGGCAAATTGTTCCACTGGTTAATTGTTCTGTCAGGAAATTTCTTCTTAGTTCTAGGTTGCTTCTCTCCTTGATTGGTTTCCATCCATTGCTTCTTGTCCTGCCCTCAAGTGTTTTGGAGATTATCTTAACTCCCTCTTCTTTGTGGCAACCCCTGAGATAATATAATTTTGATGGATTCGAATAGTGAGCTGAAAATAACAGAATAAAATTTAATGGAGACTAATGCACGGGTGTAGAATTTGGGGATGGGGGAAGTACCTGACTTGGTAACGGCATAAGTGAAAACGATTTAATTTGATGACTATGAATTAGTTCAATATGGCTATTAAAAATGGTATTGCCACTTTATACTATGTCAACAGAGTCTATAGTTTCCAGCTATTATAATAACTTCACTTTATTCCATGCTGGTTAGACATACCTCATGGAGTATTCAAAGAGAATGGAAAAGCCTCATAGAAGAGCTGTTAGGTCTGTCAGGGGATCAATAAGTTTTATGGGAACTCGGAGAGAATTGGGTATTCTTAGCCTTAAGAAGAGAAAATTGATAAGGGATTTGACAGGACATTTTACATATCTGGAGGCTTGTCACACAGAAGCAAATCAAGACCTTGCAGTTCAGAATGCAGAACTAATAGTTTTAAGTTTCAGAAAGACAAATTCTGATTAGATGCTGGGGAGGAACCTATCTAATGCTAACAGCAGTTTAATGGTAGAATTAAATTAATAGTAGAATGCAGAATAAATTTGCTAGAGAAATGTTGACTGGACATTTCTTCACTGGATGTGTCCCAGCAAAGTCTAGACAATAGTTTTTGAAATGAACAGTCCAAAGCAAGCAAGGAGGGCTTCATTTATGCATTTATGCATACAGGTAGTCCTCTACTTACCACAATTTGTTTAGTGACTGTTTAAAATTACAACACTGAAAACAGTAATGTATGACCGTTTTTCACAGTTATAACCTTTGCAACAACCCCATGGTCATGTGATCAAATTTATATGTTCACGCTTGGCACCTGGTTCATATTTATGACTGTTGTGTGTCCCAAGGTCATGTCATCACCTTTTGTGACCTTCTGACGAGCAAAGTCAATGGGAAAGCCAGATTCGCTTGACAACTGGGCTACTAACTTATCAACTGCAGCATTTAACAACTGAGACAAGAAAGGTCATAGAATGGGGCAAAACCCATTTAACGACTGTCTCATTTAACAATGGAATTTTGGGGCTCAATTGTGTTCGTAGGTTGAGGACTACTTGTACACATACACATACATTGTTACAGGCAGGAAATGTTAGCTGGGAAGATGTTATTTCTGTTTGTAAATTCCTCTGAGTCTAGGTGTAAAGCTCACAGCAAAAACAATGACAAGAATGTGGCTTAATAAAGAATTCTATCAACTTAGTATAGACAATTAAGCAAGCAAATAAACAACAAATGTTTCTGTCTCCATCTTTTTGCCAATTTGTTAGGACATAAAACCAAACCATTATTTTGTACTTTATCTAGACTATTAGAATCCATCAACATTCTACTACGAAAACTGTCCAGATTTGTCTTGTGGTAAGATGGGTGGCTGATAAATTTTACAAATAAATTTATCTATCTATCTATCTATCTACATACAGTGTATAAGCAAAATACCAGTTATGCATCATCATGAAATCTTCTGAACCGTAAAGCCTACAAACTTGAAATTTGGCACGTATGTTCCTCTTGGCTTCTAGGTGCTTGCTAAGAAAGGATTTTTTGAAATGATCATCAGATCATTAGTATTTCTTATATCATTATTAACATGCTCTGATGCTAAGGAGTTAGATGTTCTACTTCCCCTCCCGACCTGAAAAGAACTCTGTTCCAACTGCCACTTGGGCATGGGTTGGCCAGCGTGTGACTCATCTGGCCTGCAGACTGGGTGTTTAGACATACTACTCCCCACCTGAAAGGGTTAGTGTTAGGTTTAGATAGGAGAGGAGAGGCTTCTGTGGGGCCAGCCTGAGTGAGAGAAAGGGATAGGAGAGGATCAATGGGGGCAGCCTGAGGTAGAGAAGGGATAAGATAGGAGAGGCCTCTGTGGGGCCAGCCTGAGTGAGAGAAGGGGATAGGAGAGGATCAATGGGGCCAGCCTGAGGGAGAGAAGGGGGATAGGAGAGAAGAGGCTTCTGTGGGACAAGATTGAGGGAGAGAAGGGGAGAGGAGAGGCCTAACTACTCATAACTACTCATTAATACTCATAACTACTCATTAATTTTCAAGCTGTAAGTGTCAATTTATCAAGCCCAAACACATAGTTTTGTAGAGGAGCACAGGTATCCAGCTAGTAAATAATATAAAAAAAGGATAGGTTTTTCTCCACCCTCCCGCCAAAAAAAACCTCTTGTCAATCTGTATTTTGTCATAAAAAGATATCTAAGGCTAGTCTAATATACATAGCAATGACTGAATCATATTTCTTATTTATATAATTGATCATAACCATGATGACTATTACCTTGACTTGCCCTGGTGTGGAAACAGTTCTCATTAAACTAGTGCTCATAATATCTTGCAAAGTAATGTAGCAGTTAAGATAACTTAAGGTCTCCCTCTGGCTTCTGTAATTGATATGTACTAGGGTGGGTAATGTGTGAATTTATACATAAAATTCATGCCTGTCATGCACTAGTTAATCTGAGTTTAAACTTTATGCCTGGCCATTTATAATAAAGCATTTACATTATTTATTTACTTATTTGATAATTCTTCAGAGTGATGAATTCTATTTTTTTCCTTTTTGAACCACATCTGCAGAGCTATGGACAATTATCAAAAGGAAAGGATAAATAATGACAACAATAAATACAGCTGTTTTTATATGTCTGTCATCCAGTCAGTGTTATATATGGTGGCTTGTTCAGTGGATGACAACTGGAATTAATAAGAAAACAAACATTGTCTTTTGGTGCCTTTCTGGGTGAGCTAACAAAAGCTGTAAAATGTCAGGTATGAAAGATGATACACTCTAGCCTATATACTCAAGTACATTAGAAATGGATCTCCAGGAGCAAACAGTTCTGCAGAAAAGGACAATGAGAAAAACAATATACAAATACTCCATTAAAATTGTCTATCTGGTTTTGGTTTGACCTGTTGAGAAAGACAGAAAACAAAAAACATTTGATTGTATTAAAGCATTATTTAACCCTAAAGATCTAACTTTGTCAGAGAAAATAGAACATTCTTGAGCATTCCAATTGCTATGGAATGGTATCCTTATTTACAAATTAAAACAAGATTCAAAAAAGATTGTGAACAATATGGCATTTACAAGAAACAATTGGAATTAGACAAAGTATTGCAAGGAATAGGAGGAAAAATGATCACTAAAATATACAACTTTCTTTTAAGATTATTAAATGGAGGAAGAGATAGTAAAGGAGACAATGATAAGCTGGGCCAAAAATTTTGGTTACAAATTTGAGTTAGAACTGGAAAAGAAATTATAAACTCATGATGGCAGTAGCCTATAAGGAGAATCTTTATCTACTGATGGCATTTACCTCCAGTGAGATTGGCCAAAATGTTCCCAAACCTATCCCCTGAGTTTTGGAGATGTAGGCATACATCTGGAACTTTCTATCATATGTGGTGGACATGTCCCAATGCCAGGAAATATTGGCTTAAAATTAAGGAATGGCTGGGCGAAATCACTGAACATAGGATAGAATTGATACCAGAATTATGTTTATTAGGCATACTAGATTCAAAAATAGATAAGAATGATCATCACATAATATTACACATACTAACTGCTGCGAGGATCACTTTTGCACAAAACTGGAAACAAAAAACTACCAACACCCCCAGATGAAATGGCAATTAGGAAGATATTTGAATGTGCTGAAATGGACAGGATGACCATGGAGTTAAAAGAAAGAGAAGAGTCGGACTATTATAAAATTTGGAGTAGACTGTACCAGTGGCTAGAGAACAGAAGCCAAAACAAGAAATAAAACCTTAAAAACCATTGACTATAATATAAAGATAAATGTATATAAATATAATCAGAACATAACATAGTATTACAAGATAATTACTATACTATTACTAGAATTGTTAAAATATATGAGAAGGCAAATATTGAATAGTGAATTACAAATAGCAGAATATACATGCTGATACGGAAAGCTGTAAAATTACATTACACTGTTGTGTTGCTTATGTTTTTTATTTGTTTGTATTTGTATTTGTATTTTTTCTTTTCTTTTTTTACTTGTGGTTTTTAAACATGGAAATTGTTCAATAAAAACTTTTTTTTTAAAGATACATCCTTGAGCAAAAATTTTGGGAGATGCCATAGATTTGAGATGAATACATGCTTTGCATACTGCAGCTTGAGTGTAAATTCATTTTTTAAAAAATAATTGATTAAACTGGAAATGGTGCAATTCTGAATGGCTTTTGCCAGTAAAAGCACACAATGAATAGACATACTTATTGTATACAATAAGTATAAAGGTGAAGATTTCCCTATCAGTCATGTCCAGCTGTAAAACACGGGGCTCACTTCCATTTCTTGGCCGAGAGAGACAGACATGGTCAAGTGGTCAGCATGACTATATGCCAAAGGTGCACAGAATGCTGTAACCTTCCCATTAATCTACTTGCATTTGAATGCTTCGGAACTGCTAAGTGAGCAGGAGCTGGGGTAAGTAAGAGGAGCTCACCCCTTTGCATGGAACTCAGATCTCAAACCTGGGCTATCAGTTCTCTAGCTACAAGTTCAGCATCTTTAACTTCTGAACCATCGCATCCCCATGTAGAATAAATGAGAGTGCACATTCATATTTGTGAACCGGTAGGAAAGGTGAGTGAATCCCACCTTTGTAGGATAGGATGGATAGAAACAATTGGTGAGAGACAGTCCCATTAATAACTCAGTCCCAAGCCATGAAGGGTTTAAAGGTTACAGTCAGCACCTTGAATTGCAGTTAGAAACATGCCTAAAGCCAATGCAACTTAGATGTGCCAAGAACTGGCACTGAATATACCAAATACACCAAAAATAGTTACTCTGAATTATAGGTTTATCTCCTCATAGGGAATGGAAAGTCCTTAAAATGGGGGGGGGGGGGTTTACTGGCTGTGGACAACATAACAAAATGGGGCATTTCTCTTACCTCCACCAATTTCAGCTTGAATTTGATTCTGTTCCATTTGCTCCACTTTGAATTCAACCACCTTACCGCCAAAGATGTATTTGAAATGCAGGAATGATTGGAACAGCATTTCTTTAAAAAAATCTTTCACAATAGCAATAGCAACAGCAATAGCACTTAGATTTATATACCACTTTACAGTGCTTTACAGCCCTCTCTAAGCGGTTTGCAGAGTCAGCATATTACCCCCAACAATCTGTGTCCTCATTTTACCAACCTTGGAAGGATAGAAGGCTGAGTCAACCTTGAGCCTGGTGAGATTTGAACTGCCAAATTGCAGGCAACCGACAGGCAGCAGAAATAGCCTGTAGTACTGCACTCTAACCACTGCACCACCGTGGCTCATACAACAAGTACCAAAGGCATTGCATTTGGTGTTTGAATATTTATGACTCATCACTACTGCTCTCTACTTTGGATGAATTGGACAAGGGCCATACGTGGTCTTTGAATGGCATCTCATACTCCTGAAAAATAGGTTAGCTAGGGTGAAACTCTGACCTGATTTAATTTATATTTCATTATATTTAAAAATAGCTACTCTGAATGTTGGGGTTTTTCCCCTTCCCTCTTGCAATACTTGAAGCATTTTTTAAGGACTTTGCTCTTGTATAGCACAGCCTCGGGTTGTTCACATCTGTGGATTTATTTTCTAGATGTTTACATAAAAATCTGGAATTAAAAAACAACAACAATTTCCCTTTATACAATAAGTTACACTTGCAGTTACATCAATCTGAATCCCTATCCATCACACAATTTAGCTTGTATAATGGAATTTGATGAATTAAGAAATTCTTATATGGAAAATGAAAGTTTCTTAGAAGGTCTATACCAGAGGTGTCAAACTCAATTTCATTGAGGGCCACATCATGGTTGTATTTGACCTTGAGGTGGGAGGGAGAGTGGGTGTGGCCAGCTAGATGTCACTCATGAGATCAAATGCCACTTTTCCTAGTAGCATGCAGCCCCCATGAGCTCCATTTTTGCTGGCAGAGGCACCGCGGGCCAGTCCTTCACTGTTTCCAGCCTGCTGGCTTTGAGTTTGACACCCCTGGTCTATATCAAACTAACCACAACCAAAAGGCAATTGTTCATTTTTTGTCTGCATCTGGGAATTGATACCCTGAATGTATTCATTTATAAATTTCTGCTATATATGGTATCAAGTGTCGAACTGAAAAAGAAATAGATTTTTAACTGACTTGCAGGAGTGAAATGGATTTCTTACAGGTTCTTACAGGTTCTGGAGAACCGGTAGCAGAAATTTTGAGCAGTTCAGAGAACCAGTAGCAGAAATTTTGAGTAGTTCAGAGAACCAGCAAATACCGCCTCTGGCTGGCCTCAGGAGGGGGGAGGGAATAGGGATTTTACAGTATCCTTCCTCTGCCACACCCACCAAGCCACGCCCACCAAGCCACACCACACCCACCAAGCCATGCCAACAGAACAGATAGTAAAAAAAAATGGATTTCACAACTGCTGACATGTATTCCCGAACTGGTGAGGATGCAAACAAATAAAACATACACACACACACATTCTCAAACACACAATGACAGAATTGCAACATTGATTTTTGTCATTCTATTCTCATGTCATTCTCATGCTTTTCAAACAGCCCAAGTGCTGTTTGAAATTATTTTGAAAGGTATACTCCATCACATGGGAATGTGCATGTCCCTTGCTTTAAACTGAATGTGATCTTCCTCTGCTTGTAATCCAGGCATTCCTCTCATGTTGATTTATAACAGTTTTTTTAAATATGGACAAACAACAACTTTTTTTTCACCTCAGGCTGTTGAATTTTCTGCCACTTCAAGACCCTATTTGAAGACAGGCTTGTTCTCTCGAGCATTTTAGACAGTCCTATTTAGCTTTGTGATTTATTTTCCAGTAGTTGTGACTTCACAGATGCTTCTGGCAGAAGATGCTTTATAAATGTGTATTGTATTATACCTTACAACTTATGGCAGAGGCAAGTGGGAATTGTCTCAGAGTTGAAACTCAACATGCATTGATCAGTCATTTTTTCCTACATGCTCTGGGAATACGTGATGCGTAGTGAAGCATTAAAAGTGGTTAGAACCAGGAGTGGATTGAAACACCCACTTTCTCTGACTTCTTTCCACCTCTTACTCTCTCTCTCTCTCTTTCTCTCTCTCTCTGTCCCTCCCTCCCTCCCTCTTTCTTTCTCTCTCTTTCTCTCCAAGCTTCAGGATAACTAAAGCAAAGTCTGAACTAATGCTTTGCAGCAGGTTTTAAAATTACCTTCAGTAGGAAATTATCCTAAGAGCCATAAATTTTAAATTTTGCTATAGATCAACCTGCCTTCCAAGCTTATCTACTTCACTGAGTTCTTTTTAGTTATAACTTGAAAAGATTTTAAAACCTATATTTATTCCAAATCCATGTACGAAAGCAGTACGAAACACACACACACATACAAACACACATAGGTGTATGTGTGTGTGTGTTTGAATTGTAATGTCAATTGTCTAGTTCACAAAAATAAAGAACATTGTGCAAATAAGTGGGAAGTTGAGTGATTAGCCTCTTGACCAATAAAGAATATCTGAATCCATAATAATAATATTAAGCAATAACATCTGTGTATCCAAGGTTCTTATGAAGGACTAAACAGAGGGATAAATATGCCAAATCCAGTCTAAACAATGGAAGAAAAAGAACTAGAGAAAATAAAATATAAAGACCTACAAATAGAAGTAGAATGACTGTGGCAAAAGAAAGCAAATGAACTCCCAATAGCAATAGGCACTTTGGGTGGAACCACATAATATTTGGAGCACCATTTAAACACCATTATCATTGACAATGTCACTATCAGTCCATTGCAAAAGGCAGCTTTACTTGGAATACAGTTGCTTACATCCTGCAATATTTCTACTATTATTATTTACTATTATTATTAATGATAATATAAATAAGATGCATAATAGTAATACTTTTAATATTATTAATCAACATCTGCCTATTATTAAGAAGGACTCAATAGGAGGATACAAATGCCAAATCCAGTCTAAACATCTAGCTGAGTATGTGACCAATATTACTTATAAACAGTCTGAACATCTGGCTGACTGCAACAAACCATAATTTTTATTTGTTCTTTAAAAAGGTTAGGTACAACGCATTTAGTTATCTGTTTTCCAAGCAAATATTGACAAAAAAAGGAAGGAAGGAAGGAAGGAAGGAAGGAAGGAAGGAAGGAAGGAAGGAAGGAAGGAAGGAAGGAAGGAAGGAAGGAAGGAAACACAGAGTATGCTTTCTTCTTATCCGTCCCCCCTTCCCTCTATTTTTAAGAAAAAAATTGACATATAAGCTTTTTCCTGGGAGATTGTAAATCAGCTTTACCCCAGCTGATTATTGCCTGGCATAGACTACATGTTATTGTATATTCATAATAGCACAATTACATATACTTGCTCTATCTATATCTATATATCTTCCCTATATCACAGCTGTTCCATATTGTTATGAAGGAGAATTTTGGAGAGTCATTTGTCTGGCTTAGCTATAGTACTTTTCACTTGTCATCCTATAGCTTTTTGTGATTCTTATGGATTCTTTCATGGTTTTAAATAAACCATGACCCATTTTGATGATGATAAAGCAAGATTATTTTGTGGGTTTATACTATATATACTCTTTCTATATGTACTGCCTTGCAGTTGTCTTATAAAACAGTTAAGAAAAAAAAATCACTACAGACAGAAGCAAGAAGCAAGCAAGTTCAAAGGTCAGATTCTTGATGTTTTAAAGGGAGAAAAGAAAAATGTAAAATGTTATATATTAAAAATAATGTTTGCTTCCTTCTTTCTAACTTACAAAACTGAATGAGGAAGCTTTTGAGGATTGCCATCATGTGAATTAAAACTTTAGCGAAAAGAGGCTACTTCGCATCTCTATGGTATCTTAAAATGTGGTGTCAATTCTAATTCAGGTTGATTGAGTTTCTACTGGTGTTCATTGATTTCTGCATGATATTCCATATCTTCAGACCATGAATGATTGTGGGACTCTTCAACAATCTAGAAAAAGAATGTCACAGTTATGTTTATTGCTGGAGTTCAAGGCTCAACTAACACACTGATGACTAATTTTTTAAAAAATATGTCTATGCAAGAGAAAGATGACCTTCACAATTTGTGATGAGGCATGAATACAATACTCTTGCCCCCTCACCCCAAATCTTTTAGATGAGTCTGCTTAATGGTGAGATAGTATATCGATACCATGCTCAACTCTAACACTGCAACAATGAAGAGAATTAAGATAAAAGCAAGAGAAAGTTAACATGATCATTTATTCCTTGGAGCCCCACAAGCACTTAGATAAATAGAGTCATATTCTCTATTCTGCTCATCCCTAAATTCATGGAAATATTTTAAGTCAGTGGTGGGAGAACTGGCATTGATGAGCTGAGTTGATGAGCGGAGTCTGATTAGCAAATTTCCAGTCTGAAAGTCTTCTGTTAAATTTCCTTGACCAACGGATCTAGAAACATTTTTTTCCCCTTAGTAGAGGTACCCAATTAGAATTTACTATTGGAACCAGGCATTTGAACCAGCAACTCCATATATCCCATTCATTAAAATATCTCTTATATTATGGGTTACGTTATATCTATCTTCCTGCTCCTGAAGTGGTAAATCTGAAATATTGTAAGTCAACAACCTTTTTGAAGAGATATAGCTGAAATCAATTTTAAAATATTCAGGTTAAGCAACATGGAGGGTATTGATAAAATGATACAAATGGTTCAGGGATCTAGGGTTATAAGTGAGCATGATTCAAGTATAACATGTTTTATTAAAATGGGGCTTTGATCCATAAATAGTGACTCCCAATTCTCCCAATGTACACAGTAGCTTAACAGTCATTTGAGGTCAAAATTGTTCAGCATACAGTTTTATAAATTGCAGAAAAAATTCATTTCAAGATCTCTGTTTGGTATTTGTTCAGAACTGTTCCTTATTTTTCTTGTTCTTCTTCCCAACGTTAAGACTATGGTCAGTCACTTTCAGGAAAGGAGGCAGTAGCCAACCACTTCTGAAAAATCTTGCCAAGAAAGCTGCAGGGGACTTATTCAGCAGTATCCAAAAATTTGAATTTTTGAATCAGGAATCCAATTGAACAAAAGAAAAACAGAAATACATGTTGCCTAGGCATTTAATTTATGTGTTAGATTTATATCCCACCTTTCCTCCAGTAGCTCACGGAGGTAAGCACACTATTCATGATATATTAATATCAAATATTAATGCAGAATTCTAACTTTTCTCTTTTATTTGCATCTTAGATTACAGCCATGTTGTAACCTGCATGGGTTCTGTCTTTCATAGCTTTAATTTAAATAATTTTCACTCAAGAGACCTGTGAAAACTTCATTTCAGTATTTTGTTCATTAGCAACATTTTTGTAGCTTTCTTCAAATTCCTATGGATGTTTCATTTTAGCACAAAAGCATTTAATACCCATTTTTGGCAGTCTGCATCTTTCAAGATACAATATTGGAAACAGATTGTATATCTCTATGCAGTTGTTCCAAGGACTTATGAATACCATTCACTTTCACCAACCATATTAATTTTTATGAATTTAGGAAGCCCCTTTGTAGCATCAATAGTTCCTTCTACCTCAGTATTCTGTATCCCAAGCTTTTTTTTTTCTCCCTTATGGACCACATTGCCAAGGAGGCAATCTATCAGGGCTCAGGCTGATGGTGCATGACAAATGGGTTTTCCCATTCTTCCTTTCTGACAACTCCTTCAGTGGGCAGGCTGGCAGAGGGAGAAATTGTTTGGCCCAGAATGATTGATAATGCAGTTAGATAACTGAGGGCAGTAGAACATGTAAGGATGACATCCAGAAATGATCACACAAACCACTGTATTATGTTTGAGTTCCTTCATTGGGATAGAAAATCCTTCCTGATTCTTTGGTTTTGAGGCCAGCAACATCAGTGCAAAGTATAATTCTAATATAGGTTGGGAATGGCTTTAATATATTACTCATTTTTGAGAAAAGAAAAGGGATTCAATTTCTCTTCTTGCCCTATTTTTATTTCCAGATTTGAAAAAGTAAACTTCTGCAGATGTTTTATGAATTGTATGTCTCTTCCAGAAACCATGGAGTTTGCTGAAATATTTTTTTTTTCATTCCTAACTTTGGAAAATCTCCTGATTTTCATCATTTGTTAGAAGTTTCCATCATTCCTTCTTCTATTGTGATTATTTCCATGAAGCCACTGTGGACGACTTTGGAAAGTATTGGAGAGTTCATGAATTGTTTTATGGTACCTTTTATTACTCAAGTGCTACAATCTTTGAGGACAATCATTTGATGGGCAGAAGAAAGGAAGGAAGGAAGGAAGGAAGGAAGGAAGGAAGGAAGGAAGGAAGGAAGGAAGGAAGGAAGGAAGGAAGGAATCAAAAGGGTTAGGGTCTCAACTTTAATAAACAGAAAACAGTAGTGATTTTCTTCAGTAAACAGAAAATAAGAGTGATCGCCATTGTTTTTTATTTAGTGATGTTGTGATTTTGAAGATATGTAAGTACCTTCTAAGTGCTACCAACATTTTACCCTGTTTTTATTTATTACATAAACCACCATACCCCTTCCCCTATATAGCTTTGTTTCATTTGTCTTGTTATAAACCCAAAGCAGTCTAGGAAACAAAACTTTGAAAAATGTACCGACAATGTTATTATAAATCATGACTGAAATTTACTAGAACTCTTAGAAACAATATTACTCATCAAAAACTGAGGTTTGGTTTACCATCAAGGCTATACAAAGATCATGGTGGCAATCTTCCTTTTGGGAAGACTTTTGAGACGTGAATCTTGTGGGTCAGCCTCCATGGCACACCATAAATCTGGAGCAGCAAAGAGGCATATTTCACAAAGATCATGCTTTATCACCACAGTAATCTTCATGATTTATTAAAATATTACACTGCTGCCAATAGAGTTGCATTGGTTATTGATGGGTTTCCAAGTGTAATTCAAGAGGTGAAATATTGCAGATTCTGATGGGTTCTAGAGAACCGGTAGTGGAAATTTTGAGTAGTTCAGAGAACTAGAAAATACCACCTCTGGCTGGTCCCAGAGTGGGGTGGGAATGAAGATTTTGCAATATCCTTCCCCTGGAGTGGGGTGGGAATGGGGATTTTGCAGTATTTTTCCTGCCATGACCACCAAGCCACACCCAAAGAACCGGTAGTAAAGAAATTTTGATTTCACCACTGGGTTGGTCCCCACCTTTAAAGCCTGACTCCTGGCATCTAAGAAATTTCCATTTCCAGATAAATCCTGCTTGCCCAACAAAAACAGCCAGAGGGCTGCTTAGGGTCTTCTTCACTGATGTCCACCAGGAGGTACAATGCAAATAGGTTGAGTGACCTTCCAAAAAGTTGAAAAGCCATTCCAGAGGGTATTTAGGATTAGATTTATTTAGGGAGTTATGAACACCAGAATTTTATATTGCCTTATGTATATATTGTATTTTATTATAAACTGTTATATATATCTCATAAACTGCCTAAAGTTCCTTCAAAGTTAGGCAATGCCTATAGCATGTGTCACTAATAAGCAGGGACTTCGGGGTATTTTTCTTGTGTTTCACAGGTGAAGATGCTTTTTTCCCCACCTCTGGGCCTGCCCATGAAGAATAAGTTATAAAGTATTTAGCAGGAAACCTATGCTTAATTTACAGGGTACAGAGCAGCTTTATAAATCACACTGATGAAAATATGCAATGCATATAACATGAATATTAAAATATCATGAATCCATAAAACACCATAAATCCATGAAGCATTTTAGTATGAATGCCATGGCAGAAAAAATGTAACATTTTGGCAATTTATGCATAATTACACCTGTATTCTTACTTGTGATGTTGGCATTATCTATGCTTATCTCTGTCTTTTAATTGAGTACCAACATAAGCAGAATTGATCCATTTAACCTATGAGTGGCATATATGTATTCATGCATTTGTGCACATGACAATGAGTGAATGAGATTGGGCTGAGAAATCAACTTTTATAGTAATGCAGCTGCCAAGTCATTAAACAGCCATCTGGGCAAAGCATGAAAAACTTGCTCAATTTTTGCTTTTTCCTAGAAGCTGCTTCTCAATTCTCCCTCAGTGTTGGCCTTTTCCTTCTAGTTTTTGGCTGCTTCATGATTTAAGTGGATTTGCGGAATTGCATTTTGTGACCTCTTTTTAACTAATAGTTGATTGTGAGTGAGATGTGGATCTGAAAAACATTGTCCAAAAAAGAATTTGCCTCCTATTCTTCAGTCTTTTCATTCAGTAAGCAATATAGATCATGCCCATTGTGATAATTAAAATATGAATATTGTACAATTATCTTAACTTCAGATGACACCTTTTTCATGTATTTTGGTTAAAATTTCAAGGATTACACCTGTAATCCTCTGACCTAAGGATCAATTTATCTATGATGGGCTTATTTGTGAGTATTTGGTATCTGTAGTATTTTTTAATATCTGTGAATATATATATGGTTACATTTTTTAAAAGAATGAGTCTTTGAGGACATGTGGTTTTTACTAATAGATTTTTCTACTTGTTGCCTCCTGTAGACTGCAGTTTACTAGGGATGGAACTCCACTTTCTTTCAAGGGGGAAGAGGAGGAGATGGAAATAATGCACCAATACCAGGAGACCATCCCCCAATGTTTATTCATACTTATTTGAACATTAGTCTTTCTCAAGGGAAAATAATGTTTCACAAATCTAAAAACCACACATAACCTTGTTTTTAGATCTAGGAGATTTCTCCCCCTTGCAAAAGACTGGCTTTTGAAGTGTGTCAAATATTTCTGTCTACCTTTTGATAGTCTGGCTATTATCATGCTTCAATCTAAGGACTATATGGAATCCTGTGAGATCCTGTTATAAAACATCCTTAAGAGACTAGAAATGAGCAGAGCTCAGAAATGCCTCTTAAAGCCTTCACTTTTTCCTGACTGCAAGGAAAAAAAACACAATTCTTTACTTATAAAAAGAAGAGAAGACCCTGGGTTTAATTTCCACTTCAAAAGGACAAGTATGTCCCTTTTCTTTATTTATTTTCTAGACTGCATGAATTCTGTAGTCCTACTAGAATTTCGTTTGTGCTGTAACTCTTGTTTTAAAAAGAAAGACAATCCACTCCATTATTATTGTTTGGAAATTACCTTCAGTGTTGAAGTAGAGTAAAAAAAGAATTCAGTCAATGTTATGAATTGCATTGCAATGCATTCCACGTCCTTAACAAGAAATGAAAAATATCTTCAGGAGCTGAATGGGGAAGTGTCTTTCACTTAGAGAGATTATTACTTTGAAGCATTTTATGTTTTTTAAATAGCCAATTGTGGGCATCTCTTCATAATCCTTTAAAACTATCATTTGAGAAAATTTTCCCTAGAGCGCTTGATAAATAAGTTTCCATACTGTTCTCAATGAAGCAAGATGTACAGTCCCCTGCTATAGATTTACAGAAGCTACATATTCTTAGCATTCTGAGAACATGAGGGAACAATGTGGTGGATATATTTATATGCATGTACTGTATATTTCTGCAGGTACAGGGTTATTTCACAAAATTGTAACACTCTACCAACAAGCAAACAATGCAAAATATCTATTGTACAAAATGCCATTTTAAAATTAATGAATGAAGGAATAAAAACAATTTTACTTGTGAGGTACCATTTATTCTCTCTCACCACATGAAGATTTCATGGAAACTATAGAGAAGTAGTGTAGATATAATGCAGTGTGATATAACATAGAACCACACAAGCATTTTGAATCTTAAACTTGCATCTACAAGTTCTCTGCAAGCTCACTGAGAAAAGACCAATGAATCAATCTTAGGTAAAAACAAGCAAGTTCAAAATTCAGTTTTCCAAACTATTAACTTAAAAATCATATTAGAAGGTGAAATTAGTAAGTACTATTATCAAATGTTAATTAATTTTATTTATTTATCCAATTTCTATTTTATTAATGATAACATTATCTAGTGCAATTGTAAATATTTTTTTTCTTCACCTTTCTCTTCCTTGTCACAGTGCTGGTCTTTTGGCACTCCTCCTGAAATTTGCATGACTCTGACCTAAGGTGTTCCAGAAAAAAGCTGCCTTTTCTCCCATAATTTGGAGTAAGATTGAACCCTTGTCAGATATATGTACAGAATGTAGAAACTTATTCTTTCTAGAGATCTTTACTAATGAAGCCTATCACAGACCTGTCAACTAAATCATCATTATGATCCTTTTTATTATCATAAGCAGCATTCTTGAAGCTGAGATAGTGAATACTGTAACTTATTTTTACTATATTTCACTCCCTTCGAATCATTATGTCTTTTAATATAGTAGTTTTAATTGAATGTGGACTTTGGTGTGTTTATTGTTCTGTATTTTGTTTGCTTTTATATGTTTTAAATAACAGGAAAAGCATTTTGCAATTATTTAAAGTAACTGGAAGAGCAATTTAGCTGGATACGGTAGAAAGAACTTGCAATTTGTACACTGCTCCATCCCATGATGTTCTACTGAACTTGTAATGGTAGGACATAAGCATAGATATATTCCCCTTTTTAGCTTTCTCAACCCAACAAGACAGATACAGACTTCAGAGGATAATTAGTAAAGGTAAAGGTAAAGATTCCCCTCCCACATATGTGCTAGTCGTTCCCGACTCTAGGGGGCAGTGCTCATCTCCGTTTCAAAGCCGAAGAGCCAGCACTGTCCGAAGACGTCTCCATGGTCATGTGGCTGGCATGACTAAATACCAAAGGCACTTGGAACACTGTTACCTTCCCATCAAAGGTGGTCCCTATTTTTCTACTTTCATTTTTTACGTACTTTCAAACTTCTAGTTTGGCAGAAGCTGGGACAAGTAACAGGAGCTCATCTCATTACACAGCACTAGGGATTCGAACCGCTGAACTACCAACCTTTTGATCGACAAGCTCAGTGTCTTAGCCACTGAGCCACCGCATCCCTTATCAGAGGATAATTAGAACTGCAGAAAAAACAATTATTACCAACCTGACTTCCATTGAGGATCTGTATACTGCACAAGTCAAAAAGAGGGCTGTAAAAATATTTACAGACCCCTCACATCCTGGACATAAACTATTTCAACTCCTACCTTCAAAACGATGGTATAGAGAACTGCACACCAAAACAACTAGACACAAGAACAGTTTTTTCCTGAACGCTATCACTCTGCTAAACAAATAATTCCCTCAACACTGTCAAGCTATTCACTAAGGCTGCATTACTATTACTATTAGTCTTCTCATCGTTCCTATCACCCATCTCCTCCCACTTATGACTGCATGACTGTAATTTTGTTGCTTGTATCCTTATGATGTATATTCATTGTTTCCTAGTATGATTTGATTGCTTATTTATACGCTAGGACAATCATTAAGTGTTGTACCTTATGATTCCTGACGAATGTATCTTGTCTTTTTATGTACACTTTGCATATGCACCAAAGACAAATTCTTTCTCTGTCCAATCACACTTGGCCAATAAAGAATTCTAATCTAATCTAATCTAATCTAATCTAATCTAATCTAATCTAATCTAAAATAAACTATATCATCTGATTCTGATTTTATTAGTATGATTCAGAACCCTTAATCTTGGGATGCAAGTACATAGAGTCAAATTGTTTGTCATGATATCACTGCATTCAGGCCATCATTTTGATGCAATCTTAATTTGCCGCAAATGCCTACAAAGGCATGGCAAATGAATCAAAAGGGCATACTTCCACAAAATCCAAACCCTTCCTATTCATCTGATATGTCCCCATAGGCATTTGCCTTTGCCCTCGACATAAAAAACCATGGTGGTGGACCTTGCTATCAGAACATGGTCAAGACATTTGGAATGTGGATCTCTTTCTAGAAGTTCTCCAAGGTCTTTTCCAACTATGTTATTGTATGTTTCTATGTTAAATATTGTGTTTCTTTTCCTATATATCTTTTTGTCTGTAAGTGAAATAGAATTCCATTATATCCTGTGAGGGCAACTTAACACTGCAGCCTAAATGCAAATGCAAATTTTTATTTTAATGTGAAAGGGTGAACACATTGGCCCATGTCATACTTGCATGCCTTCATTCAAAATCCTGTTAGGTTCTGTTTTTCCATGAATCTCTTATTTGGAAAAAATAAATATCCATGCACATCCACATATCAATAATATGTCAATGCTTGCTTTGAAATTTATTTTTCATTCTCAACATTTTCAACATTCAACATTCAACTGCATGCCCATTTTAAAGTGCACATTTGGAAGCATGTTTAGGTATACTATATAATGTATATATTTGAGAAATGTTGTCTTCCAGAAAAGGGAATGGGGTGGATGTTGCTAACAATTGTATCAGGATTCAAAGAAATTGAATTTCTCAGGCATTCTTGTTTTAACCCTGGTGTTATGAACTTTGGATCAGGGAAAATGTCATGTGATTTCACACTTGACTGTTTTTTCTCTAATATGATTTCTTGAGATAGCCCTTGATAACTCATGACACAAGGGTTGTTGCTATTCCAAAGACTCTACCTACTTCATAGAAATCACATATATTTATTCACATTTTAGTATTACATACTAAAGCATAAATAATTTTCTGAAGATTTGTTTAAATATTGTTTTGACATAACAGTTATTTTTCACTATTGAATATATACTTTTTTTAAAAAAACTTTTTTTCATGGCTAAGTAAAGTGTGTTAAAAACCGTACCATTCTGTACAATATATTTATTGTAATATGCAATATGTTTAGTATTAAATGTACTTCTAAAATGGAATTTTGAAAATGGGACTTTACACATGCATATGCACGTAACCCGGAAATTTTAGTTCTCTGCAAAATCAAACAAAGTCACTTGATTTAAGGTTATGATTTGTGAACGCAGCAGTATTTTCTGCAGTTTGCCACAGTTACATTTCTGCTTCAAAATATTTAATTTGGTCATCAAAAATAAGCATTTGAATAATCAAGAAGAGAATAATAATAAATAATAAATAACAATCAAGAAAATAATAATCAAGAAGGGAAATGTAAGAGAATTTATTAGAAAGTCATTCAGAGGATAACATGAGAATCCACTGTTTCATCTTATCTGATGAAATTTGCAATGCAGTGATTACTAGAGAGGATTCAATAAAAACAACAGCAATGGAACAGCTATGAAACAATGATACTCAGATCTAAAACAGAAATCATCAGTAAGTTTCTCTGAGGAAAGATATTATATAATTTATATGCAATAGAATTCTCCGAACCTCATTGTGTATCGTACTGTCAATCACAGTGTCAATGGTTAGGCCTACCTAAACATTAAAACACACCTGACTTTGCTTCCTTCCATATTTTCCAGTGGCATGAGGCAAAAAACAAAAATTGTATGATATCAACCTACAGTGCAGGGCTATATAAGTCTTTCAAAAGGGAATGCTCTCCAAGCATTGAAGAGCATTAGCAAAACAGGTGTTTTTGAATCCTTAAAATACCTATTCCCTACTCCCTCAGCTTTGCAGTTTACTTCCTTCAGAAACTACTCTCAACTGCTATTCCCATATATGTCTGTGTGTATACCACCATAGTAAAGGTTAAAAGAGAAAAGATTATATTGTGTCTATATTTTATCACAGTTTACATAAAGACAAGTAATGATAATATGGTTTAATTGTAGCTGTCATCCTCAGTAACATACAAGTAGACTCCTAGACTACTCTGCTTGAATTGATACAATTCTGATCATAATCATAAAATCTGAAGCATTATTGCCATACCTATTTTGTTAAGTTCCAAATTATGGATCATAGATATTGTTTCACATTCTGATGAAAATGCCTGGACACACCAAGCGAAATAGTATGCTCTAGACAGAATCTAACAATATTAGGTACAGTCCAAAAACAAGTTTCAGAGTGGTCATCTGAGCCTATTTTGTAACATGCCACTTGAAGAAGTACATAATCATTAGATCTCTCAGTTTATAATTAGAAAAAATCTCCAAGGTTTCTGAGATGATTAACAATTGCATTTCACAGGCAGAAGTCCTCACCAATGTACAGGAGACAGAATTGGAACCCTTGTTTAACAAGCCCACCTAATCTTTAGTAACTATTGACTAGTATCCAGTAGCCAAACTAATGGAAAGTGTCACTGTGACAGATGAAATACATTACTTACACTAAATCCTTCCTAATTTCAATTTAAATCTAGGATTATCATAGATTTCCCTAGGGTTATCCTGAAGATCTATCCTGGAAGAACAGTAAACCTGTAGATTCTTCTAAATCTTTCAGTGGTTTTTGATACTATACACTATGGTATCCTACTTGAGTATTTGAATGAGTGGAGCTATGGAGGCACTGTTTAGTGGTAATCTCTTATGGCAATATAGGAAGTTGAGCTGGGAAACTATTTCTTGCTCAAACCATTTTGCCATTGCCCACTTTAGGTAGGGTCTAGGGGATGTAAAGACTGCAAAAGCATTGTAGATATGCCTGGTGAACAGGTTCCAGTTTAACATGTATCATACATATCTTTGTTACTTCCCTATAAAGTACAAGTGACATTTTCCTCTGTTATTACAGGATTAAATTACTTCTTTTTTACAACCCTGTAATCCCTTAATTCAAGGTACAGTTGGGGCACTAGATAGAGCTGAGTATTTACTGGCCAGATGCCTTTCCTGGTGCCATGTTGAGTTCACTGTAAATATTTTTTCTTTGTGCCCTAGAAGAGAAACATCTGCCGCTACCTAGGATTTAATCTTTAACCTTCCAAGTAGGAGGTGAGTGTCTTCACTACTAGGGCACCATGCCACTCTGATACTTCTGGGTTAAAGTGACTGTAGAAAATTCATATAAGACTCTGCATTGTAGAAGTTCTGAAAATTTTAACCACTGCTTAGAAGGAAGAGAAATGAAGCTTTTTGTAATTCCCATTTGCAGAATTCCCATTTATAATCTCAGCAACTAGAGGAAATAAGTATTTGATCCATCTCCTCCTCATAATCTATGAGTGCAGGAGCTCATGTGTAAAGAGAGGAATATGTGTTCTTGTTTAACTCCACATCATAAGTATAGGTGAGCTTGAAAGTGTTTCTTAAAAAAAAATATATTCAGGATTTGAACTAACTGTACAAAAAAGTGGGCATGTAGAATTTTCAGCTTATTTTTTGAAAAGAGGAATAAATCTCTCAGGTATTACTATTTTCTCCTGGTTAGAATTATAGAGATAGTACTAGTTGTGTAATTCAGGCAGCTTACTTTAAAGCTTTCTCAGTGTATGTATGTTGAAAAGTCCTGAAAAATCAGGTATAAAGAGTTGACAAAAAGAATTGTACTGAACCCCAGAATATCTCTGTGCCTCTATTGGGGAAAAGCTATAACAAAAGGTATTTGAGACTTATCTGCAATTTTATTTGACAACAACAGTGAACTGGATTTTTTGACCTCTAAGCAAAACTCATATTGCTTATGGAAGAGTGGAAATTATCTTATTTTGTTTTCAGTTCCATTTTCAATTTCTGTTACCACTTTCATCCTCTACCATCTGACTTAGCAAGATGGAGGAACCTTTTCAAATAGCACAGGATGGTGGTGGTGCTTGTTAGGGACAAGAGTTCTCCAGAATTTTCAACTGTCAATCATCTGAAATAAGGGAAATGTTTCTCTGAATCCAAATGTTTGCATCCATCATCCATCAATGTTGATTAAGAATCCAGAAAATACATTATAACTGATGTGATCTATAAGTTCCTAAAATATTTTCACTTGAGGTTGTTAGACTCTTAGTCTATGTCTATGTCTATGTCTATGTCTATGAAATCTAAATCTAAATCTAAATCTAAATCTAAATCTAAATCTAAATCTAAATCTAAATCTAAATCTAAATCTAAATCTAAATCTAAATCTAAATCTAAATCTAAATCTAAATCTAAATCTAAATCTATTCTTGGGAAATTATTTTACTTCTACTACTATGTACTGAAAAGCTTTCTTATAGTAGGTTTTGAATAAGTGTCCTCTGTTTATTACAACAGTAAATTGAGCTTCATGAGTCTAGAGGTTCCATTTTCCAAGCCAGAATTCGCATCAAATCCAATTAGAATAGCACTGGGAGTGATTACCTCTGATTTATTATTATTATTATTTTAACAAAAAAAGACAACTCAGCCTAATATCAAGGATGGGGAAGTCTACTATACTAAGAATGAGCTACTAAAGTTATCTGTATATGAGCTTTTTTCCTATATCTTAATATATTGCAATACATTGGCTAGAGATCTTTCAAATCCACTGGCTAAAAAGCCCCATGCACTTTACAATAAAGAAAAGAAGGAAGGAAAAAAGAAGTGGGAAGATAATTCTTACTTCCAAGTGCCAATCTAATAGACACAATTCAAAGGGGGGAAAATAATTTTTGAACTACCCTGTTTTCCCCCAAAATAAGACATCCCCTGATAATAAGCCCAATCAGGCTTTTGAGTGCATGGCAATAATAACTTATTTCAGGGTTCAAAAAAATATAAGACAAGGTCTTATTTTGGGGGGAACATGGTACGTAATCTGAGTAATATCATTTTACCTAAATTGCCTCTGTGTTAGGAAAAATGGAAGAATATGATGTTGTTATTTTCCACTGTTCTTTTAAATCTTCCTTCCTTCCTTCCTTCCTTCCTTCCGTCCATCCATCCATCCACTCAGAACCAAAAAAGCAATATGTAAAGGCTAGTAACTCCTGAGTATCCTGTCAAGCTGCTTCCTCATAGCCTCATTAGATGTTGCAGCATAGCCTACTTGGTTGTCACCATACTTTTAGACATAAGCTATGGAAAGAAATACAAACACGTTCTATTTTTTTCCTTGAAGGTATATAGAAAATCTGATAAGCTTACCCCTGTAAACTAGCTCCTAGCATTCCTCATTATGGTCTACAACTATCATTCTTCTGCAAGCAAACAGACAAAGGTTCAGTTCAAAACTGTATTTATTATTTCAATTTTCAGGCTGCCTGACTCTAGAACAACGCCAGGGGACTTGCAGTTAAAATGAAAAAAAGGAGAAGATTTTATATTGTAAAGAAAGAAGAATACAACTGACTGAAAGACAGAACCAAAAAGTAAAATGGCTCAGCCATGATCTTGACCCAAAACCCTAATGCAGGCTGGATGTGTCCCATGCCCATGCCCAGTTTAGCAAAGGGGGGAAAAGTCCTGATATGTCATGTAACGTCACTGTGACGATGTGAGCTTGACAGCCTTGCCCCAATGTATGAATTACATTATTAGGATTTATTTTAAAAAATGGTAAAGGCCAGGTGAAATACTTCATTATTTCTGCCCAGGCAATTTTCCTTTTACAAAGAAGCACTTTGGTTGTTCAGTGGCCACCTCCTGCACTTCATTTCTGGTGCTACCATTGGGAAAATGACCTAAAGAAAACTGCAGAAAGAAGATGCTCAGGATAAAACCTGGATTTGCAGAGCAATGAATATGTATTTTGGATATTCTTAGTTACAGTTCTGAACTAGAACACATCTACTTCAATTCTTGGTAACTGTTGTGGCCCATGTAGTGATTACGAAACACAATTCAGTTCTGAACAAACTTATTTTATTAAAACAGCTGAGAATGAATTCATTCTCAGCCTAGTCCAAAACAAATTCTTCATAACCATTCTGTCGACCTTATCACCAACCTTTGATGTCTTTGGCAACCTGCCAAAGGCTTTTCTTGGCAAAAACCTCACAAAGTTCAAGAGATGCGGACAAGAAGCACTGGAATCAATGTTGCTTTTCTACAAAGAACCCAACAGCTCGTTGCTGCGTTTTTAAGCCTTATGGGAGTGGCCAATCATCTTCTGGCCTTACTCCTGAGTCTCCTTTTTTGCTTCAGCTGCTCTTACCTTCTGGCAGCATGCACGCACTAGGAACAGGCTCCTCCTATTCCTCTGCTTCTCTGCTGTCTGCCTCTGCAGGCTCCAGAGTCTGCGCATTACTCCCAGACGGCCCTGGCCCCATCTCTACCTCCAACACAGAGCCCTTGTCCAGGCCTTCCCCTGACTCCAGGACTGGCCATTGTCCTCCCCAGCCTCCTCATTGTCCAACCAGGTCCGCAGGCTGCTGGCAGACCACAACAGTAGCATTACATCAAAGAGATTTAAAACCAATTCATTAATTTTTCTAGGGGGTTTCTTTGTTCTCCTGTTTGGAATTAGGGGAGAGGGGAAATAGGCAATTTTTATTTGGGCAATAAAAATTTGGATGATCGCTAGCTGACAGGGAAGTCATTCAGGAAAGTCCATCTCTTTGCTGCAGAATAACCATCATCTGGATTTTTACAGTCCAGATTTGGTAGACCTTGAAAAAGTATCTGACAGTGAAAATGGAGTCTAAAATAGAGTGAGCTGGATTTTTTTTTATATTTCACATTTCTGAACCCCGCATCACCCTCAAGAAGAACTCTGGGCAGTGTACAATACAACATCAAAATATGGATACTTTTCTAAAGAAAGATATAAAGTTACCTATGGGAAAAAAAACATTACCTGTGCTCCAAGTTCCAGTTTAAAGGAAAGTGATAACCAAAGTAGAGGGTATGGAATTCTGCCCCTTATTTTATTTCTGTAATGCTTATTTGTGGTACAGGTAGTCCTTCACTTACAAGCATAATTGGGCCCCAAATTTCTATTACTAAGTGAGACAGTTGTTCGGCGAGTTTTGCCCCATTTTACGACCTTTCGTGTCACAGTTGTTAAGTGAATCACTGCAGTTGTTAAGTTGATAACATGGTTGTAAAGTGAATCTGGTTTTCCCATTGACTTGGCTTTCTGAACGTCATAGAAGGTGATCCCATGTCAGGACACTACAACCTTCATAAATATGAGCCTGTTGCCCAGTAACCAAATTTTGATCATGTGACTATGAGGATGCTGCAATGGTCTTAAGTGTGAAGAAAACAGTCATGAATTACTCTATTGTAGTTTCAAATGGTCACTAATCAAATGGTTGTAAATCAAGGACTAACTATTGTTTTTAATCTGAAATAATCCTGCACAATGGAAATATTCAACCTTAAATCTAAACTCACATCATGATGAAGAAACCTGGAAAAAACAGCTTTTCGCATGATAAATGAAAATAGTTGCTTATTAGTTCTTCACATAGTGACAGAAGTAGGAGAAAAGGAGTCCAAGGACTGGTTCATCTCTCTAATACGTATTAGATACATCCCCTACATTACATATATGGGAAAGCAGAGACTGAATTAAAGCAGGTGGAACCACATTGTCCTGTGAGAATTATGGAGCTGGTCCATAATAAATAACATAATAAGAAACAGTAATCTTGGGCAAAATGACTGAACCTTTTCCCTGTGAACATGAAATCCCTTTTTAGTATTTCGAGGTGAGAAACTGCAGAGCACAATGAAGATATTCTGTGTTGCATGACAAGTAATCAGAAGTCTGTTAGTGCTATTTTTCTGTTCGGAAAAAAAACTAGCAAGAAAAAACTAAAATTAAACTTAATCTACGGTTAGTTAATGAAACTCTATTTTGAGGAAAGACGCATCCTTTCATAACAGTGCATTGTTTTGCACCCAAATCATCCTGGAAAATGTAATTTACAGTAGCTGTTACACATCAATGGAAGGATAATAATCCAGTCATCTGGCTTGAGCTCAGCAGTTTAATAGGAAACATCTGTGCTTAATACATTATAATTGACACTATTTACACTTCTGGCACAGAGATAACAATATTGGATATTCGCAGTTGGTACTTATATTGCATAGTTTTCTAGTCACATCCCTGCTGAAGTTCCTCATATCTCAATATTTAATTGAATCCTTCCATTTTTAATTCAATTCATTCCTACAACACCTCCAGGGGGTTTGTTTCCTGAAATAGCAGCCACTGCCAACAAAGCCTTTTTGACATGACAACAATAAAAGTGAACTGATTTGGGTTGTTTTCTTACAGAGTTGTAATCACAGGGATGAGAAAGTTTAAATATATCTCACATTTGTTTTCTGAGGTTTTCGCGGGTGTTTGTATGTAGGTCTTTGGTTATTCGGGTCTTCTCCCGCGTAAAATTGGAAGTATCTTGGTGACGTTTCGACGAAGTCTCATTCGTCATCTTCAGGCTGGTGTTCTCGACTTCGTGCTTCCCCCTCCTGGAAGAAGACCCAAATAACCAAAGACCTACATATCTCACATTGCATCTATAGAAAACTTCAGTTTACCAAGGGTCATAGGTAGGTCAGCAACTAAAGAGAAATTTCCTGACAGTTAGAATAATTAATCAGTGGAATGACTTGTCTCCATAAATTGTGGGTGGTCCAACACTGGGTACTACAGTGGGTTCTCACAGCTCTTTTTGAGTGAAAGTAGATGGTTACTGCTGAAACTAAGAACGCGTAGAGCGTTGGTGACCTTA
This sequence comes from Masticophis lateralis, assembly GCA_030761175.1. Classification (NCBI taxonomy): domain Eukaryota; kingdom Metazoa; phylum Chordata; class Lepidosauria; order Squamata; family Colubridae; genus Masticophis; species Masticophis lateralis. Next base: position 82,753,999 of record JAUDYJ010000003.1, on the reverse strand, counting down.
CAATAAACCGTGGTTTCTAGGCTTCCATCTTCCTGTCTGTTGACAAGCACATTTGAAAATGGTAATTGTCTAGCCATTTCTTCCTCCACTGTGAATTGTACTGTATGTATGGGAAAATGGAGTTCAGTAGCATATAAAAGTCTTTCAGTGCATTTCTTTTGATGATGACAAACATTTCATCCACATAGGGGCACCAAAATTTAGCTCTGTAGTTTTGAAATGCACAGTGTTCTAGTTCACACTGTGATGTCTCCTGATATTGGAGATCCCATGGGTCTCCCTTTTATTTGCTCATACATTTTTCTTTTGAATATGAAGAGGATTATGTTAGAAGCATTTTGAGTAGCTTCATGATTTGTTTCCTAGCTACATTGTTCTGATCTGTGTTGTATTCTTCTTCTAGTTTTTTATTACTTCCTATGCTAGTTTGGGACGCGGTGACTCAGTAGCTAAGACACTGAGCTTGTCAGTTGAAAGGCTGTCAGTTTAACAGTTTGAATCCCTAGTGCCGCATAACAGGGTGAGCTCCCGTTACTTTTCCCAGCTTCAGCCAGCCTAGCAGTTTGAAAGCACGTAAAAAATGCAAGTAGAAAAATAGGGACCACCTTTGGTGGGAAGGTAACCGCATTCTGTGCACCTTTGGCATTTAGTCATGCTGGCCACATGACCATGAGACATCTTCGAAGAGCGCTGGCTCTTCAGCTTTGAAATGGAGATGAGCACCACCCCCTATAGTTGGGAATGACTAGCACATATGTGTGATAGGAACCTTTACCTTTACCTATGCTAGTTTGGGGGGTAAATAGAGATGCTACATATGATTAACTTCTGAGATTACAGACATTTCCCAAATGAAGTTAGGATTAAGAGTGTAGTACAGGGAAAAGTGATCAAAACAATAATAGCTGAACAAAATAGGAATATATACAGTATAAAACAACAAATATATAAATATCTGTTGTTTCCACAGTTTTGTCTTAATAACTTGATTACTTTCAGTTAAGTCCAGTGTCAGAAACCTGCGGCTCCAGAGCTGCATGTGGCTCTTTGGGCCCTCTGCTGTGGCTCCCTGTCAGGTGATCCCACCCCTTGCCCTCCCCTCCCAGTCACTCCTCACCTGACCTGAGAAGGTAAGGACGATGGCAGGGGATGGAGAAGTAGCTTGGGCAGAGACAAAGAGATACAGAGAGAGGGGGGGTAGAGGGAGGGAGAGAGAGAGAGATGTCAAAAGGTTTTTGTGGTTCCCAGTGTTTTTTAACAACCGGTTCTCTGCCCTAATGACTGGCTGGGTAGGCATGGCTAGGGGGATCATGTGACCGGTAGAAATGAGTGAGGTTGAGTTGGCCATGCCCATCCAGGTTTTGTTTTCTTTTCTGTGGGAAATGGCTCTTTGAGTGTTTAAGATTGCAAAACTCTGTTAGATATTTGTTTCATCTCTCACAATTATGTTTGATTCTTGATGTTTTTTTATTTCACATAGTGAAAGTCTCTTGTATGTATGTATGTGTATATATGTATATATACACACTTACTTTTTGTAGGTTTTATGTGTGTTTTTCTTTTAGCCAGATTTTTCCTATGTAACCAAGATTTTTCTGCAGCCCTAGCTCAGTGAAGTCACATCCACTAGATTCTGGGCTTTTTTTCTTCTTGCAGCCAGCAAGCCCTATGTCTCTGGCTGCCAGAAGCTAGGGCTGCAGAAAAATCTTGGTTACGTAGGAAAAACCTGGCTAAAGGGAACACACACACACACACTCCATGTAATATTATTCTGGCTTGAAACCTTTCACTGGGAACTTCCTGATCTCCAGTCAGTTTTGTGACCTAGTTCCTGGGATTTTACCTCTCTGCTACCAACAAATATTTTGTTGCATTGAAACACAGTTTTGAAATAATATTGAGCCAAATGTCTCAAACTGAAATATTGTCATATAAAATAATTAATTTGTGTTTCTTTATCAGTTTTAAAAGCTATTATTGTCCTTCAACTTTTTTTCAATCTTAATTTGAAGCTTGGCCACCAGAAATGCCAACAAATTAATAGAAAATTTAGTAAGAGCAGGTTGGAGAAGGAGATTTCATGTATATAATCTTTTATACTTCAACTCAACTTAAAATTGCTTAAAGCATAGTTTTAGTAGAGAGAAAAGAGGAAATAACTGGCATTTCAATCCTTAATCACAGTATTGTATTTGTAGATAGCTATATGCAAGAAAAATGTGTCTGATAAGTTGGAAACTTATTTAAAAGATTAACATCTTCACGACCATAGTGTATGTTAAATGCCAAGCGTGTCTGAATATTTATGAGCAAAATGTAATATTGAACTAAGATAAAAGAAATGAAATCATTTTTCACTTTGCCTTCAAGAAAACACAGAGATGTGTGTAATCACTTAAGTATTTGCAACTATAGATGGCTAGTTAGGACTCTTATGTTGTGATCTGGACAGGACTCTCACATAGCATAATATTAATAAATAATACTGATATATATTTTATTTTAAGGCATGTTTTCGTGATGGTCATTGAAACACCATTGATGTTTAGTCATGCCGGCCACATGACCACGGAGACATCTTCGGACAGCGCTGGCTCTTCAGCTTTGAAACAGAGATGAGCCCCCTAGAGTTGGGAACGACTAGCACGTATGTGCGAGGGGAACCTTTACCTTTATATATCAGTGTATATCTGCAGGTGGAAATAATCTTCAGTCATTGAATATTGATAATTAGAAGATGTCAGCTCACTATGATTATATAGAGAGACACACACAAATACACATCAACATGTATAACATAATACCTAATTTTATAGAAGTGTAATCTCAAACATAGTAATATACGTGTGAGCACTACTGAGCTCAAAGATATTTATTTTAGATTGAAATAGATTGGTAAACCACAAAATTCTTTTTAAGGAAATATTGTTATTAACAAGTTGAAGGTTTATAAAACAGTATGCAAATTTTTAAATTTCTAAGAACTCTTCATCAGGAAAGTTGATTAAACATCCAGAAAAAGGTCAGGGAGGGTGAGAAGCAGTGGTGGGTTGCTCCCGGTCTGGTCCGGTTTTATACAGCTGGTAGTAAAACTGGCAGAAGACTCCACCCACACGCCACGATGTCATCATGGATGATCTGTGCATGCGCAGAAGCGCGTGAGCTCCCACTGCGAACTTGTAGTAAAGGTAAGTATAACCCACCCCTGGTGAGAAGCTAGTTAGTCTCTGAGCCATGGCACAGGAGTGTATATTAGTTTCGAAAATTTCCAATCCCTCAAAAGAAATCCAGGGTAGATTTCTTTTATCCCGCTATTCAAAGAGTGGATGGGACAGGATAATCTTGACAGTCTTTATTCATTTATATTTTATGAATCAAGGTTTCAACAGAAAGAAAAAAAATGTCACAAAAAATGTCAAAGTACTGTAGAGGAGCCCCATTTTCTCTTTTCAATTTCATAGAATAGGGGTTCTGTCTGCAGAGAGAACAAGTTGGGATGAGAGGTATGGAAAAAGCATTCTTTGCTGAAGATAGATGGAACTGGAACTGCCAGGTTTCTCATCCTGCTGATTAATACCTCCGTGGAATCAGAGGCTCGGCATCAAAGGAGTTATTCTCTTTATTGTCCCCTCTGAATTCTCCTCCCCTGGCCCCTGCCAGTGATTGAGACAAAAAGAGAGAAATCTCTCATTTGGCTCTTTCTTTTCCCTTGCTGCTTGTGACCCCTACGGCAAGAAAAGTGTGGGGATAGATAGATATAGATAGATGAAAGATAGATAGATAGATAGATAGATAGATAGATAGATAGATAGATAGATAGATAGATAGATAGATAGATAGATAGATGATAGATAGAATCTGCTTCTGCCCATTGACTGATCCCTTAAAGTGATCACTTATTGGTATCAGAAAATTGGTACTAAAGAGCTGTTCCTTCATTCTGCTATCCCTGCCCTGCTTCTCCTACCCAATCAGGGAAAGAAAAGTGGTAGAAGAAAATGGTTGTTGTTAGTGACCCTTCTCTCAGCATCCAGAGACAGTGTATATTATGTATATATGTATATCATGTATATATGTGTGTTACGTATGTGTTTGTGTAGATATATACTTTCCTTTGAGAGCAGGCAACAGAATTTCATTTTTAATGTGTGTAGGTGTGCTCACAGTAAAAAATAACAATAAAGGATGCCTTGCCTTACCTTGCTTTCCCTGCCCTGCCCTGCCCTGCCCTGCCCTGCCCTACCTTTTCTTGCCTTACTTTACCTTACCTTAAAACACCAGGTTCACTCTGCTCCAGCCCCCAGAATCATTGGAGTCATTGGTCTGCTAAATGATACTACAAAGTTTCAGTTTATGTTTCTATGATGCTGAATCATCAGTTCTTTATCATTTTCTGGCACATAAGATGAATAGCTATGTAAGTAACCAAGTAACTAAATAAGAGGGAGGGAGGAAGAAAGAAAGTAAGAAAGTAAGGTGGGGTTTTTTTTTTTTTTTTTTGTATATCTTTTTGCATAAAAAATGCATCTAGCATGCATAGGAAATCTATCCTCCCTGGAATCACAAACATTTATCCTTTCATTTTTAAAGATGCAATATGGGATAAATATTAGTATCTTTCTATTAAAGGCAAAACTAAGAAGCCAGGTCCCCTGAACACTTTCAGAGTTCTTCTTTGCAACCTGTTATTAATAAAGCAAAACCCCCAAGAGGCCTACATATAAAGAAATGTCCAGCTGTAATTAAAAAGTACCGTAGACCTTGTTAGACTGAAGTGGGCTAAAAATATGCCAAAAGCTATCTTATTTATCAGAATTTCTTATTCCTTTGAATATGTAGTGTATATCTGCAACTATGTGGCAAAATGAAGGCAAAATAACACACATTGTTTTAACGAAATAGATATATACTAAGAAAATGGCAAAGATGATGGCAGGGAAATTAAAACATTTTAATAAAATATTTCAACATTTCAGGATAATTTAATACAAATTCCAGGCACCCAAATTCCTATTAAATTATCTGAAGTTCCACCTGGAGCTTCTTGCTCCTACTTTCTTAACTTCAGACACAGAAGCAAGATAATTTTAGTGTATATGAAGACTCTGCCTTGAATTAAGGGATTATAGGATCATAAAAAGAGAGTTATAAAGACTCATAACAGAGTACACTTCCCAACTATCATTACTCAAGTCCATCCTTTGATCCAGTGGATGTTCATATTAGTCTCCACTGCTTGGGTCCACTTATGCCTATTTTTTAGCAGTGATGTTCCCTAGATTCATTCACATATCTGTATTCATTGTAACTTCTAATTAGTATAACTGCAAGTAACAGCATCCCTTGCCAGATAAAGAATATTGCAAAGAATAGTTCAACAGTATCTACAATATGAAAGAAAGATTTTGAAATCTATTATTATTATTATTATTATTATTATTATTATTATTATTATTATTATTTCTCATCTGTAATTTTAAGTTTCTAAATATGGAAAAATAATATCTACATCAGTCAGTTTTAATTCAATGACCATTTTCTTTTCATGAAATAAAAGAAAATAAATTTCTTTTCATGAAATAAACAATGTGCTACCCTGAGCTCGAAACATTTGTAATTCATCTTCTAATTTTAGAAACCAGTCGATTCTTGTCAATCCATTATGATGGATACTTTATTAATATTGGCTTTAGCAACATAATTATGCAAGTCTAACTGTGGTTTACCCCCCTTCCCCTTAAACTCATGTGAATTTGAGAGAGATCTGCCTGAGTTGTTCATGTTTGCTTTGGATTTAAACCATGTCTTTCCTCCTCTCACTTTGGTAACAGATCTGACCTATCTCTGTCATTCTCTACAACGGCAACACAATTCTCTTTATTATCCGAAGGAAAATAATGTTTTGCAAACAGTTCTGAGTAGCTTTCAGAGTGTCCTGAGATTCAATTGATGTTTAAAATTCAGATGAGTCTTCTAACTAAAATGTTATACAATTTTTGATCTAAATGTTTTGCTTTATAATAAATTAAATTAATCCCCCAAATCCACAATTATTTGGACTTGATTACTCTGAAGCAAATCCTTCATGGAATTAAAGTTATGCCTTCTGCTGTTATGAAGGTTATTAAATACATTTACTATTGGAATAGTATTTTATAAAATTGAGCTCAAAGGTATTGCTTTATTTTATTTCTTGTCTCCTAAAAAGATCTATACGGAATTATTTTATCTCAATTTAGTCTTAAGGGGGAAAAAAGTAATACACAGAAAAATTGTCTTATATTATTGTCAATTATCAGAACTGATGATATCTAGAATGACAATGACGATTCCTCTGATGAAGAGGAAGAGTTGATGTTTTAAGAATCCTAATTAATCTCGGTACAGATGCCTATCAGGTTTCTATGAAGGCAATTTTATTTCCTTATGTATAGGAGATGAGCAGGTTGAGCCTGAGGGAGGAGTCAAGCATGACATCAATCTCAAATCCCTTTGTGCTCACAAGAGATCAAAGTACAGTGCAACTTGAATGCTGTTGACTACTTATCTACCACCAATTTGCTTTGAACATTAATAGTTCAGATTCTTGCATAGAGTGTTTGCATGCAATAAACTTTTAGTTATTTGAATCAACTTGCTTCCTGATTTCTTGTGTCAGACAGTAAATCTATTTACATATGACTAGGAATCTAAGAACATAATGTGCCAATTCCCATTGTTGGTAGTTATTTCATTATAATAATAAAGCTAAATGTCTATGGAGATTCTCAGTCATCAGGTCATGGTTCCCTCAAAGGTGCTTTTTCAAGAGGCAACTGGAATTTCTTGTTTTTCTTTGAAGATGTTTCAAGCTGGAGAAGCATCTTGGATGGGAAGAGAAACGTCTTCAAAGAAAAACAAGAAAATCCAATTGCCTCTTGAAAAAGCACTTTTGGGATAATAATAAAGCTAGGACCAATATTGAAAATGATAATGTTCTTTGCCATAACTGTATACTTTCTGCAAAAGGATTCTCATTATGCTTTAGTGGGGTCCGCTGGTATGTTTGAAGCTGGTGGCTTGCTTAGGAACATTTAGATATTTAGACTTTTTTAAAATTCTGCCTTTATTATTTGTATAAACCTCTCAAGACCATGAACACGCCTCGTACTCATTTCCCTGATTTTCTCTGGAACAACAACCCTGCAAGATGAGTTGGGATGAGAGAAAGTGACTGGCCCCAAATCACCCAACTGGCCTTCATGCCTAAGGAAAGACTGGAATCACAGTCTTCATTCATTAATTTTATTACTAAAAAGGATCTTTAAAAAAAAATAATCAGTTGAGAGAGATCAAGGAAGATATTACTGACTATACCCTGTTGCCACCTTTGATTTGGGCTAAATCTATGCTGCATTTAGTTGTCACTAACATCCTGATAGATAGAGAGTAATCCATGTGTCTCCAAAAAATGGGTTAATTATGAAGAGAACGATAAGAAGACTAGGGTAAAATAGAAAGTGGGCCTATTGCTGTCTTCAATCTTGATAACAACTCTCTGTTACTTCATTTGCCTTACAAAGCACAAAACACAAATTTATCCTGTTCAATTAGCTAAGCTAAAGCCAATGGAGACCCTTCCTCCCCCACTACATGCACATTATAAAATTGTCCTTTGGAGACTTAGCAGTTCCCTTGGTATTCATTACTGTAACTTTTATTTTCTTATAAGCAAGTCAAGTGCAGACTAATGATCTGTGGTAATGAGTTTAATTTCTAACCAGTGATGTGAAGGAGAGTAAATTACTGACACTGTACTAGTAAGGACAAATTATTTTAAAAAATTGTGTCTATATGCAGATAAGATCTAAACAAGTGAGAAAATCTTGAAACTTGAGGAGAATATACAACATTCCATCCATAAATTGTAGTTGTTGAGTAATTCTACATTGGATATAAGTGACACACAATGGCAGTTAGTATAAAAAGTAAAAGTGATAAATAGTATTTCCAAAATGGGATTAGCCATTTAAGGATATGATAGTTCACCTTTTTTGTTGTTGTTGTTGTCTGCATTGATACCTTAAGTGGTCTTATATGCTGATCATTCATTGAATCTAATGACTGACTGTAGCTTTAAAGATTTAAAAATTATGCCATTCTTTCTTAACAATACAATTTTAAAAAAGCAGCAGAATATCTATAGCTGGAGTAATTGCAATGGATGCAAGGATTCCCTTTCTCAAAAAAATAAAAAAATAAAATCACAAATCAGTATCTCAGAATTTCTCTGTCTCTGAAAATGAAACAAAATTGTATTATTGTATTATTTATTTAATTTTATTTATTAATTACAGTTACATTACCCCAGATGCTAAATCATCATAAATACATGCTATTTGCCAAGTGCTAGAATTTTTAGTCACATTATTGTGGGAACCCTGCAACCATTCTAAGTGCGAGGACAAGTCATAAATTACTATTTCAGCACTGGTGTAACTTCAGATGGTTGTTAAATGAATGATGATAAGTCGAGGACTATTCGTACATTACTGATCTATGCCCATTGTGAATTGAAAGATTTTGAGCTTTCTCAGAGCATTTATAAGTAGATCTATTTTTTTTTTTCTTTGCAACTATCAGATTAGCATGACCCTAGAGCAGGGGTGTCAAACTGGCAACTTGTGGGGCAGATGTGTCATGGGCAGGCCATGCCGACCCCAGCTCTGCGAAGGGGGAAAATGTCATGAAACATCACATGATGGCAACATGATGCCGTGAGTTTGACACCTGTGACATAGAGGGAAAAGATTTTGCTAGCCACTGGGCAATTCTACAAATACCATACATGCAGACAAATATACACCCACTTATTTATCATTTTGTAAGATAAGGTAGACAAGATAGTTAATTCAAGGAGCACTGAACATCCTGGAGACATTACAGTCAATGATTTTCTAATTTGACCCTAAAGAGTAAACAGTGATTGGCTGAAGATGCTTTGCAGCAAACCTGTAGATAACACTGTGCTGAAAGTGTTTGATCTGGAAATGTCAGGACAATTGGATAAATTGCAGGTTGGTTTTAAAGGGAGTTGGGAATGATTTGTAAACAAAGAGGCTGATGGTGTGGCAAACCTAATTATCACCACACAATTTTTCATTCTGTTTTGGGAGAGGAAGGACAAATCTGAATCAAACTGCTACAAGATAGAATAAATCACACCCTTGGATATATTTATCTCTCTGTTATCCTCCTCCCCGCTTGTCTTTCTTAATTTACAACACATTGCAGACCTATCCCATTACTGAATGTATGATTTGCCTGACAATTTGATATATCAGATAAAGCTGTAGTAAAAAAAATTGAGAGAAACACACCAATATTAAATTATTTCCCGAATGTCTCGTTTATAGCTAATAAATAAATATGTAAAATGATAACAATCTCCACATTCTAATTACCTGGTACCTGTTATGTAGGTAGGTTGTGTTTTCTTAAAAATACATTTATTTTGTCTGATTTTGAAGGGATTTGTTTTGTGAATAAATATAGACCCTTAGTAAATGATTGGTTTAAGCATGCTACAGGCTCAGTAGGTGCACCTTGCTAAGAAATGGCCAATTGATTAACATCAGTCTATTTTTAACTTGTGTTGTATACTTAAGCTTGCTAGACTGCAGTGTTGATATACAATAGGAACCACAAAGAGAAGAATTCCTCTAAGCAATCCTATGCCATTTTTGCCTTTAATTCTTTACAATATGAGTTATTTGAACAAGAGCTCGTTTCTAGCGGAGCTGCATATTAAAATCATAAAATTAACTAATAGGGGGGATCCATATTAGATAAGTAGCATCTCTACGATGGATAATCACCAGAGTAATAGAGACTGTGGAAAGCAGAAAGATGCTGAACCAAATAAGCTCAGAAACAGCTCTTGTAAAACAAAGAATGAGGCTGCTTCATTGCAAGTGATGAACACAAATCCTCCTGCAAAATAAGCCTAGGGACAATTTTTGAAAGAGGATTTGTGAGTTTTAGAACATAAGTGGGAGAGCTGATATTTTGCCTCTGGTAACACTAAGTTTGGGGCCAGCCATACTGAAGCTTCAGTATATTCCTACATGCATTATAGTAAGCCAAAGATCAGATTCATTTCTTTTATAGCTAAACAAAAATACGCCAGGAATTCTCCCGCATGCTTCTATTTCTCTAGAGCTCTAGCTAAGTATACCTGTGCAACAACCATGTGGACTTTGAGTAAGTTCTATGACTCTCTGGTGAAAACTAAATTCCCGTTTGTTGTTTGTTGTCATGTTTTCATTTTTTTTTTTTTTTTTTTTTTTTTTTGCTTTTTCAAATGGCAATTGCATGGTTCCTGAAATCACACTTTTTTTTCTTATCAGAAAGTCCCCCACCACCACCCGGTATCTTACTACTTATTTACTCTGCCTTCCACAAATGATCTTCTCTTGATTCCTTGGCTAATTAACCTTATGAGTGCTCCTAATTACTTGCTACAAATTCTCTTGCATCTGACTTAAGGTTTATTGTTCTCCAAAATCTAATAATAACTGGGAGTCATACAATCCTTGGCCTTGAGCAGCCTGGATTCTAATTATTAAAATAAAATTAAGACTTCCTGGATTCATAATCATGATCATGTCCTTTGCATAATACAATGAAGAAAGGGCAGCAAAGTGAATCAAAACTGCTATGCAGATGAGCGAATCCATTCTTGATCCGTTAATGCCTTGCTGGCAAAATGTATTAAGTTTTCAATTACACACACACACACACACACACACACACACACACACGAAAAAAAGAAAACAGATAAAAGTCAAAGAAAAAGCCAAAAGTACAAAAAAAATGAAAATAAAATAAAATAAAACAACACTTTCAACATTTTTTGGAATGACTATTAAACTTGGTGATGCTTCATTATTTTTCTTCACTCTTGCTGTAATCCCAATCAGGTTTTTGATGTGCAAGAGAGAGCAAGAGAGAGAAAGAGAGAGAGAGCACTGAATAAGTTTTTTTTTAAAGGAGAATTTTAGGTGTAGTATACCTAATATTTAAAGTACCTTCTATACCAAACCTGGGCATTTTACAGCATGTGAGCCACATCCAGCCTGTGGCGACATTGGTTGGGTGATGCGGTATTGGCAGCATCGGGGTTATGGATTTGGGGGTGGAGAGCAGGATAGTTTCAGCAGAGGGAGCTGGAGTTGAGTGGCATTAGCAGAAGGTGGAGTGGCAGTGACGTGTTGGTATCAGGGAATGGGGATGGGGATGGGGCAGGGCAGTAGCAATATTGGCCCTCCACAACAGTTCCAGTTTTTCATGTGGTGCCTTGGGAAAAGTAATTGCCCATCCCTATTCTATACTGAGATCCCAGTATCATTATGACTTTGCATGTATGACAAACAGAACAAAACCAAACCTTGATCTTAATGTAGAATTAAATGACTAATATATTGTTTTATCTGCCTGAATGATAAACAGAACAAACCTTGGTTTAAATGTAGAATTAAATGTCTAACATATTTTGTCTTGAGACATGCTATTTTAACCAATTTATGTTAATGACTGAAATAAGCAATTCTTACTATAACATTACCTATAAATAATAATTTGTAAATTAGTTCAGATGAGAAGAGTCTACATTTACTGAACAAAGAGTTATATAAAGAAAACATAATGTGCTAACCCATTTCTTACAGTGGGTTATTCAAGCAAAGCAGAATGAAAGAAAAACAATCTATATTTTCCGAACAAAAGATTTTCCTTGAAATAGTTGAACCGCTATTTCTTGTATTCTCTCTTGTGATGAAGTGAATTCATTATTTTTTCCGAGATAGAATTTCAACACTCCTATAGTTGGTTCTGAAACAGCAGAATACTGTTTGCCTTAATGTCTAACAATGCAAAGTATAACATCAATCCCTTCTATGAGTTTCCTTGCTTCTGTTCAAATCCATCGTTGGAGACGTCAGGCAGTATGAAAACTCTTGAGGTCACACCAGGCTCTTGTATTACTATGCCTAAACTGAGGAAGGATGAGGCAGTCCTATGCAAAATGACTCAGATTTGCTTGGTTTAATTGGGATGTAGAATCGATTTAGTTTGCTTCAGTGAAACCAAATGGACACTCAATCAAAGTCATGAGAGAGAGCATTATTACAGTTGAATTATGAGGAAGAAATGTTAGTCTGTATAGTTAAAACTAGAAGTTAAAATGCTGGGATGTGGGTGTCAAGGCAGAGATACACTCCAGGGAGAATCACAGGGTCAAACACACCAAGATAGAACAATTTACTTCTGAGATAGAGAGCAGATGGATTTTGAAAGCAATGTGGTTACCAGCAAAATATCTGTGCATCATTTGCTGCATTTTCAAGCTTTTGTACCTAGTTCCTTATTAGCCTAGTTGATGCTTGCTGAGGCAGAAGCAGATTTTTCTCCCAAAATACTAGTATCTTTAATCTTACTGGTACTGGTACCTTTAATCTTAAAGTTTTCTGCGTGGGGGGCGGTATTCAGGGGGCTCAGTTTTCACATTGGAGGAAGATAACCAATTCTGCCCTACAACATCCTCCATATTTTCTGAATGTGGTACCTGTATGGAGGATAATGTGTCTTTACTTTTAGACCTCTCTCTATGAGAGGATGAAAATGAAGTTTCCAGCATGGCCCTAACCATGACAGGTGACCTTGGTATGTATGGAAGAAGGTCCCTTCCTTTCTTTATACCAGAGGTAGGCAAGTATGGCCCTTTATGACTTGTAGACCTGAACTCTCAGAATTCCTGAACGAATCATCCTTTTGGTTCAGGAATTCTGGAAGTTGAAATCCCCAGGTCATAAAGTTGCCCACCTCTGCTCTACACAATTGCTGGCCAAAATAATTCTAGGCTGTTTGTTCAGGATTGCACACAACTTTCACCAAAATCCTTTCAGCCCACACTGAGTTGGCTGTTAACAACTATTTCCAACAGTGTGTTCTGAAGGTCTTTTGGTCCAACAAGAAGAGGTCAATATCATAATAATCATTTCATGTTCCTCTACTGTTTCTACTGCTTTCCAATATCATTTGACCTCTCTTCCAGTAAGAACAGTCAAGATAATTGTTCTCAACTTTCATTAGATTATAAGTAATTGGGAGAGTGAGTAGCATCAAAGGAACTTTTCCACACCATTTAACTTTGGTAAGCAGCTTGGAGTGGACTCCAAGCAATGTGACTCTGGCTGAAGAAAATTCTGTAATGTGTGTCACCCCTAGTCATATAAAAGTCCTATAGAGCATGCCAAGGGGTCTTCCTATTGAACACCTTTACATCAGTGGTAGGTTTCAATTTTTTTTACTACCAGTTGTGTGGGTATGGCTTGGGAGGCATGACATGGCTTAGTGGGCATAGCTTGGTGGACATGGGAGGGGAAGGATGCTGTAAAATCTCCATTCCCACCCCACTCTGGGGGAAAATTACTACAAAATCCCCATTTCATCCCAATCAGCTGGGATTTGCGAGGCAGAGAATAGAGAATGGGCAGGGCCAGTCAGAATTTTTACTACCGGTTCTCCAAGCTACTCAAAATTTCCGCTACTGGTTCTCCAGAACTGACCAGAACTGCTGAAACCCACCTCTGCTTTACATGTACCATAGAACTCTTCCCAGCTCAAATGGATCCACCCAGCCTGGGACCTACCTCAGCCCAGGTTATACGATAAGGCTTCTCTTGGTCTTTTCCCACAGTGCTTGCTAAAAAGGCTTTATTTCTATAGTGAAAGCTCTGTAGAAAAAGGCTAAGAGGGAATCAAAGAACAGCAAAGTAACATGGGAAATTTGCTTTTTATCCAATAATGTTTTAGGTACAAGGCAGCTATAACAAATTTGTGTAACTGGCTATGTCATTTTGTAATTGGTTATACATGTTCTGAGGAGTATGCAAAAATCAGAATCTAGCTTTTGAAAACTGTGGAAGTCATTAGGAGTCAATGGTCTGGAACACAGGATGGTCATTACTGGATAAACTAGTAAAATTTGTGCTGAGGCAAGTGTCCAAGAGATGGAATCAGAAATCCAATCCAATTTCTTTTTCTGTTTCTGTTTCTTTTTTCATTCCCTTTTTACATCTCTATATTTACAGCTTTATATCTCAAAACATAAATTGAATCTCCTTAAGGCTTGCCTTGCGTTTATGATCTAATTCAGTAAGGCATAGGGTTGTTTCCAAATCAAAGCACCTTATAGCCTGATTAATAGCTGCATATACTAATACTGTCTAAAGCTCTATGAGTTATGTTTGATCCCTCATGTGCTTCCATTTGTGTGACAGAAAAAGAAAAGCTCAACTGCTGGCTCAGCCTGCTGTGTTTTATCTCTGCCTGGAAGTCCGTCTACTCTTCAAGATTGAGAGATAAAATTCTGAAAGGGTGCCGCTGTGATATGTTCACAAAATTCTTGAATTAGAACTCTGATCATGGTTCTATGAAGCATGACACCTACACAGGCCTTTTTAATATATAGACCAGGACTCCTTTTCTCAAAAAAAGCAAAAATTGGATTATTCCTTGATATGCCACTGAAAGCTAAATGAAGAGTAGCTGTCTGTGGTACAGATATCATGTGTCAACTTGGTGATCATGTCATACTTCTATAGTTACATCCTTTCAACTTTGCTAACAAAAAAACAGCTAAACCAATTTCTGCTTTGGTTGTCAGCAAAGGGATGCAAATCAGTGTTTTTTTTTAAAAAAACTATAAAGTGAATACTCCTAAATAACTATTATATTATTGAGCTGTGGTAGCACAGGGGTTAGACTGCAGCATTGCAGGCTAATTCTGCGGATGGTCAGGGGTTCAATTCTAACCAGCTCAAGATTGACTCATCCTTCCATGGTCAGTAAAATGAGGACCCAGATTATTGGGGGCAATATGCTGACTCTGTAAACCGCTTAGAGAAGGCTGTAAAGCACTGTGAAGTGGTATATAAGTCTAAGTGCTATTATTGCTATTTGCTATTGCTATGTTCATTGGCCAGCTTCAGTTTCTTGATCAGCCAACTGTTGTATTATGAAGAGGAACTGAGCCTGTATTTTTAAGTTTAATTGTGGGAAGATAGAAAGGTAAATGAAATAGCCTACCTCATAAATTTGTTTCCTACATTGCTGTCACCTGAGGAAAACACAAATTGTTTTTTGCTTTGTTTTCAAAGTTGCTTCCTAATACTAATTACTAACAACCTTATCGTTTGGAGAGAGCTGGATATGTTAGTTAGATGCCACTAGTGAAGATTTAGCACTTAAGTGGTTATTGCCTCCAAATATACCTCACCTTTAATTGCATGGAGGAATCAATGTTAATAGATGGTGGCAGGAACCAAAACAGCTTTCTATTTAGACCTGTTTGAGAAAATAAAGCAGTGTACCATCCATGAATGCAGATCTTGCCGTGGGAGCAGAACAGTGTTTAAATGTGGCTATGACAATGCAAATGAAATCAAGGGACAGAGGGAGGGAGGGAGGGAGGGAGGGAAGGAAGGAAGGAAGGAAGGAAGGAAGGAAGGTTTTATTTTTTAGTAGTGACCAAGGCACCTACTGAAAAACTATAGCTATTTGCTAAGCAACAAAATACCACTGTCAGGTTTCGAAGGCGTCTTGAATAAATTGCATTTCAAACAAAGTCTTTGAAAAAAAACTCTAATTTATTAAGCACGTACGTTCTATCTCCTAGACTCATTGCAGCCAAGTCTGGCTTCCTTAGGCAAACCCTCCTTTTCCTTTCCCCACTCCTCCATACTCATTGGCCATCTTCCCTGTCACTCTGCCCCTAATCTACCTGCTCCCCTCAAAGGCATTTCCCCCCTCCCATCCCATCTCCTGGTGATATTCTCTCCAGTGAAAATAAGTAGGAGAAGGGTCAATTGTCTCGTTCCAGATGCCTCCGCTTCTTCTTCATATGTCAGCATTGGAGTAAGTGCACATGAAATGCTGACATCCATATTTTTTGCACTATAAGATGCACTTTCCTCCCCCCCTCAAAAAAAGTGGGTGAAAATATCTGTTCATCTTATAGAGTGAATATTGAAGTGGGAGGGGGGAAGGGAGGTTGGTGTGGCAGTGGTGTTTGCAGCTGCCGCCTGTCACTGCTGCCGCCTGTCACCACTGATGCCATTCACCACCACTGGGGAATGCTGGAGCCTTCAGCAGTTGGATTGACCTCCCAGAATACCACTGACCAGCTGTTCTAGGCGGCAAGGATTGCTGCCGCCAATCACCACCATTTGCTGCCAATCACTGCCACCAATCACCAACCACCGCAACTAATTGCCATCGCCGCCAATCTCTGCTATTTGCCACCACTATTCGCTGCTGCCACCAATCACCATCAGTCACCTCCAATCACCGCTGCTGAATGGCGATTGGCAGTGGTGGTGACTGGCAGCAATAGACGATGATAGGTGGCAGCAGTGATAGGCAGTGGTGATCCCCGCCATCTAGAACAACTGATTGGCGGTATTCCGGGAGATCGATCCAGCCGCCAATCAGCTGCTCAGCAGTGAAGGCTCCAGTGTTCCCCAGCAGCAGCAGCAGTAGCTCAGTTCAGTTGACTGGTGGTGGGTGCAATGGAGCAGAGCCCTCACAAACCACATGCTGGGGCTACAATAATATGCTGAAGCTGACCAGGCTGTTTGCTGTTTCCTGCAAAGACAGTAGCCAGATGAATACCAAATGGATGCTGGGAGGCCGAGGCAGATTTTTTTTCTTGTTTTCCTCCTCTAAAGCTAATGTGCATCTTATAATGCAAAAAATATGGTATGTTTAAATAATTTGTGAGATATTTATTTATTTATTTATTTATTTATTTATCAAATTTGTATACCGCCCTACTCCCCAAAGGACTCAGGGTGGTGAACAGCCGATTAAATATACAATGTCATACAAAAGTTAAAAAATTTAAAATAAATTAAATAATTTGGCTGAAGCAAATTAAAATCCAATTATATAAGACATTTAAAAACCCAGTATAAAACCCATTATAAAGGGGAGGTATCTACAAATATGATTCTACTTATTACATTTGCACAGATACCAGATAATAGAATGTACATGCATGAAAATAGTGAAGTAACCAAGATATCTGTCAGCACTGCCTGGCTCGGCTTGGTGCCTCACAGGCATTCTGCCATCAAAAGAAGAAGGGGAGAGGGAGGATAAAAAGGGGAAAAGGGGGAGGGAAGGATGAAAGGGGAAAAGATGAAAGTATAATAAAGTTTTGTGTGTATGTGATAGACAATTGGGAGGAGGGAATGACAGGTGATAAGGACCAGAGCAGCTGGATCTTGTTTGTCCTAGCATCCCATGGTCAGGCATCCTGAGAAATATGCAGATTACCCCCAGACATCTCAGAGTTCTCAAAATATCTTGGTGAGCTCTGGTTGGCTGGAAATGAGATGGTCACAGGGTAAGGGATGGGCTGGAGGTAAACCTACACATTTTTCTATCCAGCGAGCGCAGTAATTTCAGAGTTGGCTTGACTTTACTGCAATCAACACCTTTAGTAAAAGAACTCTTTGCTTTAACCAAATGGAGTCAAAGCCTTTTCTTTTCTAAGGGATCAAATTGGGGCAGGTCTGACAATATGTATAATATTTGTCAGGATAGGGAAACGGGAACCTCCCTGTGATTCCAAACTTCCATCTCCCAGCAATCCCCATCTACATACTACTGCTGCCCATCAAGATCTGGAAAGCTATGTGTTCCTTGCTGATCCAGTCGTCATTTGATAGGCAATATGGAGCCTACTTGTGTCTCCTTAGTATTTGGGGATAACCTTCCTAAATCTGAATAGTAAAATGACCAAATTTGCCCTTTCAGCCTAAAATTAAGGCATGAAATGGGAGCAGAAGTGGGGAAAGGGCAATATAATTGCTGCTCATCTTTGCATCCAAAACTTGTCCTCATTATTAACATTAGAAAATATTCACATAAGCAACTTGTAAATATTTTTTTTCCAGTGTTTGACTTCCTATGTGAATTCCTTAGACTTTGATGTGTATGTTGCCTGCTTCTCTGGTAAAAAAAATGGTGTTCTCATTGAGAAAGAATAAGCAAGATGTCAACCCTGAAGTAAACCTGGCTGAGGCCATTTTTAAGGCTTCAGGGTTGCCACAAGGTAGAAGACAGGATAGGGCGGGGGGGGGAGAATAGATAGCGGGGGTTTGTAGTCAAAACAAAAAAGTTTTCCTGTATATTCCAATAGGTCTGGGAAGAGGAGGAGTGAAGTAACTAAGCAACCAACCAACCAGCACCTTTATTGGACAATGTGACTGATGACTTGAAGGAAGAGGGAACTTTCACTTTTTAAATCCGTGAAAACTGTGGGAACTTTCAGAGTCAGTTTTTACCAGTTGTGCCAATATGATGTAGCAAATAAATTGCTCTTTGAGGAATCTACCTGCCTCAGAGTTCTGCTTTCTATGGGTGTATTACTTGGAACACTGACCAAGTAATCAGATGTTACAATTTCATTGTAACATCACTGGTTATATTTCCAAGAAATATAACCAGTGATGTTACAATGAAATTTGGGGTTTTTTAAAGCATCCTTTTATTGTTTTAGCATCTTTTTAAAATATGGAAGGGGGGATTAATTGTGGTCTTGGTGGAATGGAATCTAGAGCTAAAAGCTTTGTGGTGGAGAATTCATATCTTACATGAAGCTCTCAACCTTGAAGAATGAAGGGACTTTCAGGCTGAGAGAAAGCACAGCAAGCTGAGCCTAGGTTTTTTGAAATGTTAGGCCCATTGACTATTTGAATGGGCTGTAAAAAAAATCACATGAGATGATAGTTAGCATTATTTATCTATTCACAAAATGATTGCTATGAGGAATTTAGCTACAAAACAATCAATTTATTAGAATGCTATGTACCATATATTTTAGACCACTGTTCTGTAGGAGGCTTCCTGCATTTCTTTGTTTGCATCAGCAAGTTTCCCTTTACATTTTTTTTAAAATTAGAAGATCATATACTTTCCAGGGACTAAGTGGGCACCAAGGAATTAGTCTGTGGCATAGTGTGACCCCCATGAATCACATTGGGAGACCTCGAATTACATTAGGGGATGTGGTGGCACAGTGGTTAGAATGCGGTATTGCAGACTGACTGCTCACTGCCAAGAGTTCAATCCGGACTGGCTCAAGGTTGGCTCAGTCTTCCATCCTTCCAAGGTTGGTAAAATGAGGACCCAGATTGTTGGAGGCAATATGCTGACTTTGTAAACTGCTTAGAGCAAAGCACTATGAAGTGATATATACATCTAAGTACTACATGCTATTGTTATTATATGTGTGAATACGTGACACTTCTACACTTTCACTTTCACTCTATCAGTGAAAACCAGAGGAAGGAAATGGTTATCAACATCCTTTGATCCAAATGAGCAAATAAAGACAAATACTTTCAGTGTTTACTTTCTTGAAAGTGTTTTTTTGTAATCTGTGGATAATATCATTTGGGGAATAAAGGGCCTCAGTGTGGGTTATACTGTACCTTTTGTGAACAAAGCTGGAAACTAAGATTAATTCCTTACTATCTCTCTAAATGACTTTGGGGCTTTATTATTTTGCTTTATTATGCATACAAAACATTTCTAAATTTATGCCCTGACAGATGTAATTTGTATTAGTTTAGTTATTACTCATTTTTTTCTCACCCTCCAAGCTTCCTGCAGCATCTATAATTGAGAATTATAAATAATATTGAGATTTATTGTATCTATATGATTCTCTTTCATAATAAATAAATGGTATGTATGGAGTGAAGGTAATGAAAGTCTCTGAAAATGAACACATATATGTATGAGGAGCTATGAAGAAGTCTATGATACTCTGGCAAACTTGCTCTAGTCACATTCTGTCAGACCAATCTACCTCACAGGGTTGTTGTTATGTGGATAAAAGCCCAGAAGACATTCATGCAAGCTGATTTAAGCTTTTGCCATAAGCCAGTATATAAATATGATAATTCATTAATAATAAATAACAGATTCTCTTTCCAGAAGAAATCCAGTCCACTGCTTGGCAATGCTTCATATTCACATTAAGAAAAAATCCTCATATTTCCATCCAATTTTTATATAAAGTTCAAATGGCAAGCCTGCTCTTGAGTACTTACTATGCCACAAGAGTAGCAAAATGGGCATGCATTTTTAATTTTTAAAAACCCTTTCTTCCTTTTTTCTTCTTAATAGTTTAGAAGAAACCTAAATATATTAGATATGAAATTGGAAAATAACAGACTGCATTTTGTAGTGTTATATTGTTCACATACTTGTTTCTTGCAAAAATGTTTTATTTTTAAAACGTTGAGGGACGACTCTATTGAAATGTGAAGAATTTTAATAAAGTGTTTTCTTCCAAATCTTCCCAAAAGACAAAACTGAGAGAGAGAGGTAATAGAAAATATGAACTTCATAAAATGAACACTTGAAATATATTCTTAGTTATTTAGTAGTAGTAACATCTATGTAGCATACAATATTCCAAGTTTAATTATTGCGGTTTATGTTGTTTACCATGCTATAGACACACAATAAAAGAAATAATTTATGTTGCCAGGATATATACAACAAATTTATCCCTCTTCTAAAGTCCCTTTATTACTAAAATGCCATTTTCTAGACTATTCCTTTATCAAAGTCCAGGCTGAAATTTGATATCTAACTATTATTTATACTGATATTAAAATGAGAGAGTTTTCTTCTTTAATTATGATCTCAGTTGTTCACACACTCAGCCAAAATATGGAATTTAGCATGAATAAAATTAAAGCTCTTATTAGCTCCCCGTGTTTGATTTTTAATTATAAAATAAGAAAAACAGAACTATACACACAATGGGAATGTTGTTAATATATATTCAGACCATCTGCTAAATTTTCTTACTGTCATTAAGGAATCAGATAAAATCTAACAGGCAACATAAGGAACCCCAAAATAGTTAAATGACAACCATATCGGATTCTTTTATTTATTTATTAATTAACTACATTTAACCCAAACCTATCTTCAAAGAAATGACAAATGATTTTTCACAATGTGTATTATCCCATGTTATTATTCAGATGTCAATTTTAAAGAACCTGGAGCCATCAAAGACAGAATTTTTTTTACCCATTTTTGCCAACTATGTTTAACAATTGAAAGAAGATTAAAATGATGTTTCAATGCATACCTACTGAGTGAGAAGATCGTGGACTTCAAAGATCCTGAGATAGGTGGAAAAAGCATAGCAGATTTAGTCTTGTTGCTCTACTTCAGGTTTAATGTGCTGATGCAAACCAGTTTTTTTTTCTTTTCCAACTACTTTTCCTTCTAGATACTTTTCAACTTAAAATGTATTATGAAATGGTTGAATTTTGCCACCTCCAGAAAAGATATGGTTGAAAAATGGTGGGAAAGTGCAAGGAACAAACAACTACTATCAATGTATTTTTAAATGTTATGATCACTGATGTGTTTGAAATATCTTTCTGAAAATATTTGAAAGGTTAAGGTTCCAGGAAAAGATTAAAAACGTTTGATCCTTCCTAGGCCTAAGAAGGGACATTATCTAATTAATTGTGATCCAGATTGAGTTTCAGTTAAAAAAGAAACATTGAAATTAACAGGATTTTGACTTAAATACCATTCATGTCCATGAGACTGTTCCATGGATTAAATAGAATATTGCCATATACTGTAGCCAGGGAAATCATTGAGAAGAAGCAAACTGACCAGATAGTGAACTAGAAATTCACTGAGTTTTATTCACCTTCCTTTAACATGAGTGCTTGCCATCTTCAACTCCTTTTCTCTCTGTTTTCAGCCTGGAGTCCCATTGGGAACCTATATCTATGCTAATATATGGGTCCCATTCAGTCTACAAAGTGTGCAGAGATCAAAATGTGAAACCAGTAATATGGCATTGCAGGCAAAAACCTTCCTTAATTATTGAACACTTTAAGAACATGGCTTTGGAGATGCTTTTTTAGGTGGTAGATTTACTAAAATTGAAATGATACAGAGAAGACTAGCATGTCTCCTGTGCAAGGATAAATAAATAAATAAATAAAAAATAAAAAGAGCTTTTAAAGAGCTTCGGCTTTAGAGCAGAAAAGAATCATGGTGATGGTACATACAGTATATGGGTAGCATATGGGTAGCATATACCCTGAATGCATTAGAGTGCATTCAGAAAGTATTCAGACCCCCTTCACTTTTGTCAATTCTGTTATGCTGATGATGCAGTGTGATTCTACAGTGGTTGAAATTAATATTTTCTCGGGACTTCCGGTGGTAGCGCCAGCGTGTTGGGAAGGAAGGAGACATTGCTCTGTCTCTTTTCTCCCTTTTCTTGTTTCGGGAGCCCACATGCGGGCACTGCCAGCTACGAAGAGGTTGGCAGACAAAAGGGGAATTCTGTAGGACCCCGGAGGTGAGCGCAAACACCCCGTAGGTTCAGGGATTTTCCCCCTAATCCCGTTCAAGAAAGATCCCAGCCCCCCCCCCGGGCTGGCCTGAACGCTGTAAACCACCCCAGAGAAGGAAGCAGAAGATCGGAAGGCATCAATCATATAAAGAAAACCTAAAGAGAAATAAAAGGGAGAGTGAATCGAGTCGAGAGGGGAGAAAGGACGGGGGAAAGAAGCGCTCCGGAGCAATTGGTGAGTTTGAGCCAGAGAAAGCGGCGAACGGAGACGAGGGGAGCGGAGGAACGAAGCCAACCGGGAGCGCAGGATTGTGTATGGGAGGCAGCGGAGTGGAACGAGAGTTGGAGAGAAGGAAAAGTGAAAGATATTGCTTATATTGACTCTGTGTCTCGGAAGGAGAGGCAGAGACTGCCGAGAGGGAGACTTGATTGATCGAAGAGGACTGAGAGAGATTTGACAGCTGAGACGTTGCGAGACGGAGGATTCAAGATTTGATAGTGGAGGATTTACCGTTTCAGATGGAATAGACTTTAACGCAGAGGGAAAAGAAATCCACAACAATTGGGATTGAACAGAAAGATCCATGGTTTTGAGATTGTGGACTGGAGAGTGAAACACAATAAAACTTAAACAGACTCTGCGGGATACTTCCGGTAGCAGCAAATATAAAGTGAATTGAAACAAAAGTAAGACTTTTGAACTTTTGAACTTTTCACAGTGAGAATTTGAATTGGGACTAAATAGGAACATTATTAATTGTGATTAATCTTTCCCAACCTGAGGAACGAATGAATTTAATTTAAAGGACGAATCCAGGAAGGAGTTAAAATGATGCAACAACAGTGAGACTGGAATGAGTCAGCAATTCAGAGAGGGCATCCATTGCTGAAAGTTTGGAAGTATAACTACATTAATTTTTTGATTATTGTGCACTTCATAATATTTTTGCTGCTGTGATAACATTTAATATATTGATTGTGTCAAACTGCTATTGAACAATTTAATAATTTAACAATAATTGGTTAATAATATTTAATAATTTAAGAATATCGGAATAGACATATAAGTTAAATTAAGTTATAAGGGTTAAGATATAACACAATATACATTGTAGAATTAGGGATTGATATAAGGGTACTGTTTTATTGATTAGTTAATATATTGGATAATTAGTTTTAGGCATTTAATTAATGCATTGATTGAATTGGAATAGAATTTAACTAGGTGAAGTAAGGAATTGATGATCTGCTGATTTATTTATCCATTTATATAATATATAACAGTATTCAATAGTAAAGAAAATAAGAGATAAAGAGAATAAGAAAGCAACTGATATTTAAGCTTGATCTGTGTTGTATAACTGTCCAATTGTTTAATTACAAAGAAGTAGAAAGATTGTACGTAGGAAATTGAATATATTTAAGGAGAGAACTTAAAATGAGTCACTGAATTGGAGGCTCTTTTCCCTACTCCCACCTTTGGAAAATTTAACCCCTGAACTCAAAATACATATTAGGAATACATTGTGTTATATTGCGGTGTATGATAAACTGGGATTATATAAAAGCAAAAGTTAGAATGTCATACACTTCTACATCTATCGTGTCCAAATCTAATAAGGGAGCATCAGCAACCCGCATAGGGACAATTACATCACCTCTACATCAAAAATCTATAGATACAATGATGGCATCAGATAAAGAAAAACCACCTCAACAATTTAATATGCAGAATATACAATCGATATTAACAAGTATACAGGAGGGGATGAGTAAAACACAAGAATCGATTGCCAGCAATCATATAGAGAGTAGGAAAAACCACGAAGAGATGACAGCCAATGTTGTAGAAATAAAAGACCACCTGAAAAAAATGGACGACAGAATGGAGAAAATACAGCAAGATATAACTAAAAATGAACAAAGAATCCAAAAAATAGAACAGCAGATGGAACAGACAGATAAGAAAATGGAGAGGAGAGAACACGAACAGATGATGATGAATAAAGAATTAGAAGATTCGATCTCCTTTCTCGAAATGGAAAAATCGTCCTTCTTTCTGAGATTTCAAAATGTGGCAGAAACTAAAGAAGAGAACCCAAGGCAAACAATGACAGGAATTTTGGCAGAAGTGACAAAAAAATCGAAAGAAGAAATAAATATAGAATTGGATGAAGTATATAGGGTCTTCACAAATTATGCTCGGAGACATAAGCTCCCTAGAGAGATCCATGTTCGTTTTG
The DNA here is from genome assembly GCA_030761175.1 of Masticophis lateralis. Taxonomy (NCBI): domain Eukaryota; kingdom Metazoa; phylum Chordata; class Lepidosauria; order Squamata; family Colubridae; genus Masticophis; species Masticophis lateralis. Next base: position 82,729,297 of record JAUDYJ010000003.1, on the reverse strand, counting down.
CGAGAAAAACAATCAAAGAAGAAGTATATAAGATAATGAGGGAAACACCACCAACATACAAAGAAAGAGAAATAATAGCTCTTAAACAGATACCTAGAAGAATAAGGGAAATTAGAAAAAGTTATAATTTTTTAACAACAGAATTGAATAAACATAGAGCAATGTTTAGATGGCTAATGCCTGAAGGAATCATGGTAACGTGGAATGATAGGAGATACAAATTAGACACAATACAGAAAGCACAGGAATTTTTTGAAACAAATTTCTATGTGGAAGAAGATAGACAACGATCAACTCAAAGAGAAATGGGAAAACAAGAGGAGCAAAGAGAACCGAGAACTAGGGGAGAAAAGGAAAGAATGGAAAGAGAGGGAGCTAGGGAAAAGACGAAACTAACTGGAGACAACACCAAAACACAGAAAATCAACTAAAGATAAACTGGAAAAATGGGAGAAGTCAAATTAATATCATTAAACATCAATGGACTCAACTCACCTACAAAAAGAACGAGAACATTTAAAAAATTACAGAAGATGAAAATGGACATTATAATATTGCAGGAGGTACATATAAAGAAACAACACCGTAAATTAATAGAATGTAACAGATTAGGAGAATTATATACATCTTTAGCAGAAAAGAAAAAAAAAGGCATCGCCATGTATGCGCACAAGCACTTACAGCCAAAGCAAATATATCAAGATGATGAAGGCAGAATATTAATGGTAGAGATAGTAATAGGAGGGAAAAAAACATTATTAATAACAGTTTACGCACCAAATACTGCCCAAATGAGTTATTTTCAAAAAATCCATCAGAAGATTAAGGAATTGGACTATGAAAATATTTGCCTCATTGGAGATTTTAATGCAATTGACAATATAGAAAAAGATTATGGGCCTAACAAACAGAAAAAAACTAAGAAAAAATTATTGCCACAAACTTTTTACGATTTGGTGCAGGAATATCAGCTTAAAGATGCATGGCGAGAAGTGAATAAAGAGAGAAAGCAATTTACATATTATTCGAATCCGCATAACTCGTGGTCTAGGATAGATATGGCATGGATGACGGCGCAACTAAGAACAACTCTTAAAAGTATTGAAATAGCTGCTAATATCTGGGCTGACCACAATCCAATTGAGATATGTTGGAAAGGAGATCAGGAACGTAAAAGATGGATGTTAGATACAGAACTGTTGAAAGATAAGCAATATATAGAATGGATGCAGAAGGAATTGAAGATTTTCTTACAAATCAACTCCATAGAGCATACTAGTATACAAAATCTTTGGGACACGACTAAGGCCTATATTAGAGGCTTAACAATAGCATTCAATGCAAAAAAGAAAAGGGAAGAACAGCGATTAAAAGAAACACTAATAACCAAAATTCAGCAACTAGAAAAGGAATTACAACAGAATCCAGATAGACAGAAGATAAAAGAAGAACTAAAACTTACTAAGCATCAAATTAACCTGATGACAACTTCCGAAATTACAAAGAAAATGAAATTTGCAAAACAAAGATATTTTGAATTTGCTAATAAGACGGGAAGATGGTTAGCACATAAACTAAAATCAGAGAAGGAAAAAAGGACGATAATACAATTAAAGGATAAAGATGGAATTATGTACTATAACCAAGAAGACAAAAAACGAATAGCGACTGAATTCTACCGAGAACTGTATGCAGAAGAAGCAATAGATGAGGAGGATGTGAGGGAGTACATAGCCAAAATTAACTTGAAAAAGTTAAAGGACCAGCATGTAGAGTGTTTGAACAGACCAATAATGCTGACAGAAGTAGAGGAAATAAGGAAGAAACAAAAAAACAATAAGACACCAGGAATAGATGGCCTACCGATAGAACTATACAAAGCTTTGAACGAGACCCTGGATGTAGTACTAACTCAACTTTTCAATGCGGTATTATTGAAAGCTAACACTCCCCAATCATGGAACGACACATTAATCACCCTGATACCAAAACAAGATGCAGACAGAGAAAATATTAAAAATTATAGGCCAATTTCGCTGTTGAACGCAGATTATAAACTCTTTACATCAATCATGGCACACAGATTAAAAACATTTATAGCAGAATACATACACGAAGACCAGAATGGATTCATACCCGGTAGACAAATCCAAACAAATACTAGAATAATAATGGACACATTAGAATTTTATGAACATCATCCGGACAAACAATTGGCATTAATATTCTTGGACGCACAGAAAGCATTTGATAACCTGAATTGGACATTTCTAATAACACAATTACAACAAATGGAAGCAGGAAACAAATTCATCCCGATGATACAGAATATATATAAAAACCAAAAAGCAAGAGTATTGATCAACGGCCAGACATCGGATTGCTTTGAAATTAAGAGAGGAGTAAGGCAGGGATGCCCACTGTCCCCCTTATTGTTTATACTAACCTTAGAAATACTATTGGAAGAGATTAGGAGGGACAAGGAGCTGTCCGGACTTAAGATAAAAAACCAACAATACAAGTTGATGGCCTTTGCAGACGATGTGGTACTGATAGTAGACAACCCCCTAGAGGTCGGCACTAAGGTGTTGAACAAAATACGACAATTTGGGAAAGTAGCAGGACTAAAAATAAATATGCAAAAAACTAAAATTATAACAAAAAACATTGCAAAGGCCCAACAAGGAAAATTGGAAGAGTTAATGGGGATACAAATAACGAAGAAAATTAAATATTTAGGGATACAAATGACTAATAAAGTATCATCTTTGAAGGAAGATAATTATTCAGAACTTAAAAAACAAATTGATAAAGACCTGCAGAAATGGAATAAACTACAATTATCAATGATTGGGCGTATATCGACAATAAAAATGAATGTACTCCCACGAATTTTATACCTGTTTAGAGTAATACCAATTAATCCCGGCAAAGCATTCTTTAAAGATTTGGATAAGATGACTGCTAAATTTATATGGCAAGGAAGAAAGGCCAGAATAAAATTAAAATATTTACAGGATGCCCAAGAAAGAGGAGGGATGGGCTTACCTAATTGGCAACTTTACTACAAAGCGACAGTATTAACTTGGATACGGGAATGGATTGATTTACGAAATAGAAGAATATTAACAATAGAAGGGCCAGACTTAACCAAAGGATGGCACGCATATTTATGGGATGAAAAATACACAAAACAGGGACAATTCTGCAGACATATGGTTAGAGCACCTCTGATTAAAATTTGGCACGAGATTAAAAAGTCGCAATACATGGAAATGCCAAGATGGGTCTCCACGATGGAGGCTCAGATTTACCCTAACACTCTAGACCCAAGTAAGATGAAAACATATCAGGAGCTCCTGACAGAAGAAGGAAATTTAAAAACAAGAGAACAATTAAAAGAACAAGAAATAGAATTGGATTGGCTACCCTACTTTCAATTAAAAACCAAATACAACTCAGACAAGGAGAGATATGGAATACAACGAGAACCAAGTCAATTAGATAAAATATTTGTAGGCCCCATTGAAAAATCGATAACAAAATTTTACAACTATTTACTAGCACAGGTATTACAAGAAGAAATCGTTAAAGAAAATATGATTGCGTGGGCAAAAAATTTTGGTTACTCGTTACAGTTAGATGAATGGGAGAAAATTTGGAAATATAACAAGAAGGTAACCCTATCAACAGCATATAAAGAAAATGCATTAAAAATGTTTTACAGATGGCATTTCCCGCCGGCGAGAATCGCCAAGATGTACCCTAATGTATCACCGGGATGTTGGAAATGTAGGGAAAAAAAGGGAACTTATTATCATATGTGGTGGCTCTGTCCCAAGGCCAAACAATTCTGGAATAATATTAGGATAAAATTAGAACAAATAACATCCCAGCATATATCGTTGAAACCACAGACTTTTTTATTAGGAATATTTACAGAACATTATGACAAGGACATAAGATATTTAATCACACACATCTTGACAGCCGCAAGGATTTCGTATGCACAACACTGGAAATCAGATACAATCCCAACTGACAGTCAAATAATAACTAAAATCATGGAATGCGCAGAAATGGACAGATTGACAAAAAAAATACAAGATAAAGAAGATTCGATGTACTACCAGGTGTGGCAAAAATGGTACCAATGGCTATCTAAAGTGAATAATTGACCCTGCATATAGCAAAATGAATTTATACAATATACATACAGATATACATATAGTTAGGAACATATTAGGAAGATATCATACAAGAAGTAACATGGTGAATGTAAAATCAAAGGTACTAATAGTAAATTAAAGATGGATTTAACCTATTATGTATATAAAAAGAAAACTATAGAAATACGACTAAGGATGTCTAAAATTAGGAATTTAGCTACCGAGGTGAAGGTAGTTTGTTGTTTGTTTGTTTGTTCAACGTTATTGTGTTTTTCTTTTGTGTTATGTACGTCTTTCAATAAAAAATTTAAAAAAAAAAAAAAAGAAATTAATATTTTCTCACTGATATACATTCAGTTGTCTTGGCTGTATGCTTAGGATTGTTGTCATGTTGGAAAGTAAAACTTCGGCCCAGTCTGAGGTTCTAAGCACTGTGAAACAAGTTTTCATTGAGGATGTCCCTATACTTCATTCCATTCAGCTTTCTCTCAATCCTGACCAGTCCCCTTGCTGCTGAAAAACACATGCCCAGAGTATTGTTGCCACCATTATACTTCACTGTTGGGATGATATTGGGCAGCCTCCAGACATAACATTTAGAACAGAGGCCAAATAATTCAATCTTGGTTTCATCAGAGCAGAGAATATTGTTCCTCACAGTCTGAGAGTCCTTCAGACATTTTTTTGCATACTCCAAGCAGTCTTTCTTTCTTTCTTTCTTTCTTTCTTTCTTTCTTTCTTTCTTTCTTTCTTTCTTTCTTTCTTTCTTTCTTTCTTTCTTTCTTTCTTTCTTTACTTTTTTACTGGGGAGAGGCTTCTGTCTAGCCACTCTGCTATAAAACCTAAATTGGTGGAGGGCTGCAGTGATGGTTGTCCTTTTGAAACTGTCCCATCTCCATACAGAAATTCTGAAGATCAGTCAGAATTACCATTGGGTTCATCATCTCTCTTACTAAGGCCCTGGGTGACCAGCTCTTGGAAGAATCCTGATTGTGTCAAATGTGTTCCATTTGAGAATTATGGAGGCCACTGTGCTCTTAGGAACCTTCAGTGCAGTAGAAATTTTATTTCTAGCCTTCCCCAATAATTGCAATAATCCTGTTTCTGAGCTGTGTAGGCATGTCCTTTGACCTCACAGCTTTTGCTCTGTTACAGTATGCATTGTCAGCTGTAAGGCCTTCTATAGAGAGGTGTGTGCCTTTCCAAATCAAGACCAATCAATTGAATTTACCACAGGTGGACTCCAATCAAGGTGTAGATACATGTCAGCAATGATCAAGGAAAATAGGAGCTAAATTTCACATGTTGTTGCAAAGAGTCTGAATACTTATGCCAATGTGATCTTTTACATTTTCCCCTTTTTAATTAATTTACAGATATTTGTAAAATTCTGTTTTCACTTTGTCATTATGGAGTACTGAGTGTAGATTAATGAGAAAAATTGAATTTCAACAACTGTAGAATCAGTCTGTAGCATAACAATATTGACAAAAGTGAAGAAAGTTTGAATCTGAATGCACTGTAAGCAGTACTTAAGTGGAATTCTTACTATACAATTTGTGCAAATAGGGTCTCAGCTGCAAGTTTTTAGATCCTTAGTACCTAAGGAATCAATATTTTGCTCAAAGATAAGATGGCAGGAGTTTGCTCAAATCTGCCTCCAGGGTTATAGTTTAACACACTCAGATAATAAAAGCTCCCAGCTGCTTAAGAACATAGCATAACAGCAATGGATTTTGCAGATTCAGGTGTATTTTCTTGGTGTTTAAATGCTTTTAGCAGCCCAGTGCAACCCCTGGGGAGGCATTCAAGATTAATTTTCTTTAGTGTAATCAATAAAGTGATAGTGGAGTAGCAGATTCAAACAATCCAAATAAGGAGGGGATTTCATTAATTTGACCAGGGTATAAAGTATGGCCTTTTGCTAAATCTAGAAGAAACATTGCCATGACATACAAATAGCTAGATTAACTTTTTTTAAAAATCCATTGAAGTACCATTTTAAAATATTACACACCAAGCACTAATAAGTAACTAACAAAAATTATAACTCATATTGGAACACAGATTTTTTTTTGAAGCTTTTATATAGTGTTTGGTTTACAGTTTTCCTTTTTTCCTTCATAGCATTTTTCCACAAGTGCAGGGTCCATTGTTTTGGGATCAATCAAGAATTGATCAACTGGTTACAGTAGGAATTGACTGACCAGCTTGTTGCCTTAGCCTGAAACCATGGGCTGAGAGAGAATCTCTGGTCCAAGTCACCCAGTTGGCATTCACATTTCCAGCAGTATTAGAATGCACAGTCTCCTGGTTTGCCTTAACCACTAGATCAAACTGGTTCTCTACTATATTTTTCAATTATATAGCTAAAATAACTGGAAAGCATTACTTCTGTTCTTCTGTTGACTCACAAGGTTATTTTTGATGTCTCACGTTATTAAAAAAATATTGGAAACAATTAGGGCTGTGCAAAAAAACCCAACAACATTAGAAAGCACTCGGCATGTGTGAAGTCCCATTTCTCAAATTGCTAAAGCAGCCACAGCCACTGGAAAGCTATGTGTGATTGATTTGAAAGCTTCCCCTGTGCATGTGTGCGAATGGCCAGACAGCATTTCTGCCAGGACTATCACCAAAGCAGATGGGCGTTCATGCAAATATGTCCAGACAGCTGGAGAAAGTCTTCAAAGGAGCTGTGCTGAGCCTTCTGGGGGAATGTGGCTGTTTTTGCTTATGTCAATATGCCTTTTCCTTTTTCTTTTGAGTGTTTGCCCAGTGTGAACGGTACACTTTAAAAGACTTTCATAAAGATAACAAATTGTTCCATGTGACTTGCTTGGGTCAAGTTGGAAAAAGGCACTCCAGAAGACAAATCAATGTTTTGATTAATATTTAATGTTTTCCATTGTATTTAAAGCACATCGTTGTATTTAGAGCATTCTATCTCTTTTTGCTTCCTGTCCAAGCTTTCTTTAAACATTAAACACATCACTTTTAGAACTCTTCCCTTTCCTAAAGTATCTTTTCCTTTACTTAAATATTTCAGCAAGTATATCATCTGAAATTGGAAAGACATTTTTTTGCCAGTGGGACTTATGACCTCTTTCAGTAAACTGTGTGATACCACATTGAGGACTGGTTCATTGGTTTTACTAAGAAAAAAAACCTGTTAAGTAAAATAGATGGAGTTTGTCAAAACATTTTGTTCAACCTAATGCAATGATCTTAGATAACACGTTATACTAGTAAAAGAGAAACACTGGCTGTTAAGTATACTAAAAATCTGAGACATCACCCTGCCAACAAAAGTGTGCATAGTCAAGGCTATGGTTTTCCCAGTTGCAATGTATGGCTGTGAAAGTTGGACCATAAGAAAGGCTGACCACCAAAGAATTGAGGCCTTTGAACTATGGTGCTGGAGAAGACTCCCGCAAGTCCCTTGAACTGCAAGGTGATCAAACCAGTCAGTCCTAGAGGAGATGAACCCTGATTGCTCTTTAGAAGGCTGGATCCTGAAGATGAAACTCAAATATTTTGGCCACCTGATGAGAAGGAAGGACTCACTGGAGAAGAGCCTAATGCTGGGAAAGTTTGAGGGCAAAAGAAGAAAGGGTCGTCAAAGAACGTGGCTGGATGGAGTCACTGAAGCAGTAGGTGTAAGCTTAAATGGACTCCAGAGAATGGTGGTGGACAGAAAGACTTGATGGAACGTTGTCCATGGAGTTGTGATGGGTCAGACACAACTTCACAACTTACAACAACTGGCCGTTATCCTAAAGAATATACAAATGATCCTTGACTTACAACTACAACTGAGTGTAGCTAAGTGAGAAACATGTTGAGTAGTTTTGCCCCATTTTATGACTTTTCTTCCACATTTGTTAAGTGAATCACTGCAGTTGTTAAATTAGTAACACGGTTGTTAAGTAGATCTGGCTTCCCCAATTGACTTTGCTTGTCAGCAGGTTGCAAAAGATGGTCGCATCACCCTGAGACACTGCAACCATCATAATTATGAACCACTTGTCAAGCATCCGAATCTAAATCATGTGACCACAGGGATTTGGACAATAGTCATAAGTGTGAAAAATGGTCATGAGTCACTTTTTTCAGTGCCGTTGTAACTTTGAACAGTCACTAAATGAACTGTTGTAAGTCAAGAACTGCCTGTACAGTATTTTAGTTGCTTGATATATCTCTCCATGAAGAACCTTGAAGAGTTTCATCTGTAAATAGTTCTTTAACACTTACTGTCGTAAATGCTATGATGAGAGAACCCAAAAGATCTGTTCCATGGACATGTTAGGTACATACTAGGAAAAATCTGGGAATTAGAATGTATTTGGAACAATGCATCTGACATAGACTTAGCATAGTTCCTTCCCATTAAACATAGTGGGTCACTTTGAGTCATATTTTCTCTGAGCCCAAATAATTTTACAAGCTTCTTGTTGCTGGGATATAATTTATATAAAATTGTATTGTCTTGAATTCTCAAAGGAAACAAAGGAATACAGAAACATATATTTAAAGGAGGAAGAGACAAAGGAGAAAATAGAATGACCAGAAGAAACAGGTTCTGACATATTGAACTGAAAGAGGTGAAAAGTTCATCTCCTGAAAAGCTGTTGATAGAAAGCTATGGGTCTCAAGAGAGGCCAATTACCAGTTCTGGTGATTGAGTGACTGCTTCACGCTGAGTAAGCAGAGGCTGCAAGAGGAATAGAATGCAACCAAATTTCAGGAAAATTTGAGCTTAAGATAGACACTCACTGACAGTTTCCCTTTAGCAGTGTGTATTTTGAAAGTTTGAGAAGAGAACGATAAAAGCTTTTCAACCGTACTGTATGAATGGACAGATTCCACCGTGATCATGATTTACAAGGCTTATCTGTATTCCTGCCTAGGAAAAAAAAAATCAGGCTTATATTTTCAGGCAATGAAAAATATAGTGATTTGACGGCAGGGGTGGGTTCTACTTATCTTTACTACCGGTTCACAGTGGGGCTGCGCAGAAGCTTTTTGATGACACCAGAGTCAGTGGGCAGAGCCTCCCACCAGTTTTACTACCAGTTCTATAGAACCTGTGCAAACCTGGGGCAACCCACCAATGCTCGACGGGGACAATGAATTCATAGGTTTCAGGTTATGAATGAATATAAGGATGTATCTGATCAAATAAAGGAAGTGTTCCACGTGAGATGACAAGAATCACTCCATGGGACAGGCAAACAGTAGAGCATTTCCATTGGGTGAGGAAGATGACCAGGAACAAGATGTGTAGAAGATACAGTATTCCATATCTATGTTTCAAATACTGTTTTAAGCTATTGAAAAAGAATATTCATAAAGAAGGGGAAGAAAAAGACATGATGAAAGTAGAGACAGAAATGCAGGTTCCTGTAGGGACTGCAGCAATAAGACCAAAATAAGATTCATAATAGTTGATTATTCATTGATACATGGAAATGAAACTAATGATAGAAACACCCATCAGTTTGTTCATAGTTTGACAACATCAAGGCTTGTGGATAAATTAAAACAACTTCCAAGACATATCAAGGCCACCAAAAGTTAACTATTTCTGCTAATCCATCTGGGGACAAGGTACCCAAAGGACAACTTCAGTCATATCACAATGACTCTGAAGTTCTAGGAAATAAGTTTGAGAAGCATTCAGTCCATGGAAGAGGATACTGCAGGCAAATAGTGTTGATGGGAGAAGTTTGGTACTTGGGACTAACTTCTGATTTATATGGGTGACAGATTGCTGGAACCGAATGAAGTGCACCTCACAAGGACTAGTAAAGAAATGTTTTGCTGAAGTATAACAAGCTCCATAGGGAGACCATTAAACCAAATCCTTTGAAGGCCGAAGATAAAATACTTGAAATAAAGACCTCAAATATAAACTTCTGAACTACAGACAGAAGTAGGTATGTTGGTGCTCTCTATAGTCATAGTCATGTTCAGAGTACAGTACAGCAAATAAACCACGATGATCTTAAACTTACATGGAAGTAAATATAACTTATGGAATCATACAAAAATACAATAAGACCTGGAGAGATGACTCTTAGAATATGGGCATTTTAGGATACAAAGGCTTTGAAAAAGAAGACTGGAAAAAAATAGTCATGTAATAATAGAATTCTTGATTTTAAGAGAAAGTACAACCAAGTGAAATGTAATCGAACAGTAGCTGCTTAAACTGAACACAGATCAACAATGAGATGTGACTGCATCACAGGCAGAAGCAATTTCAATCTCGATCAGCAAAAATAGTTATCAAATAATGAAAAGTTATATATTTTATTTTGCCTGGGATGAACCCTAAAGACTCATAATAAGAGCAATTTGACAAAAGAACCAAGCACCCAGATAGATGATCAGTTCCCTCTCATTGTATGTGTTCAGAGAGAGGCTAGAGAGCCACACAGCATGTTGTGAATATTTAATTTTGTTTCCTGCACTGGATATAAGGCTTTGTAAGATGATCTAAATATTCTCCTCTATGATTCCATGTAAGGAGAAATATCAATACTTTGTACGACACATCAAATGAAAGAGGAAGAAATTAATTCTTTAGTTTACTCTTCTTATGAAATGTTAACTATATATAAAAAAACCTAGATTGGAAGGATGGGGAAATGGAAATCAACTATAACGATTTTCTTATTTTAATTACTTTGCACCTAACATCAATGAATCAATTGGGGAAAAAACATGAAACTATGTACCACATTAATAGATTTATCTTCTCAGTTCCTCCTCCCCACCCTCATAAAATCAAATACTAGTTAGAGAAATCTATCTAGAAATAATAGCACATGTTCAAAAGCTTCCCTTGGATTAAGCATACCCTCATCAAAAACTCTTTTCATCATAAAATGCTGATGAGATATTTCTGTACCCTACTGTTCTGCTTAAATAGAACAAATTCTATAAAAGTTGGAGTTCCCTAAGGGCCAGTGAGCAGTGGCAAAGGTTACTGTGGCCAGAGGGATTTTTTTTTTCAGTAAAATTTCCCTTCCTTTTACATTGTTTGAAAATAAATTATAGGATTGTTATTGTTTACATGCACAATAATAGATATTCGAAATATCCTTGTGTGTATAATAAAATGTAAAAATACCAATCTGTTCAGGGTTATTTCAGTCATTTTATCCTGCTTCCACTTCAAACGTCCAACATTTTTCCCTGTCAGACTTGGACAACCATCCGTCGTAAGACCTGTCAGTTTGTCCCATTTCATTCCCAGCTTGTCCAAGCATGCATTTACCTCTGCGAACAAATCACTCCCTGTTGTCATCCCTTTCTTGAATGCATTGTTGCCATAATCTTAAAGGTTCCCCATAGAAAGATGAGTAACGGGGTTGTGTTGCGGAAATTGCAGCTCTCCTCCGAAACCAAGGAGAAAAAGTCACAATTGTCTGCTTTGTTTTGCAGCTGAAGCTCCAGATTTCCTGCCACGTCCTCAATCTTTCTTGCTACGGGGTCATTTGTAGAGGGAGACATTCTCAAATGCTTTTTTTTTTTCACAGTAGATAGCACTGCAGAGTTCACCAAACTTGCCATCAGAAAATTGCCTTCTCTCTCTCTCTCTCTCTCTCTCTCTCCCTCCCTCCCTCCCTCCCTCTCTCTCTCTCTCTCTGTGTGATTTGTGGGATATCACATAACTGGTCTTGGCTGCTCTCTCCCTGGATGTGTGAAGCTTAGAAAAATGTCTTGCTGGCTTTGGAGCTTAGCTACCAAAGCATCAGATGCCCTCTCAGCATCAGTCAAGTTCTTGTATTTCTCTGTGTGCTCAGTCTCAAAGTGGCAATTCAAATTGTAATCCTTAAGCACAGTGATCTGTACTCCACCAACTGACCAAACAGCTTGACCTTTGACTTCAATAAATACTTAAAAATCCATGTCTTGTTAAAAGCTCTTCATTTTGCCCCAATCTTTCTTTCTTTCTTTCTTTCTTTCTTTCTTTCTTTCTTTCTTTCTTTCTTTCTTTCTTTCTTTCTTTCTTTCTTTCTTTCTTTTCTTTTCTTTTCTTTTCTTTTCTTTTCTTTTCTTTTTAATGTGAGCGAAGACTTTTGTGGTCTAACGGTTAACTCAGCATCTCTTGAAGATACTTGTTCTCCAAGAAATTGCTAGGAAGGTGTAGAAGCATGCACACATGCAGATACATTTTTTTTAAAAAAAATAGAGGTAACCTTCAAAATAAAAGCATTTTAATTGTGTTGCATTCATGGTGTACACTTATTGACATGTGATTTTTAATTCCCAACTGACATTATACAAACCAGAAAGGGACAAACAAATGGGCAGATATTGCCCAGGGACCAAAAAAATACCAGGCCTGTTCTACATGAGCATAGAAGTAACATGATTGGTTGATTTGCAGAAACCATACAGCAAGCATGTATGTACAAGCTGGATCTTGTTTTCATGACACATGATGAACCATAACTGCAGAGGCTGAGTTTGCATGCCAGATTCAATTTTTCTTTCCAAAAAACAAAAACATGTTATTATTATTTTTTCTGTAAATAAAATAAGAAGAATCGTTCTATACTTCTTTTTTAAAAAAATAAAGAAGATGCAGATATAATACAGAAATACTGCTGTAGCCCCTGTTTTATGGAATATTCTCACTTTGGAAATTAGAATGGCCCCAACCCTGCTTATCTTTTATAAAAGATTTAAAAACCTGGCCACAAAATGTATTAAGAGCCTCATTACTTAACTTTACTATTGGTTGATTAATCATCATGGTCTGTTTGTACTTATTTTGTGGATGTTTTTTATTATTTTAATTTTTAAAATTGCTTTATAATCTAAGAATTGTAAGCCACCCAAAGTCACCTGGTTGTGTTGAGTGGCTATAGAAATTGAATAAATAAAATACTCTTGAACATACAGTCCTCTGTTTACATTTCCTTTCACACAAACATTCTTTGTATCACATCCACACAAGTAGAAATATGTGCAGAGCTTATGTCTTCTTACAATTTTTAATATGAGATTGACCTAAAACTCTGATGTAACCGAGACTGGATAATACTAGGTAACATAATATACCAAGAGAGAATAGCTTTCTTTCACCAAAGGAAAGTGGTTTTTTTTTTTAAAAAAAAGTATGAATTCTGTCTGAAAATATAATTTTACACCATTCTTCCAATGCAAAGGGGTGTTCACATTGTGTTTATAAGAGAACAAAAGGCTGTATTCATATAAAATATTGTACCACAACCTGGTATTTCCATGCAATTTATGTAGTTTGGTGTGTTGTACACACTTAAAAAAACAGAATAAACATATAATGGAAAGCATATAATGCAAAAGAGTCAAACAGAAAGGGCAATTGGTTCAAGTTCAGTTTCTGAAGTAAGCAAATAATTGTTTTAACCAAAAATTCTTCAGTCTGGGTATATTGTTCTAGTTAATAGATAAGTGACACTAGATGAATGGAAATACTACTCCTGCCACCCTATAGTCATAATGTACTCTCTGAGGACTACTGAAGATCAGGGGTGGGTTCTAAAATTTTTTACAACCGGTTCTGTGGGCATGGCTTATTTTGTGGGCACGGCTTGATGGTCATGTGACAATTATTTAGGATTTAGCAGACGTACTGGTCTACCAGGTTTTTAACTGCTTACAGAGCTGTACCGATCTATCCATTTATTTTTTGCAGGCACTGATCTACTCGTGTGTTTTTGCAGGCAGTAGTCTACTCATTTGTTTTCTTTTAACACTGATCAACTATAGGGCGGTCCTTTGAAGCCCTGTGGCAAGGGTTTAAACAGATTTTTCCCTCTAGCCATCAGTTGGGACTCAGGAGGCAGCAATAGATTGGGGGTGGGGCCAAATAAAAGGTAAGAATAACATGGGGGGGCATGGGGGAGCGGGGGGCAGAACCGGTTTGGTGACATCATATTGTCACCGCTACCAGCTCTGGAGAACCGGGCTGCACCACTGCTGAAGATGTACTCTAATGCACCTAAAAGGTTTCAAGTTGGGGAAAGTCTGCTCTACTCATTCAAACAAGTGAAATAGATGGTGATATTGCACAAAATAGATTGTGGGGTAGAATCTTTGGTCTAAAACATGCTGGATTGCCTTGCATAATAGAAAGGAATAAGTTTAAAGAGAAATATTAAAGTTAAAAGAATAACTTCTACAGAAAAGTACTGTTGAGCTGCTTGCATAAAAGAAGATAAACTTGACTTAGGAATTAACATAGTGATAGAAAGAACTGAGTTACTTAAATCCACTCACAGCTAAAGGCCTGCAGAGCAATCCCCCCCCCCTCTCTCTCGAATTCAGGCACAGATCAGACACAAAAGAGAGGATAAACTGAGAGGATAGAAGAAAGGAAAACTCCAAGAATAGGAAACTTGTTACATGGAGATATGCAAAAAAAAAAAAAAAAAAAAAAAAAGTCTTTTAGACAAGGGAAAGAGATACAAGTACAGAATTTCTCTGCAAACTATTTCTGTATCAATAGTTAGGCTGAATAGCCTGATAGTCAATAGCCTGATAGTTAATAGTCAATTAAAGCCAATTGATTCCCTAAACACAGCCCCAAAATGATGGCTCTTCCATTGCTTAAGTGACAAGGTATTAAGACTGAACAAGTGCTTGAAAACTAATGCTGAGTATGGCAATGAAAGAGTTATGGATTTGATAACTAAGTGGAGGGGCGTGGATTATGTGATGTCCTTTGTGCTTATTTTGCTTAACGGTTAATCCAGAGCTGCCTATAGCCCTTGGTGGTTCATAAGTGAGAAGGCTGGTGCATGCAAAATAGGTAACATTCTTACTTTATTACATGCATAACATTATTTCTGCCTAGAATCATGCACAGATAAGGCAATGCAAGTCAACACCACTATTCAGCATTTTTTGGGGCAGTCTGTCTTTCAGTAAGCTTCTTTGGCCACTGAAGTTCAGTTAAGTAGTAGTTTACAGAGAAAATAAAAAATCTTAACTAATATTGATTTGAAACATTGTTTTTCACTGATAAACTACCCTGTTTCCCCCAAAATAAGACATTCCCTGATAATAAGACCAATTGGGCTTTTGAGTGCATGGCAATAAGGCCAAGCATTTATTTTAGGGTTCAAAAAACTGTAAGACAGGGTCTTATTTTCGGGGAAACACAGTCCTAGTGTTTTTTTTAAAAAAACCATCATGAAGTAATCATTCTTTCAAAACAAGCGAGTAAGATTAAACCTGCTTCAAACAGTGAGAAAATAATTATTTATTTGATCTGCCTTATCAAACTTTAATGTGGACCTTTTTCAGGTCTGTATGTTTTTATGGAATTGCAAGTCAGAGTCCCTGCAGTCAGAGTGTCCCTGATGCTTCAAGTTTAACTTTTGAATGAAGAGAAATGCCTCTAGATGACACTGAAGAGGTGAAGCATCCTCAGTCACTCAACAGAGATAGCCCTGATTAAATTGTGCCTAAAGCATTTGTACAAGGCATAATGAATTGACAAAATTTAATCTAATAAAGCAGTTGTGCAAGCAAAAATTCAGCAGGTCAGCCATCTACTTAAAATTAGTCCTAAGAAACATATGTGATGGATTTATAAGTGATGCATGATCAACCAATGCACATTGCTGACAGTGAGATTCTAGCATCTGAATCTCCATGTTTATGTTAACATTTTTTATTGATTAAGTGCCATCAAATTATTGCTGACTGTTAGAGATCACAGATTTTTTTTTTCCTATGATGGTTTCCTAACCTGGTCTTTCAGGTATTCCAACAGTGTATTCATTACACTTCTACTGAGTCTATCCATCTTGCTACTGCTTTTCCTCTTTCCTTCCATCTTCCCAAGCATTAGAGCTTTCTCAACCAAATGGAGAGTCAAGTTTTCAAGGCTTTTTATACATATCCAGGAGGGATATCTCATGGGGAAAAGTGTTCCAGAAGATGTATGCTATGCCAGAAAAGACATGCATTCTATGTCCTATGGATTAGAGTGAAGACCTTCCTAGCCAGAGCTGTAACCTGTCCCTTGAGCAGAAGCTATGTTTCCAAGGAGACTCTCAAACTGTATGCCAGTTTTGAAGGAGGAAAGACATTCCCATTCAAGATCAAAGATGAAATATTCATGGTTCTAAGAATCCACACCCATGTAGTTTTCTCATGGATGAAGCTTAGCCTATTCTCTACAACCAATCCTCAATAGCTTCCAAATCTGAGTTTATCTGTAAATATTGTAATTTAAATGTATGTTGGTGAAACCATGCCACAAAGAACCTGGAATTACAATCCATGAAGACAATTAAGAAAGACTTTCTAATCATATGCCTCCTTATCTCTTTCTAAAAGACTATGACTAATAAGCTCTGCAATTCTTTCAAAGGAAGTGATTTGGAAGGATTGGCGTTTGCACAAAAGATACCTTTTGGAATCAGTAAAATATTGTCACTCTCATGGATCCTTTGTTTGCTCTTCCTAGCTGTTTCTACATGCATATGCATGTATACCTTTTCCATTTTTTTGTTGCTATACCCACAACCAACATTCAAAGGGACCAGTTATTTCCAGAGCAGATGATATTATGATAACTCATTGTGTGTGCCTTAGTGTTGACTCGGTGGATTAATTCTGTAGCAATGGAGGGGGACTGAGGTCTTGCTTCCATATCTTTCCCTTCACAGTGCTGGTCAGAGCCAATTTATGATATAGCCAATGGTGCAATTGTGTTTTGTCTCTAGAATTAAATTCCCTTGGGCCACACCTGAATGAGTCATACTGGGATGAGTCTCTGACCCAAGTCACTTGAAATATATTTTTCACTGAGTGTTCAGACCTAGGCATCCTGAGACAGTAAAAAGCACACAATTAGTCCCAAAAACTCTATTTTTATTTCAACGGCTGTGAATTATGTTCATTCACAGCTCGTAATGAGTCACAAATAATTGGTAAAGGGTCTGACAGAAGTCTGCCATAATCCTTTGGGATAAGGCTGATAGCACCAACCTTTATCTCCCTTAACAACTGCCAAAGACCTAATTGGCAATTAGCTTTGCAAGGCCACATGGAGCACAGAGTCAAAATGGAGCTTCAGAATTTAAACCGACCAGAATGAACAAAGTTGTTTCCTGCAAAGGCTCACGTGCCTTTGCTCCTCCTTTATGTTTTATGGGAGGGGCCAATCATCTCCAAGCCCTACTCCTGAGTCATCCCTTTTGTTTTAACTGTTCTTGCCTTCTGGCAGCTCTGCATATGCACACACTGGGAAAAGGCTCCTCCTGTTCCTCTGCCTCGTTGATGTCTGATTCTGGAGGCTCCGGAGGCAGCACATAACTCCCAGATGGCCTCTCTGCCTCTGATGCAGAGCCCTTGTCCAAGCTTTCCCCAGACTCCAGGACTGGCCCATGTTCTTCCCCAACCTCTTCACTGTCCGACTCTGCTGCCAGCTCTGCAGGCCATCAGTGGACCACAACACTGAGTGTCCCTTTCAGTCTCTTAAAAGCACCTGAAGGATATGCTAACTGGGTGTGTTTTTGTAAGCATGCACATTAATCTGGTAACCCTCTAGATCAAGGATGTCAAATGGGCAGCCCACAGGCCAGATGCGTCATGTGCAAGCCACACCCTCTCCAGCTCAGCAAAGGGAAAAATGTCATGAAATGTCACATGACAGCAACATGACACCTCAAGTTTGACCCGTGCTCTAAATCCTCCATCCACAAACCCCCTGCATTTCTGGGGAGACCCTATTCAGAACCCTTTCATCATCTAGTTTATCGAAGAGAAAATCCTTCCCTTATTCAGAAGGAGTAAATTGGTAAAGCCTCTATTTTTGTTTGCCTCTCTCTTTGGAGGCTAAGCTCCAGAACTTCCCTGTGTATAAAAGTTCAACTTCTTACTAAAGGAGAGCTGATTTCAATAATATGGGATTTTAGTATTTATAGCCAGGCTAAGCAACTGAAAAGGAAAGAAAATCAAGAGAACAGGAAATAGGAGAAAATAGACTTGCATCTGTAGATTTATAACAAAATAACAAAGGATAACAAAATAAGACAAAGCGGTACTTCGGATTATTTTCCATAAAACAAAAGCCAAGTTCTAATTTTGCATCTAACTTTTCTGAGTCCCAAGACTGTTACATATTTCCTAGATCTCTAGCTGAGGTCTGTGGTAATTGGAGCTTTGTTTATCTGGCTTTGGGCCAGCTAGAAAAGAGCTGCTTTGTTCCTCGGTGAGACAGTATATAATAAAGGTAAAATGAATTTGGCCCTTGCTCTTTTAGAAGCTCACCCGAGAGGAAAAACTTCCTGCTCTTGATTAGTTGCTGCCAAGGTTTTGATGATCTCTCCCTACAAGATAGGTTTGATTGACAGATCTAGTTGAAACTTTCCTTGGGATAGGAATTTTTTTTTTAAATCTGCTACAGATGCTCATTAAGATGATATGATCAGTTCTGATCTGATTAAAAGAGAAAGCTTAAGGTTCAAAGGAAGGAACATCTGTGTTTATGGGGAGTGGGGGGCAACTTGCTGTCCTGACACAAGCTGCACACCTTTTGCACCTGTCTGTGAGTCATAGCCACATAGGAAAATGACAGAGTTTGCATCACAATAATGAAATGCCATTTTGTCCATCTGAAAAAAACAACAACGGTTGGATGCTTCAGAACATGGATTCAACTTGAAGTTATTATCTGAAAGCAGCAAAAGAATAATTTGGGGGTTCCAATTTAAACTGTATAATGCATGTACAGTGAGAAAATACAAAAGTGCAAACCTCTTCCTGAAAATAGCAATAAAAAAAAATCAACCCTGTCCCCAATCTCCCCCCCAGGTCTCCAGGACCAAAATTCAATAACCCTTTTGCTGGTTGATGCTTCCTTAAAACCAAATTCTGGGAGAAGGCATCTCATAGAACAAGGACTGAGGTTAAATTTACAAGAATTTGCCAGTTTCTCCTTCTGCCTCAAATAACAGCAAGAATGGTGGTACCATAGCTGACATCGTTCGGCTTTAAAAAATTGCACTTAATGATGGGCTTTTGAATGTCCACCTCCATACATATTGTAGTAGTAGAAACTGCTTAGCATGATGTTACATCAATTATTCCAGCAAAAAACCCCATCAAGTATATATTTTGAAAGCTGGTGTGAATAGATTAATTCTTCTATTACTTTATTAGGACAAATAGTGAATCTATGATAGTATGCAAGTCTGGACAAAACTTGGCTTACTGCTGATGCAGCATGTAAAATAAGGTCTTATTTTCTAGTTTCTGGCTTTTTGAAGCATGACTGGAAATTGAAATAATCTTATTTTTTCAACCTCCATTGAAAGTTTTTCAATGGTGTAATAATTATTTCACTGGCTAGCACTTCAAATATACATCCTCTTATTCTGAGATCT
Organism: Masticophis lateralis; assembly: GCA_030761175.1. Classification (NCBI taxonomy): domain Eukaryota; kingdom Metazoa; phylum Chordata; class Lepidosauria; order Squamata; family Colubridae; genus Masticophis; species Masticophis lateralis. Next base: position 82,709,727 of record JAUDYJ010000003.1, on the reverse strand, counting down.
CAAGTTACAGCAAAATATTTTCTAATGTAATTTTTCCATATTGAGAAAACAATGACTTGGTGCCAGAGGAAGGCTTAAATTTATAACTTAAAAGAATAGTCTGATGTGCTCCAGAACTGTTTCTATACTAGCCTTCTCCTCCTCCTTCTTCTCCTCTTTCTCCTTCTCTTACTACTCCTACTAGCATCAACCTGAAGAGAAATAATATAGATATATTATAGACTTCCCTAAACAGAGCAAGCCATTGACTCTGAGAATGATCTGAATCTGAACTACGACTTACCAGGTAGTTTTAAAAATGGGTTCAGTTTTATATCATGCTTGCTGATATTTAGAATTTAGAAAAAATTTAGAAAATTTAGGAAAAAATAGAAAAAATTGTGAGCCACAATTTAGAAAAAAGTGTGGCCTAATTAGCCCCATACGCCAGGGATCCCCATTATCTAATGTATAGTAGAGGACAGTGATAGCTAACCTTTTTGCCATTGCGTGCCAGGAGAGGGGGCGGGGAGGTTCACATGTGTGCGTGCCCACACCCATAATTCTATGCATCCCACCCTGTGCATGTGCGGGCAACCCCTCCCCCCCCGCTCCTGGCACGTGATGGCCCGGTAGGTCCGTTTTACTTTCTCACCTGGCTCCAGATCCTCTCTATGCCTCTGGGCAGGGGGGGGCAGGGTGAAAACAGCCTTCCCCACCCCCTCAGAGGCCCTCCAGAGGTCTAAAATGGTCCATTTCCCAACTCCTGGTTGGACAGGAAGTGTCATTTTCTGCTGTCCCCAGCCTCCAGAGCCTCTGGAGGGCCTCCGAGGGGGTGGAGAAAACTGTTTTCGCCCTCCCCAGATGCATAGAGAGGATCTGGAGCCAGGTGAGAAAGAAAAATGGGCCTTCCCCCCGTCCAAGGCCCTCCGGAGGCAGGGAGCAGTCTGTTTCCCTATTTTTGATGGGCCCAGAAGGTCTGAAAATCAGCTGGCCAGCACACACATGCCTGCCAGAGCTGAGCTGGCATGCCCATTGATATGGCTATGCATGCCACCTGTGGCACGTGCCATAGGTTCACCATCACAGGTATAGTTTGAGTTTAATAGCAAGCATGAGAAAGAAATCATGTCATATAATAATAGTAAAATAGAAGCCTAAGTAATATAAGGAGAACTTTGTAGAAATATTGAACAAACATAGCTATAATAAAGAAATAAATATTTTTAAGAGAGTGTCATCTAATATTGATTGTGAACGAGGGAAACCTAATTTAAATTCCCGTTTAGTGACAAAGCTTCACTGGATGTCTTTGAATTGGTCATTTTCAATCCTACTTGAAAAGCATGCTTCCTTGTGTTTTTAGAACAAGTGACTCCTAGAGAAATGGTAGTATCTAATGAAAATAATAAATTATAGAAACATACCATTGTATTGGGAAAGAAAGCGTGCTTCATTTTCAATCCAGAACTCTACCTTTTTAAAATTACTTCCCTTTGAACTCTCTTAACTGCATTTGCAACTTCAAGTAAAGTCAGCTTCTTAGCATACTTTAAACTCCTTCAACATTTTTTTTTCTATTTTAAATAATGTCCCTATTAACCTTCTTCAGAATGAGCTAAATCTCTGGATTCTCTATCAATCTGTGCACTATTTTTCTTTTGAACAGCTGTTCCCTTCACAGCCACATATTAACATATTGTTCTGTATAAAAGAGTCCATTTAAATATATGCAGCAGTTCCATACTAGATGTTGGTCTTTAACAAAAGCAATTATATGCGTATCTATTCAGAAATAAGTCTCATTGAATTTCATGGCATTTACTGTATAAGATTGCAGGCTAACTGGAGCAGAAGTAAGGATCTGGCAATACAATGACACACACACACACACACACCCAACACACACACACACACACACATACACAGGCTTTTTGATATCTCCTCCATTCTTGTAATCCTAAATTAATCCATTTTGCATTCCTTGTGGTCTGGGTCTTAAATATTGAACTTGCATAAGATTCTGAAAGAGAGAAATTGCGGAAAATAAAAGTAAATGAGAATAGCCTATACTGAAATCCCCAGAGCTAGAGCACTAAAGAATTTTGCTATCTTCAAAAGACAGATTGGATCTGTCCAACCTGCTTGCATTCCTCTTGTTCTCCATGACCTTGATTCTCTTCACGTCTGCCTTCTTTCCACTTTTCTTTTACTCTCTTTTGAATGTATGGCTTTTCTGCATATCAAGTCAGGCTTCTCCAGCATTCTTGTCCTTTTGATAAACCTCACGCTGAGATCATTCAGGCAAAGCAGGGTTTTAGCTTGATAACAGCAAGATGCAACAAAATGACAGTTCCATTGATGCATATGCATGTAGCATGCAGTGAAACTGTAAAAAAATTAGATGTCATGTACCGTTACTAGAAGTCTACCTTAAGTTTATAAAAAAAAAATTAGAAGGTGGTAATGACCTAACTGGCTTGCAGAACTATTTTATTTATTTATTTATACTTCATATTTCTTAACCATCAATCTCCCTCCGACACTAGCTATAACACAAAGGGAGGAGAAGTCAAACAAAATATTTGTAGCTCACAGCTACACCTTGTCACCTTGACAAAAATGTTTAGAAAGAGTTCAGTTGGAGGGCAAAAATCAATAAGGTCTTAATCTTGTAATAGAGTTTAAAATAGTGAAGCTTTATTTACAGCTTCTCTCTACCAAGAATGGATGGATGGATGGATGGATGGATGGATGGATGGATGGATGGATGACTGAATGAATGAATGAATGACAGAAAGAAAGAAAGAAAGAAAGAAAGAAAGAAAGAAAGAAAGAAAGAAAGAAAGAAAGAGGTGAAATCAGTTCCAATTGATGAAATGGATATTAAAATTGTGACTGATATTGGTATACTACAGAAATCTTGATGAAGTTTTAGAACTTTCAGAATCTTAGGTGAAAGCTTGCTTTCTCTTTGAAATGTCATTATTTCCCTTTAGTAGCTGGACTGACCAACACATACAGTAGATATATTGTATATGGTTCTTCAAATTCTGAACTGTCAGTACATCTGAATGCTACAGATTACCTGCAACTATTTTATCACAATTCACCTAGCATGATGCTAACTTGGATAATACTCAGCTGGAATTTTAACTGGAATGCTTGGAGGATAGCTGACGTTTGAAAATAAATGGGGGAGAGGAAGAGGATTAAGTCTGCTAGCATTCCTAGAATTCTTAGGAAATGTTCAGTACCATTGTTGATTGTCTTCTGGAGAATTGTAGCATTAAGTTCCTGGAATAGGGTTCTGAGCTGAAAGAACTACATTGATTCCTAAGAGTTTCCACCAAACTTCATCATCTTCTTTTAATGAACCCATAATCCCTTGCGGAGTGGAGTCTGGGCAACTGAATGGAGCTAGCAGATTGTTTACTGGCTGAATGCTCTTCCTGTCACCAATGTGGAGTTTAGTTCAGCAGTATATTCTCATTGTGCCCAGAGAGAGAAATATCTGCCTCTACCTAGGATCGAACTCACAGCCTTTTGATTGTGAGGCGAGAGCTCCACCTCTAGGCCACCGCACGAGTCCTAAGTGTTTCCTAAGTATAATTTCTGGAATTAGTATTAACCTTTCAGTCACAACAGTCATCAGCACCTAGCTCATACTGACTATACTGGAAAAGCCCACATAGACTTTGTTAGTTTTTGGACAGCATATCACCAGACGTTTTAGGGGTTATAGGCTACACTGATGTAGGTCTGGTGGCTTTATCAGAAGATCCTATCAAAATGCATGTTTCATCTTTACTGACCTCCCTGGGAATATGAGGGAGCTATCTGAACTTGATGTGTAGCATTGTACCCTCAGTAGGATTCTGTATTACCCTACTCCACTCCAATGGAGAGATATCAGGCTGCATAAATATAGTAAGAATTCTGAAAGAAGGGAGTTATATCAAAAGCCTGCTTCACTCAGCCAATAAACTTAGGAAAAGCAATACTGGGCCCATGGGAACAACCTGACTTATTATTATTACTTTTGTTGCATTCTTTTAATTAAAATACATTTATATAACAAAAGCATCATTTTTATTTAGAATGCCTCTGGGCTCAACATAGTCACTATGGAAGAAACTTTATAAAAGGGAAAGAACCTCTGTGGCAGCCATTTTGTGAGAATAATTTCATAATTTTACCAGGACCATCAGGCTAAACCAAAATGTTTAGTGATACACACACAAAATACACCTGCCCATATCCACCCCCGAAGGAAATGTTATATATCCTTTTAAAGGGTTGTGTATGTAACATATTACTTTGAGTTCAAATACTTCTCCTAAATTTTGCAGCCTTTAATTTTTTTTTCTTTGTTTCCTTTGTAGAGGACATATCCAGATGGCCATGTTAAAGTGCTATTTATACTAATCCTTGAGCCAAGCAGAAAAAGTATGTCAGCATAAAATCTGTTTGCCCTGGTTGTTGACCCCTATTCTGCCATAATGAGGCTGACAACTGGTGCTGTACTGTTTAATTCAAGACAACTTCAGAAAAGCTACTAGTACTTTCTTCCAGCTTTGTTTTCCTTCTCCACCAAACTTCCTCTCTGGTAAGGAAATAATCTACCTATCCTAACATGGATTGGGGCAGATTCAGGGGTGGGCTGCTGGGGGTTCACAGGGGTTTAAGAGAACCTCTAGCTAAGATTCTGTGCAGTTTGGAGAATCCCCAAATCCCTCTCCTGGCCTCCCAGGAGTCCCCACAAGGCCCATTTTAGATACAGATAAGGGCAGGGCATATGTGGAGCAGAAGTAGGTTTCAGCAAGTTCTGACCAGTTCTGGAGAACCAGTAGCAGAAAGTCTGAGTAGTTCGGAGAACCGGTAGTAAAAATTCTGACTGGCCCCACCCCCATCTATTCTCTGCCTCCCAAGTCCCAGCTGATCGGGAGGAAATGGGGATTTTGCAGTATCCTTCCCCTGGATTGAGGAGGGATGGAGATTTTAAAGTATCCTTCCCTTGCCATGCCCAAGCCATGCCACACCCACCAAGCCATGCCCACAGAACCAGTAGTAAAAAATTTTGAAACCCATCACTGGTGTGGAGGCTCAGGGAGGGTGAAAAACAGGCCTACTGGAAGTTTGGGAAGGCTGGAAACGGACCCGTTTCCAGCTTCCAGAGGGCCTCAGAGCCTGTGGAGGCTCTTTTCGCCCTCCCAGAGGCTTGAGGAAAGCCTCCAGAGCCCAGATAGGGCAAAAATGTCCCCCCACCATGGTATAGGAGACCCACCATGGCCACACCCACCCAGCAACTGGGCAGAGGATCCCTTGCTAAAAATTTTGAAGCCCACCCCTGGGCAGATTGGTCAAGTATAAGGGAATGATTGGAATGGCATGCTTGGCTACCTAACAGAGGTAAAGAGGTGAAGTCAGACTACTTCTCAGTGTAGAACTAGCACTCAGCTTTAATCCTGTATCCAAAATTTGTCCCACTAATAGGTGATAGATATGGCAGGAACAGTACAGGGTGGAGCAGGAGGCTGAACCTTTTAATAAGCCAGCACCATCCTCAGTTAATGCAGCAAGGGAAGAGCAGTTCTGATATGAGTCAAATTCTTTCTGACAAGACCCAGAAGTAATTCAGGAATGTTCACGGAATGGAATAGGAGAAATGGATGGATGATTATGTAGAAAGCAAGTCTCCAACCTCTTTCAACCCTAAGTGCCCATGAAAAGCAGTTCCATAAAGTGGAAGGGAGACGAGACCCAAGAAGAGCTGGAAACATCCCACTCTTGTTTCACCAGTGATCACATCATTTATGAAGCATTTTACATTGGGTTTGTGCAGGGGTGGGTTCTAAATTTTTTTTACTACCAGTTCTGTGGGTAAGGCTTATCTTGTGGGTGTGGCTTGATGATCATGTGAAGGATTTAGCAGTGGTACTGGTCTAACAGGCTTTTAACTGCTTGCAGAGCTGTACCGATCTACCCATTTATTTTTGCAGGCACCGGTCTATTTATTTGTTTTCTTTTACCATTGATCAACTGTAGGGTGGCCCTTTGAAGCCCCGTGGCAAGAGTTTAAACAGTTTTTTTCCCTTTAGTCGATAGCTGGGACTCAGGAGGCAGCAATAGATTGGGAGTGGGGCCAAATAAAAGGTAAGAATAATATACGGGAGCTGGGGGGGTTGGGGGGACAGGGGAACGGGGGGGAAGAACCAGTTCGGTGACGTCATATCATCACTGTTACTGGCTCAGCCAAACCGGGTCAAACTGGGAGGAACCCACCACTGGGTCTGTGGCAAAAAAATTGTGTCAGGAGAAGAAGGCAAATACTAAACCAGCTAGTAATAACATAAAGCTGCATCTGTTGTAGCCTGGTGATGAGATGAAGGTAATGTAATCAATACATGGCATAAAAATAGTTACCAGACCATGTTCATATTGGTGAGGATGAGCCTAAAGACATATTTTAATGCTGATGGAACTGAATATCTCACTAATAAGCATTACATTCAGCTAAAGATGGTTTAACATGTGTGACTTTGTTGTTTTTTAATTCTTACCATGTTGATTATTATTATTATTATTATAAATGCACATAAAAGAGAAACAAATAGGCACTTGAAGAGATGGAATAATGGCTCTGTAATAAATTTGTGATGAATCTACATTAGAGGATATAACTCAGAGTAAAAATTTTGAAAACACTAGTCTCTCAGAGATAATGTGCTACTTTAAAAGACAACAGATATGTTTCATGAATCAAGAAAGCTCACAAAATGATAATCCTCTTCAACTTAAAATACAAACATTAACCAGAACAATACAGTATAAAGATGTTGGAACAGGGTGTGGCCTACTTCAGGGCTATGGCTGTGGCCCACTTCAGAGCCTTGAGCTGTTCGGAACATGGAAGTGGAGGGCGAGCATGCACGCACATCCCCCCTTGCCGGAGCAGCAGCTCAGCACTTGTGGTGTATTCCATTTGCTCAATCAACAGGCCCTCATGCTGACCACTTGTGCAAATAGAGCTGTGCACATGAGTTTGCCCCCCCCCCGCTTGTGTGGAACCATCCCCTCTTTCCCCCTCCCCTGCTAGTCCACAAAGCCAGAAAGGTTGGGGAATTTTGTATCAGAAGTTGGAATATGTGTAAATAATTTTTTAAAGGTACAGGATCCAGAAAATTTGTAAAAAAAGGAAAGAAGGCAAATATTAATTTGTTTCTATTTACAATATGATACCCAATTTTAAAATATAGCACTACAGCAATATATTATATACATACACATACACATTCAGGAAAGCCTGAAACAATTAGTAGTGTGAAGGAGAGACCAGGTGACTTGTACAAGCCAAGACTATTGTTAAAAAATTGGCAACCTTCTCAGGGGTGGGTTCTTCTTACCTTTACTACCAGTTCGCAACGCGATTGCGTGCACACACTCGCTTCATTCGCACTTCTGCACCTGCGCAGATCGCCTATGATGACATTCGGGGTAGTGGGCGGAGCCTTCCACAAGTTTTACTACTGGTTCTTGTGAACCGGTCCAAACCTCGGGCAACCCACCATTAAACCTTCTTAGAAACAACTGAAGTTTAGTTTCTTAGGAGGAAAACAATAACCTCCTGTTCAGAAGAACAATTACGATTTCTTACAATTGATATTATATGTTCTGTTCTGGGTGTCAAACTCGCATTGTCATGGCAGTGTCGTGGCTTTTTTCCTCTTCACTAAATTGGGTGTGGACGCGGCCGGCGCATGACACATCAGCCCTGCCATAGGGTATGCTGATGTAATGCTAGTAGTCATCTTAGTAGTTAACTCTAGAATTTGGGCTGAAGTAAAATGTCTTCTGTGTGAGATTTGTCAGATATTTTAAAAAGCATCTGGGAATGAACCAAGGAAGGATAATTACTGAGCTGCAATGCAAGTGGGAAATTCTGATTCTTATGTGTTTGAAGGTTTAGATTCCAAATCCTTCATTTAAGATAAACTCCGATTTCTTCAGGGCTGAGAGCAGCTAATGCTGAGGATAAAAAAAAATTAAATCTTTATATTTTGTTTCTTTTAGCCATTTTTTTTAAAAAATGGAGCACGTTTATATCCAGCATCAGCCTTTTCCAATTTGTTATATTTCATATCTATGGAAAGATTTTCAGCCAGGGATTCTGAAAATTACACCCCTGACACATTAGAAAGTGTCAGATTGGAAAAGGCAATCTTTTATGGACTCCAATTTAAGTTGCTACTACTGACCAATGTATAAAATCATATATCAAAATCCTGCTATGTATGTATGTTTTCAATTTGTCTAGGTGGATTTGAAGAAAATCCAGTATGTCCAATTTCCTTAAATATTTATGTAATTAAAAATAAACCACAAAATATATTTAAATGTGATCTTCAAATGTATTTTCTCTCAAAAGACATACTGGCTTTAAAAAAAAAAAACAACTACCTTATATAACTCATAACAGAAGAGAAAACTAAACAGTAAGATTTACAGTATTCATAGTAATGTGCACCATTCCTTCCAGTAAGCTGAGCTGGGGATCCGCTCTCAAACCCTTGTGTGTTTTGTTCTAAAGTGTTCTTGCTAAATGATTCGTAAACCAAGATATCTGTCTGTTATTTGGTGCAGTCCTATCCAGTAGTGAAATACAAACTGGTTTGCTACCAGTTTGTTGGTTGTGCATGCGTGCCACGCACCAAATGCACACTGTGTATGTGTGCATGTGTAGTATGCGCCAAAAGGAGGCTTGGGAAGGTAAGTAGAAGCAAGGGGGGGGATCAGCTGTGGCATGTGATTTAGCTTTGCTAGATTTCGTGCTTTCTAGCAAAGCTAAACCCCACTGCACAGCTGATCATCAGAAATACTGGTTCAGAGGAACTAGTGGCTTTTTTTTTTACTACCAGTTTGCCCGGACCAGTAGTTTTTATCACTACCAGTTTGCCCGAACTGGAAAGAACTGGTAACATTTCACTCCTGGTCCTATCCCCATATTTATTTTTTGGGTTACTGCTGAACAAAATGGAAACTAAGCCAGTTTTCTAGCTTCACTGGAAAAAGGCTGAACTGGGGGTGTTTTCATTTATGTGTGATTTCTATATTTCTTTAAGGGATTTATTATGCAGGGTTGTCTCAGATTTTTATTCTTTCATCAAGTTTCGGGTCTCTAGTCACTCTCCTATGCTCGACAGCAGAAACCTCAAATGACCAGGGAGTTTTGCAATTGTAAAACAGAATTGGTTGCCTATTCAAACTGAAATTGCTAATTTTCATCAATGAAATGCCAGCTGCTTCAGCTTCAGCGTACTAAGTGTTCATTTACAAAAATATGAAACTGTAATAGCACCAAGGTAAGATACGAAAGGGAATACAACCTAGCAAGTATAAATTAAGAACACAGGAATTAATCAGAACCCACCTGGTTATTTCTAACTTCCCAGCAGCTTTATTGCAATGTGGCAGGAAGCCAGTATATTCCATTAGGGGACTTTGGATGCGGCAGGTTAAACTTGACAGTGAACATTAAGAATTCAACAGCTCATTTGATTGCCATGGTTCTCATCTGAGGCTTCTTTATTTCACCACTGTGCAGGAAAAAAATGCAATTAAAGATGTAAATATTTTTTATTCTTGGTTTGTTTAATATTCCAGGTATCGATGCAGCACATGTGAATAGAAACTTAATAGCATCTAGCACAGGGCTGTCAAACTCGCGGCCTGTGGGCCGGATGTGCCACGGGCTGGCCACGTGTACACCCCGTTTAGCGAAGGGGAAAAAAAGTCCTGATACATCATGTGATGCCGCCGTGATGCCATGAGTTTGACACCCCTGGTCTAGCACATAAAATAACTGTGACCATGCAAACAACTGCAGTATACATACTGAGATCTGCATGTGTAGATTACTCCTTCTGCCTTAATGTGGAATTTAGCAAATTGTGACTATTAGAAAGACTTTTAGTTGCAACACTATTCAGTTTCAAGGTTCAGATTGAATTCTCCTTGGAGGAGGAGAGGCAAGAACCTTCACTATGTAATCAAAGAACAGCTGAATAACATCAGGCCATCTGGTGATTGATTCAGAGGAACAAGAATCTAGAAGGTCCTGTGGTCCATGATAATGAAGATGTATGCTTATTACAAATAGGAGAGTCCCTGTCCAATCTAAGAAAAAAATAGTGAATTCAAGTAAGCTAGAATTTTGGCATAAATATATCTCAGAACTCAATGGGGTATTGGAATTAATAAGCATAATTCTTTCCATTATGTTATCTCATTAACATTTCTAGAATCATCTATAGCTTGCATCCTTCATTCATGTTTTACTTTGTTAATGAACAGGTTTAATCTTTGACCACCTCCAGATTGTGTTTGGTTCTGATTCCTGACTATAAATTCCAATCAATCAATCAATCAATCAATCAATCAATCAATCAGGTTTTGTTAGATCAACCAAGGAGTTGTTTGACAAATGGATAAAGGTTTATAAATACATTTTTTTGCTTTTATTAATGGCAATTTTGCATCACAGTAATTTGAATTTGGGAGAGAGAGTCAAATGACTTCATGTCATATAGTAAAAGATGATGCTTTTTAGGGAAAGTTTGCACATAATTATAAAGTAATGCCCCTTTTCTTAATGATAGAAACCATACAGAACACGGAGGAAACACTCATGAATCACAGCACTGCTAAAGATGGCGATGTTTCTTTCTATACATTTGATGCTTACTAAAATGTGCAGTTTTTCATAACAGGGAAAATTTGAAGGTTCTTTTTTAAAAAAAAAGGATGTGGGGAAAAGCAGAAGCAATCCCCCAGTCTAGGCTAAGTTCTGATCCTTAAGTACTAAATGTTTGATTTACATGTCTATGTGTTCAACCAAGTTTGTGGTAATGGTGGTTAGATCTTTCTTTTGATTAGCTTTTCTTCATTAACAGCCCAATGACAAGGAGAAGTAATATAATTGTATCCATACCAGGAATAAACCTGTTTTGTGTGTGTATGTGTGCGTGCGTAAGCTCCTCATTTATTTTCTCCTAATGCTATGTTAGAGTATATATGTCAAAAAACGGGGATTGAGGGGTTTTTAAAGTGCTTTTTAATGGGTGTTTTAGGGGGTTCTGGGGTGGGGGAGGGTGCGGGTTCGGGGGGAAACCCAGGGGGGAAAGGGACAGGCACGGCAGTCTATGATGCCACAGGGGGTCTAGTTTCTGGAGACAAGAGGGCTCCTACTGAGCCCTCTGCTGAGGGTTGTGTGATAAATACGTGGGAGGGGCAGATATGGCGAGAGCAGGGGACCATATCGTGTGGTGGGGGCATGCACTCGCTGCCTTCGAGCGATTGTTTGCCCCGGTCCCCAGAGCTATTCCCGTTCCCCGGGTTGTTTAGAGTCTCAGGACCCGAGGCTCCGGCTGTTGTTATGCAATGCGAGGTCCGTTGTAAATAAAGCCCCTCACATATGTGACCTTGTTCAAGAGGGGGGTGCAGACCTGGCTGGAATTACCGAGACCTGGCTGGGCCACGAGGGGGGGTTCCCCTCGTGGAGATGTGCCCACCAGGTTTTCTTGCATTCCACCAGCTGAGAGCTCAGGGCAGGGGTGGGGGAGTAGCTGTCATTATTAAGGAGGGTCTGGGTCCGAGGGAGGCCACTGTACCTCAGATAGCCGGGTGTGAGTCCATCTTCGTGAGGTGGGGTCCTGGTGGGCAGATGGGTCTGTTAGTCACGTACCTGGCTCCCTGCCACGTGGCAACGACCCTGCCCGAGCTTCTCAATATTATAGCCGAGGTGGCGGTTGGTACCCCCAGGCTTATAGTCATGGGGGATTTCAATTTGCCATCTATCGGTGAAACATCTGAGATGGCTCAGGAGTTCATGGCTTCCATGACGGCCATGGACCTGACCCAGGTAATTCAGGGCCCGACTCACATTGGTGGACACACCCTGGATCTAGTTTTTGTCTCTGGTCAGTGGTTGAGTGGTCTTGATATTGGGGATATAGCTATGGAACCCTTGTCATGGACTGACCACTCGCTCCTTCGACTCGACTTTCTGACCGCTGCACCCCACCGCAGGGAGGCGGAACCAACCAGGTGGTTCCGCCCCAGGCGCCTGATGGATCCTGATAGGTTCCAGACGGAGCTTGGGCCATTTCCTGAGACACTGACACGCGACTCGGCTGAGGACCTGGTGGCTGCCTGGGATAGGGCAGCCGGTGGGGTCTTGGACCGCGTCGTGCCTTTGCGGCCTCTGACCCGGCGCCGAACTCACTTGTCTCCTTGGTTCACTGAGGAGCTGAGGGAGATGAAGCGCCGGAAAAGACGCCTAGAGAGCGGTTGGAGGGCCAGTCGCTCTGAATCTGACTTGACACTATTAAGAGCTCATATTAAGACTTACTTAGTGGCGATAAAAGCAGCAAAATCTAATTATTTCGCTGCTCTTATCGCGTCATCAGATAATCGCCCACGCCTGTTTAGGGTGACCCGCTCCCTCCTCCATCTGGGAGCGCGGGAGGATCCCTTGCAGGGACGTGCTGAGGATTTTGTTCAATATCTGGATGATAAAATAACTCAGATACAGGACGATCTGGCCGCTGACTGGGTTAGTTTGGGCGAGGTGACTGAGCCCGGTCCTGAGAGTGTTACCTGGGCTGAGTTCGATCCTGTGGCTCCCGAGGACGTGGACAGGATTCTGGGAAGACTGAACGCTACCACATGTTTATTGGACCCGTGTCCCTCCTGGTTGGTGCTGGCCTCCCGGGAGGTTACACAAGGCTGGCTCCAGGAGATTATAAATGCTTCTTTGAGTGAGGGTGCCCTACCGACCGCTTTGAAGGAGGCGATGGTGAGGCCCCTCCTCAAGAAGCCCTCCCTGGACCCAGCTGTTTTGGCAAATTATCGTCCAGTCTCCAACCTTCCCTTTCTAGCGAAGGTTGTTGAGAGTGTGGTGGTGTGGCAGCTCCCCCGGTACCTGGATGAAGCTGTCTATTTAGACCCGCTCCAGTCCGGCTTCAGGTCTGGTTACAGCACTGAAACGGCATTGGTCGCGTTGGTGGATGATCTCTGGAGGGCCCGGGGTAGGGGGCATTCCTCTATCCTGGTGCTGTTAGACCTCTCAGCGGCTTTTGATACCATCGACCATGGTATCATGTTGCGCCGGTTGGAGGGATTGGGGGTGGGAGGCACTGTTTTACGGTGGTTCTCCTCCTACCTCTCCGACCGGTCGCAATCTGTGTTGACAGGGGGGCAGCGGTCGACCCTGAGGTGCCTAATGTGCGGGGTGCCACAAGGGTCGGTCCTCTCGCCCCTTCTGTTCAACATTTATGTAAAGCCGCTGGGTGAGATCATCTGTGGTTTTGGGGTGGAATTCCATCAGTACGCTGATGACACTCAGCTGTACATCTCCACCCCAGACAACCCCAACGATGCCGTGGAAGTGATGTCCCAGTGCCTTGAAGCTGTGTGGGTCTGGATGGGGAGAAATAGGCTTTGACTCAACCCCTCCAAGACTGAGTGGCTGTGGCTGCCGGTGTCCCGATATAGCCAGCTGACTCCATCGCTGGTTATTGGGGGCGAATCATTGGCCCTCACGGAAAGGGTTTGCAACTTGGGCGTCCTCCTGGATCCACGGCTATCATTAGAGGATCATACGACAGCTGTGGCCAGGGGGGCTTTTTATCAGGTTCGCCTGATACGCCAGTTGCGGCCCTTTCTAGATCGGGACTCCCTTCGCACAGTCACTCAGGCGCTCGTCACGTCTCGCTTGGACAACTGCAATGCTCTCTACATGGGGCTCCCCTTGGGATGCACCCGGAGGCTTCAGCTGGTACAGATTGCGGCCGCGCAGGGGATTATGGGAGCGACGGGGCGCTCCCACGTGACACCTCTCCTGCATGAGCTGCATTGGTTGCCGGTTGACTTCCGGGTGCGTTTCAAGGTGTTGGTAATCACCTTTAAAGCGCTCCATGGCTTAGGACCAGGGTACTTACGGGACCACCTTCTGCCACCAATTGCCTCCCATCGGCCAGCGACAATGTCGGCTGGCGACCCCCAGGGGGAGAGCCTTCTCTGTGGTAGCCCCCACCCTCTGGAACGATCTTCCTCCAGAACTGAGAACAATTGCTGACCTCCGGACTTTTCGTCGGGCTCTGAAGACTTATCTCTTTCAACTTGCCGGACTTGCCTGATCCCTTCTATTTTTAAACATTTTTTAGAACTTTTATCTGTTTTTAAACTTTCAGCCTAATTTATATCTGTTTTAGTATGATTTTAACTTTTTTGTATTGGTTTTTAGTTGGCTGTTCACCGCCCTGAGTCCGTCAGGAGAAGGGCGGTATATAAATTTAATAAATAAATAAATAAATAATAAATAATATAGATATTGGTATAGAGATATGTTCTTGGATATCTGACTTCTTCAAAAGTTTTAAGGTTGCCCGTTTTTAGTTCTTGATTGGTGTTTCCATTTCATGAAACAGTATGCAAAATGTTTAGTTGGCAAAAAAAGAAAATTCAAAGTGATTACTTTTGGAAGAGGAATATGCAATAGTGGCAAGTATCTGTAGCTCAGGTGTAGGATGAGGGTTCATTCTCCGGACTTATGGGTTGGTTTACAAATATTTCATTACCAGGGTAGGCAACCTGTTCAGCAGAGTTTAGAGGATATCAATGTCAGTGTTCTTTGGTTTACAAGGGCTTCAGGTGTGGGTGTCAAATGAGGGTCTTGTGATGGGTAAGATGTGAGTCATCAGTGAGCCTTGTGATGGGTCTTGTGATAAGGAGGTTACATCAGGTCAAGATCATTGGGAGGTGAACTGGTGGTTGGGGGTGTTGTATGGGTTGGTTGAGAGTCGGTGCTGTCTCTTGTTGGCTGTGCAGTTGATTTGGATTCTGAGGGGTTCGTAGGCTGATTGTAGGTCAGTGTTTCTGTTGATGGAATTACTTGTGGAGTGCCAAGATTCAATGAACCCACAAGTGTGGCGGGTGATAGCATGGCCAATGATTTTTGTATAGCTCCAATCAAACTGGTGCTGTTTGGTGTCAGTGTGGGTAGAGATTAAGGATTTGGGATTGTGGTGCTTGACTGCCAGCCAGTGTTCGTGGATCTTGGTTTTTAATTGATTGTCCCATGTAGAATTTGTTACAATGGTTACAGCTGATTTTGTAGATTACATTGTTTCTTTTGTCCTTCTGTACTTTGTGCAACACAGTGTTGCATATAGATATCTTATATCCTCTGAATAAGTCTTGGACTATAACATACTTATATTTGGAAATAAAACCTTAGAGTATTTTTTCATTATTAAAAGATGAATGGCAATATGATTTTTCAGTACAAGGTAGGAAATGTGCCCATAGGATGTTTTTGAATTCTATATTTTCTGAGCTATGGCCAGTAGACTGATGGTTGGAAGCTGTAACCCAACCATCTCCGAATCATTATGGTCAGAGCTATTCAAGACTTCTTTGGGAAATGGGTCTCTTTCACTACAAACAGGCCAATTGTTAATCCCCACACAGACAGAAAAATTAAGGAAGCAAAACCAATATGGCTCGCTTCTTCTCAACTAAACCAAATTTCTGATAGTCCACTTTCCCACAATCTCTAGTGAATCTTTCATTAAATATTTTGTACCACCAAGCAACAGCATGTAATATTCTGAAACTTCCAATAACATCATTTTTATATTATTTAATTTATATCATCTTTATTATTTTTACAAATAACTCAAGGCAATGAATATATCCAACACATCTTCCACCTCCTATTTTCCCCACAAGTTTGGTTGAGAATGACTGATCCAAGATCAATCATGGCCAAAATGGGAGTAGGACTCATGATCTCTTGCTTTCTAGTCTGGTGCCTTAACTCACTAGACTTCTAGAATATTATCTGGCATAATCAAGGAATTCAGCTTGATCAGTGCAATTTGTAGAAACATCCATCAATTTATTCATCCTTAGATTAATAAGTATGTTTACTTATTAAGTAAACATACTCATTAAGCAGGGTTAGAACTTAACCCTGCTTAAATAACTTAAGTTATTTGCAAATAATATGATCAGTTCAGAAGTGATGAGATTCTGGAGAACTGTAAGAAAGATATAAGAAAGATTCCTGACCTCCGTGCCTTCCGACGAGCCCTGAAGACTCTGTTGTTTCATCAAGCCAGTCTGACTTAAATCTGTGTTAAATTTTTAAAAGGGTTTTTAGCAGGGGTTTTAAATTTTATGGCCAAATAGTTTAATTATTTTATTAGTTTTAATTTTCATATGCGATATGTGATTGTTTTAATATGGCTGTAAACCACCCTGAGTCCCATCCGGGAGAAGGGCGGTATATAAATGCAATAAAACCTTAAAAAAACCTTAAACTGTGATCAGGTAAAAATGAGAAGAACAGAGCAATCAGTGTTGTGAGACTTAAATATGTTTTTTTTTTTAAATTTGGTTTATATGCCGCTCTTCTCCAGAGACTCAGGGCGGCTTACAATGTGTTAAGCAATAGCCTTCATACTTTTGTATATTTTACAAAGTCAGTTTATTGCCCCCACAAACTGGGTCCTCAATTTACCTACCTTAGAAAGGATGGAAGGCTGAGTCAACCTTGAGCCTGATGAGATTCGAACTTGCTAATTGCAGACAACTGGAGGTAAATTACAATGCATTAGTCTGCTGAGCTATCCAGGCTCACTGTAGGGTTAGAATTCCATAATCCTTTGCCAATACAGTTGGGAAATGATTTCTAAAGTATTTTGAGGACAACCTGTTTTCTTCCTCTGAGAGAGAGAAAAAAGGAGAGGGAGAGGGAGACTATCTCTGTAAAGCACAACTGATTTCAACATCAAATTAGGTAGAATTTCTGAAGACAGACAGGAAAATAGAGAGTGAGTGAATGAGCGAGCGAGCGAGAGAGTGAGTGAGTGAATCTTGTTAAGTCTAACAATATTGTTTGGATGTGTCCTTATTTTTTTGTGAGTTGTTGATTAATTAGTTGTATAGAATTATTATTCCTATCATCTTAGAAGACACTTTTCTCTCACACATATTTTATTAATGAGAATCTGAATTTTACATACCCTTAATGTGTTGCCTTCATTACACAGAGATGTTAACTTCTAGTGAGACCTATTGTAATTGCTCTAATAAATTTACACATCATTTTAACAATTATGTGTCGCATCCTGTTAGGTATACCCTTGCAAACAGTGTTTATTTTGCCTTGTTAGCTTTTAGAAGCAAGACACAGATACTCTTCTTTGGCCTCTAAGATCTTGAATTTCATTAACACAAAGAAGAGTGAAATGGCATTAAGCTAATGAAGTATTTATTGACCTCTTGGTATTAATGTCTTCCAACATGTATGGTAGGGCTACAGTATGTGCAATCTAAGTAAGGCATTTAGTAAACTATTGATTGCTGCAAAGAGCTTATTTTGGTTTGCCAGATCTGAGTTGGCATTTTCCCTATTTAAAAGGACAGCTACACAATTCCACAATCTTGAAAAAAGAATAGAGGATTAGTATTCACTTTAATTACAAGACATAAAGATGCATTCCTGAATTTATTGCAAATATAATAGAGCGTCTCTGTGTGAAAATTTTGTGAAGCCTTGATATTGCAATAAAATGCAACTACCAGCAATCAAATACTATATTTACATCTTTACAATTCAGGTTATTATTTGTATATGTCCTTCAAGCAAGGGAATGCATTAGCCATTAACAAATAGATACTGGTAATTGCTGCTGTTTACTGCAGCTTGCAGAGATTTATATGTAATGTTTAATACAAAAAAGCAGAAAGCAAAGGGGAAATTCAAATTATGAAAGATGAAATACTTGCTAAAGTTACTTGGGAAGCTATTAAAACAACTGTTTCAAAAGGTCACTAGATGATATAATGACTTCGATGAACAAATATGAAGAGATAATAAATACGACCAATAAAATGTGCAATTGAGCTGTCCTATGCAGTTGATCAAAGGTTGCAGAACTGCCATCCTATAGTAGCTCAAATGATAGACTGTTTCTTGTTGGGTTATTCTAGCTGATCAGGAAGCAAGTAGGAAGTATTCTAGAAGCACAATGCAAATTCTTTCTTTCTTTACAGCTTCCACACATGTTGGGCTTGGATAAAGTGGTTGTTTCCTGAATTGTTGCTAACATTTCATCCAAAGCAACATTTAAACCAGATTTCCATTGGAAATGAACTTTCTAGCATGCTTAAAGGGTGAAATTTAACAAGACTGAACTTGCTTTGGCTTGTATTGAGCCAAGAGGAATTGCTTTAGGTTGCATGTAAAGTATATAATATATTTTATATAAAATATAGTATATAAATAACATAATGTTGGAAGTTTATGATATTAAGGGGCCATGTTGCTAGCTGTCCAAGGTCACATGCAGCCTGTGGGCCACAGGTTGGAACCACTCGGCCTAAACTGAAAGGAAATGTTTTTTAAAAATTGAAATGTTTATTCAAGATGTCTACGGAGATTCTCAGTCATCCAGGTCATGGTTGTCTTGCTTTTTCAAGAGGAAATTGGACTTTCTGGTTTTTCTTTGAAGACATTTCACTTTTGATCCAAGAAGCTTCTTCAGTCAGAGCTGAAGAAGCTTCTTGGACGAGAAAGGAAACGTCCTTGGGTTTATCCAAGATATTTCCATGTGGCATTCTGGATTTATCTGTTCTACTCATCTTCCCCAATGTACTATTATTTTCAGATGTGATCCATTCAGTCCCCAATAAATATCGGTTTCAGGTTTCAGTTATTATCGAAGAAGTTGCCTATTTATTGACAAGTATACTTCAGGCATATTGCAATTCATTTCTACAGTATTTTCAGATATGACTTAAATGCATGCATAGGAATTATACTGGATGCACACGACTGGTAGTTTTGCATAGCTTCAAACCTCTTTTAGGAGGATGAACCAAAACCTTTGAACTTTAGCAAGCTTTGTTAGAGCTCCAGTTTATATTAATGAATGAATCATTTGGCATTTCCCAAACGTAAATAGTTTATCCATCTGCCTTTTGTTCTACTGTATATGTTATAAATCTTGTGCTTTTTCCCAGTCCTTTGTCTCAGTTCATTTTTGCAACATAAACTCAATCAAGCACTGAATTGTCTCAAATATTTCAATGCTTGCCTAATACATGTATGCAAAAAATAATCTATGGAAGATAAATAGTGTATTTACTATTTATTATACTACTATGGAAGATAACAGTGTATTGTACAAGTACAATAGTGTACTTGTAAAAAAGAAAAATACACATTTATTCAGAAGTACTGTAGGTGATTCTAGGGCAAGTGAGTTTGTTCAGGATAACCTGATTTCCTGACTGAAAATAGTGCTGATGTGGTACATGATATTTGCATTAATATATGGAAATAATGGGTGATAATTGAGCTGCCCATGTTATGGCTTTTAGTTTCATTGGAAAGTGTGCCAAATATTTTATGCCTTCCTTCCAAAGAACAGTTGCAATTGAAGCTGGACGAAAATCAAGAACAACCAAGAGATAGAAAGGAGTACCTATAAAATTAACTGGCCCATCTATTCATAGCAGAGGGAAGAGATAAAAATTACCATCCTGGGCTCCAGTCCAGGGCAGAGGGGAATCTGGCAGACAAATGACATTTGCTAAATCAAAGCACAGTTTTAAAGAACATGAATGAAAGAATAGTAAAATAGGTTCCAGAGCTAAGGTTTTAGTGCCTGACTGTGGCAGATTGAACTGGATTAAAGTGATGGTAGAAAGATATTCCTTTTTCTCCTCCATGGGAAGAAACATGCTAAGGCTCCTTAGCATTATGCCCATTTAGACAGAAACAATCAGCATCAGAAAGGAAGTCATGTTTATTGCTTCTCATTCCTAGACAAATACTAATTTGCCCAAAAAGCATATGCCATAAAGTTTCTATTAAGTCTGGGTGCAGCAACTTGTGCCTAATGTCATCCTAGTCTTTTTGGATGCATTGGCTTAATATCTATATTAGCTGGCATGAGAGAAATATCTTCTTTAGAGTCCATCCTCTGCTGTTGCTGCTAAAATTTCTTTCTCATTTCTCATTTGGCAGCCTTCCTTGACCAGAATGAACCACATCATCATCATCAAACTTTTTTCTTAATAGAGCCGTCACCTCTGTCCTCCTTTGCTCTGTTTCCTTAGATCAAGGCTGTCAAACTTGTGGGCCCTGGGCTGGATGCGTCATGCACTGGCCACGCCCACGCCCAGTTTAGGAAGGGGAAAAAAGTCTTGATGCATCACATGATGCAGCCATGATGACATGAGTTTGACACCCCTGCCTTATAATTATGCCTATGATCTTTGGAAATCTTTCTCTTCAGCTACTTACAGCTCAGCTTATCTCTGGTGCTGAGATGCTGAGAGAGAAACTACATATGCTATTGGTGCCAGCTGCTGATAATAACACCAAAGATTATTTTTTTAAGAATATCCGCCTGCCTCCAATTGTATTTAAAGGATTCTTGTTATTCAAGGAACATTGTCCTGCTCTGACAAAACCATATTTCTGATAACATGCAATCTGTTTGGAAGTTCATAAATGCATGGATAACTAGTAGCATTCTGCACGATGCTATACCAGTATATGTGATATGAAGGACTTATGAATTTATTTATTTTTATGTATTTATTTAATTTATTTATTTGTCAACAAGTACAAGGAAACAAGTAACAGTACAGACATAGATGTGGATGCATGAAAAAAAATTGGCACTGATGATCTTCTCCTTTTTAGCAATTGTCTTAACACTTACAATAAACATTTGGAGAATCAAAAACTGGAGCAATTTGTGCCTAATTTACATTCTAGTCACACAATCATCAGTCAGGTATGATTTTTAGTGTCATCTTTAAAGTGGAACTATAGTGATGGGGAAAATGATAGGATATCAGTATCAATCCCTTCTAGGGCCAGTGTTGCTCCAGTTGTTGACCAACAATTTTGGCACAAAAAGAGCTATGTCCGATGACACCTTTCCTGGTGTACTTTCAGAACTATCAAAAATTGCTATTTTCACAATCGCTTAGTCTCTATTTTTAATATTTTAAAAAGCATATTTGCTTATATGTTGTCATTCATATAGTAGGTTATCAGTTACAGCCCATAAAAATGTTATGCAATTAGTTTATTGGTTTGTATTGTTTGCTTTTATTCATCTATGCTGCAATAAAACTATACCACTTTAAAAGTCTTTCATGAAACACAGTTTCAGTGCAATAAATGATGAGCAATTCAGCTTTGCAATCACCACAATCAATTAACAATGTCATCAATTGATGACATAGGCAACAGTTTTAAAAATTTCAAGGAAACCATTACTTTACAGATAATCCTGGCAAAAAAATACCCATCAGATTATTAGAAATAGAACGTTATTGGGTAACTGGATGACCAAACAGCATGAAGGCAAACAATTATATTTTATTAAGTTGAAAATCAGCAAGTTCTCTGCAGGAATTCTGAGAATTTTCTGAGATGTTGAAAATACAGAATGACCGACCAACCGTAAAATCGGTAGCTTACAAAGAAAGTCATTATAAGATGTGGTACCGATGGTATCTGGCTCCTTCAAGGTTAGCTAAAATGTACCCAAATGTGAATCCGACTCGTTGGAAATGTAAACAAATGCAGGGAACTTTCTATCACGCTTGGTGGCTCTGTCCAGAAATTAAGAAATATTGGAGTAAAATAAAAATGTGGATAACAGAAATAACAGAGCATGAAATTGAGCTAGAATCTGAAGCTTTTTTACTGGGCATGATTAAAGGAAATATCAGAAATGAGATCAAATATTTAATATTACACATAGTTACGGTGGTCAGGATAGCGTTAGCACAACTGTGGAAATTTGATTGTGTGCCAACAGACCAGGAAGTAATCCAGAAAATATTTTTTTTCATTAAAGGCATAGATTATCTACATACAGACTAGTGTAGGGGTCTGCAACCTTAAATACTCAAAGAGCCATATGGACTCGTTTCCCACAGAAAAGATAGAGAAGCGGCCAGGGCAGAGACAGAGAGATACAGAGAGAGAGAGGGAGAGAGGGAGAGGGGGGGAGAGAGGGGGCAGAGAGGGAGGGAGGGAGGCGAGAGAAAGGATTTTGTGGTTGCCGGTGTTTTTTAACAACTGGTTCTCTGCCCTAATGACCGGCTGGGTAGGCGTGGCTGGGGGGATGTCATGTGATTGGTGGAAGTGAGTGACATCGAGTTGGCCATGCCCACCCAGATTTTGTGACTCCTGCTGTTTTCTTTTCTGTGGGAAACGGTTCGAAATGGCTCTTTGAGTATTTAAGGTTGCAGACCCCTGGACTAAATTGACACACAATATCCTCCAAGGGCAAGATTCATTTTATTAATGCTTATGTATGTACAGTAATCCCTATTGATATTGAGATATACTAACTCTATAATGTTGGAATATAAATAATTTGAAAATAGCTACCTAAAATAGGTAGGGGTTTTTTTTAGAAAAAATGATGCATCCTGATGAAATAGGGAAATGGGAGTTACTTATTCATAACAATGGATAAATCTCTTTGTTGTTAAATGCTCATGGCCTTTTAGCACCAATAGCAAAATATTGTTTGTGAAATTGTACTCAGCCAATCATGCAATTCAATATTTACTGAGTGTCTTAACAACTCCTGAGTATTTTATACTTTTAATACCCAAAGAGCTGTAGTCACTCATGGAAATCTTTTTCATATGAAATTTCAGCCCAAATGTTTTCTTTTCTTTTTATATATACTAAGCACTGTTCGGCTCTTTTTTTGATTTTTCTTTAGGAAGAAGAAAAACCCGTAGTTCCCCAGTTCCATCATAATATAATAACTAACACTTGATATAGGAGTCTGCATTTATCAGTAATAAATTATTAATAAGAGGATTCAGTTTATTGAACAACGCTTGCAGGCTTCATGGATTCTTACGGATTTGTATACATGCAATCTTAACCTCCAAATATCCACTCTTGGTGGCTCAATGAAATTGATGTAGAAATTGTTCCTTAAAAGGCACATCACTCAGAAACAACAGATGATAAACCTAACTACTTGCTAAAACATTAAATAAGGCACTATTCTTTAACTAATACTGAGTCTTTGTCATATTAACAAGTTTCAAACATTTGGGCTTCTTATTTTAAAGTATTAACTGTCAGAACTGAATTAATGTTGAAATGTCCTACCAAGATGAATTTGCTGAAGATTAAGTGTATGACCCATTCATAATGAAGACTTAGAATGGGCTCCCACACCTGTTTGCAGCAAGGCTTCATAATCCTTTTAATTTCGGATGGATTCAAGCAGATTAATTGACTTCAAAATTGTACTTTAATTCTCTTATTGATGCTTAATATATTGCAGAGCTGCAAAAGAGCCACTTCAATATCATAGCAATGTACAGTACAGGGCCTTCATATATTAAGAGAGAGAAGGAAAAAAATGGTTGGCTGTAAATTTCAATTGAATGGATTGCTATGGTAAACCTGAGTATTATGATTCATTATTTACTTATATACTGAAATTATATTCTGCTGCAATCTCAGTGGCTTACTAGATATACTATAACCATTAAATTATCCATGGTATAAGTATCAACATAAATACCCCTCCTCCCAAAAAAGTAAGTAAAAACACAAAAATGGTGCAATGCAGCACATCAAGAAAATGCCCTTTGAAATACTTCAACAACTTCATGAAAGCCAGCAAGGCGGAAAGCTGGGGGCAGCAAGTCTGATTTCAAAATTCATTCCAAAGTAATAGCATGACCACAAGACAGCAGTGGGACATAACTTTAACTCCCCTACCCTGCAGAAAATATGCAGCACTAATGTCTGCTAATAGATCAGATTCTGGTTGGAGCAGAGTGTCCTGTAAATATACAGATGTCAAGCCATGAAGCCCTTTCTAGGAAGTTCATCACTAGCAAAGGACTCCAAAAGTTGGACCTTTGTAGTATCTCTGCTCTTGAATGTCTCTTTTTAGTAGGCAATGTCCTCATATAGTTTATCTGCCTGCAAGAACAAAATGAAGTTCTCAATTTGTTCTCTTTCCTGATACAAATCCACTGCCTGGTGGAATGTGCCAAATGCCCCTTAATAGCCAGAGAGAACATAAACAATGAAAGATCAAGATGTTTTGATAAAATAATGTGAAGGGGAAAAAAAGAAAAGTGCAAGCTTTGTAGATAACATATGAAGAACAGTTGCAAGATTTAGGTATAACTAATCCAAAGAAAAGATGGACCAGGGTGACATGATAGCAATATTTCAATATTTGAGGGGGCTGCAACAAAGAAGAGACCTATCTTCCAAGGCACCAGAAGGCAAGACAAAAAACAATGGATAGAAGCTAATTAAGGAGAGAAGCAACCTGGAATTAAGGAGAAACTTCCTAAAAGTGAGAACAATTAACAAGTAGAACAGCTTGCCTTCAGATGTTGTAGGTGCTTCATCACTGGAGGTTTTTAAGAAGGGGCTGGACAGCAACTTGTCTGAAATGGTATAGAGTCTCTGCATGACCAGGGGTTGGACTAGAAGATCTCCAAAGTCCGTTCCAGCTCTATTCTAAATTCTAAAAACAATGCAACCAGTGCAAGAGGGTTCCAAATCAATGTTATATGCTCTCACTATGGGGAGCTGGCAGGTACATAGACTTCTGCATTCTGGACCAGATGCAATTTTTGATTAGTCTTTAAAGACAACACCAAGTAAAGTATAGTAGTCAAACTCGATGGTGGTGGAGGTATGATTTACCATAGTCAGGAACTCCTGCAACCTGTAGGGTCATAATTGATGTACCAACCACAGCTGGACACAAAGCTCTGTATCCATGGCCTCTATTTGCTATTGTGGTGGGATGCATAAGTCTGGAAGGATCCTAAAATCATGAATTTACTTTTTCATAGCTGGTGCCTGCCCATTTAGAGACAACACAGATGTCAATAAAGAGTGCTAATGTAAAAAGAGTAAGTTCATCTTACTTTGCTTTGGTTTCACTATTCTCTCTAATCTAGACCCTTACAACATCCAAACACTGGTATACTATATTATCCAACATCTTAAAATAGACGTTTTAAAAAAAGAGAAAGAAGACTGTAAGCTCGGCGCAGGAAAGAAGACATGACCAGCGGAGTCCTTGAACAAGTTTTATTAAACAGGAACAAGACTGGCGCTGCGCTGCCAGAGCTCTCCTTATATTCGCTCCGGCAGCCGCACCGCCCACTAGACATCGATTCAAAATTCCCGCCAGAGGATTTTCTAACCAATCCCCGGCGGATGTCCTTATAAGGACATATAAGGACACTCCTCCCCCCTAGTTCTTAGTCTGTCCATCAACAATATAGTCCCGTAGGTACGCAGGCCATCTACACGTTCTGACAGACCTGCACAGTCCAGTAGTTGGCTGGCAGCCCTCCTGGTCGGAGGGTGCACTTGTGGCTCCTGGTTCCCTCCCTGGAGCTGGGCAGGATCTGGCCGTTGAGGACGCGACGGTGTTCCCGTACCTCCAGCCAGGTCGTGGACCTCCGCCTGCGGGCGATGCTGGTCTTCTTCCCCGCTCGGTCACATCTCGCCATCTGCAGGAGGTTCTGGGGTGATCGCCTCTACAGCTGCCGCAGCTTTCACCCCGGTGGCCATTTTGCGGGTTTTCCCACCTGGGCGGGTGGGAAACTTTGTGAACGGCCATTTCCCCATCAGAGTCAGATGGTGTGGCTGAGTCGTCTGAGGAATCCGGGATCGATTGGTGGATTTTATGGATCCCCCTTGCCTTCAGCATTTCTGCGGCTGCTTGCTCTGATGTCTCAGCGTCTGTGGCCTCCTTGAGTACGTCCTTGAGCGTGATGCGTTTTCTGCTCAAGAACTTCTTCTGGAGGCCCGCATCCCGCATCCCAAAGACAATGTGGTCCCTCAGCGCGTTGTCCATGTTATCAAAGTCACAGTTTGCCGTGATTTGGCGGAGTGCGGCGACGAACTCTTTGATGGATTCACCTTCCCGTTGATTCCTTTGCTGGAAGGTGAATCGGTTCGCGATGGGGGTGCCTGTGGGTGCGTAATGGTCCTGCAGGGCAGCTTGAAGATCCACCCAGGACATCTCCTCGATGTCCCTGGGCATGACGAGGTTAACGGCCAGCTCCAGGACATTGGGTCCACAGTGAGCTAGGAAGAGAGCCCTCTTCCTCTCGTCGTCCAAGTTGCTGTATCCGTTTCCTCGTAGGAATTGGCGAAAACGGATCATGTAGGAGCTCCATTTCTCCCGGCTGGGGTTGAATGGAGCGAGTGATGTGAAAGGCACTTGCGGCGTTGCCATCTTCAGGATCAGCGGCGAGTGACTTCAGCTCTCAATGGCGATCGTGCCACGCAGTCGGTTCCTTCTCTAGTCCTTCGTCGCCAGTGTAAGCTCGGCGCAGGAAAGAAGACGTGACCAGTGGAGTCCTTGAACAAGTTTTATTAAACAGGAACAAGACTGGCGCTGCGCTGCCAGAGCTCTCCTTATATTCGCTCCAACAGCCGCACCGCCCATTAGACATCGATTCAAAATTCCTGCTGGAGGATTTTCTAACCAATCCCCGGCAGATGTCCTTATAAGGACATAACAAAGACCAACTCATGTGGCACTCTACATCTCACAAAGAGCACACAAACACCTGCCCTGAAACTGCTTATTGCAGAAGGAATAAAATCATTGCAATTGTCAGTCTTCATGAACAGTTTATTAAGATGCCAGCATGATATGGTTGTTGAAAATCTAAAAGGGAAAATAGGGATATAATATCCACGTCTAAGTCCAACACAAGTATATCACGGAAAGTCAGCAATGCTGTCTCTGGGCCTGTACCCAAACTAACGGTATCTAAATAACCAGCTCTCCAAGGCCCTGGAGAAAGCAAATTATTTGGACCTTTTCCAGTCAGGATTCAAGTGTGGTCATACTTTCTATGACCTTTGACAGGTTTACAAAGTGGATAGTACATCTACTTTATTTTTTCTTGCTCTCTCAGCAATGAACTATCTGTTAAGGGATTGGAAAGGGAAGTTATATTTGTACTTGGTCTCTGAACATCCAGCCATTGGATGAGGTGAACCATCAGCATGTATCGTCAATATAATGATGATATTGATTTGTACATGTCTGTCCTGAACTGACAGGTAATAGCAATCCTCAATGGCTAGTGGCTGTTAAGGTTTGGATAAACAGCTTTCAGCTCAACCTGAGAAGTTCAAGTGTCTGTGGCTTTTAGGATCTCCTGGATTCAAGGTTTTCCATCTTTAATCTTTTCTGGGGGTGAGTTTCCTCAGTCAGAGCTGATGCACAATTTAGCAAGACTCCTATTTGAATACTATGTGGCAGCTGTGGCACAGATTTCTCTTGTGCATCAACATCTGTTCCTGGATCAGAAGCACTTGCTCATTGAGACTCATGCTTTAGTCACTCCCATTTGGATTACTACAATATGCTTGAGGTAGGTGAATTCTGAAGTTGCAATTGTTCCACAAGCTGCCCTGATTTTTCAGAGGACTTCTGGGTGCAATTCTAGGTGCAGATTATTATCTATAAAGCCCAATGTGGGATAAGGACTGGCTATTGGTGGGACTGCCTATCTCTCACATTGTTGAACAACATTGTCACTGTTCACCGTACCAGATTTAGCAGGTTGGGCATGCTATTAAAAACTCTATTTTGCTGGACTCAACTGTTCTCTTTTCTTTGTGGTAGCACCTGCCCTGTGAAATGGAATCTATCTGAAGATCCAATGGCATCAATCATGTTAGCCATTCAATAGGAAATAAACAGCTGGATATTCTTTTGGGCATTTAGGTCAGAAAATTAGGTGACTTCTGCCAATTAATGCTTTTTTCTTATAAATTGGGATTGTTATTTGAGGTCTTAGATATCAGGATTTGGATTCATTCAAATGTTTTTTAACCTTTTATACAACCCAAAGTCAATGCTATGAGATGGGCAGTCAAACACATCTTCCCTAGAAAGTCAGGATGGGCAGGATCTAAGTGATAGGTGATAGACTACAACTTAGAAAGCTTCCTACTTTGTCAGAGATCATAAACCAAAAGACTATGTAAGCAAAAACTGGTTTTCATGTATGCACTATGTATAGTATATCAAAACTGGATGCATCCATGCGCTCCTTCAGCTCTACCCAAACCGTCTGAATCTGACATGCTTCATCTCTTCTATTATTAGGGATAAGGTGAATATAACTGCTCGTAACTACAGGAATCATCCTGAGCCGAGTAGAAAAGAATCATTGGGCAGTACTTTATGAAAATAACACTATTGTGGTTGCTGAGAAATTCGTGCCTTTTGTGCATTAAAGGGGTCATTAAACAGTGTCCTCCTCTCTGCCTTTGTCCTGAAGTTAATACAACCCAAAACAGAATTGCTGGGGCTGTGATTCAATTAAGCAATAAAGCACAACAGACCATGAATTCAGATTTAAAATTCCTCACCCACATGCAAACTTGATGAGAGAGGTTAAGGGTGTTAAGCTCCTTAGGAGTGTATTCATCAGCTCCACCATACATGAGGACAATTTTTGGATTGCAATTACCACTTGGCTCCTTCACCAGAGGAGGCTATAACACATTTATGTTGCAACTTTCCTGTGCCAGCAACTGTTGCTTACCGCAGAGTCAACAGGCTATGCCATCTCTGAGTGGAAATTGTATTGCCCTCTAATGCTGCTGAGACTTCGTTATTCTTGCCTTCTTCAACTTCACACTCTACCAGTACATTGGACTATAAAAGCCACAACACAACAACCATGCTGCCTGGGGCTAGAAGTTGGAGACCAATATATTTAGAGGGTGTTTGGCTGAGGAAAGCCATAGTTGAGTGTATTGTTCTATAAACCTACAGAACTTCAAAATTTAAGATTATTAAATTTAACCCGATAGGCTTTCTCTCTCTTTTTTTGAGAGAAAGAGCTGCTAGTTCAGGGGTCAGCAACCTTAATACTCAAAGAGCCACAAAGGTCCTAGCCAGAAGCCCCCTGTTCAATTCTAGAGCCAACTGGAAGTCCAGTTTCCCCACCATAGAGTCTCTTCCTAGCATGGTGTCCTTTTTCCTCTACCTATCCTAACTGAAAGCCCTATTAATTGTTGAGCCAACTGGTGACAGGGAGGGATGAAAGAGCCACATGAGGCTCCAGAGCCACGGGTTGCTGACCCCTCTGCTAGTTGCAAGGTTTGTGAAGATAATCTTTTTGTTGACAAGAATGAGGTGGAGGAACACAAAGTCTGAAGATAGTACTAAGAAACCCAGAAATTAACACCTGCTGTTTGGATTGCTTGCTAGAAAACCAGAAGTTTCTTAGCCTTAGGAGGTTATCAGGAATTCTTTGGAGCAAAGACTGTAATTGTGAATAAGCAGTTTCATTTTCTCATCTTCCCTTGCAAAGCACAATGGTGCAATGATTATCCTTTCACCCAATTCCTGCAAATATACCTGTAATAGAGGTTTTATCTACAAACATCAGCAGCATATAATACTTATCTTCTTGCTGTGAAAAGCTCCACCTGTTCATTTCCCTGCATCAGTTTTCTTTCCTCACCCCCTAGGCTGGAAAACTCTTTTATATTTGTAGTCTGTTATCTTGACTCTCTAAAGGGAAGGGAAAAGATATGAAGAATCAAACATGCAGCTATTTGCTAATGAGGAAATGAAAGCAATTTGTTTTCTCTTTCTTAAAACAGCAGAGTCCAAAGGTGAACTACAAACATTTCTTGGACAGGCATGTATAACTGAATCATAATCACAAAAGAAACAAGTCAAACAAGAGGCCCTTGACATTAAGGAGGCTTCCTCCTTCAGTAGTATAGATGCTAATAGGTATGATGGTCAAGTTAAAAAAAAGGTCAAGACAAGTTCAAGCAAAAAGAAAAAATGATGGGAAATAAGGCTTTTTTTCAGGAATAGAGAAACAGAATACAAAAATCCTACTTGCTTCCCTTAGTGTTGTCTGCCAGCTAGAGTCATTTAATTGAGATGGATGGCAAATCAAATCAATACATAGTTTTGTATTATATAGAGCTTCCCTTTCATATTCTGTTCGCCTTCCTCAACCCACCCCAAATTTCTTGGTCTATTATAAATTGTAGTGCATAGAATTGGACATAAAACTGGAGGCTAAAACATAAGCTGAATGGTTGCAGGAAATGGGTATGTCTAGTTTAATGAAAATAAGGAGTAGGGGTGACATGATAGCAATGTTCCAATATCTCAGGGGCTGCCACAAAGAAGAAAGGGTCAACTTATTGTCCAAAGCACCTGAAGGCAGGATAAGTAGCAATGGATGGAACTAATCAAGGACTAAGTCAATCTAGAAATAAGGAGAAATTTCCTGACAGCTAGAACAATTAATTGGTGGAATGACTGGTCTTTGGAAGTTCTGGATGTTTTTAAGAAGAGAGTTGGGAGCTATTTGTCTGAAATGGAACAGGGTCTCCTGCTAGAGCAAGGGATTGGACTAGAAGACCTCCAAGGTCCCTTCCAACTCTGTTATTCTGTTGACTGAAAGTGTGGTTTAAATAGCACAATGGACTTACTGTAGCCCAGAATCTAGGCAAAATACTAGATGAAGCCAAAGAATGCATTGTCTTTTAAAGCTCCTGACAATATTCCGCTGGTTTTTTCTTAGTACGCCTACATTCTTCTTACACTGCATTCTATGGCAATGCAGTGCCATAGGACAGAATATCCTAGTCTTCTACTTAAGCATTTGGTTTTTCCCATCCAGGTGCAGAACTTCATGTTTTCTCAAATGAAATCATCCTACTGGATATAGACCAGAGGTGGGATTCATATACTGTAGCAACCAGTTCGCCCAGCACTGGAAATGTAAGCACGTGTGCATCACAAAACAAGGCAATTTGCACATGCGCACCATCCGCACATGTCTGCGACATCCAGCAACATGGCAATTCGCTCGCTTGTGCGTGCCGTCCACAAAAACACAGCAATATAGAATGGGATTGTGCCTGGGTGGGCCACCACTACCAGTTCGCCCAAACTGGTCTGAACCGGCTGAATACCACCTCTGATGTAGACCAATATTCAAATTTGATATATATATATATATATATATTTGTTTGTTTGTTTTTGTAGATTTTCATGGGTAGAGGTATGCAAGTTTTGGTGTATTCGGGTTTTTTCCCGTGTAAGATTGAGAGTATCTTGGCGATGTTTCAACAAGGTCCCACTCATCATCTTCAGGCTGGTGTCTTCGGCTTCGTGCTTGTGCGAGCAAAGTGTGATCGGAGATGCCATCTCTCTATAAATACTGGTGGGGAGGTTTGGAGTGCTAGCTTTGATGATGAGTGGGACCTTGTCAAAACATCGCCAAGATACTTTCAAACTTACACGGGAAAAGATCCGAATATGCCAAGACTTGTATATACATACATACATATATACATACATACATACATACATACATACAGTTATTTAGTGAATTTCCTTTTTCAAAATTCATTTTGTTAATTGTCTTTTCATACTTTTCAGACAGCAAGCCAGCCTAGGATAGTGGATGTGATTTCACTGAGCTATGGCTAAAAACTTGATTTACATAGGAAAATACCCGGCTGAAGAAAAATACATGCTTTTTAAACCTATGATAAGAGAAGAAAGCAAATACTTAGCCTCTACGGGGAGGGAACATATGGTAAGGGTGTGGCTAACTGATGAGGACCAATCAGTCCGAAATAGATCTATATTTGTTTCCCAATAGGCAGCAAAATGCTTGCTTGCTGTCTGAAGAAGCCTGGGATATAGTGGATGTGATTTCACTGAGCTATGGCTGCAAACTTGGTTACATAGGAAAATACCTGGTTGGAGAAAAATACATAGATACATACATATTATTTGTCCTTAAATATATTAGCCACCGCTATAAATATCTTCTTTCCACATACACACACAAATCAAATTGTTAAGCAACATTTGTTCTTAATGATTTAGCACAACCAATAAAAGATGTGGTCGGATATTCATGGGACTTACTACTCTATACTTTAGCCAAATATTCTAGGAAAAGCAATTGCAATAACACTTAGACTTATATACCGCTTCACAGTACTTCGCAGCCCTCTCTAAGCTGTTTACAGAGTCAGCATAGTTTCCCCAACAATTTGGGTCCTCATTTTACCAACCTCGAAAAGATCGAAGGCTGAGTCAACCTTGAGCCTGGTGAGATTTGAACTGCCAAATTGCAGTCAGCTGGCAGTCAGCAGAAATAACCTGTAGTACTACACTCTAACCACTGAGCCACCACAGCTCATTAGCTTAGATTTTAATCTAAATTTAGAAATCTTAGATTTAAAATAATTTTAATAATTCAGTCTAACAAAACTGGATTAACAGCCTGCTAAATTTGAGAGCAAAGTAATATCCTGATAATATTTCATTATCTGTCATTTTATGCATCAAATACCTTAAGCAGTCACACAAACCACAAGCTAATACATTTTAATAGATATCCAAAGTTGCCTTTTCCACTGTGGTTTTAGAGTGTATGAAATACGATGATTATTTCAAATGTACTGCAGCTATTTGCATTTAGATGTGATGTGATGGTAATATAGAAGGATCTGTCTCATTTTCTACTACCCTGATTTCATCTAATCTGATGAGTGGTACTACACTTAACATTTCACTACAGAAAGATCTCAGGGCAATTTTTTGTTTCATGAAAGTAGAGGTTACTTAACATCAGTTTATACATTGTAGTGGTGAACCAGCTGCCACAAGTGGTAATATGTTACTTTTGCCAGCATGGAAATGCCACATAATTTGGGATAACAAAGAGCTTATTGTGAAATTGGAGATTCTTCTTTAAATGAAATTATAGATTAATTTTAAGGGAAGCTAAGAATTGCAAACAAAAAGGTCAGCAATCAGTCTTTATATATTTATAAGCATAACTAAAAAGAAGTGTGAGAAATTGCTCTTTATATTCTGACTTTGAGGAGAAACCAGTTTTATTTAGAGTGTTTTGTGATTCAAAAGAGGAAACAATGGCATTCTCAATGACCTACAGAATAATAGCAGCTCTTTAAGATGCATAATTGTTTTGGAAAGAATCTTATTTCCTTGCCTTTCTGCTGAAACAGATGGTGGGATGTTTAACAAGAATATCTCATATTCCGGCCACATATGCCCTCCAGAAATATTTAGGGTGGCTCCCAGGGCCCGTTTCCTGCTTGAGAATCTTTGCTGCCCATTCAGTAATCAAATTATATGTGTTTTTCCTTGCAAAAGGAGCAAATGTGCTTATTTTCCTTCCTTACAAATGACACTCAAAATTGCAGGGTGTTCCATGCCCATCAGCAGCCAAAGCTCAATAATTTTATTTGTTAGATTTAGGTACTGCCTTTCCTCCAAGAGCTCATTGCAATTTATTTAGTGCTTCCTCTACTTCTCCCCACAACAAGCATTGTGCAATAATTGGTTGGACTAAGACAGACTATTAATGATTGGTCTTGAACAGGGGTGGGTTCTACTTACCTTTACTACCAGTTCGCAACGGGCCGCGTGCATGAGCTCGCTTTCCTCGCACGCTCTTCTGCACATGCGCAAAAACATTTTGATGATGTCAGGGTCGGTGGGTGGAGCCTCCTCCCAGTTTTACTACCGGTTCTATAGTACCGGCAATCCACCACTAGTCCTGAATCATCCAATGGGAAAAGCCTCATGTCTTTGCACTTCCAGTTGCTTTTTTTCTATCCATGGCAACTATGACTTTCTTTGCTTGAGGGGGTCCTTCCCACCTGCTATAACCAAAAAAAAATAAATAAAAATAAAAATAAAAATGGCTTATTCCTAAACTGAAACATCACCATTTTTAAAAGAAAGGTCTGGAATTATGTACATATGTGGTAGGAAAATAATTCCTGTATGTACTGGAGAGGCAGGTATATGTCTGAAAGGTCTATGTTTAAGTATCTATATTAGACACAATTGTATCTCCCAAAGATCTGGATTACACTTAATTGCCAGTCCTGAGGTTAGGACATATTGTAGAATATCACGTGATAGAGTTCAAGTGGCCATGAAGGAATAGGATCATCACATGACTTGGGGGAGATGTGTACAACCTTCTGAGCAGAATGAGGAAGAGGGTATTCAAAGAGAGCAGGACTGTCTCACTAAAAATTGAAATTATCTGGTGAAAATCTAAGCATCTAAAGAGATGAGTCTGGAATTCTACATCAAGTATACCCTTAAGAGGAGAATTGATTGGAGAATTCTAGGATGCAGTCCATATCTTGGTTTTAAAAATCTGGAAGATCCTTAGATGACAACAAACAGATTTTTTCTGTAGGCTTTCATTGCCATAAAATGGAATTCTGGACATGCTATGCCTTATTCCAATATATTAACAGGGCTTAAATATAAAATCATTTACTTTAATTCATTCTTCTGTTCATGCTGTTGGTCAAATTTCCGAATCTGTGACCAACTTTTTTTAGGAAACCCCCACCATGTTTAAACTTTTCAGAAACAATATCACAATGGTCCCCACACTTCAGAGGTTCTCATGAAAATATCTTATACCCTCACGTGAATTATCTTTTTTCTCTTTCCTTCAATTTAATAGCACTGAAGATTCATAATTTTATTAAATATTATGTTAGACCTGTAAAACATAAATGGCTATATAACAAATACATTAAAAAATAAAATTAAAAAGTGGAGAAAAAGAAAAACCTCTCCTTCATCTCCAGAAAGTATAATCAACAATTTATCTATCAATATCTATTAAACTATAACCAAACATCTCTTCATTCCATATATCATCCCAATTTCTATAAACCCATCTCTAGAATCTCAAATCCCTAATAAGCAGTGAAAGTCCATTTAAGGATTATCAGAAATAACAACATAAATATTACAAGTTGTATCTCTTAATAACCATGTTATTAATTTAACAACTGCAATTGCTCACTTAACTAATGTGGCAAGAAAAGTCATAAAATGGGGAAAAACTCAACAAATTTCTCACTTAGCAACATAAATTTTGGGGTCAGTTGTGGTTGTAAACTGAGGACTATCTGTATTTTAACCTTGAAAAAACCAAGAATGTTGTATTCTTTCTTCTTTCTGCAAACAATCTTTGAAATCCTCAAAGAAATTGCTAGCATCTGTCTTCTCACATGC
The DNA here is from genome assembly GCA_030761175.1 of Masticophis lateralis. Taxonomy (NCBI): domain Eukaryota; kingdom Metazoa; phylum Chordata; class Lepidosauria; order Squamata; family Colubridae; genus Masticophis; species Masticophis lateralis. The sequence goes on along the minus strand of JAUDYJ010000003.1, from coordinate 82,674,523 downwards.
TCATCCTATCAAGGTTCTTATCTTCATGTTTGTCAAATCCCCTTTGTACTTCCAAAATATCAACTCTAGAAAAATCTCTTCTGTAAATCCAGTAAAAGGAAATAATCGAGAAGTAATCAGTATAACTATAATTCCAAAAAAATTGTACTTTTTTGGAATTTACTTATTTAAGAAAATTTAAGAAAATGGCCACCCACTCACTCTCAGTGATTATGGACAGCTAACAAAACTTAAAAATCCAATATACAAACAAGAAAAATAATACCCCTCCTCCTTGCAACAGCAATCAATCAAAGCATACAGAAAAGGATGGATTTTGTTGGCTTTCGGAAGTTTTAAATGAAGTAAGGGCTCAGATGGACTTAATTTAAGACTTTGAAGTTGATTGAAAGGATCCTTCCTATCTCATGGAAAATCCTTTGTTTACATTCTGAAACCGATAACAAGACTTTGAAGTTGAGACACTAGAGGGCACCAGATGGCTACCTTAAGAGAAACATTTGCTCTAAGGAACAGGAGGTTTTTGAACTATTTAACTCTTTCCTGGTATTGGGTGGTATTATTGCAGAGTCTCATCCAATAAAGCTGAAGCTGACTTACAGGTAAAATTAAAAATTACAGCTTGAAAGAAAGACACGATTGTTTAATTAAGGGGATTTATGCTTTTGTATAATAGGGGGAAAGTGACTATAAATTGTGATCAGACATGTACTTTTATTTACACTACATGGATCTGCTACAAAGCAGACTATTCACCAGATGTAATCTTTGATCCAGTTTCTATTAATCCCCTATTTAAAGAATATTGCTGTTCCTTTGGAGGTTATTTACTATCCAGGATAAAGATGGTTTCTAAGCAAAGCCAGAATATTGTGAATAGCAAAACTAGCCAATATAATTTGTTCTGGGCACTGTGTATTTTTTTAAGTGCCACTTAGCAGCTCTTAAGGGAGAATTGGTGCAATTGAGCATTTTATCAACCAATTTCCATACGATTTTCTCTCCCATTCTATCAAATCAAAACTAAACACAGTCTTCGTGTTTGAATCATACCAGTAGATAGTTTATTCTTCTCTTTCCATGTGAACTTTATTCATCATCTTGCCTGATGTAAAATTCTCGATTACAAAAAGCTTTGTCCTTCCTGTAAGGTTTTAGCTCTATAAGGGTTTGATTCCTGAAAATCCTCACAGTGGGATAAAGTGCTGTTTCTAAATCTAAGATCTTATCTAAGATCTAAGACTTTACAGGAGAAAAGTAGGACTAAGGAAACTAAGTCATGATTCAACCTGTTGCAATCCTTCAAACATCCTTTTTCACTCTGTAATGAAAGAACAGCAAGGCAAAAAGGCAACAATAAAGAGAAGAAAAGCAGCAAAAGGAAAGAAAACCTTGTGAAGTACAAGAGCAGAAATATTTACTTGTAACAGAAGCTGACTGTCAAAGAAAGATCAGACCATATGGTCACAGAAACCCAAATGCAGATGGTGACACAAATTGCTTTATAGAAATTTTTTTCACCATTACTCACTTTTGTACATAATAAACTAATCTATGACAAGGTTATTGGATGCTGTTTGTGATCTGGAGTTGGCCTTTTCAAGATGATGCAGATTATGGAATTTCATGTGTGGCCAATATAATAAACTTTTCCCAACTTTTAAACTCCGTGTCCTTCCCCCCACTCGCCTTCCCTCCAAGGCCTTGTCTATTTTCAAAAATCAATGAATTTATTGATTTATTGGTGTCTTTTAACTTCATTTTTTCCACTCTTTTAAGCTTCTTTCATTTCTAGTTGCCTGATTTGTACTTAAAGAAGTAAGGCACGCAGGCATATTAATTATTCCCAAAATGCAAATGCTCTTTAGAAATTGTTCCTGGTCTCCAGGATCTGGCTTTAATCTCTCAGTAGAGAGCAAAGACTAACACAGCTTCTAACTTCTATAACTGCTAAATCCTCATTTCTAATAACATCCCTAGAATAATAAAGTCACTGATATTTAAAATATATTTTCATTTGTGGGTTTTTCTAATGCAATATTGATCCTTTCCTTCTGTTATCAAATAGATTTTATGTTGTGTTGGTTTTCCCTCCCACTAATATTTACACAGTATTTACAGGAAGTATGATACTCCTGAAAGTATCACTCCTAGATTCTGAATTTCTGTCTTTAAACACCCATACATCACTCTTCTCCCCCTCCTTCTGATTAAATAGATGACTTCAATATGTTTTTGCTGGTATATACTAATATTGTTTCTCAATTGCATTGTGCTGTGTAATCGAAGTGCTTCAATGATCACAGACTTTCCTTCTGTGCTGTTACCATCAACAATTCCAGCGTTCCTTGTATTTGTCTTCCAATCTTGTTTCTTATATTATGACTTTCTCATTTCCTCTGCATATAGCAATTATTATAAAAGAAATAAATATTCCCTGTGATTCAGGGAAGATTGTCTAGTTGTTCTTCCCTAGATGACATCAGCAACCAGAAAGAAAATAATGAGTAAATGTTTCTTCATCTTCTTTCCTTTTTGAGATAGTTTTGTTTGGGTATTTTTATGCTGCTCTTCTCCATTGCCTCCATACCTTTTTTGGAGATGCATCACGAATTGAATACAGTGGATGTTGGGAAGTTAAATTATCTGGAGCAAAATTGTAAATACAGCAGCTCTAATCATCCTCATTTAACAACCCCATTATCCAGTGGTGGGATTTAGCCAGTTCGCACCAGTTCGGGAGAACCAGTTGTTAACTTTCTGAGCAGTTTGGCAAACTATTTGTTGGAAGAAACCATTAGGGAAGAGGACCAGTTGTTAAATTACTTGAATCTCAATGCTGCCATAATCCCTTGCGGCATGAGGTCCAGGCAACTGAATGGAGCTGAGTGTTTACTGGCTGGATGCCCTTCCTGTCACCAATGTGGAGTTTTTTCAGCAGACATATTCCCAGCAGAGCAGGAAATATATCTCTACCTAAGATTGAACTCCTGATTGTGAGGTGAGAGTGCCATCTCTAGGCCACCACACCACTCATAAATATAGCAGTCTTAATGGGCCCTGTAATTAGCTTGGATCTGAAACCAGGTTAATCACAACAGATACAGAAATCAGTAAACATGGATGGTAAAGCTGTATATGGAGAAAACTAGATGATTGTCCCGGAATGCTTGGGGATTAATAGGAGAGACAGGCCAGGTGAGAGGAAAAGCACAAAATAGCTTTTATTACATAGCGGACATAGAATTGGAATACAGAGCTGATATTGAAAAATTGTGTTGGAAATTTGCTAAACTGACCTTAACAATACTGCATGAAACCTATATTATTATTATTATTATTATTATTATTATTATTATTATTATTGTTGTTGTTGTTGTTGTTGTTATTATTTCTTTTATTCATTAAACATGAAACTCAGTCAACTGAACATTTAAAAATGTGTCACAAAGACCATTGACTGAGGCTAATGGTTGATACAGGTTGCTGCCAGTGTCCTAGATATCAACTAAGTATCTTCTTAAAATATATGATATTCTGAGTAGCACAGTTTTTTGCAGTTCTGCTGGTGTTATTGCAGGAGGCTGTAATTTCCTGATGTGTTTTGTAAAATTCTTGGACATGGTATCAAGTGCCTTGATGACAAAGGATATCATTGTTACATCCATAATAGCATAGTTTCAATGACCAGGTCACAATATTTCATAATTTTTCCAGTTCTTTTTCTTTGACTCTGGAATCTTCTGGTACAGTGATATCAATAAATTGTATGTTTCTGTTTTCGACAACTGTGATATCTGGCGTGTTGTGTACCAAATGACGATTCGTCTGTATTCAAAAGTCCCACAAGATTTTCACCATCTCATTTTTGACAACTTTTTCCACTTTATGTTCCCATGACTTTTCGGATACAGGTAAATCATATTTTTTACATAATGACCAGTGGATTAATTTAGCAACTCGGGTGTCTCTAGCTTTGTAATCAGTTTGTGTGATTTTCCTGCACTCACATATTAAATGTGAAAGTTTCAACTTTATCATTGCAAAGTCAGCAGTTTGGTTTGTCAGTGGATTTTTGTATCTTCGATTTCATGGCATTAGTTCGTAATGCTTGTTCTTGAGCTGTTGTTGTTGTTGTTGTTGTTGTTGTTGTTGTTGTTATCTGCCAATATACTCAGATGTTACCTTAACAGCTCTTAGGCCCTTGGTTAGGACTTGAACTGTTTTCATCAGTCCCAGAGTGTGAATCGAAATGAAGATTAAATCTTAAATAATAATAACAGGAACACTACCAATAACAACTGTGTGTTTGTGTGTGTATAACAACATCTCATCTTTCATTGACCAGCTTCCAATATGTTCTAATATGGCTTGACTTTACCTGAAAAACACTTTTTTCTTTTAATAATCCCATAATCCCTTGCATCAGGGTGGAGTCAGGGCGACTGAATGGAGCTGATCATTTACTGGCCTGATGCCCTTCCTATGTGAGGGAGGAATGTGAATGAGGCTTCTGTGAATCTCACATCAGATGTTTTCTTTGTGCGCTCAGAGAGAGAAAAATCTGCCATTCCCTAAGATCAAACTCACAGCCTCCTGATTGTGAGGGGAAATCTTCACCTATAGGCCATCATGCCTCTTCTTTACCTGAAAAACAATAAAGCAAGCTAAATAGTATCACAAACTAACACAAACCTGGACGATAATCATAAAGTAGCAGATGGCTTGTGAACATTAAATGCTTATATACATACACACTCATATATGAGAAAATAAGAAAAAAAAAGTTTTCACTTGTTGTGATAAATAGACTAAATTTGTTTCCAAGCATAATCTCTCTGGGAATCAAGTGATGAAAGTGAAGGATTCTCAGAATACTTGAATTTTTTCCCCAAATCTTGGTGGTGTTCTTGAATTTTATGATGGTGGAGGATCTACTGATGGTACTGCTACTTTCTCTTTTATCTCTTTCCTTCACCCTGCCTTCTCACATGTCCTAGTCTGAAAAGTCTCCCTAAAAAGAGTTCCATGATCACTCCAGGTTAAGGAGAACTTTCTAAGACCTTCTAGTGACCTCATAGTACAGAAAAGACTTAAGAAAGAAATTTGTGGGCTTTTATTTCTAGCTTATTTTCTTCACCAGTACATTCCTTCATAATTTACTTAGTTATGATCCAGGACCAATAACAAACCTACAATGAATACTGCAGGCTTCTCTATCTTTATGTGCAGTAATTGATGTATTTGAAGAATAAAAATGTAAAAACAAGCCTAACACAACCAGTACATTAGATTGGACTGTTTTTGCCAGTTTCCATTCAGCAATTGAAAGACAATTGTTTGAACCAATTGTATTTGCTGGTTAGAGGCATCTTTGGGGTTTGATAAAAAAAAAATGTGTTTTCTTCAACTGCATGATCACAACCAACATCTTGGCTTTATTATATACCCAACCACTCATTTGTGCCTTGAATAAGAACTCTGGATTGTTTGCTCAGTCACTTTGTTTTCTTGGCTGTCCATAATATTCTTAGGAGTCTTCATCAATACCAAAGTTCAAAGGGATCAATATGGTTACTATCCTGCTTCTTTAGAGTCCAACCTTTGTGTCCATAGGGTATCATAAGAAATACCATGGCTTGCATAATTCTGATCTTTGCAGGTATATACACATCATAGCCTTTTCATATTTTTTGAAAGGCCTCCATGGCTGCTTTACCAAATTCTAGTCTGCTTGTACTTTTACTGTAGATGGTTGATTCTAAAAGGTAGAAATATCTTTGGTTTCTATTCTTTTCTCTTCTAAGAAATTTCCAGTTTGTTCTGACACCCAGTTTGCCTTCTTTTCTTTTTTCACTTTTGGCAATTTTTTTTTTAACATTCATGCTTAATAGCTTCTTTAAGTTAATTCCATAATTCCACTAGTTCTCTATGTGATGTTCAGGATTACAAAGCAATTCCTGATGTACTTTTTGAAAATGGTTGGTATGTATTTAAGATCATATCATGGAAACTGATTGCCTTTGTTCTTCTTTTTTAGTTTAATTTGAAGCTCGCAGCTCATGATTATACAGTTAGCACCTGGCCATATCTTTGCCTGTCTGTCTGGAACCCGCACTGCATATCGGACATAAATACAAGTGAGAGAGCCCAGAGATATTTTATGAGGAGAGTCCTCCATTCCTCTACCCACAATAAAATACCTTATGCCATTAGACTTCAAATTTTGGGCTTAGACAATTTAGAACTATGCCAACCTTGGTCTAACCTTCAACCACAACAATACATGAGCAAATAATAGTTACAAACTCAAGGTAAACCACTCCAAACTCGATTGCAGAAAATATGACTTCAGTAACAGAGTGGTCAATGCCTGGAATGCATTCCTGATTCTGTAGTTTCTTCCCAAACCCCCAAAACTTTAACCTTAGACTGTATACTGTTGACCTCACCTCATTCCTAAGAGGTCTGTAAGGAGCGTGCATAAGTGCACCAGTGTGCCTACTGTCCCTGTCCTAATATTATTTTTTATTCTTACTCTTTTCATGTATTCAAATGATGTTTATGCTTTTACTTGTTATCTTATATGTGCTTGACAAATAAATAAATAAAAGTAAATTGAACTCATTCACCTACCTTTAGCAATAATATACTCAATTTGATTTCTGTACGCTCCATCTAATGATCTCTGTGGAAATTCTCAGTTATCCAGATCATAGCTGTCTCAAAGGTGGGGTTTTTTTTCCCTTTAAAAGGCAGCTGGACTGGTTTTTTTCCTTGAGGAAGAAGAATAAAACATTACACTTCTCATTCATTCATTCAAGAAACTTCATCAGTTCTGATGGAACTTCAATCTCTAGTTTAGAGATGTTGTTTGGGTTCTTTGAAGACAGTGTTAGCTATGAAGAACACTTTGGAGGGACAGAAAGAGTTAAATCACTGTCCTGCTTCTTTTGGGTTTCCAGAGCCATGCAATCCGATTACATTTTCCTCTTTCATGTTTCCAACTTTGGCATTCCAGTTTCCAATCGCAAGCAGCACATCTTGCTTGCTGGTTCTGCAAATTTTAAGTTGATCACAGAATTCATCAACCTCTTCCTCTACATCTTTGACTGGAGCATAAAACTTGAGTGATCATCATATTAAAAGATGTTCCATGAAATCAAATCAATACTGCAACAGCCATGTATTGTTTTGCTATGCCCTTTCTAGCTATAAAAACAATACTATTTCTTCTTTGTTTTTTATGTCCTAAGTAAAAAATGGTGTAATCATCCATCTGAAATGATCCCACCCAAGTCCATCTTAATTTACTGTTGCTTATGATATCAGTTTGTAGTTGTTTCATTTTATCTTTGGCCATGCTGAGTTTTCAGCATGTTCATGCTTTGTAGTTTGCATGTTCTTGCTGTAATTCTCTCTTTGCAGTTTTGAAATTTCTTTTCCTGAATGGTAACATCAGCAACTAGATATCCCAAAGGCTTTAACATAGCCATGTAACATTCTGAAAGATCCTCAGCTCCTCTTCATTAGCATGCTGGGTACTATTTGGACCCAGGGGCCCATCATCTGGCACTATATCATAAATCATTTTATGTTTTGCATCCATGTGGTTTTCTTAGTAAAAAGTACAGGGGTGTTTTTTATCATTGCCTTCTGCCACACAGTATGAATTCATGCTTTTGCCATTGTCAGTAAAGCAATTACTCACTACCAGCATATTCTTGTATTAGTGCTGCCCCATATGGATATCTGCTTCCTTTAGTTGGCAATTAGGAGACCTTCATGCCTTAGATCAAGGATCCCCAACCCCTGGTCTATGGACCGGCACCAGGCCATGACATGCCAGTAACTGGGCTGCACAAATAAGTGAAGCCCCATGCTAATGCAGGAAGCATGCAAAACCATGCCCCCCCTTGGTCCGTGGAAAAAATTTTCTCCATGGAACCAGTCCCTGGTGCCCAAAAGGTTGGGGGCCACTGCCTTAGATGACCTTGGTGAGAGCTTATATTCTTGGCATACACTCCCAACATTTTTGCTTATTCCTCCCAGGAACAACACCAAACCCCACCACAATGAGTCAGCACAACAGGACTAGGGAGATGGTGAAGTAAAATGTAGATGACTAAATAATGAATTTAAGAATAACACAGAGAGCTATTTCCAATTCTCCTCAGTTTTGCATTAATTAATATTCCCATACAAATCAAACTCCTTCCATATTTTAACTCTACTTTTGCCTTTAATTAATGTTTACCAATTATTATCAGCTTATTTAGAGTGCTCACTTGATTGCTAGGTGTGTATATACATTTCAGATCTCTATAGAAAAAAATATCTTGAAATTTCTCTCAATACATTTCTTCATACATTTAGAAGGGTTTTTTTTTAACAAGGTTCAATCAGTAAACTATAGGGCAGTGATGGCTAACGTTTTTGCCATCGCATGTCAAAAGCGGGGGGAGCACAGTGGGGTGACACATATGCGTGCCAACATCCATAATTCTATGCACCTCGCCCCCCGTGTCCCCACCCACCCCCCGCTTTTGGCACGTGATGGCCCAGTGGGCCCGGTAGACTTGTTTTTTGCTCTCCCTAGGCTCCAGAGCCTTTCTAGGAGCCTGGAGAGGGCAAAAACGGCCTCCCCCCCAAGAGGCCCTCTGGAGGCCAGAAACAATGTGTTTCCTGACTTCTAATGGGCCCAGAAGGCCTGAAAATCAGTTGGCTGGCGCACGCATGCATGCCGGAGCTGAGCTCACATGCCCACCAATATGGCTCCATGTGCCACCTGTGGCACCCGTGCCATAGGTTTGCCATCATAGCTATAGGGGTATATTAAAAATTCATTTGACAATAGTGCAAATTTCATTTTATGTCATTTTCCGAACAGACTGTCAAGTTTTTTTTCACAATACTGCTATAACTACTCCATAACAAGTATGTCAATGATGCAAGGTATAGACACAGAGAGGCAGATATTGGTAGGATCTATCTTTGCTTCAGAAAAGCACTCATGCTATGAGCTTGCAGGGACAACTTTTCAAAAGCTATATTCTTCAAAAACTTGTATTTTCTTATATTTGCTGGCCCCAATAAAGTTCTCATGCTCCTACGGATCCGATGTGGTTGCTAGGTTATTCTTAATAGGTTATTCAGATTTGAGACACTCTAGTGTTTATTTCAAGACAAGCATTTTGTACTTGTTCAATAACTGTCAAAGCATATGTTGACAAGAATGAGTTTCATTATCTGATAGTTTTGAGATCCTCCAGTCAATTCTGATTGGTGAAGTGCTGCTCACTATGAAGTACAGAAAAGCAGGATAATGGATTATTCCAAAACTCAAATTCAATGTAGTAATCAGGTTCCTAACATGGAAAGAAGCTATATTGTGTGGCATCTAAGCATCAAATGAATAGCAGGGAAGCAATGGCTTTGGATTTCTACCAACACCGAATTGGATTTAGAATGCCATAGCATTCAACACTGGGATCAGCTATTAGGTACATAGACATAAATGTTTCTATATAGGTCTGCTAGTCTATGTTGTGATCCCAAGTTCTGAAGTTTTGTTGTAGCTTATTTTATTTCAAAGACAAACTTTTGGAATCTTCTATTGTACCACTGTGCAATCTTCTGTGTAGATATTGGAGTTTATTTGGATTTTAATACATGTACCCATCAATGCAATGTTAAAAGAAAAACCTCTGAGATCCCTGAGGGCTTTTCATGTAAAATCTTCAGAGTCTTAACAAAATACTTTGTTTACATCTTTTCAAAATCCAGCTCTTCTGTTTTGAAGATTTCAAGCTGACAGCATGATGCTGTGCCTTAATTTAAAGTTCTGTTTTCTATTGAGGAGAGAATTGTGATTGCCCAGAGTGTTGGTAGGTTTGTGTGCTTTTAAAAATGCCAACACATTTCCAATATTTCAACCTATTCCCAAGATAAAGGTTTTTAAAGTTAGAAAATATTTCCCTCACATTTCTAAACCTATGACAAGCATTTTAAATGAACAAAATGCTAAATACATGTTACATATTTAATACAGTATGTAGCTGATCACTTCAGGTCTGGACTGTGCAACATTGTCGGTATGGAACTGTCCTTAAAAAATATTTAGAATGATGTGACTGGTCCTTCCAAAACACAATTCTTATAATATTCAACCAGAAGCTTCATATATATATGTTGAAAATGTAATTGGGAGACTTACTTTGAATCAAACATCCACTCTGCAAATTTATTACAATTACTTAGGAATGAGTTGAATAAAACTCTCATAGTTATGTTTCTGAGGAGACATTGTGTAATTTCTGAGGAGAAATTGCATAAGGAGATTGTAGACTTAGTTCTTCCTTAGTTATAATTATCAATGGGTCCATTGTAAGTATGATTAAATTCAAGGGAAAGTTATAGTCTGTTATATGGTAAACTCTATCATGGAATGACAATTGGCACCGACATTTATGGATAAAGCAGTATGTTTCACATTTCAATTGTCGTGACATATATACAGTAATTTTTAAATTGGGAGAACAGAAAAGGCAGAATAGATTGCAATGCCAACATATCCCTGAAGACTTGAGAGTGGGATAAAAATAAATATGGAGGTTTAAGACACTATACTGTGTTTTCAGGTCATAGCCCATTTTGAAACTTTTCTTCCCAACGTTTTTTTTCTCCCAACAAGTCAGAAAAGCAATAAACAATTTAAGATGTGGTCCTTAAGTCGAAGCTATTAGAACAGAAGAGTATAGATTATCTATCCACATTTCATGGTAAAAGACAAATCACCTTGATTAAATGGTGAAATAGAATTTGAGGCTTAAAAATAAATGTAAACATTTGTCTTAAAAATAGAACCACTCCTGCAGAACTGTAATTGCCCATGAAGAATATTAATAAGAAGAAAAAGCCATGTTCTATTACTGAATATATTCTGAAGCCATACTTCTTATGATTGGTTTAGCAACAAATGAGGAAATCCAGTTGCTTTAATAATTTTTTTTTCATTTTTGTTGTTTCTTACTGTTCTTCTCCATTGTTTCTCCCGAAATTATGGATGAACTTTTCCCACAATCCTTTGATTCATAATTTAGAGTGCTGGATGAATAAAAAAAATCCTCAGGGACATATGGCGATTTCGTTTCTGAATCTATGTCAACATGAATATATTTTTTCTTCTATGCCTCATAAGACCTGTTCTCAGTCGGACTGTGTTTTTTTTTTAATTTCTCAATCCTTGACTGTTCAAGTGGATAATTGCAATATCTGTTCACTTGCAATTTCTGACCATGCTCTAGTTATATCACCATTTTTTACAGTGAAAAAAATGCTCTACTACTTTAACATGTTTTTAAACACATCATTTTTTATAAAGACTTGCTTTTCACACAGCAGATGAAACAAGAGTTTCAGGATTATTATTATTTTTTTACACAACAGAAATGCACATTTGGCAAATGTGAGGGTTGGATTATCTGAAACTCTTTTTAGGCCTTTATTTAGAGGTGAAATCTGACAGATTCTGGAGAATTGGTAGCGGAAATTTTAAGTAATTCGGAGAAATGGTAAATACCACCTCTGGCTGGCCCCAGAGTGGGGAGGGAATGGAGTTTTTGCAATTTCCTTCCCCCGGGAGTGGGGTGGGAATGGAGATTTTGCAGTATCCTTCCTCTGCCACACCCACCAAGCCATGCCCACCAAGCCTCACCGTACCCCACCAAGCCATGCCCAAAGAACCGATAGTAAAAAAAATTGGATTTCATCACTGCCTTTATTCATATGTTCATGGAGTTTCTCAGTCATCTAGGCCATGAAACATTTTCAAGAGAAAACAAAGAAAGTCCAGTTGCCTTTTGAAAAAGCTCCTTTGGGACATTTATTCATAGTTGGATTACTTCTTTTGCCCTTTGGAAAAAGCAGACATAAACATAGGAATTTGAAAAATTGGCCAATATAGTAAGATCAGGAAAACATTGGATAATTATGCAAGTGGATCATCAGCATAATTGTACAATGCTCATGTCTGCTAAAATGGGACTTGCTTTATGCAGTTGATAAGAGGTAGATTTTGAACTGTATCTGGAATATTGTAGATAGGTGGTGGTAATAGGTAAATTGACTTACAAATTATAACAATACCAGCAAAATACTAGTATTCCTACTACTAAGGCTGTTCAAGGTAATATATTTAACAGACTCAACAGGATCTGATGTTTTCCTCAAAATGAAAGCAGTGCTCTCCTATTATATTACAAGCTCTGTTCTTTTACTTCTTCTTTATGACTTCTTTTACTACTTCTTCTTACTTATCACAATGCATGCACTAAAGGGGTGAAGACCCTTAGTGTCATGATAGGATGATATTGCTTTCTTCATTTGTTTCTCCCAGTGTTCCATGGAGCTGCCTTTCTATCTAGCTTTCCATATCAATACCAATATTGAAACAAATCTTCTGCTGAAACCATCTCAGGAAAAAAAATTAACTTATTTTAAAACATGTTCAACTGAGAAATTCTTATTAAATAAGAAATGCATCAAATTATAGCTTGTTTACTCAAGTTATAAAATTATAATGAGCATTTTGTTATAGTCTGTCATATAGCCATGAGGATGCTGTAGAATTGGTTTTGTTTTTTTGTTTTTTTTAAATGCAATATAGTTCAGTTATATTAAATTAATTATTAGGAGAGTGGAACATTAGACAGGTTGATTAAAATGTTTTCCATTCTTTCAATAAAGTTTGGGGAGAATTGTTGTAGGTACATATATCTGTTCCTCTTGAGAGCCTGGCATTATTGTTTTTAATTTCCTAATCATATACTACCATTATTGAAATTATAGCTAGTAATTTAATTTTGAACTGTGTATAATAACTCTGTCCTCTGTCAAAGTGTAAGACATAATTTGCTTTATCTTAACACAGGCTACATAATGCCTTAAATCTTTCTAATGATGTCTTTCTCTTAATTGAAATCAGTATCCTACGTACAAGGAACAATTCACGATGCAGCATTTACTTCCCAAATGCATTGACAGACATTAAGTACTGATGGTTCTTTATTTTCACAGCCAATAGTTTTTATTGGTAGTGCAGATGGTAATTTAACTAAGTCCAAGATAGAAAATTTCGTTTTAATGGGTGCAGTTCACATACATTTCAAATCAGCATTATATCCCCACAAATGGTTTCTTTCCTCCCTAACCATCTTGTTTAAAAATTTTAAAAAGGCTTGAAACCTTATTCATGATATATGCCAGTAAATGACTATGAAAGAGATTGTAACATTTACCCATGTAGAACAATTAGGTATTTATTATTATTATTATGTTCATTTTGTTTTCCCTCCCAAGCCTATTGATAATTGTATTCCATTAAAAAAAAAAAAAGATAGTTGAAAAAGTAATAAGCTGGCTTGCAATTCACAAAGAAAACTTATTTCTATTGTATGAATTATAATTCATGCAAAAATATCTGTTTGCTTAAGACTTTTTTAACCATTGGAGCACATGTTTGCATCAATTCTTCATTAAACACCCAATATATTTTATGCTGCCTTTCACATCTTATGCTTCCCTACAGATGTTTGATGCTACAGTGTAATTGTCATGTATGCTGCCTGCTTTCTGGGAATGACATTTTATCCAGTGATTTCACTGGAATTTTGTAACTGCCTGATTCAAAAGCAAATCTGTATAGCTTAAAATGCTTAGCTATAACATGAACTGAATGCTGTTAACTCTAGATGTTGTTCTTTGATGAACTGCAAAGTGAGATCCTACACATGTAGAGTCAATTTTCAAATATGGATCCAAACAGTCTTGAGTAACCCAACAACAACAGCAAACCATGGCCATAAAATGCCTTCTTTGGCCATTGCGACATAATTACTATCTATGGGTCACTAGGTGGATCAAAACTCCGTCTCTAAAGTTCTACTGTGCCACCGGAACTCTCATTACCTGTGTTTTGCTGAGGCAGTTGCCATTAACCATTTGAAGCCCCCTTGTGCATGCAAACACGACTTTATGTCAATTTACACTTCCTGTGAGCATAAGACTTGCCATTGGTTGTTTTCCTGCATAGGTTATAGGCTTAATTAATGCTCTACCTAGATCTGAGGCTGATTTCAACCATGTTATTGTAATGTAGGTACTGATGAGTCAATATGAAATGCTTGCATCTACCTCTGTTTATCTTTTGGCTGTATTGTTTAAATTTTCAAATACTTTAACTTAGTTTGTAAACACATATGGGAAATTTCTTCCATAGTAGTGCCTTTATTGATTGCTGAGAAGTTTGTGAGAAGGCCAAGTGATCATTGGGTGGAAAATTAGTCCATTCTTTCTATTACAGCTATTACACCACTAGAAAGCCAACCTGTAAATAGAAAGCAGTCACTTACTTGTAATCCAAGATTATATGTGATCCAGATATTCTGCCCTTCCAATATTGAAGATTAATTGTTTTTGCTGTCTCTCCTGAGCTTTGTCAATTTTTAATTCTTAACAGTGGTAAGTTTAAATTTTTGGAGAAACAATGCATGATGTTGATCTTGTAACATTCTATTATTAAAAGGATAGTCATTAATAAATTAAAATTAGGAAGTAGTTGGTGACCTTGAAAACTAGTCTCAGCAGGATGATGGTCAAAGAGATTGTTAATCTTTGTGTCAGAGTATCTGTCAATATTATTGCAGGAACATTTAACCAGGAAATCAGATGATAATTTGCACAATCAGCAGGAGTTTTATCATCCTTCAGTATCACTTATATTATATTGGCTTTACTGAAGGATGTTGGAAAAGATTTTATTAAAAAGACAATATTATAAACTTCCAATATTATTAAGAGAAAGAACTCAATATACCTCTCAACAGGTAACTCTCTGCACCAGGAGCTTCTGCTGTTTTTGTAGATCTAATTATATTGTTTTTCTTAGACAGATGATGAAGATAAATAGGCCACTTGTTCATATGTATCCTTAGAAATACGTATGATATATATGTATTTTCCCTAAATTATATTTGACCCTGATATTAATCTGATATTACATGATCAGAAGAAACATTAAAATACACTAATTTTAGATGTTTACCTCATCCTTAATATATTTTTGTACAAAGAATTAAGTTCTTGTTTAGCACTCCTAAAACTTTATATTATTTTATTTATAAGCTGTATTTATATCATATTACTTAAGATATCATACATAAGACTCCTCCTATATTTCTGTAACAAGAGCCCTTTGAAATGGGTTGGATTGAGGCAGAATGACTGGTCCAAAGTCACCTACCCAGTTTTCATATCTAAGAGAGTACTAATACTTTCAATCTGCTGTTACTAGTTTAGCACCTTAAGCACTATATTAAATTGGATCTCATTATAAATATAATTCTGATATAGATCCTCTTGCATATATGTTCGAACATTTTGTAACATTCTCCTCCATATTTTACTTTTTAAATATTTTATTTTGATTTTTTCCCCTGAAATGATAATCCAAACATCCCAAGTAAACAATATTTCTGCAAAATGTGTATCAGTGGAACAAAACCTTTACATTCTTGTTGCATCTATTATACAAAAAGAGGATACTTAAATCAGGCTATACCGTAATTAAATAACTTCTATGGGGGAAATAACTTTTTTTTGTAGCAATTGATGAAGTTATTGTTAGGGAATGAGTATTACCTACCTTGTTGGGTTGGCAATATATAAACCTTCAATATAACTTTAAGACTCCTTTATTGTATCATACTGTGTCCTGATTGGTTAGCTCTGTAGCCAATCTCCTTAAGAGTGAGCTAGAAACATAGTTTGTTTCTCTTTGCTGTTCTTGCTCTCTGATATCTCTGTATGCTACTGTTTGCAAATCCAGAAGAACTATTTATTGTGAATGACTATGACGACTGGTAAGAAGACTTTGTTATTGGATTATCCCTGGACTGTCGTTTTGCTATCTCCTGCTTTATATGTATACGACCTGGACTGTTCATTGGCTATGCCTTACTATTTCTTGAAAGTAAACACATCTCAGTGTATCTCTGTGTTGACTGTGTTTATTTGTACCTACTCTCAATTGCTTTCATGTATACACCCTTGCTATTCAAGTGTTACTCTGCAAATTCCTTAACAGTTATTATGACCTGTAGTACATTTATTAATGTGTTCAAATAAGGACAGAGATACCAGAAAATAATATTATTTAAGAATAAGTTAATCTATATTTTGTGAAATTTCTTGTGCTGACATTGAAAGCTTTTTGACTCATATGATTTTTTTCATGTCTGATCCTGGGTCCTTTTTCAAGGGTTTCAACTTACAGCATATATTAATATGACCTTGAGAAAATGTAGAATTTAAATATGTAAATGTGAAGGCGAATTATTGCAGTTTTCAGTAAGTGATAAAGAGAAAAAACAATACACAGTCTCTGTTAATGTACAAAAGTGTTTTTAGTTATAATTTGTTAAATATCACACACACATGCACCCCCCCCACACACACACATACACACATACCCTTGTCCTGTTGTATTCTGGCCATGTGATATAAGCAGGGAGATTTTCTGATTAGCTTTGACCAGCTTTTGATTTCATCTTTTGTCAGTTGCATGTTATTGGTTTTCCATTATTCATCATCTCAGCTTTCCTTTCATTGATTTTCTATCTATTGGTCAAAGATTATTTGCTGCATGGAAGTTAACTTCCTTATCTCTGATTGGTATTCAGAATTGAGTTCCTTATTGCTTCAATTTGCTTATTCCTGTAGAACAATTCATTGTCCTGTGGAGTTACATTGAGTCATCTACTCCAAATACTTCTTCCAACATTTTAGATTTAGTATTCTGGATATATGAAATTAGGCATTTTATGAAGAATTCTAGTTTTACCAAGCTTGAAGTTTGGCATAGAGAATTATTTTATGTAAATGGAAACATTAAAGAAAGCATTGGAGTTATGTGTTCTACCTCATGTGGTTTTTATCTATTTTTGAAATCTTTTTATATTTTTAAAAAATGAATAATTACCATGTATGATCTAGATTTAATTTTTGAATTTTTTTTATTGATATCATATGGATCTTATTTTTCTCCTCATCCATTGTTTAATCCTTATGGTGTATGCAAGTTATCATAGCACTATCACTGATACATTATTCCTTTTATTTTCAAGATGCATGTGTATATGCATATACACACTGTCAGCATTTCAAGTAATGCCTCCATTTCAAAGCAGAATGCTAGGGCAGGTTAAATCCTCAAAGACCAGTCTTTATTGGAATTAGCATCTTGGCACAAACTGGTGGAAAGCTAGTTCTAAATCTTCCTGGGCTTTCCACCACCTTAAAAGAAAACGTTTTTAGTCTTCTCAAAAGAATAAATCACATTGTCCAATCTGGATGCTAGCTGGTTGCTTGGTTATGACTCTCCTCCCCCTCTGGCTAGCCAGCTGTTGGAATATCTCTGACTCACCAAAGAGTTATTTTGTTTTGTCTACAAAACCCTTCTATTACTACCCTCCTTGCTCTGTCAGCCAGAAGCCCTGGGAAAAGAAATGGGAGCTCCTACTTTGGCTTCGAGTCTGACACATACACACACACACACACACACACACACCTTAGAAACCTGGCAAATTAAAAAGTTGCAGGAGATTAACATTAACATTGTCCATCATATGGAACCTCCTTTCCCTTGAAATTAGATTTCCCCCATCCATTTTGATCTCATGTAAGGCCTTCAAAATCTGGTTATGCAGCCAGGCCTGTGGCTCCCAGAGAGCTGGGGTTTTACCCTTACGGCTGTATGCTGAGGGAACCATTTTCATTCTCCTTTCACCCAGGGTTTTTGTTATTATTACTATGACTTTTAGATTTTTATTCCATTTTATATGGGCTGTTTTGTTTATTGTTGTATGCCACAGACTCCCCTTTGTAGGAGATTTGCAGCTATATAAATGCAATAAACAAACAAACAAACATCATTCTCTACAAATGAAATAGTAAAGAAAAAGCTTTCTCACTTTTGTACTCTTTTTAAAAAAAAAATCTAAATTTGTACTTGAAAATGATATTTTACACTAGTTAGAAAGGTGTGAAAGTTTGTTTGGAGATTGTCCAAAGTTATTAGAAATTTCTTTACAACCTCTCCATCAAAACAATATTTACAGAACCTTTTTGTAAATCGGTGAAAATATGTTATGTCACAATGCTTCATTTAAATGCACCTTTAACATAATACTAATGCTATGTAGTAATAGTCCAGATTTCTTTAATATTTGTTTATTTGTCTATGATGACTGATGAATTTAATCAGATGGACTTGATGTTTTAAAATATTGATCCAACAGTCAAGAGTGATAAATCTATGAAACTGTGAAAATAAATGCTTATTACAGAAAGAGTTTCTGTCTGAGTTTATAAGTGTTTGCAATGGTATTTTTCCAGTTTTATTAGAAACCATCTGGTTGCAATGTCAATAACACTAATGTTGAAAAATAAGCTATCATAGAGTCTGGTTCAGACTGATATATAGAATCTGTCTTCTTCCTTGATGTTGTTGTGACCTGGGCTTCCTAAATCATTAAAACACACAAGTAGTCCCAAAAACCTGAGTCCAATTAGTTGCAAAAAGTCCTTTGGGAGAAGTCCTTCGGGATAATCACCCACCTTTATTTCCCTTGACTCATTGCCAAAGACCTACTTGGCCAAAGCCTAACAGAGTCCAGAATCAGAGATGCCAACTGGGAATGTTGCTTTCCTGCAAAGAGCCCACGTGCCTTTGCTCCTCTTTTAAATCTTATGGGAAAGGCGAATCATCTCCAGGCTTTACTCCCGAGTTGCCCCTTTTGTTTTAACTGTTCTTGCCTTCTGGCAGCTCTGTGCATGTGTCCACTAGGAACAGGCTCCTCCTGTTCCTCTGTCTGTCTAATGTCTGACTCTGGAGGCTCCAGAGTCCACACATAACTCCCAGATGGCCCTGGCCCCATCTCTGCCTCCGACGCAGAGCCCTCGTCCAAGCCTTCCCCAGACTCTAGGACTAGCCCAAGTTCCTCCCCAGCCTCCTCACTGTCTGACTCCACTGCCAGCCCCATAGGCTGCTGGCAGACCACAACAGATGGGACAAAAAAAATTAAGTAGTGATCAGCTAGATTACAACTGAGGGATTCCCCTTATTTCTAAGGAGCAGAAAAAGGAAGAATATACCTGATGTTTTCCCTTTACTTAATGCAATGTTGATGGTGCCAAAGGTTTAGAACACTCTATTACCATGATGGCAAACCTATGGCACATGTGCCACAGGTGGCACGTGGAGCCATATCTGTGGGCACGCAAGCTTTGCCCTAGCTCAGCCCCAGCATGCACGCACGTGTCGGCCAGCTGATTTTCAGGCCTTCCGGGCCCACTGGAAGTTGGGAAATGTGCTGTTTCCAGCCTCCAGCAGGAGGAAAGGGGAGGCTGTTTTCACTCTCCCCAGGCTCCAAGAAAGCCTTTGGAGCCTGGGGAGGGCAAAAAAACAGGCCTACCAGGCCCACCGGTAACCCTTTTGCCATCATGTGCCAAAAGCGTGGGGAGTACGGGGGGGTCGCATGGGCATGCATCGGGGTGCAAGGCATGGGGGCATTGCACACGTGACCCCCTGTGCTCTTCCCATTTTTGGCACGCGATGGCAAAAAGGTTAGCCATCACCGCTCTACATAATCATTTAGAGATGAGGTAAAGTTTCCCCTCGCACATATGTGCTAGTCGTTCCCAACTGTAGGGGACGGTGCTCATCTTCATTTCAAAGCCGAAGAGCCAGTGCTCTCCAAAGACATCTCTGTGGTCAAATGGAGTCACAAATCAATGTGACTAAATGCCAAAGGCACAAGGGACACTGTTACCTTCCCACCGAAAATGCTCCCTATTTTTCTACTTGCATTTTTTACCTGCTTTTGAACTGCTAGGTTGGCAGAAGCTGGGACAAGAAACGGGAGCTCATCCCGTTATGCGGCACTAGGGGTTCGAACTGCTCAACTGCTGACCTTTCGATTGACAAACTCAGTGTCTTAGCCACTGAGCCATCATGTCCCTTTCATTTGGAGATAAACCCTGCCAATTAGCACTTCTTAACTATGTTTGAAAATATCTGCAAGAATGGTTCCTTGAAGGTATTATCAAAGAATTGAGGGACCCTTGGCAACCAACATATATATATATGCACAAGAAAAATAATGTTGTGCCAATGTTTATGAAATAATAGATCAATGTTGTATCAATAAACCTAGGACAGTTTGTGACTATTCTATGTTGGATTGTGAGAATTAATATTCTCAAATCCTAAAGCCAAAGCCGAGGAAAACAAAACTGCACTTATCTCTAAGATCCTGTCCATTGAAATGAATACTTCATAGAGTTACAAAGGATCTTAATAGCATAGCATAGCATAGCATAGCATAGCATAGCATAGCATAGCATAGCATAGCATAGCATAGCATAGCATAGCATAGCATAGCATAGCATAGCATAGCATAGCATAACATAACATAACATAACATAACATAACATAACATAACATAACATAACATAACATGATAACAGAGTTGGAGGGGACCTTGAAGGTCTTCTAATCCAACTCCCTGCTTAGGCAGGAAACCCTACACCACTTCAGACAAATGGTTATCCAACATCTTCTTAAAAACTTCCAGTGTTGGAGCATTCACAACTTCTGGAGGCACGTTGTTTCACTGATTATTTGTTCTAACTGTCAGGGAATTTCTCCTTAATTCTAAGTTGCTTCTCTCCTTGATTAGTTCCACCCATTGCTTCTTGTTCTACCCTCAGGTGCTTTGGAGAATAGTTTGTGGCAGCCACTGAGATATCAGAACACTGTTATCATGTCACTGTTACAATGATTCTATTGCTCTGTATGCAGTCTAGAACTGTGTTGACTTTTTTGGCAGCTGCTATACACTGCTGGCTCATATTTAAATGGTTGTCAACTAGGACTCCAAGATCTCTCTCACAGTTACTGCTATTGAGCAAGGTATCACATATACTGTTTTGTTTTTGTCAATATGATAGACAAGACACTGGATAATGCTAATAAGTTTATTGAATACAACTAGAACGAACACAACGCGAAAGAGCTACTAACAAGAACTGGTTAACAAATCTGACAGCTCTTTAAATAACAGCCGGCTGCCAGCACGAGCAGCCAATCAGCGAGCAGCAATCTCCCGCTCATTGCCTGCTCGCGTCTCAGCCAATCAGTGTGAGCTAGCAACAGCACAGCCGGGGTGAAGTCATAGGTGTGAGGACTCAACACCCCTCCCCACCTGGATCGCGCATGCGTAATCAGCGAGATACGCTGGGCGGCGTCGACTCCTCTCTGATCTTCTGAGAGGAGGTGTGGCCGGCGACTGAGACAGAGGCGGAGCGGGCTCAACTCGCTGTGGAACTACCGGCGACTGTGATGAGCCCCCGGCAGGCGGTTCCGAGATCGGAACGGTTTCCGGAAAATCAGGTAAGTTTCCCGGTGCAATAACTTCGGGTTGTGTAGAGTTGGGAGGCTCGGCCAGGGTTGTTGGAGGTTCCGCAGGATCGGCAATTGAAGAGCTTGGTTGGTGAAGATGTCGGGACGGCTCAGTTCCCTCCGTCGCTCTACGCCTCAGTTGATTAACATGCCGCCTCCAGGACCGTCCGTCTGCTAGTTGGACTCTATAAGAATAGGGTCCAGTTAGATGGGTTATATGCCCTGGAACCCACTTTTCTCCGGACCCGAAGTTCTGGGCAAACACAGAATCCCCAATTAGAAACATTCTAACTAATTCATTAGGTTCACACAAGGGGTCAGAGATGTAGTCTGGATGTAAACGGTCCAGGGTGGTTCGGAGACGCCGGCCCATAAGGAGCTCAGCAGGGCTTTGTTTGGTGGCCGCACAAGGGGTCGTGTGTTGTGCTAGAAGGTAACGACTGATGTTGTGTTGCCAGTTGGAAGGCCCCAGACGGCGGAGCGCCTCTTTTGCCGATCGGACGGCCCTTTCTGCCTGCCCGTTGGCAGCTGGATTAAATGGGGCAGTTTTAGCGTGGCGAATGCCCAATCTAGTGATAAATACACGGAAGGGTGCCGACGTAAACTGAGGCCCATTGTCGGTCACTAAGACGTCAGGCAGGCCGTGACAAGCGAACCAGCCTTCCAGAATCGTAATAATGGCCTCAGAGGTGGTAGAGGATAGCCGGGCCAGCTCAACCCATTTGGACAGGGCGTCCACTGCGATTAGGAAATTTTGACCGAAGAAAGGGCCAGCGAGATCCAAATGAACTCGTGACCATGGCGCCCTAGGGGTCTCCCACTCCCTGACAGGGGCTGCTGGGGCAAGAGGCCTGGACAACTGGCACTGTTGGCATTTAGCCACCCAATCCTCTATCTCCTGATCGAGGCGAGGCCACCAAATGTAACTGCGACCAAGCGCCTTCATTCGCACCACGCCCGGATGGGCGTCGTGGAGATGGGACAGAACCTGGAGCCTCAAATTGGGGGGTACCACTACCCGGCTCCCCCACAACAGGCAGCCCTGATGTACGGACAGATCGTGCCGCCTGCGATGATACGGCAGGAGCATTTCAGAGGCAGGCTGTCGGGGCCACCCCCTGCGCACCCAGTCCATAACCTGAGAAAGGGTTGGATCCGCAGCAGACTGAACTCTAATATCCCTGGCCGTAATAGGGGATTGCAGCTCATCAATCAACAAGATAGAGCCAGCTGGGGCTGGGTCATGTACAGGGGCTGGAAGTGGGCAGCGGCTAAGGCCGTCAGCGTGAGCGATAGCCTTGCCAGGCTTATAAATCAACTGATAAGAGTAGGCCCCCAGGAATTCCACCCACCTCGACATGCGCGGAGAAAGGATCTGGGGTGTAGGGCGATTGCCTGACAGTAAGCCAAGTAAAGGCTTATGGTCGGTAACGAGGTGAAAAAACCTACCGTATACATAGTCGTGGAACCGTTTGATTCCAGCGACGGCCGCCAGCGCCTCACGGTCAAGCTGACTGTAATTCCTCTCGGCTGATGACAAGGTCCGAGAGTAAAACGCAATAGGGGCTTCCGAGCCATCTGGCAACAGATGACTAAGGACAGCCCCCACCCCGTACGGGGAAGCATCTGCGGTCAAAACTAATGGTAGATTACTGTCATATTGGACCAAGACGGCATCAGATGTAAGGGCATCTTTGATAGCCCGAAACGACGCGGCCGCCTTGCGACTCCAATGCCATGGGGCTTTGGCGTCCAAGAGACGGTGTAGCGGTTCTGCAATGGACGCCTTATGCGGCAGGAAGACTGCATAAAAATTAAGAAGGCCCAAGAAAGCCTGCAGTTCGGCTTTCGTGGTGGGGGCAGGGGCGTTCTTGATTGCCTCCACTTTGGCCGGGGTAGGGTGGATACCCTTGGCATCTATTAAGAAACCGAGGAACTCCACCTGAGGCACGCCAATCCTACACTTTTCTCTCTTGAGCTTAAGCCCAGCCCCTCGCAACCTGGAGAGAACAGCCCTGAGCTTAAGAAGGAGATCGTCCTGATTGACAGCCGCAATCAGGACGTCATCAAAATAAGGGACTACCCCGGGTAGCCCATGGAGCAGCCGCTCCATGATGCTTTGGAAAATGCCCGGGGCCACACTGACCCCGAATTGCAACCGGGTGCACTTGAACGCACCTCGATGCGTAACTATGGTTTGGGCTAGCGCAGTAGCTTCATCAACAGGCAGTTGTTGATAAGCCTGCGCTAAATCCAACTTTGCAAAAATACGCCCTTGACCTAAAGAGTGAAGTAAATGCTGTACCACAGGTACAGGGTAGGGGTTAGCTTGTAAAGCCCGATTTATGGTGCATTTAAAATCGGCACAAATTCTGATTGACCCATCTCTCTTAAGTGGAATCACAATTGGCGTTTCCCAATTGGAGTGGTCAATGGGTACCAACACCCCCTGCTCTATAAGTTTATCAAGCTCCCGATCGACCTTGGCCCTGAGAGCTAGCGGCACCCTTCTGGGTTTCAACCTGATGGGCGCCACCTGGGGGTCCAAATTAAAAGAGACGGGATGACCTGTGTATTTACCAAGGCCACCGTCGAAAACATCAGCAAATTCGGTGGTCAAGGAAGAAAAAACATCAGTGGTAGCTGCGTGGACTCCGGACACCCCCAGCTGTAAAGCAGCAAACCAATCGAGGCCGAGGAGACTTGGACGCTTCTCTTTCACCACTATCAGAGGAAGGAGGCCGGAAAATTCGCCATAGGAAACATGGAAGGATCCGCTTCCCACCGTGGGGATCAGGTTCCCTTGATAATCACGTAGTTGGATGCGGCAGGGTTGAAGTTGCTGTCGCTGAACATCAGGCAGTAGTTCCTTGAGGGTGGCCCAGGCCACCAAGGATCTAGAGGACCCCGTATCGATCTCCATCTTAAAAGGGGCCCCCTGCAAACGGACAATAAGATAGAGCTTGCTAGCCGGGTGCATCACTGAGGCATGATTGACAGCCACCGAAGGAAAGGATTCATCACGGCCGACGGAAAAACAATCATCACGCCGAGTGGAGCGCCACATACGCTTGTTAACCGGCTCGAACGAGTCAGCAGGGAAAGGGCTCGCTGACTTGCAAACCCTGGACAAATGGCCCCGCTTGCCACAGCGGCGGCAAACAGCGGACCGAAAACGGCACTCCGCACGATTATGCTTCCCACCGCAGCCCAAGCAAGAGAGCGAAATGGCTTTAGGCTGAGGAAACTGGCTCCGCTGTTTCGAGGTCTTAAGACGGCTCACCACACTTTCCTCGTCAGACGAACCAGCCAATTCATCCTCTTCATGGTGGACAGACATTGCCTTGCAGACAGGATTTACAGCAGGCACGGAACGCTGAATCTCAGCAGACGACCGATCAGAGAGCTCCGCAGCCCTCGCTTCATCTAAGGCAAGCGGGAGGGTAAGTTCGGAGCGGGCAAGGAGACGTCTCTGCAATTTCAGGTCCCTGACGCCACATACAAGTCGATCCAGAAGAGCGTCATCCAGGTCGCGGAATTCACAATGACGAGCCGCCGACCGCAAGGAAGCCATAAAATCATTAACAGACTCCCCGTCCTTCTGGGAGCGCTGGTGAAAAGCATGACGCCTGGCGATACGGGAGGGAGCTGGAGAATAATGATGCCTGAGCTTGTCAAGAAGAGTCTCCCAAGGCACGGAAGACACAGGCTGGGGCGCAGCGAGAGCCCTCGCAGTCCCAAAAACATCCCTGCCACAAGAGCTGAGGAAGATGCCACGCTTCCGGGCACTAGAAAGCTCAGAAAGATCGTTTGCCTGAAGAAAACATTCGAAGCGCTCCACATAATCGTCCCAAGTCTCAGAAGTCGCATCGAAAGAAGTGAAAATAGGAAGCGCAGAGGCCATAGTTTACCTTCGTCGCCAGTGTTTTGTTTTTGTCAATATGATAGACAAGACACTGGATAATGCTAATAAGTTTATTGAATACAACTAGAACGAACACAACGCGAAAGAGCTACTAACAAGAACTGGTTAACAAATCTGACAGCTCTTTAAATAACAGCCGGCTGCCAGCACGAGCAGCCAATCAGCGAGCAGCAATCTCCCGCTCATTGCCTGCTCGCGTCTCAGCCAATCAGTGTGAGCTAGCAACAGCACAGCCGGGGTGAAGTCATAGGTGTGAGGACTCAACATATACTGTACCTGTGTATTTTGTTTTTTTTTACCTAAATGTAAAACCTTACTTTTTTCACCATTGAAATTCATTTTGTTAGATCTCACCCAATGTTCAAGTCTGTCAAGATCCTTCTGTATCTTAAGCCTATCTTCTGGAGTGTTGGCTATTCCTGCCAGTTTGGTGTCATCTGAAAATTTGATGAGTTTCCCATCTGTCCCCTTGTTCAAGTCATTGATGAAGATGTTGAAGAATACTGGGCCTAAAACAGAGCCTTGGGGTACTCCACTGCATACTTCCCTCCGTGTAGATGCAGTTCCATTGAGGACTACACGTTGAGTGCAGTTGGTCAGCCAGTTACGAATCCATGTGGTGGTGATTCTGTCTAACCCACATTTTTCTACTTTATCTAGTAGTAGGTAATGGTCTACTTTATCAAATGCCTTACTGAAGTCTAAGTAAATTATATTGACAGTATTCCTCTGGTCCACTAATTTTGTCACTTTGTCAAAGAATGCAATAAGATTAGTCTGGCATGATCTGTTTTTGACAAACCCATGTTGGCTTTTGGTTATTACTTTGTTTGCTTCTAGGTGTTCGCTGATTCATTGCTTGATTATCTTTTCCAGAATCTTCCCTGGTATTGAGGTCAGACTGATAGGTCTGTAGTTTCCTGGATCTATTTTTTCCCCTTTTTTGAAGATGGGAACTACATCTTGATAGAAAGGTTTGTGGGGAAAATGATGTTTTAAATAATGAAATAGCATAACTTTGTTAGAGAAAAACCCCTTATGCACGGTTTAATCTTGATGAGAATAGTTGCCAATCAGACATATTAAATCTCCAAGAAAAAGCATTTGGCCACATGCAAATGAAATTAAAATGATTGTGGTAAGAATCCAGAAGTAGTTTGACAAATCTATATCTCTTGCTCTTGAACCTGGTATTGAATAGCACCATATACAAGGGGAATTCAAAGCCAGAAAGGTTCATAAAATATATGATCTTAATGTTTAAAAAAGTGTATGATTATTAGCTAAGCAGATCAACAAGAATTGACAATTGTCAAAGAAGACCCTTTACAGATATTCCAGGTATTGGGAGTTATTAACATAAGCAGTGCTCTGCTGGATTGGCCATAAGGTCTAGTAGTTTGTTCTCAGATTGGTCAACCAACAGCACAAGGAAGCCGCTAGCCTCCAGAAAAACTTCAGATGCAGGCACATTGCCTTACAGAATGATAGCAATTGATCCCAATGAGTTTCACGAGTTGTTCCAAGTTTTTATGAAGCCAACAAGCTGATAGCCAGCACTATCTTGTAGCGGTGACTTCCAAAATTTAATTAGGTGTTGTGTGACAAATTACTTTTGTCTCTTTCCTGACTCAATGAAATTGAATCCTGGAAGAATCAGCACAAAGGGATTTTATTTTATTTTTTTTACACAATGCATAATTAAATTTTGGTTCTTCTGGGCTCCAGTTTCATTAAGTGGCTCTAGAAGAAGAAAATAGCTTCACCTTGTCCACTGTATCCACACCAGGCCTAGTTTTATACACTTAAATCATATGCCTTCTCATCTGCCTCCTTTCTAAATTCAAAAGCCTCAGATCTCAGTCCTTCTTCATAAGGAGCTATTCCAGTCTCTTGATCATGTTATTCCTCTAAACCTATACATTTACTGAAGTAAATCAGAAATATATACATTGATAATAAGAATTAATACAAGGAAATTTTGCAGTCTGGGAGAGAAGATAGTATTGTGAGCATCTGTCATAAATAGCATCCAAATCATTACTAGTGTAGGACGAATATAAAAAGATCCTGAAATGCAAAGTTCAGATCATTGTTGTGTAATTGCCTATTACACAATTAAATTACCAGTCTTTTGGTAGAAATCAGTGATTTAATTCTATGAATGTGCCATACTAGAGTCACTGTAATTTTTGAAGTAATTTTTCTTGTTGGAACTGTAATAATTATGCATTTCAATACAAAGGGGGGGGGATGGGTAAAAAGTAAAAACTCAGAGATTGATTTAGAGATAAAATATTTTTTTATTAATCATATTTTTTAAATTTTTATTAATCATATTTCTATGCCGCCCACTCTCCGAGGACTCTGGGCAGCTTACAACAATCAACAGTATACTAAATAGCATATTGCCTCCAACAATCTGGGTCCTCATTTTACCCACCTCGGAAGGATGGAAGGCTGAGTCAACCTTGAGCCAGTGAGATTTGATCTGCCGATCTGCTGAACTAGCAGTCAGCTGAAGTAGCTGCAGTACAGCACTCTAATCACTGCGCCACCTCGGCACCTCAGTTAATATTGCGCATTAACTATGTTTAGAAAGAAAACAGAGGAACCTGAAGCCACACTAAGATTTTGAGATCACTTTAACTTTCCTTCCTTTCTATTAAGATATTAATCAGTATCAGCCAGGTGCTGATATAACTGATTATTATCCTTCCCTAAATTCACCTCACTTCATTCTCATTGTTCACTTCCATGTCATATCTAATCCAGGGTCTCTGTCTATTCTTTCTTTATCATTGACTCTCTTTCAATTTCCTCTATGGTATCTCCCTCTTTCGCCCAGCCACAAAAGATCATTAAGTTTCCTGTGTAGCACATCCATTTATTTTACTTTCTCTTTCTGCCTCCTCCTCCATTGCTTGCTACATTTAATTGTTTCAAATTTTTCTGTTAATATTTCTTTCATAGAACTATCTCTTTTTAAATATATATTTCCCCCTTTTATTATATTGTTGTAAATCATGATACATTGTATTATATCAATGGGAATTTCAAAGCAATAATTTTTATACAATATTATTAATATTCAATTTATTTAAAAAAACTTTAAAATGTTGAAAAATTAAAAAAATCTATTTGTATTAATTGCCATTTTGTAGAGAATTATTTCACTTTTTATCCAAAGCTAAACTTAAGATAGAAAAGAAAGAACCACTGCAATTCACATCAAAGTATTAATGTAGTATTACTATGTTATTATATTATGGTAATAGTTTCAGTCTTGAACAAATTTCTTATCTTGATTGTAATATTATTTAATATATGTGATACATATGTCCACACCCATACATGCACACAGAGAAAAACACATGCACATATACATTTATACACATACGGTAAGTTTGTATGTTGATGAAAGAACCAATCTGAACTTCTTTTTCTATTAACTTCTCCTGCCATGGGATCCCTCTTATCACTACATTGAGTTTATTAAAATCTGCTTAAGTCCAAAAATGTGTCTTTGACTAACCTCAGCTTTATTTCCTTTAAATCAAGAACTCCAGCCTACATACTTATTTTTTCCCCAGGTTTCATACTATTCTCACTTTCTTACCTAAGTCTTTCCAATCATTTATTTTATTTATAACCCCATAACAATGCTTATCACCTCTTCCAGTTCTTACTTTGGCTATATAAGCAGCCATCTATTTTACATAATGCTAGTGGTGTGGATGGCTTCAATGCTATTTTATTTTATATCAAATGTATCATGAAAAGTTATGATCTCTTATCTTTACAATAAGGAGGTGGTGTGAATCTGAACCAAAATAACCTTTTCGTTTAGTATTGAAGTAAGCTGTGGTAGATAAGTTCATGATTATCTCTACAAACCAAATTTTATTGACCTAGGTAATAACAATAATAATTTACTCCCTATGTCTTAATTAGTATAAAACAAAATCCAACATATGGATTGCTTGGTCCATCTATGAGTTTCACTATATCAATCAAGCCAAGATAAGGTAGATGGTGGTGCCTTGTCATGGCAGATTTACAGCAGAGGTAAGAAAGATACCTCCTTCATTGATTACTGCCTTGTCATGGCGAAGGGGCTTGCATAGCTCAATGAAGCTATGCAACTGTGTTATACTGTGTAGGGCCACCCAAGACAAACAGGTCATAGCAGAGAGCTCTGACAAAACATGATCCACTGGAGAAGGAAATGGCAACCTACTCCAGTATCTTTGCCATGAAAACCCCATGAACAGTACCAAAAGGCAAAAAGGTATGAAGCTGGAAGATGAGCCCCTCAGGTCGGAAGGTGTCCAATACAGAAAATGAGGTGGCTGGATGCAGTCACTGAAGCAATAGACATGAGCTTAAATGGACTCCAGAGGATGGTAGAGGACAGGAAGGCCTGGAGAAACGTTGTCCATGGGGTTGCGATGGGTCGGACACGACTTCGCAACTAACAACAACAAAGAAAGAAACATTTTTTACAAATTGAAGTAACCCATTTAGAAGCATGAGGATAACCTGTGAATATAAAAAAAATACCAAAGGAATTTGTAGGATATTAGGAATTTTTAAATAGATTTTTTTTTCAGCTTATGTATTTATATTATAGTTAAGATTTCAGTCAGGCTTGATTCCCAGAGACTGCCTGGTTATGTCTCTGGAGTTTTCTTTATAGGATTTTGGAGATGATTTGTCCTTGCCTGCTTCTTAAGAGTTGAAAGAGAATGACTGGCCCAAGGTTACCAGGTGACTTTGTCCCTAAATCAGGAATAATCTCATGGTCTCACAGTTTCTAATCTGGTGCCTTAAGCACTATACCAAGCTGGCTCTCATTACTTTATGGGATATCCATATTGTCTTTTCAGCAAAAGGATGATTATTGTGCCCCCCCCCACCCACTTATCTTTTGAAAAATCACTAAACTTCTTTAGTTAAGGGAATCATGGGAAATTTAAACAACATAAGATTCTATTGCATAGAGTAGCATTACTCATTAATATTTCTAGCAAAGCCTCTTTTGGTTTAATGTCAATATTTTTTAAAAAATTGAGTTGCTAATCACACTTGGAAATCGAAAACATGTGATTGGCATTTATAAAAAGGATTGCCTGGCTAAATCACCACTCATATTCTTCCCTGGAAAAAGATTCAGGAAGTCTATAAAATATTGACTGAAACTTAATGGTTTTAGAATATAGAAAGTTTCACAATCAAGTTATATCTTCAATCTTAGTATAACCATGTAAAAATAAAACTTCATTGTCCATTGCTTTGATTTGTAGATCAAAATAATCAGAATTTAGTGTTTTCTAAATGTACTTGATTAGCGTATATTAGAGAAAGATCCTGGATCTTTAGTTTTATTTATTGCAACATCACTTAAATTCCATTAAGAAGGACTCATTTCAATTAGCAAAAATTTAATATGGAGACATCATTGGTCTTCATATTGTAGATAGATGACCTGTGGTAGAGCACCAGATACAGCAGTGGTGGGATTCAAGTAATTTAACAAGCGGTTCTCTGCCCTAATGATTTCTTCCAACAACCAGCTTGCCAAACTGCTCAGAAAGTTAACAACTGGTTTTCCTGAAGTGGTGTGAACTGGCTGAATCCCACCACTGAGATACAGCGATATTCTGTTGTGGACTCACTTTCTTGTTCAAGACTTGTGTATAGTCTTGAGTTCATCAGGCACTCTCAGCTTCTGCTTGAAAAACAGGTGGCTACTGTAGCCAAAAAACCCTTTGCATAAATGCATTTAATTTGCCAATTCTGCTCTTGCCTGGATTGGGAGATCATTCAGACAGTTACACATATCTTGGTCATCTCAAAATTGGATTACTGTAATGTACTCTCAATGGAGCTGCCCTTGAAAACAATCTGGACCATCTACAGATGATTGACAATGTGGCACCATGGGAAGCATTGCGTTTCATGCATATGACTTCACTGCTTTGATTGCTGCCAACTGACTTCAAGGTGAAATTCAAGATTCTGGTTATCTCCTTTAAAGTCATTCATAGCAGAAGATCTGGCTATCTGAGGATCTTCTTATCTTCAGGTGTTTCTGCATGTTTAGTGCAATCAAGTAAAGAGGATGTGCTCCAGATCTCCTCAATTGAACAATCTCACCTTCTGTGATCCAGGAAGCAAACCTATTCTGTTGCAGTACCTAACCCTGGAATGATATCATCATTTAGTGTTCATGTAACTCCCACTCTTACGATGTTTAGGAAGTTGTTAAAGACCTGGTAGTTTCCCCAGAGCTTGAGGATAGGGTGACTATGGGGTCACTTTTTATTATGGGTGATTTATAGTTAGTGTACTGTTGTTCTTTCAGGTGTAATCTTTTGTATATGTACTGTCTTTGTTTGATTTGTAAGCCACCCAGAGTCAAGAAGGAGTTGAGAAATAAATAAATTAAAGAGATAAATAGCTGAGCTGTAATCAACCAAATGAGAACATTTGTTTTAAAAGAAGTTTTGTATCACCTTTTTCTTCCCAGTACTCATATCAGGAAATTATATTTCCCCACTATTATTTGTATTTGATAGTATGTGATCAACTTTCTGATACAGCATAGATTGCTACATCCCCAAAAGAAATAAACCAATTGTTTCCTTTAATATACTAATTTTCATATTGAAGATGTTTTCATAAAGCTGTAGTCTAGCAGTACAAGATAATGTATCAAATTGTCCAATTAACACATAAACATCTTCTGCTGCATTAATTATTTCCACTTTATATTTGCTTTGACTCATGTTCAGTTCAATGTTTAAAAAGCAATTTCTAGCCTAATAGAAGAACAGAACACAATGTAATATTACTCTCCTTTGTCCTCAAGTGCTTCTAAAACCAGTATTAACATTACAAGTGTGGTTTATAGATCAGAGGAAATGAAGCTTTAGTAAAGCAAACTAATTATTATAAAAAGAAATAATCTTATAAACGTACCATGAGTTCATTGCTCACTGTACTGTACTTTGAAAAATAGCTTTTAAAGTCAGGCTCAGGATTCAGAAACAAGAGAAATTTAACCAGCCATCTACAAATATTGCTTGGGATTTTTTTTTAATGGAGGTATTAGGTTATATAAATGTAAATAGTAATAGCAATAACACTTAGATTTATATACCACTTCATAGTGCTTTTTATAGCCCTCTCTACGTGGTTTACAGAATAAGCATATTGTCCCTAACAATCTGAGTCTTCATTTTACCAACCTCAGAAGGATGGAAGGCTGAATCAACCTTGAGCTGGTGAGATTTGAACTGCCGAATTGCAGCTAGCAGTCAACTGAAGTAGTCTGCAGTACTGCATTCTAAGCACTGCACCACCCGGCTCTAAATAATATAAAACTGAGGATTGTATATGCCCATGTTTCTCAGACTTGGCAAATTCTCAGCCAGAATTACTCACTGACTTAAAGTTGACAAGTTTGAGAAACACTTGTATACATAGCCTCATTTTTCCATTGTAATGAACTGAAAAGTCTGCATAGTGCTGAGGAGTCACTGGACTTGTACCATTGCAAAAGAAACTTGTTTTTAACCACCTATTATTTTATTATTTCTTGTCCCAGATTCAATCCATTTCTCTGGTTTGGTAAATTCAATTCTTTTTGCAGAACTGGGCCTCATGAAATCCCTTTTGCAGAGCAACTGACAGAGATCAGCTTAGCAAAGTTGGCCATTGCTGAAATTTGCATTTTGCATCTACTGAGGGACAGCAATCCAGAGTTCTTGGATATGTTCCTTCATCCTCCTGATATACCTAATTCTTCTGATCTTCTGACACTGAAATTAAAAGCTGCTGCTGTCATCTTCTTCTTTTTCAGTGGCTTTCAGTTTGGCCAAGGAACAAATAACAGTAAGGACAAGGAAGAAAAAGAGGCATTAGATAATGATAAAAACAAGCTTGGTCAATGAAATATGTCAACATGAGGAGAAGGGTCTACTAAAGAGGCCTTCCTTTCAGCTCCTTTATGTAAACTGGAGGAACACTGAGGCTTGTATTAATGTTGATAAAACCCTGATAAGCCCTCAACAAGTACATCAAAAGGCAGGTACTACCAACTTTTCAGACTGATCAGAAATCTGTTTTGCAATAAGAGTTGCAAGAAGCTATCTCTGATTAATATAGAGCTAGAGTGAAACTAGCACACCAGCCAGCATGGGTAATGGTAAAGGATGCTAGAAGTTGTAGTAGAACTAAATCTGGAAAATGGTGGGTTCTCCATGTTTCTTCATAACTTTAAAAATCCTGTCTCCAATGGTGTAGTTGCCTTTTCATTTTCATTAACTTCTTCCCTACCCTTTTACAGTCTGCGATCGCTGGTATATTGGCATTCTTTCTAACCCAAATGAAAAAATATGTGAAAAGCTGGAAGGCAATATAGCATTGTTTATAACCCAAATAAAAGCGTATATAGTAATGACAAACTGGAGATTACCCCTACATTGTCAAGAGTCAAGTTGCAATTATTTTACAGTTTATCTTACAGTTGATAGAGGAAAGATTGAGGTTCAAAGTCTAAAGAAAAATATGGATGTACAAAGACTGATGTAAGTGAATAAAATTAAGCGATGCTGACCTTAACATAAATTGCTATTTCATATTTAGGGATTTGGCTATTGGAAGCAAAATGCTTTACAAAGCTGCTTAACACTGTAGGTTAATGAAATATTAGAACATACATCCTAATCAATGGCTTTTCATAAGATAGGAAGCATTTCCTTAAAACCACAGATCAGATAATCATAAACATTAAAGGAACTTTAAGATTAAATGCAGACTGAAGAGGCAAATTACAATGGCTAATTCATTTAAATAATATTACACAGTAAAAGTGATATCTTGCTTTTTGTTGGACCACTGGGGCAGCTAGTGTTTTGTTGTTACAATTGCTTAAAAATAAACTTCAGAGTTATACAAGATATAAATAAAAATAATTTATATTTGCTAGATAGTCTTTCAGTTTTTCTGCTGAGATTTACTAATACTTGGTGGATGCTAATCCAATCTGTCCTAAAGCTGCAAAAACAGAGCTGTTCTGCAGTTTATTTGAGAATTAATGTTGCTGAGTGACTAGACTGATTCCAGAGTATATGCAATGTTCACTTGTTCATTTTTTTTTTGTCATATAGTAATTATAGCTCCATTTGCATTTTATTGTTTTAATGCCTTCATTGCAAAATTTGGCGATTTGATGAAATGCACAAGGACAAAAAGTACAATTTGGTAAAATAAAGACTTCAAGCTTTCTCCCAATTATATATTTTCTGGAACATCAGATTGGAGTAATGTGTCATACTTCCAAACATTCTTTCTTGACCATAGATTCTAAAGTTATAATAAATGATCCTTTTAGTTATCACACAAGCTTGTTTCTACTTATTACCTGATCATTTAAGGGATTTTAGGTTATGAAGATCCGTTTGGTGAAATGGTTAAGCATCAAGCCAGAAACCAGGAATCAGAGTTTTAGCCCACCTTGAGCTTGAAGTAGCTGGAGCACCTTGGACCAGGAGTGAAATGCTCTCAGTTTGGACCGGATTACCAGATCCGGTAGCGATGGCAGTGGGTGGTTCAGAGAACCAGTAGCAAAAATCCCTGCGCCCCCTCCCCCATGCCCATCTGAGCTGCAAGATCATCAGAGGCTTTTTTTTTTTTACTTTTAAAACCATTTTTTCTACAACCTCTTCAGCCGAAAAAATGCTTTTAAAAATAAAATAAAAAAAGCCTCTGATGATCATGCAGCTCAGCTGGGATCGTCAGAGGCTTTTAAAAGCATTTTTTTCTACAACCTCTTTGGCCAAAGAGGCTGTAGAAAAAAATGCTTTTAAAAGCCTCCGACAATCCCAGCTGAGCCGTGTGATCATCAGAGGCTTTTAAAATGCTTTTAAAAGTTAAAAAAAAAAGTTGGCCCACCTAGTCACATTAACCCCCCCCCCCTCACCAAGCCATGCCCACAGAACCAGTATTAACAAATTTTATATTTCACCACTGCCTTGGACTAATAACTTTCTCTCAGGTTTAGGAAGAAGGCAAAACCCTTCAGAAAATCCTTGCCAGGAAAACGTCAGGGAGTTATCCAGGCAGTCTCCAAGGATGGAACATGATCTAACAGAAGACCAAAAAAAAAGGTGATCAAACCTCTTCTCACATCCATATCCCTTTTTTTCTAGTAAATTGAACAAAACTGAAACCAAGAACAGTTTGGAATGGCCTATGTAGATTACTTTGTGGGTTAAATATGTTAGACTTAAGGTACTCCATAGATAGATGGCATGGCTATGATATTATTCAGTCTTCACAAATTTCTCAGAGAATTATTCTTTTTCAGTATTTCTGTCACTTGTTAGAGCTTGTTCTGTCAGTTAGATGGCTCAATATTTTCTTTAAAGTTTTAAGGTCAATATTTCTATGCTTGCTATCTCATTCAAAGGTGTCTTTTTTGGGGGGAAATATTACCTCTGCTTGGTGAATATCTAAACTATAATTCTGACCTAGTCTCCCTTAATAAGCAGGAGGTAGAAATTACTGGCAAAACCTCTTTTATTTACACAACTGTGAATTACGTTCATTCCCAATCAGCAAGGTTTGTCCAAACAGCTTTTCAAAGGAATATTTCTCAACACACCTTATCTTGTTTGGCAAGCTGCCACGTAAATTGTTTCCAACTGCAGTACAAGGCAAAACTTGGAACAGAGTGTCTCAGAGTCACAGAATGAATGAATTGTGTCCTGCAAAAGCCCACTTCCTGTTTGTTCCTCTTTTATTTCCTATGGGAGGGGCCAATTATCTCCAATGTGTGGCCTTACTCCCAAGTTAACCCTGCTTTCTTAATTGTTCTTATCTTCTGGTAGCTCTGCACATATGCACACTGGGAACAGGTTCCAGCTGTTCCTCTGCCTCACTGCTGTCCAGCTCCCTCTCTGCCTCTGACGCAGAGTCTTCCCTGGCCCCCAGGACTGGCCCAAGTTCCTCCACAACCTCCTCCCTGTCCGACTCTGCTACTATCTCTGCCACAACAACTATGTTAGCTGATTTTCAGATATTACTTGCATGTATTTAAAAAGAAGAAAAGTTACTTTGGTGTAATGTTAGGGCTATTTATTTTGTCTTAACCTTAGGAAGCAGGCAACTGGAAAACATTTCTATTTAATTTATTTTAAAAGACTTGTATAGCTATCCATATTGCAATAACACTCCTGGGTGGCCCATAAACAGTAAATCCAACTAAAAATCCTAAATCATCAAGATAAGAATAAATAAAAATTCATGACACTCTGGGGCAGCATTCTCCCACATATCCAAATACCATCTTACTGGATTCCATTTTCATCATCTAGTTTGTGGGAAAAGTCAACACCTCAAGGCCTTTCATATTTCAAGGTTAGGAGTCACCTGACAAATATCTGGGGCAAAGGTGTACTACAGGCAAACTGCAGGCTGATTTTGTCCAATCAGCAAAGGTATGTGTGCTCTAACAAACACAGAAAGAAAATTAATAAGAAAAGTGTGGCTGTATCCATAGAACAAGATCACGCTGAAAATCAAATATTTATCTCACAGAAGGTTTGAAGAAGGGAGTCATATTTCTTGTCCTTATGACAACACGATATGGTCATTATCTACATTTGGTGGGAAAAAAAATCACCTTTTCTGTTTGGCTCATTCTGCTTTGAATGCAAAATGTCCAGTTATGCTATAAATTTCAGAACAGAGTCACGCACATATTATGCTATTGACATGTTATAATTTCTTTTCACATAGTAATTAATTATATGTATTTTTCCCAAGTTGTGACTTACTGTGGAAAATTTCTAAATGAAGATTTTCCATGCATTATATCACTGGCAAAGGGTTGTGATTTGAGAAATAGATAATACAATATGAAATAGTGATAGATCAACAATAAATATATTGTTTACTTATTATGCTTTAAACAGTTCTTTTTCATACATTCATAACTTCCATTTTTTCATTTTGAAGAATGTATAATTAAACGGTATGATATAACCCCTTAATTATGTACACATACTACTAAAAGCAAGCCCTGGTTCTCATTTATAATGGAGAAAAAGATCAAGATCAATAATCTTCACAAATTTGAATTATACACTATTGGCATATTTAGTAATATACTTTGTTGATTTTATGAACAACAAGGATCCATGAATGTTTAAAAGGAAAATATGCACTTCTGATATTCATCTGTTTGCATGATTTTTTTTTCCTTGTTGGCGTCTGAACAACATGTTTTATTTGCTTTCTCAGGATATGAGATGGCCCATTTATCAGAAATGACAGCACATGACAAGCAGAACACAGCTTTTAGTGTCTTTGGAAGAAACAAAACTGTAAGCAGTGATATGTGTGAAACGTGAGTATCACAATGTCACAGAAAAATCATGTCATTCTATTTCAGGCTGTTTCAGAGATTTATCATAAAGATTATGCCTTCATTGCTTTTTAATAAACACCTCACATTCTGTTTTTTCACATCACTGATACCTTCAAAATACAAAGCCAGTTTTGCCTCCTAAATGTGCTGAGATACTTGCTATTTCAGTGTAGGCTAAGGGTGGTTGGGTGGTGTAGAGCAGCTATAAACTTTGGCTAACATAGCAAAATTTTGGAAAAAAATGGCAGTGTTACAGGGGAAAAAAACCACATTCATATCATTCAGAGTGATAAGGAAGTTCATAAGAGTGACAGTCTAACTGAACTTTAACATTAGCTCTTAATAGCCTCTTTATGGGCACATTAGGGTTGGATAGATTGTCAAGCAATATTGATGATTGTTTTATTAAATGGAAATATAATCTTCGCCAATTTTTTTGCCACTACTGGGTTGAGATTGATTTACCAACTCCCAAATAAAGTGATAAAACATTATCTTGTACCTCTAGCTCTGCATGAAGAAAGTAAACATTCTAGTTTTTCTGCTTTAGTCAAAAATTGTGAAGTAATGGCACCATATTAATCTCTTAGTTTTTCTCCTCCAGATTAGGTCTTTGCCCCATGAAGTCTTTATTTAATTTCAGTGATTTTTTTTTTTTAGAAGTAAGGGAGTTTATATCTTTATTGTGTTACTTACTCACATACTGTATATTTATTCTCCTCTCATTTGGTAAGTTTACTTTCCTAATTTACCACACCAGGAAGTATTTGAATTTACTTTCAGTCACTGTCAAGTCTCAGAATTTCCTTTTTTCTTAGTTTTGTTTCTCCATCTTTTTCCTATGTTGTTTAACTGTGTGTTGTTTATGCATTTGCTATGTAGCCTCCTGCATTTGCTATGTAGCCTCCTTCATCATGCATTTTATTGTCAAGGAAGAAGGCTTTTTCCAAAAGCACACAGAGGATTCCTTTGTGGGCTAGAAAAATAACAAACCTGAAGCTGATGTATTAATGTTTACAATTTACTAAAAGAGCACCTCAAGTCAGTTTTGCACATTGGGGTGAATACTTCATGCTGTGTGTTGAGCAAGTACGGAATTAATGCTTTTGTTAATACAATCTAAGATTGCTAAGGCATATCTCTTTGTTATCTGTAGCCCTGATAGAAATTGCTAATACAATTGATAAGAATATTCTGACTGCTTTACAAGGATATTGATTCCCCCCCCCAAAATAATCTAACATTGATTAGTAATCAATGTAATACTCTGCTTTGTAATAAGCTTCAGTGAAGAGCACTTCCTTATATGTAGATGAACTTAGATTTTTATCAAAGACCATTCCAAAGTTAGGCGGAAACTTATCCTTTACAGAGCAGAGTTGCTATCAACAGACTGCCCTACAGCTCACCCTTGATATTATGGGGCAGAGAGAGGGGAGAATATATTGGCTATCCTACTTTGCCATATCAAGTGCTGAATCAGCAACCAGGCGCTGTGCTTTGCGTTCCCAATGTTGTATTGTAAGCAATCTGCTGCATGGCATTTTTCTCTATAAGCCTTTTTGCTGTTAACATTCTTGTTGGTTATGCATCCTCTGAGAGGTTTCATCTTTATGATATATTTCACTCTTTTCAGTGTAAGATAAGAGTTAAGGCACTTATAATTTTTCTACTTATACTCCAAAGAGTAGCTTGTAATTGAAGGCAAATACCCTCATTTCTGAGTCATGGAAGCAGTAAAAACTTTATGCAAGCTATCATTTTCTGTTAACTTTTAAATTAGACTCCATGAAGTCTTTCTTTGCAGTCTTTCAGCTCAACATAGGCTATCAGGTTGTGCTACAGGAAGAAATCCCTTTAGAACAGTTAAAGGAAATTTGCAGTTTCCAAAAGCACTCCCTGCTACAGATAGAGCAGGTTGTTTCTTTCAGGTCATGCACTTTGCTACAGATTTCTGAAGCACGCCATGTGTGGACCTAAAAATCCCAGAACAAATTCAACCTGTACACGTAAATGGTACCAAATACAAACAACAAATCAACAGGGCATGTGAGAATTGACTGGGCTGTAGACAAAACATTTGATCTGATAGAAAGTTTCAATCTGAATTGGAATCTATTGCCCATCTTCCTTGATTTAAATTGGAAGACAATGAAGGAGCTCTAGTAACCGAATTATAGAATTTGAAGGGACCTTAGATCTAAATTGACTTGGGGATAAGCATCTAGTTGTAGTCCTTTCTGTTCCTGTTTGTTTCATTACCTCCTACTGCAACTCAAAATCACACATTGCTTCAGTGTGATTTAAGAAACAACTCTTTTTCCATTAAATCTTTGCCAGTGCCATTTCTCAGATTGACAAGTAATGGTGCCATATCCTCAGGTTTACTGTATGTGATGTGTCAGTGTAACCATTTATTTATTGGACTCCAGTTGAATTTTAGATTACATGATAATAGAAATTGGGTTATCATGTAATCTAAAGTTCAACTGGAAAAGTAAGGCTAGTTGCTTATGTTAGAAAGAAGAAGGGGAAGGAGAAGGAGAAGGAGAAGAAGGAGGAGGAGGAGGAGGAGGAGGAGGAGGAGGAGGAGAAGAAGAAGAAGAAGAAGAAGAAGAAGAAGAAGAAGAAGAAGAAGAAGAAGAAGAAGAAGAAGAAGAAGAAGAAGAAGAAGAAGAAGAAGAGTTCATTGACATTGCAATACCTGGGGATGCACGAATTGAAGATAAGCAGCAAGAAAAAATCACAAAGTACCGGGACTTGCAAATTGAAGTTGAAAGACTGTGGAAAAAGAAATCGTGCATTGTCCCAATTGTAACTGGAGCCCTTGGAGCAATACCTAAAGGGGTACCCCACTATTTAGAAATTCTAAATTTACCGGACTTGGACATTTTGACTCTACAAAAAACCACCTTACTCGGATCAGCTTACATCCTCAGACGATACCTTAACAGTTCCTAGGTCCTTGGTTAGGACTCGAGCTGCTGAGCTATTAACCAGCCTCAAGTCTGTGAATCTCACTGAAGATTAAATAATAACAACAACAACAACAACAACATTGTCATTGTACATGTATACACAGTATACACATATAGGAAATTCACTTAAAGACCCAAACACCCAAAGAGTTTGCAACAATCCAACCAGCACACAAGTAAATAATTTGGCAGGATTCATGTATAAAAGAAACTTCTTTATATACAGTATATAAAGCATGATGCATGTAAACAATACCCATGCAGCAGAAGCCAGAACCAGAACACAAAATCCAGAAGTACAAAATCAATATAATCACAGAAGCTATAATGCAAGGACAAACCAACTCTTTTATACATAACAGTTAAGCTAAGCCACAGCCAGGCTCCAAACTGTCTGAATCACCAAACAGTCCCCTTTGGCTGATCTGTTGCCATGTCTATTCCAATTCCTGAATTCTTGTACACTGACAGTTTAGAAGGCGGGGAAAGGATTCTCGTTCATCTTGGTCTGATCACCACATTTTCCCTTCAAGAAAACAAAACAAACAAACAAAAATCCCACCGCTGTTCACAGTGCACATATATGAAATCTTTTTAAAACTTTAATTCTTCTGCAGAACTTTGGAAGAAGGACAAATCATTAACAGATGAGTATAATCTACTGCAGTCAATTGTTGATGCTAAGATCTCTACATCTTCTGTCTAGATATTTTTGGTCTGATTTTTGGAAAGAGTTAACTGTTGAACTATTTTAAAGTTTTGCAATTCTAAGCTGCTGCTGAGTATTT
Source organism: Masticophis lateralis (assembly GCA_030761175.1). Taxonomy (NCBI): domain Eukaryota; kingdom Metazoa; phylum Chordata; class Lepidosauria; order Squamata; family Colubridae; genus Masticophis; species Masticophis lateralis. The sequence continues at coordinate 82,632,873 of JAUDYJ010000003.1, read as the reverse complement.
TCCCCAGGGTACTAGGTGACTGAGTCAGCCACATTATCTAAAGATAGCTAGTGCTGAGAGAGATTAATTGAAATATTTGAAATTTAAGAGAATAAGAGCTTGTGAAGCAGATTGAAACAAAATGGTTCATTACCAGATAAGATCATAACAGCTTGTGATTGTGGGGTTTGCTCCCTGTTTACAGTGGCTTGCCCTACCAGTGTTGAGGGAATTGTTATTTTCTTCTTGATAGTTCCTTGATTATAGTATTGTTTCCTCCTTGGGTTGATGACAGCACTATATAGCATTGTGCTAAAATAAATTCAAACAAAATAAAAATACCCTGATTCCAAAATATCATATTGTGATTCTTAGAGCTGTGCTCAACTTATCAAAAGGTGAAGTCCCTCTTCAGTGGGCATAGTTCCCAATAGAGTCATTGTTTTGCACTCATTATACATAAAGCACAAGGACAAGCTGAAGTGGCTGGGCAATAACAAAGCAGCACAGACAGGATAGTGACAACAGCTCTTTATTATATGGTGAGACTTCAGTGAAGGAATGCTGGCAGCAGGCCTCTTTATATACAGTTTGGCTGCTGGCCAGTAACCAATCAGAAACAACCCCCAGTTTGAACTTCCCACTCAAAACAGTAACAACATAACACAAGCCATTGAGAATATGCTGATTTATCTGGAGAAACCCTTATTCCAGTATAGTCAACTGTATATAGCTTTCAGCTGAGGGGAAAGATGGGAAAACATTACAGTAGGAGTATTCTTAAGGGATGGCAGATCAACCAGAAATGTTATCCACAAAACTGTCCTTTTTTTGAATGAAAATCATTATATTTCTCTTGCTGTGCATATTTCTTCTTTAATAAACTGATATTTTCTTCTTTAATTTCCAAACCAAAACAATAGTTCTTCTATGAGTCCTTCTGTTTTTCTGTTTAGGCAAGGAAATGCTTCTGAAAAGCTGATCGAAACAGTTGTCTACTTATAGTTAAACCTGTTAAAACTCTTCAAAGACTGCCCAGCCTCCAGGATAGCAAGCCTTTCAAAGTTAAAATGCTTATCTACTATCAACTGGTAGTATTTGGACTACTTTTTAGAGGAAGCAGAATGGACCAAAAAAACCATCCATTCACAGTGTAATGTAACCTATCCAGTATAATACATTTCAGTTGCTGAAGCAATTTGCTGCTTTGAAAGGGCATTACCCTATCAATGATGTCACATCACTACACAGCAATGTGTCAACCTTACTTGCAATTGAAAATCCCTGGCTATGACACCCTGCTACTCATGTTGTCTCTGGCTGGGACTGTATCTGCTGTTGAAAACCCCCATTGTTTATAGTTTCTTTCGTCTCATCATTTAGAAGTGCCACTTTGGAGTTACTAAACTGAGAAGGTGTTTCTTATTACAGCATGGTTTCATTTCATGGCAGATTGATGTAGAGGGAAGACAGTGGGTGGATTACCAAGAGGTAAGTTGCACTGATAAGTATGTATGTTTTTCAGCAGGTTTGTCATTTCCTGGCTAATGTAATTATATTGAATATTTCAGTTGTACTGCTTATGGGAATGGTTGACTGCTGCCCAAAAGAAATTGAATTAATGGTTCAGTTAACATGATACATTCAAGCATTTATAGTGCTACTCAACAGAAAATAAGAAGCTTGTCTAGCAGCACAAAGTCAAACTCATAAGGTTAGAGAGTTATAAACAGGTTTTAGGACACTAGAGACCCAGCAGCAGGCTAAAACTCATCATGGTCCATTATACAGCAAATCTTGGAAACTTTGCACAAATTTTCACATTACTAAGTTACCATTCTTAATTACTCAGTTAATTGTCTTCAAAACCTTCCCCATAGTCCAGCAACAATTCTAAATAGAAAACACATGGGACCTGGTGAGAAGTATTGAAGTTCTTGCTGGCCTTCTCAAAATTTCTTTTTTGAAGTAAGAATGTTTAGGCAGAATGTAGCAGTGATTCTAATTATTATAAATTGACTTTCTATTTTTAAGGACATACATAATAATTAATTTTTCAAAAAAAAAATGCTTAAAACTCTCTTTACTCCCTTGTATTTCTCAGAGAAGGCATTTCCATAGATGAAACATATGTGATATGAAATTAAAATCAAATAATTAATTACACACTCAAATTTACTAAGTCTTTCCCACAATCCATTTGTAAGTGGGCAATGTGGTTAGCAGTGTGGGCCCCCCAAAATGGAAAAGTGTTCCCTTTTCTTCTTTATGCCATTAGTAGTTCTTGAATAAATTCTGATCTCAGACTTATTGCCAATCTCACAATTAAAGAACACAACCTTCTAAGTTTAACATGGCTGTGTAGAATTGAATCATTCCTGAATGTATTGTTTGCAAGTTCAGCAAAGGTAAAGATTTTCTAAAGCTTGGAACTTAAGAAACTGTGATGAGATGGGCAAATACAAGTAAATGGCTTAAGAACCACATAGTAAAGGTCATATGTTCAAAATGGAATTGAAACTATAGTCTTCAGTTGTCACTGTTGTATGAAAAATCCCTATGTAAATAAGGAAACAAAACACTTGAGATAAATGCCACCAAGTAACTTTTATTGGTATGTACAAACCTATAATGATCACCAGGCTCCTGGACAGGCCTCACTGATGAGCCTGATGATATACCCTTTCATAATGAATTAGAAAAATAACGTGAAGCATTATACAGTCTCTAGACCAGGGATCCTATGTCAAGTAATGGGAGAATGAAGGGCAGATGACCTTATTATCTGGGACTTCTGTTTATTAATTCTATATTTTGAAAGTTGACTCTAATTCACCTTCCATTTCTGACACCAACTGACATAAACTGAGAACTTGTATTATAGTCATCTCTTTGACCCCTTTCATACTTTTCAGCAAAAGCAACAGCATGCCAATATCTATCATTCCCCTTCTCTCCAAGCCAGTTGCCCTCATAGATTCAGTTTTGCCTGACATTTCAAACCCCTTTAGAAATAAAGATCACTCAAATTACTTTTATCACCATATCCCAGTTCTCAGTACTTTTCTTTCCTTCCAAGATACATTTACACAGATGTGACTGCTCCCAGCTCTGCATTCTCTCCTATCTCCTTGGAATCTCTCACACATTTTCATCCTGTCTTCTTCAGCTGGATGAAGTTGGAGAAGGCACATCTGCAAACTAACGAGCAAACAAATAAATGCTGCTAACAATCTCTACTTGGTTATTGCACACAATGTGTGGACACATTTCCAAATACATTCCTGGGAGTCTTTTGGCAGTTGCTGTTCCTTTCGATGAACAGCGTGGGATTATCTCGGATTTTGAAATGCTTACAAAGAAACCCATACAGGTTTGGGGGAGTATTTTGACATGTACAACATAACAAGTTCATGTTCTTAATTTTCCACTTGCCTGAACTTTTGGTAATCACATATGTTAAATACAAATGCAGTGTATTAGTTCGGCAGTTTCTTGAATGCTACATTGGGTTCCAAAATAAGAACATATGTAAGAAAACCCAAAGGGAAAAAACAATGTTACTCATGACCAGGTTATGCTGGGAACAAGCATACAGTTTGCCTTGGCTCAATGTTAATTTATAGTTAATACTTTCTCAGCCCACTTTCTACTCCTTAGTTACTCACTTCCTCTCCAATTTTGCCCCATCCAGATCCCCAAACCTGATTTTCTTTCCACTTTCTTATCTCTGGGAGAGAATACATGCAAAGAAGAGGAAAGAGAATATGGATGCTGATATTCCTACAACTGTCCTTAGTTTTGTCCTTAGTTTTGCCAATGGCATTTTCCAAGACACAAGTGTATGCAAAAAACCCCAAACATTGCATTCCAAGTTAGATTGATTAATGAGTTAATTAAAGTAATATTTTCTCATCTTCCTGACATCTTTTAACTGACCTTTAAAAAACATGATGAGCGTTTTTTTTATCATGTTACACTGAGTATGTGAACTAACTTCACCAGAGCAAATATGGTTCAAGCCTTCATTTCACTAATTAAACCAAAACAGAAAAATATTTCAGCAGCAGGAGCATATTTTTCTTCAAAGATCAAATAAAAATAACTGAAATGAGAAAAGAGGAGAAATGAGGCAGAGCGTCATACATATGTATGTATGTATATCATGATATATAGAAGAATAGGATGCCATAGCAGAATCAAATTGCCTTTTAAATACCCCTTATTGCCTAAAGGTTTTCAAGATGACTTAAAAATTGAAAGCTGTCTTGATCTCATGAAACTAATACCATGAAATCTGAAGGAACTTTGCCTTTAAGTACATTAGAAATAAAGTATTTCTTTCAGGAACTAGCTTTTAGAATTCCATATTGCTCAAAAGATGCCACTGGCTACTCAAATTTATTTTTATTTAATTTGTTACTTTTCTGCCTTACTTGCCATCGTACCCATCTATCTCACCTAATTGCAATTTTCTAGCTGTGAATGTCACACACCAAACAGTTTGCAAATGTCAGCAAACTTTTTTTTTTTCCAATGTCAAGTTGATCAATAAACAATAATTCATTTTTTGGCTGTATAAAACTAGTTGATCTTAAGAATGAACAGTCCTATTGGTTCAGTGGTGGGTTTCAAATTTTTTTACTACCGGTTCTGGGCGTGGCTTGGTGGGCGTGATGTTGCTTGATGTGCATGGCAGGGGAAGGATACTGTAAAATCTCCGTTCCCACCCCACTATAGGAGAAGGGTACTGCAAAATCTCCATTTCCTTCCAATCAGCTGGGACTTGGGAGGCAGAGAATAGATGGGGGTGGGGCCAGTCAGAATTTTTATTACTGGTTCTCCAAACTACTCAAAATTTCCACTACCAGTTCTCCAGAACTGGTCAGAACTTGCTGAAACCCACCTCTGTATTGGTTCTATATACTAAAATAGTTAAGAACTCATAAATAAACCCATTACTGTATGATATTAAAACAATAAATATTTAGAATCAACAGGGGAAAAACAGTTGAAACAATATTAAAAGGCCATTGAAAGAGACAAACGTAGTTTGGAATAAAATATCAATTTCTTTCTTGTAGTAGGGCCTGAAAAAGGAAAAATTGAAAATTCTTCTGACTGGGTATGGACCATACTTGGAGAAGGAACATAATGGCTGAGTCACGACATACTGAATCTCAGTAGGGAATCTACCCAAAGGAAGGATAAACCGTAACCTTAACACGATTGTGCTCATTTTGGTGCAACTTGCAAGGAAATACTCTGTACTTAATATTGAACTCTTTGGATTTTTCAACTCAGTAGTTGCCAATTGGGAATGCCTCAACAACTGTATTTAGGGGGCATAAAAGAATAACATTGCTTTAAACTCAAGGTAAGATTAGAAGTAGGGATTTGGCTTGTTCCTACTGGTGAGCTGTGGCTGCCATGGGCCACAGATTCTTGGCCACTGATTTCCAGGCTGATTTGTGTTTGGCAGGATTCTCCAGTTGGACCAAAGAAACATGCATCCCACTTCTCTCTAAAGTTATCAGACCTAGTAGCATGATAAGTATTGGGAGGAACACTTTAGCTTTTACAAACTACTTGCTGGGTAAATCTCTCCAGACAGCCCTGGCCAATCAGGCAGAGCAGCAGATATGAATGGATGTATATATATTTTTACATCTTCAGAATTTTTTCAGGAAAACATATTCTTCCTCTGTTATTTAAGTCCTTTAGGTTCAATTCTATGATCTGATAGCACAAGACTTGTTCCTCCTCTCTCTTCTGTAGACTTTTCCTAACCAAGAATGGTTGAATATTGGAAGCAATGTCTATGGAGATTCTCAGTCATTCAGGTCATGGTTGTCCCAAAGGTGCTTTTTCAAGAGGCAACTAAACTTTCTGGTTTTGCTTTGAAGATGTTTCGCTTCTCATCCAAGAAGCTTCTTCAGGTCTGACTGGTGGGAAAGGGAAGGAATTATACTCCTTGCAGACAGCTGGACATTTGCATTCTTTTAGTGAGTTATTAAGGTTACCTGGAGGTTTATCTGTTATCAGGATCACATGAGCGGTGCAAATGGGTATGGAGCCTTCTTGGAACTGTCGAAAGGACTGTGTTGTAGATTGGAGATAAAATGTATGCCAGTTCCACAATCCATGAGGTGGTCCTTTGCAGAATCAAAGAATGGGCATTAACAAAGTCATGTTCCCCTGCTATACTTCATACCTCCCTCCCCTTCTCATATGGACTAGAATGTCAGTTCTGTTTCATTGAAAAAATGTGATCAGAAAGTGGGAAGTTAATGTTTATACCAGTTAACTTTCCAGCCCATTTCCATAATGGAGAAAGCACTTCAGTACTGCAGTACAGGATTGTCTTTTAGAAATGCTAAACATTACGAAATCATTAAGCAGCAATTAAATCTGCAAAAATAAGATGCATTTGTATGAAAAAAATAGCATTGATGTATGATGTTAATGGAATACTACTATTTTGGCTAATATTCACTACAACATTGAGTCATCCATAGCAATGAATTCTAATGGGCATTTTAAGTAAAATAATCAACAAATAATAGATTAAATATGTATACAGTATTACCTGCTAAAAATAATTTGGTGTTTAAGTTGTAATGATAAAAAGAGGGAAAAAAATTCTAAGAAATGAATGGGGAAATAAAAGTAAAAAATAAAAAAACTTCAGTAGTAATAATAATAATTACGTCAAGAGCACTTACCAGTTAATTCTCTGAATGTTTTACTCATCTGAGAAATTGTTCTTTATTATGTATCTGTTATTTTGCTTATTTAGAAACTTTTGTCTTTCTCCTTTTTTTCCTAGTCTAGTTTTGCACTTCCGAAAAAGCTATGCTAGATTTCCCTCCCCCTCCCACCCAATCTTTTAACATATTTTTAGGGATAAGCATTTTTCAGATGACTCGCAAAAAATAGCAACATAGATTTCAGTCAAATCTCTGAAGCCTCTTGAATTGCTAAATTCATATGGTGAGAATCTTAAGCTATACTCTACATTCTGATCCTTTGAAAGTTTAGGTACTTAGAAATCTGGGTTTTTTTTCAAAAGTTTAGGAATGTACAAATCTCTGTTCCCAATTTGGGGAGGTGGGGGGAAGAAGGGGGCCAAAATCAACATTATGTTCATCTACAAAGGCATAGGGCTGTGATGGCGAACCTATGGCACGCATGCCACAGGTGGCACGTGGAGCCATATCAGTGGGCACGCGAGTGTTGCCCTAGCTCAGCTCCGGTGGGACTGGAAGTCAGAAAACCGGCTGTTTCTGGCCTCTGGAGGGGGTGGGGAGGCTGTTTTTGCTCTCCCCAGGCCTCTAGAAAGGCTCTGGAGCCTAGGGAGGGTGAAAAATGGGCCTACTGGGCCCACCATGCTATCATGTGCTATCATGTGCTGCAGGAGTGTGTGGGGGGTCATGCGCGCATGTACGGGGGTGGGGCACATTGAATTATGGGTATGGGCACGTGCACGCACCAATTCCCCCATGCTCCCCCCTCATCAAAAAGGTTAGCCATCACTGGCATAGGGCTTCAATCTGCAATTGTGCTTACTGTTTTGACCCTTACAACATTTCTCCTCACCTCCACTGTAGATATACCTACAAAGGTTTATGTCACCTAGGACTGTGAAAAATGCAGTCTCGGTAGTGAAGCCACAACTGTACCAGGGGTGAGTCCTACTTACCTTTAGTACCAGTTCGCAATGGGAGCGCGCCTGCAAGCACAGATCGTCAAGTATGACGTCCAGGCAGGTGGGCGGAGCCTCCCGCCACTTTTACTACTGGTTCCAAAGAATTGGATAGAACCAGGAGCAACCCACCACTGAACTGTACTTGATTCTCAACACAGACATGGCTAAAAAGGGAATAATAATGTTTTCTGAAAGAAAGATTTTTTTTAAAAAAAACATTGTAAATATTTGTAAAAATATTTATTTGGCATTTTAATCTCTGGATTTTTCATGGCTATATTAGGAAAAAAATACTATAAACAAATGAAAGGCTATAACAGTCAGTGTTAAAAAGATTTGTTTTCTAAAGAAAATAGATCTTTTATCCAGCAGGGTACAGAAAAAAAAATATAAATTTCAGAAGCAACTGTTTGTTCTAAGAATGGTGAAATTTTAATGCATATGCCATGAACTCACTTCATAATGAATGCAATTTGAATTCCATTTTAGATCTGTCAAATGCAATATTAAAAAATAATGAGTCACAACACAATTTTTAGCTACAGAAAGACCAATAAACAATGAGAGCCATAGATAGAGAGGCATGACTAACTTCAGGATAATGAGGGAAAATTGCTTTTTTAATGACCATTTCTTGTCTACCATCCTGGCATTTTCTTACAGAATCTCAATTATTAGAATATTAAGAATGCTTTTCATGACATTGTAGGACACATCTTTCAAACATTCTATGATTAGAATTATGTGCATTAGTTTCAAGAACCGATTTAAATATCTTGAAGACCTCAGGTCTTCTAGATGCTAATTATGGATTACTATACTGTAGATAGTTCGCATGCCTTAGATCAGAGGTCTTCAAACTTGGCAGCTTTAAGACTTGAGGACTTCAACTCCCAGAATTTTCCAGCCAGCTATGCTGGCTGGAGAATTCTGGGAGTTGAAGTTCACAAGTCTTAAAGCTGCCAAGTTTGAGGATCCCTGCCTTAGATTAAAGTGCATTTGTATATTTACTCATGCGCCATTTTTTTAAAAAATGGATGGAAGTTGTTTTAACTTCTTGATTAATTAAGGGAAAAATAACCTTTTATGGGCTGAAGGCTATATTCAGTATTATGTAGCCAAAGGCCATTTCTTACTACATAGTACAAATTGGAGGGGGGGGGGGGGAATGGAAAGGACAGAGTATAAAGTAATATTGAATAAACAGATAAGAAAGACTTACAAGGCAGGATGACATACTTTCTTATTTGTTATTTTCTAATTATCCATTTTCCTCTTAAAAATGAAGATATGCTGTTTTGAACCATTTTATTCACATATCTCCTGAAAACAAATACTTTAATTGTTGATATTTTAAAAAGATGACAAAAGATTCACTTTAAAAAAGATATAATTGCTTCCAATTTTATTAACTTAAGTTCTGTCTTAATAATAATCATGGAGGCCATCAAAATAGAGAAATACCCCCATAACATGAATAAACATGACCATACCTCCCACCTACCGGACATCTAGAAACTAGCCCTAGTCAACAATGAGTCCCAGCCACAAATATTAACATCGGACCCAAGGTAACACATGACACCACCACCAATCATCCTCACCAGATTCAATCCCAAACCCATCCCATAGACGAAGTGCAACTGCCATCCAGAGGCCAGACCATGGTGGCATCACCAGCTGCTGCGCCCCCCTCCAATCCCCACACAAAGTAAACTGACAGACGAACTCATTCCAAGACCTCAAACTCGGAGCCAAACCATCAACTCCATCAACTAATTGAGATGTAACAACACAGCAACCAACCCACTCACAGCAACAAAGCCAGCACCCCACATCTCCCCACCAGTATTTATAGAGAGACGGCGGCTCTGATCATGCTTTGCTCGCACAGGCATGAAGCCAAAGGCACCAGCCTGAAGATGACAAGTGGGACCTTGTCGAAATTTTGCCAAGCTACTCTCAATCTTACACGGGAAAGACCCGAATACGCCAAGACTTGCATACCTCTGCCCGTGAAAATGTACGAAAATACACATGTGTGTATAAATACTGTATAGCAGCAAAGCATTAAAATGATCATCTAGAGTTTTGTAGTCCACTTCTACTATCTCTATTAGATAGAAGAGGACAGAAATTACACCCAGAAATAATAAATTTTGACCTATAATATCATACTTAAAATGTATATGAGGCTGAGACAAAAAAACCCTTCTAACTTCTGGCAAACATATTCTTGATACTGACTTCTTTCATCAACTAATTTACATACAATTCAGATGCTTTAGTATTCATACAGCCTTTAGAAATGACAATCAGAGTATCACAAAGGAGCCACAATGCCTTCCTTTCCCATCTCCATTGTACATATAAAAACAATTGTTTCAAAATGTTTTTTCTAAAAATAGACTGAAGGAGGTAATAAGTAAGTAGATAGATAGATGAGAGAGAGAGAGAGATAACTGGAACATTCTAACCAGGGTTCTAAAAACATTGTGCATAAACCAAGCTGATTTACAAATTTGAGACAGAAACAAGATACAATACTTATAAAAACACATAAACCATGAGGTAACTCAACCAGTGTCAATTATGGTTAAAGTCTTGAGACTTCAAAATTCATCTGGGCTTCTGGGATAGCTTTTTAATCTGTTTGCCATCTGCTTTAGGTTTTGGAACTGCATTATTAATTCTATAGATTAAAATGTTACTCACGTTAGCATGCTGCTGGTTTTATTAGTAGGAAGTCAGACTGAGTTCTATTAATATTACCAAAATGCTCTACTCCCCATTTTAATCTCAAGTATCAAAAAAAAAAAAAAAAGATGAAGAGATCTTAGAACTTTACTCATATTTCTGTGGAAAAATAAAATATCTCAGTAGTTTTTAATTGATTAATAAAATGTAGGACTGCTGAACCAATAGCAGCCTGTTTAAAAAGCTCCACAAAAAAGTTACCAGTAAGATTGAATTTTCATTTCTGTTTTAGAAAAAATGCAGAATGATACCTTCTCCACAAATCTGTTTCAAAAGACATGGAACATCTGCCCCTCAGACAAATGTCCTTCTGTGATTTTCAGTTCTGTTACAAAGCTCAATTTAAATAAAATACAATAATAAAATACTATAAAAATAATACAGGCACCTGCCACATAACACCCCAGATCTAACAATTGTCGATAAGAAAGACAAAAAAGTCTGGATAGTGGATGTGGCAATGCCTGCAGACAGCAGAAGAGAAGATAAAGAATTGGAGAAGATAGCAAAATACAAAGACTACAAATACCTAATAGAATTCATACTCGATTGGCAAAAATGTAAATACTTAGCTGGGAATCAAAAATCACTGTTTGTCTCTATCTTATTTGAACTACATAAATTAGAGGCACAAAGGAAACATTCCTCTGTTGTTAGCATGGAAACATTAAGCAACCATTATAAGTCATAACTTTCAAACAGCAGGATTTCACTAGATAAGTTGTGCTTAAACTTTATTTTATTGCTGGTACAGCCTTCTTTTCTATTTGTTCTACAATCTAAATGGAATAGAGCTTGAACTCTTTATAAGTTGGGTTTTATTCACAAAACCTAGAGCATGTGAAATTAGATGCCATCAAGTTGGACTCCTGTATTAATGACAGAGGCCGAAAACGGGGTGCGCGGAGGCAGCAATAGGCAGCGGCAGCGATGGGCGGTGACAGCAGTGACAGGCGGCGATGATCCTTGCAACCTGGAACAGCTGATAGGTGGTATTCCAGGAGGCTGATCCAACCGCCAATCAGCTGCTTGTGCTAAATCAGGCTGTGCTGAAGCTGACCAGGCTGTTTGCTGTTTGTTGGAAAGAGGTAAATTGCTGTGAGGCAGAGGCAGATTTTTTTTCCTCTTGTTTTCCTCCCCAAAAGCTAGGTGTGTCTTATACTTTGGAGTGTTTTATAGTCCAAAAAAATATGGTAATTATTTTTTTACCTGATCCTTTCAGGCAGAAGTCCTGATAGTTGCAGTATGTATCAAGCAGAGAACTACAATCTATACAATCTGGACAATTGTTTATTACACTTCTGCATTGCAAAATATGTATTTTCAGTATAAAAACATAAGCACATTTAATTGCATACAAGAAATTTATATATCATTGGTAATATTTCCACAAATTTAAGCTTTCTCTAGGTACAATCATAAAAGTTTACACAAATTTACATCTTTAGGATAAATTTAGGATAGTTGTTTTTAACTAATACTTGTGAGGAAGGGATAACAAGCATACACAATGGGGATTTACTCCTCCTAGAATATATATTTTTTTTTTGAAATTGCCATCTTCTTGGCAATAAGCAGTTTTTTTAAAAAAAGTGTTCAATACATTTGCTTTCAATATTGAAATGGATAAATATAATGAAACTTCATTAAGTGTGAAAAATCTCTGCTGGTTTCAAATTATTTCTGCCACTTTCCCATTTTGAACCACTCTGTTGCTGAAGTCGTATTTTCTGCAATCGAGTTTGGAGCAGTTTGCCTTAAATTTGTATCTATTGTGTGGTCGTGTATTGTTGCGATTGAAGCTGAAGCAGTCATTGACAGGTAGGACATTGTAGCAGATAATTTTGTGTACTACGCTTAGGTCAGACCAAAGGCGGCATAGTTCTAGGTTGTCTAAGTCCAATATTTCAAGCCTGGTGGCATAAGGTATTCTGTTGCGAGCAGAAGAGTGGAGGACTCTTCTCATGAAATATCTCTGGACTCACTCAATTGTATTAATATCTGATATGCAGTGCGGGTTCCAGACAGATGAGCTGTATTTGAGAATTGGTCTAGCAAATGTTTTGTATGCTCTGGTTAGCAGTACAAGATTACTAGAGAAGAAGCTACGCAAGATTAGGTTAACAAGTCTTAATGCCTTTTTTGCAATGTTGTTACAGTGGGCTCTGGCACTTAGATCATTAGAGATGAGTACTCTGAGGTCCTTGACAGAGTGAGGGTTGTCTACGAGGTGGTATCCACCCAGCTTGTATTTCGTCTTCTGATTTGTTTTGCCAATGTATAAGACAGAGCATTTGTTGGTTGACATTTGGAGTTGCCAATTGTTTGACCATTCTGACACATAGTCAAGGTCTTTTTGTCGGGCAGTAGCATTGTTGGTGGTGTTGAATAGTTTTACATCATCAGTGAAGAGAACGCAGTTGCTTATAATATGCTTGCAAAGGTCATTTATGAAAAGTATAGAGTGTTGGTCCGAAAACGCTGCCTTGGGGGACACCGCTGTTAACAGGTGCAGAGTTTGATAGGGCACGTCCTATTTTGACTACTTGTTGCCTGTTTGACAGGAATGCAGCTATCCATTTTTGCAGGGATCCAGAAATGCTATAAGATTTTAGTTTTAGAAGTAGTTTGTCATGTTAATGATCAACAAAGCTCAGAATTCCTGTTTAATCAATATTCCACTGTCCTTGTGAAGTGTACTGCAGAAATAGCAACCTGATGTCACCCATAGTTTGCATCTTAAACTCCAATCAGTTCAAGGCAAACTATCTAAGATTTATGGGGATTTGTCATTCAAAATGACTGAAGGGCCATTTTGTTTACCCTGCTTCATAAATGATTGAATAGAGAAAATAATAATTAAGAAATGGAGATGTTCTAAGCTACATGCAGCCATGAAACATACTGAAGACTCAACTTTTTTTTTTTAGTTCACCTTGGTTTGATTACTCTTTTTAATCTACTTTAATTTAAAAGGGAAAAAGAGAATTCTATAATATGTCTTGTGTGTGAATTTCTTTGGGCAGAACTCAGATACAATACTAATTAAAAAAAACAAGATGCATCAAACAAATAATCTTTGACTTATTTGGGAATGATAAACTAAGAATAGTTTATTCTTATTGTGCATAGTCTAACATATGCACACTCGCACACACACACAATTTTTTGGCGTACCAAGAGGCGAGGTGGCATAGTGGTTAGAGTGCTGTACTGCAGCTACTTCAGCTGACTGCTAGTTCAGCAGATCAGCAGATCAAATCTCACCGGCTCAAGCTTGATTCAGCCTTCCATCCTTCCAAGGTGAGTAAAATCAGGACCCAGATTGTTGGGGGCAATATGCTATTTAGTATACTGTTGATTGTTGTAAGCCATCCAGAGTCCTTGGAGAGTGGGCAGCATAGAAATATGATTAATAAAAATAATAATAATAAAATAAATACCATTTTCTACTAGTTCTTTCTCCCACAGCATCAATATATTTGTCTTCAAGAATAGAAGGGAAAAAATTCTGCTAGGAGAATGTTTGAGGACAATATTTAAAACACTCTTTCCTTCAGCTATGCTTGCTGACTCTCACAAATACTTAGTATTTCAAATGGAAGGAAAATATTATGACCGTAACATTTGTACTTGCGATAATTTCTCTAAAAATGTTAGAACCCTGCTAATTTACATAGATATTTACCTCTGTGAAAGAAATCTAACACACATTTGTTTCAGTCTTTTCTTAAACCCATTTAAAGCTAGTAATTCTCACTAAAATCTATATACATCGAATGTTTTACTTTGGAGGAAAAAAAATGTATTCTGAGTTTTAAAAAAAACCAAACAAACCACCTACCACCCACAGGGTTTCTTTGGCTTGACAGCCTAATAAAACTATCAAAAACAATTTGCTTTTAAAAATGTATATATCAAACAAATAATTAAGGCTATTTCAATCAATAATATGACATTTTGCTTGCATAATCAGATACTGATTCCAGAATGAGAAATCAGCATGTCTCTCATCTTGAATGTGATTTCATAAAAGGCTAATACATTAAAGGGTTTTTCCCCCCCATTTTCTAGTTGCCTGTGCCAAATCTAGTGAAATCATTCCAAGCAGCAGATCAAATTGTATAATTAAGACTAGCAGTAGACCTAATTCTGCTCTCTGGCAGAAGTTCCGCTTCTGTCCTGTTGCGCCAAGCAAACAATTTTGATATTAAAGCAATTCTGAAATTAGTCTATTTTGTACTTGGCCAATAAATCATCTCTCAGAGACCTCATTTTCTCTTAGGTTAGGAGTATCAAATCACTGTGAAAAACAATGGTACCTTCCCCTCTTTAAACTGAAATGGTGTTTCTATGATACAAGAATTTTGATACTTCTCATGAGAAATAAAGTCTCCTTAAACAAGAAGTCCTAATTAATTTTGTCTTAATTCTTTCCTATTGTTGTTAGTGAACACAGAATTGATTTAAGCTGTGTGGATAAAATTACATACTGAAGAGGAAAGCATTAAAGATGGGCTTTGCATTGCTTTGTTGTGGTTAGAAATGGCAGTCAAGTCTTTCTACGTAAGGAAAGTGGGGGAAATGGAGTGTAAAAGAAATAGATTCAAGAAAATGTCTAAATCAAAAGTTCATTTACACATAGCAATAGCAAAAACACTTAGACTTATATACCGCTACATGGTGCTTTTGCAGCCCTCTCTAAGCAATTTTACAGAGTCAGAATATTGCCTCCCCAACAATCTGGGTCCTCATTTTACTGACCTTGGAAGGATAAAAAACTGAGTCAACCTTGAGCCAGTGAGATTTGAACTGCCAAACTGCAGCTAGCAATCAGCTGAAGTAGCCTGCAATGCATATTCCAAGTGTTAGGGGAAATGTTCCTTAGTTATGACTGACATCAACAGAGCAACAAATATGGATTTGGATTACCTGTGATGACATGTCATATGATGGTTTAATCTTTACCCAAGAACTGACCATATTTTGCACAGCTCAGATCCTAGGATATATTATTTCTGTGTCCATTATTATTTTAATATCCCCTGGTCTATATTTTTCTTTCATGGCAAATTAAATACTCTTGTTTAGTTATTCCCTTTCTTTGTTTAGCCCTTTATACTTATTTCTACACTATTTCTTCCAACGAGTCATAATTGTGATCATTACCCAGGTAGTCCTCGACTTACAATAATTCATTTAGTGATCCTTCAAAGTTATAACAACACTGAAAAAAAGAAAGTTATGACTATTTTTCACACTTAAGACCGATGCAGCATCCCCATGGTCATGAGATTTACATTCAGATGCTTGATAATTAATTCATATTTATGATGGTTGCAGTGTCCTGGGGTCATGCAATCATCTTTTGTGACCTTCTGACAAGCAAAGTCAATGGGGAAACCAGATTCACTTAAACACCTGTGTTGCTAATTTAACAATTGCAGTGATTCACTTAACAAATGTGGCAAGAAATAAAATCGGGGAAAAACTCACTTAGCAAATTTCTCACTTAGCAACATGTCAAAAGCCTTGGTGGTGCAGCGGACTAAGTGCTGTTAAGTAGCACTTAGCTGCTAGCTGCCTGCAATTAGTGCGAGTTCAAATCTCACCAGGCTCAAAGTTGACTCAGCCTTCCATCCTTCTGAGGTAGGTAAATCGAGGATCCGAATTGTGGGGGCAATAAACTGACTTTGTAGAAACACCGCTTATGCCAAAAGCCCTAATAAGCACCGCTTATGTCCAAAAGCCCTAATAAGCAGGTACATACAAAAGAAAGAAGGCTATCACTATAAGTGCATTGTAAGCCGCCCTGAGTCTTCGGAGGAGCGCAGCATATAAATTGAACTAATAAATAAATAAATAAATAAATAAATAAATAAATAAATAAATAAATAAATAAATAATAAATAAATAAATAATAAATAAATAAATAAATAAATTCTGGGCTCAGTTGTGGTCATAAATCAAGGATTACCTGTATGTGATTTAGAGAGCAGCAAAATCAAAGCACTAACAGACAGGGAGAATTGTTTATTAGGGATAACGTTAGATATTTTCTTAGCACAGACAAGAAGAAACAGAGTCATATTACCAGGCTCTTTGATAGCTAGCTCAAACCAAGCAAAATGAGCTATCCAGAGTTACTTTGGATAGTAAGATGAGAGACATATATTTAATAAACAAATATTTGTCATGGAGTTTTCTTTAACAAAATTTATGTATCTTCTTTAACAAGATATATGAACCATTTCCCATTTTGAACCAATTCATACATTAATACATTAAGGTAGAGATGTCATGGTTTCTTTCTGATAGCTTTCCTAGGAACCAGTGAAAAGGTGATTTTTTAAAAATATATAGTATATAACAGAGAAACTTGCAGTTGGCACTTTGCAGAAACTATCTCCTGAATCCATATCAGTTTATGAACCATTACTCCTGTATTATAACATATACAAAATTCAACTGGGCTGTGACAAAGCTTGTTTAAAGACAGAATAATATCCATCAAGATTCTTGATATTAGATTAGTTTACTCATAGAGCAGCCTTTGTCACACAGAGAGAAACTGTCCTCCATCAAAAAAAGTTACAACCAGGAGGGCCAGAAGAAAGTCCAAATGAACTGCTACATACTCCACTCTACCATATGTTCACTTTTAGGGACAGCTACCAACTTTCCTTTGTTTAAGAGCTAGTATTATGCTTACAATCTTATAATGTATATAATTGCATACAATAATATTAAATATTATATAAAATGAATTTTTCTAACATTGTTAGTAATATACTACTGAAATTACTTACATTTCTTTTTGTACTGTCTCCTATCAAAGACTTGTAAGCAAACTTAGTCACTTAGGGTAAGAGGCCAGGATTGGTCATGAATTAAAGAAAAGATAACGGCAATTACAGAAAGAGGATATACAATTTTCACAGTGAATAACAAGACAAGTATCTGTATTGGAACTTTTATAAATTGTCTAAACTAGATGATAAATAAAAATTAAAAATTAAAATCCATCAATGATCCAAATTATATAAAGATTGAAAAATGCTGTGCAAGTTGAGTTGATATATTTTGAAAATGATATTTTAATAGAAGCAAAAGAAACACGATGCACATACTTGATGCTAACTTTTATGCTAATATAGATTATAAACTAGACTGGAAAGACTGATCAGGAAAATGTTCAGATCCAATGGACAGCTCCTCACACTTATGACCATCACGCCCACCCCTGCAGTCATGTGATCATACTTCGGGCGCTTGGGAGGTGGTTTATTTGTAGGCTTATGCAATCCAGTCACATGATGACTTTCTTTATTACTATGTTGACTTACAGAGGATTTTTATTTATTAAATTTATATGCTGCCCATCACACAATTAAATGACTCCAGTCCCAATTATGTTGTATTTTGAGGACTATCTCTATTGGAAATACTGAGTCACCAATTTGTGGAGGGTTTTCCTATAGAATGTGTGAATGGTAATATTCCTAGATCCTCACATTAATAGATAGTATTTTGATTAAACAAGAGAGGGACTAAATTCATTCACCCCAAAAGTATGAAGCACCAGAGATATAACTTATACACAGCAATCTCAGTTTTGTTTGTAATTATTTCTTAAAATGTGTGTTGTTTATGGTATTCATGTTTTAATGAAGTATTCCATATTTTACATATTTACTGTGGTTAGAATTTCATAAGGTGGCCTCTTCTTCACCAACACATACACCATAAAGATATTACATGTGTATGTATTTAGAACAAATATTAGAGTAATAACATAACCAGGCAAATAAAACACATTACAATACTTTGACTCCTAGCAAAGTGGGAAAGTGGGTCCAAGAGACAGAACATAGAACATCATCTATGTTCTAGATGGAGGTTGGAAGGGACTTTGGAGGTTGCTAGTCCAACTCCCTGCTCAAGCAAAAGACTCTATACCAGTGATGGTGAACCTTTTAGACACCAAGTGTCCAAACTGCATGTGTGCATGCCCAAAGTGAAAAGGGCATGTGCGACAACGTGCACATGTGCAGACATGCACACAGACACGCGTAGACATGCACGCATGCACAGTAGAGACCTGAAGACCAGCTGATCGGCAGGAGGTGAGCATGCCAACACCAGCAGCGCGGCAAGAGGTAAAATCTTTTTCTTTCGTGAGCTTCTGTTTCATTGTTTGCAGGGAAACAGAAGCTTACAAAAGAAATGCCACGGAGATCTGACCTGCGGTGACAGTGCGCATGCCAGCAGAGAGGTGGGGGCTGATTTTCTACAATGCTGAACCATAAAATATTTTCTCTGTTCGCCATCACGACCCTATACCATTTCAGACAAAAGTTTGTCCAGTCTCTTCTTAAAGGCCACAATGAGTACATACAACCTTTGAAGGCAAGCTGTTCCACTGGTTTATTGTTTTTACTAATAGGATTTTTTCCCCCTTAGTTCTAGATTGCTTCTTTTCTTGGTTAGTTTCCATCCATTGTTTCTTGCCTTGCCTTCTGCTGCTTTGGAAAATAAGTCAACCCCTCTTCTTTGTGGCAGCCCCTCAAATATTGGAACACTGCTATCATGTCACCCTAGTCTTTCTTTTTACTGGACTAGACATACCCAATTTCTGCAACCATTCCTGATACATTGTACCCTCCAACCCCCTAATCTTCTTTGTTGCTCTTCTCTGCATTCTTTCCAGAGTCTCAACATCTTTTTTTATATTGTGGTGTCCAAAATTGGATGTACTATTCCAAGTATGGGCTTCTAACCAAGTCCTTATAAAGCAGTATTAATACTTCCTATGATATCAGGAGCAAGATCAGAGCTCTCTGCCCAAAAGAGCACAGTGCTAGGAACAGCTACAGAATTTCCAAACTCCAAAACGTTTAATAGAGGATCTGAGATTGAGGAAAACATATATCACCCGTAGGGAGGAGGAGGAATTTTTTTGTTTCTAAGCACTTATCAGCAACTTCCAACACTCCCTCCCTTCTTTAAAAGAGAAAGTGAATTCCAAAGGAAGGGAGCAGATGAGGATTTGGGAGTTCATTTCTTTTGCTGGAAATTTGCAGATTGGAAATTTGGCTCCTAGTCTAGAGTTAGGGCAGAGACTCAAGTTTCTAGCTACACAATATTGAAGTAATTGAGATGTTGTACTGAAGTAAATAATAAAAAAAATCCAGACAAGCTCAATTATCATCCTTTGCCATCAGACTGTTTCATTGGTAACTATTTTTTCCATTAATTAATGATTTCATAATTATATTAATGGATGAAGATTTTCTTCAGGAACAGTGCCTATAGGTGTTAGACTGATTCCAATGCAACCTATCACATTTCATTTTAATTATGAGAGAGAGGGGCAAATAATGCATAGTTGTCAAAGCACTTTTTTCATTAGTATCAGAATAAATACTCACACCCATCAGCAATCAAGGTGTTCCTTCAGCTTTGTAGCATCTTACCCTAGACAAAATTTCATTGGCAGCTGCAATGATATTCAATAGCCTGGAATCTTCTCCATTATGAACTTCCAGTTTAAGCATTGATCCTGTTCAGTCTTATTTACTGAAACACATGCAGGCCATTTATTGATGAGTAGGTCCTGCCCTTTACATCTTTTAAATTCCCACCTTTAAAATTCATCCGTAATTACACTAATGTGAGATTGTTGAAAAGAGATTATGTATGAAGTCTGATAGACTCTACATTTGAACCATGGTGGTGCACTGGATGCAGTACTGGAGGCTACTTCTGCTGACTGCCAGCTGATTGCAGTTTGGCAGTTCCAAGTCTCACTGGCTCAAGGTTGACTCAGCTTCCATTTCTGAGGTGGGTAAAATGAGGACCGAGATTGTTGGGGCCAATATGCTGACTCTGTAAACCACTTAGAGAGAGCTGTAAAGCACTGTGAAGCAGTATATAGGTCTAAGTGCTATTGCTATTTCAGTCCCAAAGGTGCTTTTTCATCAGAACTACTGAGAGAAAGGAAAAAACAAACAAACAAGAAAGTCTAATTGCCTCCTAAAAAACAACCTTTGGGACAACCATGACCTGGATGACTGAGAATCTCTACAGACTTTTAGCTATACAATTTGGAATGAACACCCTTTGAATGGTGTGGGAGTAGGAATGGATTTCCAGAAGAAAAAATTGCAGACTACAGGAACCAGGAGCACTGCTCAGGTGACCCTGAGGACACAGATAATTCTCCAAGTGCTTCAACCACCCTCTAAAAGGATGCAAATTACCAACTGTCTGCAAAGAATATAAATCCTTCCATTCCCCACTATCCTGTCAGAGCTGAAGAAGTTTTTGGATGAGAAGCAAAATGTCTTCAAAAGAAAAAAAAAACAAGAAAGTCCAGTTGCCTCCTGAAAAAGCACCTTTGGGGCAACCATGACCTGGATGATTGAGAATCCAGTAAGCTCTTTGGCCAAGACAACTGGGAATTTGGGAATTATGGAAGTGATTGCTTTGCTTGTAGTATTTATAATTGTTAAATATGTGTTTTCTCTACAGGTGATATTACCTGGCTAGTACTTAGAAAGGAATGCCAGGATTAGATACCAGAGAATCTGAGTTAAACCAGATTGAGAAGTTGAACACCACTCCAGAAGAAGGTATGCAAATTATTTGTGTACTTCCATACTTTTGCCAGAAAATATAATAAATTTGTCTATGAGAATCAGGTTTGGTTTGAAGAAGCCTTAACTTACTTTCTATACCAGTACTGTGCTTTGTTTTGGTTTAAAATGAAACTCAAAACATGAACATAAGATAATAATTTGAAACTGTACAGATATTCAGACTATTGCATAGATCTGAACTCAGCAAATGCCAGAGGCTAGCTAGCAGCAAAATGAAAGGTTCTTCACATACCTGCTGAATTCTTAGGTATTGCTTTTAGGTGGGCTTTTAGGATCAATCAAAATAGTGTAGCAGGATGCATATCGCTATGTTTTGAGTGAAGCAATGAGACCAAGCAGTCTGGATTAAAGGAACATTGTTCTAAAATAACTGTGCCCACTTATTTCAACAGAATTTGCACCAGCAGAATTGCTGGAAGATTAGGTACGTGGCATTCCATGCAATTAAATGGACCCAGGTCTCTCAAGAGACAGAAAAGTATGGATAAATAAAACAATTACATTTTAACTTGTCACTATAATTAAGTGATTTTAGATAATAAAAGAGAACAGTCAAAACATCAGGGAAAAATAAGCGGCTTTTCAAATAAAGCTGTCAAGCCAGCAGCAAGTTTGCAAGAAAGCTGTCTTATAGTCTAGGCAAAGTGTGGTTGAAAAACTTAAAAGGACATCAGTGAAATTGTTACTTATGACAACATACTGGGGAAGATATGCTGAATCCACAGGATGTCTTGAAAAACAATTCTGACTCTGAATTGCAGTTAAATCAGACCATCAGGATGCAAGTGATTAAAATTATTGCAATATGTTAGGCCCAGAGAATATAAAAATGTGGGTAATATTCATGCCAAAATTAAATGTCCTTTTGCTGCCGCACTCCATGTCACAATCTGAAAGCCTCAGTTTTCTCTAAAGCTCCAGGACAGTTTAGAAAGATCTCTGCAATTCCCAAGAACTCAAGCTACACTCACATGGCATTGGACGAAACTGTATTACATCTGCTTCACATGACACTCTTGCTTTTCTCAGTAATGCTAGTCCCGTTTTTCAGATGGGTGCCGATCAAAACTACCTCATCTCAATCAGATTAAAAATAGAGGACTTCATACGAAAGAGAGCCTCTAACTCATCAGCCTCTAATAAAACATGTCCTAGAATCAGAAAATACGTCAATTAGTAAAGAATACACCAGTCGTCCAATCCTTACTCTGCTCAGTGCAAGAATAAACTAAATTGTGAAATTCTTGGTATTGCCTCAGTTTGGTTGTTTGCTTGTAGATGTTTCATTAACCAACTAGATAATATTATCAATGCAAGTGAGTGTGGGGTTTATTCTCTGTTTATATACAATAGCCACCAATATTTATTTATTTATTCATTCATTCATTCATTCATTCATTCATTCATTCATTCATTCATTCATTCTTCTTAACCACCCATCTCCCTCAGTATTTTTTCATCATTGGTATATGATAATTCACAAATGTTCCAGTAAATCATTTGGGGGGGGCACATTATGTCACTCCTTCTCCTTCCTTTCTCCCTTTCTCCCTCCCTCCCTCCTTCCCTTCCACCCACCCACCCACCAGAACTATTGAGAGAAAGGAGCAGAGACATTCTTTACAGCAGAGTTCTCAACTGTGAAATGTATCTCCCTTGGGGAAGTACAGATAAAGTCTAGGGCAGATATGAAAAATGTTTTAGTTATATTCTTACAATAAAGCCTTATTTTACAATATTTCACTATGTTGTTTTTCTTATTCCTTTGTGTTTTGATATTTGGATTTTTAGGGGAGGTGTATACGGTACATTAGGACTACATGAAAGGGAGCTGTAAGGTCAAAAAGTTTAGAAACCCCTGATCTGCAAGGATATTTATTTCAATTTTTATACTGCTTTTCTGGTAGTCAATCATAGCCGTGTATAACATATTCTTTAAAAAGAAAACATAGGTTTTAATCATGTAAGCAATTAGCATAATGAAAATGCATGAATATAAAATGTTAATGGTGGGGGGAGAGGCATACTGTAATGGCCCTTCAGAAAGAAAGGGAAAAAAAGACAAGAAAACATTACTGGAAGGGGTTTTGTGCATTGTTTCAGAGAAACTTAAGAGAAAAACTTCTCCCATGTGCCTAAGAATTGGAAAATGCAAAGTTCCTTGAAAGGGACATTCTTAATCCATCAGTGGGTTTCTAGCAATTGATGATCCTTGGACTCTAATTTGGAAACTATCAGTTTATTGAGCAGTCCATCAAGGATTGTCTCTTTCCAATTTAATCATCCAAACCTCCATAATATTGAAATTTGTATTCTATATGAGGTCCATACTGGAGAATTATTAAGAGGCAGCTGCATAATGGAGAAGGCTGCCTCTGATACCACAGAGGTAACAAAGTAACAAAATAACGAAGTTCAAAGGGACCTTGGAGGTCTTCTTTCCCAACCCTCTGCTCAAAATAGGAAACCCTATAGCATTTCAGACAGATGGTTGTTCAATCTCTTCTTAAAAACCTCCAGCGTTGGAGCGTAGCTTCCTATAATTCATGTAGTTCAAATCAATATACTGGCATTTTTCCTTAAAGTCATAAATGACCCAGACTTGCAGTTTAAAAAATCACCTTCCCTTACATGCACACACATTTCTACTACAAGCAGAGAATAATTCCTGGAAGCCATTAAGCCTTCGTAGGAATGAATGCAGAAGGTAGACATAAAGGCATTATTTATGGCTACAATATAAAG
Source organism: Masticophis lateralis (assembly GCA_030761175.1). NCBI lineage: Eukaryota > Metazoa > Chordata > Lepidosauria > Squamata > Colubridae > Masticophis > Masticophis lateralis. The sequence goes on along the minus strand of JAUDYJ010000003.1, from coordinate 82,609,023 downwards.
CAAAGTCCGTATTGATGATCCCATTATCCCATTATTCAAATTGTTTCGTAAAAGGAAAGTACTGGACTATAAGTAAAAGTCATTTTTGTTTGTTCGTTTGTTTTTAAAATGACTGCATAAGGAGAGGGCTAAGGGGGATTGGAGAGGAAAGATGCTATTTCAGTTTGAGCCTTTGCTTCTCTCACACATAACTGACCTCAAATGTGACAAGCCAGCTTTGCTGCATTACGGAGACGATCCTGATCATTTGGCTAAGTATAACTCTGATGTCTTCCAAAATCCTGCTCTAACAACACCACTATTTTTAAATAGGTAGCTTTCTTTACATGTTTGGACAGCTCACTTTAAACAAACAAACAAATGAATAAAAAAGTACTAGTACTAAGTGTTGAAGTATCTTGAAAGCTGTCATTAGTGGCTGCCATTTTCCATAAGCGAGTCAGGTTCTTAATAGTTCTGTCATTATTGTTCCATTTACTTGAGTTCAGTCTCTCTCTCTCCCTCCCTCTCTCTCTCACTCTCCCCCCCCCCTCCAGTTTGTACCATTACACTGAGGGAAAATGTAAGGTAAATAACTATGATGCTGCTGGCCAGTTTGAGGTACATTATTGTGTGAAGACTCCTTGAGCTAGTGAGACCCGTTTTCAATTCTACTTAAGGCTGCCAATATCATTTTGAAATCAAAGGCAACAATATACCAAACTTCTTTCTTCTATCTCATAAAGATACGTCAAATTTGTGCACCTGTATCTAAATTATTTGCCAGCTGAGCCTCATAACAGGCAACAGGAAGGGAACACAATGTGGTTTTCAGTAAAGCATCATGGAAAAGGAATTTCCCTATTCCCTATTCTTATTACAAGATGGGAACAGGAATTTCCCATTAACTCCCATAGTGAATTAATTATGGTGGGATCTCTTAAAAATGCTATTTACCAGATCACCTAGCACCTGGACTGAATTTCCTTTAATATAAACATTTCTATGACTCATCCCCAGCTTTCCCACAATCTCTTAACACTGACTGTATATAGTCTTTTTGGAATTGAATGCTAGAAGTTTCCTGCTGAGAAAAGACAAGGCACTAACAAACATAAATTTTGGAAGGAGGGAAGGAAGGAAGGAAGGAAGGAAGGAAGGAAGGAAGGAAGGAAGGAAGGAAGGAAGGAAGGAAGGAAGGAAGGAAGGAAGGAAGGAAGGAAGGAAGGAAGGAATTGGTGGATGGCAGGGAGTAGGAGGTGTTAAATGACGACGGATGCTCATAGTCTCCTTGCTGTGATGTGGATTTTTAGCAGTTAAATATTCTTATTTCCTACAACTTCTCTCTTCTTTTCTGAAACTTTCTAATTCCCTTTTTCTTATCCACCTCTTCTGAATATAATTACAGAAAACCAAGGGGAGGGGTTGGCCATGATAAAGGATAGGCAAGGTACCACCCTCCAGATGTTTTGGAATTTTATTTCCATCAGCCCTAGTCAACATTCCCATAACAAGAAATGCAGGTGGTGCCCTAAACATCTGGCTAGCACTGTGCTATCTACCATCAGCCAACACAATTATCACCACAAAATATTTATCTATAGATATTTCCAGACACTGTAAAAAATAAGATTTCTGTCTGTCAGCATCAAGCCTTAAGGGTACTTTGATCTATACGTTTATTTTACTTAAGTCTTTTAAAATAAAAGACTATTCCAAGTTGCCAAGAGGGAACAGTTAATGCTTTTCCCCCAATAAATGCACAGGGCTCCTAGCTACACTTACTGTGTCTGCGATCTTTAAAGCATAAATCGCTGAATTCTTTGTGTCTTTGCTGAAATAGAGTGTCCACACTTGAAGAACTGAAAATGTCAAAAAAATAGGTCAGGGAGGGGGGAAAAAAACCTCACACAAATGTTCTCTTCCTAATAGAGCATCCACACCATTATGTTCAGAAAAAGGAAAAAGTGACTCATTTTTCAAAGGCACTCTGAAAGTTTGGGGCATGGAAAAAAATGAAAACTCTTTTCTTTTTTTTTTCTTCTTAAAGATGTTTTTAAGTAGCACAACTTCGATCCGCAAAAAAACCTGTGTTTGCTAGAGCTTTGTCTTTTCTCAGCAGGAAAGTTCTAGCATTTGCCTCGAGGCTTTCCTGGTAGAATTAAGTGGCTTTTATAACTAAATGCATTGCTTCAGTCTCTTTTCAACTGGTTTTTTTTTTTCTCCCTCACATAGCAAGTGTACTGTATTGCACATCTACATATCAGAAGCCACTTCTGTTTTTTTTTCTGTTTTTTTGGCCTTACAACATGGTAAATGGTTGCAGTGTATCTTGCTATTAAAGGTAATTGGCTGCCTATAAGTATCTACTTTGCTGTCTGCTTCTATTTGTTCTAAGTGCTTCTCACCTTGGAAAAGCAGCCATAAAGAGTAAGGGGATTTTTTTTTATTCATTCTCAATCATTGTTTTCATATTTTAATCATCCGACATCTCCTTAAAATCCAGAATCTAAGCAGAAAACCATTTGGGTGAAAGTAATAATATTACAGCCATTCAGAAATGAGCCAATATTTCAAGTTCTCCAGGTCTCATTTTGGCTGATCTGTCAGCAAAAGTTTGCTGAATTTGATTTTTAATGCTTTTAGCTTGATAGTTTGAAGCCCATTTTTCCTAATGTGCTCAAACTTACAAGAAAAGCTTACCAGTTCACAAGACCGCACCTTTCCAAAATTTTATCTCTTCCCCAGAGATCATATCTCTTCCCCAGGCTACAGAAACTGTGAGTAGAGGGGAGAAAGTGAAGAGGAAGATTACCTAGCAGCTTCTTCCCCACTGTTACCTGGGTATAGCTGAGCCTTGTTAAGAACTCAGGAGAAGAGGACAATCATAATCTGCATTGACCTGCATAGTCTGACCCATCTTCACCTCACTTACAGCCAATCCATAGTAGCAACAGCAACAATAGCTTGATGTTTGTGTCCTTCCTCGTTTCTTCTACACCATTTTTCCCCACCTCTTTTCCCCACCACCTATTAGGCCAATGCCTGTATAACAAGGATCACTGAATACAGCAAGATGTTCTAAAACATTCATCATGCCATTACTATCTGGATATCCCTGCTAATGTTAACTGCAGGGTCAGGTAGTCGAAACAAGATGTGGGGAGAGCATTGTAGCTTGACATCTTGTAGTCAATGATCTATCCTTCGTTCATATGTGCAACATAGACACACAGGCAAAAAGCATAAGGTTTTGTCCTCGTGTAATACTTTTTTGTACACAGTTTCTCTAGTACCTGTCTGTTTATTTATTTATTTGTGAAAGTTGGCAAAGTGCATAGAACAACTTGGAATAAGATTGAATTTCAAATCAGAACTAAGTTCAGCTGTGTGCGTTAGTCCATAAGTCCAAAATTAGGGGTGGGGGGAAATACATTCATAGAATAATTAAACATTTTTTTCTGTCCCTAACAACATTATAGAAAGATAATTTACAGAATTGCTGGATGACTTTGTATAGTATCAACAAACAAGATAGTCCATTTCAATCAATACTCTGCAGAGTTGCTTGCCTTTCCCAAGAGGCAGGTCAGCTCCCTATCTGTTACAGTATTTCTAGTCAGCAGTTTGTGCCAGAAGTTTGAGCAGCTACCTCTAATAACATATAGGAATGAATATTTGCAATAGTGCAATTCTGAATAATAATAATAATAATAATAATAATAATAATAATAATAATAATAATAATAATAATAATAATAATAATAATGGCTGTAATGTAGCAGCAAACAGCTAAACAGAGTGGGGCCTGAATAGTAGTTGGCAGAGATCAGCAGAAAATACAGGAGGGTAAGTAAGATGGAAAACAGTGGCAAATTATTTGACAACTATTTCTAAGAAAACAGAAATATGGCATCAAGATCATGAGAAGTGATAGTACTGTTCTATGCTATGCTAGTGAGTCCATACTTGAAATATCACATCCCTTTTTGGTTGCTACAATACAATAAAGATGCCGAGATTCTAGAAAGAGGACAGAGAAGAGCAACAAAGCTGACAAGATATCTGGAGACTAAACTGTAAAATAAACCATTAAGTAGCTATATCTAGAGTAATGAAGAGAAGGATTAGGGGGTGAATAGTTGTATTCCAGTACTTGAGGGGCAGTTACAGAGATGAAGGGTTGATTTATTCTCCAAAGCATCTGGGGGCAGGCCAAGAAGCAATGAGTGGAAGCTCATTATAGAGACATCCTACCTGGAATTAAGGAGAAATTTCCTGATAGCTGGGGGTTTGGAGGGGTTCGGGAGAACCTCTAGCTAAGATTCTATGCAGTTCAGAGAACCTCCAAATCCCATTCCTGGCTTCCTACCCCACCCCACCACTCCCAGGAGTCCGCATGTAGCCTGTTTTGGATGCAGGTAAGTGCAGGGCATGCACAAAGCCTCGAGGAAGGCAGAAAACGGGCCTACCAGAAGTTTGAGAAGGCCGGAAATGGGCCCGCTTCTGGCCTCCAGAGGACCTCTGGGGCCTGGGGAGGCCATTTTTGCCCTCCTTGGGGTTTGAGGGAAGCCTCTGGAGCCCTGGGAGGACAAAAATGCCCCCCCCACCATGGTGCAGGAGGCCGACTAGGCCATGCCCAACATGACCACGCCTACTAGCAACCAGGCAGAGAACCCCTTGCTAAAATTTTTGAAGCCCACCCCTGGTTAAACTCATAGAACAGCTTGCCTCCCAAAGCTGTAGGTGCTCCATCACTAGAGGTTTTCAAGAAAAGATTGGACATTCATTTGTCTGGGATGGTATAAGAACTCCTGCTTTGGATAGGGGGTTGGACTAGAAGACCTCCAAGGTCCCTTCCAGTCCTATGATTTTATGATTCTACCTATGAATGAAGCTCAAACATTATCTTTTTGTACCATAGAAGAAGCTTAACTATACCTTGATTTCCCCAAATGCATTCCCTTTTAAGAAAAGTACAAAAACAAGATTATCCTCGGCAAATTATACATTTTCTTTTGATATTAACTGTTCCCTAATTCAATATTGGATTAATATCATTTCTTTGATTAAATTCTTAGAATGGTGATCATTGCTTTGGCATTATTCAAGGTATATAAAAATATAAAACAATACTGTTGTATCATGTCAAGGTCCATTCTCATCCAAATTCTGCTTTCTCATAAAAGGGGGTCTTCTTACCTGATTTTCTTTTCTTTTTATTCTTTTATTTGTTTGTTTCCAGCCTTTATTATTTTTGCAAGTAACTCAAGGTGGCAGACATATCCAATACACCTTCCTGCTCCCATAACAACAGCCCTGTGGGTTTAATAGCTAAGGGGAAACTTGAATTCACAGTCTACTGCTTTTTAGCCTGGTGCCTTAACCACTAGACCAAATTGACTAATCAGTCAAACTGATAACTGATGAATATTCTCTGGGGTCTCTGATGAGGAATTTTGACAGAGACATTTTGAAAATCAAATTCAACAAGGTCACCTCCTTCCATGTGTCTGGATGTAAGGGGCAGGTGGGATTTTCCTTTACAAAATCAAAGCTTTTATACATTTCTGAGTACTTCTATGGCATCATGCTGCTTCTTCCTGGACTTGGTTTACCTTTCCTTGACTTATGCTGTAGAATAAATCCCAGTAAAGCATCATTTACCAGGTTATTGTGCGTTTAAATAGTTTCCAGTCATTGTGAAGAGTTTGGCCTCATTAGGTTTTAGTTCCTTTTTCAACAGTTCCTTCATTTTGAGAAGTCTCCCTTTATTGTTAAATGTCATTGTATTGGTCCCTGCTGGCAGTTTCCTATTTGTAAATATCCTAAATATAATGGCAATATAGTTACTATTTCTTACTGGTTCATCAAAAGGTCTGTCATGCATTAGACCATGATTATTACTTAGGATTAAATCTAAGTAATTCTGTCTCATTGATTCAAAAGCTAACTGTTCAAGGGCACAATTATTTAGAGTATCTCTTTGTACCCAATCTATGAGAAGATAAATGGAGTTCTCCATTATTGTCACAAATGCCCTGTTAACATGCCTTTTTAACTTTTTTCATCATCTCAAAATCACCTATGAAGGGAAAATAGAACTAAATTTACTTTGTGGAATTAAATTTAGAACAGGATATCCTTAAATTTAATTTACAATTGTGGCCAGATACTGCCACTCATAAATTATTATTATGTTTTTGTATGGAAGAATATAGTTTTCATTTTGTTTGCTTTCTTTCATTATGTACTCCATAATATTTTTTAAAAATGGCATTTAACTAGTGTGACCTGTATCTTTTATAATTGTTTTTTGTGCAGGAATGACTATATCCTGCTGCACATTATGTTGTAATGTATCCATAAAATCTTTAATAAATATACTGAAAAATCTAAAATATCAAAGCAAAGTGGTGATATAATTATTCAAGCAAACATCAAGTATCTCTGATGTCACAGCATCTTGGCAACTGCAACTGTAGTGAAAATCTTGTTTCTTCTGTTGGAAGAAATATCCAGGTTCAGTTCTAAGCTGGGAGAAAGGCACTGGAGACAAAATGGAGGCTGGAGGCTGATTGGAAAGAAGGTCCATTTATTGATGAAGCAGAACCACCAAGCATGTATGATTCTGGGCAGCTGACTACATGAAGTGGAGAGTGGGTGGCTTTTACACCCTCTTTGGGCTCTGTATTTGAGCTTCCTGTTCCTGTGCAAGAACATGTATTCTATTGGCTGTTGTCAGACTCCCATGGGATCATGTAGGGGTCATGTAGGGGTCATAGATGGGTCTATAGGTTATCTGAGCTCCCAGGTTTGATTGAAGTTTGGGCTGCTGGGATGATGCAATGAAGGGGCTTGTGTTCTGAAAGGGTGTTGGACAATTCCTATTGTGGCTTATGGCTTTGTCCTGATTTGGATCTTGAGTGTGGGCTAGTCCTATAACTCTGCCTTTGTTCAGACTTTGCTGCAGGGAGTAATGAATTACCAAAGCTGCATTTCTAAAAGCTGCCCCAGCTCAGTATCTGCCTGGGGACAGGGAGCTGTGGCTGAGTTTCTGTCGCCCTTAAGATTTTTTATTTTTTTTTTAGGGGAAATATTTTATCCTGCTATTTTTTTAAAAAATATTCTTCAAAATATTTAATTCTTCTAGGGGGCGGTGGGAGTTTGGCTTCCCACACCTCTATGGAATAATATATGAAGTAGCTCTTAAACAGCAATGTTAAGATTACTATACACAGAGTATACAATGGCTAGTATCTGAGTCAATTTCATTGCCAAAATTAATTCCAGTGAGAAACTGTAACACTCAAGCAGTTTAATTCAATTAATAAATATTACAACTGGTTATTTTTATTTTATAGTAGTCCTCCACCTTGTAATTTCATACAATTATTTGATTTTTTCCATATGATGCCAATCTTACCAAATACTAACAATAACAATCAGATTAGAGCTGGAAGGGAACTTGGAAGTCTTCGAGTCCAACCCCTACTCAAGCAGGAGATCCAAACCATTTCCAGTCTTTTCTTAAAAACTTCCAGTGATGAAGCACCCACAACTTCTGAAGGCAAGCTGTTCCACTGGTTAATTGTTCTCACTGTTAGGAAGTTTCTCCTTGATTCCAGGTTGCTTCTCTTCTTGATTAGTTTCCACCCATCTTGTCTTGCCTTCTTGTGCTTTGGAAAATAAGTTGACCCCCTTTTCTTTGTGGCAGCCCTTCAAATACTGAAATACTGCTTTCATGTCACCGGTAGTCCTTCTTTTCTCTAAACTAACTATACCCAATTCCTGCAACCGTTCTTCATATGTTTTAGTCTCCAGGTCTTTAATCATCTTGGTTGATCTTTTTTGCACTTTTTACAAAGTCTCAACATGGGTTTTTTTTTGTAATACAGTGTCCAAAACTACTAAATTCTTTTTTTTTGTTAAAGATACTTTATTGAGTTTATTATACATACAAAACATCATATTTCTGCTAATATTGGATATGCAGTGTTTTTACATATGTACATAGAATATAACTGGTGTCACTTGAACTCTTTATTGCTGTTCATTTAGCACACCTTGAACTCCTACTTTTACCCTATTGTTCAACCATTTGTACCACCTTTCCCACACAGTATAATACTCTGAATTCTCATCATTATTTATTTTGTGTTTACCCATCTCTGCGCACTCTAAATTTTTTTTACTTAAAAGTTCTTCTGGTGGCAGGGTTTTCTCCTTCGAAAATTGTGCGTAGGCCAGTCTAGCTGCTGTGGTTATGTGTATTATCAGGTGAATCTTTTTCTTACCATATCCCTTCCTGACTATTCCCAGGAGAAATATTTCTGGTGACAATTCCACTTCTTCAATTATTTCTTGTAGACTGCTCCAAATGTTGTTCCAAAATCTTTTCACCTTGGGGCATGTCCACTACATGTGATAGAAGGTGCCATGACCATGACCACATTTCTAGCAATTTGAGTGCATATTGGGGAACATTTTAGCTAATCTGGCAGGTGCTAAATACCACCTATGAAGCATTTTGTATTGATTTTCCTTATATGTCGCGGCTCTGGTCAATTTATAGTTTTTGTTCCAGGCCTCTTCCCAATCATTGAAATTTAGGCTATGTCCAATATGTCCAATAAAAAAGTTCTAGCTAAATTATACAATTATTTAGTAGATGAAGATAGAGCGGAAGAGATAGCCAAAAACCAACTGAGAAAATGGCCAAAGCTACTAAATTCTATTTCTAGAATTTTCTACATACATCATTCAAAGGAAAATTTGAATTCCTTTGAAGGAAGTGTGATGGTAATGAAATTTACTGACAACTTTAAATTTTGAATTGAACCATAAATCATTGACAATGTTTTGAAGATCATGGCCTAAGAAACACTTTAAAGTTTGTAGCAATACTTGATACTTTTTTCCTAATAAAATAAGCAGACATCCTATATCTAGGTTTTATAATGTATTTAATAATATACGATGAAAGAAACAGAAGAGTCCCAAATTCCTATTGATATTGCACAGTTTGAAATTATCTAGACATGTATACAAACAAATCCTGTCTCAGAGGCAGATTTTTTTTTTAAGACCGTCTATGCCACCTACAGACCATCGATAGAACTGAGCAAATTTTGGATATATAAATTTAACCAAGTTGACAACTGCCAGTTTTTGAACTATTCTGCCATCATCAAATTATTTATATTGATTTAATAGACTTATAAATTGCTCCTCCTCTGTGTAAATGTTTAAAGCTGTTTATTTTTTTAAAAATGCAGCAGAATTATCTATAAACCAATCTGGACATGAACATTACACATTGTCCTTTCCAATCCTATTCATGATTAGCATTTAAGGCGAAGCTTGTTTGAAGTCTTTGATGAAAGCAAAGGAAGAATTAGGACTGAATGTGTGATTCCTGCAATTTTAAGGCAGGCACTATTTCTTCACTGGCTGCACATAATACTATGTTAGATTTTCTATTAAGATTGCAGTTTATTTTATCAGCACCATAACTGTATCTTTCTTTTAACTTAGGTCCAATAAAGTGAATTATATACATGCATATAGTCCTTTGCATTGGTGGGATTCAGCCAGTTCGCACCACTTCAGGAGAACTGGTTGTTAACTTTCTGAGCAGTTTGGCAAACTGGTTGTTGGAAGAAATCATTAGGGCAGAGAACCAGATGTTAAATTACTTGAATCCCACCACTGGTCCTTTGTGGGAGAAAGGGAATAAAAGCTCATCATTTGATGTTTAGTATGGAATATGAAATAAGTGGGTGTGAACTAAATTTGCTTCCTAAACTGTCGGTTGGGATATCAGTGATATAAAAGAACTATAACACAAACATTTACTACCGTGTTTCTCCAAAAAGAAGGGCGGATATTATTTTCTTTTGAAACCCTCCTCCCCCCCCCCCAAAAAAATGGCTAGGCCTTCTTTTGGGAGGATTCTAATTATTGACTCACCTTGTGAGTCAATAATTAGTGGTGGTGGCACCAACAGCCCTGCCCAGCCCGCTGCTGGCCACTTCTTCTGCAGCTGCTTGCCACCACTTGCACACATCGCCCTGGCCTCCATTTCACCTTCAGATGCCTGCCGAAAGGCATCTGCAGCTGATAACAGAGCTTTAAATCAATCCAGATCTCTGGATCAGCTGCAAATACCTTCCAGAAAGCCCTCTGCAGCCAATAATAGAGCTCCAGACTGCTCCGGAGCTCTGTTATCAGCTGCAGATAACAGATGCCAGCAGGTATTTGAAGGCGAAACGGAGGCCAAGGTGATGCGTGTGAGTGGCGGCAAGCAGCCACAGAAGAAGGCGAGGCAGTTGTGTGTTGTGGTCCACCAGCAGCCTGCAGAGATGGCAGCAGAGTCGGACAGTGAGGAGGCTGGGGAGGAACATGGGCCAGTCCTGCGGTCTAGGGAAGGCTCGGACAAGGGCTCTGCGTCGGAGGCAGAGACGGGGCCAGGGCCATCTGGGAATGATGTGTGAACTCTGGAGCCTCCAGAGTTGGACAGCAGAGAGGCAGAGGAACAGGAGGAACCTGTTCCTAGTGCATGCATGTGCAGAGCTGCCAGAAGGCAAGAACAGTTAAAACAAAAGGAACGACTCGGGAGTAAGGCTTGGAGATGGTTGGCCCCTCCCATAAAACATAAAGGAAGAGCAAAGGCACGTGGGCCTTTGCAGGAAGCAACATTGTGGATGGTGTCAGTATGTAATTTGAAGCTCCGTTTTTGACTCTGTGTTTCCATGTGGTCTTGCCAAGATAATTGCCAATTAGGTCTTTGGCAGCGTGTCAAAGAAGATAAAGGTAGATGTTTACCAGCCTTATCCAAAGGACTGTGGCAGACTTCTGTTGGATAAACTCTTGGTGATTCAGCACATGCTGTGAATGAAAGGAATTCACAGCCATTAAAATAAAAAAAAGGGGTGGGGTGGGACTAAGTGTATACTTTTTACTATATCAGGAAACCTAGGTCAGAACAGTGTCAGGGTGTGCGAGACCTGGTAAATAGGGCAGCTCCACTATCCCATCCCCACCCTAGCTTATTTTTTACCCATGTGCCTCGCCCCACCCCTTGCACCCTGGGGAGGGCAGGGTCTTAATTAGGACTAATTTTGTAGGTAATTTGATCACATGCGCTCAAAAACGTGATAGGGCTTCCTTTCAAGGTGGGTCATCTTTTTGGAGAAACACAGTAATATTTTACTGTTGTTTATATAATTTCACATAGATTCCTTTCTTTTTTTGTGGCCTCCAATCAGCCCTTTTAATAAGCTTTAAATAATCTTTCAGTATCCCCCATCCCTAAAAAAGCAAATTTGGTGCAACAGTAGAAAGAAAAATTCTATTGATAGAAAGAATTGCACATTCATTCATGTGGACAGGATTCTGGGTGGGCTTAGTGCTGCCACATGTTTATTAGACCCGTGTCCCTCCTGGTTGGTACTGGCCTCTCTGGAGGTTACACAAGGCTGGCTCCAGGGGATTATAAATGCTTCTTTGAGTGAGGGTGCCTTTCCCACTGCCTTGAAAGAGACGGTGGTAAGGCCTCTCCTGAAGAAGCCTTCCCTGGACCCAGCTGTATTAGCTAATTATCGTCCAGTCTCCAATCTTTGTTTTGTGGCAAAAGTTGTTGAGAGTGTGGTGGCACAACAGCTCCCCTGGTACCTGTCTATCTAGACCCATACCAGTTGGGCTTCAGGCAGGGGTACAGCACGGAAACAGCATTAGTCGCATTGGTTGATGATCTCTGGAGGACTCAGGACAGGGGTTGTTCCTCTGTCCTGTTCCTATTAGATCTCTCAGCGGCTTTTGATACCATCGACCATGGTATCATGCTGCACCGGTTGGAAGAGTTAGGGGTGGGGGGCACCGTGTTGTGGTGGTTCTCCTCCTTTCTATCTGACCGATCGCAGTTTGTGTTGGCAGGGGGCAGAGGTCAACCTCGAGGCACCTCACTTGGGGGGTGCCGCAAGGGTCGGTCCTCTCGCCCCTTCTGTTCAAAATTTATGTGAAGCCGCTGGGCGAGATCATCTGTGGTTTTGGGGTGAGGGTACACCAGTACACTGATGACACTCAGCTGTACATCTCCACCCCAGACCACACCAATGATGCCCTTGACATGATGTCCCACTGCCTAGAGGCAATACGGGTCTGGACGGGGAGAAATAGCTCAGAATCAACCCTTCCAAGACCGAGTGGCTGTGGCTCCCGGCGTCCTGGTATAGTCAGCTGATGCCATCACTGTCTATAGGGGGTGAATTGTTAGCCCCCACAGAGAGGGCTCGCAATCTGGGTGTCCTCCTGGATGCACTGCTGTCTTTAGAAGAGAATATGATGGCTGTCGCCAGGGAGGCCTTTTGTCAGGTTCGCCTGATCTGCCAGTTGCGTTCCTTTCTGGACTGGGACACCTTGCGCACGGTCACTCATGCCCTTGTCACCTCCTGGCTGGACTACTGTAATGCTCTCTACATGAGGCTCCCCTTGAAGAGCACTTGGAGCACTTGGAGAATGCAGCTGCACGGGTGATTGAGCCCATGTAACACCTCTCCTGCACAAGCTACACTGGCTCCCAGTGGTCTTCCGGGTGTGATTCAAGGTGTTGGTCACCACCTTTAAAGTGCTCCATGGCTCAGGACCTGGGTACCTACGGGACCGCCTTCTGTCACCGATAGCCTCCCGCTGGCCAGTTCACTCCCACAGAGAGGGTCTCCTCCGGGTGCCATCGGCCAAGCAATGTCGGCTGGCAACACCCAGGGGGAGAGCCTTCTCTGTGGGAGTCCTGCCCTCTGGAATGAACTGCCCTCAGAAATATGCATGATCTCCAACCTCCGTGTTTTTCGCTGTGCCCTCAAGACCCTGCTTTTCCGACAGGCCAGGCTATCTTTGTAATTGAATTTTAAAACTGGAATTTTTAACTTTGGGGTTTTAATTAATTTGGCCGAAAGTATAATGATTTTAATATTTTTTAAATTTAAATTATGATGTTTATATACTGTGTTTTACCTGGCTGTGCACCATCCCAAGTCCTTCAGGAGAGGGGCGGTATAGAAATAAAATTATAAATAAATAAATAAATTCATTCATTCATTCATCTTGTATACCACCAAATTAGTAAAGACATATGGATGTTCAGGGTAATACAGTTTAACTATGCATCCAGATAAAACAATCATTAACCATTATCATCATCCCCACCATGCGATGTCACTTAGTTGTGGTGGCAAGGATTAAGGTACTCAGTGAAATATCATAGATTCTGCCTGGGTCTCCCAAGCAGGCAGGCATTAGCAGAGAGAACTGAATTAAGAGTAATTGAAATGCCTCTTTCAGATGGTGAAAACAAGAAAACAAATTTCCATACCTCACTCTGATCAACAAAGGCTATATCTAATGCTATGGTTTCTAGACTTCCGCTACAGTCATGTCAGGAGCGCAAAGCATTTCTGGGTTAAAATTATTAAAAGGAACTAAATGCTGATATCACCATTGTTCGCGGGATGCCCAGTTGAGGGCTTCTTTCATGTCCCCATTAAGTTGGTGATAGGTTACAGAGCAGGGGTGGGTTCTAGTTACCTTTACTACCGGTTTGCAACAGGAGCGCACACATGCTCAGATCATCAATTATGATGTCCAGTCGGCTGGGCGGAGCCTCCCGCAGCTTTTACTACTGGCTCTATAGAACTGGACAGAACTGGGAGCAACCCAACACTGTTACAGAGTTCAGCTCACTCTTCTAAGCAACCAGAACAAGAAACCACAAGATTACTAGAAAGAAATTGCCAAAATGTGAACAAGGTCAGAGGAGGTGAAGAATGACTTCAATAGTGTAAGATCACCCCCCCTCCCCCCATGATAGATTGCTGTAAGAATTTCACAGGCTCTGGATATAATTGGATTGTAAAACTTTATTGATCACAAGGAATCTTAAGATGTAAGCACATGCATAGACTTAAGTCTATGCCTGCAAACTTTTGACATAGCGAAAATGAAAAAAAAATGATTTAATTGGTTTTATATAAGCAAGATTTATTTATTTGGTTTTTGAAAGGCTACTAATTAGTGTTCCTGATCTTGTACTTTAATTAACATGTGATTGGTTTAAGGGAAGAAAAGAGACTTTTTGTAGTAAGAGTCTTTTCCTTACTACAAACACTGTAACGCCTCATTAATATAGTTACATTTATTATATTTTTAAAAAAATCCTTTTTGCAAGCATTTATGCATTCAGATTCTCCAGTTAAAGCACTTTAACAGAGTTTGAAAACTAAATAAACAGTAAAAAGAGAAAAAAATAACAATACAAAGTGTTTGGATTTTAATAAATAGAATCTGGTTTTATAACATAGCTTAACCTATTCATATTGTTTGGAATACACTTTATTCATTAATGAAGATTGATTATGTGCCATCAAATCAGTGCCATCTCTTACAGACCACATGTTCATCCCCAATCTTTCACTTCATGTTTTCCAATGAGCGCACCCATCTCTGATGGTTGAGTCCATCCTCCTTGTTGTAATTCATCATCTCCTTCTCTTTCCCTCAATCTTTCTGTACATAATATAATTCTGAAGAAAGGTATAATGTGTCCAAAATATGATAATTTGAGCCTGGTAGTTTGTGCCTCAAGTGAGAACTTTGAATTGATTTGTTCTATGATTCATATGTTTGCTTGCTTAGCTATCCATCATATTTTCAGGAGTTTTTTCCAACACAAAGTTCAAAAATGCCAATATTCTTGAATATGCATCTTCTTCAAAGTCCAACTTTCATTTTCATATAGCCTTACAGGGGGAAAAAAAAACATTGCCTGCATGATTCCAATCTAATGAAGAATTTCTCCCAGAATTTCTCATATTACAGTCCCATTTGTCATTTTGTCCATCTATTTCCTGGAACCAAAATATTGTGGGCATTTTTGAGCTCTGTCATAATTGGGTTAGAAATATTCTCTGTGACAAAAACAAAGATTGAAAGAAAACAAATCTTTATTTGCGGCCTTGAGTTGCTTTTGAAAATAATGAAGATGGGATACAAAAAAAAATAAATAGTAATTAAAATATCTATTGTCTGCTCAAATCTGGCTCAGTCCCAGATAGTCTTCTATAGCTTCTTGCTATTTCTGAACTCGAATTCAGGGTTCCATTTCCATTAAAATTGCAACCCTCTCTGTGTTGACAGATTCTTTCTTCGGGTGTTTGTATATTTATTTGCTTATATTTTGCTTTTAACTGAGTGAATTCTTTAAGCCCAACTCTTACATTGCAGACAAACCCTTTCTGGGGAGTAAACGACTGCAAATTTTTCTAGAGCATATCTGTACAACTAAAATAAGGACTAAGACTCTAAAAGCCATCTCGACATCATCATCATTCAGGAGCTACCTTAAAAAGGGAGGGAAATATGTCTTGAGGTTTTTCTGGCCATGCTTCAGGAAACAACACACTTGAGGAGCCTTGGTGGTGCAGTGGACTAAAATGCTGTTAAGCAGCACTTAGCTGCCAGCTGTCTGCAATTACTGCGAGTTCAAATCTCACCAGACTCAAGGTTGACTCAGCCTTCCATCCTTCCGAGGTAGGTAAAATGAAGACCCGGACTGTGGGGGCAATAAGCTGACTTTGTATAAAAAAGAACACCGCTTGGGGGGGGGGGGCAAAAGCCCTACTAAGCAGGTATATACAAAAGTATGACAGCTATTGCTTAATGCATTGTAAGCTGCCCTGAATCTCCGGAGAAGGGTGGCATATAAATCGAATCAATCAATCAATCAATCAATCAATCAATCAATAAATCAAGATTGGTATTTCTCATGATAAATCTCAACATGTACTCTGAATCTAGTGTGATCTGACACGTAAATTTTATACAGGTATTTCTCAATTTACGACTAGTTATTTTACAGCTTTTAGGAGCTACAGTGGCCTCAGAATGGGTACTTTACAGACGTCTGGTAGTTTAAAATGTTGTGTGCCCCCCAATCATGTGACTTCCATTTCAGCACTGGCTCTCATTTATGATCAGTTGCAGCATCCCATGGTCATGTGATTGCATGTTAGGGCTATTTTTTACCATGTAATGCTCATTCAGAAGAATGGGTTTGCTTAATGAATACACTGTTCACTTAATGATTACATTTGCTTAACGCTTGCAGTGATTCACGTAATGACTATTGTGAAAAATGTCAGAAAAAAACAGGAGAAGTCACGTGTGGGCCTCTACTTACAACTGCAACAATTTATTACCAGTTTTCTGATCCCAATTGTGGCCATAAGTTGAGGACTACCTGTGTTTTTAGTTTGACTTTTGACTGTTGTAACCAGAATCCATCCACAGAACTGCTGAAACTCCTACTTATCCTTTGCACTAGGATGTTCTAGGACCTTTCCCATTCTTTCTGTCTTCAGTCTCTTTGTCAGGTTTCGAAGTCGTCTCAGATAAATTGCATTTCAAACAAAGTCTTTGATGAACAAAAACTCCTATTTACTAAGCACGAACATTCTAACTCCGACTCTTTGCAGCCAACTCTGGCTTCCTCAGCCAAAACCCTCCTTTTCCTTTGCGCTCATTGGCCATCTTCCCAGTCACTCTGCCCCTAAGCTACTGTTCCCACTCAAAGGAATTTCCCCCCTCTCATCCCATCTCCTAGGTCAGTGTTTCCCAACCTTGGCTATTTTAAGGTGCATGGACTTCAACTCCCAGAATTCCCCAGACAGTATGGCTGGTTGAGGAATGCTGGGAATTGAAGTCCATACATCTTCAAAGGGTCAAGTTTGGGAAACACCGTCCTAGGTGATATTCTCTCCAGGGAAAATAAGTAGGTGAAGAGTCAACTGTCCCTTTCCAGATGCCTCCACTTCTCCTTCTTATATCAGCATTAGAGTAAGTGCAGTGTGAAATGCTGACACTCTTCTAATCAGTAGCCAGAAGGCCTTGTTCTATGACCAAGCTACATGTTGAAAAGGTTGAGATTGGAATGATTGGAGTCATGTCTGTTTTGATAAATCTATACTTTTCTTTTAACCTCTCCCTCACAAAATATGTTATGCAAGCAAGTATAAAAAAGAAGTTTAATTCCCTTATTCACACATCACAATTTTGTTTGCAATAATTATTGGACCAGCATCTGGAAACCAGCAGGGCTCTAGGTTGACAGGACTGGAACTTCATAGAAATCTTGGAATCAGGGCAAAGCAAATTACAGAAAATGAAAAAAAAAATCCTACGTTGTTCCTATTTGCCCTAGATTCAAAGCCTAAATTCAGGCTTTGTCAAACGTGAAAGTCAACCCAATTATATTTATGCCTTTCTCAAACCAAACTGTTACTCAAATTAACACTTTAAATAATAAAATAATCCCTTGATTTGATAGAAAATAATAAGGCGAGAAGATGTTCATTATATCAAAATGTCTATTAAATATGAATGGAATTTTTCTCATGTGTAAAATGTTGTCTATCATGCATAAATGACTAATGAGATTTTTTTTAATATATAAAATAGCATAAAATGGCAAATGGGTTTTTGTCTGCATCTACTAAAGTGAGATGCAGGCAATGAAAACTTTATCTGATTAGAATTTTGCATAGAACTCATTGTGTCTATGTTTGCCCTTCAAAGCAGAACAAGATCCACTCAAAGCCCAAAAATATAAATTGCACACCAAATGCTCTGTTCAGTATTTAAAAGTAAGTGGATTGAATTTGTAGAGAAAAGTTATGCTCATTTCTTTAACCCTCCCCTGATTCCATATTTACTCCGTCCTGTCGTAGTCCATTGGCTTTGTCAGATATACTGTATCTTCAAAAACTTGGCTCTCCAGCAAGCATCTAGTTTGAATATTTAAAGATACCTCTGTCTTTCAGAGTTCAGAGTTGCCTCCATCTAAATATCTGGACAATTTGAACCAGGCAATCACTTATTCATTTAAATTTCTTATTTTCTTTTCTATCTCTATTTGACCATGATGAAGCCGAACATTAGAAAGTACAATACAAATTATTAGTTATTTTAAAATGAAACAATTTAAAACCAGTTTGAAATTAAAGATATTTTAGTAATTCAGTTATAGCCTGCTTAAAAAGCACTGTCTTGTAAGTAGAGAGAGTAATAACCAAATACAACTTCCTTAATAATGCCCCATCTGAGAAGAAGATTGCTGTTATCATCATTAAAAGGACAACTTTTGAGTATTTTAAAATCTAGACAAGATTCCATAGGCAATGTCTATGGAGATTCTCAGTCATCCAGGTCATGGTTGTCCCAAAGGTGCTTTTTCAAGAGGATGAGAAGCAAAAGGATTCTCATCCAAGAGGATGAGAAGCAAAACGTCTTCAAAGAAAAACCAGAAAGTCCAGTTGCCTCTTGAAAAAGCACCTTTGGGATTCCATAATCAAGCTCCAAGTAATTTAAACTTTAAGTGTGACACACAATACCTTAAACTGTCCCTGCAAAGCAATTGGAAAGGCATTCCAAAATTGGCATTACTTTAGCCTAGTTCTATGCACCACTTAGCAGCTTAGTTCTCACATTTTCCACCACTGGGAATATTCAAGCCTTCCCACACAGTGAGTACATTGTATTAGTCAAGCCAAGAAGCATATCAGTAGCAAAGCCAACTCATTCAGGAATGCTGACAATTGCCACAAACAAACATGTAACCCATATTATCACTTGGCAATGTAGTGAAAGTTTGGGATCAAAGTATATAGGCCAGTTTCCAAGGTCCTACAAAAATGATCCAGAACAGATGGAAATCCCCCCCACCAAGTTTTCAGTTTTTGTTTTTACTTATTTGACTTGTCAAATTTTCATTTTAAGTTAGTATGGTGATAGTATGCATGTGAGTTGACTTGTTCCTTCATGCGCTAATCATATATCAGTAATATATAGCATGTAATATTTCTCTTTCCAGATATCCGCATATTGAATGTTTTCCTTAGAATTACTCCTATAAATGTTATTAGTAGTTGTTAAGTGATTATTCATTTATTCACTCTATTTGTTGATTATAGTCTTATGAGAAAAAAGAAGATTGAATTAACTGGAGTTGGAACATGACATCTCAGACAGGAAATCTGCTGGACTTGCATAGATATTGAAAACATTCAGAACCATACTTGAACAGAACAATCCTCCTCTCATAGATTTTAACCCACATGAGTGAATAGTGCAAAATAATAACTAAAAAACTGCAAAGAAGTGTAGCACTGCTTTCTCTCTCATAAAATGGGAAAGCGAGGCTAGAGATTGTCTGTTCCCATTTCATGTACTAAATAAATTCATAGATTTTAAATCAAAAAGAGATCCTTAGAGTGAGTACATCAGGTATCTGTTCTGCTTTCCTATTAATTTTAATACCAACATTTGTTGCAATGCAAAGACTGATGACAACTACAACACTGAGTATATTAAATGCCCACAACACTGAGGGTAGAATATTGACTTCCTCTTTGGTCCCTATTCCCATTATTTCTTCTCTAAAAATCAATTCGATACTGAAATGTTCATTTGTAGGTAACCTTTTCTACTCTCTGTGATGTTATCACTTTAACCCTGGAATGTTTACTCGTTTAATGAATGGTATGTTTGCACAATACCTTTCACAATTTTAATTCCAAAGGCTCGCCATGGAGCTTTTACTGCCCCTCCACTCCTCTTAAGAAAACTAATATTTTATGCAGGCTTAGATTTGACTTTGAAGTTAATCTACACTTAATATTCTCATTAAAATTGAAATAAAATGGTGTAGTGCTTAACAGTTGTTTATATGCATTCTTGAATACCTAAAGCCTAATGCTAAAATTCTTAACTGCTAATCACTTTTCTCAAAATAATCTCATTAAAGTTAAAACATGTTACTCCAGGAATTCTAGATTCCAGCCTTGAGTGTCTTGAGTAAAGTGAGCATTTATAAACAGCAGACAGGAAGAAACCTTTTCTCACTGTAGTGTTTCTTCCCAAAGCAAATTTATTTCTACTCTTAGAGGCAAACAGCATGTTACTTTTAATTTATACAGCCAGCTATGTCTATTTGTTTTCCTTTTATGCAAAATAAATTTGGAGTATCTGATTCCAACTTGAATCTTAGCTCATAGGAGACCATTGAACTTTGTTCCAGGTGGTAGTTTTGATGTAGATGTTCTCCACATACTGCAAATCACCAAGAGACCCCCCAAAATATCATCTCATATTTAAATGACTCAGAAGCTTTGATCCATGTGAACATTTTAATCTACATTAGAAGGATAGCAAGGGCTAAAGTTTCTACTGAAAGGGATCTGCAACAGGGGTGAAATCCAGCAGGTTCTGACAGGTTCTGGAGAACCAGTAGAGGAATTTTTGAGCAGTTCAGAGAACCGGCAAATACTACCTCTGGCTGGCCACAGAGTGGGGTGGGAATTGAGATTTTGCAATATCCTTCCCCCAGAATTGGGGAGGGGATGGGGATTTTGCAGTATCTTTCCTCTGGAGTGGGATGGGAATGGAGATTTTGCAGTATCCTTCCCCTGCCACACCCACCAAGCCACACCATGCCCACCAAGCCATGCCCACAGAACCGGTAGTAAAAAAATTTGGATTTCACCAGTGATCTGCAATTATAATAGAGATTGATACAGGATCAGGTTTCCTGTGTTATAATATTAACAGAAAAGAATGTACATACAGTAACTATGGACTTTGTAATAAGGGAATGTGCAGTTTGACTCTTTTGATTGCCCAGGTGGGGAAAAAGTCTATATTTTAGGGAAAAGGTAGAAAGGGGGTGCTGTAAAGAATGGATGGTGCCTGATTTTACATGTAAATATTGCCATGCACATATGGCTTTAGAAATACATAAACAGGAACTGATTTTCATAAACTCAGAAGGTGTAAGCCTGCTCTCAATCATAAAAGCACTTTCTCAATAAAGAGTCTGACTTCAGAAAGGACTCTGACACACTTCTATAAGATTATCACTGGATTTGTTCCCACTTCCCACTCAGTGTTTGATTGTGAGAGATATATGAATCAATAACACTGATAAAAGTCATGCCCTCTCTCTTCTATGTGATCAATGATGGTTCATTCAACCATGCTGATCTCCACTCAAAGCAACAGTTACCTTGCATTGAACAAGTATGTATAATCCATTAATTCTGCATCAGTGAATTGAAACTTGCTGCTATAAAGGTAGCCCATCTATCATTTTTCCTGCTCCACAATCATCATCCGTTTTATCAGGGTTATGAGACAGCCTGGGATGTGCAGAGAATCTGCCAAAGATATGTCACTATCAGAAGCAGAAACTCAGAACGGTGGCATATTTGATAAAATATATATATATATAGTAAACTAAGCACTGATGATCGATGGCCCTTATACCAATATCCATTATGATATGAGCTATTTCTTTGTGTCTCATAGTAAGAATAGTCTTCCTTACTATTATTATCATTATTAATAGTAGTATTTTCCTCTGGAAGTTCAATGTAATGTGCTTAAGGGTTTATTTCATTTTATCACAACAACAACTGCATAGTGAGTTAGACTGGTCCGGTCTACCTTCAATAGCTGATATTGAAAGCCTGACTGTTTTTTCCCCCCATTCCCTCTCTCCCTTTTATATCCCAGGGAGCTAGGGTGGAGCCACTCTAGTTTCTTTTCCTAATCTTTTCTTTATTTCCTGTGTTTAACACATATTTCTGTATGTTGTTGAAACATATAGAAATATGTTGTATTTCTGTATGTTGATTACCTCTGTGGCTCTCTATGGGGAGGAGAGAGGATGAACTTAATCTAGCAGGTTTTTCTTTCCCCAGTTGTCTCCCTGTTATTTCCTTATTTTATTGCCATGATACTCCCTCTATGTACTTCATTCCTATTAATCAAAAGAGAAAGGGATTATTCCATTAATCAAAAGAGAGAGAGAGATTGTTCAGAAATTTAACTACTGAGAAATAACACAGAATAACACATTCTGTGTTTCAGAAACTGCAAGATGACAGCTATTGTTTCAATGCTGGAAACCCTGTCCATTTTATACATGCCTGCATCATAATACATCCATTAAATGCATTACAGTCAGTATAACACAGGGTCGTGTTGCTGAGATAGGCAGACATAGAAATTGATATAAATAAATAAATAAATGATCAAACAGACAACATTGCAGAATTGACTTAAGTAAATAACCATAAGCGCCCTTTGATTCAAGGTTACCCATTGTTGTAAAGATTCAGGACTTACAACAGATTCTTTTCTTCATGAGGATCTCAAAATGTTCTATTGTTTGTTGGTAAGTCAAAGCCTACCATTATCTCTAGCGCAGTTTGAATGGAAGGACAGCGATACCAAAATGCTGCATTGATCTAAGTATTGATGAAGCACTTACAGCTAGTCTAAAGGGTGGGGGCTGCTGTATTATGAAGGTCCAAAACAGTTATCTAATTAATTATATCATTATTTAACATGCCCAGAGCTAATATAGAGGGATTGATTTCTGTGACCTTCCTTCAGTAAATGTTTACAATTTGAAATACTAACATTGCTCCAAGATCTAACCGTGCATAATTTTACTGAAATTAGGCAAGGTTGAGTTGGATGCTGCCTTTTTCATATCCTCTTCTTCTTCTCCTTCTTCATTTGCTCTAAGCCAAAGAACTTGCGTTAACAATTAGTCCAAAATATAGCTGATAGAACAGAGGAGAAAGCTACTTTGTAGCTAAAACCAGAGATTTATATGGGTTGTAGAACATTATTTTACATTAATATTACGATATATTTATAACCAGCAATGGGATGATAAATGTGCAATGACCAGCTTTGCTGGCTCCGTTGAGTCACAAGCCATCAAATAGCAGATTAATGTACTAGACATCACAATTCTCATGTAGGTCACAAAAGTCCAGAAAATGTAAGGATCAGCTCTAATAAACTGATACATACCAAGTCCAGAACATTACAATTTGTATCCTTGTTGTTTGCATCTGGATTGAGTTGGATATTGTACTTCATTTCTCCTTTTAAAAAAACAAAACAAAACCAGTATTTGTTACTCTCCTGACTAATATGTCCTGCCTGCTGTTAAAGTCAGCCACCATATTTATATCATTCCATATGACATGTTGTCTTTCTGGCCAGTATGTTATTGTATGGGAAATTAAAAAGATCTTAATCAGGGGTGGGTTTTACTTATCTTTACTACTGGTTCGCAAGAGGAGCGCACACATGCAGAGTGTCCATTATAACATCCGGGTGGGTGGGCAGAGCCTCCCGCTGCTTTTACTACTGGTTCGCAAGAACCGGGAGCAACCCACCACTGGTCTTAATCCTAGAAGATTATCAAATATGTAGCAATCTGTTTCTATACTTGGATGAAGAATAGCTGCTAAATGAAAACAAATGTATCCATATGGATTGCTCTTTCCAATTACCCACATTTCTAAATTGATGTTAAGATGAAATTATTGCTATTGTAAGTTTTAGTGTTTGGCTAAGCTAAAAGAGATAACGGAACAGATATCTTTTAAGTGTTAATTTTTGTTTTGTTTACATACATACAAATCCATTGTGTTATTCCCCTTTGGAATAATCAACCTCCTTTCTCATATTCATCTGTTTCTCATTGATTTAAAGACATGGCTGTTTAAAGAACATTAAAGAACATTACGATTGTGGGGTTATATAGCCTTTTTAGAATGATTTTAATGGATTTTAATGTGTTTTAATTGTGTTTATAGTGATTTGTATTTATGATTGTTTTTGTAAGCCGCCCTGAGTCCTTGGGGAGAATGGCGGCATATAAATCACATAAATAAATAAATAAAATAAATAAATCTGAAAAATGGCAATGGAATATGAGAACTAAAACATGAAAAGGGCATGAAGCTATCTATCCCAGATATTGGCCTTAAATGTAATACTTTTAATAATTTTTGAATTTAAACTGTGATATTTGTATGGTGTTTTTACCTGGCGGTACACCACCCTGAGTCCTTCGGGAGAGGGGCGGTATAGAAATAAAATTATCCTATCCTAAAAAAAATAATAAATTATCCTATATTAATTAACACAGTAAGGTTGATAGGACATCTTCCCTATGCCATATTCTAGTTGGGCCCAAATAATTTGAATTCTTCCACCTATCATGGTTTAGGTCAATCCAAGCTTTCACCTAGTGATTCTTGGTATATGGAGAAGGTGTAGAATGCTCACCAAGCTTAATTAGGTGCAGTATTCTCTGGTAATGTTAAGGCTACTAATAGTAAGTGTTGGAATATTTGGCTTAGTATGATAATGAAATGCCATGTCATCTTTATCTCAACTATTCCAGAACCCAGAGACAGCTCAATTGTAAATGGTATCCTTAGGCCACACTGATGGATGATGCCACCTTCTGCCAATGCAAATATTTGCATTTTTAAAAATGACTTTTGTTTTCAGAAGAAGATATGGTGTTGGCATGCTTTAAGCACTAGGCTAGTTCTGCTACAACCTTTAATCTAGAATTACCTTCTTGTCTGTATCCCACCAATTCAGAGGCCATCTGCAACACTGCATCACCACCACCATCACCACCACCACCACCATTATCATCCTAGCTTGTCTATCCACTGCAGGATGAAGGCCTGTTCTGCATGTTTCCAACCAATACAGTCTTGAGCTTTCCTTTGCCAGTTGGGCCCGCAATACTTGCTGATGTCATTGCTCCATCTTGTTTTAAGTCTCTTTTTTTATCAACTGGGATCCATTCTATGAGTATCTTGGTTCACCTGCCATCAGTTCTGCTTGCTATGTGACTAGCCCTTTTCCACTGCAATTTTTTTACTCTCTTGATGGTAACATATACTTTAGTTTGTTCTCTAATCCATGTGCAGGTCTTTCTATCTTGTCTTGTGATGCCGAGCATGTATCTTTCCATGGCTCACCACTCGTAGCTTTTGTATCGATTGTGAGGTTAGTATCCATGTTTCGTTGGCATATATTAGAACAGGTAGTGCACACTGATAAAAAAACCTTTTCTCTTCATGTATAGGGGAGGTTGTTCTTGAAAATTATGCTTAGCTTGCCAGATGCCTGCCAACCACATTTAACATACTATTCAATTTCCTATTTTTGAATCACCTTCCACTGAGATCCATTGGCCAAGTTATATGTAGTGGTCTACTACGTCTAGTTCTTCTTCAAATACATATTTTTTTCTTTCTTTGGTGAATTTATGAAACATAACCTGGCTCTTTTTCAAGTTTATTTTTAAGCCAAATGGTTCTCCTGCTTTATGAAGCTCTTGTATGTGTTTTTGTGGTCTTCTGCATATTTTAATCTAATGTTCAGTGAAATTACAAGGCTAAATCTAGATGTTCTGGCTTCATCTTGATTCTCCTTATCAAAGAAAGAGACAATGTAATTCTCTTCAAAAAGGCCTTTGCCTCATCTTAAAGCTTCTTCTGACAATTTGAAAATCTGAAAAAGGCTTCTGAACAGGTTTTGGAAGTACATAAAAACCTCTGCCAACCACTGGACCGAAGAGAAGAGACAACATGCTTGCTTAGTAAAAAGAAATGGGCACATTCCTTTGGAATATAGCTTTGAAGAAATGCTTTGTTCAAGTCTTTGTCACAACAAAATGACCTTTCCAAAATCTGTTAACTTGGTTACAGTTAACTTGGTTACAGAAGGTTACAGTTTCACTGTATTCACTTCAATTCAGTTCACTGACAGACCTTCAGAATATTATTTAAGTTAGCCATTTTTAAATTTTTGATCACAGTGGCAGAATATTCTTTTACATTCGAGGAATAAAAAAAAATACTATTAAAACAGAAGGTTTGTTCCCATATGCTTCTTTTGGCACAAGAAACATTACTCTGAAACTTGGAAACACAAAAAGGAGGATTATTACCAGAAAAGAAAAAAAACCAAAGATGAAAAGAAATAAACTTTGCAAATTATGTTTTCAAGATGTCCCATTTGTCTAAGAATACAGATGCTTCTGCATTAAAAGGCTGGCAACCATATGGCTCACAATCAAGCATGACTCTTGCTGTTAAGAGTATTTATACATAAGTGCTTAGAGAATAAATTCTGCTGTTAAATTAATCATGTTTTTTTTTTAAAAAAAAATCTGCCGCTCAGGTAACTGAATAGGAACACTCATGATCAATATAAATCTGAACAGAATTATCAAGTCATTAAAGGAATTTATTTGATAAATCATATACCTTTTTGAGAATCATTCAATCTACCTTAAATAGATTGATATATTTTGTGATATTAAATTAAATCTAAAGTGATTTAAGCTACAGTTATATGGTCCCTGGACCATGTCTGAAAAACTATGTCATTTAAAACTTTTTCACATCATTGAATTATTTGATATTTGTGAAGCTGTGATAACTTTCATGACACAATTGACGGTTTAATTGTTTCATTTTATGTTTTGTATTTTAATTGTGTAATATTTTGTCCAGAAACCAATGATGCACAGATCACTTCTGATGACGTCTGGGTCAGTGGGCGGAGCCTTCCTCCGGTTTTACTACAGTTTCTTGCGAACTGGTCCAAACTGGGGGCAATCCACCACTGATGCCCAGACTTTAGACTTAAGTGTCTGTTCTAAATAAACCTCATTGGCTGAGCCTGTTACCATGCCTATTCATTGGCTGACCTTGTTACCACGTCTCCATTCAGTCCCCATTGGCTGATCTATTCCAGTCCATTAATATTCATACTATGACACACACTTTGGTTGTTGGCACCCACAGCATGTTCCTCCTGATGAATCAGATAGGATGAGTAGAATTAACCAGGGAGATATGGTTCCATAAGTAAAATGAATAAAATAAGAGAGCTTTCATTTTTTATTAGCCTCCTCTGATAGCTCCACTCATACTTGATATCATCTTGTCTCCTTTGTAGGTAGGTAGGTAGGTAGGTAGGTAGGTAGGTAGGTAGGTAGGAAGGAAGATAGATAGATTATGCTTTCACCAGTTTTCATGAAATACAACAGGTCCACCATTCCACTGTTGTATCGCTGAACCTCAGGGAAAAGAGGAGGGAATCTTCAATTTAAATTGTGAATTTGGAGGAGGAAGAGGAGAAAGAGGAGGATGAGGTGAGGGAAGAGGTTAGGGAGCGGGAAGAGAAGGACAGCTACCAATGACTGAAGGGAACAGGATGTTCCTGCCATAGCATACAGTAGCCAACTGCATTGGAGATGTTTGCCTACAATAAAATGAAGCACAGCAGAATCTGACTGCACTTGTTGGGTAGGTAAAAATTAGAAGCACAACTTTGGTTGCAATGCAGGAAAACATAAGAAAATGGTTTCTTCAACATGCCAGAAGCAAGTAGTTGACATTGTCAGGCATTCCTGCCCTGAAGATGCAGTTGGTGACCTATAATTTGGAATGAACTGCCCCCTGATATACGAAACATCCCTAATCTCCGTGCTTTCCGCTGTGCCCTCAAGACCCTGATGTTCAATCAGGCAGGGCTAAACATGTTAACTGGGAATGATTAAAATATTATCTAATTCTGGGTTTTATTTAATTTGGGCTAAACTATGTTATAATTATCAATTTTATGATGTTTATGTATCTTTTATTTTTTCTTGACTGTACACCACCTTGAGTCCTGCAGGAGAAAGGCGGTATAGAAATATAATAAATAAATAAATAAATCCAAGCAGGTCATGCAGATCAATCCTAAAAGAAAGAGAAAAATATACATTGTCCTTCTTATAGAATATATATTAGGAATATGTATTTGCTTATATTAGGAAAAAATGTGCTAACATGTATTTATTTGTAGAAAGAACATAAAAATGCATTACATTCAGTAATGTTCTTGAAAATTATGAACATGAGGCATATAAAAATCAATACAGCAGGAAAAATGTGCTTGAAAATGTATTGCATAACCATGTTATTTAGTTTTAGTATTTAAAAAAAAGGACTGGAAAAATTAGAAACTGAGTGAAATCAAATTTGACTGATTTGCCCAGTAATAATTCTGTTTGCCTTTAAAAAAAAAAAAAGATTGAAAATCTGTGGAAATTCTTTACTTTGGGAACCGAGGAAACAGTGTGAGAAATTTCACTGAACCAAGTAGAATCTGACCTGTGCTCAACTGGAAAGTCAGCACTGAAAACAGAATATATCTATGGGAAAGCCAGTTCCATTTCAATAATGTTGTAAAACAGGGATGTCAAACTGGCGGCCTGCAGGCCAGATGCATCACCCGCAGGCCATACCCACCCCAGCTCCGCAAAGGGGGGAAAACATCACAAAACATCATGTGACAGCAACGTGATGCCATGAGTTGACACCCGTGTTGTAAAATAAGGAAACATTCTGACGCCATTGAAAGAATTCTTAATAATAGAAATGCATTCATGATTAGAGAAAAGTCATGAATTCAATACCTTGGCATACAGCTAGAAGATCCAACTCTTTTCATGTGCATCTCTTTGTCCTTTAGGTAAGAAGGCTAATAAGGCTCTATAAAGAATAATAATAGAATTCTTTATTGGCCAAGTGTGATTGGACACACAAGGAATTTGTCTTTGATGCATATGCTCTCTGTGTACATAAAGAAAAATAAAATACATTCTTCAAGAATCATAAGATACAACACTTAGTGATAGTCATTGGTTACTAATAAGCAATCAAATAATACTAGGAAACAAATAGAACAAAAAATCATAAAAATACAAGCAACATGGTTATAGTCATGAGTGGGAGGAGATAGGTAATAGGAAGGATGAGAAGAATAATAGTAATACAGTCTTAGTAAATAATTTGACAGTGTTGTGAGAATTAGTTGTTTAGCAGAGTAAGTTGTTTAATCCTTGTGTCTAGTTGTTCTGGTATGCAGTGCCCTATAGTGTCGTTTTGAGGATAGAAGTTGAAACAATTTATGTCCAGGATGTGATGGAACCTGTTACATACTAAGCCAAATTGCTGACTGTTTCCCCCTAGCGGAGTGCAGGAAAAGTTCTAACCGTTCTGATTGGTTGATGACGTTGACAGTGCATATAAAAGGAGCTGTCAAATGCGGGAACACTGTCATGTAGTTATCCGTGATGAATAAAGTTACCGTTACATGTTGCTCTCGCCTAAGTCATTGCTGGTCGCGATTCCAAGTATTTATCAGAACCCCTACCCCAAATCAGCTGACCCGCCCTCTGATCTTCCTAAATAAGCATTTGCCCTTTTCTCTTAAGAGTTTTGTTATTTAATTTTATTTAATACATTGATATAATCAGTGACTTTTCTATAGCAATTTAGAATCAAATCTTGGTATGTTTGAGCTCACAAGACCTTTCTTGTCTAGGATCCAGGTCAACTGATCAGTAGTTTCACTGTAAGTAAAAATTCTTACTCATCTTGACTGCATGCTTTTTCTCTCTCTCTTTTGTCTGTCATAGTTTTGTTCACTGTGTTTTAAAATTGGTAAAAGAGAAGACAATTGGGCACAGAGTCAAAATGTTTATCAGAAATTGGGTAGTAGAGATGTTGTTGGTGTTGAAGCACCCTAAGTTAAAGTGAAATGGCCTTACTACAAAAGAAGATAGAGAAGGCTCCACTGTGGGAATAGGACTTGGGGATCAGCTGAAGGGATAATTCAGAGGTCTTCAAACTTGGCTGCGAAAAAAATTGTGGACTTCAACACTATGCTGGCTGGAGAATTCTGGGAGCTGAAGTCTACAAGTCTTAAAGCGGCCAAATTTGAAGACCTCTGGAATAATGGATGAGTTTAAATAAAATTGGGCTTTTAGTCTAAACATATCTTTTTTTTTTTTTTTTTTACTTTGACTACATGCACTTTTATATGTTTTTTTCTATGTAGTTTTTGGACTGAAAAATGTTATATAAATACTAGTGGACTCTGATTCTTCAGAGTCTGGTTCTTCCTACATGATTGGTTTTGATTGATATACTCTGACTGATACCACTTTGCTGGAAAAGAAATTCATAATAGATTTCTTTGACATTGCTAGTCCTATTAAATTCTAGAACAAAAAATAAAAGAAATCCTCCATCTGTATTATATGCAATTTCAATGCAAAATGATTTCTCAACTTTTCTATTCCACCAAGAATAGACATGAATTCTAAAAGAATACAGAAACAATTTTGATTATTTTTTGTTTTTTTTTGCTGAAGCCAACAGAATCTCTAAATACCAACTTGGTAATGAAGTTATAGAAACAATGCTCAGTGTATAAGAACACTATCTTATCCATAAATAGCTTCATAGATTTAAAATTTACTAAACTAGTCTTGATCTAATCTTTATTGTTTTAAAAAAGAACACTTCAGAGTCAAAAATCCAAAACTATATTTGTTTCACCAATTTTCCTCCATCTTTCCACAATAGTAATTTCAGTTTCCTTTCTTCATGGACATTTGCATAGAACCATGATGGTGAACCTATGGCATGTGTGTCAAAAGTGACATGCAGCGCCCCCTCTATGGGCATGTGAGCCATCGCTCCAGCTCAGCTCCGCTGCACATGCGTGTGTGCCTCCTCCCAGCCAGCTGATCTTTGGGTCTCTGCAGTGCATGCATGGGGGTGTGGGGCATGCAGGGGGATTGCACAGGCATGTGTGTTGGTGGAGCGCACACTGGGGGCACATGTGCATGTGTGGGGGAGCATTTGGGGGGGCACGCACATTCACAGGGGCCGGGCCCCTTGCAAAGGGGCCATACACACATTGCATTTTGGGGGTTTGGATGCAGTGTGCACATTTACCCATGCACGCACTTTGCCCAATCGGTCTGGAAAAGGTTAGCAATCACTGGCATAGAAGATGGAATTCATGGAGTCTCCTGATACTTACACACTTTAAAGAGAAGCTGCTAAATGAAAACTAAAGATTCAGAAGAAGGGCTGCCAAATTCTTGAAAGGATTGACATCCCATAGCTATTATTTCATCAATTCATTTTTCTTTTCTCCTGCTTTAGTTCATACATACAAAGTCCCTTGGACTCATGCACCTCTCCCTATTAGTTAATTCCACACATTGGAGGAGCTGCAGCCATGGGCCAACTATTTATGGTTAATATCAATAGACATGCCAAGTCTCCCTCCAAAATGTCTGGAGGACTTTCATCAAAATAAGAATTCGATTACTACACTAACTAGCTACTCACCTCCATCATTTTAAGAAGTTGCTGAGCTCCCATTCTTTAACCAGAAAAATAATAAGGATCCAAAGTGCTGCCAAGCTCTACTAAAAACAGAAGGAAAGAAAGATAGGCAGCCATCTTATTTCTCCACAGAGTGCATTTTGTAATAACTTTATTCATAGTAAGGCTTATGAGCTTATAAATAAAATATAAAACACTATGAAGTCAATAACAGGATTGCTGCAAAATGTGACTTTATAAGAATGCATTCATTAAACAACCATTAACTTCAGAGGACCGGAGAGATTTTTATGAAACATGGTCAACAGATACTGAGAACACCTTCATTTATCAAATCAGTTTTTTACTGTTCTTTCTCTTTTTAAATACCAGGAATTACACTTGTAATGCCTATGTTTCTGGCAACCTGCTATGACTTCAGTTTATTTCTTCTTACATAAATTGCACAGTTCGTTGATATTTATTTATTTATTTATTTATTTATTTATTTATTTATTTATTTATTTATTTATTTATTTATTTATTTATTTATTTATTTATTTATTTATTTATTGTGCTAGATGAAGTTTTTGAATGGTGAGTATGCAGATCTGGATAAGATACTTTAGTGGCAATGTAATCCACATGGGGTAGACCATTAATCCTCAGGTTTGGTAACATTCCTCCATTTGCTTTGCTTTCCCATCTGGAGTGAATTTGTGCTACATTTATGCTCAGTAAAAGGCAAGTGAATTGGAATGTAGAAGAAGTGGAAAGAGGGCAGAAAGTCTCAGAGATGGCTAGAACTAAGCAGTAAGGTTCTTTCTTGTTTTCTTTTTCAATGGTTTTCTTCAAAATTTATTTCAAAGAAAGTAATTTTGATGGAATTCTCATAATGGAATATCACCTTCTTGCTCTTACACATTTAGATACATGTGCAAATGTCCTACCTCCTCAATACAATCCAGTGCCTTGTGACCTTCCTGTCTTTTCATGGTTTCATTAAATTATGAATCACAAGGTAAGGAATCATGGGAAAATCATCCCAAGAAGCTTTTAGAAGCAGAGTGCTCTCTACCACTTTGGATTGGGCTATATCTCCTTTCCTTAGAGCAATTTAGAGAAATAACAACCCACCCAATTATTGTATCCACAACATTTGATGAAGAAATTATAAGAGAGAGATGGCAATCTTGAAACACACATTAGATGATCAACCAATTGCAACTTTTGTTTTAAAACAGTGCATTTCATGTGCGGTCAGAAGTCAAAAATCACATATAATACAGCCCTTTATTTGAATAAAACAGTTCAGCTGAGATCTGCATATGTGAGTCTGATCAGGATAAATTGTAGGGGTGACATAGAAATAGGATATCATAGCAGGGGTGAAATCCAACAGGTTCTGACAGGTTCTGGAGAACCGGTAGCGGAAATTTTGATTAGTTCGGAGAACTGGCAAATACCACCTCTGGCTGGCCCCAGTGTGGGGAGGGAAAGGAGATTTTGCAATATCCTTCCCTCAGGAGTGGAGAGGGAATGGAATTTTGCAGTATCCTTCCCCTACTATGCCCACCAAGCCACCCCCCCCCCAAGCCACGCCCACAGAACCGGTAGTAAAAAAAAAAATGGATTTCACCACTATATCGTAGTCCTTTTATCCTTTTCATTTAAAAATGAGCCTGAGTAGCGTAGGGGAGTAATGCCTCCTACAAAGGCAGCATTTAAGATCCAGCTGCTGCAATTACTTGCGAGTTCAATCCCAGGCAGGCTCAAGGTCGACTCAGCCTTCCATCCTTTATAAGGTGGGTAAATTGAGGACCCAGTTTGTTGGGGGCAATAAGCTGACTTTGTATAAATATAAATATACAAAAGTATGAAGGCTATTGCTTAATGCATTGTAAGCCGCCCTGAGTCTGCGGAGAAGGGCCGCATATAAATCAAATTTTTAAAAAAAACCTGCTTTTTTTTTTTGCATTCCATTTTTGCATATGGTTTTATTGTATAGTATTTTGTGCTTTATTCTGTATTTTGATTTGACCTTTGGACTAACCAAAAATAAAGTTTCTGATAAAGAAGTTTGAAAAGCCATTTTTGCCCAACTCTTTCAGCTCCTGGTACTGTACTTGGCATTAGACTAACCCTCTGATGCCACTTAACTATAGGGTGCAGAACTGCAGGCTGTTATTCATTTCTGACCAACAGTCAGAAAACTGCATTGATTTTTCACTAGTTATATATTTTCTTTCAGTTGTTAATCCATTGGGCTGTGCCTAATTCTATTCTATATTCAATCTCACCAGAGCCAGTTTGGTTTAGAGGCTAAGACAGCAGACTAAAAACTAGGACACTATGAGTTCTAGTGTCGCCTTAGGCATGAAAGCCATCTGAGTGACTTTAGGCAATCACTCTCAGCACAACCTACCTCATGGGGTTATTGTTGTATGGGAAAATAAGAGGAAGGAGTATTAGGTATGTTCACCATCTTGATTTACTTAGAAGGTAAGAAAAGTGGGGGGAGGGAATCTGATAAATACATAAAAATAAATAAATATCAAAACAAGTTTCTAGGGTTTTTTTAAAAAAAGAATGCTTCTTTATTAGCAAAAATGAAGTTTTTAATATTTTCTTAGATACCTTGAGGGCTAGATATTTCTTATTCTTTTTCTCCCTGTATAAAATAATACTCTCTCACATGGTTAAACATTGTACATGCTAGAAAATATTCTCCTAGACCAATTCTACTGCAACAATCGATATCATATAAACTTGGAAATAGCATAAGGCATAAAACAAACAAACAAAAGTAATGTACTCCTATAGTCCTATTAAATTGACTTTAAGGATCCAATTACTATCTTTTTTTTTTAACTCTTTGGCATTTTATGCAGTCACAGTGGCAGTTGAAATCAAATCTGAATGTTTAATCTGCTGTAATTTAAC
The DNA here is from genome assembly GCA_030761175.1 of Masticophis lateralis. Lineage (NCBI taxonomy): Eukaryota > Metazoa > Chordata > Lepidosauria > Squamata > Colubridae > Masticophis > Masticophis lateralis. Next base: position 82,574,977 of record JAUDYJ010000003.1, on the reverse strand, counting down.
TCCTGCAGCAGAGGTTGAAAAGCACAATTAAAACTGCATTATTACTTGGCACAAGACAGATGCATTATTTAAATATACTGAGCAGCAAAAATAAAATAGAAAGGTAAAAAGAGGAGGGAGGGAGGAGAAGGGGAAAGGGAAGCAAAGGGAAAAATGAATCTTATTTGTCTTAATCACACACAATAATCGATAAATACAAATCCCATCTTTGTATCTGACTTTGCACTATTAATTCTATCTCCTTTCTATTCTTTGTCTGTATGCATATGGTTCCAGGTCTATAGTTAAGGAAGTTTTTAAATCTGAAGTGTAATCTGTGATCCCAAAGCAATAATTGTTGCCTTCCCACCGAATAATCTGGAACTCTGATATTTAGTTGTTTACTTATTTCTGCAGCATTCATATCCATGTAACCAATATGTGTTAGCCAATAGGAACTACAATTAAGTTCCTTATGATTCTAAATCTAAGTATGACAATCCGAGAATGAGAAAAAGGAAGATGCTTAGTAGAAATACTTGAAAAAATAATTGCAATTTATAGTCAAAGCTTGACATTCTTTCATATTCCAGGTTTTAGATAGATACATTTATTTTGCATACTTTTTTGGTAGCCTTCTATTCAGAGAATGCCAGGGGTAGACAGAAGTATATAATTATATCATGTTCCATCTGTCAAACACATGTCAATTTCTTATACATAGCTTCTACTATATTCCTGCATGGTCATTCTTCAAACTGACATATAATCAGGGTGGTACTGAAATTCAGCAAGTTATCTGTGCAAATTCAAAGTATTGGCAACTAACAAGAATTGGGAACTGTTTGTATGAAAATAAAAAGTCTCAGATATTCAAGGTGCATATCATAAGCAAGCTATGAATAGCTTAGTGTGGGTATATTTCTATCAATTTATGCAATAGCAATAGCATTTAGACTTATATACTACTTCACAGTGCTTTATAGCCCTCTCTAAGCGATTTACAGAATCAGCATATTGCCCCCAACAATCTGGGTCCTCATTTAACCCACCTTAGAAGGATGGAAGGCTGAGTCAACCTTGAGCTTGGTGAGATTTGAACTGCTAAACTGCAGCTAGCAGTCAGCTGAAGTAGCCTGGAGTACTGCATTCTAACCACTGCACCACCACTGTTCTTAATAACAATAATTCCATATAACATTCCTTAAATTAGTTAGGATCAACCCATAATTGCATCTTATCTGACAAGCAAATAGACACAGTTGTGTATCAAATAAATTATATACTCTATCTTAAGCAGTTAGGGGAGATAATTTAAGGGAAGTCAAGCTCTTTAAAGGAGAGGTGATATAAGCTGAGTTAGCAGCATTTAATTCCAGTAATGATACCTGCTCTCCACTACCTGTTAGCATCTACTTGCCTGTAAAGGAGCTAAATCATTAATTCTTATATAAATTAGTCAGTCAACGACTGCAAGTCTTGCTTATTATTTCTTGTAGTTGTACAGCACTATAATCTGAATGATGATCTACATCCATGGAAATTCTAATAGGCTATATTATAATGAAATCATTCTCAAGTTTACCATGATTGAAAAACCATTTTTTGAGTATTGAAGGATTGCTTGTTATGGGAGAGCTCTAGGAAGTGTCTAGCGTAACTTTTTGCATTCCAGCCAAGATATACATCCCTCCTACAAACATATTGATACAATTTATAAAAATGATAGAGCAGTCTCCGTTTTGATAAGGAAGTTAGTCATGGTTAGTGGAGCAAAGAAAATAAATCTTCGGCCTATTTTTCAATGGTTTCTTTTTTGTACTCCAAATAACTGAGTGTTCAAACATTCAATTTAATGACAACATCCGCAAGTAAGTGTCAAAGAAATTAGTTTATTTTAAAATCTAACAGTGGAATAGTTGCATAATTAAAAATAACCGCAGTAAAATGTATCTAATTGAAAATATTACATCACTCCTACTGCCTAACTCTCCAGTGATTAAAAGACTCCGTGGGATTTTTTAAAATATACTTTTAAAAATAGATGCAGAAAACTGAACAATAAAGAGGTTCACCCTGTATTTGTGCAGGTTTTGTGCCTGCATTTTGCACTTTGTCAGGAAGCAGCCTTCCGTGCTGTGAAACCTGATGAGGTCAATGCCCAGTTGTAATAATGTGCTTTATGCAAAGGCCAGATAACTAAATTAATTTCCTTATATAATGAACATGTTTCTACATCCCAGGGATGGCTGAATATTATCTGCTTTTGTAGTGTCATGTCATTGACTGCCAGAAAACATAGCAGAGATGTTGTATCAGGATGTAATTGCTCTATTTATTACCCTTGAAAGGGTAAATTGTTTATCCTAAATCTCTTCATTCTTACATTACTGTTTTTGCAAAAGCTATTTCCTTCAATATAAGTTGTGCTTCACATGCTTGAGCTTTAACTCTTATCACCTCTATGGTGCAAAACCAGGGTTGAGGTTTGTTGGAATTGCAGGAATAGTAGTCCCAAAAGTTTCTGAAGATCAGTTCCCTCCCTATTTTAGACCAGGAGTCAGCAACCTGTGGCTCTGGAGCCGCATGTGACTCTTTCACCTCTCTGCTGCGACTCCCTGTCACTCAAAATATGTGTCACAACTGCCAATGTGTGACATCCACCAGCATGCAATTTATTGAGCTTTTCAACCCCCCGGTAGGCCAACCATGGATAAATCCAAAAAAAAAAAAAAAAAAAGGAAAAGTTTCAGAAGAAAACCAAGTTTAATTCAACTACATATGCTAGTTTTGTGGCCGCTCAAGAAATAGTCAGGCACGGGAAGGGTTTTGTGGCTCCCAGTGTATTCTTTTCTGTGGGAAACAGGTCCAAATGGCTCTTTGAGTGTTTAAGGTTGCAGACCCCTGTCTTAGACCATGCCTCAACTTTGGAAAATGTCAGGATAAAAACAGAGGGGCAGAAATCAATGAAGCTGGGGATACTCAGAAATTGTTGTGAACATCCTTTTTTTATGAAGAAATGCTTCAGGATCCTTCATTCTTCATTTGCTATTCTTACAAATAGTAAAGTCACACTGAACTCATATACAATGAACTCGTATATAATTTGTCATTTAAATGAGATATAATAGACTAAAACATCAGAGGACCTGGATATATCACATTTCTAGATTAATTAGCAGAGAGGTGTATATATTATCTCAACACTGATGGTTCACTGAAAAGCAATCTCATTAAAAATCATTCATTGCATTAAATCGAACATCAGTGCATTACAAAGCTTAAGATAGCAGAATCTTAGACTTATCCGCTCTCCTTCCAGGTCCTTTTTTCCTCTTAGTTTTGTCAGATAAGGAACGTTAAGCTGAAAGTCTAACATTATCTAAAGATTCCCCATGTCACTTCAAATATTTATTTTAAACTCTGAAATGTTTTAATATAAATGTTGTATATATTAAGAATGGTGCCGCTAGACACTGTTTGCTATACTGCTACATTAATTTCCAGCTAGGAAAACAACTTGGATGGTCATACTCTAAGAATGAAAATACAAGAAGAGAGCCTTCTCTGCCATCACTCCAGCTCCTTGTAACAATTTTACCAGCAGTGGGTGTCACATAATTTTACTACCGGTTTGCCATGCAATGAAAATGTGAGCATACTTTGCTCTCACGTGCTGTACACATGCACGTGGCTTAGAAAACATGGTTAAATAGGATGGCATAGCGCTGGGGCAGGTGGACGGGCCCCCACCCACATGTTACCGCTATCGGTTTGCCCGAACTGGTCTGAACCAGCTGAATACTACCTCTGAATCCTACCCCATAGTTGCTACAGGTCTCTCCTTTCTTTCAGAAGTATCTAAAAACCTGGCTCTGTTGACTCACTTAGGGCTTGCAAAGAAGCACACAACACTGGAGTTAGTTAGAGCCTTGAAGGCCATCTGCTCACCTTTTTCACTAATCCTTCTATTCTTCAGGATCCAATTTGAGTTGGTCCAACTTTATTTTTCCAAGCTTCCAGCCTTGTGCTAGAAAAACATTGTCAGGGAATTTCTCTTTCTCCAGAATGTGTACCTCTGGCCTGACTCAGATTGGACCCTGCAACATTATCCTGTTGCATGTACATTTGCCTTCATTCACATTTTATTCTGGGTTTAACTGCCTTCTATTGGGATATATCAGGAGTGGGCTGCTGGGGGTTCGCAGGGGTTCAGGGGAACCTCTAGCTAAGATTCTGTGCAGTTTGGAGAACTGCACCCCGCTCCTCCCAGGAGCTCCCATGCAGCCCATTCTGGATGCAAGTAAGTGCAGGGCATACACGGAGGCTCAGGAGGGTGAAAAACAGGCCTACTGGAAGTTCGGGAAGGCCAGAAATGGGTTCCTGGGGAAACCATTTTCACACTCCTGGAGGCTTGAGGAAAGCCTCCAGAGCCTAGGGAGGGGAAAATGCCACCATACCACCCCCCTAGGCCACACCCACCATGGCCACACCCACCACGTGACTAGGCCACACCCACCATGGCCACACCCACCCAGCAACCAGGTAGAGAACCTCTTGCTAAAATTTTTGAAGCCCTCCCTTGGATATAATATTTATATGTCTTTTCTTTTTAATTGTACAATGGGAGGGGGGGAGATATTTTTCACAGACACACATAAACAAACACATCTTTTTATATAATGAAGAAAAAAGAAGTGAAAATGGATGAAGAACTGGAAAGACGAGGCAGTTAAATTGCAGTTTTCTGAGCAGTAATAGATAAAACTCATTTTCCAGGACTTGCAATATTTTTCTGAAAGGTCAAAAAAATGAAATTAATTCTTGGACTTGATTTGAAAATAAATTAGGTTTTATTTGGTAAGTTGCTTGCAACTGTCATCATAACTGGAAAAATCAATGGCATTCAAATTGAACAGATTAAGCTTTTTTTTAAAAAAAAAAAGAGCGTTTTTTTTTTCCAATCTACTGCTTTGGAAACAACAAATTTGAGATATCGGACAAAATGTGTCTGATGTTATCATTATATCTGCTGATCCTAATGGTAACAACTTTATTCCTGCAGCAAGTCATATTATTTAGAGTTAAGATGCCAAGCCTCCTGCTGTGTAAAGACCTTTTTGCAGTGATCTAAAGGCCTTGGGAACAACTCAATCAAAATTTCCAAAAGCATATCAAATTGATAGAGTCCGGCATGAGAATTTGCCACTTCAAATATTAACTAAAACCAATTTTCTGGAATGAGTTCTTGCTTCAATCAATCTTTGTCTATTAGTGTATCTCTTCCCGTAAGAAAAATATAACCTCGAATTTATTTCACTATGACTACAGTTGGACCATAAGAAAGGCTGGGCACCAAAGAATTGAGGCCTTTGAACTATGGTGCTGGTGAAGACTTCTGCGAATCCCTTGGACTGCAATGCAATCAAACCAGTCAGTCCTAGAGGAGATCAACCTTGACTGCTCTTTAGAAGGCCAGATCCTGAAGATGAAACTCAAATACTTTGGCCACCTAATGAGAAGGAAGAACTCACTGGAGAAGAACCTAATGCTGGGAACGATTGAGGGAAAAGAAAAAAGAAATGACAGAGAATGAGGCAGCTGGATGGACTCCCTGAAGCCATCGGTGTGATCTTAAATGGTCTCAGAGGATGGTAGAGGACAGGAAGGCCTGGAGGAATGTTGTCCATGGGGTTACAATGGGTTGGACTTGACTTTGCAACTAACAACAACAACAACAGTCTCTCTCATCTCTATACAGTATCTTCTAATACTTTGACCAAACAAAGCTATAGTAAAAATAAAAAAGGTAGTTCTTTATGGGTTTCCAATGTATAGTGAGCTCAGTGGTGGTCCATGGAGAAAAGATACAATGTCCATGGCAAAGACCAAAGAAACAGTGAGTAGACAAATTCTACAGAATCTCTCTAGACAAGAAAAGGATGGGAGATTGCCCACATGTACACCAAATGGTTGCTCCCCACAAAGAGTCTGCAGAACAACCTTCTCCCCATGGTCTTAAGTGCTGGGAAATAAAGGTATTAACCATGAAACTCACAGCCACAGAAGAAACCATTAAAAGACACTGATTTTGCCACCTTGTTTCTAATCGCTTTCAGTAATTGTTTAACTGATCATCTTAAAGCTGTTAGATAATTTTGAAATGACAAGTTTGAAAACCTACCTGATGAATTTATCTTCATTTCTAAAAAAAGAAAAAAAAAGAAAAAATAATTAAAATCTAAAAATTTAAAAGAATTTGAAACAAATGGCAAAAAGCTAAATAAAATTTTGAACCAAGAAAAATTATAAATGAATTAAGATCCCAGACAAATTTGGAACATTGTAACTGGTTTTAGAACTACCATATTTTTCGAAATATAAGACTCACCTTCTGCCCAAAAAAGAGGGTGAAAATTTGGGTGCATCTTATACACTGAATGTAGCCCTGCCCACCCACTGATCCCCGCCCTTCGATCTCTGCCTCCCAGCAATTTACTTCCTTGCAGCAAGCATCAACAGCCCATTTCAGCTTCAGCACAACCTAAATTAGCACAAGTTGATTGTCTTTGGATCAGCCTCCCGACTCTCAGCTGTTTCAGGCTGCAGGGATTGCTATTGCTGCATGGGCCTCTGCTGCTTGCTGCAAGGAGGTAAATTGCTGGGAGCAGATTTTTTTTTCTTGTGCTAATCAAGCTATGCTGAAAATGAAAATGAAAGTAAAGCAGGTTATTTGCTGTTTGCTGCAACAAGGCAAAATTGCTGGGAGGCAGAGGCAGATTTCTTTTTCTTGTTTTCCTCACCAAAAAAGGTAGGTGCATTTTATAATCTGGAGCATTTTATACTCTGAAAAATATGGTAGCTATATAAAATAAACAGCTTTTTGTGGAAATTAAAATGATTTTCTCTACTGTCAGTAGACAATGGAATGGAAATTTGATACCTTATGATTTAAATTGGATGCTAGAGGGAAATAAAGATGCTAGGCAAAAAGAAAGAAATGTTTTTGATTTTGATTAATATTGGGATTTACAAAATAACATAAAATACTATAGTTTTTGAAATATTAAAAGAGATATTTGAGAAATGGGTCCAGAAATTAGTAACTACAATATCTAATAATTTCTGCCTCTATGGATAACTACTGTATGTGTAAAGAATGTTGATAATGAACTCTATATGGGACTATCCTGGAAGAGAATTTGGAAGCTACAACTGGCACAGAATACAACTGGGTGGACAGTTCTTAGGGTCTCCAGGGTGGCCGATATAACACCTCTGTTGTGTGCTGCACTTGTTGCCAGTTTGCTTCTGGTTCCAATTCAATGTTTTGCTTATTACCTTTAAAGCCCTTTCTGGTATGTGTCCTGAGAAATTTTCTCAACCCAATTGGATTAGACTGTCCAACCCATACTGGTAGAAGGGGCATGTTGCAGACCGAACCACTCAAGGAATTTTGGTTGGTGGAGTCCAGAAGAAGAGCCCTTTCTGCCCTGACTCCTGCCCTCTGGATCATTGGGCCCCTCAAACTGAAATCACCACTAACCCTTTTAACCTTCTACATAGACCTTGAATCCTGACTCTGCTAATTGGCCTATGACCCTGATTGGGGTGTGTCATACTGAAGGTGGTTATTGGATTAAGAGAAGTTTCTACCTCTACCCTATTTGTATCTTGTTCCCTTCTTTAATCATCTTTGTTGATTTTTAATGTCAATATTTTAATGTATTATATTGGTTTTTTTTTTACCTTATTGTAAGCTACTTAATGTCAAGATGGGTGGTATATAAATTAAATTAAAAATGAAGGAAGGAAGGAAAGAAGAAATGGCAGATATTGTCAGCCATAAGGAACCAAGAAAAGGCACAAGGAATTGCTTCATAGTACTTTCATTATTGTTGCTTGCTTATAAACAAGAATTTTACCAGATTAAGCACAAATATGTGTAACATTAGATATAATTTGTAAAAGGTTAGGAAGGGCCCATTATGGCTTTCTTTCTGTATACCAAAAATTTAATGCTGAGCTGCCTCTTTGTTTCTTAGGAAAGATCCCTTTCCCTCCTGCGACTCGGTACCACATTTCACCACAGATATGAAATAAATCCTGATGATGTTGACCTGAAATGGGGATTGTATGCATTTTCTTAGCACATCAGTCTATTGATATTTCTACAGAAGTTACTGTGCACACTTGCAATTGCTATTGGAAAATTATGCTGAATCCACATTTCATTATACTGGTTTATAGTATATTCCACTCAGTTTTGTTGGTCTTACTAAAGACCATAAATTAAATGAACACAGAATCTTTAACATCTACCATCTTATTTGCCTCTACTCAGTAAGGGACATGTGAATCCAGGGGTGAAATGCTCCCAGTTCGGACTGGATAGCCCGAACTGGTAGCAATGGCGGCGGGTGGTTCAGAGAACTGGTAGCAAAAAGCCCTGTGTCCTTCCCCCACCATGCGCACGATCATCAGAGGCTTTTTTTTTTACTTTTAAAAGCATTTTTTCTACAACCTCTTCTGACAAAAAATGCTTTTGAAAGTAAAAAAAAAAGCCTCTGATGATCGTGCAGTTCACTTGGGATCGTCAGAAGCTTTTCAAAGCATTTTCTTCTGCAACCTCTTGGCCAAAGTTGGCCACGCCCACACAGTCACATTACCCCCCCCCACTAAGCCACACCCACAGAACCAGTAGTAACACATTTTACATTTCACCCCTGTGTGCATTTCAGTATGGTCTTGCCCTATAGTTTGCAAACTCTCTTAACCATGGTTACAGAGGTGGGTTGCTCCCGGTTCACACCAGATCGCAAGAACCAGTAGTAAAAAATTTAATAGTTCAGAGAACCTGTAATAAGATTGGCTGGCTACACTCCCGAATGGGTTCCCAGCCCAGTCGCTTACCCCGCCCACTCCCAATCTATTGCTGCCTCCTGAGTCCCAGCTGATGGCTAGAGGGGAAAAAAACTGTTTAAATTCTTGCCGCGGGGCTTCAAAGGGCCGCCCTATAGCTGATCAGTGTTAAAAGAAAACAAATGAGTAGACAGGTGCCTGCAAAAATAGAGAAAAACAGCCCCTTTCCGCTTCAGGTTAATTACCACAAGTTGATTAGATCCACGTCCTGACTCTCAGCTGATTTGCTCTCAGCTGTTTTGCTCAGGGCTCTGTAGCTACAAAGAGAGCTGGAGCAGTTTTTTTCCCCCAGCTATGCTTAAAAGTGAAACTGAAAGTAAAGCAGGGTCTTTGCTGCAACGTGACAAAATGAGGCAGAGAGAGATTTCTTTTTCTTTTTCCTCACCAAAAAAGGTAGGTGCAAAACTGCAAACAATGGGAAATTTAAGGCAAAAGAGGAGAGTTCAAGATTTTAAAACACAAAAGGAAAAAAGCTCTACTTAACTAGGGAATTGTAATAATTGAGATACTATTAATTGTATATTGTGTTGAAAGCAGAAATGGTTAAGTTGTGGTTTGGAGGAATATATGGGGGAAATTATTTGGTTTATTATTATTGATAAATATAATTAATTGATTTGTAAGAAATTGGATTGCATGGAAATAATTGGAATATTCATGTTCATATTGATTAATATACAAAAAAATAGTTATATAACTAATTGATTTATATTAAAATGTTGAATTTGTATTAAACAACTGTAATATTACATAATTAACCAATATGAGGATGGATATAAAAATAGATGACAATGGGAAGGGGTATAATATAGAATAGAAGGGAAAAATTGAATTTGATTAAGATTAGAGATGAGGATGAAGGATAATATTGGTTTTTTAAAAAAAATAGATGAGGAATAAATATGGCAAAAAGGAAATATAGAAATTGTAAATTTAATTGAAATGACTAAACACTGTTTAAATTTGTGAACCGGCCAAATACTCTGTTCAAAGAAAACACATTGTATGTTTGTATGTGTGTTTCTAATTATTGCTATTTATTCATATTTGTTCTCTTTTATTCTTTAAAGTTTAACAATTCATTCTTTATCTTAATATCTTTATATTTGTTTGGGGTTGGCTTTCTTCCCTTTCATCTTTTTTATTGTACAGCAATCTTTCTCCTCAAACCTACCACCTCTCTCTTTTCTTTCCTTCTTACTTTCTCTTCCCCCCCTTCTTCTCCTCCCTACTTCCTCTTCCTTTCTCCTTCTCCTCCTCTCTTCCTCCCTCTTTTACCCTCACTCCTACTCTAATTTCCCTTCCCTTCCTTCATCCTTCTCTATTGCTGTATCCTTTTATGCATATGGACTACTCAGAGGGCTGAAAAAGTTATTTTTGACTGGTCCTCGCACTTTTGACCAGTCCTCGAATTTACGACTGTCCTCATATTTTACGTTGTTGCCCTATCTTGTCACCATAGTGAAGAGAAGCAGTTGTGAAATGAGTGACACCGTTGTTAAGAATGCTGCATGGGCATAAATGTGAGGATGGTTGTAAGTGTGAGGACCAGTCATAATTGCGAAGACCTGTCAGAAATGACTTTTTTCCACCCATAGCCATGGCCACCTGGTCACATGACCAGCTAGCCATGGCCACCCAGTCACATGATCTCCAAGTCATACTCACAAAATAAGCCATGCCCACAGAACCGGTAGTAAAAAATTTTAGAACCCACCCCTGCATGGTTACACTGACCGGGGTTGCTTTGGAATAATGGTTCAGCAATATCTGCTGAATCATTGTTGGTCATTCATATTCTACTCTCAAAGGTATAGTATTTCAAGAAGAAATTATAATTTCCTTCCATTGAAAGTTAGCAAGTCTGTATGGCATTGATCAAGGACATATATATATATATATATATAAACTGCACCATCACTGCCCTTTATATATTTGGAATGAGAAGATTGCTCATTAAGCTTATGAATCATTCTGGATGAAAGGAAAATATTTCATTTGGTAGAAACTATTATTTGAAAGACTGATACAAATTAATAAGTGAACTGATTATAATTCACCTCCTCTCAAGATTCAAATTAGGAAGTACATGGCAGTAATATATTCTTAATTTCCTTCCTCACTGTCTATATTTCATCATGAAGGCATACCTCTTAATCGAAGCAAGAACTGTTATGGCATAATGAAGACAAACATTACCTGCCACAAGAATCTTTCCAAAACTAAAGAAAATTGTTTTCTATCATCTATAGCTAGTCTATAATTTTTAAAGGCTTCATTTTATATATCTAGCAATAATGCTATCCTACAACCTTGTTTAAAATAAAATTTTCATAGACTACACCTTGCTTCCACTGAGTTCTATCATGTAAGCAGATTGGAATCTGTTTTTGTGGGTATCCAAAATCTACTTCCGAAGAAGGACATGATATATTTCTTTAGGAAGTCAGCTTCCAAAATCTAGTAAACTTCTGCTGGAGAAGATTCCAAAATTTGATTCCATTGAAAGCAGCTGGACTGACACCCTTCTCAATTTTCATTAAAATCTACGGAAAGTTTTCTATTAGTGACCTTTACTACCTTTTTATGGGAGAGAGAACTAGGACAGTTAGAATTATGGTGTTTCCTTTAGAGAGGCCTATCTGCATAACAAATTACCAATTTAAACAAATTGTGGCTCCCGTACTTCTGAGCAACCAGACTTCCCATTTTCTGAAAGCTGCATGCAATGGATTGCCTTTTTATCACTTTTGTTGTCACTTGTCATTCATTTCACTGTGACTTTCTAAACTGTTATTGTAATGTTGTCTATTTGATTTTAAGAAACTTCAATAGATACAAAATGTTAGCAGCTGTGCAATGACATATATAATTCAGCCTGTATTATATCTGGCATTGAAATGGTTTTAACACATTTCTGACGTTAAGTTAATACTATTTTATTCTTACATGCCATTTAAACTCAGTGACACCAATATCCTGTCATATTAATGTTTTAAGGCAATGTGTTCAGGGCTCTTGATAATGTTGTGTCTATCATAATTTTAGTAAGAATATGAAAAAAAAATATGCAATAGAAGTGAATTTGTGTGAACCACCATACTTATTTATGGGACTGAATGGCAGGACAGCAATAATTCAGCACCTATTGCTCCCCATTTAAATTCCACACAGGAAAATGTTTATTTACAAAATAAGATGTCTAAAATATTGCATATTTGGAGATGCTATATATAACACTGTATACTAGTTATAGCTGCAATTTTTTTTAAAAAAATATTTTAAATACAAATTAACCTTTAGAGAACATACGAACTTAAAGACTACGTACAAAATTGTATAAATTAGGAAAAAATGCGTTAAATTTCTAGAATACAAAAATGTTAGGTGTTAAAGACATTTGCAAATAATAATAATGTTCATGTTTTAAACTTAGAAACAAACTCGCAATAAATCAATTGAATGTAATAATATGTTTAAAAAGATTGAAATGTACAAGATCAGTACTTCCCTACATCTTAATTTGTGTTCTGTTTTCATGTATTGCTTTGAGTGTTTTGAGATTTGTGCCTTAAAAAGAATGGTTTTTGTAATGAAGTTGATTACAATTATCTTTTGGACACTACCCTGATGTTGTAATAGGATGAGTAACAAATTTGAAAAACAAGTGAATAAGTAAATATTTTGAGTTCCGGAGCACTTTTGAACTATAAAAGCTTTGTGCAGTCTTTTTTCCACAAGTAATGCTGTTTTGCATACGGAAGCTCTCCCTCTCTCTCTCTCTCTCTCTCTCTCTCTCTCTCTCTCTCTCTCTCTCTTTTAAAGGAAACTAGAGAAATAGCCTGCATGGGAAGGCAGTGGTAGCTCTCAATTGGCAAGGTGATTTTTCAGCCAAGCATTTCAACTCAGATCTTCACACCATAAATCCCACTGGTTAATTATATATCACACCAGATGTTAAAGAATTATTAACTGTCTTTTGACATCAAAGCTAATGCTAAGCGTCAGTTATTCAACTTCGCTTTTCAGTTAGCTATTTGGAATTTGCGCACCTTAGCTGTTGCTGAACCACAGCTCCCATTTACAATTAATTAAAATATATAACAAATCTAATTTAGAAAAAGAAACCAGTAAACCAATTGAAATTTAATGGAATATAGTTGGCATCCTTACAGTCCTTCTGTTTAATAACTTTCTTCTCCAGTTTCTTTTTTAAAAAATGATAAGATGGTGATAGTGGGGAGGGACAGTTTGGATGCCATCCCATGTCCTTAATCAAGTCAAATATCGGGGGAGTGTCAGTCTTATCTGTGATTTACAGCACATGGTAGCTTGCATGCAACATCTCTTTCTAAATCTGCATGAGTGACATGAGGATGAAATAGTTTTGAATCTGACTTGAAGAAGAAAGAAATCCAATTTAGTTTCCAGAAAAGCTTTATCTTTGCTATTAAGAGTCTCAGGTAGCCAGATAAGTAAAGAGACAGGAAATTTGACAGATAGAATATCTTCATTGATTTGTTAGATTCACGGCTGCCTCTGTGTCATAAACTATTTGTGATGTTTTGGAGCTATACCTTTTGCAATCTTTTCTAGGGAAAAAAATATTTCTGGACCTTAATGAAAAGGGAGGGAGGGGGTAATCCTTTTATTCTTCTGCTTTTGTTCAGCGTCAGCTCCTTCAATGGACCTGCTTGAATGAGTTCCCTATCTGAAAGATGTCACATGTTAGGTTGACAGGCAGCTTTTCAGAGGGTGGCCGACAGCCAATAAATCACTCAGCGACATTTGCGTGTCCTCCCAGGCATGTCTTACAGAATCTACCACTTCTGTCTTCAAACAACATGATTCAATGTCAGAGAGTTTATGTGCTGTTTAAACTTCTGTAGTTACTTCAGAGAAACATTCTTTCTCACAACCCTGACAAAGAAACTTTTCTTTTAATTTGCATGCTTCAAGTCTAACTGATTCTTTTCTTTTCTGAGAAATCCCAAAGAAAGTTGCTCATTTATAAGATGATATAGACTGCCTCCTAGGCAGTTCATGGACTTTCTAGATACAGGATTAAAGTCGTACAACACGATGTGGTTAGGTAATTACACCACAAGTCATTACAAAAGTCTTTCACACTTGTTTATGAAAAAAGGGAGCCATACCAGAACCATCAAAGGCTAGCAGCTAAAATGCTGACCCAGAGTTTAAGCAGATAGGCACCTGTCGAAGGGGAAAGGTAAAAAGAACGAGAAATTGTGACAAATTTTGAAATGAGGGGGAAGAGAATAGAGGATGAAGAGTGAAAACTCTATCTTCAAATGCATTGGCTGAAAGAGATCTCTAAACTTGCTTGATACTGATTTGTTATGATAATGGAAGAGAAAAAAATGATGAACATTGTGGATCTAAAGAAAAGTTGCTGTACTATATTATACTGTGGTAGAAGGGAAGAGAAAGAGAGAGGGAGGGAGAGGGAGAGAGAAAAAGAAAGAAGGAAAGAAGAAAGAAAGAAAGAAAGAAAGAAAGAAAGAAAGAAAGAAAGAAAGAAAGAAAGAAAGAAAAAGAAAGAAAGAAATTTAAACATTAGCAAAGGCAAAATATGTTCCCACACATTTTGCTTTTCATTCTCTCACACAAAGTATTTTTAAAACAAATTTAGATAGGAGATTATAGAAACCAATTTATTTTGGAAAATCCTATTCTTCAAAGAGAAGAAATAATAATGATAACATTAGACAGATATTGTTAATCATATTTAGTGCTATGAGGAAACAAGTTCCAACTGTAAATGATCTCTAAAGCATCATGTGCTTCCTAACAATAATACAATTCTGGAATGGGAGACAGTGGCTCATTTTACTTCAGATACATCCAATATTTGGCATAATATCCCACCAAGTCCTTTGTATCCTTTTTAATATGTGATCATTCAAGATGAATTTTTTCCAGAAAAATGCTTACATTTCCAATTCCCATGTGAGCACTGAAATGTTTCTCCAGTCAAGTATTTAAAATTTACTCTAGATTTAGCAAATTGAAGTAAAATTCATTGGCAAAGGGAACAGCCTAGGATTTGCTATAAACAATTTATGGAACAATTGAGTTGTTACCTTCTCTCCCTCTCCCTCCTCCTCTCTCTCCCTCTCTCTTTCTTTCTTTCTTCCTTTCTCTATTTCAATCAGCCTATTTTTTTTTATTTGATTTATATGCAGCCCTTCTCCGAAGACTCAGGGCAGCTTACAATGTGTTAAGCAATAGCCTTCATACATTTGTATATTTATACAAAGTCAGCTTATTGCCCCCACAAACTGGCTCCTCAATTTACCTACCTTAGAAGGATGGAAGGCTGAGTCAACCTTGAGCCTGGTGAGATTCGAACATAGAGTAATTGCAGACAGCTGAATGTTAATTACAGTGCTTAGTCTGCAGAGCTATCCAGGCTCATCCAGCCTATCTGACCTGGTCGTTTCTCACTGTGAAGGCAGAAACATGGAAAAGTGCTCCTAATATTATTGGAGTGAGGTATGAGGATAGCTGATCCTATTTCTAAAATACCAAGGTTCATTCTTTATGTCTCTGGGACAATCCACAAGCTTGATGGAATTTTCCCTGACAAAATGCCAATTATAGAGAGATAAATTCAACACTGAAAGATGTTCTGTCCCCATCTCTCACACACACACACACAAACAGACAGCCAGGGGTTAAATAAACTGGCAGGCAACCAATTAGTCCGATAAGATGCTTGGCAGCAACCCCAGCAGCAGCTGCTTGCCAAGACCTTTTATCAACAGAGAAGAAATACACACAAATAACAATTGTCCAAGAATAAATCTGAAGCCGAGATGCAAAGTGACTCAAAGGAATTCGTTTTGTCCGTCACAGAGTCTGAATGGCTAACTCACCTCCTTTTATAGCCTGTGGGGTGTGGTCCAGTGAGTCAGCTAATCACGGGCATGCCTTTTCTTCTGTTGCGTGCGCCTGTCTCTGCGACACTGACGAGGGTCCAGCCAAGACTCATTACCCTCATCACTGTCCACCTGTGGCTGCGGGGACGTGCTTGGCTCTGGGCCTATCTCTTGCCCTTCGGTGTCCTCCGGAGGCATTGCCAGAGAGGAGGTCCTGGAGAAAGAGGACTTTCCAACTCCTTTCCCTCACTCTCAGAGTCTGCATCTGCTGATGACATAGGCTCAGGCAACGGAGCCACAACAAAAGCTTCCTGTTTCTCTTCATGTTTGGTTCTAGAAAACCCCAAAATGGACCGAGAAAGGCTTGGATGATAAGAAGAGTTTGAACCAAAGGATTCCAGCGTTTGGCCATAATCCTTTTTAGGGGTAATCATGATGAGGGAAGGAAAGGTCAATGAAAATTGGGAGGAAAGATGTGAGGTTGGACTTTGTACAGTGCTTTGTGATCACTTTTGCTTAGGACACATGTCCAATAAATACAAAATAAAAGGAAGGTAATTTAAAGTAACTAGAGACACTGTTTCTGGGCAGATCATTTTAAAAGTCATTGCCATTTATTTTTAATATTTACTTTTAAATTGAAGCTCCTGAGAATTTCCTCTGTGAGAGTGAAGGTTCATTCTCCGAGCTTGTGGATTGGTTTCTGAACGTTTCATTACCATGAAACATTACCAACCCATAAGCTTCACCATCATCCTATACCCAAGCTACAGATATTTGCCACTATTGCAATTTCCTCTGTATTATTATTTTTTCACTGGAAGATTCCTCCCTTTTTTCTCACATATATAATATTTTTGCAGCCAAGGAATGTCATAGAGAAAAAATGTTATACAAGATTCTCCTTTTCTTTCAGAAGTCACTAACTCTCAAATATCATACAACTGGAAGCATTGCTTTTCTTTGTAGAAGACCTTTACACTGAAATTAAAATATCATTCTAGCTTAAAGTACAAAAAGAGAAGGACAACTCATAAATACATTTTATTGTATAAAACCTATCATTCATGACCTCTGAGGAATTCAGAATAACATTTTGATGTTACAGGAGTCCTGTGATGGAAGCTAGAAAGCTTAGCCTATAATCCCAGGTGAACTTTAGACCATATTATTATTGCATCATTCATCAATAAATAGGGATACCATATAAATTATTTCAACCTTTAATTTCCTCCCAAATATATACTTTCTGTATCTATCTGTGTTCCAGAACAACTTTATTAAGTTTCAAAACAAAGATAAAACACAGCTTAATAGAAATAGAAAAATTGGGAGTAGAGTAAAAAGGGAATAAAGTTTAAAAGTGTCAAGAAAAAATATGGGAGTGGGAGACTGATTTCTGTCTTTTTTCAGCACAAATATAAATATATAATAAAATAACCTCTTACTCTTATGTTAAGACAAAAACATAAAAAATATGAAAAACATACAAAATATATACTTTAAATAACATTACATAAAATAACCTCTTACTTTAAGTTTAAACATAAACCTAAAATATAAAGTATACATACAGTTTCTAACAGTAACAAAAACATGCACAACATTTCTATAGTCATAACAAATCTAATCATAAAATCATAAAATGAAGATTTCATTTTTAACTTTCTCAAGCAAGAAGTCCAAATGTGTTCTCCAGGTAGAAACAAGGATAAACAAAAATCTTATATTTCCTCAGAAATAGTCAATTTTTACATGTCTGCCAGTTCAATTAATTTCACAATCCACTCTTCAGAATTTGTGTACCTTTCCACTTCTGGGCATTTAGTTGCCACCATTGTCATATATATAGAAATAAAGTCCCATGTTTTCCTTCAAACTACTTATTCATGATACCCCAAAGAAAATTTTCTTGTTTCAATTGTCCAGCCATTTTTAGTATCTTCTGAAACAAACAACATAACCGGTTTCACTACTTCTTGGCATTCTTACATGTCCGCCAGAGATGATAAAAAGTACTTTCTCATTGATTACATTTCTAACACTTAATTCCCTTATACATCACTGACCATTTCTCAGAAATTAAATATCAGCAATAAATCATTTTATAAGAAATGTCTTTCAAATTATAATTCAATGAAAATTTCAGTCCATTAATCCACATATTTTCATATTGATCAAACATAATATTATATTCATTTTTTTAACCATTTAATCATACAGTCCTTAACATATTCATCCCCCTGAACTTCCTGAATCTGTCTGTGAACTAGAATGGAAAACATAACATGGCACTTAGCCATGTTAGACTTATATACAGCTTCACCGTGCTTTACAGCCCTCTCTAAGCCATTTACAGAACCAGGATATTGACCCCAACAATCTGGGTCATCATTTTACTGACCTTCCAGAAGGATGGAAGGCTGAGTCAACCTTGAGCCAGTGAGACTCGAACTGTCAAATTGCTGGCATATGTAATCAAAATTTTAAATAACAATAATAGCAATAGCACTTAGACTTATATACCGCTTCACAGTGCATTACAGTCCTCTCTAAGTGATTTACAGAGTCAGCATATTGCCCTCAATAAACTGGCTCCTCATTTTACTGACCTCAGAAGGATGGAAGGCTGAGTCAACCTTGAGCCACTCAGAATTGAACTTCTGAAGTGAGTAGTGAGTTAGCTTCCAGTACTGCATTCTAACCACTGCACCTGCATGGCTCTTAATAATAACAACAAACAAACAAAAATGTAAAATACAATTCCATACCCCATACAGAAGTAAACTGGTTACTTGCATTGGATTAGTACCAGTGGTGAAATCTAAAATTTGTTACTACTAGTTCTGTAGTAGGCTTGGGGGGTGGGGGGTGGGGAGGTAATGTGACTGGGTGGGCATGGCCATTTTTTTTTAACTTTTAAAACTATTTTTTTCTACAACCTCTTTGGCGAAGAGATTGTAAAAAAATGCCTTCAAAAGGCTCTGACGATCCCAGCTGAGTTGCCTGATCAACAGAGGCTTTTTTTCTTTTAAATGCCTCTGACGATCCAAGCTGAGTTGCCTGATTGTCAGAGGCTTTTTTTTTTTACTTTTAAAAGCATTTTTTCAGCCAAAGAGATTGTAGAAAAAAATACTTTTAAAAGTAAAAAAAAAGCCTCTGATGATTGTGCAGCTCAGCTGGGCATGGGAAGGGGGGCCATGGATTTTTGCTACCGGTTTTCCAAACCACCCGCCTCCATTGGCCGGGAGCATTTCACCTCTGGTTAGTACCATCATCCACACCTGAGGACAGTAGGAAAATTTAGTGGTACAAAAAAAGTAATAACTCAGTCATTCAACAAAATGACCTACTCTATCTATCTATCTATCTATCTATCTATCTATCTATCTATCTATCTATCTATCTATCTATCTATCTAATCTCTCTATCATCTATCTATAATGTCAGTCATTTCTCTCTCTCTCTCTCTCTCTCTCTCTCTCTCTCTCTCCATCAATTATCTAATAGTTATCTATCATTTCTTTTCTTTCTTTCCTTACTTGATTTATGGTATTACTGAATCTCTTATTCCTCTTCTATAGTGTCACTTACCCTACAAGGATACAACATATACATACATATGTTGATCACTAGGTTAAGCTTACCAAGTAGCAATTCAAACAAATATAAGCCAGGACAGGGTGCCAGTTAACGATATCCAATAATACAAATATTAAGAGTGGATGTTGCATTTACCTTGTAATCACAAAGCATTTCATTCAGTAACCTCACAAATACACTTTTCCTAAAAGGTTTCCACAATTTTGGCTACTGTACAAGACTTCCGTTCCTTCTATTCAACATCTACTTAATGGTAGATGTTTGTCCTGCAGAAGATGCAGGAAGAAAATGGTTTCTGAAATTTCTTCTTTTGATTGCTTTTCTTTTCAAGTAAATAAATACCCTTGTTCTTGTTCTGATTAACAAAACCTGGCACCTAGTTAAATAGTTTGTTATTTGGCATAAGCTCACTTGTACACATTCCTTCCTTTACTCTGATGAAACTATAAGGACTATAAACTATAAAGCAGCCTAGCAATAAAATGATAGCAATTTGAATTTGAAAAAGCTCAACACATACAATGACTCTCCTGTTGTTCAGACATTCTGTAGTTTGTCATACTTAATTTCATCTTGAGCTGAATTTATAAACTTAGAAACATTGTAATTGAAGGAACAATCTATATCCTTAAGGGGAAATTCCAAGGATAAAAATTTCAAATTAGCATTGCCATCATATATCACGTTAGCTAGGCCAGACACCTGGTTGTGTCACACAGAGAGGTGGGAGAAACTTTGAGCCAACAGAGAACTGCAGTGAATATAAAAATCTGTAAATATTATTTGTCTTTGCCATGAAGTTCAACTCATTTGGAACAAGATGGCACTTAGGGAACAAAAATGTACCAGTGGGCTTTATTTTGTAAAGCTGAGGTAAACAGAGAACATTTTTAAAAATCTCCCCAACATAGATACTTACAGTTGTAATTAACAACAATTTTAAAAATGTCATCAATTTACTTTAGCATTTTTTTTCTTTTTTGTTATGTTTATTTTGGTGCTTTTAAATTTCATTTATAACAGCAAGGTACATGTACTGTATATTACCATTCTGCAAGAAAAGAAAAGATAAAAGATTTGGAAGAAAATAAAGAGCACAGAAAATTGAAGAGAAGAGAGGATTGCATGTCAAAGTATTCTTTCAGTTTATATAGGCAAATCTGTTAACAAATCATTTTGAGAAATGAGCATGGTTAGTCTACTGAAGAGGAGGCCCAGCAGAGACATGGTAGCAATGTCCCAATATTTGAGGGGCTGTCAAAGAGAGGAGAGGGTCAAGCAATTTTCCAAAGCACCCAAAGGCCAGACAAGGAATAATGGATGGAAATTGATTGAGGAGAGATTCAACCAAGAAATAAGGAGAAATTTTCTGACAGTGAGAACTATCAACCAATGGAACAGTTTTCCTTCAGAAGTTGTGGGATCTCCATCACTAGAAGCTTTCAAGAAGAGACTGGACTACATCTATCAGAAATGTGAGGGTCTCCTGCTTGGGAGGGGGATGGGTGGACTAGTTGACTTACAAGGTCCCTTCCAACTCTGTTATTCTGAGACTTTATGTAGATTTTTTAAAAATACATTTTTTCCCCTTTTCCATAGGACTGAGATGTCACAACTCAGAAAACTGGAAATGAGAAGCAGAATTTTTTGGAGAGTGACTTCTTGATTGTGTATGTCAATCATATGGCCTCAAAAACATATATCTTTATGAATAGAAATAATAGGATACCATTTTCTTGTAAAAGTATATTACATCCTACAATGACATTTTTTACCAGGGCAGAGATCAGGTACCCCAGCAACTGGTTCTTTTGGATCCAGAGGCAATAAGCATACCAGTAAATAAAGGGATTTTAAGCTTTATTATTAATTCAGGCAAGTACAGTAGATTTAAAAGTGTAACACAAAAATCATACCTACCAGGAACTCCTTAATAATGACCCCAAGGGTAGTCATTTTTTACACAGTACCCAGCACTAGTTCCATGTACAAGGTCCCAACAAATGACAACAATCCCACAATTTTTATCGAAACCTGCCATCATGACTTCATGGCCCTACTATGGTTAGGACACTACAAAACCTGGCTCTATAAAACCTGACTTAACTATAAAACCTGATTTGGCAAATGTCTCTGGGATGAGAATGGAGTGTTTGAGATTGTTACAGTGGGAAAATCTTTAAAGTATATGATGGTTCTTCCCTCCCACACACAGACTTCTACTTTATTCAGAATCAAGAGTGAGAGACAAGGAGGCCAGCTCAAAATGAGCTCTAAACTTCTAGACTTTTCTTAATATGAAGGAGAAATCAAAATATGTCACTAAACTCCTTGAAATAACAATGGTCTTCTGTGTTGCCACTACAAGGTTATCAGAGAAGAAATGTGATGGGTCCCATCAGCTAAACAATGCTGGCTGGCAGGTCCACAGGGGAGGGCCTTCTCTGTGGCTGCCCCAACTCTCTGAAACCAGTTACCTCCTGAGGTCTGGACCATCCCCACTCTATTGGCCTTCTGAAAAGCGGCAAAGACCTGGCTTTTCCAGCAGGTCTGGGGCCGTTGATCTCACTCTTGCGATCCGGCGAGATCCGGCCATGAATGGTGTGATTGAGTTTTAATGTTTTTAATGTTTTTAATTCTTAAATGTTTTTTATAATGATTTTAAATGCATTGTGAGCCACCCTTAGTTTGTATACAAATAATATCACAGTTTGTATCACAAATAATAAATAATAATATTACAGGCCATTTGAGAACTTGGTCCTGTCCAAATCTCTCTTTCATGTACACACACTGCAGTGGTGGGATTCAAAAAATTTTTTTACTACCGGTTCTGTGGGTGTGGCTTGGCTTGGTGGGTGGAGCAGGGGAAGGATACTGTAAAATCTCCATTCTTTCTGCATTCCAGAATCCCCATTTCCTCCCAATCAGCTGGGACTTGGGAGGCAGAGAATAGAAGGGGGCAGGGCCAGTCAGAGGTGGTATTTACCGGTTCTCCAAACTACTCAAAATTTCTGCCACCAGTTCTCCAGAACTGGTCAGAACCTGCTGAATACCACCTCTGACACACTGCCTTTTTAAATTGCAATATAGTTTTAAAAAATAAAATAAAAATGAGGGACGTTTCTAGAACTTCAGATGATCCTTCTTTATCAAAAATATTCTAAGTCTCAGAGTATTGGATTTCATAATAATGGTTCAAATTATTGATACTTCATACCCAAACACTTCTGTTATATTTGTCAGAGGTGATCAATTCTATCAGAAGGATATCTATTCTGTTGCAAAATAATAACAGCAACATATAATAGGAGGTCTACCTCTCTTTTTCCCCATGTACATAAAAATTGTAACAAATATTTCAAAACTGGAAGATTAGAATTATATTTGGCTTGATGAAACCTCACAAAAGTCAGTGGAAATATTCCATATGTTTTGGATTATATCCTCTTGGATATTGTTTGTTGATTTATCCAAAATTATTTTGTCTGTCTCATACTGATAAAGTAGGTCCAGTATTTTTATATCACCAGAAAAAAAATAGATTTTTTTAAAAAAGATACAGCATTACACTTACAATAAGTGGGGCAGAACATGACACCAATTAAGAAAGCATATTATTCAAAATACATAAATTATGGTAACATGGCAATATAGCAGTGAATGCCTATGATCTTAAAAAACAAATCAATTTTAGAAAGCCATATTTAGAAAGATACTCACTTGCCTTACAGAAAAAAATGCAGTATAAACAAAACTATTACCGCCCTATTGGTGGTATTGAAATTACACATTAAATTATCCCTTAATAGACAATGATGTGCTCAGACAAATTCATGAAATATTTTGACCTTACCTAATTGTAAGGGATGAAGGGATGTGGTGGCTCAGTGGCTAAAACGCTGAGCTTATCGATCAAAAAGTCAGAAATTCAGCGGTTCAAATCCTTAATGCCACGGAATGGGGTGAGCTCCTGTTACTTATCCCAGCTTCTGTCAACCTAGCAGTTCAAAAGCATGTAAAAAATGCAAAAAGAAAAATAGGGACCACTTTTGGTGGGAAGGTAACAGTGTTCCATGCACCTTTGGCATTTAGTCATGCTGGCCACATGACCACGGAGACGTCTTCTGACAGTGCTGGCTCTTCGGCTTTGTAAGAGTTTGCCTCCTAGAGTTGGGAATGACTAGCACATATGTGCCAGGGGAACCTTTACCTTTACCTTTAATGGTACATCATCAACAGGTGGATTAAATAGGAAACTAAACTTATAGACACCAAGCACACAACATATTGCTATTATATCATCTACCTTCTCAATATTCAGAGACTTGAGAAGTGTCATCATCCTGAATTCACAGCATGCAATAGAGAGGAGTCAAAACAGGAATGATCTCCAGTCTTTAGCAGTTGCTCTCAATGAAAAAAAAAAGGTGGATTATTAACCATTGAAAAGGAAGCATTGGGGTTAGGTGATAGAAAATTCGATAGATGGATATGTTTACATTTAGTGTCTCATGTATCTCAAAGTTTATTAGTGTGAGGATGATTTAATATTTCTGTTGATGTGAAAAGAAACCATCTGATTTTCTGAAAAATGAGGGACATGCAGGTATACAAAACCTGTAATATTTTTTTTAAAAAAATATCTTTTGTCTTAGAATTTAAGAGGTTCATTTGCACTTTGCACACTTATTTGCACACTCAACTCCACTTGTTCATGCAAAAACCATATCAAGCTTACAAAATTATTGAAGAGTAATTTCTTCCCTGCTAGAAATGTGTTTTAGATAAAGAGCCTTGCAAAGATACATTTTCCAGCTTTTTTTTTTTTTTTTTTTTTTTTTTTTTTGAGAAAGTCATGGACATTAGCTTGATTTAAATCCAAGAAAAGTATTTCTGTGCGGCTAGAGTAGCAAAGCAGAAAATTTACCATCTGTTGTAAATGAAGTCAGGAGAGACAGTTAAATACCACCACATGCAGTGGTGAGAAAGAGAGATAGACAGAAAGAGAGAAGAGATAAAGGGATAAAAATTCCAACAAAGCCCTAAGATTCTATACGGAAAATCTAATTAAAAATATCTTAGAGAGACCATAAGGAAACCTAGAACCAACCCACAAACATCAAACCAACATTGCATAACTTGAAAATATGTTCAAGGCAAAAGTTTCCCAAGATGTACCTATCCCTAGCTGCACTTGCTCTCAGTCATTAAGAGAGCAGAGTCTAATTTTGTATAATCCTTTATTGTAAGTTTGCCTTAGAACACAAAACCTCAATTACATAACACATTACAAGATGGTGCTCACAACTGCACAATCAAAGCCCAAAGTCCCTTTTAACACACATCACAATGCATAAAAATAGGGTGAGGCTTTAATCACATTGTTGGAAACCCCCCTTGTAACTTTAAAAAAAAAATCCCTCCTGCCTGGATGCTTCACATATTACTTTACTTGCTTGTGCAAATTCAGTTTAGCATAGTCTTTACTCGGGTTAATGAGGACGCATCAATATTTGGATATATTTTTTACCACACATTTATTTCAAGGAACATTTCCTGGAGATGGTAACAGCAAGGGAGGATTGCTATATGCTGTATGTTGAAATGGTGAATGTGTTGAATAGTGAACAAAAAAGATACGGTTTCAGCTGAAAGTAAAAATCACATTTCACAAGAGAGCTTTAAAAAGGCACTCAGCCATACATAATAAAGTTGTCTTTGAAACACCACATTGAC
Source organism: Masticophis lateralis (assembly GCA_030761175.1). Taxonomy (NCBI): domain Eukaryota; kingdom Metazoa; phylum Chordata; class Lepidosauria; order Squamata; family Colubridae; genus Masticophis; species Masticophis lateralis. The sequence goes on along the minus strand of JAUDYJ010000003.1, from coordinate 82,549,832 downwards.
TCCTTCCTTTAATTTCTAGCTATCTCATTAAGATGCTACTAAACAAGCAAGGTCAACTGCTAGGAAGAACAATCCAGGCCAAGTCAAATGGACAATATAATTTCCAAAGGATGTTGAACTGTTACAGAAAAGAGGGGAGATGCCTTTTGTTGCATCCTCTGAAAATGTTTGCAGGAAATGGCAAATAGTTTTGTTTGCTTACAAGTTCCATCTTGATAGCACCATAGATCCATATATTATAAATGAGAATGTGCTAATTTTATCATGCATCAATTTGGCCACTCATCGCTGAAAATTCCACATGAAAAATAACATGAGGAGAGAAGTTAAATAAACACCTGCAATTACATTTAAAATTGGATTTTGTTCACAATAATTATACAATTTCAGCAGTGGTTCCTTAAAAGAAACAAATGTTGAAAACTCTTATGAGTAGTGATGAAATTCATAAAGAAATATTGACCACCTGTGAGTCATTGACTTATAGTATATGGTAAACAAGTACAAAGCTAGAAGAAATATATGATTATAATTCTGTTTCCAGCTTTTCTTGCTTGGTTAGCTGAGAATAAATTCATTAAGTCTGAATTTCAGAACATAGTGTACAGATGATGGAAACAGAACAGAACTTACACAATTACTATAAAGGTGGATTTGAGCAGTTGTTGTGGCCCCGTCCTCTGAGCCTATCCCATTGGAGGAAGGAAGCTCTGAGCATGAGGAAGAGGAGCCAGCCAGATCTCCCAGCCCCCCCCCCCCCCCCTCTGGCACCGTCTCAGGTGCCAGCTGAAAGAGAGCAAAGTAGTGGGGAAACAGGTGTCTCAGATGAGAGTGAGGAAGAGACGTCATTCCTGGACGCACGTCAACGAAGGCGAGATAAGCGCTTGCAGCAGCTGAGGAGACGGGCGAAGGAATAGACCTGAGTCACTGGACTTGAGTCACAGGACCAATGAGTCACTGGACCACACCCCAGAAACTATATAAGAGAGGGTGGTGGTCAATGATCCCTGTGACGAACAATAACTCAATCTGGTAGTCATTGGAGCTAAAAGAACGGATTTTGGCAAAGCTACGTATGTGATTTTCTTTCTGTGAACAATTAAAGCACTTGGCAGATGGTGTGCATATCACTGCCAAGTTGGAGATAAGAACTGTGGTGTGTGCCAAGTGCTTCTTTAACCCTCGACTGGCTGTGTTTTTGTGGGTGTATGTAGAGGGGGACAGATCAGCAGTATGTTACTGTACAAGTCAGATAGAGCCCTAACAGTTGTGTTTATACAACATACCAAACTTGGTTAATTTTATCTAAGTCTGGTTATGACATAGGTGATGAGTTAATGATTCTCTATATTCTGTGTATCCAGAAAATTGGGTTAATCTAGTAATCATGCCAGTTGTCATTTAGAAGAATAATGAAATCCTCTCAGTGTGGGAATGGATTGTGAAAATATCAGAATTTGCAGAAATGGCAAAACTAATTTGCTTGGTCAGGGAACATTTTTTTACAAAAAAAGACTGGAAACCTTACATGGATGTTTTGCTGAAAGAAACAAATGAATTGATAGTATATGAATTTGAAGATTAAGAAAGATGCAGACTAAATGAGAAAGTGAGGGGACTTGTAAAATAGAGGGAGAAGGGACAGTAAGATTTCATTGTAATTATCTTTTGAAAAGAAGGTCAGAAATTAGATATTTCTTAACCTTTCTTTCCTTTTTTTCTTTCCTTTTTGTTTTTCTTTCTGTTTTGATCTCTTTTTCTTTTGATCTTTCTTTTATTATATGAAAGTTCTGAATAAATGCATCTTTAAAAAAGGCAATTTTTAAACCTTCCCCATAAAAACCCTAACTAATGAAATGAATGTAGCCATTTCTTTTTACACATAAGAGAGAGAGAGAGAGGGAGGAGGGAGGGAGGGAGAGAGAGAAAGAATCAGTGTAATATTTACCTTTCAGCTCTTCTCCAATTTCTAGCAGAATTTATATTAAATTTCACTTGCTTTTGAATTTGGGAGTCATATGCAGAAGGCCTGCCTAAATGTAGAGAAAGATAAATGAGGCAGGTTATCTTTAGAAGCAGCAGATACGAAGAGTTCTAAGAATGTTGTTGCTGAATATATTTAGATTTACTTTGGGGAGAAAGTACAAGCAGAAAGAAAACAAAATTGGGGTTTATTACAGCTATCTATTGATTTGTTTTATACATTTATTTATATTCAGAGAGACAGGTTGGATATACATGGCTCACTGGCTTTACTGAGTTATAGTTTTAGTGTTGACATTATTTATACATTAACCAGCTGATTTTACCAACAACATTTTAGTTGCTTTTCTTCTATTAACACAAGTACAGTATACTGTACATGCTCAGGTTTCTAGTTAGCCAGCCAGCCTTTTTTCAGCATCTGTCATACACACAAACACACCCTGAAGTATTCCAATATATTTTTCCCAGTGGTCTTTTATAGATACTATAACAGTTTTTCTAATAAATAAAATCCTTATTGGATGTTTTTAGGTTATCCTCTTAATTTTGTAGTTCTGCATTGCTTTGAATTTTTGGCAAGTCTGTAGATTCCCTTTTTCTTTCTTTCTTTCTTAGTCTTATGCTCCAGTCTGGCTTGCTCAGGAATTCTGGGAATTAAAATCCACAGGTTGTAAAAGGGCCATAGTTATCCACTCCTGCTCCAATCCTCTAGTCACCTTGCAGTTAATTTTATTATTAGAAAGAAAGTGATTTTAGTCTCCTGTGAGATAATCTGTAAACACCCCAATTCATTTCATGAGTTTTTATCCACTGGTTTGAATATACGCATTTACTGAGATGAGAAAAGTCAACACAGGGAAATGGAATTGAAAATAATTTTAAAAATCACTGTGTGGAGGATTAGCTTGGTATAACCCAGAATGGTTAATCTGTTTTGTTATACTTCTATGACTGACATTTTGGAGAGGGGAAACTTTGAGAGGTCAAGCTAAGATGACCTACAAAATGTCAGAGGAACCCATTTCTGTAGTGGAAAAGTGAGGTGTACATTTAATGAGATAGCTCTACATTTCTTAATCTGGAACCCTGCAGATGTGTTAGGAGTGCAATTCCTAGAATTCTTATGAAGCTGGCTGGAAATTCAAGTTCTAAAACATTTGAAGAGCACCACAATGGAAAAGGCAAATATAGAGGAAGAAATTAGGTTTCTATTAGAATATTGCACTACTATCTGGGATGTTGGAAACAGAGTTAACAGCACCTTCAGACCTGGAAGTGTCCCCAGTATAGAAGGAAAGAAAAACAAAGGAAGTCCAGTTGCCTTTTGAAAAAGCACCTTTGGGTGTCCCCAGATTATTATTTGTCCTAATCTAAGACCTGAGACCTGTTTTGGCAATATTAATAGCATATATGTTCAAAGAGCAGGTGGCGGTTGTGGCCAGGAGGGCCTTTGCACAACTGCGGGTTGGGTGCTGGTTGTCACCTTTAAAGCCCTTCATGACTTGGGACCAGGTTATCTGAGGGACCATCTAGTGCCATTCAGATTTACCGGACCCATCAGAGCAGGGAGGCAGGGAATGTTGCAGGTACCATCCCCAAGGAAGATACAGCTGGTGTGACCCAGAAGAAGGACCTTCTCTGTGGTGGCTCCCTCTCTCTGGAACATCATTCCCCCAGAGACTAGAATGGCCCCCAATCTAATACTCTTCCAGAAGGCACTGAAGACTTGGTTTTGCCAGCGGGCCTGGGGAACCCAGATGGGGATGAAGCCCATTAAATGTCTCGTGTGATCTGCCATCACTGGGTCAGGGGGTAGGTGTGATTTTGTTATATTGTACTATATTAATTTATTTGATTCTTTTTGTTAGTTTTTATTGTTTTAAATGTAGTTTTATATTCTTTAAGCCACCTTACAGAATGGGCAAATAGGCAGCAATAAATTAAATTAAATTAAATTAAATTAAATTAAATTAAATTAAATTAAATTAAATTAAATTAAATTAAATTAAATTAAATTAAATTAAATTAAATTAAATTAAATTAAATTAAATTAAAAAATGGGGAAGAAGTTGAAATACTTTGCAGGTTTCAAACATGTTTGTCAGCTTATTAGGCAATGGTTAGCACCCATAAAATTTTGATTGAAAAAAAAATGGTATCACGTACATTTGTCACAAAATTATAAAGCTACATAAGGGTTGTATAAATTTTTTTCAAAAGTACACCCTTTCAAACTTTTCCTGTCTTTAGATAATGGATAATTGTCTTCCACAGGCTGGAAAAAGACACAGCAGCTCTAATTATTCAAGAACCAAACATACATTCCCGCATATCATCAAATAAGTCTCTTGGATGACTTAGTTTTGGATTATTGGTATTTAATTTTGCATCAAAAATGTATTATTTCCCCTTCAGTTTCTTTCCTTTGGGTAGACCTATCTCAGAATGTCCTTTTGAATCTTGCATCTTGTTCCTAGATTCCTGTTACCCCATTTGTCTTTCTGATGAAGGATCGCATCCTAAACTTTGAGAGCTGAGGATGAGTTTACTGCTTACTGCTACAATCTACCACTTTAGGACAATTACAATTATTAAGAAAAGTTTCCTATAGCTGGATTGGCAAATATTATATGTGCTTGGTAGCATTTAGCAGCTATTTTGTTGATGATGTTGTTTTTGTTTGGAAGGGAAGATGCATTAGTAACTAATATTACTAATAAGTTTGAACTGGTGTATTAAGCACACACACAAACACACTGTTTGTTTACTGTCATTGAAACTAGTAGCTATTGTTATATTGAGAACATTAAAGTTAAACCTGAGTCAATTCAGCTATAATACACTGGAAAAACTGTATAGCGGTTGATTTTCGTTGTTGAATAACATCCATATAAATTGAGTGCCAACAATTTCATGGATGACACATTTTGGAAGGAAGGAAGATTGTTACGGGTTAAAGTGCTATACCTGTTTATTTCATGGTAAAGCCCATTGGATTCAGTAGGTCTGACCTGAATACAAGTACTATACACTTAAGGTGGTAGTCTTCAGCAATATTTATGTTAGATTCATATTAATGCAAAACATCTCAAGATTTATTAAATTTTTGACCAGATTTGTGAGTAAAATGGAAACTTCTCATGCATACATTGTGTATTGATAGCATTCAAGATGACTTGAACAACAGATCTGGCCCAAAAGAAATTATATGATTAAAAAAAAATGTGTTTTAAAGCCATTTATTTTTTTCAAGATTTCTGTTGTAAAGATATGAGGTAAAATTTTCTCTACTGATAGTAGAGCAAATTTAGAGATACTTACCTCTCGAAGCAATGATCCTATGAGTTATGCTTGCTATGTAATTGAAAGTTAGTGTGTCCACATTTTTCTTTTTAAAAAGAAGACTTGAATTAGTACTGTAAATAGGAATTGTTGTTGGGAATAAAATTTATGCATAAAAATGCTAACTTGTCTTTCAGTTTCTAGGCATTTCTATAGAAGTATAGGATTTCCAAAGGATGTAATGATTTTTGTAAAGTTTTGGAACAAAAGTAATAAAAAGATTTTGATCAAGATAAAATAATGTTAGAAATGTAAAATGACATTTTGATTCTTATCTTGAGTGAAATTAAGACTATTTTAAAAGTTTAGCTAAAGCAACCTAATATTTGTACCTTTTTAAAATTCTATCCAGGACTATACATTAGGAAACATTAGAATAGTTTGACAGAAATAGAATATTGCAGCTTTCAACAAACAGAAGTAAGAATTATTGATTGAACCATTAAACTGAAATATATTGTATTTGTGGCCCTGTTTACTAGCTTTCATTTTTAAAGCACTTTTTATTGTCTAGTGGTAATGATTAGGCATAATTATGTTAAGGTCAAACAATTCATTTAAATCAGACTTAAATTAAATCTTGGTTGGTTGATTTTAATGGGTGATTATATATTTTATGTTTATTTTTCCCTCCCTTGGAATTAAATTCTCTCAAGGGTAAAACTCACCAACCTAGCTTCTTCTGCAACTCGCTCTTTAAACTCTGCTTTGAATGCCACTATGTATAAAAGTGATTTGAGTCCACATTCAAAATTGAGAACCATACTGATACGCCACCAATTCACCTTGATTTTGCAGTTCATGAAGTACAGCAATGCATGAAAGTCAACTAATTGTTAATTTCTAATATTTCTAATACTACTTAATCAATCAATCAGAATAGAGCTGAAAGGGACCTTGGAGGTTTTGATCCTATACCATTTCAGATAGATAGCTGTCCAATCTTTTCTTAAAACTTCCAGTGATGAAGTACCTACAACTTCTGAAGACAAGCTGTTCCACTGGTTAATTGTTCTCACTGTTAGCAAGTTTCTCCTTACTTCCAGGTTGCTTCTTTCCTTGATTAGTTTCCATCCATTGTTTCTTGTTTTGCCTTTTGGTGCTTTGGAAAATAAGTTTTCTTTGTGGCAGCCCCTCAAATACTGGAATATTGCTATTATGTGACCTCTAGTCCTTCTTTTCTCTAGGCTAGCCATATTCAATTCCTGCAACCATTCTTCATATGTTTTTGTCTCCAGTCCCTTAATCATCTTAGCTGCTCTTTTTCACACTTTTTCCAAAGTCTCAACATCTTTTTTGTAATGTGGTGACCAAAACTGGATACAATATTCCAGGTGTGGTCTTACTAAGGCTTTATAAAGCTGTACTAATACTTCATGAGATTTTGATTCTATGTCTCTGTTTAAACAACCAAGGATTATATTAGCTTTTTTGGCTGTTGCCGCATACTGCTGGCTCATGTTTAAGTGACTGTCCACTAGAATTCCAAAGTCCCTTTCACAGTTACTGTTTTTGAGCCAGGTTTCACCTAATCTGTACTTTAATTTTTGGGATTTTTTTCTGCCTAGATGTAAAACCCTGTTTTTCTCCACATTAAATTCCATTTTGTTGCATTGTTCAAGTCTGTCAACATCTTTTGGATCCTGAGTTTGTCTTCTGGGGTGTTGGCTATTCCTGCCAGCTTAGTGTCAACTGCAAATTTGATGAGTTCCCACCACATATTTTGTTTCTGGGCTGTGAATAAAGAACATGGGCAGTTGCTTGAACCAGAAATGAATGTTGTGGTCCATAGCCTGCAGAGCTGGCAGCAGAGTCGGACAGTAAGGAGGTTGGGGAGGAACATGGGCCAGTCCTGGAGTCTGCGGAAGGCTCGGACGAGGGCTCTGTATTGGAGGCAGAGAAAGGACCATCTGGGAGGTACATTCTGCCTCCAGAGCCTCCAGAGTTGGACCTCAGTGAGGCAGAGGAACAGGGGGAGCCAGTTCCCAGTGCATGCATGCGCAGAGCTGCCAGAAGGCAAGAACAGTTAAAACAAAACTATGCATCTATCTAGAAACACAATGCATAAGTGCACTGAAATTAAACTTAAACTCGCAATGCAAATGAATCCAGAAAGATGGGAAAGAAAGAACAAATGATCAGCTTCAACCCTTTAGCAGATTAAAAACCTGAGCAGAGCTAACAGAAAAGAATCTCTCCCGAGTCCTGAGCTGCTAAATTAGAGCAATGATGGGACACTAGAGCCCCATTCAGGTTCAAGCAAATGCAGAATACTCAACTCATGAATGCACCAGATAGCCCATCTGCCATTCATCGGTGTCATAATAATGATGCTGGTTTCTTGCAGTACTGCACATTCAAGCACAATGTCAGTAAATGGAAGATCTATCAAGCAGGTGATTTTTTTTTCCCAAATGTTTAGGCATCTATTTCCAATTCTGTTCCTACTGGGGCTTCCAGCATTAAAGACAGCCAAGACACTAAGATGAACTTCAGAAAAAGCCCCAGCATGATTAAAAACAAACAAACATCTAAGCTAATGAGACTTATTTTCTCTGGCACTAGACAGATTTCTTCATGCAAATATTTCCTTCAGGCTGAATCATAACTGAAGCCATTTGTTCTCATCAATGTACTGCCAAAGCAATTTGAAATCTTTTTTTAAGTATTTATCTTCTCTGCTCTTTCAATAGGTGTCAGGTAGGATCCAGAGGTGAAATGCTCCCAGTTCAGATATCGCCATCCAGTAACAATACCGGCAGGTGGTTCGGAGAACTGGTAGCAAAAATCCATGTGCCCCTCCCCCCCCCATACCCAGCTGAGCCACACAATCATCAGAGGCTTTTTTAAAAAAAACTTAAAGCATTTTTTCTAGAACTTCTTCGGTGGAAAAAATGCTTTTAAAAGTTAAAAAAAAAAGCCTCTGATGATCCCGCGGCTCAGCTGGGATCGTCAGAGGCTTTTAAAAGCATTTTTTCTACAACTTCTTCAAGAGGTTGTAGAAAAAAATGCTTTTAAAAGCCTCTGACGATCCCATCCCAGCTGAGTTGCCTGACCGGCAGAGACTTTTAAAAGCATTTTTTTTACAACTTCTTCAGCCAAAGAGGTTGTAGGAAAAATGGTTTTAAAAGTTAAAAAAAAAATTGGTCACACCCACCCAGTCACATTAACCCTCCCCAAGCCATGCCCACAGAACCGGTAGTAACAAATTTTACATTTCACCAATGGGTAGGACCACATTTTAAATTAGAAAAGACTTTTTGATGGATTTCTTATAGATTGGGGTTTGGGCCACATTGACACTAAATCTGAAGGATATTCTTTGGACAGATGTCAAAAAAAGGCAAGATGGGAACCATAACTACTGTGGTGGAAATCCCACCCCTTTTTTATATGTGTTGTGGGTAATGCATTAAAAAGGGATAGAGCTTTGATCACATGATTACATCCTCCATCTTGACTTCTTTAACCACCTACCAGATCCTTTGCAGCATCTCTCTTCCCTGTATTCTTATTTATAACAATCCATTATGGGTATATGCTAAGAATCCTCTAAATGGCTTTCATTACTCAGAAGAAACCTGAATCACTTATTATATACTTTGGGACTTATTGTATTAAGCATAGCTTAATTATAAAGTATAATCTGTCCAAAGTCCCAATGTTTACTAAATATTGTAAAAATAAAAATAGATGATGAGTCAGGAGGAAAAAATGCTCACATATAAACATTGAAGGTTAATTCAAATGCAAAATACAGTCTGGGAGGCTGAACAATGAAAGTAGGCAATTGGTTCAGCTAATTGCAGTCAACACACCATCTCAAGAGACTTTACACACAAACACACAGAGACACACGGGCAGGTTTTCCATTTTCAGCTATTCAGGTTTATAAATCCAAGTCTTTTACTCTTGTTACCTCTGAAATTTCTATTTTCAGCTCTCTATTGGAAACTTTCAGTATAGTTTCTTTAGAATGAATTTAAGTTTATTACCCCTTGAAGAAATGAGTTATGTATCTGGAGATATCATTCAGGGTACCTTCTCATCTTCTGAAAGGGAAATCCATGCCTCCATAGTTCAAGTATTCTCAATTTTTCTCCCTCCTCTATTAAAGGGATTAGATTCAGGTATTTATTTATTACCTTTATATGACCACCCATCTTACAGAAAGTGGACAATGTACAGAGAGACAAAAGAACAAAAACAAAATACTGTATATACAAGAGCAAAATATATACAAAATAAAACATATTTTAAAAATCAGGATTAAAGATGGAATATTATTAAAATTAAAACACAGAAACCCAAGTCAGAGAAATTGAGTATATCCACTTAGCAGTGGAGACATCTAAATATTTTTCCAATCTTCCTAGGAGCCACAGGCCTGGTGACCTAACCAGGTCTTAAGGAACTTCTGGAGCATTAAGACAGATGAAGCTATCCTAAATTCATTCATTCTCTCTCTCTCTCTCTCTCTCTCTCTCTCTCTCTCTCTCTCTCTCTCTCTCTCTCTCTCTCTCTCTCTCTCTCTCTCTCTTTCTCTCTCTCTCTCTTTCTCCATGTGTATTGTGCTACAGAAGATCTATTCCTGGTAACCCCAAATTTGCCAAATGTCTCTGGCAAATGGAACCCGCAACATGCATTCGCTGCCAGATCTAATGGGTCAAGCTGATGTAATCAGGGAGAGATGGTCCCCTAATCCTCCAGTCCTATGCCATAAATGCCTTTAAAGATTAAAATCAGTATCTTGAATTGAATCAGAAAGCAAATCCACAGGTAATGCAGTTTAGAGCAGCGGTATGACATGTGCTGTTCCAGGGGCACACATATTTGCTCATGTAGCTGCTTTCTGTACCATTTAGAGCTTCTGAATACTCTTCAAGAGCAGTTTCATGTAGAGGGTTTCTACCTGATGTTGCTGTCACTTGGTACTACTACATCTATTGCCACTGCTGTCTTCTGATATTTGTCTACTACTACAAATGTCTGGTTGATTAGCCAGTACCTGCTTGTCTGTATGGATCTGGATCTCTTAAAATTTTATATATGTTGGACTCTGTCTGAGGCCTCTCTGCATTGTCTGCACCTCGGGTGTAGTGTGATAGACACCTACTTCTATAGATTTGGTGCTTAGTGCCTGATATTATGCTCCCATGACTAGTGCCTCATTGCTGTCTTTTAGTTCAGTCCTTTCCAGCCTCAGCTATCTATTGATATTATATCCAATGCAGAATTTTGCCTTGCCATGGCAATTTCTCTGCTTGATCTTCCTTCCATGTCTTCCCCTGTGCAGAAATTCTCTCAGCAGTGTGTACCTGGTCAGAATGTCTGCTATGTGGCCCTTTGGTAATTCCACCAGATCAGTCTTAACTGACTATCATCTAGCCATATATCTCCAATCCACATGATATCCCAATGTCCTCATTGTAGATCCATGTCAGATAGTTCAGTGAATTAATGTCTCAGTTACTCTTAGCACACAGCATAATGTCATCCATGTAGAGAAGGTGGTGATGGTAATTCCACTCTTGAACTTATATCCATATCCAGTCCTTGAGATTATCTGGCTAGGCAGTTCAAGCCTATGCAGAACAACAATGGGGACAGTGCATCACCTTGGTATATACTACATTTGATGGCCACTTATGCTAGCTGTCTTGAGTTGACTTCTGGTGTTTTTATTTTATTTATTTTTTTAATTTATGAACTGCCCCTCTTCCTCAAAGAGGGATCCTGTGGTCTTTCACAATCCCATTAAATTATTGAGGAAGGTCCTTAGTGTCACGTTGACTTTATGTAGCACCAGACATTCACATATCCATGTGTGTTGCACTGAATTGTAGATTCAAATTGTTCTCTCTAGACCTGGATTCTTGGATGACTGCTCTGTCTTTTATGATGTTGTTCCTAATGCCCTTCTGAGCTGTGCTTATTTAATGGCCCATATGTTCATGTAGCTTGGTGACTATGGTGCCTGACAAGACTTTCAGTGTTTTGGAGAGACAAGTTTTGACCAGTAGTTGGCCAGAGCTGTTCTGTGAGTCTTTAATGATCAGCACTGTCCTTCCTTGTGTTAGCCAGTCTGGACGGAAGCCTGTTTCTAGCAGATGATCTGTACTACTAAGTGTTCATGCAATGCTGTTAGTTCATTTAGCCAGTAAGTGTGGATCATGCCCGGCCAGGTGCTGCTACATTTATAACATAGAGCACTATGATGGTGACTGGCTCCTGTTCTGGAGATTGCTGTGGTCTGCTCTCAACTTCTGTAGCCACTTTGCAATGTTGTCATGTTTCTCTTCTTTCTCCTGTATGTTTTACCAGCACGGTTCAGTTTCTTCTATTGATGGCTATGTAGCTCAGAAACGTGTTAGTTATTTATAGCAAAAAAGTACTTAGGAATGCACTTTGATATAATATAGCAGCAAGTTGCATTAATGGAGTGAGAAGGTGAATAAACTTCTTTATGAAATTCTTCTCAACAGTCTTCAGCAATTGGCTCCCATTTTCTCCCAGTTGTAACATTAGTCCATAAGCAGTCTGGAAAAAACACTGTGTTTTGCTTAGTGATAAACAGGAGTAGAGAAGAACAGCCAAGGAACAATTATCTCTGAACTCAGATTAATAAGATTTATTAACATAAAGGCTGAAGTGAGAATACTTCCAGCCAGTAACTGTTGCACTCAAATGTGGAACTGGACTCAAAAAAGGCAAACAAAAGCTGTTGATTATGGCTTTCTTTCTCTCATACTTTTGGTTTAATGGGAATGCTGAGAAGGTGAGCCCATCTGCACCTGGATTTTGTTTATATGGCAGTTACTAGTCATATTAACAGAGAGAGGTACTTCTCTTACTCAGTGGGGTATGTAAAAATGGTATTCATTTTTAATTATGTATGTGGTTTATCAAATTCATAATCTAGTCCAATCCAATAACATTATCCAATTATCCCAGCAACCACGATCAATTTTAGATAATCAGAATTCAATATTTTTTTTAAAAAATGGATAATGTTAAACCTTGGTGAAATAGAAAACTAAATAGCCCAGCCAAAAAAAAAAAATCTACTTATTGTGACTGATTTTCTTGAAAGCAAGCAAGGTAGATAAGATCTTAATCTCAGGGAGAGAAAAATGTTCTTCAGGGTTGAGGCTACAACTGATACAGCTTGTTCCTCAGTATTTGTTGTACACAGAAATGGCATGAAACGTCTGGTAAATGACAAAAAAATTGATGGAGACATAGAAAGACAGATGTTACCCAACAGTTGGGCACACCATTTGTATTGAGTATTCATGGTAGGATCTCACATGAACATAGCTTTGGCAGCATTTCTTGACTTCAAAATAAACTCCTTCCTCTTAGCTGTTATAAGCTATCTCCTGCTCAAACAGATGCTCTTTTGCCGAGCGGTCACTTAAAATGGGATTTGTAATGTTATCTCTTTGTGAGGAAAAAAAGGAGATTTTACTGTACTTTTGCACCTGATTAGAAATCAAGGAAAGCAGGCATTCATAACTGTTGTCAAGGAAACCGACAAATTGCTTGCTTCTTGTGTGGTGTCATGCTGATGGTTACATCAGATATCCTAGACTACCGGTAGTTATAATACAGGTATACATTGTAATGATTGATTGGTTTTAAGAATGTGGCCAGAAGTGTAGATTCAACTAAATATTCAAAATAAGTTGTAATAAACATTCAGGAATTTTAAAAATATCAGAAATACAAAAAAGCTAATAAATGCTGCCAGTAATGTTTTCATTTTGACATTTTATGGCATATGTATTCTTCTTTCTCTTTTTACATATGTAAATTTAATTGCAATGTGTCATACAGAATCAAGGTTTGGGTTTCCAAGGCTAAATTTAGCTGAACAAACTACCTTCTGATTTCGCTCATTAAACAGACTTTCCTCCCAAAGTGCTTTGGCTGTTAATATGAAAGGAGAATTTCACTGCTGACCTACTTTCTGATCTTATTAGTTGTAAGCAATTAAAGTACTAATTGACAATTAGGTAGGTATGTCAATTCTCTTGACTCATATTTTAGAAAGTCATTTACCAAGGCATTGTCTCAGTCTCACTAATACAGAGAACAGAAAGAACTAGTTATAAGCCTAGAAAAGCCTAGTCTTATTAACATATTGGCTAATTATGGTACAAACAATATATGATCAAACCATTTCAGAAAAAAATCAGCTCAAAATCCTTAGCAATTTTTAAACTTATATTTCTGTGTTATTTGTCTAGCTTTTTTATGCACAGTAGCAGCAACCAACTAAAATGGAAAATGAATAGAAAAATAATAAGTATCAGTAAATGGGTACTTTAGTGGTATAGACAAGGAAGAGGAAAACCTATCATTTTCAATATTTAATTTGTATTTAGCCTCTCTTAGCATCCATTCTTAAATGGAACTCATAATGATCAACTGCTAACATTCTTTCTCCCTCCCTCTTATTTTTTTTTTTAATAACTCATGCAAGAGGTCTCTCCTAATTTCTTCCTTCTTTTTACAATAATTTTTTGATCACACAGTATGACAGCACAAAAAAGATGAAACAGAAGGAAGATGGAGACAAGGGCTTATACCACTCTGAATATCTGCAGAAGCTTTTCAAAAGTGCAAATGGAAAAAGAAACACCAGCACCGACTAAAGTAAAAATCACCTTCACTTTTGTATCTATTTTTTTCTATTCACTCTGCTTTAAACCTATTCATTGCCCAATATATATTAATTTCCACAAACAGGATGTAATCAAAGAAGTTTAAATCATTTGGCACAACCTTAACCATTCAAACAAAGATAATAATTAAGGTAATAAATAAGGTTGTTCTAATGGAATGTGGGAATGGCCTTGGGAGGCAGGAGGAAGAGCCATAGACCATTGGCAATGGTCAGATCAGAGGCAGATGAACCCCCAAAAGGAATGGGGGAGTGACAAACATCTCAGAAGGGGTTTTCTGTACTTTCTTTGAATGTAAAGGCAATTAAGAACAAATGTACTTTTAGACTTACAAGAGTTTTTTAGTATATCTTGCGATGAAGATAGAACTAGCATTCTTGATTGTACTTGTTGTCTGGACTGCCTTGCAAGGCTGACAGTTGTTTTGGAATGGTAACCTTACTATTTCTTCTATCCTTCTTGCCTACTAAATAGACTGGCCCTCCAAATAGCATTATTACAATTTCAAAGTTAGATTAGCAGAAAAAGTGACAATTCTAATTTTATTCTATATGATCTGCAGCTCAGCTTTTATTAATACTGTTCCTCTGAGTATTTGAAACAAGTCTAAGTTTAGTAATGCTGACAAGTTCACAATAAACTTACAGCAATAAAATCATAAGCCAAACCCAAAGCTATAAATATAATTATTGAAAATTGATGGTGCTGTAGTTAAATTATACTGTCATATTCAACATATAAAATACAGGGACAGTAAAATTATATAAAACCATATTTCCAAGAAACAACAAAAATATTCAAAAACAAAAGATACTTATTTTTCTTTCTTTATTCCCCTTAAGATGGTATATTTCATTATGATAATCAACCTGAAAGCATTGAAAAAGCCTCTCATATCAGAATGGAAGAAAAAAAAATAGTGAAGCTGCTTCAAGCATCTATGTGTCCATTGGCATAATTATTTTAGAAAATATGTAAAATGAAATGGAATATTTCACTTATCACTTAAAAGTAGCAAATTATCTTTATAGGAATGATATGCTAATTTATGCACTACAACCAGAAGGAAAGAAAATAAGACACCTCTTAAAGTAATACTAGATAAGGCACCAGTACAGTGTAAAACAGACACTATATCATTACTTAATTGATTCTCTAGATATTTATATCAATGTTACAGAGAGCTGCTCATTTATTGTACATCCATATAAGATGCATGTATGTATGTTTGTATGTTTGTATGTTTGTATGTATGTATGTATGTATGTACGTACGTATATATGTGCACTGTCTATAATATTGGGTGCAGAGGGAGGGGTGCCTCTCTCTGATCTATGCCCACCGGGTTTCCGAGTATTACACCAGCTGCGACTCCACGGGAAGGGTGGTGGGGTGGCAGTTGTCATTAGGGAAGGTCTTAGACCTAGGGAGGTCACTGTCCCTCAGATTGACTGGTGTGAGTCCCTTCTGTTGAAATGGAAGTGCAGTCGGCTCTGTTGATTATGTACCTGTCTCCCAGCTGCGTGTCTTCAGTCCTGCCCGCACGGCTCAAAGTTTTAGCTGAACTGACGGTCGAGCTCCCCAACCTGATGGTTGTGGGAGATTTTAATCTCCTGTCAGCCAGCGAGAAATCTGAGTTGGTGCAGGAATTCATGGCCTCCATGACGGCTATGGACCTGACTCAAGTTGTACAGGGCCCAACTCACAGCGGTGGACAGACACTTGATCTGATTTTCATCTCTGGGCAATGGATAAATGCTCAAGGTAGGGGTGATCTTTCTGTACTACCCCTGTCATGGACCGACCATTCCCTCCTTCAGCTAGACTTTCCTTCTGCCAACCCCCACCACTGGGAGGTGGAACTGACTCGGTTCTGCCCCAGGCGCCTGATGGACCCTGATAGGTTCCTGATGGAACTTGGGACATTTCCCACTGACCTATCCTGCGATTCGTCAGAGGCCCTGGTGAATGCTTAGGAACAGGCGACCACCAGGGCACTGGATCGAATCGCTCCCTTGCGGCCTCTCCTCCGACAGGGATCCCAGGCAGCTTCATGGTTTTCCGCGGAGCTCAGGGAAATGAAGTGTCAGAAGAGATGCCTAGAGGGCCATTGGAGGTCTTCCCATGCCGAGTCTGACTGAACACAGTTAAGAACCCATATTAGGTCTTATCTTGTGGCAATGGAAGCAGCGAAACATGACTATTTTGCTGCTCTCATTGCGTCTGCAGAAAATCGCCCAGCAGCCTTATTTTGAGTGACCCACTCCCTTCTCCATCAGGGAGCGAGGGAGGACCCCTTGCAAGGCAGTGCTGAGGATTTTGCGCAATTTCTGCAAGACAAAATCGGATGGGGTTAGATGCTGACTGGGCAGGATATGACAAGGGAATGGGAGCAGATCTTGGTGGCAACATCTGCGTTGACTTTGATCCTGTTTCTATGGAGGAAGTGGACAGGATTGTGGGTAGACTGGGGGTCTCCACATGTTTATTGGACCCTTGTTCCTCCTGGCTTGTTGCAACAACCAGGGAGGTGACTGGAGACTGGATCCAGGTGATTATCAACGCTTTGTTGAGAGATGGGGCCTTCCCCACCTTACTTAAGGAGGTGGTGGTTCGTCCCCTCCTCAAGAAGCCAACACTGGATCTGGCCTCCTTGAATAACTTTCGTCCCATCTCCAACCTTCACTTTTTAGCGAGGGGTGTTGAGTCTGTGGTGGCGTATCAGCTCCCGCAATTCCTGGAGGAGACTGATTATCTAGACCCATACCAATCAGGCTTTGGGTGTGGACACAGCATAGAAATGGCATTGGTCACCCTGGTGAATGACCTCTGGCAGGCCATTCCTCCATCCTGGTGCTACTTGACCTCTCAGCGGCTTTTGATACCATTGACCACGGTATCTTACTGCATCGTCTCGGGGGAGTGGGGGTGGGGGGCACTTTTTACAGTGGTTCTCCTCCTACCTCTCGGGCCATATGCAGTTTGTTTGGGTGGGGGGTCAGAGATCCTCCCCGAGGCCCCTCACTTGTGGGATGCCACAGGGGTCGGTTCTCTCCCCCCTGCTTTTTAACATCTATATGAAGCCGCTGGGTGAGATCATTCATGGTTTTGGGGTGCGGTATCATCAGTACGCTGTATCATCAGTACGCTGATGATACCTAACTCTATATCTCCACCCCAGATCCACCCAGGGATGTCCTTTCCATGATGTCTAAGTGCCTGGAGGCGGTATGGGTCTGGATGGGTAGGAACAGGCTCAGGCTCAACTCCTCCAAGACAGAGTGGCTGTGGATACCGGTGTCTCATGATCTAGCTCCCTCATCACTATTGATGGGAGGGGAGTGTCTTGCTCCCTCGGAAAGGGTTCGTAATCTTGGCATCCTCCTTGATTCCTGGCTATCTTTAGTGGACCATCTAACAGCCGTGACAAGGGGGACATTTGCACAGGTTCACCTGGTGCATCAGTTACTCCCTTTCCTAGACAGGGAAGCCCTCCGTATGGTCACTCATGCTCTCATTATGTCTCAGTTGGATTACTGCAATGCCCTCTACATGGGGCTGCCCTTGGGGTGCACCTGGAGGCTCCAACTGGTCCAGAATCTGGCCATGTGAGTAGTTACAGGTGTGTCCCGCTACTCCCATGTAACAACACTTTTGCGTGAGCTGCACAGGTTGCCGGTGGTCCTCCAGATCCGCTTCAAGGTGCTGGTACTCACCTATAAAGCTCTTCAAAGCATGGGCCTGGGGTATTTGCAGGATCACCTCCTACTGGCCTCCCACTGCCCAGTGCACTTACATAGGGCTGCCCTCCTCCAGGTCCCCCCAGCCAGACAGTGCTGGCTGGCGGTCCCCAGGATGAGGGCATTCTCTGTGGTCTCACCGATCCTCTGGAATGAGTTGCCCACTGAGCTCCAGACAGCCCCCAACCTCTGCACCTTCCGCGCTGACCTAAAGACATGGCTCTTTCAGCAGCTTCCTTTATCTGTTGTGGATTTTAATTTTGGGGATCTGAGAATTTTATATTTGGTTTTAAGATTATTTAAATATTTCTATTGTCGAGTTGTTTTATTGTTGTGAGCTGCCCCACATCCTATGGGAGAAGGGTGGCATATAAATCTGACAAAATAAATAAAATAAAAATAAATATTAATCTAAAAATAGGCAACCCACATACACTTTAGAGTGAATTTGGACCCTGGCTTCCTCATATACAACTCTTCAAAGTGTACAGAGATTCTTTTGCTGAAATTTAGCAAATAAGATTAACGCTGTTTATAAATTGAGAGACATTCAGCTCTCAATATGCAGGAGTTCAACCCAGCCTTTCCAATGTTATTGTATCATTATTGCCTAACTAGTTGTGGCACTCAAGAGTTAGAGAAAACAGTGCAACCCTCACAATTTACAAAGCTGCCAAAACTTCATTTGGACATTATTCATGTTTCACACTGAGGAACTATGGATAAGACCCATGGAATTTATTTGCACAGGTGTAATAGGACTACATTGTGTCATTGTGTTCAGTATCTGTAATGAAACAAATTGGTTCACTTTGTGAATTAAAGGAAAATGTGAATTCAGTTCTAGGGGCAAATATCCTCAGAAGCAAGCAACGACATTTATTTTATTTTATAATTTTATTTATACTTTTTTTTAACATCCGTAAGTGTTTAGTGGACAGTGTACTATCTGGGTCAATATATTTTGCATACAATTGTGATAGTGATATTACCATTTAAATATACATAATCATACTTTTTCAACTTCTAACATTTGTGTATACAGAGAAATCATAATATGTTCTATTATATTTCAGTATACATAATATTATTTTCCCAATTTCTACTTTCTACTTCTTTTTTCTAACATTTACTAGAATAACCACCATGGTAAAAAGTATTCTATGTCTATCCATCATCTCTGGCCCTTTTTAGAATTTCAACTCTTATTAGCTTTTTGATGAATCTGTCCTGTTTCTCCTCTGGTATCTTGTAATTCCTTTTGTCATTTTTATTTAATCTAAATATTTCCCCTGTCACAGCATCTGTCTCTTGCTGTTAGATCTCTAGAGTACTCATCCTCAGTTCAGCAACAACTGATCTGTCCCCCCCTTCAGAAACCCACAAAAACACAGCCAGTCGAGGGTTAAGAAGCACTTGGCACACTCCACAGTTCTTATCTCAAACTTGGCAGCGATATGCACACCGTCTGCCAAGGACTTTAATAGTACACCGAAAGAAAAGCACCACAAATATTCCCCAAAGTCTCTGATCAGCTTCAGCTTGTAAACTCCAATGCCTAACCGATAGTATAATTTGTTCATCACAGAAATCAGGACCCACCCTCCTGGCTTATATAGGCTCTGAGTGTGGTCCAGTGACTCATTGATCCTGTGACTCCAGTCCCGTGACTCAGGTCTACTCCCTCATACGTCTCCGCAGCTGCAGTAATCGTTTCTCTCGCCTTCTTTGGCGTGCATCCAGGAATGACATCTCTCCCTCACTCTCATCTGAGACACCTGTTTCCCCACTGCTTGGCTCTCTTTCAGCTGGTACCTGAGACGGTGCCAGAGAGGGGGGGCGCTGGGAGATCTGGCTGGCTCCTCTTCCTCCTGCTCAGAGCTTCTTTCCTCCAATTGGATAGGCTCAGAGGACGACAACAACATTTGTTATTCAATCTGTAGATCATAGGATATATCCTGTTTTATCTTCTTATTTTTATTTTGTATTTATCAGTTGGGTACCATAGGGAACTATCATAGGCAAAGGAAAGCTGTGGTGGCAATCAAAGTGTCAACTGTCCAACTAACGGACCCAAGAAAAGTAGACATTCTTAGGAACTTTGAAATCCCAAAAGTTAAACTTTATTGGATACACCATTTCGGCACTGAAGGAATAAAACCAGCTCTGAGGTTTTTTTGTGCAAAGCTACATAGTTAAACATTAGTTTCCCTTCCTTCCCACTCATAGTAGTCACACTGCCCAATTATGACTCAGTCTTTTGTTTTGAGAACAGTTCATTTCTTTGTCGGACACCTGCAGCAATGACCTTGGTGGATTCTTGGCTCACACAATCTATTCTTGGATCATCTGCATTCCTTATCACCCTTCCCTCCCCACAGTTCATTGGCAAGTTGAATAATGATAAGTGTCAGATGGCTCAGAAGCAGTTCAGACTTGACACAAAGTTTGCAAAGACTGAGGCTGGCAGTTAAGAGCAAATATTAAAGATTCTCAGCATCTGCCAGATCATGACTGTTCTCAGCTCAGGCTATGCAACTCCACCATAGCCAGAAGGACTAAGCTTGCTTCTATATTTATGGCTAAAGGCAGGGTTTGGTCAGCCTAATGAATAAGCAGGAAAAGCTAAACCGTATCAAATGTGCTGCTCCTTTTGACAAAGAAAGTTGTTTATGTGAACTTCTCATAATGGAAATCAGGCTTCAGCAATTGCCTTCAATGTATTTTAAATTTTATTTCTAACGTCTATTATTTAATCAATTTGTATAGGAAAGGCTTCCATTTTTATATAATTTTAGCATCAACATGTCCCATGATCAAAGCAATCAGCTATCCAAAAAAGTCAAAAATATCAGGATGGTAGGCATGACTGCACAGTCAAGATCTTACCCTTTTTGACTTATACGTTGCACACAGGCTTTCATCCTATAATTGTTTCTGCCACTTTGACTTTTCTCACTTGCTTTCAAAACAACCGGATATACCAGATTTGAAACACCATTCTTCCTACAAGGACATCTTTATCCTTATGTTTCACCAAAGTCTCAATCCTGCCATTCCACTGAAAGAATCTATATATCGATCAAGAAACTATTCCAAAGCAAGCTCCATGTCACAAGATTGAATATTTCTTGTGAAAATAGTAACAGTATAACAGAGTTGAAAAGGATGTTAGAGGTCTTCTTCTAGTCCAACCCTCTGCTCAAGCTAAGACCGTATATCATTCCGAAGAAATAGCTGTCCAGTCTCTTCTTAAAAACCTCCAGTGATAGACCAATCACAACTTCTGGAGGCAAGCTGTTCCACAAATTAATTGTTCCTAATATTAGACAATTTCTCTTTAGCTCTAGGTTGGATCTCTCTTTGGTAAGTTTCCATCTGTTACTTCTCATCCTGCCTTCAGGTGCTTTGGAGAATAAGTCAACCCCCAGTCTGAAAATATGAGGGCTTATAAGAAAGATGTTAGAAATAAGCAGTACAGTGGCCTAGAGTGTGTTTGGGGATTGTTATGTGTGTTGGACCTGGTCTCTGGTTGTTAAGTGAATTTCGTTGTATGGGTGTATTGTGTATACACATACAATGACAATAAAGTTGTTATTCTAATTCTAATTCTAATTATTATTATTCTAATGTTGTTGTTGTTGTTGTTGTTGTTGTTGTTGGAGCTCTCACCTCAAAATCAGGAGGCTGTGAGGTTCAGTCCTAGATAATGGCAGATATTTCTCTTTCTGGGCACAATGAATAATTGTCTACTGTGAACGCCGCATAGGCATCAGGAAGGGCATTTGGCCAGTAAATGCTTGAGCATTTAGCATTCAGTTGCCCCACTCCACTGCGATGCAGGGTCATTACAAAGGAGGGGGGAGGAAAGATGTAAGAAATAACCCACTTCTGTTTCCAATGATGATTACAATTATTATTAAAATTGGCTTGGTATGTTTTCTATATTTGGCTTACTATTTTGCTCAAGGTGCTTGAAACATTATTTTATACTTAGGGAACCTTAATTGCAACTTTTAAAAGGCCTGCTTACTTTTTTTCTTTCTTTTTCAGGCAATTGGGATAGGATCAAATTACCGCTATTTAGACCATTTAATTGTATAGCCTATGTAATGGAACTACAGCTTTATTATTATTCCTTTCACGTGAAAACTTCCTTTCCCTTCCCATCTGAAGGAGAAAAGTGTACATTTTGCTACCTCCCATTGACCCCTTTCTTTGTTTATCCGCTTTGAAGCAATTACTTTGAAAAACCAAAACTCTTCTCAGTAATAAACTTGCAACTCTCACTTGCTAATACATAGCATATGACAACATTTATAAGAAATATCTAGGGCATATATCTCAAAAAGCCTTAAAGGTTGAAATCCTGAGTTATAGAAAGGAAATCTCATTGGACTCACAGGGATTTGGAGTAAGTTTCATTGAATTTATTACACTCTGAAAACACAGCCTTTGACCGCATTGTTAAGATTTAGGGAAGGAGAATCAAGTGAAAAAAACTCCAAAACATATACAATTGTGTTACCTGTATTTACTAACTTTATCTCAACAGTGGTTATATATTTGAGTGTATAAGAGCCAAGGTTAGTGCGCAGTGGTTAGTGCATTACTGCAGGCTACTTCAGCTGACTGCTAGCTGCAGTTCAGCAGTTCAAATCTTACCAGGCTCAAGACTGACTTAGCCTTCCATCCTTCTGAGGTTGGTAAAATGAGGACCCAGATTCTTGGGGGCAATATGCTGACTCTGTAAACCATTTAGAGAGGGCTGTAAAAGCACTATGAAGCAGTATATAAGTCTAAGTGCTAGTGCTATTGCTATATATCTATAGCATATATATTATAATATAATAATTTGGTATTGCCTTATTGTAATTTATGGATTTGCTAGTAGAGGTCTCCACTCCCTAATCTTTCTAGATAAGGACTAAACAATTTTAAATTAAGTAGTCCAACATGTAATTGGAATTAATTAATCCAATATCTACCTACTTGCATACTTATATATTTATCTGCAGAGACAGTCAGCATGCAAGAGAACTGACTCCACTTCTCTAAGGACGCTTTCTTAATTTGTCCCCTCCAGAATGTTAAGGCTGCAATTTTCAGAATTCCAAGACAACATAGTTATCATATGAGAGAGCCAGGAAATTTCAGAAGATTATGCTAGATTTAAATCTTAGCCTCAGATTACTACTGTGTTTCCCTGAAAATGAGACCCTGTCTTATATTTTTTTGAACCCTGAAATAAGTACTTGGCTTTATTGCCATGAGTTCAATTATCAGGGGATGTCTTATTTTGGGGAAAACAGAGTAGAATATCTTTGTGTCAGCCAGATCGTAACAGAAGTATCAGTCACAGTAACTGAGAAAAAGATGAAGGACTGAATGGGTTGGATGATGGGATCTATTGACAACTATTTGAGGAAAAAATACGTGAACACTCAACCATAATCTGAAAGAGAACACAAACAATAATGTCTACTATTGTATAACAATTTGGCTCCTCATCCTAAGTAAGGGAAAAACTACCCATTGCTTTCAAGGGTGTGGACTGACTATTGTTACCACTGCTGTGATGCTGAATAGAGAGGGAGGGGGGCAGAGTGAATATTTTTTGAGATATTTTTCTAGCAGAAAAAGGGGAGGCTACCTGGTTCTTCTCCATCTCACTGGGTTTGCAAAAGATCATAAAGACTTGATTGTTTTGCTTTACCCTACTCCTGAGTATATAGCCTACATGGTATATTGTCAAATGTGTTATATGACTTATGCCATGAAAATTTAGTGGCACTGACACTCCAGTAAATACATTCATGTATATATGCATGCATACATACCAGTACATTTGTACAATCTCTATTAATATAAGAACATTTTTATCCTAGTTATAGTGTTGAATTGTTTTATGCAGGGCACAGCTATCCTCATCTTCTCCTAGATTAATCTATACCATTGGTCCTCCCTCTGCCTTGCCTAGCCATGGGTGTTTGATATTCTCTTCCAATTTAACATCAGTTCCCAGTATTTTAATTTATGGTTTGTTTTTCTCTTATTTATAATTACTCTTCACCTAACTTTTAGTACTACTTAACACATACAACTCCTTCAGTCCTATTAAGGTAAGGTTGGGTAAGGTAAGATTTCAGATAATAACATAAGACAAGATAAGAAAGAAAGAAATAAGAGCTAAACTAAGCTAAATTAAGCTAAGCTAAATTAAGCTAAGCTAAAATAAGCTAAGATACAAACACATTTTTTTAAATTTTTAAATTTTTATTAATTTAAGAAACCACAAAATACATTTATAAATACAAGTAAAACAATATACAACAGGCATCATCTTAATGACATCTACTTATAATATCTGAATTTTTACAATATCTATATCCTATATTCTTCAGTATACATTATTTCTCTCACCTTATATAATTATATTATTTTATTGATATCTGGTGTCTTTTCTTTAAATTTTATTTGATGTAAAAATTTATTTTACTCTATTGATATCTTTTCTTTTTCTTTTCTTTTTCTTTCTTTCTTCTTCTCTCTCTTTTTTTTTTTACTTTCCTCTAACCATTTATACCACTTTTGCCAGACCAGATAATATTCAGATTCTTCCTTTCCTTGGATCTGCTTGGTGAGTCTATCCATCTCTGCGCATTCCATAATTTTGGATATTAATTTCTCTTGAGTTGGTACCTCTTTTTGTTTCCAGTTTTGTGCGTATATTATTCTTGCTGCAGTCAAAATGTGTGTTATTAAATATATTATTTCTTTTTCATATTTGTTTGTTGGTATTCCTAATAAGTAAGTTTCTGGTTTTAATGGAACCTTTTGAGTTATTATTTGTTCCCGTTGTGTCTTTATATTGATCCAGAATTTTTTAGCTTTGGGACATGACCACCATATATGATAGTATGTCCCTTTATGCTCTTTACATTTCCAACAGAGTGGAGATGTACTTGGATACATTTTAGAAATTCACGCTGGTGGTAGATGCCACCTATAGAATAATTTATAAGCATTCTCTTTGTATGGTACAGATAATGTTAATTTATTGATACTTTTCCACAATTTTTCCCACTTATTTACTTCTATTGCATACCCAAAATTCGTTGCCCATGTGATCATATTCTCTTTAACTGCTTCCTCTGCTAGTTTATATTCCAATAGAAAATTATAAATTTTGGTTATTAATTTCTCATTGGGGCCTAATAAAATTTTATCCAACTGATTTGGTTCTATTTGAATTCCAGTTTTTTCCATATCAGATTTATATCTGGATTTTAATTGCAAATATGACCACCACTCTATTTCCACATTTTGCATTCTCAATTCTTCTCTTGTTTTTAGTTTTCCTTCTTCATTTAAGATGTCTTGATATGTTTTTAATTTATTTGTATCTATTGTATTTGGATAAATATGTGCTTCCATTATGGAAGTCCACCTAGGAATCCTATCATAGTGATATTTCCTGATTTCATTCCATATTTTAAGCAAATTGTCTCTTACAATATGTCTGTGAAATTGTTCTTGTTTTGTAATTTTGTCTCCCCAAAGATAAGCATGCCATCCCCTTGTCAAGTCAAAACCTTCCAATATTAATGTCCTTATGTTTTTGAGTTCGATCCAATCTTTTATCCATGTTAACGCTGAGGCTTTGTAATAACTCTGCCAATCAGGAAGTCCCATTCCTCCTCTCTCTCTTTTTTCTTGTAGATGTTTTAATTTGATTCTTGCTTTTTTCCCCTGCCAAATAAATTTTAATATCATTCTGTCCAAATCCTTAAAATATGTTGTTCCTGGGTTTACTGGTATCACCCTAAATAAGTATAAGACTCTTGGCAGAATATTCATTTTAATGGTAGCAATTTTGCCTAAAAGAGACAGTTGGAGTTTTACCCATCTTTCCAAATCCTTTTCTATTTGTTTAGCCAATTTAATATAATTGTCTTCCTTCAGTGTTGATATTTTGTTTGTAATCCATACTCCTAAGTATTTAACTTTCTTTGCTGTTTGTATCTCTAATATATTTTCCAATTCTTCTTCTTGATACTTGTTAAGGTTCTTTGTTAAAATTTTAGTTTTTTCTTTATTAATTTTCAATCCCGCTACTTCTCCATATTGTTGTATTTTTATCATTAATTTTGGTCCAGATTGTATGGGTTTATTTAAGATGAGTTCTATATCATCCGCAAAGGCTTGCAGTTTATATTCTTGATTTTTTATTTTTAGTCCAGTTATTTCCGTGTCTTTCCTGATTTCTTCCAGTAATATTTCCAATGTTTTCCAATATAGGAGATAATGGGCATCCTTGTCTCACTCCTTTCTTTATATCAAATTGTTCAGTTGTATCTCCATTAATTTGTATTTTTGCTGTTTGGTTGTTGTAGATCTTTTTAATCATTTTTATAAATTTTTCTCCAAATTTCATCTTTTCTAATTGTGCTATCAGAAATGTCCAGTTGAGATTATCAAACACTTTTTGCGCGTCTAGGAAAATTGGAGCTAACTGGTTTTCTGATCTTTGCTCATAGAATTCTAGAGTGTCAATAATTGTTCTTGTATTATGATGAATTTGTCTTCCAGGAATAAAACCATTTTGATCAGGATGTATATAGTATTTGATTAGGTTTTTCAATCTCTGTGTTATAATTGATGTGAATAGTTTATAATCTACATTGAGAAGGGAAATTGGTCTATAATTTTTAATTTCTGTGGGATCCGAATCTTGTTTTGGTATATATGCATATTAATCACAGTCCATTTTGAATACATAGTGAAAAAAAGAGTCTTGAATGTTAACAAGGTTGATGAGTTAGTATCTCTTTCATGGGCGTAGATCAGTGGTGGGATTCAACCAATTCACACCATTTTGGCTGAATCAAATTGCTGGCTGGCCACTCCTCTCCCCTCCCCACCCCTTCCAGAAGTCCCCAAGCACTCCATTTTGGCTCCCAGGTAAATGCAGAGGGGCCTACTAGGCCCAAAATGGGGCATGGGGGGGTGCGGCGTGGCCCTCCAACAGCCCACTTTTGTCTCCAGGGGGCTTTAGGGAGGCCAAGTGTTGCCTGTCAACACCCGCTGGTCATGCCTACCATGGCCACACCCACCCAGCCCATCATTAGGGCAGAGAACTGGCTGTTAAATTATTTGAATCCCACCACTGGTGTGGATGGTGTTTTTTTGTTTTTGTTTTTGTTTTTTGTCTAAACTGGATTCCATATTCAGAAAATGAGTTCAAGATTATTGTTCAGAATTAGTATGCAGTAATAGTAGAAAGAAAAGCCAGAACTTCTCTTACAGATTTTTATAGTTGTCTTCCTTCTCTTTTCCCATCATAGAAAACATCATTCTTTTGACAGCTATTTAAAGGAAGGAAAACTTCAGAAATCCTCTTGAGAAATGTTCTCCAAGTAAACAAGAATTCCACGTGCACACATATCAGCACTTGTGTTTCTTGGCAGAGATATCATCTACAAGGATAGCACAACACTAATACAAGAAAAGTACCAGACAGAAAGTCACATGACACATGAAATCTCAAGAGAACAAATCAGACAAGAGCAAAGACTGCATTCATCCCATCAAACACTCTGAAATCTCAGCATCCAAACTGTGCGCTCAAAGAGCTTAATGTTGAATAAAGATTTCCTTTCCATCTCCAAAAGCTTATTTTGACAAACAGTATAATGGTTATATTTTGTTGTATACTATATACACTTGCACTGAGTTATACCGTATTAGGTGGACATTTACAAAATGAGATCCTTCATTACAAGGAACTCTTATCATAGCCATGTAGAGCTGACAAAAAAACTTCTCATTTCCATATGCTGGGTTTTCAGGTTACTATTAAAATAAAATCAGTTTCCTGGGGAAAGAGCAACTGCTATTTTCCCCCTTTTGATTGTTTCCCAATATATTGTTACATTGTATTATAATGTAATTCTAACTAATACTGGTGTTTCCACTATGAGTATATTTGTATCCCTCCTAAGACACCAAGCAACTGTCAGTTTTTCCCTTTACTAAATAATCCTTCAATCTCTTGCTCTATGAATTTGATTCACTTACATATTTTCATTTTGCCTAATTCTAACTTCAGATCATCAAATTACATACATTTTAATATGATAAAGGTATGTCTCAAAGCATGTAGAGATATATTTTCCAAGGAGTAGTGCAACAATTTTTTGGTCATCACTTTCTTAAATCTTCCTATAAAATGAGGTGAAGGATTTATTACCAATAGTTACTCCATCCCATCATTTTAGCTGCTCTGTCAAGCAGGAGCTGTATTAATGATATATTGGTAAAAGACCAAATTTATTTAAAGCGCTAAACTTAATGTATATATTAAAAGTATTAAAATATAATTCCAGTAATGTATCTCCTAGGATAGAAATAATTCTTATAGTTGATAGAAATGTTATTTCTTCATCATCTTGGCCCATGATGATCCTATTGGATAAATCCAGTTTGAATTAAATAAACCAATTTCAGCTAATCAGGTCTGCTCAAATATCTGAGGTTTTAAATAGGTAGGTTAGAGTTAAATTTAATAAGGCTAGAGGAAATTGGTGCTTCTCAGGGTTTAGCTTTATTTAATTCAAAACCATAGATAGTTGCTAAAAAAATTCTTAGCTTAGAAAAGTATAGTCCCAATGTTAAAGGTAAAGATTCCCCTGGCACATATGTGCTAGTCGTTCCCAACTTTAGGGGGCAGTGCTCATCTCCATTTCAAAGCCAAAGAGCCAGCACTGTCTGAAGACATCTCCATGGTCATGTGGCTGGCATGACTCAACACCAACGGTGCATGGAACATTGTTACCTTTCCACCAAAGATGGTCCCTATTTTTCTACTTGCATTTTTTACATGCTTTTGAACTGCTAGGTTGGCAGAAGCTGGGAAAAGTAACAGGAGCTCACCCTCTTCTACAGCACTAGGGATTTGAACCGCTGAACTGCCAACCTTTCGATCAACAAGCTCAGTATCTTGGCCACTGAGCCACTATGTCCCAATGTTATGACAATGTTAATTTTAGGAACAATGTGCCTTCTAATGCTTCATCTTTGCTAGATGTTAATTACAATTCTTAATAAGGTCATAGGTTTTCTATCTCATTACACATACAGTACATGAAGAAAAAGGGGCTATAATAGAAACAAATTGGAATTTAGTGTAAGGAAGGACATTCTTTAGTAGGAAAGATGTAAGGCTATAGAAACAAGGGCGATAATTTGTGAACCATCCACAATTGAATTCTTTTCTAGTGATTTTAGACACCTCCATGCAAAAATGATTTAATAGGGAGCTACAGTTGGGAAGATTGAAGCAGTGGAGTAAACTCACTTACCAGGTTCAGAACAGGGTCTGGGAATTTAAATATTCTTCTTCCACAGAACAAACAAACAACCAAACTCAAAAAACAAATTGGCTTATTATTAATTACTTCTCAGCTAAATCAGATTCCATGCCTCTGATATCCAGTGATATCAGTTCTTAGTTAAATTTGTTTTTTCTATCCCTGCTTTCCCAATGAGCTTTAGAAAATCTTCCCTCTCTACTTTCCTACTCAATCTATCTGTTCTCAAATCATTGTTCTCTTCTCTTTTATTCAACTGGTAATCTTGCAATACAGGAAGAATAATGAGTCTTTATCCAATCATTGTCTCTTTTCATTTTCTTCTACAGTTAAGTAAATTCAGGAGCTACAGATCTGGATTCAAAATGCTTTAAAAAGTAGCTCAGCTGATTAAGGGACATCTTGCTTTTTTTTCTCAGACAGACTAGTTAAGAAGCAGTGAAGAAAGTTATAATCCCCATCCTGCATCTGAGATAAAGTTTTGGGACTGCAGATACTTTCAGAATATGAAACAGAGCTATTTGTTAGAAGCATGTTGATAAATAATTGTTCCCAACTTTATCAGGCCAGACACTCTATTCAATAAAACAGTTTGGTTCCTCTTTTGAAGGTCAAGTATTGATAATTTTTTTAAAAAGAGCCTAAGAATACAAATAAGCAACTGAACCTAATTAATAGTATCAATTAAATTACCATATCTGGTTTGCAAATATCTGGGTGATGACTAATGGTAGCAAAGAGACAGAATTTCTCTTGGTTTGCTGTGATCTCATGGTGGTATGCAGTTTTTTTTAGGTCAGACATAGTACTGTATTTTAAGAACAGAGGAAATGGCTGCACAGTCAAAATAAAAATAGGGGCATTTCATGCAGTTTGTCAACATCTATATGATATATTGTAGCTTACCACAGTCACGGTCACAGATCATTGTTATGATCTGCCAGAGTTTTGTTTGAATGCAGGCTGATCATTACATTTTGACAATATACTGTGCCACAATAGAAATACACTAATCAGAGAGCCAGTTTGCTCTAGTAGTTAAAGAACCAGGCTAGAAAGTGGGAGACTGTGAATTCTAATCTGGTCATAGCCACAAAAGTCAGTTTCCTTGGGCCAGTCACTCTCTCTCTCTCAGCTCAGCTCAGCTCAGCTCACAGGGTTGTTGTTGTGGGGAAAATAGGAAGAGGAATGTGTGTTGGATATGTTTGTTGCCTTATTTGGTTTCTCTTCAGATCGTATAAATCTTTCGCCTTTTATTTGTAAAAATAATAAAGGCAGGAAGTTGTTGTTAGTTGCAAAGTCATGTCTGACCCATCGAGACCCCATGGACAACGGTCCTCCTGTCCAAGAGGTCTTCCTGTACTCTACCATCCTCTGGAGTCCATTTAAGCTCATGCCTACTGCTTCAGTGACTCCATCCAGCCATATCATTCTCTGTCATCCCCTTCTTCTTTTACTCTCAATCTTTCCCAGCATTGGTTCTTCTCCAGTGAGTTTTTTTTTAAAATTTGATTTATATGCCGCCCTTCTCCGGAGACTCAGGCAGCTTACAATGCGTCAAGCAATAGCCTTCATACTTTTGTATATTTATACAAAGTCAGCTTATTGCCCCCACAAACTGGGTCCTCAATTTACCTACCTTAGAAAGGATGGAAGGCCGAGTCAACCTTGAGCCTGGTGAGATTCGAATTTACAGTAATTGCAGACAGCTGGTGTTAATCTGACAGCTGCTTTTAGTCTGTTGAGCTATCCAGGCTATCCAGGCCTTCCTTCTCATTAAGTGGCCAAAGTATTTGAGTTTCATCTTCAGGATCTGGCCTTCTAAAGAGCAGTCAGGGTTGATCTCCTCTAGGACTGAGTGGTTTGATTACCTTGCAGTCCAAGGGACTCAAGGAGTCTTCTCCAGTACCATAGTTCAAAGGCCTTAATTCTTTGGTGCTCAGCCTTTCTTATGGTCCAACTTTCACAGCCATACATTGCAACTGGGAAAACCATAGCCTTGACTGTAGGCAGGAAACAAATACATAAATAAAAATAAAGTATTCTTAAACTGGTTTATTTCAATCTACTGTAGTTTTATCAATTCATAGGTATTTTATCAAGATTGATTCTCCAGTGATAATAGACACTCATTATGGTAAAAATATCTTTAAGTCTGCAAAAAATATTATTGTGCTATAAAAAACAAAACAAAGAAACATGTAAATAGCTACACACTGACTGATACTATATAACTAACTTCTCTTTTCTCTCTCTCTACATGAACACAGCTATCTATTTATAATCTAAAGAGACCCCCCAATGGGATCTAACTAGGCCACTTGGTTCAATATGGGAATAACATCCAGACCTTTGGAAAATGTTCTGACTGGAACTTTCTATAGAAATAGACAATTATTTAAGAATAAAAGCTGGAGGGCAATGAGGCAAAGTTATGTCATGGACACATAATCAAACTAAGGAATGGCCCATGATCTCACCATCAAATGCTGTAACTAGGAGGATTCCAAAAATATTGATTCCATAAATAAATCTGACACGTACTGGTCACTGAGATCTAATAATCCAAACTACTGTTGTTGGTGCTGCTTATTAAGTTGGGGATGGTTGGGTCATCAAACAACATAACTTCAGGGAAATTCTTTATAAACTGAGTTTTGTAGCATCTAGGATTAGAGTAAAGGGCATTGGAACAAGTCTGCTAGACTACTATAAAAATGCTACTGAGAATTATGTTGTTTTGCTTAGAAGCTGGGATTTGGTTGAATTTAATGGCCATTCCTATTGTATGCTTGAGCTAAACCGTAGTTGCTAGAAGCAGTAATAATATATGCCATATATGAATGAATTTGTTAGGATTTATGGAACAGCATTTACTCTCTAGACTTCAAATAATGTGCTACATATTTACCAGAATGAATTATAGTAAATAGTGCCTAACTCTGCAAATCACATTTCACCTTATTTAATTCCATGAACCAAGTTTACTTTTAAGAGAGCCAACAATTCTTCAATGATATTACCTGGGGGGGGGGGGGGGGGGCACAGTGGCCACATATTTGCAACTTATGAAAATGAAAATGTGTACCTAAAAATGGAGTGATAGTTTACTGACAGATGATGTAAGTTTTAATTGAGAAAAGCCCCTGAGAGAACTCAGAATGTGTTTTGTCACATATCCTTGAAATGATGTCACTCAGTGAAGA
The DNA here is from genome assembly GCA_030761175.1 of Masticophis lateralis. Taxonomy (NCBI): domain Eukaryota; kingdom Metazoa; phylum Chordata; class Lepidosauria; order Squamata; family Colubridae; genus Masticophis; species Masticophis lateralis. Next base: position 82,517,496 of record JAUDYJ010000003.1, on the reverse strand, counting down.
GAATTCTAAGCTAGACAATATAATGATACAATAATGCTTATTGCTACGATTTTTCTAACTACGTTCATTCAGTAATGAAACAGCTTTAGTTTGCTGCAGTGTTTATGACTTCCTTTCCCTGAAGGTTGGGGAACCCTAATTTGAAGGGGGCTACAGAGAGGTTGAGACAAAATGAAAGTTTTATTATAAGGATGGATGTCAACAACTATGATATCCCTAGGCTTATGTTACTTCCTATTTTTTCATCTAATATATTCTTCTTAACAGATGCAGCTCCTGTAAACATTCTGTTTTTCTCAGGCTACTTCAGCATATGTTCAAGATCTGGTATTATTTTTATCCTGTAATAATAAAATAGAGTGGGATTGTGACATTTTAGCAGTCTTGAATTAATTGTACACCACCAGACTCCTTTAATATCCTTCTATCTGCAAAGAGATAGATAAAAAGTGATCAAAATCTCATAATAAGCAAAATAAACCAAGAAAATCAATTCTGGCTTGTATGTGAAATACCTCTCCACTGTTAATCAGAATCGATCCATCAAATTCTGTATTCCAAGTACCAAGAAAATAAAGTTTGGTGATCAACAGCTTGAGGCAGTTCATTTTAAATTGGAAAATAGATAACTTGTTTGTATGCTGCATACAAGCGCAAGTATTTTGATCTGATTTTTGTTTCTCAACTTCAGAATATGATTACATTGCTTATGATTCCTGATAGGACAATGCAAAGACACATTTGATGAATTGTTATCTAAGATACCTTTTCTCCAAACCATATGAAGACCCTGGAAAAAAGAGTCTGAAAGGCTTCCTATTCTAGGGCAGAGTACCATCTTCAGACTTGGCAGCCTATTGGATGGAACTTACATAATTTAAGTTTGGTTGGATCTTATCCATAATATCTTATTGAATCAAGGATGGGCAGCTCACATATTTCCCCATTACCTTTGATCTCTGCAGACTGAAGAATGATATCAGCAGAGTGAAGTTGAAATTACTGGTCTATTTTAATTTTAAGTGATTGGGTTGGATCTAATTAGTAACTGGAATTCAGATACCAGGAGTTTCCAGGTTTGTAGGCTACCCTAGTTTTTTGTTTTTGTTTTTTTAAACCCACCTCTATACTATTTCCAAAAAATATTTCTGTCTTCAAAAATGGGGGGTAGGGAATATGGGTTTACAACCTCTGCTTTAAAGAATCAGATTAATGGGATAAAGGCAATTTTAAGTACCACTCAAATTGTTTTAACCCTCAGATCAGGGCTGTATTTTAAAGGAATAGACCGCTACAAAGAATCTATTCAGTTCTTCTTTCATGTATTCTCCAGCTCTCAAGTGAAGGATCCAAACCTGATATATCAGCTACTCAGTTACATTTATTTATTTATTTATTTATTTATTTATTTATTTATTTATTTATTTATTTATTTATTTATTTATTTATTGCGATTTATATGCCGCCATTCTCCCGATGGAAGGAAAGGAGGTCAGGGCTGTCCTAAGCTTGGTGGGCAAATCATTCCAGAGGGTCGGGGCTTCCACAGAGAATGCTCTTCTCCTGGGGGCCATCAGCTGGCATTGTCTGGCTGACAGCACCCTGAGGAGGCCCACTCTATGAGAGCACATGGGATGGTGGGAGAGCGGCTGGAGATGGTCCTGCAAGTACCCCGGGCCTAAGCCATGAAGGGCTTTATAGGTAAGCACCAGCACCTTGAAATGAATCCGGAATGCCACTAGCAGCCAGTGCAGCTCACGCAGGAGAGGTGTTGCACAGGAGTATCAAGAGATCCCTGTAATTACCCACGCAGCCGTATTCTGGACTAGCTGGAGCCTCCAGATGCATCCCAAGGGCAGCCCCATGTAGAGGGTGTTACAGTAGTCCAACCTCAAGGTAACGAGAGCCTATCAGCATCTGTACAGTATTTGTGAAAAGAAATTACTGTATCTCAAGTTCTACTAAAGCAATCAAGGAAAGTCTCCTCAATCTTTTGTCTATAGTTTTCTCTGGTAGAAAAATACTGAAAATACTTTTCACCAGTATTTCCTTAATGTCAGACTCATCAAGTACACAACCTTCCATAGTAAGAATTTCTAAATCAATGGACAAATTGGTACTGTATTGGTAGGAAAAACCAATAGCATTGAGGAATGGCTGTTGTGGAGAATCCATTGCAAAGACTTGGATCTCTGTCTTATTTGCTAAGTGATAGGTTCAGTTCACACTGGGAAAGAAGGAACTTTACTTCCAACATTTTGTATTGTGATGAATTTAATTATCCACCCTTGTATGGGAGAAAAGTGATTATATTTGATGGTTTCATTTCCTGAAGCAGAGTAATTTTCTGCATGACTAGCAATAATGTAATGGGGAGAGATTTTAATAAGTGACAATTATTTTTAAAGTTATAGTTTAAGTGGAGCACAGATGCTAATAATGTGGCAGAGGTGTGTCCAAAGAGATATTAAGAACCATGCCAGCACAACCACTGCATGTGTACACCTGCAAAGAAACATTGACATAAATGTGTCAGTGACACAGAGACACACATATATAAACCCAATCCATTGTATATCCACACGCAGCAAGCAATGGCAGTATGATGATTTATACCACTATTCTTGAAAGAAAGGAATGTTTTTTCAAGGCTTCTTCTCTTCATCAAAGCAAACACAAGATAATGTCTACCCTGTTACTGACATTGAACACAGCAGTGTAGCAATTCCAAGATTCATTTGCTTTTAGATCCTGTTGAGCTTTATATTCCTCCCCACCATGTCTCTTTTTTTAATTCTTATGAATTCCATCCAATCACAACTTTCTTTATCTTCTTCTTTCTTAACTTGTTCACTTTTTCTTCATATGTTTGTTGTCTGGATTGTTCCTTATTCCTTCACTGTATATGATCAAACCATCTCAACATACTTCTTTCATACTTGTCATTCATTTTTGTATTAAATTCACCATTCATCCATTCTTGACCCAATCATCTCATGTTTTATCACATACACATTTAAGTAATTCTTTCCTACTTCATTCATTGTAACACCAATACATTTACATCTTAAAACTATATAATCCATTTCTCCAATTTTGATAAACATTTTACAAAGATGATTCCAACTACCTTGATTTTTGAAATATTAATTTTCAGAACCATAGTTTTTGTTGCATGTTACAATCTAACTAATGTGCATTTAAAATCATTTAAGTTCTTAGTTACCAAAATGATGTGATATGAATGTACACACACATTCACATGTCCAAGTGATACATCTCTAGCATCACCACAAGAATCTTATACCAAGAAAATCTGTACTTCTCCAGAAACAAAGAAATCACATTCTTTACCTAGATAGGTAAACAATAGCTAATATAAGCCTAGGAACCAGTATGGAAGTGAGACAAAAAATAACTAGGACAGAGTAGGACTAGGTTAGCCATGACATATAAAATATAGCCATTGATCAGCTCAGAAAGTATCAATATGAATAGGAGATATATATTTTGGGAAATCAAAATGAATTTCCATGCAAGTCACATACCCTGACAAATGCTGAAATACTTGAATTTATGTTTATATACTTACAAAAGTGATACATATAACCAATAGTCCAGTTTGTCCAACTGTATAAATATTAGAAGATCTCATATCAAAACTGACATACTTTAAGCCCCCTGATTTAGACAAAAACAAGTTCCAGGAAACAGTTTCCACAAAACTCAAGTCTCAACTCAAGTGAGAGATGGGACTCATTCTATAGAAAATAACTTCTCCAACCTTTCAATATCTCAGAAATATGCCTTCCATGACTAATGTATACATTTATTTAATCAGTTAATTACTTAAAAAGTAATTCTATCCCCAAATTTGTTGACAGTTTTCATCATGTTTATCAATTGCTCTCAAGAGGATTTGTCCAAGTTCTTGTATAAGTATAATCATTTTAACATTTTCCTCTGGTAAGAATTATTACTTCAATAGTAACTTATTGAGGTGGGCCAATATCATGTGATAATGTGTTTAGAATGAAAAATGAAGTTTGTACTGTTTGAATCTTCTTTTTTTCCCCATAATCTACTCAAGTTCTTCGTTGATAAGTCCATTTCAAAGTACAATGATGTTATTGCCTAAGTGATAACCAGCATTGGCCCTGCGCAAACAGGAAATAAAGAAAACATTTAATAAGTGTCAAAATATAATTTGTTCCTTTTCTTGTGCATATTTTATCTACTCCACTGATCTTATGTATTACACAGTTCAATATTCAGCTTGGTACCAAATAGATGAGATATTTGACACTATATAAATGAGCATGCCAATGATTTTCATTGCCATAAGGCACAAGATATATTAATATAATTTTCTTCTTCTACTATAAATTCAATTTATCAGGGTTTACAGAAGAAAAATATTATTAGGATCATGCTTCAGGACTTTGCATTATGTTTGCATTAGGACTGGATAACTGGAGGCATTTAATGCTATACCTTTTCATGCACTATAAGGTTAGCTAAATAACATTTAGGTTTGGATGTATAGACAATGAAGGTACTTAAGCAGCATTGGTCAGACTATGCAATACTGACTCAGTATTTTAGTTTAGTAAAACTGAGTAGAGATTTGTTCTAAATTCAGAGAGATTACCCCAAAGCAAGAAGTATATTATAAAATTGAGGCTTCTAATAATGTTCAGCTAGAATAGAGGCAAACCGCATCTAAGATAACTATTCTTTGGGAAAGGAATACAGAATAACAGAGACATTTCAGATTCTTATTAGAATAATGGGGCTTGGTTGGTTTTTGGTAGAGATACAGTGTCTATGTTGAAAGCATCTCATGTGTAATCAGTTTCTTTGTGGGATACCTCAAGCAGGTAGACTTCACCTTTCCATTCATCACAAATCTTAATTCCCCCTTTCATCACAGTAGAGGGAACTGAAATCCAACATATCTTGAAGGGACAAAGTCAAATCCAAGAGGCGGATCTTGGAGACCATCTGAAATGCAACTCAGATAATAAAGCAACCTGACCAAATAAAATTCTATGTCCTCTTCTTGATCAGTCAATCTCAAAATCAGCATGAGCCAATTTAAAAAAATCAAATGTTCATTAGAAGAAATTATCTTGCAAATAATTAAGCATCATTGAGCAAATGGAATGTTTCCCAATTAAAATTGTTTAGACTAATGCTGGTCACTAAATGTTTATTCATTAAAATTCCATCAGGACTGGCTGTGTCAAACAAACAAATAAAGCATGCTATTTTGGTTCATTTCCATCACCAACTTCTAAAAAAAGACCAACTTTGCTACCATGGATCACCTAAGCCACATAGGTATTAACAGAATTATTGTACAATTTATAATAGATCACACAATGGGACAGGAGGATGATACGGTCACAGTGATTTATCTCCAAAGATGATGTTCTTCTTAGAAGAAGACAACTAAGAAAGGTATGGGGTTTCCAAACTTACTAAAGTACAACTACCAACATCTCTACTTTCTATCCAAGCTGGCAGAAAGTGTCAAGAACATAATTGTTCCACATTAGGAAGGCCAGAGGTTCTCTACTCCTTAATTCAATGGTGAAGACATTTTTGACTGGTGCATGCTCTTTCCTTCAGCACCGTATCAGCATGGCAGAAATCTGGTGACATAATTAGAGCGGGAAGGGCCAAAGCAATTAAATTCCAATTTTAGAAATTGTTTGAGTTATTTACTGTATGTCTAAAGGTATCAGGTTGCACACACCATAAAGCTTGGAATAATTGGATGGAACTGCCAAGGCTTTTGTGGAGTGGAATCTACTATAATAAGAATTCTCAGAAATCCTGTGCAAAGCTCCTCTACTTTCATAGTCTTTTTTTTTTCTGAACAGAACTTGGTACTTTATCAGAAGTTCAATAGTTGACATCTGCTTTCAGTTATATTTTTTAGGCCACATCTGCTAAAAGCTGGTGACAGTGAAAGAAAAGCCACAAAACCAAGTTGTTTCTCCTCTTCCCCAGGAGGTCATTGAAAGACTAGAACTGTTATTACCCAGATGCCAAGTTAAAAAAAAAAAAAGAGAGCAAATTCACAAGAAAGAAGTAAATAGAAAAAAATCTGCTTGATAGATGCAGCTACATTCTTTTTAATGGTGTTGAAGCAGTGACTTGTTTAAACTGAAGGCTAAAGTTGATACCCTACAAGTCAATGTAACCATGAGAATCTGGAAGAAATAAAAACAGCCTGTTAGCTGTTATTTAATGTATTTGACAGAGAACGACAAAAGGCAGAATCATTTTGGCCACTAGTAGAAAAACAGCATCTGAGTTAGAATGTTGAATTTCTTTACATTGTAGAAAGATTGCACCTGAACTTTGTGCTCTTGAAACTCATGCTAACCACTCCAGGACTTCTGGTTGGAAAACACAACCTAGACAGCAAGCCATTAATCATGACAAGACCTTCCTCTCTCCTCCAGGTAGACAGCAGATAATTAGTAACTTGCATTTCTTTGTTTCTAAGCTAAGAGTTTAATTGGCCTCCTAAACTTGGACAGAGCTGCATAGTCAAACAAAAGCCAGAATCATACTTGACTATCCAAACAGGTTCTATAAAGAGCTAACAGAAGTGACAGTATTATTAGTGAGAGTCTCTGCTTCTTGCATCTTTTCTGTCCAGATTGTTACGGTATATACCTCCTTAATTAATTCAAGTAAAATCAATTTTAGCATTCAGTGCCTATATAGTATGTGGCGTGGCTTGTCTACTGATGTGAAAAAATATTTTTTGGGGTGGTGGGGAGGTGATGGGACATCGGGAAGTAAAAGTACCTTTAGAATAGAATAGAATAGAATTTTTTTTTTTTTTTTGGCAAAGTATGATTGGACACACAAAGAATTTGTCTTGGTGCATACACTCTCAGTGTACATAAAAGAAAAGATACATTTGTCAAGAATCATAAGGTACAATACTTAATATGTAATAAGCAATCAAATCATATTAGGAAACGTTTAATATAAATAGTAAGGATACCAGCAACAAGGTTACAGTCATACAGTCATAAGTGGGAGGAGATGGGTGATACGAACGATGAGAAGATTAATAGTAATGCAGACTTAATAACTAGTTTGACAGTGTTGAGGGAATTATTTGCTTAGTAGAGTGATGGTGTTCAGGAAAAAAACCTGTTCTTTTGTCCTTGGTAAGGACTCAACAGGTAGACAAAAATGCCAAACCCAGTCTGAACATTTGTCTGACTGTGCAATGAATAGCAGCAACAACGACGATGATGATGATGATGATGATAATAATAATAATAATAATAATAATAATAATAATAATAATAATTAATAATAATAATAAAGAAGGTACTTGGTTGATACCTAGGATGCTGGCAGCAACCCATAGCAACCATTAGTATCAGTCAATGGTATTTGTGATGCATTTTTGAATGTTCAGTTGACTGAGTTTTACAAAGAGGGCAATGAACACAGATATATTACAAGCAGCAAGGATTACAGCACTGAAACACAAAGATAAAGAACTTGTGGTTCTACGACAAATACCTGGAAGAGTTAGAGATTTGAGGAGAAAATACCAATTCTTAATGAAATTCCTAATATCCAAAGGAGTGAGTTTTAGATGATTAATACCCAAAGGGATTATGATGACATGGCAAGATCAAAGGCACAGACTTGATTCGATTGAGAAAGCGAAATTATTTTATCAACAATTCTGTGGACCAATGGATGGAGCTTTGGGAGCGGTAGGTGCTGCAAAAGAGAAAGATGAAGATAAGGACAAAGAGGAAAAAGCTAAAGAGGAAAGGAGAAGGGGCAAGATCTAAAGACCCTTAGAGAAGGGGCGAGATCCAAAGACCCATTGGAACAAAGAGAGATCAGGGCGCTAAAATTAAAAACTAGTAACAAGTAAACATGGAAGAGGAAGTAAAAGCAGTATTCCTAAATGTAAATGGACTGAACGCGGCGATAAAAAGAAATAGATTTTTAACTAAATTAAACAGCTGGACATTATATGTCTATAGGAAGTGCACATTAGAAAACAACATTTAAAATTATTACAATACCCCAAATTAGGAGTTCTATTTACATCATTGATACAACAAAGTAAAAGAGGTGTGGTATTGTATGTTACAGAAAAACTAGAACCCAAATTAATATTTGAAGATGAGGAAGGTAGGATCTTGATGGTGGAAATAAAAACAAACTTTAAACAAATACTCATGATAGCATTATATGCACCAAATGAAAAACAAGAAGAATTTTATCGATGATTACACAGGAAAATTGTAGAATTGGACTATGAAAATGCATATATAATGGGTTTAGTTTAGTTTTATTAGATTTATATACCGCTCTTCTCCCAAAGGACTCAGGGCGGTGTACAGCCATGATAAAACAGTGAACCATACAACATTAAAACCCATTTAAAACTGAATTAAACAAATTTGGGTATCTTCATTAAAGCCCATAATTTAAAATGCCCCATCCCAAATTTTTATTCAGCCAGGCCAACCTGCTGAAATAACAGGGTCTTAAGGGCCCGGTGAAACATATGGAGGTCATACGTATCCCAGGGAAATCGTACGTATCCCAGGGGGTAGTTCATTCCAGAGGGTGATTTCAATGCTATAACAAATGCAGATTTGGATTACAAAATGATGAAGACAAATAAAAAATCTAGGAGAACACTGCCAAAGGCCTTCTATACAATGACAGAACAACTAAGTATTCAAGATATCTGGAGACAAAAACACCTGAAAGAAAGTCAATATATTTTTTATTCAAATAGACATTTATTGTGGTCAAGGATAGATATGATATGGATGTCAACTGGACTCATAGAAGCGGTGCAAGAAGTAAATCTTGGCTCTAATATCTGGGCAGACCATAGCCCAATAACAATAATATGGAAAGGGCAAAAGAAAAAGATAAGATGGACTTTGAATGCAACAATATTAAATGAAAAATAATTTCAGAAATTTGTGGAAAAAGGAGTGGAAATTTTCTTTAAAATAAACAAAAAGGAGGATACATCACTTCAGAATGCATGGGATACAATGAAAGTGTATATTAGAGGTCTGACAATAACATATTTGGGAAAAAAGAACAAAAAGAAACAACAGAAACAAGCAAGATTGGAAGAAGAGTATAAAAGCCAGGAAAAAAAGTTCCAGAAAGATGGTCAAAATAAAAAAAAATTAAGGAATTGATAGAATTGAAGAAGCATGAAATAACTTTAAATGAACAAGAATCACTAGCAAGCCAACTGAGAGCATTGAAGCAGAACTTTTTTGAAAATGCAAATAAACCAGGAAGATGGCTAGCATATAAATTAAGAAAAGAGAAGGAGAAAAAAACTATAAAATATTTGCAAGATGGAGAAGGAAAGTTGCAATATAAAACTGAAGAGAAAAAGAAACTATTCCAAGAATTTTATGAACAACTCTATTCTCAAGAAAATATTTCAGAGGAGGAGATACAAAGTTATCTGGAGAAATCAGACCTAATTAAAATATCAGAACAATATAAAGAAATGTTAGAAGAAAGAATAACAATGATGAAACTAACAGAAGCTATAAAAAGACAAAAAAAGTGGAAAGGCACCAGGACCAGATGGTTTACCAGCTGAATTGTATAAAACACTACAAGAAATGATTAGTAATGTAATGTTGGACTTATTTAATGATTTATTATTGAAGGCTAAGATGCCAGATTCATGGATATGTGACACTCATACCTAAAGAAGATACAGATTTGCAATTGATTAAAAACTATAGACCAATTTCATTATTAAATGTAGATTATAAGATTTTTGCTTCGATAATGGCAAATAGGTTGAAAAAATCACTAAATGAATATATTCATATTGATCAAAACAGATTTTTACCAAAAAGACAAATTAGAGATAATATGAGGATGATTTTGAACACTTTGGAATATTAGGAGACCCATCCAGAAAAACAAATGGCACTGATATTTTTAGATGCACAGAAAGCTTTTGATAACGTGAACTGGCAGTTTATGATACAACAATTACAGAAAATGGATTTTGGGGAAAGATTTATAAATACTATAAAAACAATATATGACAATTTGACAAGATAATGATGAATGGAGAAATGACAGAAAAGATTAATATAATGAAAGGGACTAGACAAGCTTGTCCGTTATCACCACTACTGTTTATCCTGACTCTAGAAATTCTAAATAGAAATATTAGACAAAATGATGAGATAAAAGGGATGGAAATTAAAAAAGTGGAATACAAATTGCAAGCGTTTGCAGATGATTTGGTATTTATTATAGAGGAACCGCTAATAACAGGCCCTAAATTATTAGAACAGATAGAAGGATATGAAAAATTTTCCAGCTTGAAAATAAATAAAGACAAAACAAAAATCTTGGTGAAAAACAAAAGAAAGAGATAAAAGAAAAGTTAGACATACAAGTGGTGAAGAAAGTCAAATATCTGGGAGTATATTTAACCTCAAGATGTGCAACAATAAAAGAAGAAAACTATTACAAATTAGAACAACAAATTGAAAAAGACTTGGAAAAATAGAAGAATCTATCACTCATGGGACGGATTACATTGATAAAGATGAATATATTACCAAGATTGTTATTTCTATTTCAAACTGTGCCAATAAAAATTGAAAAGACATTTTTTCAATATCTTAATAAAACAAGAAGGAGATTTATATGGCAAGGGAAAAAAGCAAGAATAAGTATGAAAATACTGCAAGACACAAGATTACGAGGGGGATTTGGTTTACTAAATTAGGAATTATATTATCAAGCAGCAACATTGACATGGTTGAAGGAATGGATTGAATTAAGATATACAAAGTTGTTAACATTGAAAGGGCATGATTTACAACTGAGTTGGCATGCTTTTTTGTGGTATGGTAGAAATAAGATACACACATACTTTCATAGATATTGTATTAGAAATGCATCGTTATTGATATGGGAGAAGGTTAGAGATAAATACTATGTGAAAATACCAATATAGTTATTAACAATGGAAGCTTTAATACACCCAAATGTTTTTAATTTTGGAAATATTGTTAGATATAAGGATTTATTAACGGATAAAGGGGGAACTGAAAAAAAAACGAGAACTGGAAGAACAGGGATTGAGACAGATTGGTGTGTGTGTGTATATATATATATATATATATATATATATATATATATATATATATATATATATATATATATGCTGTTAAAAAAAAGATATAAAAAAGATGCTAAGTTACATGGTTTTTATTTGGAAAAGACTGAATTGGACAGGATACTCACAGGAATGGAGGTAAACTTAATAAAAAATATAATTTTTTGCTGTATATTGAATTGGAGGAGGAACAAGTAAAAGAAACAATGATAGCATGGGGAAAAAAATTTGGATATTCAATTGATCTTGAAAAATGGTAACAATTATGGGAAAGGAACTATAAATTAACAATGTCCACTACATATAATCAATATAAAATGTTTTACAGATGGCATATGCCACCGGAGAAGTTAGCAAAGATGTTTAAAGATATATCAGCCAAATGTTGGAATTGCCATCAACTACCAGGATCCTATTATCATATGTGGTGGACATGCCCTGAAGCAAAAAACTATTGGAATAAAATTAAAACCCGGTTGGAAGAAATGATACAGCTATGTATTGAGCGTAAACCAGAGTTGTTCCTATTAGGTATCCTGCCTGAAAAAAATTAGTAAGAAAATACTTACTTGATTATACATGTAATAACAGCTGCAAGAATTGTTTATGCTCAAAATTGGAAAGCAGATAAAATACCTTTGGAAGAAGTAATAAAAAAATTTAGATTGTACAGAAATGAATCGATTAACATTGATGATTAAAGATAGGCAAGAGTCAGAATATTTTAAGATATGGAATTATTTTTATTGCTGGTTAGAGATACAAATGATTAATTTTATAATTATGTATAAAAATGTGATGACTAGAATATGGTTATAGGAATGAATTGTCACAGTGGTTTGGGTGAAGATCAAGATAGAAGAAACTTTCGGAAGAAGAAGAATAAAAAGAAGGGAAGAAGATAACATTGAGATGTCACGGGGGAGGGATGATTGATGTACTAAATGTTTGTCTGTTTTAAAAAATAAAAATAAAAGCAGGAGACTGGACTAGAAGACCTCCAGTGTTCCTTCCAGTTCTGTACTGCTATTCTATTCTATTCTATTCTATTCTATTCTATTCTATTCTATTCTATTCTATTCTATTCTATTCTATTCTATTCTATTCTATTCTTTGAGCATTTGGCAACAGCTTCATATTTACAACTGGTTGCAGTATGCTGTGATCATATGGTTGAGATTCGTTATCCTTCCAGCCAATTTCTAAGAAGCAACCACAATTGAGAAAGCTTGATTGGTTAATGACTTCATTATTTGCTTAACAACTAAATTTATTTGTCGCCTATCTCACCACAGGGCTACTCTAGATGGCTTACAATAATATAAAGGGCTTTTGCATATAATTTCTCATGGGTATCACTTTAACACAAATTCTGTCAAATACAATTTTTAATCAAAATTTTAAAGGCCGATTCTTTGTTCTGCAGAATGTCTAGTTGTCCAGGAACGTTGAAGGAATCTTGAGGGAAACACACCTCATCCATGTAAGTGAAACAGAAAATCTGAGGGCATCTCTTTCTTCTGCAGAGAGATTATGTCTATTTCACCGTTTACACTATAATTTGCATGTCTTCCTTACATCCAAATGGCAAGAAACTGTGCCTTCAGCAGTCAGGTCAAAAGAGGATCTGAAGGCTGCTTAAGGTAGTTCAGGCACCGCATGTAGTCCTGGAGCAGCAGGTTATTCATTCTTGGCTAAGAATAGCAACCATTCATTTCTTGACAGCTACATTCTCTGTGTTAGGGAGCCATGCTGATGGTTTGCAGGAGAGGATGCAACAGTTTCCTGATATAACTCTTTCATTTCACCTTTTTTGCTGCTTCTTTAGCAGGTCAGCTTAGTCTTCCTGAGATTTTACTAGATTGTTTGAAGAAGGATTTTGAAATTAAATCCATAAAATTAGTTGCAAAAAAAATAATAATTTGAAATTATATTTGCATAAAATCAAGCCAAGGGTCATGGCATTTTTATAATGTGCTATTGAATGCTTGTTATAATCTAAAATTAATGGCTTTTGTGTCTCCTGCATATTTAACATATTTACAGCACATTGTGGCCCTTTTAAAATGTATTTAAAACATTGCATGTTTTCAGTAATATGCTCATAAATTTTCAGTTTTTAATTGGATTAGGAAATAACAATGATAGTAATAAATACAGTAAGGAAACGATGTGCTTAACCTGATTCTTGTTTTAAGATTGTCTGAAGTGATACCTAGGAGGGGTTTTTTTTAATTACACTAAATTATTATATCCTATATTAGGATAAAATGGAGTTTGCAGCTTAAAGCCATTTACTGAAATTGGCAGATGGGGTTTGTATGATGCCTGATCTCCTCAACAGAATGAAGGGGAAGCCACAATGAGAGAAGGGAGAGAGAGTGTGAGAGAGTGAGTCAGTCACCTTGGAAAAAAAAGAAAGCAAATAACCTTCACTACACACTGCATTGTCTCTAGTTCTTCACCAAAATGGATCCAAAAAGACCATAGAAATCGACAACTGATTAAAAAAATAGGAAACCAGAGTCTTCAATATTTCCAAACTGTGAGCATTTGGAATAACTTTGCTATTTTTGCTTTTTATAAGAACATCCGATAGTTCAGGGATGAAATGTGAAATTTGTTACTACCGGTTCTCTGGGCGTGGCTTGGTGTGTGTGTGTGTGTGGGTAATGTGACTGGGTGGGCGTGACCAACTTTTTTTTTTTAACTATTCAAAGCATTTTTTCTAATGCTTTGAAAAGCTTCTGCCGATCAGGCAACTCAGCTTGGATTGTCAGAGACTTTTCAAAGCATTTTTTTTACCACCTCTTCGGCCAAGAGGTTACAGAAAAAAATGCTTTGAAAAGCCTCTGACGATCCCAGCTGCCGTGCAATCATCAGAGGCTTTTTTTTTAACTTTTAAAAGCATTTTTTTTGTTGGAAGAGGTTGTAGAAAAAATGCTTTTAAAAGGTTTTTTAAAAAGCCTCTGATGAATATGCGGCTCAGCTGGGCATGGTGAGTGGGGGGGGGGCACAGGGATTTTTGCTACTGGTTCTCTGAACCACCCGCCGCCATCACTACCGGATAGGGCGATCTGGTCCAAACCGGGAGCATTTCACACCTGCAATAGTTGCTCCATTCTATTGCTTAATGTCCTTTATTTCCATTCTGAGTATAAAGTAAGTATAACCCTAACCCTATCCCTATACAGATCACAGATGCTCTTCTCAGTTTGGGAACCTTGGGAATCAGATTACATAAATTATTGAATTATAAATAGGAACAAATATTTTAATTAATCATGTACAATAACAGTAACGGAGTTGGAAGGGACTTTGGAGATCATCTAGTCCAACCCCCTGCTCATGTAGGAGACCTGTGTTAGGGATTCGAACTGCTGACCTTTCTGATCAACAAGCTCAGAGTCTTAGCCACTGAGCCACCTAGTCAGGCTAGTTAAGTTGTGATGGGGGGGAGGGAGGGGGGAGGGAGGGAGGAAGGTAGGAAAACCTTGGAAATAAAACAAAAATGTGAACTAAATATTGTCCTTAGGGAACATGCATGAGGAAGCAATGGTTGTTCTATGTAGCTAAACATTTCAGTGTTATTTGGTTGGATATTTTTGATGGAAATTGAAGCATGTCTAAGAATAAGGAGGGTAGGTTTTCACAAAAACTAATGGAATTTGGTAATTGGTAATTCATATATTTATAATTTTAGCCTTCCACTGAGATGTTTCCTGGCTGTGAATATAATAATAAGCTAGGACAACAGAAAGCTGGGTATCATATTTTATGACATAGTAAATGCATTTTTCTTGAACCAAGTGTTACAAACCTCTAAATAGCATGGCACCTATCAATCATTACATTATTGTGTTGTATTTACTCATATATCTGGAGTAGAAGATTCTTTGTCATAGGTGGCAGACTGGCCTGTCTTCATTCATCACCATCCTGATCTATAACTTGGAGAAGCCATCAGTCTGATGTGTCACTCTCAGGATTTTTGGAACAAATATCATGGTGGGGATACACATCTATCAGGACCACCCTTGTCCTGCTAAATTCTCAGAATGGACAGCCACTCTGAGAACATCAGCTGCCACAATGACATGTTCTAGAGATTACTCAGGTTGAGGAATTGGGGTGGATGCCACAGCTACGAAACAGCTATGAACTCCAATGCTCTCAGTTTGGCATTACTTCAGAATGAGATATTAGCTAAAAAGGAAGGAGATATCAGGAATAAGAGCCATGAAAAGGGATGGATTGAGACAGGGGTGGGCTTCAAAATTTTTAGCAAGGGATTCTCTGCCCGGTTGCTGGGCGGGCATGGCCATGGTGGGAGTGGCTTAGTTGGCCTCCTGCACCACAGCAGGGGGCTTTTTTGCCCTCCCTGGGCTCCAGAGGCTTTCCTTCAGCCTCCAGGAGGGCAAAAATGGCCTCCCCAGGCTCCGGAGGCCTTCTGGAGGCCGGAAATGGGCCCATTTCTGGCCTTTCTGAACTCCCAGTAGGCCCGTTTTTTGCTCTCCTTGAACCTCCTTGCATGCCCTGCACTTACCTGCATCCAAAATGGACCGCATGGGGACTCCTGGGAAGGGTGGGGTGGGCAGGGCCATCCAGGAGTGGGATTTGGGGGTTCTCTAAATTGCACAGAATCTTAGTTAGAGGTTTTCCTGAACCCCTGCAAACCTCCAGCAGCCCACCTCTGGATTGAGAGGAGAGGGGTTCTCCAAATGGGATGATAGCATTCTCATCTCAGATAAATGGTTCTTCTTAGACTATCCTGAGACAAGTGAATTATGTTTTATACCTTCAACACTTGCCCAACTGCCATGAAAGATCCAGTCTACAGTGAATATTATAAATCTCTCAGTTGCAATTCTGGAATGTTATTTGGTTAGACCACTGATCTCTATCTATATTAATTGGCAGAACCGATAACATATACACATAACATTACATATAGATTATTGCAAGATATTGAATGCCTTAAACACTGAATTATTTTAAAAACAATGCCTCTGTCTAGATCTCTCTTCCTTTCAATCTGTCTGTGTCTTTCTCTGAACATTTAAGTATGACTTGCCAGAAAAAAACACTTATGCTGCTCAACTTTATAAAAAGGTAGAAAGTTCACATGGAAAGATATAGTTGTTACAATGAATAAACTTCAAAATCCATCTAATTATGACTCACATTTCTGAAATCACAGTGTAGTCATTTTTTGAAAGCATTACTGCTGGGATATTCAATAGTTCAATACATTAGTCATCCCTTTCTTATACACAATGATGTACTTTATCGTCTATCACATTAAACTTTTCACCAAATAATGCTTTGCAGCTTCAATTGAATATCCACTGCTTCTGCTCTCAGCCCATTGGGATTTCAACTGTCCACTATTGCTGTCTTCAGGGATCCTATTCAGCAGATTCTGACAGGTTTTGAAGAACCTGTCAGAGAACCAGCAAATACTACCTCTGGCTGGCCCCAGAGTAGGGTGGGAATGGTGATTTTGAAATACCCTTCCCCTGGAATGGGATGAGAATGGAGATTTTGCAGTATCCTTCCCCTGCAACACCGACCAAGCCACGCCCACAGAACTGGTAGTAAAAAAAATTGAATTCTACCACTGGCTGTCTTGCAATCTATAGTCCAAAGTAACGGTGTTGTCTCTTTTGTAGATCCAACCTTAGGCACTGTGTATATAACAAAATAAAAGATTTGGAAGGACCTTGGATGTCTTCTTGTCTAATTCCCTGCTAAGGGAGGAAACCCTTTACAATTTCAGACAAGTGGTTTGTCCAATCTCTTCTTAAAAACTTTCAGTGTTGGAGCATTCACAACTTCTGGTGGCAAGCTGTTCCACTGATTAATTGTTCTATCAGGAATTTTCTCCTTAGTTCTAGGTTGCTTCTCTCCTTGATTAGTCCCCATCCATTGCTTCTTGTCCTCCTTTCAGGTGCTTTGGAGAATAGGTTGACCCACTCTTCTTTGTGGCAGCCCCTTAGATATTGCAACACTATTATCATGTCACCCCTAGTCCTTCTTTGTTATATGTTGGAAGAACATAGTACCACAAAGTAGGATGCATTACAATACCCTGTAATGCTTCATTCTTCAGTAAATGCTCAGCAAGCACAAAGTAGTATATGCAAAGGTACACATACATTTATTACACTGACCTATATTTTTGTTTGGAATCAGGCAAGTAGTAGGCCATGTAAATGGCTGATAAATTGTTTCAATAGCCCTTTCTACATGAGGAGGTGGCACCAATTTTAAGTTAACGATAACCCTTGAGAGGCTGAACCAATTAACTTTTATCTTAACTTCATTCCACAGGAAATGCTACGAAAGCAGTTTTATAGTATATTGTATAAAATGCATGCAGAGGAACTTCTCAATAGTGGCAACTCCTGTTGTGGTCCACATGTATATCCCAGGATATCCTCTTTTCACTTCAAACCAAGGCAATATAACATCATGCTTAGTGTGCACACACACACGCACCACACACACACACAAATATCTCCTAAGAGAAAAACTTTTATTTCTTTTCTCAGCATAGTAATATTTATTTTCCTCGTTCTGGTGGAAAACTCAAAAAGGAAATGAGCAAGATATGTTAATTTTCCCGTTTTTTCATTGGTCACCCTGATGGTCTTTTCTTTTTCCCCTGCTCTTTTCCACCAGACTCTAAAATGTAGTCATTAAGATGGCTGGGCCATGGTATTCAATTCATTTCAATTCAATTACAGGCCTAAGACCAGATACAAACAACATCTTAAATAAAAGAAGTATTGCATCTTTCTGTATATGTGTTTAAGCAAAGAACAATTAAATATAATTGCAACATAAAACTGATGCAGAAGGTAAGAGGGTCAGGCCCAGTGACCAGCTGAAAGTATCCTAAAATGATTGTCAGTGCTGCCTCAACTTGAACCTTTAAGCAAGAACAATCCTTGACTCCATTTATTCAGAAAGGTATAGTTTACTAACGGCCAAGGGAAGTACAATAAAGCAAAACCAAAACTGAAATTTGTGCACCAAATCCCCAAGTGAAAACTTTTCCCTGTTCAGGCACATCCTTTGCTTCAATTTCCAGGAAGATGTTTCTGAAACAGTCATTCTGATGGTAGGCTGGCTTGCAGCTGCATTCTTTTCAGAATGGAGCAACCTTGAAACATCAACTAGGAGAGGCAACTTCACTTTCTTAACTTTTACTCCCCCCCTCTCCCAAGCATTTGTTCTCCCTCTCACCCTCTCCCCAGGATTCATGGCAGGCTGCCATTGGATGATCACTGAGTGCAGGAGTGAGTTGGCAGTTCTGACATGTAATATCCAATGGGGGAAAAAATCTAGCAATGAATTGCCAGCAAAATACTACTAACATCCATTGGTATATCATAAAAAATAGAACAACTGAAGCCCAGCAACAGCAATAACATCAAGAATAAGAAACCTCAAATTATAAGGTATGGATTATTGTGTTTCCATCTCAGATATAGTCACACATTAATCCATTTTATAAAATGTGCACATTGTTGGGTTTTTTTTTTACAAGAACAGCACCATTTATATTTTTTTCTGTCAGTATTTTTCTCCAGTACATGCATTTTGTACATGCATTTCCTAAATATCTGATTTTTCATCACATATAATATATGCATACTTTTCTTTTGATATTCATTATTTCTGTTTAGCTATCTGTTGCAAACAAAGTTCACTCCTGTATGTGTTCAGTTATTGCAAAATTGATTATGAAGAGATTTTGTTCAGTTTTAGATCTAGTGAACCTGATAGATGACTTATGTGTTTGTAGTGCAAATGTTTTAGTGCCTCTCCTATTGTGATTGAGGAGAAAACTCTGATGTATTTTTCCAGCATCTCTTTTCTTAAAGTGACCATCAGATTTTTCCAGGTGAATTACATGGTTTTCTAGTTCACTGCTGAACAGGTATCCCACATAAATGTGGGGCTTCAAATGTGGATAAGAGTGAGAAGGAAGCCTGCAACTTATTGCAAAAGATTTACACATTCCTCAGCCTGAGTAAGAGAAAAACAGTAAGTAGTGGGCTGTGGATAATGTAAACCAAAGCGAGAATGATTTCTGCTGAATGTGGTGCTATTCTGCCACCTGCCTTCTTATATTAAATACAACAAAAGATCTTTGTGAAACACTTCAGTAAACTGGAATCAGTTGAAATGATGTTTGTTCTGTTGGCTTATTTATCAAATAGAAAGTTTGTTTCAAGGTCAACCTTTTAATGTCATTGGTCAATCATAGAACAAGAGATCTAATAACTTATCTCTGAAATCAATAGAAAGTTGATGCCAATTATGAAATGGGAGATTAAACGATTGAGTTTCTTTTCATGGCTGTCATTTTTTCCCCTGAAATGCCTCTTTCCTCTAGCATAGTCTCAGGCTCAGGCATAAAAGGCAAAATGCCTTTTACAATGATACAGCAGAGTTCTGAAGAGACACTGTATGTATGGACAGAATGGCGAAAAATGGAAAGAATGGTGAAAAATTGACAAAAGGAAATAATGCTCAATAAAAGAAATGCATACTTAATAATACGTGTGTTAACGGCAGCCAGAATCATGTTCGCAAAACATTGGAAGGGCGAGGAGATCCCCACAGAAGAAAAGATAATAACAAAAAATTTAGAATGTGCAGAAATGAATAAACTAACATTTGAAATTAAAGAAAAGGAAAAGACTAAATATTTTGAGGTATGGGATCTGTTCTATCGATGGTTAAATAAGAAAAACAGGAGTTAGAACTTCAAAAATTACAAGAGAAAGATTAATTTTATTATTAGGGTTGTTTACTGTAACTTATTAATTTTGATTAGTATTAGCAATTAATATGTATTAATATTATGAGGGAAAAGCACTGTTACTATGAGATTACTGTAATGTATTGAGCCTGCTCTGTAGGCAGGCCCCCTGTTGAAATAATTAGTAACATTCTGTTCTCCAATTGGTTAGCCATCTGACAGCTGGTATATAAGGGCTGTCAGGCTGAGTTTGCGCATTCTGTCTTCTGAGACAGTCTCCGCAGTGCCGGGCTGTCAGATGTTGTATTAAACTTTGTTACCTCATACGTCAATGCCGCCTCCGTCCTGTCATTCCCCGCCGATATTCACCAATTACTATTAGAGAATATTATTATTATTACTATGATGAATATTACTTACTTAAGAATTGTAATCAGACAACACACTGTTTATATAGATTTTGAACATACTGCTCTTTTTATTTAAATTAATAAAAACATTAAAAAAGAAAAAAGAAAAGCTCTGACTGTTGTTTACAATAGAAGCTCTTCTCCATGGGACATGCCATTCTATTCTTATTCTTAGAATATGTTTTTTAGTTGTTACTCAAAGTCGGGACTAACAGAAATCGTGATTTGGAATTGCTTACTTTCCTCCCCCTCTAACTTCACTGAAAAGATTAATTTCAAATAGCAACATCTGGATCTGAAATTTTACAAAGCCAACAGCATTCTGAGTGAAGATAATTTTACAATGCAGTTATTAACACAACATTTTCATTCAAGGATTCATATCTAAGGTAAAAATATGAATAATGTATATAGAATGTATATGAGAAGGAATAAGTGGACATACAATTTTAAATGCATTTTCTTACAAATTGCTAAAAAAATGAAGAAACCAGACAAGATGAATTTATGACTAAAACAGACCAAAATATCACAGGGTGAAACTGATTGATTTAACCAGTTGATTTTCTTTCTTTCTCTTTCTCTCCCTCCCTCCCTCTCCATTCCTCCTTCCCTCCCTCTCTCTTTCTCCCTCTCTCTCTAATTTACATATGATGTTCCATTAAACAAATCAATCCACTGTTGATTTGACAATTTACATATGATGTTCCATTAAACAAAATTTTAGTAATTATTTTCTTCCTCAAACTTGATCAGCCAAAAAGAAACAAAAATGCACTATGAAGCTATGCAACTTTGGACACTGGGAATGAAGAAGAATAGCCTAACATGCTAGGGAGGGACTATTGAAAACCTATGGTTAAAGATGGATAATGCTCGTTCATATCCTGCATCAATAAGATATGATGCTAAAATAATGGAACCAACTTCAGAGTTGATCCTTACCCAAGAATATTTAAAAGGACAGACACACTGCCAAAAAGAAGAAAAAAGATCCTCTGTTTAACACAAAAGTGTGAAGCAATCTAATTGATATCCTGAAGTGAAATCTGAACTGATGCTGAGTTAGATGTAATTTTGCTTGCTATTCTAACCTCTCTCCCACACCAATGTCTGACAAGATTTATTCCATGGGTGCATTCCTCCATGAAAGGAAAAGGTTTAAGAGTGTAGCTGTTTCTTGCGTGATGTGTCAAATACATTCAAGGTCCATTGATATTTCCTAGCTATGATTTGATCAAGCTCAAGCATGACAGCGTTTGAACAGTTACTCTCAGATGTAGAACTTTAGAAAGTCTTTTGAATGGGAATATTTTTTTTATAACATGTTGTTTATGAAAATGCTCTCTTTCCTTATACAATACAGGTAGTCCTCTACTTACGACCACAACTGAGCCCAAAATTTATGCTGTTACATAGAAATTCGTAGAGTGAATTTTGCCCCATCACACAACCTTTCCTGGCACATTTGTTAAGTGAATCACTGCAGCTGTTAGTAACAGGTTGTTAAGTGAATCTGGTTTCCCCACTGACTTTGCTTGTTGGAAGGTTGCAAAAGTGGATCACATGACTCCAGAACACTGCAACCATCATAAATGTGAGTCAGTTGTCAAGCATTCAGATGTAAAACACATGACCATGGGGATGCTACAATAGTCATAAATATGAACAATGGTCATAAGTCTTTTTTTTTCCAGTGTTGTTGTAACTTTGAACATACTAAACGTACTGTTGTAAGTCAAGGACTACCTGTAATCTGGAGAAACTAGTTTTGGATATATGGAAGCCTCTATTTATTCCTCATAGTTTGAAGGTGAAGGGTAGAGGATTTATTGGTTAAGTAAGAAAGCAACCCTACTTTCTAATCATCTTGTGAGTATAAATAGTGAAAAGCTCTCTACCCAGTTCAAGGTCACTATGGCAATTGTGAACTTTTCTCATGTTATTTAAATTCATATAAGTAGTCTTCACCTCTGAGCAGTTGATAGATGAACTAAAATTAGAGGTCTTACAGTCTGTCAAGGTCTGAGCAGTGCAGTGGCCTAGAGGTGAAGACACTCATCTCACACTCAGGCAACTGAAAGTTCAATCCTAGACTGATGTTCCTCTATCATGGCACAAGGAGGAAAAAAAATTGCTGCAAACTTTATGTAGGCATCAGGAAGGGCATCCAGTCAATAAATGCTCAACTCCATTCAGTCTCTCCGACTCTACCCCAATACCTGAGTGGCGTCAGGAGCCTGAGTGGCGTAGGAGGCAAATGCCTCCTACTAAGGCAGTAGTTAACATCCAGCTGCCTGCAATTACTGTGAGTTCAATCCTAGCCAGGCTCAAGGTTGACTCAGCCTTCCATCCTTTCTAAGGTGGGTAAATTGAGGACCCAGTTTGTGGGGGCAATAAGCTGACTTTGTATAAATATACAAGAGTATGAAGGCTATTGCTTAACGCATTGTAAGCCGCCCTGAGTCTCCGGAGAAGGGTGGCATATAAATCAAGAAAAGTTTTTTAAAAATACAAGGGTTTACAGAGTCATTAAAAAAAAAAAGAGTGTCAAAAGTAAACTGCTGGTCTGTTTGGGATATATTCAACCAACATTCTTTGCCGTGCAGGGAAGTAGTTAAGATTGTCTATCTGGGTCAACTAATGAAATGGTATGAATTTCCTGCTATGAAATCCATTTTTCCTGCATGCTGGAAGATGGGAACTATCAGTACTCTATAACCCTAGCTTTTCATGTATCAATTGGCTTATGAAGACAATTCAAGTTGCTACTTTTAACCAGTAAATCCATTTACGTCTTGTCACCTTTGCACCTTCATGAAGAACTGACCCACCTGGTTCATTTGTCTCAAGCTGAGATGTTGAGAGAATCTCCCAAGCATAGAGAAGTCACAAAAAGTGTGGCATTTTTTAAAACCATGCTTCAACTCTGTGGAATTTCATAGCCGCAGAGATACAGATGGGGCCTTCCCTGACAATGTTCAGGAAGGCAATCCAAACAGAGCTCTTCTGCGGAGTTTTCGGTGATCAATTTTATGGTTAGTACTGAGGATAATAAACATGAGAAACGGTAAAGGGAAATGCCAGAATTGGTTGGATTTTGCCTTTTTATGTTGTTTGTGTTTGTAACGATTATCAGATTTATGCCTGCTTTTATAAAACCCATGTGGAGTCAGTGTTGTACAAATACTGTAAATATTTAAAATAGTTTGCTGTACAAAAGGATTTTTTTTTAGCAGTAGAAAGTCTAACAACCCCCAAAGAATGTCTAAACACATTTTTTTCACAGTTCTGCCCTTATCTCTTTTTTTATTATTATTTGATTTATATGTCGCCCTTCTCCGGAGACTCAGGGCAGCTTACAATGCTTTAAGCAATAGCCTTCATACTTTTGTATATTTATACAAAGTCAGCTTATTGCCCCCACAAACTGGGTCCTCAATTTACCCACCTTAGAAAGGATGGAAGGCTGAGTCGACCTTGGGCCTGGTGAGAATTGAACTCGCAGTAATTGCAGGCAGCTGGATGTTAAATGCTGCCTTAGTAGGAGGCATTAGCCTCCTACGCCACTCAGGCTCCCTTTCACCACCCCCAGTCAAATTTTGACACCTGTTTCTTAGGAATGAGTATTTATTTGCCTGTTCCTGGTATTATTGCGTGCTGCAAGAGCTGGATATGTTGAGTAGCATTGTATCATCAACTGAAGGCTTCCTCTGTGCCAATTTTGAGTGATTAGAAGGCCAGAAGTGAAAATTCCACTGGTGTGGATTTAGATTATATCTTTGAAAAATATTACATGGGCACCAAGTAGTTCTCCTTTCCAAAATCAGAGGAGCAGCAAATGCCATGAGAGAATTAAATGATGTAGCATGTGAAAGAACACTGATAATGAAAATTCAGCAAGCAAACATTGGTGAGTCAGCTGTCTGGGGAAATCAGACAAATCTGAATCTGTCAGAGGAAAAACACTCCAAACACAAACAAAAACAAATGTTTGACATTCAGTTGGCTTCTTATTTGGCTCTGCATACATGGCATAGGGATAGTTAAATAAGGAAACAAACGAACAAATAAAGCAAAGTTGCAAAAAAGGCCCTTCGCTTCAGTGAAGATTTGTGTGAAGCACCCCCTTGGAGGAAGATTCTGAAACAAAGCAGCTCTTTTACTTGTTAGCAGCAAAGCAATCATGCCAGTTCATTTTTGCCTGTCAGAATCTCTTCATGTGTGCAAAAGTCTCTCTGACTGAATTGAGGATGCCAAGCTAGCAGAATTGGCCCTAACTCAATGTTTTACAAGACAGACTCCATTGAAGCAGTAAAGAGAAGCGTACCCACTTTGCTATCATCATCATCATCACCACCACCATCATTATCATCGTCACCCTTCTCCTCCCAAAATCTTTTCCAATGCTGAAGACAGTAGGGGATTTATTGTGATAATAAGCTTTTGAGTGGAACCATATACTAAAAGACCATGCTTTTGGGCATGTAAAGAATGTAGCCCCTTTAGCACTGAACATCATATTTGTAACAGCTGATTGTGTAACCCATCTTTTCCTGCCGAAAAACCCACTTAAACACTTCTCTTTCATTTCCCTCCTAGCACATAAAGCCATTCTTTGTGGCATTCAATGCAAATGAAGCTTCTGAGGCAGGGCATTGTTTCATAACAATCCCTAAAAACAATTGCTTTTAGCCCAAATGGGTCTCTCCAAATAGTATCAATGAAATATTTTATATATTGAAATACTTTTTCAATAAGTTGTCATAGACCATTTTTTAACATGGTATTTGTTATCCATGTTGACATTGCAATGAAGATAATATGTAGATCACAAATTAAAATTCATCCCATCATTTAAAAAATGTGGTTAATTAGGCAACTTACTCTCCGCAAGTTTCTTTACATTAATTACTATGACATATCCAGCTGATTTAAAGCTTAAAGGAAAAGATTCGCAGAATATCAGAGAAATATAGTGTTTTTTCACTGGAGAGCTCCTGGGGATCTAAAACAGTGGAAAGCTTTTTTTTTTTTTTTTGTAAAAACCAAAGGTGTGGTTTAAAGTTTGTTTATATGAAGCTACAAATAGACTAGGGGTTTAGATAAAATTAAAATAAGATTTTGGAATTAATTATAAAGAATTATAATGATTAATTATAGACATATGCTTTTTTGTTTTTTAAAACAGTGTGATAAGATTTTAAAAATGAGTGTTGGGGGAACCAGCAGAAACTAAACATTACAATTAAAGGAGAAAACTTACATTTGACTTACAATTACAAAATGAGGCAAAATATTTTAACATTAGGCATACTGGAGATATTTTTGAACATCGAACTCAGACATTTATCTTAATAATGTCTAAAGAATGTGTCTAAATAATATTATGAAAGAGGATTCTACCAGACAAGATCAAGATTAATATGGTTACACTGTTACACTGAAGCTGTTACACTGAACATGCAAAAGAAACCAGGGGAAGTTTTAATAATCAAAAGGAATATACGAACAATAAAGAGAGAGAGAGAGAGAGAGAGAGAGAGAGAGAGAGAGAGAGAGAGAGAGAGAGAGAGAGAGAGAGAGAGAGAGAGAGAGAGAGAGTTTTTTTTCCTGTGTTTGATTTACAAAAAAGACTGATTAAAGTTCTGAAGAAGTTTGTGAGAAGAGACAAAGAAAAAATGAAAACAAGAAATCAAGGTCTATGACATTGTTTGAAAAAGACTAAGGATTAAGATTGCTAGATGTAAAAGGAATAAATATTTATTTCTTCTCACTTCTCACCCATCTCACTTTGCGGCAACTCTGGGTGACTTACAGATATTAAAAGCCAATAAAACCATGAACTATAAACATTCCTAATAATGGTAATAAATTATAATTTGAAAGTTGGGGAGGAAGGGAGCAGAACACTTTGGAAGGTGGGGTTGTCTCTTAATCTGCCAATTACCTCCAGTGTGATACACTCCCATTGGGGCCCCAAGTCAACCGGCAGAGCCAGGCATCAGGCTCATAGGTAATGTCAGAAGGATGGGAGAGAATCTCACTTCAGGGTTTAAGAAGTTCCAAAGGGTAGGAACAGCCATGGTAGAAAAGGCTCTTTTCCTGCATCCCACCACCCAAAATTCCTTGACCAGTGGGGCCTGCAGAATGCCTCTTCTGCCAGCAGAAGTGGCACAGGCCAGTCCCATTGTGGTGAGAAGATTCCTCAGATAGCCTGAACCAATGCAATACAGGCTTTAAAGATTATAACCACCATCTTGAATTTCACCCTGAAGGATACTGGCACCCAGTGCAGCTTGCAGAACAGCCTTGTACATGGGCCACTATCGGGCCCCAAGAACTGCCAATGCAGTTGCCTTCTGCACAAGTTGTAGCTTCTGAATTCTCTTTGAGTGTAGCCCCATATAGGGTGCATTGCAGTAGTTCAAGCATGAGATAACTAGGGTTTGAGTGACTGAGCACAGGCACTATAGAAACGTGGTTTATTTGATCAAGGTTATAACATATGTTGTTACCTCTGGTGATCCTTAATGGACTTTTGCTGCTATCAAAACTGGAATGATGATGATTTATGGATTTGTTTATATATAAGAGATGGAATATGGGAAAAAGATAAGATACTAAAATTGTTTACACTTGTGATTAAAGTGGAAAATCACTTTATATATTTCTCTCTTTCTTTACTATGGCTTTTTCCTTTCTTTTCTATTTCTATTTTTTCCTTCTTTTCTCCATCTTCTTTCTTTTTATTCTTCCTTTTATTCTTTTTGTATTAGTTTGTAATTATAATCTTTAATAAAGATTACATAATCTGTAATAATCTGCAGATTACATAATCTCTACATAATCTGTTTGTAATTATAATCTTTAATAAAATTGCTATAAAAACAAAAGCAAAATGTTCTCTTCTTTTAGCATACTAGACATGAAGATGCTACCTTTTACTGCAATGGTTTCCCTCAGTTGATAGGATGTCAAACACCTATGTTCTTTGTTATAAGAAGCCAGGGGCATTTTATTATAAGACAGTTATGAAAACTAGAGGAGCAGGACTGAAGCTTGAGATTCTTGGAAGCAATCTATGAATCATTCTTATCAGAAAGCTAGTTAAGCATAAAGTGATGGCATATTAATTAAGCATATAGATCGAAAACTCTACCAAGAGAGTTCTTATCAATAAGGTAAAGGTAAAGGTTCCCCTCACACATATGTGCTAGTCGTTCCTGACTTTAGGGGGTGGTGCTCATCTCCGTTTCAAAGCCAAAGAGCCAGTGCTGTCTGAAGACATCTCCGTGGTCCTGTGGCTGCCAAGCCAAAGGCACATGGAATGCTGTTACCTTCCCACCAAAGGTGGTCCCTATTTTTCTACTTGCATTTTTTATGTGCTTTCAAACTCCTAGGTTGGCAGAAGCTAGGATAAGTAACGGGAGCTCACTCCATTACGTGGTACTAAGGATTCGAATCGCTAAACTGCCAACCTTTCATTCAACAAGCTCAGTGTCTTAGCCACTGAGCCATCATGTCCCTTCTTATCAGTAGTTCCTCATAAAGGTGAAATATCAAGTGACCTATGGTTTGGTCATAGGCTCTCTATAATTTTTTTTTTACTAATGATTTGGATGAAGAGGACGGCATGTCAAATTTGCATTTGATATAAAAATTTGAAAATAACGTGGTGGTGGGAATATGATAGTATTCTTCAAATGCCTGAAAGAAAGCCAGGTAAAAGAAAATCAAGAGTTTTTATTCTGGAATGAAAGGCATAGAATGAGTTGCAGGAATTTAACATTAGGAGAAAAGAAAACTTTTGTAACAAAAAAGGCAGTTTAACAGTGGAACCAATTATAAAGAGAACAGGTGAGCTCTTGTTGCAGTAAGTTGCAGAAACCATGGACAACCATTTGTAGTGGTCTCTTATTTAAATTTCTGTGGTGAGCAAAAATGACTGCTTTCAATTGCAGGAATTCTGATTCCTAACCTAAAATCTGTAGGAACTCAGGCAAATCATTTCAACTTTCGTTCAGATGGAATTCAGAAAGCTCAACTTGTTTTTAATTTTGTTCTCAGAATTTTGTTCTCAGAATATTCCAGCAAAACATTTCAAATGGGGCTGTTTTGTTTGAAATATGAAGGGGAAAAAATCTCTCCTTCTCCTTCTCCTTTTATTTTATTGGTAGTGAAGGGAATTTACAGTTCTCTAATTTTTATCATTTAAATCTTTATTTTATGCTCTCCTTTAATTTGTATAATGAAATAGTCTTCTCACCAAGGCAAATGATCAATGAGCCATTATTTGTAAATGA
The DNA here is from genome assembly GCA_030761175.1 of Masticophis lateralis. Lineage (NCBI taxonomy): Eukaryota > Metazoa > Chordata > Lepidosauria > Squamata > Colubridae > Masticophis > Masticophis lateralis. The sequence goes on along the minus strand of JAUDYJ010000003.1, from coordinate 82,488,807 downwards.
ATGAACTGGATTAGCTGATTAATTGTCAGTGTTCATACATTGTGTGGCTTAAACAGGATCCATACATCAGAACCTGAGTCTTTATATTCCATTACTACAACTTCAGTAAAGTATTAAAATGGTCTGGCTTATAAACATCCATGGAATAAATCTAGCTACATATAATATGCAGCTGAATCATTGGCAAAATGAAGCTTGTTTCTCACATTTAATGATCTAGAAATTACTTCAGCGTGACACAGCCGAGCCAATCAATATGTTTATATAGCATAATGCAGATAGAATTGAGAAACTCTTTTGGAACACACAATTGTGTTTTATTAGCCTGTATTGGAAATAAAAGTTCTCTCCCTCGCGCACACATATCCACACACTCACTCATTCACACAGTTCTGTTTTTCTTCTCACATAATCAGTGTTTTCCTTTCACAGTTCCTTCACGAAGAAAAATAAATGAATGTGATTTATCACATAGCATTTCCTTGAAAATGCTCTACTTGACAGCTCTCTGTCTATATGTAGTGGAGGAATGGAAGGGGGACCAAGGAAGAATTGCTTGCCCTATTTTCCCAAATCCACCTGAAATTAAACAGAGCTGTTCTCATTTCAATCCTCATTAATACTAATTATGTTAAAATGATGAACATGTAATTGCTAAAATGTATATGCTTTGACTGAAATTTTGGAAGAACTAGTTAAAAATGTATGTTAAATGTACTGAGATGTCTTTAGATCTCCAGGTGACAGAGAGAAAAAAGAGAGAAGAAAGAGGGAGGGGAGGGAGGACAGGAGGGAGGGAGAGAGAGAGAGAAGACAACTTATATACCATAGAGCAGTGATCTTTTCCCGAGCCTCCGGGAGAGCAAAAACAGCCTTCCCTGGGCTTTGGAGGCCCTCCGGAGGCTGGAAACAGGCCCATTTCCACACTTCTTGAATGTGCGTATTGCTGCCCCCACGTTCCTCTGGCCCCTGCACATAAGCACGTGACCCCCCCGCATGCTCACACATCTCCCACATATGCCCCACCCACTGTGCATCCCAAAAATCAGCTGGCCAGTGGGAGCCACATGCACACATGTGCAGTGGAGCTGAACTGGGTGACAGCTCATGTGCCCACAGAGAGAGCTCTGCTTTCCAGCTGTGGTAGGCGTGCCATAGGTTTGCTGTCACGGCTAGAGAGGTTTCTCATAGAACTTGTTTTTTCCAGCGTTTGGATTCCTGTGACTGCCTAAGTCACATTGCTATTATATTGCATAGAAAAGTTAGAAGGGCCGGTATGGTGTCTTAAACACATGTTCTCAAATTTTTATCAAAATTAACATGATACCTTTAAAAAGAGTTATTGGTAAAATATGGGTAAAATATAGTCTGTTTTATCTTGAAAACAAAGTTGAACAGGATGCAGGAGCTAATTAAATAGAATAGTTGCCCTAAGTGGAAGTGAATGAAGCTAGTGAGGTAGGTAGCATAATTAAGGATGACACAAGATCATACCTACTTTTTATGAAGAACAAAAAAAAAAAACATGAATGAAATTGAGTGTATGTTGAGGGTGATGTCTGTACTCAAGAAATAGTTAGTTTACTCATATTGGGGAACCTGGAATTGTGCATCAGTCCTTTTAGATTATAAAGTACCTGCTTGACTGATTTTGTTGTCAGAGTGAAATTTTATTTTCAACTGATACTGACTTTGATGACTCTCCATAAAGAAGCCTCATAGAGTCATACAATTATTCTTTAGTAGATCTTTATGGAAAAAAAGTATTAAATGAATTCAAACTTGTAATGCAAAGAATGACATTTTTGATGGTAATATCTCAATAAGGCTGGTACATTTTCTATCAGTTATCCCATCTTTATTTAAATGTGCTAATTTTAGTCCTTAGCCATGCAGTCTAATAAGTCCTACTGCTTGAGGTAAAGTTGCATTGCAATTTTCCTCAAAATGCATTTTCTCAACTTTTCTATTTGTGCTCAAGTCAGTCAGCTCAAAACTGCCAGTTCCACTGTGAGCAGCCTTCAGAAACAATTATAAAATACCTTGCAAATAAGAAGTGGTAACATATGAGAAGAGAGGGAGAAGAAAATCTAGATATTCTTCTCCTTCTTTTCTGTGAAAATGTATCAACAGAGTCACCTGTTTCTCATCAAAATACATCATGTCATTGAGACATGGTTATATGGATAGCTGAGGGGGAAAAATCATATATATTCATTCTGAGGTTTTCACGGATGTTTGTATGTAGGTCTTTGGTTATTCGGGTCTTCCCACGTAAAATTGGAAGTGTCTTGGAGACGTTTCGACGAAGTCTCATTCGTCATTTTCAGGCTGGTGTTCTCGGCTTCGTGCTTCCAGGAGCAATGTGAGATCGCAGCTGTCTCTTCCTTTTAACTGGAAGTTCTTAGTCTACAGGAAATCCGATGGCTCCCTAGAACACACTATCTACCAGAAGAAAACACGCACAAACTGCTATCTGCACGCACTCTCACACCACCACCCAGCCCAGATCAACTCTGTAGCCAAGACACTCATCTACAGAACAAAACGCTTAGCTGACAAACAACACCTAAAAACCGAACTACACACTCTCACTAACGTTCTAAGATCCAATGGATTCCAAAGAAATAAGATTACCAACCTAATCCAAAAAGAACACAAGAACTCAGTCAGAAAAGAGGAACCAACTTCTTCCCTGGTCCAACACCTTAAAGCCACAGGACATGAAATTGACTTTAAAAAGACCAGATCCATCGCCAAAACTGAACACTTTAACAACAGAATAATCAGAGAAGTCATCGAGATAGAAAAATGCCCACACAGCATGAACAAACGAGATGATACCTCCCGCCTACCAGCCATTTGGAAACCTGCCCTTATTGACAAATGAGTCCCTAACACAACGAATGACACCAGACCCACACTCACAAGAGTGATGACAGGATGTCACCACCACACATCCACGCAGAAAGCAGACTCAAACCCACACTGATAATGAGGCACGACCAAGGACCAGAAGCCAGACCGCAGCTGCATCATTAGCCACTTTAAACCCCTTCAATCCATACATGAAGCAGATTGACACCCACCATGAAGAGCTCTCACAGCCACCAACACGAAGCCAAACAACAACGCAGCTCACCAGCTCAAATCCCCCTGCAACTCAGACTAAGCCAAGCACAACCAAATCCCCACCCAAACAGAAAACACCCCCATCCAATCAGAGCACAACCAACCCCCCATCCAATCAGAGCACAGCCAAGCCCCTAACCAATCAGAACACACCTCCACCCAATCAGAACACAGCCAAGCTCCCACCCAATCAGCTCACACCCCCACTAGCAGTTAAAAGAAGAGACAGCTGCGATCTCACATTGCTCCTGGAAGCACGAAGCCGAGAACACCAGCCTGAAGATGATGAATGAGACTTCGTCGAAACGTCGCCAAGACACTTCCAATTTTACGTGGGAGAAGACCCGAATAACCAAAGACCTACACACACACACACACACACACACACACACACACACATATATATATATATATATATACAGACAGTATGTTCATGTATTCTTTGAAACAGATCATATAAAATTTGTTCTTATTGTAGTTTCTGTGTGTGTGTATGTGTATGTAGGTATAGCTCAGATATACATCCTCAGATATATTCTGCAACCACAAAATAACCTTTGCACAGTTACTATTTATAATAATGTGGGTGTATGAGTGTATGCCAGGGGTGAAATGCTCCTGGTTCGGACCAGCTCAGGCAAGTAGGTAGTGATGGTGGCGGGCAGTTCAGAGAACCAGTAGCAAAAATCCCTGGCTGCCCCACTCATGCCCACCCAATCACCCAGTCACCCGCTTGACCGCTCACTCACTTTTCCTGCCACTCAGCACCAGTCACTTTTCCAGCCACTCAGAGCTTCCTTCCGGCCCACCCAGCCCAGTCCCGGCCTATATAAATTCCTCTTTCTATACTGCCCAGCTACTTCACCCAGACATTCACCTGGCTGCTCGGACCTCGCCTCGCCTCGCTCGGACGCCTCGTTGACTGCTGCTCGCTCAAAAAGGTAAGCTTTGGGACTTCCGGTGGCGCCTTCCTCGTTGGCGGCGGGCTTTTCATGCCCGCCGGTTTCTCGGCGCGTTAGAGCCGCCTTACAGCAGACAGGCGGCTCAAAAAACCTGCTCCTTAATGGGAGGAGCAGGGAGAGCTTCTGGGGGTGAGGTTGAGCCCCCCTGAGTCGCCCCAGGAATTTTTCCTTTGTCCTGGGGAAGGCTCAGAGGGATGGCTCCCTCCATACCCCCAGGGTATGCTCCGCGCCGAGAGGATCCTCCGCTAATTACTTAATTAGTGGAGCCAGACGCTGGGAGCAACACCACAATTGAAATGATAATTGGAGCAAGCTGGAAAAGAGAGAAGATAAATTTAAGCAAGTATGGATTTTTCTCAACGGATTTTTTGGAAGAGGAGGGGGGAAGGGGGAAGGAGAGGAAGAAAAGTGAAAGTTTTTTAAGATGGCGACTGGCTCTGCTTGAAAGAAAAGTGAGAGCGGAAATGGAGCGCAGAGTGTAGTCCTGAAAGACTTTGAAAGGAATATTTTGTCACAGAAAAAGAACTTAAAGGAACAGAGGCTGATTTAAATAGATTTCTTCTGGTTTTTTTTTTCTTTTCTTTTCTCTATTGAAGTAAGAAGGATTTTTTTTTGGTCCTTTTTAAAAGTAAAGATGCCTAAACTTAAAGGAAGGGGGGGCTCCCCCTTGAGTCAGATGAATAAAGTTGAAATGTCTCATTTGCAGAGATTTACAGAACAGGATTTAAAAGAGTTAATTACAAGGTCCTTAGAGAGTGTGGTAGATAAGATAAAAGGATCACAGAAGGATCTTGAGGAATCGGTTTCTGGGAAATATGACCAACTAAGTCAAATTATTGCTCAAGTAGCTTCAGATCTTTCAACTGCGGTGGCTGCAATGGGGAAGAAAGTGACTGAGATGAGTAGTAAATTTGAATCTCAGATACAAGAATTACAAGGGAAACTTCTGGAAGCAGAGGCCAAAAACCATAAAATTCAGAATGATGTTATTATGCTTCAAATTAAGGCTATGGAATCTGCAATTAGACTAAGAGGGATAAAAGAAAACAACAGAGAAAACTTAAGAACAACTTGTGCAAAGGCCTTTGCAGAACTATTAAAGCTACAAGATGAATTAATTTTGGGTTCTATAGAGAAAGTTTACAGAGTTAACTCACGTTTGGCTAAACAAAGGAATCTGCCTAGAGATGTTGTTGTTTATTTCACTGATAAAAGACTGAGAGATGATATTTTACAAAAGTCTTATTCTGATAGAGTGCAGGTAGCAGGTACACAAATCAGGATTTTTAAAGAGCTACCATCGAAGGTTTTAAAGGATAGGAAAGATTTTGATTTTTTGGTCAAGGAACTGAAGAGAAGTAATATCCCATTTAGATGGGATTTTCCAGTAGGTATAATTTTTAGATATCATGGTGTGAGACATTGTCTGAATACTATTGAAAAAGCAGAATATTTTTACCAAAATATCTTTAAGGGAGCACCGAAATATCTCAAGAATAAAAAGTCAAAAACAGAGTCTACAAAATGTGAACAGAAAGAAGAAAATCAAAGTGTGTTAAAAGTAAAAGGAGAATTTGGTGGTTGTCCAGAGGATTCTACTATGGATTTTTCTGATGAGAAAATTGAACACCTCAGTGACCTTGGGGGATCACAGGACCTTGAACTGCTGGAGGAAGATTCAAAAAACAAAGTTTTACTTTGAGATGACCAGCAGCAGAGGTCCAATACTCTTCATGACATGGGGGGTGATGCTAATCGACAGGAACTAGAAGTCAATGAAGAAATCCGACTGGAAACCACAGGTGATAAATTTAAAGAGCATTGTGAATTGTTTGATACTGAATCAGAAAGCATTGAAAGATTTGGAAAAAATGGATTATAAAAATTCTTTTAAGATGTACAACAATTTGTTAAAAGTTTATTCTGAGTTGGACTAACATTAAACTTATATATTAAAATGGATTATAAAAAAAAATTTTTACTATGAAGTTTATCCTGGATTGGACATGATATCCTGAGTCCTGATAGATTGCTGCAAAATTAGCAGCGATCACTGGTTACCCAATTATATATTTTTTGTGGAACTTATCTTCTAGGAGAAGACTATGAAATTGAAAATATCTTATAACCCGAAGGATTGAATTGCAAAGGGTGGCAGGATTTGAAATAATTTTAAAGGAACATCTGGGAATGCAGCTCTTAGTTGGTTTTTTCTTCTCTTTTTTTTTTCTTCAAGGCTTGAATGTTAAGGCTGCAAAAGCCTATTTTTAGGTACAGTATAAGTTAGCTTGAATGAATCTTCCTAGAGGTGTGAATACCTTCGTGGTTGGATATTATTTATATAAAGTCACTCGGGGGGTTGTGTGGAGAAATGTTTTACTTTGCTGATGGGGGCAGCGGCAAGATGAAGATTATTGAAGCAGGATTTATGTGAGGAAATATGTTTGACTTCAATCAAGTTGAAGAGAAGATTGAAATTTGGATTATAGAGACGGAGGAATGAATTAAACAAAAGATAACTTTCTTAATGACATAATTGTGTGATTATAACTATATATGCATATATATTTCTTATGTTTTATGTTTTTGGGGTTTTTTCTTTAGTTAAGGGGTGTAGTTAGGATAGAATTATAATGGTGTTCTTAATTATAATGGCTATCAATGGTTTTTTTTTTATTATAATATTGTTTAAATATATTAATGTCTGGTTTTTTGTTTTTTTTTACTTTTTTTCTTTCTTTCCTTCTTTCTCTTTCTCTTCCTCTTTCGAAATTTGTTTAATTTAAAATTTGAATATTTAATAATCTTTTTCCCTTGTTCTAAACTTTGTTTTTTTTAACTTGTAGCGGAAGTCAGGGGGGGATGGGGAGGGAAGGGGCTGGGGTTGAGGGAGGATGGGAGGGGTTGGGGAGGGGGACTGGGGAGGGGGGTGAAAATGAAAAAAATTCTGTATTGTAAAAAGGTAAGCTTTGCTGGTTGCGACCTCGCATTCTGTCCCCCCCCCCCAATCCCTGGGCTCGCATAGTTTGCGCAGCCGCCAGGGATCATTTGCGGGCTTCGTGCTACCCCCCTGGTCCCCGGGTCCCCATGCTTGCCTGCCTGGCCTGGCTGAGCCACCTAGCTAGCTACCCACCTTCCCCCCCCCACCAGCTTCCAGCTTGCTTACCTTCACTCTTCGGACTGAATCCTGAGCCACTGGCTGTAACACCTGCCTTGCTTTGCTTGCTGTAATTCCTGCAATCCATTGCATCAACAAGCAATTGAATCTCCCTGCCTGCAATCAAGCTCATCAGTGAGCAGCTCTATCTGCCTGCCTGCCTGCCTTCCTGCCTGCCTTGTCCCTTCAATTGGGTAAGTTTTTTCCCCTTTGGGAGCTTTAAAAAAAATAGTTAATTGTGGGGTTTTTTGTTATTCTTTTTTTAGACCTAGCCATTTAAAGTTTAAGAAGTTTTAAATTTAGCTGCTTTTATATAAAAATAAAATAAAATAATATTTGTGCAGCTTTCTGAGATTTTGTGTGTTTCTGTAGTGTTTCATTCTAACTACACAAACACACAAAATCTCACAAAGCTGTATGTGGAATTTTGTGTGTGTGAAGTGTGTTGTGTGTGTGTAAAGTGTGAAAGTTGTTTTTTTGGGCTTTTTGTGGCTGTGTGAGGTTCCTGCTTGTTGCAGGGGCCATTTTGGGTCTGGCACAGCTGCTTTTACGTTGTGGGTAAGCATGTTGTGTTGTGTTGTGTTGTGTGTGTGTGTGTAAAGTGTGAAAGTTGGGGTTTTTTGGGCTTTTAGTGGCTTGGCCACAAAAACTGGCTTTTTGTGACTTGGCCACGTCCACCTGACCAACAAGCCATGTCCATCCAGTCACCTGATCACCAAGCCCCGCCCACTAATTAAGCCACAGCCACAGAACCGGTAGTGAAAATTTTTAGATTTCACCCCTGGTATATGCACATACAGCTAATACACACAAACAAACACACATATCCTTATAAACACACACACACAAAACCTCATATACACACAGTCGCCATTAGTTTTAAACTTTCTTCTTATAATTTACCTTGGGAGGAACCAACAAATACAGCAATGGAAAAGAAAATGTGTTTTTTTTTCTAACTTTATAGATCATGACATTTAGAGCTATAATACATCTATGATGTTTTATTCATTGCTGTTTGCTGTTTATTGCATTTTAAAATGTTAATAGAGTTGTGTGGATATGCTGGGGCACACACTTGCATGTTTGATTTTCATTAAAGGTTTATTGCCTAAAAACATGTGTTGAAATATTAAAATAAAGAAATGAGGTGCTGCAACATGCTAAATACCATAACAGCTAGAAAAGCTAAGACAACAATAAAGTCAGTGACATCTATAGGAGTGAAAGGATAGGGTTGTGTCAAACATACAGATAACAGTTGAGAGACATATTATTTTATTATAATCAAAGACTTGTCTCTTTTGTGTCAGTATCCCCTTCACTTGAAGTGCCTCAATTATTTTACCCTTTCTCCCACCACAGGCACTACTGAATAGTAATGCTAGCAAATAGCAAGGGATATATAACTTACTGCAAAACTATATATTTATTTAAATTTACTATACATGTGGTATTTCCAGTAATGACACCACAAGTGAAATGCATCATCACCTAGGTTTTTTGTAAATCTCACTTCATGCAGGATTCTGTAGGAATACAGATAATTATACCCATATCTATATGGGTGACCTGCTCGATTTTTTTCCCCCTGATCTGTGTCCTATCAATTCAATGTATTCAAGGAAAATTGATGTTGCCACCCTTCAAACATTGGTAGAGCTTAAGAAAACAAAGAATGAGAAATGGGTCTCTCTTCATGTGTCAAAGAAACAAATTCTTGCTTTTTCATTCAACATCAAAGGTTTTCAATAAAGTTCTGTATCAGAGATGGTATTCAGTAAGTTCTGACCAGTTTTCAAGAACCGGTAGCAGAAATTTTGAGTAGTTCAGAGAACCCGTAAATACCACCTCTGACTGGCCCCGCCCCCATCTATTCTCTGCCTCCCGATTCCCAGCTGATTAGGAGGAAATGGGGATTTTGCAGTAAACTTCCCCTGGAATGGGAAGGGAATGGAGATTTTACAGTATCCTTCCCCTGCCATGTCCACCAAGCCATGCCCACCAAGCCATGCCACGCCCACAGATCTGATAGTAAAAAAATTTGAATGCCACCACAGTTCTATATGGAATATTTAGGCATGGACATCTGAGTTGAATAATTACATTTTATTATTTTGCTACCTTCAGAGTAAAACCAGATAGTGGTAGTATGGGGGAGAAAATCACAAATTGAGTCTCTAACAAGAATGACCTCTCAACAACTCGGGTTGTTGATATATAAGGAATGTACTTTAAACGTACTGGCAGGAATATAGAAACTGTATTTCTTTGTATAAATTGTATTCACAGGGCTGTAAAAGCACTGTAAAGCGGTATTTAAGTCTAAGTGCTTATTAAAACTCTCAGTTTTAACAATGAATTGAGCAAAAGGGTCCACTTTAGAAATGGCCACCCAAGGAGACAATAATTTTTGAAATAACATACCTCAAATGGGATAACTTAAAAAATGCATCCAAAATCTGAAATCCATTACTTTCATGAGATTAAATTTGGCAAAGCTATGGCTGTTCCAGGTTGTATGGCACAAAGCAAACTGGAGGGGTTTTTTTTCCATAACTCTGCCTTCTTTTCTCATGTGTCCCTGGTACATCCATCCAATCAACTAATTCCCAATGAGTGAGCAGAAATTGTGTGTATGAAAACCAGGGCTAAAATTTGAAATCTTTTAATATTAAGGAAGAATAAGGGAGCAACTCAGTTAATTTGGCAAAGTTGGACTGGCTGGAAGGCATTGGTAGTCAGTGAGAAGGGTCCCTTGCAGTCGTGGGTTTCTACCAGTTCGCCCCGGTTTTGGCAAACCGATACCAGCAGCAGAAGGCTCTGCCCACCCACCCGGACGTCATCATGGATAGTCTGTGCATGCACAGGTCATGCACAGAACAGCCATGTGCAAGCGAAGCACAGTCACACTCACAGTTCTGAACCAGTAGCGAAGATAAGTGAAAACCACTACTGGTCCCTTAGGATGCCATTTCCTTCATGGTTTGCAGCTTCCTTTGTTTCGCTTTCTCAACAGCAAAGTGGTAAACAGTTCCGTAGATCGGTGGAAGAGAAGGAGTGATTTTCCTGTGCTCACTGCCAACTTCTCGCAAGAAAACTCAATGGGGAAGCCAGCAGGAAGTCAGAATGTACTCTTCTCTAACTGGTTTTTTTCCCCATCTGTGGTCATCCTGCTTCTCTTTTTGGGTAAGGAAATATCTTTGAAAGAACAGCCCAATAGGTCACAAGTTATCTAGTTGGATATAAATGTGATGAGAATTTACCTGTTATAAATATGTTTGTGTCTCATGATTTAAATGATAAGCTTATATCTTAAAATGCGGCAGATTTAAGAATGTTGTAAAAATTGTTTGGACTGCGATTCTTAAGGAATTATCTCAATATTTTGAGTTTTGGCAGAAAATGTAAATCTAGTGGAAGGGAAAGGGGAAGCTGCTTCTTTTTTTAATTATTATGCATTTTCAGTACCATGATTCTAATTTTTTTCCATAATAATTGCCTTGAGTTCAGCTTCTTCTCAAATTTAAGTAATCTGTAATTACATTTGGAGGAGAATGTATATATATATGCATGTGTGTGTATATATATTTAGATAGATGATAGATAGATAGATAGATAGATAGATAGATAGATAGATAGATAGATAGATAGATATGTATACACACACACACACACACACACACACACACACCAATTCAATACTTTACAGTGATTTATATTTCTTGAGCCAACTTCATTTTGTGTCTGTGAGAGAGGCAGAATAATTCATTTTAAAAAAGAAAGAAAATAAGCTTGGCAATATTTTTCAAGACTAGAAAATGATGTTACAGAAATGTATTGCCTACACTGCCTTTTAAGGACAAACCGCAATACTCCACTATCTTTTGATATCATGGTTCCATTTTATATATAAAACTTTTGCCAATTCCTTTATTCAAGTCAAGAAGAAAATCATTAACCTACCTCTCATCTGGACCATCCTACCCTGCCCAGAGATAGTTAGATGGATGGATATATTAAAGGGATGGATATATTAGATAGATAGATAGATAGATAGATAGATAGATAGATAGATAGATAGATAGATAGATAGATAGATAGATAGATAGATAGATAGATCTAGATCTATCTAGATCTAGATCAATATATTTTTTATGTCTTGACTACCTATTTTGGTTTCCTATTTTTCCAAAATAGACCTAATTGGATTAGTTTTCTTTTGCATTAGAGCAGAAATCTACAACAAAAGTTTAGTTTAGTTTTATTAGATTTATATATCGCCCTTCTCCCGAAGGACTCAGGGCAGTGTACAGCCATGATAAAAGGAGGACAAAGCCCTTTCTTTGGCCCTTCCTTCTTTCCATCAATAACTGAAGTCACTCAAATCTCAGATCTCAGCTCATCTGCTTGTTGGAAGCTTTCACACCAAATAATTTTTTGTTTATGCCAGAGAGAGAACTATTTGAGGCACCTGACAACATACTCCTCATTGACTGGGCCTGAAGGTGGTCAGTGTGAGACTCAAAATGGCAAAGACCTGTGAGAGTTTTCACTGAATTGGATTTGCAGTTCCATCCTCAAGAAGACTGCTGGACTTGGCTTCTAAAAGCAGAAATCCTTCTGCCAAAATGTTGGCTTCTTAGACTTCCTAAGTCTTTGCAATAATGCTACTGAATTGAGTTTTACAGGCTAGTAAAGCCAACTGGCTTCATCAGAGCAGCTGGCTCCAAAAACAGCCACCTATCCCAGCTCCAGTGGAAGCCTCATTTCAGGAAACCAAAAAGAACCCTAAATGGGCCTGGCCAAAGAACACCAGCAAGCACAATTGATAGGGACTTCCATCTTCCTTCACCTTTTTCTGTTAGAAGCTTCATCTCACAGTGATATTTGAAAAGCGAAACTGTGCATTCAAGCTGTTTTTAAAAAGTTACTTTCCCCCCATTATGTCTGTCTCTTTCCCCCCTCAATCCAGAAACATTATATTTATTCTCTATTCTTGAATCAAATAGTTCCTGTGCAGAAAATATTTCCTGCTTAGTATACTATTATTTCTTACATTTCTTTATTTATGTATATGTAGAATGACACTATGTGGGAAACTCAATTCATGGAAACAAATGAAGGCATCAGCACAGCAGTTCATATTCAGAAGTAAATTATGAAGGATTTCTAATATGCCTGTTCCACAAACAAATAAACCTCCAAAATGAGCCAAAACTTAAATGAGCGTTGCAGGACTACCTAAATTTCTGGACCTATAATTAGTGATCTATTAAGAAACAATTTTAAATAACTTCCTGTGCAAAGGGAAAACAGCTGCAAATGTTGAAATTCCTCCAGTAGAGTTGATATCACAGTGATAGTCTCCGAACAGCAGGTTCCCTAGTATCAAACAGATTTCATTATGAGTTCAGATGCTCCAAAGCACAGTGTGTGCATTTCTGCAATTTCTGCTTGATTGAGTCATTGGCACACAAAGTAAATGTTCAAACTTGGGAGCTGGATTTCAATCTTTCTACATGCTGGGGGCTGCTCCTGGGACAAACACAACTTATAATGCCTCTGCTTCATTGTTGAGAGGTTTATTATCTATTTCCAGCATGAGGCAGCATTATGGTTGAATGAGATGCTGGAATCTATTATTATAGCAAAACCTTTCCTTGCAATTACCCCCTCATGGATGAATTTTAAAATAATATTTAATAAAGACAGGAGCAAGATTTACATTCAAAGCTGGTCTGTCATTCAACCAGGAGATGTCAGCTACTTTGGAAGACATTGCAGATGGCTTGAGGAAATGGAGGCAGGAGCTGAAGTATGAATGGTACATGCAGCTTTGAAGTCTGCTACGTTGTGGGTGAATATCATTTGTGCTCCACCTCAAACCAGCAAGACATCTGATCAAATCAAATCTTTATTATGTTCAGAGACCAACCTCAAGCCAAATATCTTCATTTGACACTGGTGAAGTTCAGACAAGTAATTTCTTCAGTTCAAGTAAGAAATTATTAATATTTTCTTACAAATGTAGCAAAAACTGTTCTCTCTAACAGCATTCCGACTGCAGTCTGATAACTGAGGCCATTAGTACAATGATGCAAGTTTGGTTCAGATTATCATTCAAATTAGACACTCAGTTTGGCTTCAAGGCCTTGTGTACCAAACGTTGGCATCCCTGCACTCTTTATCTTCCAATGCTTGGAGTTTGTATGAAGGCAGAACTGGTTTATATCTCCAAACTCAAGGAGTGCTGTCTTAATGTCATCTAAGGAACTAGGAAAAAATTCTGGTTTCTTTACTGATATCCAGTTCTGTGTCTTATTAACAAGTGGGAGGGTAGCTTAAAAGCATAACATGAGGAAGAAAGAGACTAGGATTGGGGGCTTGTTCAGACATTACTATAAAGGTTTATAATGTCTTAAATGGCCATCCAAATAAATCTACAGCACTGCTGTTTATCTCCACAAGAGAACAAAAACAAATGCACTGAATTCTCAAAAAGCAGGAAATACATGTTTTGCATGAACATCCCTGCTGGATCTGAAAACAAACTATATCTCATTCTTCTTCAGCTGAGGCTTGTTCTTATTATCTAGCGCTCTTTGACTCCTATGAACCAATAGATACTTTAATTCTGCCATTTGGAACTGGTTAGTTTTACTTTTGTGCATCTTTCTTATTTTCCTGCCTTTTTCTGATTAAGAAAAATAAATAAAAACAAATAGAATGAAATAAAATGAAACAATAATAAATAAAAATATTTTTAAAAATATTTTACCTTTTAACTGATTTCTTGCAAAGATACAATTCAAGCCTAGATTGTCTCTCACTGCCTCCACCAAGCTCCATAAACCCCAGTTTGAACCAACAGAATCTTTGGTGGTGAGCACAGGCCCATGAATTTTGGGAACAAATTTTTAGCATGCCTCTCAAATATATCCATGTATCTTCCAAATCTGCATTCAATCTAGCTTTTTTGTTTGTTTGTTTGTTTTTTGGCTGTTGTATCCATTTATTTTCTAATGCTGATGTTTTCATTGGCTGCTTGAGTGTTTTGGAGGGGAAACTGAAGGGAGAAGATAATGGCATTCAATTTTTTTTGGGGGGGGGGGGTATCATGACCAAAGCATTTGCTAAGTATGGTGAAGTGATGTTGTTTGCTAGGATTTGATGAAGAGTTTGAAAAAATGTTAGACAAGTGCTTGGGGATTTGGAATATTTGAAGAGATGGAGTGTTGGCCTGCTTAACAGTTTCGGGTCAAGATTAGAATATGCTAATGTAAGAGTGCAGCAGATCTCCATAGAACGTTCAAGCCAGGGCCAGATTTTCCTATAGGCTAACTAGGCTTCAGCCTAGGGCCTCAAGATACATGAGATTATCTCTCATGTAATTTACAAACTTAAAAATGGGAGGCGAAAGGGCATCATAAAATGGAATAGCCTAGGGCCTCTTTTCATCTAAATCCAGCCCTGGTTCAAGCCTATCAAGGGAGAGACTATCAGGGTCCACCCAGACTTATGGATTCAGTTCAAGGAACAATGGCAGCTATAGTTAGGAGGCCTTTCACACAATTATGTTATGTTCAGCCATTTCTATAATGGGAGGCCCTGCTCATAATTGCTCACCACCTGATTGGATTATATTCTGGATGGGGGCTGCCACTGACAAACATTCAAAAACTTCAATTACTCAAGAATGTGGAAGAAATATACCTGGGTGACCCTTCAGCTATATTTCCAGATGTGATTCAAGGTGCTGGTTGTCACCTTTAAAGCACCACAAAACATGGTGATCTAAGTGAACATATTCTCCATATTTATCAGTCCACCACACTAGATTGAATAGCATCAATTTCACCTAGAACCCTGTGTGATGTCTCCCCCGGATGCTTCCCTCAAAAAGTCTCTAGAAATCAGCTCAGGGAGGATGTACCAGTTCCTGGCATGTAAGCGCTAAGTTGATTGATGGCTCTGAGCAGCCATCTGTGAGGGAGTTGGCTGAAGTGCAGCAACAGCAGAAGAGTCCTGAGGCTCCAGGTGGGGAAAGCATGCAGCTGCAGCCAGTCAGTGATGAGGAAGAGGAACTGTCTTCTGCATCTGATCCAAGAACCCATAGGTAGAGAAAAGGCAGGAACAGAGAAAGTCATCCAGATTACTCATGAGGAGAAAGCCTTCATCCTTCTTGGTGGGCTGCATAGGAAGCACAGTAGCATAGTAGACAGATAGAGGCAATGCTGGGAACAATCAGTTTGTTTCAGTGGTGGGTTTCAATTTTTTTTACTACCAGTTCTGTGGTGTGCTTGGCAGGCTTGGTAGGGGAAGGATATTGTTAAGTCTCCATTCCATCCCCAATCCAGGGGAAAGTTACTGCAAAATCCCTATTTCCTCCCAATCAGCTGGGACTTGGAAGGCAGAGAATAGATGGTGGGGGGCCAGTCAGATTTTTTTACTACCGGTTCTCCAAACTATTCAAAATTTGTGCTACCGGTTCTCCAGAACTGATCAGAACCTGCTGAAACCCACCTCTGCTTTGTATGTGTGTTTTCTGGTGGTTGTGATTCCTGCCTCACTTTGGATTGACACCATGCCGTGACTTGGATTGTGCCTTGGAAACTGGACTTTTCTTTTTGTGAACTCTCTTGTGTTGTGAAGTTAAGTTTCAACTGAGAAACTTGCAAGTGCCTTGTGGATTCTTTGGCCATTGCTCTGTGGACTTGCATTGGTCTGCTTGTGGCTGGACTTAATTGGAACAGTTCTGGGTTTTTAGTGAAGAGAATTGCTGGGGAATATTAATAAACTCACTAAACCACAATTCCATGAGTGCATGTGAGTGAGTAGGACAGCACTCCTTTCTTTACTAAGCTGTCATCTAATGAGGCCTCAAAAGCAGGCTGTTGGGATAGCTGTCCCCATAGTATGGAACTTCTTTCTCAGAAGAGTTAATCAACCATGTCCCTTTTGGGCTTTATAAAAACTGTTAAGACCTAACTTTATCTAGTATAGAGGAGGTTTTCCTATGATTAAAGATGAGATTCATGACTAATGACTGCATGCAGACACACACACACACACACACACACACACACAATCTTTGATTTACAGCCACAAATAGGGACCAGAATTTCCATTGTTAAGGAATGCTAAATAACTCACAGCCCATTTTATGGGATTTGTTTGCCACAGTTAGATCATTGCAGTTGTTAAGTGAGTCATGTGGTTGTTAAGTGAATCCAGTCCCCCCACCCCATCCCTCCTACCCCATTGACTTTGCTTGTTGACAGCCAACTGGGAAGGTCACAAATGATAATTATATGACCCTGGGAGACTGCAACTATTGAAAATACATGTTGTCAAGGGCACAAATATTGATCATGTGACCATGGAGATGCTGCAATGTTCATAAGTGTGAGGACTGATTGTAAGTCACTTTCTTTAGTAGCGTTTATTTATTCATATCCCATCTTTATAATTTAATCAATAAATCAAAGTGACAAACATATCTACCTGTAATTAACTCAAGGTGCCAAACATATTTTTTCTTATGTTCCCTACAGCAACCCTATGAAGTGAGTTGGGCTGAGAGAAAGTGTCTGGCCAAAGTCATCCAGCTAAAGAGAGACATTAAGGCATAAAAGAGAAAGTGGGATGATATATTTATGTTGTTAGGTATTTTTGTTAAATTTTTGCTAGATTTTTCTCTCCTACTTCTTTTTTGTAAAATACTAAGTGATGGCTTTTGAAAAGCAAGTCTAGCTAGACATTTTTGGAGAGCCTGGGTACTTTTATAATATGATCTCCCCCAGATAGCATTTGAGATCTTTATATGTGTTATGTGCAAGGTATAGATCCCAATGATATAATGCAGGAGTGGAATTCAGCCAGTTCGGATCAGTTCAGGCAAACTGGATGTTAATTTTACATCTGATTTGCTGAACTAGTAGCTCCACCCATCCCTCCCCTCCCAGGAGTCTCCACATGGCTCATTTTGGATGCCAGGTAAGTGCAGGGCCTGCACGGAAGCTCTGGAAGGGCAGAAATTCTGGAAGTCTGGAAATGGGCCTATTTCTGGCCTCCAGAGGACCTCCGGAGCCTGGGGGAAGCCATTTTCACCCTCCCGGAGGTTCGAGAAAAGCCTCCGGAGCCTAGGGAGGGTGAAAAACAAACCTCCCTGAAGTTCTGGAAGTTTGGAAATGGGCCTGTTCCCGGCCTCCGGAGGGCCTCTGGAACCCAGGGGAGGTCGTTTTCACCCTCCTGGAGGCTCGAAAAAAGCTTCCAAACCTTGGGAAGGGTGAAAACATCCCCTCTGCCATGGTGCAGGAGGTTGAGTAGACCACACCCACCATGGCCACGCCCACCCAGCAACTTGGCACAGAACTGGTTGCTAAAATTTTTGAATCCCACCCCTAATATAATCATTGTTTTATATAATATAGATCAGTTTAGACTACAAGAAATTGTTGGCATTTGGGACCTTTGTAGGCCTTGGGAACTTTTTATGCAGTTCCAAAATAGCTCTGCTGAATTTGTTTGAAGCCAAAGTGACCTCCTTGATGGTAGCACTTTACCTATGAAATTTTCTCTTGAGGAGCCAACTTCTCATAACTATGATGGTGTATGTAGGGTGTAGAGAGAGGGACAGTGAATACCTGCTTATGCTTTCAAAACATTTCAGTTCTATCAATGTTTTTTTTAATATCCTGCTCCTAGGTATCAGTTCATTTTAAACCTCATCATGGCACACTTCTATTTCATGTTTTACCAGGCTATTTTAAGCCAGCATTTGAAAGCTGGAACTATAGTGGCTTTCTCATTTGTTTGGATTGTTGACCCTGCAATTGCTTTTGTGATTTGGGTCATGCATACAAAGCAATCAGTTGCCTTCAGGTTTCAAATGTTCATAAACACTCATCTTGGTTATGGAACAAAAAGAGATCAGTGGCATTTAAGGTGTGTTTTATTTCTTCTCATCAGTGACAATTGAAACATAGATTTTCTACCAAGCAGCACTAATATGCTCCTTGGCAACTTCATTGACAAGAAGTTCCCCCACCTCTAGGGACCCTGATTTAAGTAGTACATATTTTTCTCAGAGTGTATAGAGGAGACAAGCTCTTGGCAAAGAGAATAATACAGGTGCCAGCAATTTAAATAGACTTTCATTACAACAATGAAGATAATGTGGGAGTGGAGATAACCTTGTGAAAGAAGGGCAGGGTACAGGTTCTAGCTTCTGGAATGCATTGAATTGACGGAGGTTAACCTAAGACTTTGAGCACATAACCTTTCATGACCATCAGTGTAGATGGTAACAATCTGGTAGAACACATCCATGAATTAGATTATTTGGTTTAGAGTATTTTAGGAATGGAAATTTTCTAGATGCGGTGAAAATGGGGGGGAAAGTGAAAGAAGAGCAAGCACATACTCTGGTCAAACTTTTCTAATTTCAAATAATAAGAAGGATTTGTTATTTTTTTTCCCCTAGCAAAATAGCCTCTAGCCAAGATATACTGCTTTTGTGTTCGCACAATTTTCAAAACCCTAAACCTAGTTTAAATAAAACTATTGTTGGGTTTGCATTACATTTAAAGGTCTCATAAAATAATCTTATGATGGCTAACAAGAACAATGGAAATCGACATCTTCAAAGGAGCAAAGACAATTACGTAGCTCTTTTAGAGTATTTATCATATTTGCAATGTAGAAGAGGGATGAAACTAGAAGACACCATGCCAAAACACAGCTCAATAGTGCCAAGAAAACAAGGATGCTCATTAAAACTAGGGGTTGTTATGTATACATAAATAAAGATACAATAAAATATTGATTGCAATTGTCAAGTCTCAACAAATGAAAATGTGATTTTTTTAAAAGCCACTAAAAAAATTAAAGTGGCAGTGACAAAAAGGTATTAAACAGTAATGAAAAATCTACACAGTCTTTCCACCAAAAATTTGCTATAGAGTAGCCCTTTTCGCTTGAAAATCTTGGGCTAACTGGGAAAATCCCTTGGCTAGCATTAATTTAGAATAGTGCTTTACCATGAATGAGACAGAGCATTTATAAGAAAAGGTTGAGTTCAGTAAGTAGAGCAAACAGAATTATGCTAGTGTCAGCATTCCAGGGCTGACATAGAAGAGAGAGAGATGTGACATTTCACTAGTTAAGTTTCTCTGAGAGTTGGTTCCCTGGGAGATGTATGGGGGGGGGCGACATTCCTGTGAACTGAGGTGGCAGAGTAACGGAAGAATGATTTGGAAGACAGCCAATAGGGAGCAGAGAATGGGGAAAAGGAAAAGGAGGATATCGGGGGTGAAAGTTCATTGCTGACTTCGACTTCGTTGGGGAACCATGCATTGCTCAATAAAGAGAAATTTTCTAGAAAGATTTGCTGCCTGGAAATACACTTTATTTTGAGAATGAAACCGGAGTTCCTGACAGCTAGCACAGTGTCTTTTCAAGAGCATTCTTGAATTTTACTAGACATTTTTGGCTGTCCCTCCCATTGCCTCAAAATATGGCTTCATGTGGGATGAAAAACACAAAGATTGAACTGGCTTGGCAATACTACATGTGAAAAGAGGCTGGGTTTTCCAGCAGATTGCAAGATGAACATGAGTCAATAGTGAGACAACAATAGACAAATGGTATTTTGAGATATATGAACAGGAGCTTACAATGGAGTCCAGATCGTATGTTGTAATTGTTTTTGAACAGATCCCATTTGTAACATAGTAGCCAGTTCTTGGCATTGCAATCTAAAATTGACATTAACAAACTAGAATCTGAAAAGAAGGGCATCTGAAATTGTGAGGGAACTGCAATCCAGGTGATATAAAAATGTTTAAAGAATGTTAAAGCCTGCAGAAGAGAAGATGGAGGGAAAGTATGGTAGTAGTCTTCAGATATTTAACACAGAGGAGGGTGTGAATTTCTTTTCTGTTGCCCCAGAGGGTAGGACTAGAACCAATGAGTTTATTTATTCATGTCAAAAGCTTTATTATTAAAATTTTAGGCATAAATATAAGTAGAAATGTAAAACATGAAATCTAAAATATATAAAGGCCTAATTTAGGCACCCAGAAGCGTGCAACATTGATTGAATTTTATTGTGCAGTCATAAAGTCCTCAAAAGTACATTGGGTGGGGAATAGGGAACAGATGTACATGTGTGTAGTAGTCTGCCGGTCTCCACATTCACAGTAAGCAGAAATCTCTAAGTATCCCCATTTATTCAACGTGTTTCTTGTCTGTTGCTGCACCCATGCACAATCTATTTTGTGGTTTCTAAACTTCCCAGTTTTCTTCATGGTCATATGCCAGTTCCTCTGCAGGTTCCATCTGGTGCTAAACTTTTGTATCTTTCCATAAGTCCACTTTACTTCTTAATTTATCATAGGAAGTGTCAATCTAAGAAAGCTTTTCCTTTTTTTTTTTTTCAATCAATGAGCTGAAACCACAGGTAAATAGATTCACTTAGATATCAGGAGGAATGCCTTGACTGAAAGTGAAGACATTCACTTCAACAAAGTGAAACAGGCTGCCTCATGAAATGTGATGTTCCCCTTCACGGAGGAATTGAAAAAGAGCTGAAACCTGACTTTTCAGTAACTTTAGCAAATACTGAAAGATAAGTGAAGGATTAGATGACCTCTGAAGCCACTCCGAATGCTATGACTCTATGAATGGCCTTCAAAACTATTTGCCTTAATCTTACTATTTATTTAAAGTTCCCAGAGCTGGAGGAGCAATGTCCTTCATCAAGAGACAAAATAAATATAGAAATATATCTTTCTCTCTCTCTTTAATTGACAGAATTCTTACTTCACACTAATTGCATTTCTAATTAAAAGCAAATTGTTGCATTTCAATTAACTGACAATCTTTCATTAAAAATCAATGTGTTTTTACTAGTAATTAGCAAAATACACCACTGAGTTCAACAAATCTTCCTTCAAGGTACTTGTCTATGGGATTGCAGTCATGCCCGGTAAATGCATCTATAAGATTGTACTAGTTGTTTGTTTCAATATCTGTATTTTATGGTACCATTTTTAAGAAAAAGCAACGCCAATTCTTCTGAGTACAAATATTGCAGAAGCAATTTTTTTCTGTTCAGAGAAAGAGAAATAATGCTGTTTACATCTGGGCCTCAGTTACTTCTGTAGTAACTGTAAGCAACTAATTAAACAATATGCACTTATTAGATCAGCTAAAGGAAGGAAATAAAAACTTTTGAACATAACTGCCTTCTTCAGGTGCTCTCAAATGAACCATCAGGCAGTTAAGAAACATTTAGGGTAGAATATGCTGACATCTACTATTGGTGCAGATAGTAATGTGGGAATGTTGAGAATGATGCAGTCCAGAATTGTTGAGGGAATGGTTTGATTACAATTCTACAATATCTGTTTAGATTAGATGTCTGTTTAGATTTGATATTGCAACCAGAGTCTCTGATTTTTAAAAGCACCAGAATAATCAACATTTATCATGTAAATCCAAACATAATTGGAAGATCCAATCTGGGTTGGTCACTTTGACTAGAGGATTTCTCTTCTGAGCTTTCAAAGCTAGAGAGAAGTTCCCTGAAGATGGGCTCCACCATGAGTCCGCAAGCCTCTGGTCCTGGTGACCAACCCAGATTTGATCCTGCAACATTATCCTGGGACACGTATATTCACCTTCATTCATAACTGGAAGATTGTATAATGAATAACATGTCATTTAATTATTTCATTTAATTAAAACAACCACATCCAGGATATTTCCTAGTTTACCAAACCTGCCCAACCAAAAATAAACATGCTTAAAATGCAGTAGGAGCTTTAATACCATATAGCATTAAACTGGAGGATAATACTTGATGTTACTCATGATTAACAATGACACACTTTGGTATATTTTGTACCCTAAGAATTAATCAGTGCAATGTTCAATAATCAGAGAAAGAGAACTATGTTTTCAGTGCTGTATGAGGCCATCTAAAGGTCCTCAAAGATGTGCTTCTGAATTGTAATTTTTAATATCATAAATTAGGAAAAGTATTACATTCACTTGGAGCAATCATGTTAATTGTAATTCATTGTAATTTCCAGTCAGCTCTGTCTAATTTTTAAAAAATCCTGCTCTTGTCCATTTTTTGTTCTGCATAAAAGTAGATAACATGCAGTATACTAGTTTGACATGTTGTCCAAACCCAATTATTTTCAGTTTCAACATTTTTAATAGTTTAGCAAAATATAAAACAGAATTACAAAGAAAAGTGAAAATAAGGGTAAAATAAGGGAGGAAAGGGGGAAGAGAGGAAATATAGGGTAGAGAGGAAAAAGGAAAAAAAAGCATTGACTTCCAACTCCTTTCAGTGTAGGACATTAAGGTAATAACATGAAACCTCAACTGTTTACTTTTATATATTAATATATACTAGCCATTTCTATAACAATAAACCTATCTAACCAATGAAACCCAAAATCAATGTTTCTTTTTTTTTCTCACCTCAAACACAAAGTACAAAAGCGGTTTCCAAGTAGAAACAACATTAATTGTGTTCTTTTCTTTAATCAAAGCAGTCAATTTAGCCACCTCTGTTAAAATCCCAGTTATTTTCCTGGAAATCTGACTATGGATTGTTTTTAATGCTGTGACTATTGGAGGGCAAGTGGGGTTATCATGTGTATTCCACTTTATTTTACTTTAATTAGAGTCTGCCACAAAAACTAAGTTCGGTTCTGGGCACCACATTTTAAATGGGCTCAGAAAACCTAGAATAATTACAAACAAAAGCAATGAGTATAGTTAAGGGAGCTAAAATCTAAATCCTATGAAGGGAGACTAAAGATACTGGGAATATTTACAATATTTAGCCCTGAGAGGAAAAAAACAGAAAATCTGATATTACTTTTTAAACCTAAAAATATTGTAATATATTAAAGCAGGTTAAGAATTGTTCTCTAGCATTCTGGAGTATAAGACATGAAATAAAGGATATTTCTGACACACACACACGCTTAATGGATGTATACCAGGATACATCCATCACTGCCTGGGCCACCCCATATTGTACCAATTGTTTTAAATGTTTTGGCAGTGGAAGGCCCCATTTAAATTGCAATCCAAATATCTGCCATTTGGGTAACTCTCATTTTGAATAAAGTATGCTATCCTCCTGGGTCTGCTATGACCTGAAATAAAAACATTATTTTTCAGGTATCATTTTCAGACAATATATTTGCCATCGGCAAACAGCGAAGTTCAATTGGAATCTACCCTGTTTTCCCCAAAATAAGACATCCCCTTATAATAAGCCCAATTGGGCTTTTGAGCACATGGCAATAAGGCCAAGCACTTATTTCAGGGTTCAAAAAAAAAATATAAGACAGGGTCTTATTTTCAGGGAAACACAGTAGAACAGAAAGAAAAAAAAGTCAAATAATGCTTTGCTTCAGGTTATCATTATGATTGCTGAAATAAACAAGCTTCATTAATCATATGAACCTGATAATCCCATTCCTTCACAAATGATGCCGGTCTCTTGCATGTGCTTGCATGTTGAATACCACTAATTGCAAGAGAGAAATCTTTTCATACAGGGGTATACATGCATCCATTTTTATTCCAGCCAGGCCTCTGCATTGCTGTTGACCTGGTTCTGTAAAAACTAATATGAATACAGTCCTACATATGTTTACTTTCTTCCTTCAGATATGCATCGAAGTCTCCATTATTAAAATAGTGTCTTTGCCTGTATGTAGGAAGGCAGAGGCGATATCCAGAACCCATATATGGTGAGCACTTTGGTTTTCCGAAACTGTGAACAAGAGACCCATGAAGTTCACACTGAATCATCCTGACAAAGAGCTTTCCTTTGCTGTGCTGATGCAGCAAAACTGTTGCTTCAAAGCTACTTTTAAAGAGTGGAATATCATGCTTTCTTTATTCCACTGGTGAGAAGTAGATTGCAGTTTTCTTTCTTGAGATGCACTTGGAAGGGGTACCAGTCAAACCATATTGAATATCACCTTACCTATAATAGACAAAGCTGAAGGCAAAAAGGATGTAAAATATAATCATATAAACTAGATGTCATTTTCTTTTCAAATACTCAATTTAGTGAGTTCCACCACAAGGACGCTAATAACAATACAACTCACTAGATAATAAAGTAATTTCCCAAAATGCAGCAGGCATGTTTCTGCATATTTCTGCTCTCAACAAACTTTTGGTGCACACTGAACAGTATGAGTCTACAGAGATGTTATTAATTTTCCCCAGTGAATTTTCTTTGGCAACTGAATGCTATGGTATCTTGATTTTGCTGTGGAAGATTATGTTGTGAAACAAATCTTTGGACTGAGTAATTCAAAGAGCACTGAATTCCAGTGACTGCTGATGAAGAGTTTCTTTAACTTCAAAAATGCTTTTAACAGAAGGTGTGGAGTGCCATGAAGGAACATTATCAGGAGCTATGACATTTCTCAACAACACATCAATATTTTCTGGAGTCACTACCTGAATTCCAGTTTCTGAGTAAGGATTGATGGAGCAAAATTGGATTTTCAACATCAACCTTAGAGTTTGACATAAGGATTTTTCATTCCTTCTGGCTGTGGATCTTGTTATGAGGATAGTCATGACTTAAGCAAAGTTTGGAATTCCATGGAAAAATACTTTACAGATCTGGATTTCATGTATAACATGACACTATTAACAAAAACCAGAGAATGCCTGTAAGACATGACTGATAAGCTGGAAATAAAGACCTCCAAATTTGGGTAGGAAATCAGTATCATCAACACAAAAGTAGTATAAACAGGAACTGCTAACAAACCACAAGACTCCTTGTCAAACACAAACATGAGATGGAGCAATTTACCTATCCAGGAAGCACACTTTGAGGTGATAGAAATGCCAAGGTAAATATAAAATTGAGGATTAGAAAAATATTGGTGGTATTTCAATGGTTGGGTCAAATCTGATCCATGTCAACAATTAATGTTTCTAGTTTTTCAGAAAGTTCATGTACAAGGATGATTCCTGCTCCTGGTTGCTATTTTGAACTG
Organism: Masticophis lateralis; assembly: GCA_030761175.1. NCBI lineage: Eukaryota > Metazoa > Chordata > Lepidosauria > Squamata > Colubridae > Masticophis > Masticophis lateralis. The sequence continues at coordinate 82,463,491 of JAUDYJ010000003.1, read as the reverse complement.
CCTTTCTCTACCTCTCCCCCTTTGTGCTCTTTCTCTTTCTCTTTTCTTATAGGCAGATGATATGATTAGAAGTTAGACATGAAAGAAAGAAAAAGCTTTTGAATATAGGGTGATATTTTAAAAACTAGAGTAATAGATAGAAATAACGGGAATATTAATGTTTTACATTTTTAGTTGACAAAATGGAAGTAATAAGGAGAAATAGGTGGAATAATTGAATAATGATAATTTGTAACCTAAGATAGATGTGTATTGTAATAGGAATTTCATAAATTGATTGAATGTAATAATAATCTTTAATTTGATCAGTTTTGTTTATGTTGGAATGTATGGTGCCCAGATGCCACACTGTTCATGCATTGATTTGATATTTTTTTAAAAAAAGAAAAAGATTAAAAACTTTAAAAAATCAGAAGGTTCATGTACGAGTTTGGGTCAGTTGCTATCTCTTACCCTCATCTATGTCATAGGAATTGTTGCTCTGAAAATAAAAGCTGAAGAAGCCTCCATATATCAACCTTGATTTCCTAAAACAAACATGGAATGTTACAGTAGAATTGTTAAATAATCCGTGTGGATAGAAAATGATTGGTGGTACTTGGATGCATTAATTTAATTAAAGTGAATACTCCTAGATTGATCATAATTATTAAAAGGTTTATATATTTACTTATCAGAATGTATATTATAATTCATAAAATATTTCCCACCAGATTCTGGATTTTAAAAAATCATTATAAGAAGTCAGCTAATTCTACTTTAGATAAATGAGGAAAGTTCAAAGGAGGTAGTTTCTTAATATTAACATATACAAAAACAAGGATTGTTTTTATTTTAATTTTTGCAGGGTTTTATTATCATATACACCAAATAAATGTCACATTTTCAATTTACTTAATACATCTCTTCTCTTCTCTTCTCTTCTCTTTTTCTTTTCTTTTTTTTTTCTTTTCTTTTCTTTTCTTACAAAAAAAAGGGACTCCTGGAATAGAAATGCCTGAAAATTTTCTGGAATAGGGCTGATGAATCGCTGTAGCAAGAAGACAATACATTGTCACAGAAAAATTAATAACTGCAGTCTGAAGGTTAGGTTGTAAATGGGATCAAGACTTCTGCTCTGTAGTTATAGATCTTAAAGCCTCCACAATGTTGTTCGCAGCCTCTCATCATTTATTTTGACTACAGATGGATGGTTTTTCTTTCTCCTTTATTACTCAAAATAATTGAATACTCTATTCTTTATTTTCCACAAATTTAAATACTTGGCTCCAGGCTGTTAGTTAAACAAACATCTGATTTGTTTGGGGTATTAGGAATCAGGACAATAAGTTGATTAATGATTTGCTTCAATATAAACCACAATCAAGCATAAATATTCTTTGAAATTGAAAAGATCATTTCTAGGGGAAAATGTATCATTTAGTGCTTTAAATGTCATCTTAAATATGAATTATTTAAAGTTAATTAGATAGCAACTTTGAAAAAGAAGAACACTTAAGTAACTGTGATTATTCTGTTAAAAGTGCTCACAATGGTAAATAATGCTATATATGATGTATTACTTTAGAAAACAAGATTAACCCTTGCTCTGATCCGTAATCTTTATAAGACAGTTCATTTGCTGCTGTCTATAATGCGACAATATTATTCTTTGCTCAAGAAAGTTGCTCATCTGGGAATGAAAGGCAAGGGAAAGGATTGCAGAAAGGAAAGGAAGTCTTTGAAGTTTTGAAGTGATAAAGATCAACTGGCCTATCATTCACCAAGAAACAAGCCTCTGTAATTGATATAAATGCATTGATTTAATTCAATTGATTTATTGAATTCATTCCACCCAATTAGAGATCTGTGCACCTGAACAGATTACTATGGATGTCTCTTTGCTGGTTTGATAAAAAGAAATCATATAGTATCTACAATCCTTGACACTTGTTATTCCAGATATATTAGAAATATAACTCCTGGAATTCTCATCCAGAGTATATCCTGGAGGACAATATTTCTTTTATCAATGCTGTATTGCTCTGAATTGGTAGTATAGGTAGTTCTCACTTACTGGTCACAACTGGGATCAACCACTTCATTTTTAAGCAACGTAGTTGTAAAGTGAACCATCACATGACCGCACCTGGTTTAAGACACCAGTTCCTGCTGCAGTTGTTAAGTGAATCACCAGTGGTTGCTAAGCACAATGTTACAGAGCCATGACTTGCAGCTTCCTGCCAGCTTCCCCAATGACTTTGCTTATTAAAAGTCAGCTATAAAGATGTAGGGAGGGGGTTATGGACTGTGGGACATTGCAATGGCTGCAATTTGAGGACTAGCCATACATCTCCCTTTTCAGCAGCATCACAACTTCAGACAGTTACTAAACAAGCAGCTGGTTTGCAAGGAATACTTGTATACATCCAATATGCGTTGATAGCCATATAAACTGCAAAGTAGCATCTGGCTGAAGTATAGTTAGAGTTGATGAATTTCTAATTTCTGACTAAACCCTGAAATTATAAGCCACTGTGTTAAAGTTCAGCTTCTTATGTTTTTTCATTGCCATGAGTGAAAACAACCCAAAAACAGAGGAGTTGTCTTTGAAAAGATGCAGTTCTTAATTGATAGATCTTCATCTGGTTGGCGCTCAGAACAGGAGCAGTCAGATGAATGAGACCACACAATGATTTCCCCCCTTTTTGGGGGGAAATCATGTTTACAATGCATTTGGTTGATTGACTGACTTCTATCTGGTTGGCATTATCTCTTAGCAACCACATAGATTTTTCACAAGAAGGATCTGTCCTCGACTTGGCTCCTCAGGTCTTTCAAAAATGCACCCATCACTGCTCTAATTGAGTCAGTCCATTTTGCTGTTGATCTATTCCGTGGAGCATTTCCCAGAGAGTTAGATCATTGCATAATGTGTCCAAAGTATCATAATTTGAACCTGATCATGTTGCTTTTCACTACTACAAATTGCAGGCCACTTTCATTTTTGGCTATCTGACAATTCTGCTGGGTAAAACAGATGATAAAATCAATGAACAGGATGGGGAAAAACAACAACATACTTTTATTGAAATTGGGGACAATAAAGTTTTGGAAGCCTGATTATGCTGTATCTCCTCCTCCTCCTTACAGTTCAGTGGCTTTCAAGTATTATCTCACTGTGGACTTTTTAAAAACACTTCACCCCTTTTTTCTATAACTCCATCAAAGTCATAATCCTTATCTCTATGCTATTAGAGTATTTTTTCAGCAATAGCACAGATTATTGATGTTGATGGCCAGACTGTTGATTTAACTTTGTGTTCTAATGCTAGACATTTTTGTAAGTAGGAATATCTTTTAAGTAATCTTGGATGTTGATATTTCTATTACACACCAAATTTTAGTGCACTTCTTCCCTCTTTCTTTGATCTTTTTGAATTAGATATTATTTAGATATCTACCAGTGGTCTTCCGGGTGCGCTTCAAGATTCTGATTACCACCTTTAGAGCGCTCCATGGCATAGGACCAGGGTATTTACGAGACCGTCTTCTGCCACCAGTAACCTCTCACCGACCAGTACGCTCCCATAGAGAGGGGCTTCTCGGGGTGCCGTCAGTCAAACAATGTTGACTGGTGGCCCCCAGGGGGAGAGCCTTCTCTGTGGGGGCACCTACCATCTGAAATGAGCTCCCACCAGAATTACGGAGGATCCTGGATCTGTGCACTTTCCGCCATGCCCTTAAAACATTCTTATTTAAACTGGCAGGCCTGGCCTAATCTTCCCTTTTTAAACTGTTTCAAATCTATCCTAAATTGGGTATTTTAAATTATTGGGCCAAAATACTTATTATATTCTAAATGTTTTTTAACATTGTATTATATGCACTTCATCTGACTGTTCACCGCTCTGAGTCCTTCGGGAGTAGGGCGGTATATAAATTTAAATAAATAAATAAATAAATAAATAAATAAATAAATAAATAAATAAATAAATAATACAAATCCAAAGATGGAATCTCCTGATCACTTGGAAGACTTTCCTTGCTTTTCAACATGTTTTCATGTTTAATGTTGTAACACTGCTTTTTCCTAAAAACTCTCTAAAATTCTTTCTTCAATTCCTTCCTAATATTTTGGGGGGTTTTTTTGGTTTTGGCTTTTCTTCTTGGTAATTTCCAAAGTTTGTTCTGACATTCAGTTTGCTTTCTTCTGTCTCTTGATCTTTTCACATTCATCCTTCATGACTTATTTTGGTCCATTCCATAGTTTTGTTTTGTTTTTGTTTTGTTTTTTTGCTTCCTGATCAATGGCGTTCAGGAGTTTAAAGTGATTTCTGATATTCTTCTCCAAAAAATGTGGGTATATGCTTAATGTATTGTAGAAATGTGGTTTTTTTTTAAATTTGATTTATATGCCGCCCTTCTCCGGAGACTCAGGGTGGCTTACAATGCATTAAGCAATAGCCTTCATACTTTTGTATATTTTACAAAGTCAGCTTATTGCCCCCACAAACTGGGTCCTCAATTTACCTACCTTAGAAAGGATGGAAGGCTGAGTCAACCTTGAGCCTGGAGATTCAAACTTACTAATTGCAGACAGCTGGAGTTAAATTACAGTGCATTAATCTGCTGAGCTATTCCAGGCTCCTATTCCACGCTCCTATTCCAGTGTTGACTTTCTTCTGCTTTATCTTAACTTAGAACTTGTATATAAGTAAATCATTGGCCATGTCTTTTCTATTAGGACATGGGGTTTTTTGATTAATATTTGTTCATTGAAATTTGTCCAAGTATTCTCCTTATTATATCATTCTTGACTACAAAAGCAATATCATTTCTTCATTTTTCCTAAGAAAATATGAAATTCCAGTCAATCTGTATTTGCTGATGTCTAAAATGTCAATGTGTAGTTGATTCATTTAATCTTGCACTGTGTTGAGCATTCCTATGTTCATGCTTCTTATGTTCCATGGACCCATTGGAATTCTCTCTTTGCAATTTCAGATTTTCTTTTTTTACATAGCAGCTTCCACTATTGTACATCCTGAAGGCTTCAATCTACCCACGTTATACAATTGGTAATCAGATTCTCAGCTGTTCCTCAGTAGCATGTTGAAAGCCATCTGACTTGAAGGATCCATCATCTGGCACTGTATCTTATTTATTATTTATTAAAAGAGTTTATATGGCCACCCAACTCACTCTCAGTGACTCCAGGAGGCTTACAAAGATAAATCCCAGTAGAAAAACTAACATGGACAGTCAATTTATCTTTCCTAGCCATGTGGGTTTCCTGGAATGTAAGGTTGATTTACCACTTCAATCTTCTGAGCAGTATGAAACTATATTTTTGATGTTGTCACTAAAATAATCTTGTGTTTCTAGCTTCTAGCAATCTCCTATGGTGCCTACTGCCCAGTATAGGTGTCTGTTCGCTTTAACTGGGAAGCTGGGATGACTTTCACACCTTTGAAGTCCCCGCTGGAGAACAAAATACTTCACTGGATGCACCCATCACCGCTAAAAAAAAAGAGGCAGCACAGCAGACTTGAGGAAAGAATAATCTCTATCACATTATTAATCACATATCAGTTTCTGAAGCTCTAATTATTATACTTTATTATAATATAGTCTCTCTCCAAAAGATTGACTTTCCTCAGGCATCAGCTGGAAAAGGATATGGTTGAAAACTATTCTTCACCCAGAAAAACCCCCTCAATATTCCTCCATATTGAAACCAATTATTTCCTTATCTGCTAAATCATTAAAATATTGCTCCAAAAGCTGTTGAAGAGGGAAAGGGGGAAAAATCAGGCAGATAGCACATTTAAAAAAAAAAAAAAAGGATGGTACCTTGCTCTAGTGAATTAGTTTACATAAACAATGAACCTTAAGGCACAAGTTAATAGGACATAAAATTCCTCATCTGTGGGAATCATTCTGTTCTATTGGGGAAGCTATTGCTATTAATAATAGTTTTCAATTTGTGGGCCCTTTTTTACAGTCCGCTCTTCCATTTTATGGATCTTACCAAGCAAATCAATAGCTTTCCCCCTTGCACAGTCATGTTCAAAAGGAAATGAAAGAATAAAGAAAATGAATATGTGTGTATTGTTATGAAAACTAGAGAGACAGCATTTGAAAACGATCCCATCCTTGAATCAATGCTGCCATCCTCAGCCAAGCCTTTGTAACTTTAAGAAGCAGGGTTTTTTTGAAGCAGAACAAACTTTAAATATCATTTTCAAGTAATTGTTCAAATTTAATGCCTTATCAAGAATACCCCTTCTTAAAGCAACACAATTCTGGAAGTTATTGGCTTCCCTAACATACCTGTAATGTTGGCAGAATGAGATATTTCAGTTTCATTATACAACCATCTCATTCAGCTATCTCAGCTGCGGTTGGTGTGGAAATGTGGAAGCAAGCCAGCTCATAAATGATTACTATGATCTGTTAGGAAAGTTGTTTAATTTACCATATTTTTGGAGTATAAGACGCACCTTAGTTTTTGGGGAGGAAAATAATAAAAAAGCTGATTGGCAGGTGGATCAGCCTCCTGGAATACCCCTTAATCAGCTGTGCCCAGAGTTGAATTTTAGCAACAGGTTTTTTGGTTGTGAGCTCTGGCCTTGCTTTTTTTTTTTTTTTTGCTTTTTTTTCCTGCCTCTGAAACTTCTGAAACTCTGTTTCAGAAAAAAAAAAACTTTTTTTCCTGCCTCTGAAAGCCTCTGAAGCTCTGTTTGGGGGCTTTTTTCTGAAGCTCTGTTTGGGGGCTTCTTTTCTGAAGCTTCGTTTCTGATGCTTTTTTCAGCCTCTGAAACCTCCGTCTGAGAAGCTGGGTAGGGCTACATTCGGAGTATAAGATGCACTCAGATTTTCACCCCCTTTTTTTACTCCGAAAAATATGGTATATTGCATTGAACTGAGACTGGCTGATGGGCACAATGTCATATTGGATAGCAAGAAGACTTTAACTTTACTCATCAGAAGTTGTAAGATTAGCTGTTGATATATATTCTTTCCTCTCATCTTAATGTAAACATTTGCAGCAGCAACAACAACAAAAACAGATGCAGCATGTCAACAATTCTGCATATTCAATTTATGTTGCTGCAGTTCAACCATTACCATGCCTCACACACATACTTATTATAGGATAAAATAATAGTTATGATAAATTTGAATTTTGTTATGGATTTACAGTTATCATTCAGGTTTTGAACAAATTGCCAGATTCAGCAAGACCTAGCTTTAAGCATGTATATACAAAGAACATTCATAAAACATGTCGCTTATGCATCCATGAACTGAATAAATGATACCAAACATACATTATTTAATTGTGATTCAAGTATCCAGCTGTGGAAGAAAATCTAGAAAACATGGATTCCTTCTATGATTGGAGATATAAACATTGAGGGGATTGGTGTGTGTGTGTGAAGGAAAGCAAGTGCTGAAATATACATTGTAACATCGCAGTGTTAACTCCAATTCCTTATGTCCTTGTGTGCCACATTGTAATGCAACAATGAAAAGGCAAAGTTTGTATCATTATCAACTCAAAATACATGCTAACTTAGTCAGAGCTAATCTTGATTAGCTTTGTGGTTTAGTGTTGGTCAAAGCTAGACCATTGGTTCTACTTATGTTTCAGTATATTGTCCAAACTCAAAGAATGAGCTAATTCTTTAACCCATTGTTTAACCCAGTTAAACATTTCTGTGAATTAAGCCAATTACTTCATTCACACCAGGAGGAACAGTGGTGTCACAGTGGCTAAAATTCAGTATTGCAGGCTAACTCTGCCCATAGCCAGGAGTTTGATTCTGACTGGCTCAATGTTGATTCAGCCTTCTATCCTTCTGAGGTCGGTAAAATAAAGACCCAGATTGTTGGGGGCAATATGCTAACATTTGTAAACGGCTCAGAGAGTGCTGCAAAGCACTATAGAGTGGTTTATAACTTTAAGTACTATTGCTATTTAAACCTATGAGAAGAAAGGATCAAATAATTTCAGAAAATGAGTGAAACTACAGACAGCTGATCAAATGTCTCACACAATACATTGCATTGTCACGAAATGAAGCACATGGAAAATCTTCTGGAAAGCCCAAGGAGATCCTGTAAGAAATGTTGGAGCATGAAGGAATTCCTCTTCAGTGACATCTTCCAAGATACGCTGTCCTACTTTCCTTCTCTACAATTAATTAGCTTCTTGTGCACGTAGGCAGAATGCAATAGAAGGTAGAATATTAGAAATAGACAACAGTTTGGAAAGCTAAATAGATCCAATGATTTATTTCAATAAATTCATATTTATTTGAACATGAGTCTTAATCACAATGAAAACAAATTGAAATTGTAAAGAAAAGTTGGACGTTTTATCTTTTTTTTTTGCCTGGCAGACCATATATTGGGCTGTAGCCAATCATGGCATTTTGTGGACTAAATAAATCTGATACTAGCACAAGCGCATGTTACCTTCTACCAATATAAGGGAATATTTGTAACTCAAGGTTGAAATGAGGGGTCCTTGGTGCTCTCTGAGCTTGCTTGTTTTCTTGCAGACATTTGGGTAATGAAACATTTGCAAGAAAACAACCAAGCTCAGAGAGCACCAAGGACCCCCTCATTTTACCTTTGCCCAATCTAGAAGGATGGAACCTTCTAAAGAATATTTTAGTCATATGCCGATTAGTGTCAGGACCTACCAGGGTTGTAAATTGTATGGATAAGGGTATATTAAATTTTGTATAATTGCTAATACAATTATTTGGACATGGCTATGTATTGCCGGAAATTGAGCTCAACTTGAGCGTTACTCTCATATGAACCACCTAGGTCAAAAATAAGGGGGTGAACTTTTATTGTGCAGTTATGGCAGCCATCTTGAATTTTGACATACACCTCCCTCCTCCAAAATGCTCCTGAATATTTTATTTTTTACATGTTTAATGCAGTATGAAGCAAAAAAGGAGAAGAATGAAGGGACATCTCATTACATGAACAGATAGATATCCATGTAATCTACTGAAAATTATCTGAGAAATATCACATCATTCCCGACATTTGTGTTAAAGCCTTATCTAAATGGTGAACATTCAAATTTAAGAATAAATATTTTAGGTTAGATACAGCTGCAAAATATAATGACAAAATAAGGAAGGTGGTCAGCTGTTTTTTTTTTCCCCTCTTGGATTGGTAAACACATTTTGAACATATTTGCTTAGAACAAATCCCATAGTCAAAAAGTGCTGCATTGCAAATGTACTTAAGAATAATTCTTCTAGAAATGCACTGGATACATACATGGTTTTTTGAGGAGGGTTTAAGTACTCATAGTTTTCTGGAATGTATAGTTGTCTACTTGAATGTAATGCCCCATATAGATGACATAGAATTGATTGATCCTTTTGATGTTAAATTTTTAAAAACCAAACCAGCTCAGTATGCTTCAAACTTCAAGTGATAAGGGTTTTAGAGAACATTGTGAATGCATAGTACCATAAATCAACCATTATTTTAGATCAAAGGAAGAATTACAAATATTGACATGTACTTTTAGTAAATCTAAAATGAAAACCACGGTAATAAGAAATAATAATAATTTCTTTTAAAAGAACAGTTATTGCTTAATAGCTCAGGATTTACTTCTGAGGAAATATATTTAGAATAATTCACCTGACATATATCTTCAGGTGAAAGCATGACCCAATCTTCTTGGTTTGCCCATGGAAATTTTGGTTTCAGAAGGTTGTTGTCCTGGCTTTTAAAGGACTTTTGAGCAGTGACATAATCATAGTGTCATTCATTCCAGCTTCTAATCATTTAAAGGTGCCACCTTTCTATCATTTCTTATTTGTCTGTCTGTCTGTCTATCATCTATCTCTCTGTCTGTCTGTCTGTCTGTCTATCTATCATCTATCTCTTCTAATAGTAAAACAATTATTCTATCAATAATCAGATGGAATTTGTAATTTGCCTGACAGGTTTTCCTAACACATCTAGGTAAAATGAGCCACGATGTTTCTCATGAAAATAGATATATTCTAAAATCAATAATCTCCCACCAAATCCAGGAAAAAAATCCGGCCCAACCTTATGTGTGAGAATTTCCTGTTTGAATCATCACACCATAACTGAATCATTCCTCACCACAAAAAGTTGTCTGGCATCCTTACAGGAGAAAATCTATAATGTAATCTTAGATCTTGATCAAATACATTAGAATAATTCTAACATTCAAATCTGCCCACTTGTGACCTGTTTTGCAGTGCTAACTTACATTGTTCATGGCTACCTAAGCCTTAGGAAAGCACCCAAACATAAAAAGTAGCTCTATATACTTTAAAATCATACAGACTGTCTTTGAGTTTAAACTGGCAGAAGGCCAAGACTGCAGGTATGTAGAATTCTCACAAAAACAGAATACTCCCAGAAATTAAAGGCAGTTATCTCTGGACAGAGGACTAGTGTATATTAAACTCCCAAAGCTTGGTGCAAATTGGCAAAAGTTAGCTGGAAAAGTTGGCCTATGGAACCAGATCTGAAACTGGAAGAAGGAAAAAAAAAGTGAGGGGGGGGGCAATAGATTCCTAAGAGATTTTAAGGTAAACAGAAGCTGAGAAAAAATAATAAAAGTCTTGATAGACAACTTGAAGACATTGAAGGAAATCAGAATTAGAAGACCTCGAGCTAGGGACTGCTAGGGACCAACAAGCATTGAGCCAAACTCAATCATGTAAAAATAGTTATAGAGTTGTGGGTGCAGGATACAACACATGTATGGGGAGTGTGTTAGTACCTTGAGAAGAGCAGTAATAGTTTAGTCTGCAAAGCAATGACTAGGGGAAAACAACAGGAAATAAGACCCAGAATATAAGCAAGAAAGACAGCAAAACTTATTCATAAGTAAGCAGGAGTTTGTCCAAATCGACTTTCACTTTCTATAAATAACAATGGGAGAACACCAGGGTTTCTTTTGAATGTATGTGGAAAGAATCCAGGAATATTGATTGGCAGTTCAGCTAATGTGGAGGCAGAGGGCCTGGCCAGTTTCACCACAAGAATTTTTACAGTGAATTGATTGGGGGGAAGGATCAAGACTTGAAGAACCAACAGCAGAAGTGCACTGGATTCTGATGAACTAAGAAAGAAGAGATCCAGTCTAAGGGAAAGGATAAAACAGCCCAAAAGAGTGTGAATGTTTTTATGTCACTTGCATAGAAATAACTGTGCTATTGGCCTTCTTTTAATGCAGGAAGAAAATTGATTTATTTAAATATGTATTCTAAGGAGACTGCTTGGTGAGCTGTTAGGTCTGACAAAGTCTCTGTGTAGGACACAAGGATATCATCATGAGTTCACTAAATTTGTATTGTTTATTTTTTTGTGCCTAAGTGATACTGCCTGTATATAAGTGTGGTTGCCAATTTTCTAATACAAGTAGTTGTGCTTTTTTGTTCAGAACTAGAGATCTGGATATTTTTCTGGTTGATATCTCAGAGGAAATTGTCTTTTTGACAATTGTCTTCTTCTCTCCAATGGTCAGAGATTTGGCTGAAGTTTTGTTTAAAGCAGGGGTGTTTAAACTTGGCAATTTTAAGACTTGTGGACTTCAACTCCCAGAATTCCCCAACCAGCTTTGCTGCCTAAGTGATTCTGGGAATTGAAGTCCATGGGTCTTAAAGTTGACAAGGTTGAACACCCCTGCTTTAAAGTGAGGTGGGGAAAAAAAATACAGGGATTTCCCTTGAGAGATCTTTGAAGGAGCCAACTCTTCAAATTCAAAACAGTTTTTATATTAAAAAAATAAGACTAGAAATGGTGGAGGCTTTCTAACAAGTTATTACAAATTCCAAGATATTGCATGTGGCCTGCAAAGTATGTATTTCTAAATGCTCATTTTCTGCACTCATTTATCTATATTTAAAAGACAAAATATGAACTGCTTTGCTGATCTAAGCAGTCACCATGATCATAAATTATATGTTGAAAGAAGTAGCACCTATCCAGCGAGAATCCAATAAACCAATAAAGATACCAGGGCTAGAAATATTATTAAGAATTATAGAATTAATTTCATGCCCTCTCCAGTGCCTCTTTACGACCCAAGCAGAAAAGTCATCCCACAAAGAAAAGATAAACGATTAAAATGATGCTCCTTCCATAGTAAGCTTATAAAAAGTATGGGGATTTCCAAACTGTCATAATTTCCTTGATATTGCCATATAGTTTTGTCATATGGCTACAGTGCTGTACTAGGAAGCACACAGTTTTCAAGAAAGGCACTTCCGTGCTGTTTTTAGCACCAAAAAAGGATGTCCTGGTGTTCTACATAAAACAATCCTGGCTTGGGCTTGATATATGCAACCCTTCTATGTAACCAGAGGTGATATTCAGCAGCTTCTGGAGAACCAGTAGCAGAAATTTTGAGTAGTTTAGAGAACCGGTAAATACCACCTAACCTCATCTATTCTCTGTCTCCCGAGTCCCAGCTGATCGGGAGGAAATGGGGATTTCCCAGTAACCTTTCCCTGGAGTGGGGAAGGAATGGATGATTTTACAGTATCCTTTCCCTGGAGTGGGGTGGGAATGGAGATTTTACGGTGTCCTTCCCCTGCCACCCACTAAGCCACACCCACCAAGCCATGCCACGCTCACCAAGCCATGCCTACAGAACTGGTAGTAAAAATTTTTGAATCCCACACTGTACATATGTAAACCTTTTATGCCAAATGCTGTACGTATTTATAATCTCTGTACTGTGCTGAATACTGTACCTATTTCACAGTACAGAAAACATTTAACAAAACAATGATGAAAATATGTGCACAAACACCCTGAGGTATTCCCCATATAAAATCTTAGGTTTACCCACCAGTGACTTTTTTAATTGTAGATTTTTGAAGTGATGAATGTGATGATATAAGAAAGCTTGATTGAGAAAATATAGTACCTAAAGGATATGCAACCATTTGAAATCTAGACTTTATCAGGATCTCAAATTTATCTAATAATATTTATTACCAATTTATCTTTTCTTTTTCTCCTTCATTATTCATATTCTCCTTTTATAGCTCAAGACAGTATCACTTATTCTTTTCTAACCATGAAAAATTGAGCCAAAATTAATCAGAAAAATGACAAAAGATGGCCATGTTCCAAGAGCGGTTGCAAAGCATGACACAACAACCAGCACAAAGCAGTTTGTGCCTAATGAGGTCAAAGCAGCATAATCCCAGTCACATTGTCTCCAGAGAGCTATCAAATTGTACAAGTCTCTTCAGATCATGGCAGTAGAAGAGTAGAAAATGCACATGTATAATTGGGTTTAATTTGAAGTAATTAAAATTGTTTCAGCTACAGGTTATAGCAATCTATTCACCTGTACTTTTCACCTTTCATTATAACAATGAAAATCCTTTCCAATGTTTCTGCATCTTTCCATTTCACTATTTAGAAGGGATGTACAGTACATAACATCTGACTATACCTCGGTTATTAAATTAAGATGAATCAACAAGACTATTATATGCACAAAGATAGAAAAATACTGAAACATCCACAGTGGAGGAATGGATCATGAAGATGGCAGAACTTGACAAAATGGCAAAGTTGATCTGTCTGATCAGGGATACAACTGCAAATATTGTTATAAAACCCTGGAAACCTCTTTCAGATCTTTTTTTTTTTTTTTTTTTGCTGAAAGGGGGACAAATGAATTGGTGTTTTATGGATTTACTGATTAAAATAGGCTGAATATGGAAAGAAGAGAACCACTTTGTAACATTAAAGAGGGAGAAGAGGTAATGAGTTAGTTTGTAACTGCTGTAAAGAAGTTTGGAAGTTGCTTTTTATATATCCTTTCTTTTTCTGCCTGCAATGTCCTTCTGCTTTTTCTTTTATTTCTCTTTCTAATTCTATATAATTTCATTATTTAAATGATTTTTTAAAAATAACACAGACACACAAATACAGACAGAGACAGACACACATATATATCTTGTCCTGTCCACCTATAAATATCCTGTTTTCCAAAGAACTATCCCAGGTATATTCCCTGTTGCAGTGGAATATCACAATAACAGAAGAAACTTAACAGTACTGGAAGGACATATGGCAGAAAGAGAATAATAGTGTTGGAAGGGAAGAGCTTCTAGTCCAACCCGCTACTCAAACAAGAGATCCTAAACCATTTCAGACAAAGGGTTGTTCAATCTCTTCTTAAAAACCTCCAGGAATGGAGCATCCATAACTTTTGAAGGCAAGCCATTCCACTGATAAATTGTTCTAGCTGTCAGGAAATTTATCCTGATTTCTAGGTTGGTTCTTTCCTTGATTGGTTTCCATCTGTTGCTTCTTGTTCTGCCTTCAGGGCTCTGGACAAAGTTGTGCTACTGAGAGAATGCCTGAGGTAGCAACAGATGTGGAAGAAAGATCAAGCAGACAAAGTGGAATGGCAAGACAATACCCTGCATGGGATGTACCATCAACAGTTAGCTAAAGTGGCAGATATTGTGAAATCCTATCAGTGGATGGAAAGGGCTGGATTGAAAGACAGCACTGAGGTACTGATCATAGCAACACATAAACAGGTGCTAAGCAGCAAATCCATAAAGCTGGGGTCGACAACACTAGATAGGACCCAAGATGCAGACTTCAAAGAGGCCTCAGAGACAGTCCAATACATAGTCGCAGTATGTAAGATACAAGCAGGAATAGCATACACTGAACAGCACAACCAAGTAGCTGGCATTGTGTACAGGAATATCTATAGAGAATATGGGCTAGAGTCTTCTAAGTGTAGATGGGAGATCCCACAGAAGGTTGTGGAAAATAAGGAGATTAAGGTCCTATGGGATTTCCAGATCCAGTCAGACAGGCAGGTACTGGCCAATCAATCAGACATCATGATAGTAGACAAAGAGCAGAAGACAGCTGTTATGATAGATGTAGCTGTGTCAAGTGACCACAATATCAGGAAGAAGGAGCATGAGAAATTGGAGAAATAAGATTAGCAAAGGAGTCTGGTGGTCTTCTTGCAGCTGTAGAGGCACAGAGACAGTAGTTAGTCCACATATTATACTCTTGTATGAGGAATTCTTTTTGTGGTTATTTATTCTATTTTTTAAAATGTTTTAATAAACCAGAAGTAAAAAAAAGAGAAAATATTAGGACAAATAGATTAATTGAATTTGAACCTTTAAAATGTGCAGACAAGGGTGCAGAATAAAGAAAGACACTAGACCAGGTTCTGATTACCAAGTATACTGGCCCACTCAATCCAATTTGAACAGATCAATGGGTCCCTATTGGGGGGAGCCTATGCCACCCATCTGACCCAACCAATGAGGCTAGAGCTAGCGAATCACTGGGAAGTAATTCAATTCATAATAGCCCCCAAAATGACTGACACAGTCATACTGGGACTCTCCTGGCTAGACAAGTGGGCACCGACCATCTGGTGGCAAGGGGGTAGCCATAGACTGAGGCTAGCAAGGGGGTTCATTGAGCCAGTAAATCACGGGTCGCAGCCCCAGTCCTATTCAAAAAAAATAGAACTATGAGATTGTGCATGGATTTTAGAGCTATTTATGTATGAATTATTATGGAGCAGGGCACAGGGAAATAGATCAGAGAAGGACTGAAGGATACAATCAAACTTAAATGCCAGGCTGCAAATCCCCTTTGATTCAGCAACTTAACAGGTCAACCAAAGAGTGATGAAATAGAAAGGAACAAAAGAATGTGAAGGAGAAGCTGTATACCATGAATCTGTTTTGGTAGACTCTCAATTTGTACATGTAATGTCTACCTATAAACCTCTGGTCCTGCCTACTTTCTGTTCTTGGCCAGAGTATAGCAGGGTGTATAAGTATGTGCATTTTCACATGTGGTATTACATATAATCCAGTTTTTGTAAATTAACAGAAAATTTCTCTGTGTGCTGGGTGTACCTTTGAGTACTTCATTACTACTTAAGATCCTGAATTCCTGCACCTTCCTCAAATCTATGGATTGCAAAATCACAGCTGGACTTATCTCTAGACTAGGTAGAACACAAGAAAAGCAGAAGACACCTACATCTCAGTGTCTATTTTTTGTAACTAGTGTGTCAAGCAAGGATAACCTCAAGAATATAATTATAATGAGCCACAGTGGCACAGTGGTTAGAGTGCAGTACTGCAGGCTACTTCTGCTGATCACTGGCTGCCAGCAGTTTGGCAGATCGAAACTCACCAGGCTCAAAGTTGACTCAGCTTTCCATCCTTCTGAGGTCAGTAAAACGAGGACCCGGATTGTTGGGGGCAATATGCTGACTCTGTAAACCGCTTAGAGAGGGCTGTAAAGTACTATGAAGCAGTATATAAGTCTAAGTGCTATTGCTATTGCTATAATTAAGACCAATAAGGCCATCTAATGACATCAAATTCTGTTAAACCAAGAATTTAAAAAAATAAGTAATACTCATATTATGATTCATGCTATTCTTATGCAGATATTTCTAAGGTTTAATTCATATTTCTGAAAAAGGAAGTGATGACTGAAACCTGTTTAGGGATATTGTGTCCCTAACTATATTATTTCATTGTTTCTTATGACCAGAACTATTAATGAGCATCAGAATAATAAACAGGGAGAAATGAAGAAGGTGGGGTTTTTTTTTTCTGCTGTAGAAAACAAATGTGAAATACATTATTTTATATGTACAATTTCACTAATTTACTAGATTGATAAAAATAAAAAACAAAACAAAAGGAAGAACAAAAATCTAGCCAGCATATCACTTGAGATGGTCAAATAATCCCCTCTATCAAATGCCACACAACAGTTTTCCTCTGATTAAGAGGAACCTTGTACAATAAGCACACCAACTAATTAGGCAACACATATGTCTATGCATACTTCTGTATCTCATTTTTTAATTCTTGGGGGGAAAAAAGAATAACATTTGATAAACATTTTAAATATTCATTATTTCAGTTTAAGACTGGATCTTACAACTTCAATTGGAATACTAGCATTTTCAAAAAATTTCTCTCTGAAATGTAAGCATAAGAAAGACGTTGTCCTATCAGACAGTTTGTTTTCTTGATTTTTTTTAAAAAAACATGAAATAAAACAACCCCTCCCAAAACAAACCTGACATTTTCCTCAACAAGTTTCAGCCACTGACAGATTCTACTCTCTCTTCTACACTGTATGTTTTAAAAGAATCAGAAGTCAGCAGGTGTCTTTTGTGTCTCCAGATAAAAGTTAATGTCCTTTCTTTTATCCTGTTTTTCCTTAATTCTGTTGCTGCGGTTATTTCCACTTTACTGGTTAAGAGTTTCAATAGGCACTTCAGTGGAATTAAGAAAAATCTACCACTCTTCCACCACAATGCCGGAAAGCTATACTTTCTGTTTGTTGTATCGATAAATTGTAGCTAATAGGCCCAAGACAGTCTCAGTGTGACTTCAAAGTAATAAAGTTTTTAAAAAAATTAAATTAAATTAAACCCAGCCACCACCATCAAAACAACAACAACAATAAAAAAAAAAAAAAGATAGTCAAAGAACATTCTTCCCCTCAAAAATAGTAAACCAAGATCCGTGGTATGATAAATAAAGGAACTTGCTGGAAACAGCTGTTGTCTCTTATAATCAATGAAACCTGTTTTATAAAGCTTGTTTTTGTGTAAAACTAGTGGGTTTACTTTTCCTTCATGGTCCTCCTCCACCTCCAGCTAAGTGACTTTATCTGGATTATAACTTTCTTCTTCTCCAAACATCTCTGCTAAGACTTTAAAGCGTGGTCCCCAGTCACTCAAATAGTCATAATCCTGATCTGCTTCTGTTGCAACAGAATCTATAGAGCTGAGAGATTCAGCTACAGATCCATTTCCTTCGTAAGCATAAGTTGCTAGTGAATCATAAGGGGGAGCTGATGGATCTCCATCATTTTCTCTCAGCCTCTGATTTATGAAATCTCTAATATTTGTGTTGTCCTCTGTGGGTGGTTTTGAGCGAGGCAAGCGGAGAGCATCTGGCTTAATATCCCTGCGTATTTTGTTATCCTCGATTCCTTTGGGATTCCTTAAAGCCCCAATGTCAAAGGCCTGAGTGTCTTCTTCACCCCCTCCTTCATCATCATAATGAATGACATTGTCTCGAACATCTTCCTTGGAGGTCATTAGGGTGTCTTTTTTCTTCTGCCGTCTCAAGGCCACATAAAGAACCACAATAACTAAGACAAGAGAGAAAACCAGAAGTCAATTAGGGAAAGCAGTGGCTTTTATCAGTCAACTTCACATTACCTTCTATGATCTAAGATCTGACTGTTCCAGTTCCAAATATTTTTCAATCTACGGTACCAGGATGAGTAACAGTCTCACTGCTAATGCTATGCTGAAAAACATACCTCTATTTTGCACCTTACACACACACACACACACACACACCACAAAGTGTGTCAGGGGGGTACTCCTGCTGTTTTTAATGTGTTGGAAGAAATTCTTATAAATATCTGAATTAGTATAGTAGAAGGTCACTGCTTTTCTTTAGGTGACAAATAGCTTTACTGCTATTTGGGGTCTCAGAAACTTTGTAATAAATATTAGCAACCAAGAGACATTTTCTCAAAGGGAATAGTTTTATGCTTAGCCAATAAAATGGCATAAATCAGTGAGCTGCTTGCTATGTTACTTTGAGCAAACCCATTAGAGAAACAGCAGAATCCACAATGGAGGAATCACCATGAACTCAATCCAGTGGATTCCCTCTCCAGAGTGAAATGTTGAAAGAATATTTAAATTTTGAGGGAAGTTTTTTTCTTTTTTCCCATTCATGCAAACTGAAGCCCAATTAATTATGCCACTTCAAGACAAGAAGCGTTTTTGATTATTTTCCGGAACATGTAGAGGGAATATGTGGAGTAGGTATAGAACCTTTTAGCTTTGCTGTATTTCTGATATACATATGGGATACTTCTTTGATGCTCTGTCTTCACTATCAGAGAAGTAATACTGGAGATTTCTCCATCAAGCACTGAAGGAGACTAACAGACCCTTGGCTAATTTAGTGTTAGACTCTTGTACAGTCTCTTGAACAGACACTTTCTTGTTTTCAATAGCCGTTGCAGAATCTTTTAAACTTTCTTTAAACATTTGCATTACCTATACCTAAAAGACTGGATAAGAGGTTGGAAAAACGAAGAGACTTACTAGACCATATCATCTTACAAATTCATAATGATCCCTATGACTTATGGTCTATCAGAGGGCAAGTGCCATGGATTTTAAAGAGGCTTGTTTTCAGGCAAGAACAACAGCTAATATATCAGCTGTCATATACACGAGCAAGCAATGACATTGCCAAAGATATTACCAAACTTTCCACCATCAGTTCTAAAATATCCAGATTTCTTTCCTGTATCCTGCACAAAGCTTCAGACCATCTGTACAAAAGCAATGAATGGAACGTGAGTGTTTGCATTATCTCCTGCGTGAAGAAATTACCCCCTTCAGCTTCTCTGAAATTTCCCTGTCCTTCCTTGCTAATATTTCACCTTCATTTTTAAAATTAAATACTTCTCCTTGAATCTTCTCTATGTGTGAAGGTCAGAAGGATCATCATCAGATGAACCTAGTGAGTGCATCCAAAATACTAATCATCAGTGTTTGTGTGATTATTGACCACATTTAATTAATGCCATTTTTTAGAAATTAAATAAAATATTATACACTTGAGTATAGACTTAAAAATAAATTAGTGCATTATTGCTTAACATTATTGCTTAACAGATTGTTTAACAGTGGAAGTCAGGGGGGGGAAGGGGGAGGGAGAGGGGGGTAGTTGGGGTGTGGGGTTGGGGTTGGGGGGGGAAGGGATATTAAAAACTGTATTGTAAAACTTTTTCAATAAAAAAAAAAGAAATTAGTGCAGAACTCAAAAGAAAAACTCTAACAAAAGAAGAAAATGTTAGCCGAACTACTTAAAGGTTGCCCAGGCTATTTTAGCTCACTATTGTAGCCCTATTTCAATGTTATCTTATATTTTAGACAATCTTACATATTATAATAAAAAAAGGGGAAAGGGAATTTGTTCAGAGTAAATGTGTGTCTTTTCTTGATGATGGATGTTTATTTAAATTAAAATTTAGTCAAGGAAGAACTTTCAAGATGAGTCTTCATCATTTGATGTGGTTATCATATGTTTAGGAATCATCTTTACAATGTTTCAATAAGATTTGAAAATGCTTTCTGAATTTCCTATTGCGATATTCCCAAATTTCAAAGTAGGGCTACATTCAAACCACTGATCAGGGCTTTGCTTGATGAAATTTCTGAACACAATTGGAAATGGGTGAAAAGCAGTAGTTTGTATCCCGCTAACCTTTTCATTTGGCCCATCTGACAGTTATTCCATTGGGGGGGGGAAGGAGTCTCAAAATATCTATGATAACACACTTTACTTTATGCAAATAGGTGAGTACTAACCTAGGAGTATAATAATGCACAAGAGGATTGCAATCAATGCTCCCGTGCTGAGTCCAACAGGCAAGAATATTGCTTCAGCATTACATGAGAGGACGGAGCCATCAGAGTCACATCTGCAAACTCGGATTGTCATTGTGTTTGTACTGCTTTGTTTGGGGTAGCTACTATCTTCAATGACAATTGGAAGGAGATAGAACTCTTGCTGTCGACGGCTGTAACCACTTCTGCCAGCTACAATTCCTGCTGTGTTGTCTGAAAAACAGGATTGAGTTACTGTTCTCATTATCATCATGGCTCAGAAATGGCACTGAGCACAATTTCTTGTGAAAATGCAGGAAATAAATAAATAAAAATTCTGGAAAATGGCCTAAAACATTATGGCTCACGTGTAATTGTCAGCAACGCAGTAACCTTGCTTTTTCTCTATTTCACTAACCTCCAGCATCACACAACGAATAAGGTGATTTATCCTGGGCCAAATTATTATTGTGGTCTTGTGCTAAATAAAAGGGGAGGGTAGTTGAATGGTTCCCCCTTCCCAGAACATTTTAATAGGGATGTTGTTTTATTATTATTTTATTGCAAAGCACTGAAAGGTATAATTCATGTCATTTTTCTAATATTCATCTTCTCATTATTTTGTTGCCTTCCTCAGCATCCCAATTTGAAAGGCTCACGATAAAGATTTTCTATATGACATTTCCCTAGAAATATAAGTGAGGTGTGGAAAACTGTGGATGGTACAGAATAATCTAAAGAATAATGTAAAGCAGGGGTCCCCAACCCCTGGTCTATGGACCAGCACTGGTCCACGGTATGTCAGCAACTCGGCCATGGGATGCAGGTAGCAGGCAAAACCATGCCCCTCCAGTCCATGGAAAAACCTTTCTCTGTGAAATCGGTCCATGATGCCCAAAAGTTTGGGACACTGCTCTAAAGTCTTCCTTTGTCTTCTCTCTCTTTCTCTTTAAAGAAATACATTTCCTTTCCAGTAAAATGAAGGAGAATGGTTAACAAAAAATAACAAAGATATTTTTGGCCTAGAACTAGATGTCATGTTAAGAGGTTGCAAGTTTCTTTCTCTATGAGCAGCAACCAAATAAGGTGGAAATTTGCCCTGGGAGACCTCCATGTCATACATTTTACATTATTAAACATTAAAGGGGAGGGAAAGAAGAGGAGGAGATTCAGAGCTGATGTCAATCTCAACTGTGTTTTAACAGGAGTCCTCCATTGTATCATTATCCAAAGTGTCACATTGAAATAAGACAGAAAATAATGCAACTATCCCATTCTTCCCCAGGCAAATAACAATTATTGTAACTCTTGCTATACAATCCATCTCAGTTTGACAGCAAGCTTGTCAGAGAATAGTAAAAATAAGAAAAGCCAAACTACCACAAGAAGGAAGAATTTTCCCTGTTTTTTGTTTCCTCACCCCTACCAAGTCTGCTTTTCAAATGATTTCCATTTAGTGCTTTATAGAGAATAAAAAAACCAATGGCATCTTTCTTTATTTGGTTAATTTCCATTGGAGGCACATTTTTCAGAAGGTATAAGATTTCCCCATCCATGTAAAGTTATTTAAGAAAACTCCCACAAAAGTCTTGACTTGACATACTATAGGCCATTAGTGCATTGTGATTTTCATATAGCATTTTTCAGTACAAAAATATTGTACCTATTTTTTTTCAATGAGTAATGTATATACCAGTGATGGTGAATCTTTTCAGCACCAAGTGCCTAAACTGGAACATGTGCGTGTGTGTGTGTGTAGCAGAGCGACGGAAACTCGAAGACCAGCTGGTCGGTGCGCATGCGTGTGTCGGCCACCTGGTCTTTGGATCTCTGGCATGTGCATGTGTTCCAGCCAACTGGTCTTCATGCGCCAGAGCACCAAAAACCCGAACACCAGTGGGTTTCCAGCACTCTGGCACGTGCAAACACCAGCTGGCCAGCATACATACGCAAACCAGAAACCCAAGAACCAGAAGAACAGCTGGCGATGGTGCGCATGCCCACAGAGAGGGCTCTGCGTGCCACCTCTGGCACACATGCCATAGGTTCGCCATCACAGGGATATACATTTAGTAAATTAATTGTTTGAAATGAAAAATATAGAAATGAAAAGATTCTTCATTAATTGAGAAAGTGTAAGCCAGTAAACACATATGAAAGGATAAATCAAATTAATTTATCAATACACATTAAATATCACAAATCTGGTTAGAATTAAGAAAGCTATTTGAGAATTCAAGGTCAGGTTTCTGAGTAATTCATCTATCTCCTCATATGTGTCCTCATATTCCTTGCTGCCATTTCTTCTCTAGGGAACAGAAACACCAAATACTTGGGGTTGCATTGTAGTGGGCTTAGAGATAACAGTGGTATAATTAAAACCATTAAAAAAAATAAAAAATAACTTTCTTAGTAAAAGATAATAATAATAAAAGAATCACAGAGAAGCAAACTGAATTTTTTGTAGCATCTACCACAAAAATTGGTGGTTGAGGGTTGAGAGATAAAAAAAGAAAGAGCAGGTTGAAAATATATTAATTTCTATTAAATTCACTTCTTATTTTTCCATGGCTCTTTCCAGCAAATTCTTCCTTCTAAATCAAATTGTTTTCTTCCACTTCAGCTATACTCAGAACCCAGGGAAGCTAGAATTGATGTAGGCTTCTGGCAAAGCCTGTTTGCTTTTTCACAGAATTAGTAGTGAAAGGGTTAGTTAGATAAACGACAATTGTTCCTCCTTGTAACTACTGTGCCAAGACTGTTTCCTCTGTACAGTATATTCTAATTGGACCCAGCTTGCAATGTCAGGATCCTACCTATCCTCTAATCCAGTGTTTCTCAACCTAAGCACATTTAAGATATGCGGGTATCAACTCCCAGAGTTCTATAGCCAACAGGTTGAGAAATAGTGATCTAATCCCAATGGATAATAAACATTGTCTGTGTTTCCTTTTTCTGATTCTGGATACAAGGCCCATTTCTTTTGTATGTTCATTGTGATGATGTATACACACCCCAAAGAGGTGATGTAATGCTACTTGCATCATTTTGATGAAAGCAGGAAGCTTCAATAGACACCCATGCTCTGTGGGCAGTTTCTGCCATTGTCACTATCACTCTTTCATGATCAATATATGTGCTATTGTCTTTTTGAAGATTCTGAGAAAGAAAGGGATAAAACTCGGGTGAATTCTCTTCCCGACTTTCTTCTCATTGTGTCCTATGTCCATTTTTGTTGTTATGTCAATTGAAACCAAAGGTTCAAGAATCAGGGGTATTCAGAAAACTCACAATTCTAAAATAATTATTGGTATTATGTTTAAACTTACTAGTTTTATTGTCTAGAATGACTAGAAGGGAAAAAATGAGCTGTCTGATTCTTTTACAGTACTCTGGATGGGGTATTTGAGGTAAACCAGATAGGTCAGCCCTTTGAGGTAAACCTTTGAGGTAAACCAGACTAGAAACCAAAGTTATGAATATAATACTAATTTTATTATAAGGTTACCATAACAGACTTTTTCCAGTCTGAGAATGCCTCTCCCCTCCCTCCATCTTTAAGGGAATTATGGGAGAGTAAAGCCTAGTAAGATCTTCCTCAAATTATATTTCTGCCTGAAACCCAAATTTTGCTTATTTAACTATGGTCTTGGTTACAGCTCTTCCTCCTGCTTCTCAAGGTTATTCCTGCATCCTAATCCACTGTGGAACATTCAGGGGAATTGCCAAAATTGTCCTTCTTCCTTAAAAAGATCCTTCTCATACCCAACAGTGTATCATACATATTATATTAGCCTGCAGCTTCTCATAGTATAGGGGAAATCATTTCTGTAACCCAAATGCTAACTTTAGAAATGCTGACTAGAACTGAAGTCATCCTACAAAGCATTTCATTTATATAAAACAACTCTTTATTTTTGCTCAATTACACTTTGAAATAATTCACCTTCACATGTATAAATGAAAAACAGTAGGCAAAGGACTGACAGAACAAACTAGTTCCATAATTGTTTGAAGTATAAACCATCTTACTTGTGAAATCGTGGACTGTGAAATTTGGCTTTGTAGTAACTTCAGGAGACAGTCGAAAAGAGAATTTTTGCCCAGCAGGAGACAAATCCTTGTCTGCCGCACCAATAACCTGAATTACCTAAACCCACAATGGAATAAAAAAAAATTGTATGAAAATAAAACAAGATCTTGATTTGAAAGTTAGATAATGCAACAGAAGTAGAGAATGAAATATTAACCCTAAACTGAAATGTGGTTATCTTAACGAGATGGGCAAGACCAGCTGATGTAGCCTAACATAGTATTTATTTAACAGATGTATATGCCTAGCTGTCTATCTCAAAGAACATTATTCTGCAATATGATCCATCTCTAGCAATAAATTGCATGTGACAATTCCCTAGAACTAAGGAGAAATTTCCTGACAGTTAAAACAATTAATCAGTGGAATGACATGCTTCCAGAAGTTGTGGGTGTTCCAACACTGGAAGCTTTTAAGAAGAAATTGGAGAACCATTTGTCTGAAATGGTGTAGGGTTTCCTGACTGCGCAAGGGGTTGGAATAGAAGACCTCCACAGTCCCTTCTAACTCTGTTATTCTGTTATTCTATTGTTCTTCCTTTATAGAGAGATATCACTTAGGAGAAAGAATTCCTGAAGATGTTAACACTTGGCTGGAGCATGGTTAGGTGGCATTATATTCATTTTCTGAGGTTGAATGTCTGTCATCTCTTATAACATTTGTGAATACTTTTGTAGTAAAACTTGTAGGCTTCCAAGTCATTAGTGATGTGATAAAAGATTATCCTATCCCTTCAATTCTCAGAGAGAGGGGATGGCAAGAATATCAGCCTTCTTCGTTCAAGCCTGGCAATGTTCCATTCTGATACCAATCTTTTTATTGTTTTGGACATTTGTTGTTGCACATCTACTGTATGTTCTAAGCATTTCATAGGTACAAATACCATAAAAAGGACAAATCCCATACAGTTTCCAGAAACAGATCTTTAAAAATAATAGACCATACAAGAATCTTGTGTCCTTCGGGCAACATTTTTGTACAAGAAAAAACTATTAGAACCTATGGGATTTGGAACACTACATTTGATTTCACACAGCTTGTAAAACAGGACTGAATTGTGGACTATAACAGGCTAAAATGTGTTGTCTTTATCACCATGAGTGATTATCAGCCTATCATTTTTCCTAACCTGACAAGGCAACTATAGTTTTTATAGGTTTGGTTCTTAGGTAAACATCTTATACTCACACAAACTGGTTCAGAGACTGTCTGAAGACTCATTGTATAGTAGCTGAATATATCTTTTGAAGACCACTGTTAATTTGCTGAACAATGACTGCATTTTCAAAAAAATAACCTGATATGACTTGGAAGGACTTTGATCCCCATGCAAAAAAGTAATTTATATTATTGTGTAAAGGTAATTGACACAACCTATTTGTTTCTAATTTATTCTTTGATGGGCTATCATATATGATAGGAGGTATCTTTGACTTGGTAGGTCAAACATGTATGCACTGCACACCTGATGAAAAATATAAATCATGACCTGGATGACTGAGAATCTACACAGACATTTAGAACTTTCAGATTGTCCGTATTATCACTCATTGCATTTTTGGTCTGTTGTGGGACCTGGGGTATCTTTTATAAGAACTTCAGTCTTTCTTTGCTGAATTTTGAGGTCCTATTACATTAAACTACAACCTGAAATTCTTGGGTTGACTTTCATCACTTATGACATTCAGCTCTAGCTCAACTTTTCTGTGAAAGCTTGTTGTCTGGATGTAATAATGGATTAGTTCTGAACAGTGGTGGAATTCAAATCTTTTTATTACCGATTCTGTGGGCGTAGCTTGGTGGGTATGGTGTGGCTTGGTGGGCATGGCAGGGGAAGGATACTGAAAAATCTCCATTCCCATCCCACTCTGGGGCCAGCCAGAGGTGGTATTTGCCGGTTCTCCAAACTACTCAAAATTTCCGTTACCGGTTCTCCAGAAACTGTCAGAACCTGCTGAAGAAGCACCCCTGGTTCTGAATAAATAATCTGAGGCTTCAAAGTCAAATAAAGTAGGGGTGAAATCTAAAATTTATTACTACCAGTTCTGTGGGCATGGCTTGGTGGTGGTGGTGGTAGTAATGTGACTGGGTGGGCGTGGGCAATTTTTTTTTACTTTTAAAACCATTTTTTACATGTAAACATGTAAAAAAAAATGCTTTCAAAAGGCTCTGACGATCCCAGATGAGTTGCCTGATTGGCAGGCAACTCAGCTGGGATCATCAGAGCTTGAATCGTCAGAGCCATTTAAAAGAAAAAAACTTTCTTTTAAATGGCTCAAACGATCCAAGATGAATTGCCTGATTAGCAGGCAACTCAGCTGGGATCGTCAAAGCTTGGCTCGTCAGAGCCATTTAAAAGGAAAAAGGTTTTTTTTCTTTTAAATGGCTCTGGTGATCCAAGCTGAGTTGCCTGATTAGCAGTTAACTCAGCTAGGATCATCAGAGCTTGGCTCGTCAGAGCCATTTAAAAGGAAAAAAAGGCTCTGATGATCGTGCGGCTCAGCTGGGCATGGGGGGCAGGGGCAGGGATTTTTGCTACTGGTTCTCCAAACTGCCCACCGCCATCGCTACCTACTCGCCCAAGCCGGTCCCAACCGGGAGCATTTCACCCTTGAAATAAAGTTAGTTTCATCTGGAGTTAGGCCAATTGGTGATCTTAGATATACAGTAGCTTAACCTGGTTCAGATTTTACTG
Source organism: Masticophis lateralis (assembly GCA_030761175.1). Lineage (NCBI taxonomy): Eukaryota > Metazoa > Chordata > Lepidosauria > Squamata > Colubridae > Masticophis > Masticophis lateralis. The sequence continues at coordinate 82,436,218 of JAUDYJ010000003.1, read as the reverse complement.
TTTCTGAATTATAAAGATAGGAGTGCTTTTGACAAAATATTACATAACTAATTGTCTACTATAGTCTACTATTAGTAGACTAATTGTCTACTAATTGTCTACTATAACCACAGCTGATTAGATATTTAAACTTCCTATGCAATATAGGTTTAAATAAACTAACCTGTTTTTTAGAGTTGTGGCAAATCAGTAGTAGTCAACTTTTTTAGATTGGTGGACAAATCTTGAGAGCACATTCTAAAATTGTCACATGAAATGGCATAATATCTTTTGCTCATGGACAAACTATCCATTTGTCAAGAAAAACTAGTCAGACCATATACAAATTCATTTTTTTTATTATCACTGGACAATATACTTCCAAACAAATTACTTGCCTGTAAGAACCAATGATTAATAAGCATATAAATAAACAGTAAATTATAGAATTTCAAGTAGGCTTTCTTAAGTCAGTTTTTATAGTTTGTTAACCATTATACTGTATATGATTATATCCACACATAATAGACTGTACATCTAATATTAAAAAAAAAGAGTACTATACCTGTCCCAGCCGTGCATTTTCACATACATAAGATTCATAGGGTACTGTAATTTCTGGAGGAAATTCATTGACATCCAAGACATTTATGATGACATTAACTTTGCTGGTCAAGAGTGGATTGCCTATTAGGAAAATAATTTGAAAACGGGACATGAAATATTGGTACTATCCTAGGCAATATTACATTGCATACAGCAATGAAAAATGGAAGTGCTCATCTTTTTTGATATGTCCTTTTAGACTGATTTGGTAAATCTCTCATACAAAATGGACTGTGCCTGGTAGTGATATAATGACTGCACAGAAAACTTAGATAATTCATCATATTTATTAGAAAGCACTTATCATGTTTTTGTTCTGCAGGAACTGAGTAAACATTTACAGTGTATAATTATGCAGGAATTATATTCTTCCTTTATACAAGTACAATAAATAACCAAGGATCTAGGATTAAGCAATCATATACATACAGCACCTAAGCAAACTATTATCACATTTTGTAGATCATATACCAATGCATGGTAAACAGTTTTCCACAAAGAGAAAACTCATCAAATGCAGATTATATATTCCAAAGGCAATTCAGTTACACATCAGTTTTAAAGTGAATACCTGGAATATATAACTATAATGTTTATATGATTTTGCTTTGGTTTTTAAAGAGATTGTACCAATCCCGATGACATGACCAAACTCAGAGAACAGCAAAACTAAGCAAGAAAACAAGTGCATTTCTTCCACACAACTATTCTGTTGAACAGGTGTGGTGAATGAAGCAACCTGGTTGCATTTTAACCAGGATTATTTTGAGCTTGTGAAACCTGAGGAAGTACAGTAGCACCTTGGTACTCAACTGCTTTGAAATTCATCAAATTTGATACTCAATGCATTTTGATATGAACATTTTGTCCCAGTAGTCATCTTTTTGGGTACTTGACACACAAGCTAGAACTTGTTGGTGTTGCCTTTTGACTCACTACATTATTACTTATAGGGAAAAAATGTTTGATACTCATTGTTTTTGGTACTTATCGGGTCTCCCAGAACCAAATAATGATGAGTACTGAGGTAGCACTATGAACAGTATACTCAGAAGCATGAGGTCTTACATGATTGAGATAAACCCATCCTGGCTCCTGGCAGGTCTGTGGTTCTGGTCTTCAGGAAGTGATACATATTAAGAACGTGGGAGCATCATCCTTTCACTCAAGTCAGCTTTAGAAATGAAACTAAAGATGTTGTAGATGTTTAAATCAGAGTCTGGAGACTATTAAGCTTTTGATGGAGAAAAACAAATTTAGATGGGCTGGATGGAGTTTGTATATGTTTACAAACATCAGGGGTAAATACTTGTTTCAGATTTTACTACAGCAGTATAGTCTGGCTACAAGTTCAGTGTCCCCAGGTGCTTGTACAGGGGTTACAATTAGGTGTAATATGCTGTTAAGGTAAAATTAATTCTGTCAGGGATGCAGAACATATTTTGGGTTGACTACTACAGTACACTGCACTGCAATGAGTAAATTGGATCAGGTCAAAAATGAGATGAAATTTATTATACATGTATTTAATTAATTTGATTTAAATAAATTCTTACGATTCCTTATTTAATAATTTTCCCAATTTTCTAATTATCAAAGGGCATGCAACTTTGATTTATACAAATCTTGTATAAAAAAATAGTGTGTGTGTGTGTGTGTGTGTGTGTGTATTTCTGAGGTTTTCACGGGTGTTTGTATGTAGGTCTTTGGTTATTCAGGTTTTCTCCCACGTAAAATTGGAAGTGTCTTGGTGACGTTTCGACGAAGTCTCATTTGTCATATTCAGGCTGGTGTTCTCGGCTTCGTGCTTCCAGGAGCAATGTGAGATCGCCAAGATACTTCCAATTTTACGCGGGAGAAGACCCGAATAACCAAAGACCTACACACACACACACACACACACACAGAGAGAGAGAGAGAGAGAGAGAGATAAGCTGGAAGCAGAAACTCCTCAAAGTTTTAACACCTCCAGATATTTTAGAACTAGATAGAAAATAATAGAAAAAGATTTTGAGAAACAAAAAAAAGATTGATTTTTTGTTAAGCCTTGTATAGTGATGCTTGTTGGCAGTTATCAGTCAACAGTAGACTCATTAAACATTTCTAAAATTTAAATGTTCTTAAATTGAAGTCAAATTTAAAATATCAAAAAAAAAAAAACATAAACAAGGAAGGCAAAGTAGTACACACCCCTAAGTTATGAGTGCATATACCTCCCTTTATTGGACAGAAAAATAATATTGTAGTATGATATAGAATTGATTATTTGATAAAGAGAAGGAAAAATATGCCCGAGATATAGATTTTCTATTAATGTTTATTATCAATGAGATTCAAATAAAAATGAAACCAGAGCCTCCATCAAGGTGTTTTGAACAAGATTTTTGTTTACTTACAGACTCAGGCAAAACATATTCAGAACAACTCCCACTGAAACCAATGGGTTTTATTAATCATGACCATGATACATTTCCTGTGTATTTAGTTATGATTAATTTTTGCATGCCATACTTAGAATGTTTAATCAGTAATTACACAAGCTTACAAGGGCACTGAAATAGCTTCGAAAATTGTTCTTGGAAGCCTGCTTATTTCTGAGTCATCATTGTACTGTAGAGTCACATACCAGTTCGCCCCCCTCCCCTTCAACAAGACAAAAAAAAAAAGACTATTGAAACTTAATTAAACAGAATAATGAAGAAGAAAAAAGAGGCCCTTAAAGTTATTAAAATATGACTGGAAACAAACAGCTGGTGACTCATAATGCTGCAATTAAGGGAGATTTCTTTATGCAGAGTGGAAAACAATGGATTAAACCATTAGTGTAAAAGGAAAGCAGTTCACCTAACCCTTGAACACATTCTCTCTTCATCATAAAGCCTCCATCTCTCTGTTCATATAATTGTCCACATGGGAGTGGATTCCCTTGTGAAGCAATAGGATTTTTGCAATCCTTGGAGGAACAGTCATTCTCTAGGGGTTTCTGTTAAGCCAATGATATGTGTCTGAGGGAAAATTAAACCCTTTTATGTATCTCTAGACACATATATTCAAGGTCAAAAAGAACAAGTAAAATGTATTAATGAAGCTGCATGCCCTGATATAAAGCCTACTTTACTTTTCCAAGCTTCCAAGGTTGAGCAAAAGAGAAAAAAAAAGAGACGTCATGTCTTCTTGTAAGAAGCAGACTGAAAGACAGAGTCTAAGAGACTTCCAATTACAGAAAAACAGAGCAGAGATAAAGACATAGATAAAGAGGTGGTATGTATTTGCTTCACTATTTCTAATGCCTCTAGTGTGTAATAGGATAAAACAGTTGATGCTTGTTGAGTTGCTTTAACAATTATTCTTGGACTAGATTTGTAACTAACAAGTACACCAAACTATCCCTGCCCACTCATATCTGCAATTGAAACTTCATATGTTATTTTACACTGAAAACCAGAGGCCTTGACTATTCTCAGAGAATGAATAACCTATATACATGGAGTGAGATGGTAAATATGAGGCACACATCAATCCAAATTATAGACACACTACGGGGTACTGGATATGAGGCAACGAAATGAAAGTTCAGACTTCCACTAAAATTAATAGGGACCCTATCATTTTATGTCCCATGAAAGGAGAAAGAGGAATCATGCCTCCAATTTTAGCTGCTTATTCAATATTATTCTCTTTCAGGGCTGAGAACTCTTAAGAATGGAATTATACTACAGTGGATGAGGCTAATGACTGACAAAGATATAGATTATTTGAAGCTGATTCCTAAAAGATCCCTAGGAGTCTGCCCAAAAATATAGGAAATCTGCCGAATGAAGTGTTACGACATGCTCTATTTCATAAGACAAACAAAACAAAACAAAACAAAGACATTTTGCCAAATAATTTCATCAAAATGGACAAACAAGATAACAATGACAATTCCCGAAATGACATCTATCCCGTTTCTATTGTACTTACTAACTTTACTTGCAATTATTGAAAAATTGTATTGCGCAGTATTCTCTCTATCAAGTAACTCATTTGTGGCAATAGTTCCTTCCATTCCATCTATAGTAAAGTAGCTATCCATATCATTCTTCCAGTCTATGAAGTACCTGCAGATGCAGAAGGTTGAGAGGGAAGGAAATAGAAGAAACAATAGAAGTTGACAGCCTCTAATCATTTATAATAATAGCATTTGGTGCATCTAAATGGCTTTCATATTCGACTCTCAGAAGTTATTTCTCTGTTTTGTAATAAAGAAGCAATGATTGCTTTAACACCATGTCAGAAGGCTAAATGGAAAATAATGAAAGATAGACTTGAGGGGAAAAATTAAGAGGGAATATGTAAACATTTTAATTGTATTTCCAATAAAAGCATTCAGAATTGTGTTCTTGAGTGCAGTTCCAGTCTTCCTCTTCCCCAGAGAGATCATCACATTTTAGAACATTTTTCTCTCTCTCAATAATTTGGTTACTGCTGCTTCTAAATCCAATTTAAACACTTTTACTGGCTGCCTTTGCTCATGTCTTTTTCCTAATTTAGCAGGAATGTGTCATTTTCCAGTATGCTTCAGCTGTTTGTTGTTTTTGTTATTATTTTGTAGGTTTCCATCTACTTTGTTTGTTTTATCGATTGGAAGTGATTTTAATAGAATATAAACAAAAGTCACATTGACTACTCTTGCACCTAAATTGAGTTTTCATATTATTACCGTGTTTCCCGAAAATAAGACTCTGTCTTATAATTTTTTGAACCCTAAAATAAGTGCTTGGCCTGATTGCCATGCTCTCAAAAGTCTGTTTGGGCTTATTATCAGGGGATGTCTTATTTTGGGGGAAACAGGGTAATTATTCACAAATCTGAGGATTGGCAAGGACTGTTTCTTTGGAAACGAATTACTGAGTAAACACTTGAAGCAACAAATAAGTCAGTCTAATCTAAAATACCATGAATACCTAAGATTTTTTATTTGTGAAGTGGAAAAGAAATAGATACACATTCACTATTTTGGGGAGATATTTTAAATGAGTCATAATAAAGGCTGTCCAAAAAGGCAGGGGATCTCTGCACTGGGCAAACCTGGCAAGAATAGTATTACTATAAAAAGCAGGTATCACAGAAGTTGCTGAAAGATTAATGGCTGATGTTAGCAAAGTACTACTTCTAATGCCATTTGAGTGTAATACAAGGAAAAACAGCAACAACTAAGCATAACAGGGGTGAAAGGCAAACATGCAGAGAATTGTAACATATTACATTACCATTATTTAACATAATACTGTTTAAATTAGGCCCAAGGTTAGCAAAGGATAATTCAGGAACAGAATCAGAATTTATTAACCATTTTTATTAAAGAATAGCTATTAGTGCTGGAGCAAGTTGTTAAATTTGCGTGCATAGAAAACAATGGCCTACAGTTTACAAACCTTTGCTTAAATAATAATAAAAATAAAATAGATCCAGAGTTTTTATAGTTCAATGTATGCTATGTGAATTTTGTTTTTGTTTTGTTCAGTTGGATGATTTACTATTAATCATGAAAATTCAAATGTCTCTTCTGAATCCGCTGAAATGTAATTCTATTTATTTATTTATTTATTTATTTATTTATTTATTTATTTATTTAATTAATTAATTAATTAATTTTTATACCGCCCTTTTCTTGAAGGACTCAGGGTGGTGTACAACCACAATAAAACAACATGAAATATTTAAAAGCAATTTAAAAATGAATTAAATATTTTGGCCTCCCAGTTTAAAACTCACAAATTAAAACACTCAATCCAAATTCTTATTAAGCCAGTCCAGCCTGTTGGAATAGTAGCGTCTTAAGGTCACAGTGAAAGGTACGCAGGTTGGGAATCATACGTATCCCCAGGGGAAGTTCATTCCAGAGGGCGGGTACCCCCACACAGAAGGCTCTCCCCCTGGGGGTCACCAGTCTACATTGTTTGACCAAAGGCACCCTGAGGAGTCCCTCTCTGTGGGAGCATGTTGGTCGGTGGGAGGCCATCGGTGGCAGAAGGCGATCCCATAAGTAAATAAATAAATAAATGTTCATAGGAATCAAGCTAATATCAGTGCCAATAAGCAAGTAAATAGATGTGTGCCAATACAAAGTCAAAGGTTATGAAGTGCTGGTGTTGCAGTGATTTTATTCAGTGCCCTATTTAAAGAAGCAAATATTTGTAGTCAAGGTACTAAGATTAAATGAAACAATTCCTTGAAAAAAAAATAGAATTCTGTCAACCTGTGAGCTGGGAGCAGGAGTGCTTATAGGGAAGAAGGTCATCAATGTAAAGACAGCACTTGTCTAACTGACACCTCGCCCCCCCCTTTTTTTTACACACATTGTTCTGGCTGAAAGCAAACAGTAATGCATCTGACTCTAATTGGGTTCACACAAGATGTTGATTTAGTTAATTTCAAGAACAAACCGAATTTGGTTGGGTTCACATAATACATTAAGACAACAGTCCCCAACCTTTCCATCTTTGCGAACCAGTTGTGGTAGCGGGAGTGGGGTGGAGATAGAGGATGCTCAACTGTTCACCCGCTGCTTACATAGCCCTGTTCTAAACAGACTGGGGCCTGATACCAGGCCACTGCCTGGAAGTTGGGGACTCCTGCATTAAGACATAAGCCACAATATCATAACAGTTAGGACTATGTGACATCCTAATTGAAAGCAAACCAACCATACAACAACTTAGCATAATTTCTAAACTGTATTTATATAAAACCTGGTATTCTTTCATGATTCAAACTGGTATAAATGGAATAAAATCTGGTATTCTTTCAAGATTCAGTTACAAGAGCCTATTAATTTCAGGTCAATTAACTTGAGCTGTCAAAAGGTGTACTATAAAAAAAAAATCCTCATTATAGGCATGGTTTTGCTGAAAACTGGAAATAAATGCAAACAATGTAAATGCAGTTTAGTTGACAAGTGCCTACAGTATGACCATGATGGGCAACTCTTGCAACTTTGAATTTTGATTGTAATTATCCCCAGGGAGATCCATTGTAGCTTGTAACGGTTGTTAAGCAACCTCTTATAAGTCAAGGACTGTCTCCATTCAGTATATGCCCTATTGTTAGTGGTGAATCCAAATGATTTGCTGCAAATGTTAGATTGAATAATGTAACAACGAGCCATGGATTTAAAAATTAATACACTAAAGACCAAGGCAATAGCATTTGACAGGAAAAATAGAATTAATGATTTTAATCATTATATTTAATTGGCAAAAAAGGAAGAAGCAAAGAATTTAATGTACTTTCATAGAATTTTGACTAAAAGTGGAGAAATGGATGGAGAAATGATCTGTAAGTTTTGGCAGAAATGTAGTGAATAGTGTATTGTCTTTTTATGTACAAAAAGGAAGGACAAATGTTAAAGGAAGGGACAATTGCTTTATGTTTGATTTGATAAATGGAAATGAGAATTGGGGATGGCAAGCGAAACCTAAAATTAAGTGGAATTCAGTGGGAATGTAACAGTTCAGAATTGTATATGGTAAAATAAAAAGAAATAACCCGAAGAATGGCAAAGCCCTGAATTAATGTAGATTGAATGCAAGGGTGACTTATCAGCATGGAACAAACATGAAAATAAATTGGCCAAATAGAAAGAGTAAATTATTGAATCACAAAATAAATATATGAAGGATGAATTGACATCCTTTTTGCTCTAGCATATTCTACTAGAGATAATGAAAATGGGAGAGGAATAAAATTAAGTTTCCATGCACCAGCTCACTCATAGGATTTAGCAAGTTCAAGACCAGAGGGTCCAACTTGCATTGAGGCATGAAAAGCTGTGGGAAAAGGCAGAGGACAAAGAAAAGGCAATAGAACAGAGGTGTTAAACCCAAGGCCCGGGGGCCAGATCCGGCCCACGAGGTGTTTAGATCTGTCCCATGGGGCCACCCTGGAAACAGTGAAGGACTGGCCTGCAGTGCCTCTGTCAGATAAAATGGAGCATGGGAGGGCCGCATGTGGTCCATTTTCACTGGCAGAGGGTTCCAGGAGGCTGTCACAGCCAAAAGGGGAGCTCGGGAGCCTGCTTTCTCTGGCAGAGCACTTGGGCCACCACAGGCACCCGACACGAGTGACATTGAACTGGCCATCCCCACCCCAGCTACGCCCACTCTGCCCCCCAAGGTCAAACACAACCGTGATGCAGCCCTCAATGAAATTGAGTTTGACACCCCTGCACTAGAACAAAATTATTCAAAGAGATTCTGTCTTAATTGGCTTACCATAAGTCTACCTGGGAATTTACTATTAGTTTTCAAGATCAAGTTCTTTTCTTGACTAGCATTAAGAGTCTTCATGAAATTTACGCTGTTCTCACTTTTTGTTAGCTACAAACAGCTTACAGGCCACTTTCCTCCTAAGTGAGTTCTCATTTATATTATATTGCATTATATTTTTATACTGCTACAGTTCATCTGACTGTAAGTGGGTTACAAGCCAGTAAATAATTATAGCATTAATCAAAGAATACAAAGCAAAATGACATATAAATTCTTCCATAGTAAATCCATCATCCTACAAGATAACATACAAGATTCAACATTCATGGGGCTGCATTTGACTTAGAACAAGAAAATTATTAGTCTTCCGAGGTTTTCTGAAATAACTGGATCGTAACAAATTTCTGGAAAAAGTTGGAGAAAATTATCTCAGTTCCCTCAGCACTCTTGTCTCTTATCAGTCACCTAAGTGATGAGGTCCAGGTCTGTCCCTCTATTTAATCAGGATACAGTTTGTGAAGTCTCCAGTACCCGTATTAAGAGTCTGCAGAATTGGACTTCCGGTGGCGCCTTCCTCGTTGGCGGCGGGCTTTTCATGCCCGCCGGCTTCTCGGCGCGTTAGAGCCGCCTCGTAGCAGACAGGCGGCTCGAAAAACCTGCTCCTTAACGGGAGGAGCAGGGAGAGCTTCTGGGGGTGAGGTTGAGCCTCCTGAGTCGCCCCAGGAATTTTTCCTTTGTCCTGGGGAAGGCTCAGTGGGATGGCTCCCTCCATACCCTCAGGGTATGCTCCGCGCCGAGAGGGAACTCCGCTAATTACTTAATTAGCGGAGCCAGACGCTGGGAGCAACACCACAATTGAAATGATAATTGGAGCAAACTGGAAAAGAGAGAAGATAAATTAAAGCAAGTATGGATTTTTCTCTACTGATTTTCTGGAGGAGGAAGGAGGGGAAGGGGGAAGAAGAGGAAGAAAAGTGAAAGTCTTTTAAGATGGCGACTGGCTTTGCTTGAAAGAAAAGTGAGAGCGGAAATGGAATGCAGTCCTGAAAGACTTTGAAAGAAATATTTTGTCACAGAAAAAGAATTTAAAGGAACAAAGGCTGATTTAAATAGATTTCTTCTGTTTTTTTTTCCTTTTTTTTTCTCTCTATTGAAGTAAGAAGGAATTTTTTTGGTCCTTTTTAAAAGTAAAGATGCCTAAACTTAAAGGAAGGGGGGGCTCCCCCTTGAGCCAGATGAATAAAGTTGAAATGTCTCATCTGCAGAGATTTACAGAACTGGATTTAAAAGAGCTAATTACAAGGTCCTTAGAGAGTGTGGTAGATAAGATAAAAGGATCACAGAAGGATCTTGAGGAACTGGTTTCTGGGAAATATGACCAACTAAATCAAATTATTGCTCAAGTAGCTTCAGATCTTTCAACTGCGGTGGCTGCAATGGGGAAGAGAGTGACTGAGATTAGTAGTAAATTTGAATCTCAGATACAAGAATTACAAGGGAAACTTCTGGAAGCAGAGGCCAAAAACCACAGTATTCAGAATGATGTTATTATGCTTCAAATTAAGGCCATGGAATCTGCAATTAGACTAAGAGGTATAAAAGAAGATAACAGAAAAAACCTAAGAATAACCTGTGCCAAGGCCTTTGCAGAATTATTAAAGCTACAAGATGAACTAATTTTGGGTTCTATAGAGAAAGTCTCAGACCGCTCAACAGTCCTGGCCGCCCAATGAATGACACTGCAGTCGGGTATGCTCCGTAGCAGGATCAAGGTTTATTTCATGCTCCAGGCTGTCGCAGACATCGCTGAGTTCAACCAAGATAACATAAAGCCGGCATCGATGGTTCCTGCTTCCCACCCCCTTTTTAAAGTAACGCGCCGCAGCGCCCTCCTATCAGCGATGCTTCCGGGTTTGCTCCTGGCTTTTATTATATATATGACGTCACCCGCCAAGTCTAGACTCCTCCCTATCCCGGCCGCAGTATGACCGTCCGCCTAAACCCTGCCTAACACCCCCACCACCGTGAGTATCCCCTCCTTCCATAGTAGCGTCTTCGTTTCTTGCTGGTTGTCCCCTTTCAGCTCGTAACGTGCTTCTATGATTCCCCCCCCCCCCCATTCTGGTATACAGCCGTTTTTCCCCCTGAAGTGTCGAGCTGGGTGGGTCTCGACAGAAAGTTTACAGAGTTAACTCACGTCTGGCGAAACAAAGGAATCTGCCTAGAGATGTCGTTGTTTATTTCACTGATAAAAGACTGAGAGATGATATTTTACAAAAGTCTTATTCTGATAGAGTGCAGGTAGCAGGTACACAAATCAGGATTTTTAAAGAGCTACCATCGAAGGTTTTAAAGGACAGGAAAGATTTTGATTTTTTGGTCAAGGAACTGAAGAGAAGTAATATCCCATTTAGATGGGATTTTCCAGTTGGTATAATTTTTAGATATCATGGTGTGAGACATTGTCTGAATACTATTGAAAAAGCAGAATATTTTTACCAAAATATTTTTAAGGGAGCACCGGAATATCTTAAGAATAAAAAATCAAAAATAGAGTCTACAAAATGTGAACAGAAAGAAGAAAATCAAAGTGTGTTAAAAGTAAAAGGAGAATTTGGTGGTTGTCCAGAGGATTTTACTATGGATTTTTCTGATGAGAAGATTGAACACCTCAGTGACCTTGGAGGGGGATCACAGGACCTTGAACTGCTGGAGGAAGGCTCAAAAAAACAAAGTTTTACTTCAAAATGACCAGCAGCAGAGGTCCAGTACTCTTCAAGAAATGGGGGGTGATGCTAATCGACAGGAACTAGAAGTTAATGGGGAAATCCGACTGGAAACCACAGATGATAAATTCAAGGAGCATCGTGAATCGTTTGATACTGAATCAGAAAGCATTGAAAGATTTGGAAAAAATGGATTATAAAAAATCATGAAGTTTATCCTGGATTGGACATGATATCCTGAGTGTTGATAGATTGCTGCAAAATTAGCAGCGATCACTGGTTACCCAATTATATATTCTTTGTGGAACTCATCTTCTAGGAGAAGACTATGTAATTGTAAATACCTTATAACCCGAAGGATTGAATTGCAAAGGGTGGCAGGATTTGAAAGAATTTTAAGGGAATATCTGGGGATGCAGCTCCTAGTTGGTTTTTTCTTCTCTTTTTTTTTTTTCTTTAAGGTTTGGTTAAGGCTGCGAAGCCTATTTTTAGGTACAGCATTAGTTATTTTGAATGAATCTTCCTAGAGGTTGTGAATACCTTCGTGATTGGATATTATTTATATAAAGTCACTCGGGGGGTTGTGTCGAGAAATGTTTTACTTTGCTGATGGGGGCAGCGGCAAGATGAAGATTATTGAAGCAGGATTTATGTGAGGAAATATGTTTGACTTCAATCAAGTTGAAGAGAAGATTGAAATTTGGATCATAGAGACTGAGAAATGAATTAAACAAAAGATAATTTTTTAATGATATAATTGTATGATTATAATTATATATGCATATATATTTCTTATGTTTTATGTTTTTGGGAGTTTTTCTTTAGTTAAGGGGTGTAGTTAGGATAGAATTATAATGGTTATTAATGGTTTTGTTTTTACTATAATATTGTTTATTTTAGAAATATATTAATGTCTGGGTTTTTTTACCTTTTTTTCTTCCTTCCCTTTTTTCTCTTTCTCTTCCTCTTTCGAAATTTGTCTAATTTAGAATTTGAATATTTAATAATCTTTTTCTTTTTCTCTTGTTCTAAACTTTGTTTTTTTTTATAAACCTGTAGCGGAAGTCAGGGGGGGATGGGGAGGGAAGGGGTTGGGGTTGAGGGAGGATGGGAGGGGTAGGGGAGGGGGGATTGGGGAGGGGGGTGAAAATGAAAAAAATCCTGTATTGTAAAACTTTTTCAATTAAAAAAAAAAGTCTGCAGAATTTTGGCAACCACACAAGGTACACATTTAGCAATGTTTCCTTGGGCAATATTCCAAGCACAGAGTCAAGTAATCTTAGGTACCTGGTTGAGATATAAGGAAATGCATATCCTATTAGGATATAGTCAATTTAATTTACTAAGAAACCCTGGAAATCTTCTATGCAGTTAGTTAGAGCTTTCAAGAATCTTTTTCACCTGTAGTAGCAGTAGCTAATGCTTAGCTCTGATATTGGCCACATTCTGGTATTTGCAGGGATACCTTAATCTTCCTGTGAGCTATAAATGCCCCTATTTTAAAAAAGGAAATACTGTACATTTAATACAGCTAATTCTATTCCAAGTACAACCTTAGGTATCTATTTTTCATGTAATCCATTTAGGAAGTCTCCATACTCAATACCACAAGGGCAAGCTTCCTTGTAGAGCAAGGGAGCCCTTCCCCTGAAAATAATTTGATTAGCTAATTTTATATAATATTTGACTAGGAAAACTGTGGGTTCAGTATATTTTGGTATTAAATTGCTAAATAGTCTGTGTACACAAGGGTTTGTGTGTGTACCTAAAAAGGCATTTTAAAATACATGCTGACCTAGAATCTGTGAATACTGAAATCCTTAAAGTTTGAACTCAATTATTTCTCTTTTGTTTGTTTTTTTTCCCTCTGGCTGCTTGTGTGACAGCAGATATGATGTGAGTTACTCTAACCTGAGCAAGCACGGTTTTGCTGCAAATGCCCAAGATGCAAAGTGTTCATTTGATTTGACAGGATGCAAAAACTAATTTACACAGATAACCCTAGAGGTTCAAAGAGTCACATGAAGCTGAGTGAGGGGAAAAGAGTTGCTAATGTTTCCCAGAGAAGAAGACATGCCATGTCTCTTTTCAAACAAATTTGTCTGTGCACAAGAGAGGTGAAAAAGTGACTACATTGCAATCATCAACACATCCTAATTGCTGTCTAAACATTTCATCACTCACTACCCTGTTTTTCTTAGATGAATTGCGCATTTATTAAATAAATTGTTTTGCCAAATTTGTTGTCATCTCTTTATTTCTCATAATGAATTCAATAATGCATCAAGATATCCTTCCTTCCTTCCTTCCCTTCTTTTTAAAGCATATTAGATTGTGATGATTCTCAGGCTTTGACAAGGGAACAAAAGACAGAAGGGAGAAAAACAGTCCTCCATCTCAATGTCACAGACATTTCTCAGCAGACACTTAGGTCAAAGATATAATATGTGGAGCCATTTCAGTACGGAAAAATAATTAGAATGAATGTCAATGAGAGAAAAAAAAATTAGAATGTATACCAACAAGAGAGAATACAGGAGAGAATTTGCCAATTACACTGTATTGATCCAGAATGTTTTCCAGTGTCAATACAGGATAAATCTATGAAAAATGGATCATATATATATATATATATATATATATATATATATATATATATATATATATATATATATATTGTCCTATATACAAAATTCTGAGTATTTCTGAAGCTCTGTTATACTTTCAAACACTATTTTTTAAATTATACAAATTGTTTTACTTTCCTCATACAATTATGAGTATACCAAAAGTCAGATTCAATCCAAAGGAGACTTTAAGATGAAAAAAAGAAATTAAAAAATGGCTTTCATGGCATATGGATCCTAAACCTGACATAGTAGAGATCACTATCCTAAAGTCTAAAAATATGTAACAATCTTGTTCCATTCATTTTGAAATTACATCTATTCAATTTGCTCTTCTTCCAGTTTTTGATTTTTCTCTTTCCACAATCCTGACAGTTTTGTTTTTCACCTAGTTTTAACACTTGCTTTTTTTTTAAACTGTTTTGGTTTTGTCCAAACAAGAAAAATAAACTCAGTATTAACAATTATCTTCTGAAAATATTCTCTTTTCTTCCTATTCTTTAAATAAGTGGATTTCCATCCCACTGTCATTTAGATTCCCATATGTCAAAGCTAACAGATTTGGAAGTCTGTGTCCCTTATAGAATATGATAAATTATAAGGATGTAGTGTTTCTCCTCATAACATGAAAGTTTTGGATTGTTTTGCATTCTGGAGTTATGCCATCTGTTGTAGAAAGCACAGATCTATTGTCTTGTTTCTCTCTCCTTTGTTTTGCAGATTATAGATCAGTGTAATAGGCATTGTGAAGGCTAAAGCTGTGTCTGGGAAGTATATGAGAGAAAATGAATTAATTTGCAATGAAATTGCACAGCACATTATAATGGTGATTGCATAGAGGAAAGCATATTATCTTCCTAAAGACCTGTTTCTTTTCTACCTCTTTCGCCTATTCTACTTTGCAAGTTTTTCTTTTCAAATATTTCAAAACTGACACAATAGATTTATTTACCCTGACAAGGCAAACTCGATCTTTAAATGCTAACACAGCATAATGGTTGTAAGACACACTCAGAAGTTGTAATCACACAAAATTGTCTGAAGGTAATTTATGATTTTACTAACATCTATTTATTGACTTTCAGATTAAATTAGGGACATAAACCTTATGTAGTAGTGAAGTCTAACACATCAATAACTAAGATCCACATATATTTTCTGCCCCTCAGTTATACCAGGAAATAAATAAGCAAAACCAGTTTAATAAGCTGGCTGCTACTTAAAAATCATGAAAATTACAATCCTTTTGTTTTTAAAAAATGTCATTTAAGTGCCAGTACATCTTGTAAGTAAGTGTAAAATGTGAGGGAACTATTGAAGCATTTTCATCACGTAAATAGGACCATCTAGTTGTATTTATGTGAAAACAGGCATTCTTCACTCACTGACCACAAATGGGAGCAGTAATTTCAATGCTGAGCACCTTGTCACTAAGCAAAATATCATGTGACTATTCCAGGCAGGAATAGTCTGTCACTTCTGCTTCCATGGTTCAGCAAATCATTATGGTTATTATGTGAGACATCACACAAATGCAGCTTGTGCCTTTATTATCAGCTTCTCTATTGATTCTGCTTATCAGAAAGTGGTCTGAAGCACACAATACCAATTAAGTGACTATGGAACATTGCAATACTTGTAAACACTTCCGGTTAGGAAATGCCTGAATATCAATTATATGACTCTGAGACAGCTGCAGCAGTTATAAATGCAAGGATTTGTTGCACTTAGCTCAGTGTCAGAAGTGCTCCTCTGAACCCATGGCTCCCAAAACTGAAACATGCCCTCTTGAAAGCTCAGTGCAGTTGCTTCAAAGGCCCCTGTAGGCTATTGTATACTTCATTGGTAATTCTGACAGGGAGAAAAAAATTAAGCAAACCTTTGGAAATCCTATGCAGAAAAGTCAGCAGACAATATGATAGTTCTGTACAGTATATTTCTATCCCTATCTCTATGATGTCTGTCTGTCCATCTGTCTGTCTAGCTGTCTAGCTGTCTTAGTTGTGTAGCTATCATCTGGAAATTTTATTAGGTTTATATGCCATTTTTTCTTCAGAAGCGTAAAAATGAGTACATGGTCTTTCACCCCTGCCCATTATATTTATATGACTACTTGATAAATTACATCTATCTACCTTATATGCATTCATCTTTGTCTTTGCTCTTAGTGTTAATCATATTCACACGAGTTTAGCATTTTCAGAACTTGTAGTATTTCTCAATATCAAAAACAGGCAGAGTGAAATGAACAAACGGTGCTTCTCTAAAGCTGCAAATTTCCTTTTTCTGGGAGTAAATCTCCAGGAATTCCTGTAATTCTTAATAATTAATAACATTCTTAGTAATTGTGTCAAATATCTTATTAATCTGTCTCTACAATATTTTACATTTTGAAAAACAGAATGTAGAGAAAGTGCAGAGAAGAACAACAAAGATGATAAGGGGTCTGGAGCCTATATCATACAATAAACAGCTAAGGGAACTAAGCATGTTTAGCCTAATGAAAAGAAGGCTCAGAGGAGATACAATAGCAGTTTTCCAATACTTGAAGGGCTGTCACAGAGAAGAGAGTATTGATTTATTCTTCATAGCACCTGAAGGCAGGACAAGAAGCAGTGGGTGGAAGGATATTCAATCTGGAAATAAGGATTTAGTTATTATACCACAAGCTCAGACACTTTTGGATTTATGTGTAAAATCATGATACATAAAAAAGGTATTGGTATACATATATCTTGCATTGTCCCATCTGATTCCCACTGCAGATACCACTAGTACCAACACTACTAAATAGAGCTTGCAATATGACCATTGGGACATAAGAAAAATCCTCATATTGTTTATAGAGAGAATGTAAGTAGTGCTGCTGCCACCAAAGCTTGACATGTGATGTATGATGGAATCACCGTCCATCCTGATTTATGAATTTTGTGTGTGAAAATGAGATAAATGTAAACTTTTTCTTTTCTGTTCTTTCCAAAAGTCCTCCCTGTCCTGCCCCAACATGCAAGGCTCCCCAGATCAGTCAAATAAGCTTATGCTAATGACTAGACTTCTCAAGATTGGCTGTGCTGCCTCATTAGGGAAAGGAAAGGAAGAGAGACACTTTCCAGGGAAGGATGAGTGAAGAATGGTAGGAGGGCATTCTATGCCAGCATGCATACATACATACTCCCAGAAGAATCACCCAGGATCATTCCACCTGTCTAGTGTAGCTCTTCCTCCAAAAGAGCCACTGGCAATCTGGCCTTCTTCTATCTCTTCCCCATGTGACCAGCCCGACCTGTCCTGGTCCAGGCCTTGGGTCCTATCCTACCATCTCACCAATCCTGTTTTCTCATCAACATGTCCTCTAAAATCCAGTGAGAGGTCTATCCAGTCTTTCTCTTGTGGCAGCCAGGATGCAATCTCTAGGCCAATAGTAGCCATCCTCTCTTCCCTGGGGTGGCAATCTCATAATCTCTCTTTCTTTCTGAAGGAGTGCAGTCTCGTTCCCTTGTAGCAGCTTTGTTTTTTTTGTTTTTTGCTCCCCTGCGCTTCTCTTTTTCCCCTAAATTCTGTTTTACCCCAGCTCCTTCAAGCTGTCCTTTTTTAAATCTCAATTCCCTGAAGCTATCCTCTTACTCCTCCTGCTGGCGATTATCTTGCCCAGGAAAAAAAAATCCCTCAGGGTTTCTTCCTGTCTCCATTCCAGGGTCAAGGCCCCAACCAGGTAGGTAACCAGGGAACATTGTTAATAGAGCTAAAGGACGCAGGCACCTACATCATCAGGCAGTAATAATACAGAAAAATGAAGGAGGTGGATGATCCTTTAGTGTCATTGGCAAAGGCATCCATTCGTACTGATTAGGAGAAAGCAATGGCAAATAAACTGGGTTCTTTTTAAACAAGAAAATGACATGGATAGAATACAAATATATATATATATATATATATATATATATATATATATATATATATATATATATATATATATATATATATATATATATATATATATCAAATATTGTACCATATTATGGGACACTCAGATCAGACACTCAATATGCTACCAAGAAGAGCAGAGGAACTTTTAGAATTCAATGATGTTTATGATGTTGCAAGATTAAAAGGCCTCTGGGGTATGTAATTGCTGATGTTACCACACTGGAAGAGAAAATCCAAAGCTGCAAAGACTGAATTATAGTGGGAATAGCTAACATATAAGCATGAAAATAGGAATGCTTGACACAGTGAATATAAAACAACTTCACATAGACATCTTAAGCATCAGCGAATTAAGGTCCAGTGGGAATTCACATTTTCTGTCAGAAGATCAGATGTTCACTACACAGGACATTGAAAACAAAGAAGCAGCTATGTTATCTATAGTTAGGAAGGGTATAGCAAGAACAAAATTTGAATACAATGCAATAGTGATTGAATAATATCAATTTGTGGACAGTTCTTTACTATGACAATTATCCACATTTATAATCCTATCCTTGTTGCAGAAGAAGAGAATGTTTATCACAACATAGAAATAAGGTATGCTTATGGAATGCCAAAGTTGGAAATATTGAAGAAAATGTAGTTGTATTCTATGGTTTAAGCAACCAAAATGAAGCAGAATAATAAGAGATCTAAGTGCTGTTAAGTGCTAGCACTTAGCTGCCAGCTGCCTGCAATTAATGCAAATTCAAATCTCACAAAGCTCAAGGTTGACTCAGCCTTCCATCCTTTTGAGGTAGGTAAATTGAGGACCCGGATTGTGAGGGCCATAAGCCAGCTTTGTATAGAACAACACCGCTGGGGGGGGGGGGGGCAAAGCCCTAATAAGCAGATATATACATAAAAGTATGCAGGCTATTGCTAAAATGCATTGTAAACCGCCCTAAATCTACAGAGAAGGGCGGCTTATAAATTGGGCTAATAAATAAATAAATAATTTATCAAACTCTGCCAATTCAATTATTTTTTCATTGCTAACACTATTTTTAAAAAACCAAAACAATGCCTCTGAACATGGAAATGATGTACAGTACAGATGGAGTACATGGAAATCAAATTGACTATACTATTGTTACATTGAAGTGAATGAGTTTAGTTATAGCATGAAAGACATGCCTCAGGTGTTGACTGTGAAGTAGATCACAAACTATTTATGTACAAATTCCAAGTTAAGCTAAAGAAGAAGAAGAAAAAGCCATCTTGGGCATATACAACTGTTTAAAGGAGAACATCAGGAATTTCTTTGAAGTCCTGAACCTCATTGAAAAAGAGCCAGAGAAAATGGGGAATGAACTTTAAGATGTTATGAATGAATGAATGTGAAAAGATGAAGAAACAATGTCTGAATAAACTAGGGAAATTCACAAGAAGAGAAGCCAAAGCCAAAAAAGTGAAAAATCTTGGGGAGGAATTTAATAAAAAGTTCAATTCCTTCCTAACACAGAGGTGTTAAAAATGACAAGAATTGGATTTAATGATGTGAACAAATGACATATGAAGAGGTATGCAAACAAAAGGAAAATTTTTCGTAAAGATATGTAAGCTTAAAACAAAGTCCCAATCTTGAACTGATATGCTAAAAGTTACTAATGGAAAGATAGAAACAAATTCAAAGAAGAATCAAAATACAAGATACCCTACAAGACATGCCTTGCTTACAAGAATCTCAAGTGCTAGATAAGCACTAATGGAATATTCATGGAAATACGGTAGAAGAATCCAAGAAGATCATCTGATAACAATAGATACGACAGAATCTGGGGTGAAATGCTACCGGTTCAGGCCAGTCTGCCTGAAACGGTAATAAAAAATACTACAGGTTCACAGAACCGGTAGTAAAAATTGTAAAAAAAAATAAATCTGACAATCAGCTGAGCTACGCGCTATACTTTTTTAGCATTTTTTTTACTACCAGTTCTTTGGTAATACTAGAGTTAAAACTGGTAATTAAAAATGCTTTAAAAGGAAAAAAACGTAAAAAAAATATGTTCCGATGATCATGCATCACTCAGCTAATCATTGGAACTTCTTTTTTTTTTTAACTTTTTAGGCATTTTTTTTTACTACTGGTTTGGGTGAATAGGTAGTAAAAAATACTTTTAAAAAGTAAAAAAAAGGGTCCAATGATCACAGCTGTGCCGTGCGATTGCCAAAGCCTCTCTCTCTCTCTCTCTTTTTTTTTTACTTTTTTAACGCATTTTTTTACTAGCTATTCACCCAAGCCAGTAGTAAAAAAAATGCTTTTAAAAGGTAAAAAAGATTCCGATGATCGCGCGGCACTGCTGTGATCATCGGAGCTTTTTTTTTACCTTTTAAAAGCATTTTTTTTTTACTACTGGTTCTGGCGAATAGGTAGTTAAAAAATGCTTTAAAAGAGTAAAAAAAAAAGGTTCCGACAATTGCGTGGCACAGCTATGATCTTCGGAGCCTTTTTTAAAAAAACTGTTTTAAAGCATTTTTTAACTACCTATTTACCAGAGCCGGTAGTAAAAAATGCTTTTAAAACATTTTTAAAAAGGTTCCCACGCGCACCACAGCTGATCACGCCACCCTGTGCTGTTCTACTTACCTTTCCAAGCCTCCTTTAGGTGCTCATTGCGCGTGCAGCTCGCATTTGGCGCATGGCACACATGTGCGGCCAGTGAACTGGTAGTAAACCGGTTCAGATTTCACCACTGGACAGAATTAACAATTAACATGCTTCCCTCAAGGCACAAACGACCAGATTCAAATTATTATATTTCAGACACATTATGTGAAAACCTAACTCTCTGAAGAAGGCTGTGATGCTGGGAAAGGTAGAAGGAAAGATCAAAAGAAGAAAAACAGCCACATGCTGGATACACCCAGTTTGATGCAGTTGGAAGTTCTGAAGGACTTCTATAAGGACAGGTCATCATGTAGAATATTTAAATCAACCAATGAATCAACCAATTGAGCAGGGAGAACAATCCTGATGCACTTAGGGTGTATTTGTATTGTACCTGTATTGAGCCCCAACAAGTATACAACTAAATATCTGGAAAACAATATATTACTTACAGATGGTGGCTTTCTATTTTTTAGTGGGTGAGACTAAGGGCATGACTATGGCTATGCAGGTTGCAGGTTACAGAAATAAGCTGAATTTGTAAGCTCAGGGGTTACGAAGCATATGCAGGAGTGATGTAGGATATGGAATGAAATTCAGAATACATAAAAGGGACCCAGAAGATGCTGCCTGACTGAAGATGATATGGCTTCACCAACCTACTTATTGATCCCAGGTTTTGAATGCAGAATAAAGGGCTTTAGTGTCTTGAACTTGACCTTCTGTGATGAAATGCCAAACTGACCTTGAGAACACAGAAGAGGCAGCAAGAAAATTAAGGGAGGAAATGGCAAGTCAGGGCTGTATTGTCACTTTTGTGGACCCTACATATCTTTGTCCTTTGGGGGAACCTCCCTCCCTTAAAATAATAGTATTGAAATTACATGTATCATGATTTTTAACCTTGTATTTGCATTTTTATAGAGAAATAAGGAATAGTAATTATATATACTGTAGTTTGTACTTCACACTCAAACATATACATGCATATATATGTATGAGGAGAAAACCAGTTGCTGCCAATTATATGTCTGTTGCTTATAATCAAAGTTATTAAATTTTCGTATTTATGCTATGCCATACATTTCTAAGACCATCCGTCTGATGTTCAAATGTGCATTTCTTGCCTGTTTTTATTAAAAGGAACTTCTACTTCATTGTTTCTGATGAAAAGTGTGCCTATTGTGCCTAATAGATAAATTGATCCTAGGGTCATTATAGATGAGATTCCTGGATCCAAGGAAAGAGTGAACAAGAGACATAGAATAATTCTGCCTAAATTATACAAGGTGGAAGTTTTTCAGGAGAATTATTTCAAAATTTGGTTACACTCTCTTATTAGGAATAAAGATTTTTTCCAGAAATCCAAGGAATTGTTTCATAAACTTGAAAGCTTTGTACATCTTTATACCTTCCGTGATTATTTTTACTGCTTCCAATTCATTCATGAGTTTGAGTTCATGAGCTGTGGAACATTTCCTTACCTGACAGCACTGCTTCCAATGTCCAAGTCCTGAGCAGTAACTGCTCCTATAATGGTCCCAACTGGAGTATCTTCATATACTTCCATGGTGTAAAACGGTTTGCTGAAAACTGGAGGCTCATCCACATCTAGGACATTGATCTTCACAGTTGCTGTATCCTTGAATGGACCCACAGAATGAAAGCGATGGTCAAGATGGACATTCGAAGCCTCTACTTTGAAAGTGTATGCCTTTTTTGTTTCAAAATCCAGTGGCTGCAAGGTAGAAAAATAATTCAGATGAATTATATATATTTCTCTCAGCTCTTTTTACAGAATGAAAATGTTGCCTCTGTGCATAACCAGAGGCAACATTTAACCAGATTAGAATATTAACTTTTGTTACTGTTTATTATACAAACACAATTTTGATGGTGCTGAAGTGAAGACTCAAGAGCAGATTTTGCAACGTGTAAGAAACCCTAGTACAAAATGCAGAGTCCAGCTACAGAGATTTTGCAAAAGAAATCAGGAAACATTTTTGTTATTATGTCTTTAAAGATCGCACAGTTGGCTTCTTGGTGTCACTTATTGATGCCTTCTGAAAAGAAACAAAAGCTTTTCCTATCCTTAGAAGAATTTAAGTGGATTGGGTATTTGGCATTTATTGGCTATTTTTGGTGGATTCCTGGCAAACACTGACATCTTGTGGTCAGTATTATAACAACCTCATTTTGTTATTTTAAAATGCAAAAACTAAAGTATCAGAAAGGGTATCAAAAAAATCTCTCAGTCTGATTTTTTTTCAATTAAAATATAACATATAATATTTTTATTTCAAAACTATTTGTAATAAATTCTAAAATTTCAATGGAAGGTTAAAATCCTTGATAAAAACTGATACCATTACATTGTATAAAATATGCAAGACACAATAAACAATGACATACACCATTAAAAAAAAACAATAACAAAGAGCAAAAATGGTAATAAATGTTTAAATCTATCACAAATAACAAATCACTAAAAGCTCTGGGAGAGATAAAGTGCTATTGTCTGGCATAGAAAAGACAATGAAGATAATATGGGTATACTAATTATGAAATGCCTTTCTACAGCATCTCATAGAGCTTTCTCTGTATCTTTCTACCAGAATCTCTTTCATTGTGTTCTGTAGACTAAATGTGATAACAAGTTTAAATTCCAAATACTGAAGACCAACTTTCCATGACCCCATTCTTCATGTTGGTTATTATTTTTTTATTGTCAATGGAGGCTTCTTGCCAGGAGCAATGACTCCTGTGTCAATTTCATTTGCAAAGCATGAGTTAAACCATATACCAATTACTATATCTTCAGCCTGCTGTAGAAGCAAGATGATTCATTTGCCTCAAATAGGGAGCCATTGAAAGTCAAGAAGAGTCAACTTTTCAAGATTACAAAACATTCAGGATTTTGCATCAAAAACTGACACACAAACCAGAATTAAAACTATGAACCTGCATAATACTAAATTGCTATTATTTAGTAAGGCATAAAGCAGGGTAGCAGAATCCTGATCTGGATCATTGCTATGATGTGAATGTTCATGTAGAATAACCAATTTTCTTGTCAATAAAGGCATATTTATTTGCCAAACTATTGGATGCAAAAATAAAAATGATCTATATTCAACACTTAAACTTCTATTAATATTCAAATGTCAACAGAGTAGCTCTAATTATGGTGAGACAGAACTAAATATACAAACACATATGCAGGCATTAAAAAACACTAGGGGAAAAATCACATACACACATACATTTAAACATGAATGGATCCAAGGGCAAATATTTACTGTAATTAACTGTGCCACTTCCCAATTTATTTCCTTTCCATTTAAACCTCAGGTGGAATCTGAATTGTTCCACTTTGGAGCAAACTCCCCCACCCCCTACAATCACAGCTCAGCTTTCATAACAATTCAGGATTCGAAGAAAGGGCTAACAGAATGTTTCTTTGTTTCTTTTAATAATAGTGAAGAACACAACATAAGCAAAATGATTGACTAGACAGTTGCTATAAAAGAAAGCAGAAACACAAAAATAAAGGGACATATTTATGTTCATTCATAGTCTTTGCACGGTAGCAGGAAACAAAACAGTGCTGTCTACCATCTGCAAAGACTAGCACAGCTAAACAAATTCTATATTTATCCACTGACTGTCATTGCGTGAACAGAATTAGGGAAGAATCCTTACGCAGAATTAGGAATGCTGTTCAGTCTTCCTTTAAGAAAACAGGCTCTTATAAGCTCTCTTTAATTTAAGCATGCAGTTAGTGACCCACCAGTCAAAGGCTATAAATTTTGCTATTTGGGATTCCCTTTCAATCTGCTTTCAGAAAGGAAAACATAAATGCACAGCCTAAAAGTTTACATTATATGAACCTTCACCTTTATCCAGGCCTTGGTGGGGCTGGGGATAAGGCTTGGCTGGTGAGCCTACAGCCATCCATAGTTTTCGGCTGCCTTCCGAACAGCTCCGCTGCGAAGCCATCCCTCCGGTGCAGCAGGCTGTTCTCCTGGCTGCGTCTGGCTGCACATGGCACTGGCAGGCAATGGGGTGCATGAAGAAAAGGTCAGGGATGGCAACGGTGGTGATGGGACTTCTTCAGGCTTCTTTTTCGGCCTGTAGTTTTTGGTAGTTTAGGGCGCAAGAAGCCTGCAGCTGCAGCCTCTTTTTCAGCACAAGAAGCCTCCAGACCAGCCACTGCTGGCTCAGTTCTGGCTGGCAAAGAAGCTTCTTGTGCCAAAAACTACAGGCTGAAAAAGAGGCCTGAAGTCCTGTTGCCACCCTGTTCTTCTTGTCGGCTGCACACATACACCCCATTGCCTGCCAGTGCACGTGGGTGGCTGCATCCCATTGCCAGACCTGGCCAAAACAGCCAACTGTGCTGGGGGGATGGCGTCACAGTGGAGTTCGCTCAGAAGGCAGCCGGACTGTGGTGTCCCTTTAAGGTACTTCAATGTGGGGGGAGGGGGGAACCATAAAGGGATAGGCTGCAGGAGCTACCTTTTCTGCTGGTTCTGTGGGTGTGGCTTGGTGGGCATGGCTTGGTGGGGGTCATGTGACTGAGTGGGCATGGCCAACTCAATGTAACTCACAGCAAGGTGCCGCCCCACCAAGCCACACCCACAGAACCAGTAGTAGAAAAATTTGAATCCCACCACTGCACACAGTGATACATGGATTTAACTCTCAACTACCTTCTTTCCCCCGCCCCCCAAAGTCTGGCTGAGTTGTTAGCTGAGGAGTTGATCCACCTACTACATAATCTCTTGATCATTGAATCAAATGGAACACACTAATGGCTTGCTCATCAGAAGCAAAGCGAAGTGAAATGAAGCAGCAAAGCAAAGCAAAGCAAAGCAAAGCAAAGCAAAGCAAAGCAAAGCAAAGCAAAGCAAAGCAAAGCAAAGCAAAGCAAAGCAAAGCAAAGCAAAGCAAAGCAAAGCAAAGCAAAACAACACTGCTTATTTAGTCAAACCTTTCTTAAATGCATATGATCAGTTCCATAAATTTAATCATTCATTTGTAAAAATCTTGTGTTTCTTTTTCTTATTTATCAGCTCTCTGCCACTGCTCTTCTAATGATTGCTGGCACAGAGTGAGCTACTGAAAGTATTAACAGCATGCCAAACTCACAGAGCCCCCCTCCCAGGAAATCAGGACAATCCTTTATGAATTTCTAGGAAAGGCTGTTTCTCAGTTGTGGGGCAATCATCTAATTCTGCTACATTTTCTTGCTACACAAACTTGATAAATATAGATAGACTACGGGCAACTACGGGCAACATGGGATATGAAATGAAAGCGAGTCAGGTTCTCTTTCAACCAGAATTCTATATGTTGACTGCCTTATCCCATATGTTGAAATAGTGCAGAAATACTATAAATAAATAGACAGCTTTGTTTTCAAATTATAAACATTATTTTGCTGTCCAATTTCCGTGTGTGTGAAATAATGTTATAGTGTGAAAGAGAAGAACTAACACAGTATACTCCCTAGTAGTATAAATGTGCTTCTTTTTCAAGTCATCTGAAAGATCATAATGGGAGAGAATAAATAATTTATCTCTACTATGTACAGTGCCATGGTTTTAAAACTCAGTAATGTTAATTTCTTGATTTCAGTTTTCTACAGCATTCCTATTAGTTAGTTTGAACAAAATGCTACATCTTTCCTAGTATATTTCAGAATGGATAGCAATGAAGAATACTCTAACTAACTTTGTTTGTGGGTTAGTGTGCATCACTGTTTATACAAAAGACTGTCTCAGAGTAAAATCCACTATTGAAATACGCCCGTTCTTTCTTGCAACTGATTCGGTGAACACTCTAAGCCAGGGTCTCCAACCTTGGCAACTTTGAGACTTGTGGACTTCAACTCCCAGAATTCCCCAGCCCACATGGCTGGCTAAGAAATTCTGGGAAGTGAAGTCTACCAGCCTTAAAGTTGCAGAGGTTTGACTGTTCTTGGCTATCTATCTATGATTTGGCTACTTGAATGAATCCATCAATACAATTCCTGCCTGTTATTTTTAAATTGCTACTTTCCAGTTGAGTGTTTCCATTGGCATTTCTTTCTTCAATATACAAGCCGGAGTAGCAATAGCAATAGAACTTAGACTTATATACTGCATCACAGTGCTTTTACAGCCCTGTCTAAGCAGTTTACAAAGTCAGCATATTGCCCCCAACAATCTGGGTCTTCATTTTAGCCACTTTGGAAGGATGGAAAACTGAGTCAACCTTGAGCCTGGCGAGATTTGATCCGCAGTCAGACAGCAGTCAGCAGAAGTAACCTGCAGTACTGTATTCTAACCGCTGCGCCACCATGGCTCAGTAGGGTGAGATACTCTGTGTAATGCTGTCCAGCATAATCAGATTTTTAAAGTCGTCAACGTTGAGAAACACTGGGCTACAATAACAGAAATTAGAAAGCCTTTGACTTTCTCTCCAAAAAACTATCAAGGTGGACCAGCTCAAGTTTCTTTCTAATGTCTTTTTTCCTCCCCCCCAAAAATGTGTTTTGCACGTGATCTTCAAGGTCATCTCTATGATTATCTTCAATACTTCTTATCAGCCTCCGAGGCTTATTTCTTCTGATGTTAGGATGGGAGAATCTGAGGCGCTGAAAACTATTCACTAGCATACCTGCTGCATTCAGCTGGTTTATTTATTTATTTATTTATTTTCCAATAGAAGGGTAGAAAAATAGAAATAACAAAAGGCATCCACCAAATGTTTCTCCATTCCTATTCCTATCTTGCAAGCTGCAGCTGACAGAACATCAAGTATTTTTGAATTATTCCAAATTAGAATCCCCTAAATAAGTAATAAAATTGCTCTGCTAGAGGCCATAAAAATACTTTTCAACTATAATGCTAACAATGCATTAAACTTGCTTTGTTTTATTTGGCTGCTATTTTTACACAAACCACTATGTGGCGTCAGAAAACATAAAATAATCAGCAAGGTACTAGACATTCTTGGGAAATAGCAGAGCTGTAGTCTGTTTTAAAGTCAAAGAGTTAGCAACTGCAGTTTTGAGATATAAGATGAACTACACATATCTACTCTGTCCTTTTCCCATAAATTCCGTGTTACAAAAGTAATAGAAAATAATTAGAAAGAGAATCTAATATATATTCTTCCAGCCAACAAATTTGTTATCATTTTCCCCTTAGGGTTTTGACATGCATTCAAGCATACATTAATAACAAGTATTGGAATATATATCTTATTTAACTTTTCATTAACCAGCACAAGAGAATTGGTATTCAAATATTCAAAATATCCAAAACTAAATTCACAATGCCAAGATAGTCAAGGAAAGTACATACAGATCCTCCCTCACCAAAAAAAAAAAAAAAAAAAAAAAGGTTAAAAGACAATCTGAAACCAAATATATTAAAAAGCTTATTCAACCTACAAATACACAACAAGAAGAAATTAAAATTAGCAATCTGGATAATATAAATTTAGAATAGCAGTATAAAATACAAGTACTACAGAAATATACATGAACACAAGCACACATACACACTTGCATACATACATGCACATACATATATATGTTGTGGCCCGCTAGCATGGATCTTGGCTGATCCCGATGATGAGGAAGCTGGTGTGGGGTCGCGCCAGCAGCGTGCGCAGCCGGCACTCGCGTCGGACAGCAAGGAGGCTGAAGAGGATGTGATGCCAGAGGCAGAGAGTCAGCCTGGACGTTCATAACCTCCAGAGGCTCCTTCAAATGGAGGAAGCGAAGTGGAGGAGCCTCTCCTCAATGCTCGAGCACGCAGGGCTGCCAAAAGGCAGGAGTGGCTACTCAGGAGGAGGAGGTCTCCTCGAGAGTAAGGTTTGAGGATAATTGGCCACTCCCTTAGCCTATTTAAGTCACACGCAGTTAGTAATTTCTTGCTGGAAACAATGCGTAATTATTAAAGAGCATTTTTGAAGAGTGAGTGTCTTATTGTATCTTGTCTCCTGGGTTGGTTGCTAACCTTTGCCAGACTTTGTTTATTCTTGGTACATTATAACTTTGATAAGGACCGTTGGTGTGTGTCATAATCCTTGGAAATCCAGAGCTGGGGCAGAACAATACAGTGTGTGTGGGGGGGGGGGGTATGTAGGATATACAGGAAAGAAAAAGGAAAAAGAAAAATGATTTGCAACTTTCTATGCTACAGATATGAATTAAGAAACAAATCAAACTCTTACTCTAAGGCTTTACATTATTTCTGTAATCCCATATACCTCTGATCATCAAATCCCCAAATCAACATTTCACTATTTTCAGTATGTCAGAGCCATGGTGGTGGTGCAGTGGTAGGAATGCACTACTGCAGAATAATTCTGCTGACTGCCAGCAGTTCAATTCTTACTGCCTCACCCTTACAAGATCAGTAAAAGGAAAGCTCAGATTATTGGGACAATATGCTGACTCTGTAAACTGGTTAGAGACGGCTGTAAAGCAGCCGGCTGTTAAGTGCTATTATTATTGCTGTTCTCTCAAAATAATCCGAAAGTGATTTCCAAGTAGAAACAAAATTATTCAAGGTGTTTTCTTTAAACAAAGCTGTCTATTTCACCAATTCCATTAGCTTCATTATCCATTCTTCCATTGTAGGTATTTGAACATCCTTCTATCTTTGTGCATATAACAATCTTGCTGCTGTTATCACATATATAAACAAAGTTCCATAAGGTGTTTCCATTTGTTTTTCTATTAAATCCCAAAGAAAAGTCTTTGATTTCAATTGTACATTCACTTTTAAAATTTCCTGGATCAAAATACATATCTGATCTCAATATTTTCTAGCTTTCTTGTATGTCCACCAGAGATGAAAAAAAATGTACCTTTTGTTAGATTTCCAACAAATATTTGAAGACGATATCTAAAATATATAAATATTTACTAGAATTGGAATTGAGTAAGAATTTAATTAAAGGGCAGATGATTGCCTGGAACAAAAACATAGGCGGAAATATCCAATTAGATTAGTGGGAAAGAATTTGGGAAAATAATATTAAAATGACAAAATCGGTAAGTTATAAAGAAAACCAATATAAGATATGGTATAGATGGCACTTACCCCCGTCGAGGCTAGCACAAATGTATCCCAACTTAGACTCAAAATGCTGGAAGTGCAAACAGGCTAGAGGAACTTTTTACCATATGTGGTGGCTATGCCCCAAAACTAAGGCATACTGGGAGAAAATTAGAATGTGGATAATACAAATAGTAGGAGAAGAAATTGAACTAGACCCCAAGATATTTTTATTAGGAATTTACAAACAAAACATTAGAAAAGAAAAGATATACTTAATACACCACATAATTACAGCGGCGAGAATAGCGAATGCACAAGTATGGAAAAAGGAATATTTGCCAAACGATCAGCAAGTAATACAAAAGATATATTTGTGTGCAGAATCGGATCAATTAACGCAGAAATTAAAAAATGAGGAAAGCTCAAAATATTCTAGGGTATGGGATAGATGGTACGATTGGATCAAACAAAGACAAAATGGATAATGATACTTTTAATTGAATATGAAAGTTAATTTGAACGAGCAATATATGTTATTATACTCTTAGTGAATTGTAAATTAAGAATGAAAATTGGAAAGGTTTTGGAAGGTAGTCTTATATAAGTACCCCTGATGACTTCACCGACAAAAGGCATGTGGATGAAAGCAATGAATGGTATAATGTATGTATATATATGTATATGTATGTGTATATGTATAGTAATCACATATAGATACTTAAGAAAGTAGAAATGAATTTCACCATTGACTACGATTTATGGACATGGATTTTTTAATATGGTTTTTATATGTTTTTGTATACATTCGAAACTTAAATAAAGTTTGTTTTGAAAATTAAAAAAAAAAGAAATTTCCTTTTACATTGTTTTTTACATGTATCCAATGTCATATGACAGTATGCATCATTTTATAAAAATTCTCTTTAAGATTATAATTCAATGTAGTCACATTACTGATGACCTGAATTTAATTGTGACTTGGTTTTGTGAATCTGGCCTCTGTGGGAAACAAGTGAGATAGATTTTGCTGATGACAAATACTAAATTGCTAATTGATAATGATTGGATGAAGATATTAACAACAACACTGAGATCAAAAGAGGAATTCCAAGCAGATATTATGGAAAACTAGAGGCAGACTAAGGACTCGCTCATGCACACGGAAACCTAACGGCTGACCAAGCAGGAGTGGATGAAGCATATCTGATGAAATATTCT
The DNA here is from genome assembly GCA_030761175.1 of Masticophis lateralis. Classification (NCBI taxonomy): domain Eukaryota; kingdom Metazoa; phylum Chordata; class Lepidosauria; order Squamata; family Colubridae; genus Masticophis; species Masticophis lateralis. The sequence continues at coordinate 82,405,171 of JAUDYJ010000003.1, read as the reverse complement.
CAGTAGAAAAGGTAAAGTTTACATTGTTTTCAATCTTTTCTTCCCGAGTAGAGAGATGGATGTTGCAGCTATGTGGGGCAATACAGGAAAGTTTCTTTCTTTTTTTTTAATATCAGTGCCTTTCTTCATCTAAAACCCCTCACATTTACTTTTACATAAACTATCTCCAAACAAGCCCCAGGGTGCAATTACTTTTCACAGATTTACAGAGAACTGAAAGTTTATTGAAGTTGTACAATTAAGCCAACTCTGTAGCAATCATTCAGATTAGCCTTAGATTTTGGTTATGCATGGGTTCAGCTGCCTGAGCTTACGCTACAACAAACTGCAATTACAAAATCTGTTTCTGAAGGTTCCTGACATATACAATCTAGTTCCCATAATAATGGTTCCCCACCCCCCACATTGCATTTTCTTGTCCTGATAAGCTTGAGTTTGCAGCTTCAAAATGTTTTGATTGTACAAGGAAAAGGTTTGTGACACGATGCTACAGGAGGATCACACCATCCGGTGCTTCAGCATAATCAGCAAGTCTTTAAAAATAAATACTCTTTGTGAAATGAAAGAAACAAAGAAACAGAGCAAAAATCACTAAACAAAATACGTGCTGACTAAATTGAGATTGTACAACAAGCCTTAGTTATGGTCTTCCATTTCACTTGAACTGGGTCAAGCTCTACTTAAAGAAGAAACCAGAATTTTAAACCATGATTTGAAATATCATTTACTATCCTGACATTTTTAGAAGAGTACAAGCATACTTACCCATCCTGAATGAAATGACCAAGTTTTATTCTCATGACAAAATTTCAAAAAGTTTGCGCTTGGACAAAAGTCATAATTACCTAAATATGAACATGTAAATCATACATCAGGGTCATTTCTGATCCAGTCACATATGTCAGTAAATCTGGTATCTTATCAGTTTATCTGAGCAGATTAAATTAACGTAGACAGTTATCTCATATCTTTGCTAAATACCTTTTTCAGTTTGATGATTCCTTCTTGTGTGTTCTCATCTGTGCTAATGTCAAATAAGTTCCCCCCATCTCCTGGAACTATGGTATATTCAATTTCAGCATTTTTCCCAAAGTCAGGATCCACTGCTCTGATTCTTCCAACAGCTGAACCAACAAGAGATGACTCTGGTACTTTTAGGTGGAAGATACCTAAGATGAAGTGACAATTAATTGGATCATCCCTTGACCAGCTATAAAGAATTTATCAGAGAACAAGTATATCCTACATTACTATTAACACAGCACACCACATGGACTTCATAATCCTTATATTAATACAGATAGAAATCTTCCTCTATGTATGAGAGCTAGCAAATCTCAAATTCTCACATAAAACATTACCATGCTACCACATGCAGATATCACACATTCTGAGAACACAAATCTTCTTTAATTAGCAATGAGTAGAAATAGAACTTAGATTAACTTTATTGTCACTTTGAATGTAAACTAATCTGCATACATTAAAATGAAATTTTGCTGCATACAGCTCTCCAAGGGTCACCACTTCTAATGTACACTACATAAACATGACAAAATAAATAAATGCAAAAGTATGCATATACCCATATACCCACATATATTATATGACACTGAGAAACAACACAGTCTAGTTCGGATGTATACATGTATATGGTGAGAAAAGTGAATCTTGCAAGTTTACCAGATGGATGGCACAGGGAACAAAACTGTTAAAGAATCTGGTAGTCCTGCTAGAAATACTTCTAAACCTCCTCCCAGAGGGCAGCAACAGAAACAGACTGTAAAGTGGGTGTGTGGGATCTCTAACAATGCTTTGAGCTCTAAGCACATAGCGCTTATAAGCAGTATCCTGAATAACAGGAAGCGAGTTTCCTATAATCTTCTCGGCTATCCTTACCACTCTCTGTATGGACTTTCTATCTGAGGCACTGCTGCTACCAAACCAAACAGTGATGCGGTTTCTTAAAACACTCTCAATCATGCCTCTGTAAAAAGTGGCTAGGATAGAAGGAGAAATGCAGATGCCGGAAATGCAAATGCTGGTTTGCATGCTTCACTAAGGATGATGTGTGGAGAGACCAATTCAGATTGTTAGTTATCTGCACCCCAGATACTTAATACTGTTGACCACCTCCACAGCTACATCCTTGATACTGAGTGGAGTATGACTGCTGGCTCTTTCTAAATCTGCAATCATCTCCTTTGATTTATTAACATTTAGAATCAAATTATCACACCAGTCCACTAGAGCCTTCACCTCTTTCCTAAAAGGATCTTCATTGTCATCCCGGATAAGATCCCCACTGCTGTATCATCTGCCTACTTCACAATATGATTTTTAGCAGATTTGGCAGAGCAGTCATGGATCATCAAGGTGAACAGTAGTGGACTCAAGACACAACCCTGTGAGGAACCTGTACTCAAGGAGATGGAGTTGGAAACTTTTTTTCCAATTCGCGTAAACTGGGGCCTATCAATAAGGAAATCCAGTATTCAATTACATAAAGGAGTATTAAAACCTAATAGGCCCAGTTGTTCACCAAATGCTGAGGAATGATTGTGTTGAATGCTGAACTAAAATAAAGAAACAGCATTTGCACATGAGCATTCTTCTTCTCCAAGTGCGCCAAGCTAAAATGAAGCACACAGGAAAGTTCATCATCTATAGAGCAATTCTTCTGATAGGCAAACTGTAATGAGTATGGGGAAGGCATGAAACCATATAGTCCTTTACAAATCTCTTAAAACAATTCATCATAATGGAAGTGAGTCCAACTGGTCGTAATCATTAAGGCATGTAATTATAGTTTTTTGGGGCACTGGTACAAGGATTGCAGTCTTAAAACATGATGAAACCATGGCCTGATGCAACGAAAGATTGAAGATGTCTGAGAGAAGAATGGCCAGTTGGTCAGCACTCTCCTTAAGTACATTAAGGGCTCTCTCTCACACGCATATGCAGTAAATATATTTTCCATCCATCCTTGAATTGAAAGAAAAAAAATGTCAGTTTTTTTTTTTAAAAAATGCATGATCAATGTGTTCCACATACTATATATAACATGGGGTGGTTTCTAGGCAGCACTGGCAAAATCCCTACTGTCCTTTCCCCTCCCAATAAGGAGCCCATGGGAAAATGAGCTGCCAATAGCAACTCTGGATGTGTGCAAGATGACAAATGACTTTATTCAAAATCAAAGCTTGGATGAGTAGAGCTTTTCTTGGTGAATGATCTTTTAATGGAAGGGGGAAAATGTCCATGTTACATTTCCAAAATGAATCAGCACCAGGCCAAGAGCAAAAACATTTATAGTTATTTTAACCCAGATTGGAAAACAACCCCTTCTCTTTTTCCAGTGGCTGCTGGGAATTCTGGCAATCTACTGATGATATTCCTGTAGAATTGTATGGATATGATTTCTAAACTCTTGGGAAAAAGTGCTGCAGTGAAGCATGGTGTAGTCTGCTGTAGTTTCAGTAAAAGTGGTCAGAGGCAGGGGTGAAATGCGACAGGTTTGGGGCGGTTCACCCAAACCGGTAGTGAAAATGTTACTGGTTTGCCTGAACCGGTAGTAAAAAAATGCTTTAAAAAGTAAAAAAAAAAAAAAGTTCCGATGATCACGCAGCCCAGATGATCATCTGAACTTTTAAAAAACTTTTTAAAGCATTTTTTTACTACCAGTTCAGGAAATAGGTAGTAAAAAAATGCTTTTAAAAAAGTAAAAAAAAAAAAGGTTCCAACGATCAGCTGTGACCATCAGCTGTTCTGAGTGATCATCGAAACTTGTTTTTTACTTTTTAAAGAACTTTTTTACTACCTATTGCCCAAATCAGTATTTTTGTATAAAATGTGATAGTTTGTTTTTGAGCTCTCTGTGACTCTGTGAAGTTCCTGCTTGTTGCGGGGCCATTTTGTGTGAAGTCCAGCTGCTTTTGCATTGTGTGTGAGTCAGTTGTGTAGCTTTTGTGTTATTTTTCTGTAAAGTGTGATAGTTAGTTTTCCCGGTCACATGACCATCAAGCTACCCAATCACATGCCCACCAAGCCATGCCCACAGAACTGGTAGGGAAAATTTTTGAATTTCACCACTGGTCGGAGGGTGGTCTTCTCTCACAAAAACAAATAACTGGTGGGCTGAAGATGATACCAAAAAGGTTAAGACCATGTATAATCTTGGAGTTTCAAGTTATGCATTCATAGATTAAGTTCTGATGATACCACAGCAATGGTTGTTTTGACATAACATCTCTATCGGACACAGTTAAAACAGATGATCTGAAAAATTATTTTCATTGCTTGAGGTATTCCCCGTGTCAGTAGGAAGAACTTTTAATAGTTAAACTTTTTTGACAGAATGTCTCCATTATTACAATATGCTCCTATTCCAAAAAGAAAGGATAATGTGTAACATTTTGATGATTATTTGATTATTTGATAAATATTTCCATCAAAACTAAAAGTCTGGGCTTTTGTGTAGATGGTTGATATGGCATCATCTCCCACCCTTTAATAAATAGGGCATCAGAAGAAGAGAGGTTCTTGTGAAATTAGTTTCACCATGTTTCAGGCTGCAAGCTGGAGTATCATGTATGAATTTGGTTTTATTTACACCTAAACAAAAGAGATTATACAAATAGACTTTGTCAATTTGGTTGAAATGAAATCTCCATTGTTCCTGAGACCTTAAGAGGAAATATATAATATTAAATCTTGCATGTGTGAAGGTCCCAGCACATGCACAGAACTTGACCAATGAAGAAGTTATCCATATTTTCGTATGTCAGAGTATTCCTAAGCACTTAATGCAGGGGTGAAATCCAGCAGGTTCTGACAGGTTCTGGAGAACCAGTAGTGGAAATTTTGAGTAGTTCAGAGAACCAGCAAATGCCACCTCTGGCTAGCTCCAGAGTAGGGTGGGAATGGAGATTTTGCAATATCATTCCCCCAGGAGTGAGGAGGGAATGGGAATTTTGCAGTATCCTTCCCCTGGAGTGGAGTGGGAATGGAAATTTGCAGTATCCTTCCCCTGCCACGCCCACCAAGCCACACCCAAAGAACCAGTAGTAAAAAATTTGGATTTCACCACTGACTTAATGCCTCTAAAGCTGAGTACTGGGCCTATGATATTATCCTTCTATTGTTCCTTTTGAAATTGTATAGAAAAAATGAAGACAGAGGATAACAAAAATGAAGCAGTTGAAGTCTAGCAGGCATTTTTTTTTTAGGATTCAGAACATTTTAAAAACACACTAAAAGATGAAGCGGATGGATCAGAAAAATGGGGGATTCATAAGAATAAGTGGAGTTTCACATGGGGTAAGTTTTATGAGGACTTGGATATGGTATTCTGTTTGTATGGATGCGTATACTTAAATGGAGGTTATATCACTTCTCTTTTCCCAGAAATACATCAAGGAATCATAATGCTGGGCAGAACAGCATGATACTAAAATTCAGAGGCAGAGAAAAAAGAGGAGCTAGGAGGCATATATGTTCCACTTCTGAGCAAAAGCTTTATTTACTTAAGCTTTTATCATTTACACTGACTGTGATTTGTGCATGTCAATTCCTAAATGTGCCATCGGATTCAAAGAAAATCTCTGCTATTTGTGCTTAACATTGGATCGCCTAAGAATTGCTAGACACAAGTTCCTAAAATTGCAATTCCATGCATGCTGAACCTGTAAAATAATTCTGCTAGATATAGAAGGATTTACTTCTAAGTAAATATGGCTGAGGTCACCTGCGGTTAGTAAAAAGTACCAAAGTCTCAGGACAGACAAGATTTTTAAGTCTGACTATGAATTTCAGGCCCCAACAAACGTATTTGTTTTGTTGTATTGTGTTGTTATTTTAGTTATTCAAGAGTAGAATGACTCTGGGAATATGTGGAAATAGAAATGAAGTTCCAGACCCATAAAGCTGACAGATTTTTTTGAGGATATGTGAATATTAGTTGGTGAAATATCATTTCTTTTCAACTGTTGTACATCAATACCACTGTGGTTTCAATACTTCGTAAAATATGGAATAAAGCTGTGCAAACCCTTCAAGAGGATTCCAGTCTGCTAAAAAAAGAAAAAAAAATAGGCCAAGAGAATTGTATGCAGAGAAAAGACAACTTACGAAGTGGCTATATAAGCCTTAAAAAAGACATAGTTGCTTCAGTGATTCAAAAGCAGTGTTATTTATTTATTCGACTTTTATTCTGCCTTTATTACTTTATAAGTAAGTCAAGGCAGTGATCAGACATAATAGTCCTTCCTCTTCCAATTTTCTCCCAACAGCCATAAAGCACAACTACATTGCTACCGATGGCAATCCCTGCAGTTGTGGTTGCCAATGTTAACTGAATCCACGTTCATTAGGTAGGGCACTTTCTTACTGGTTCCCCACAACCAAAGTCAGTGGGGATGTTGGCAGGAAGTTACAAGTCCCCAGTTGTAGGCAAGTAAGTGATTCCTGCCAACTGGGTGAGGGAGCATATTCTTTGGAGTTTACCGTCAAAGTTCATTTTCTTATTGTTTCACCAGCATTACAAATAAGAAAAAAAAATAATTTTTATACCAAATCTGGTGGAGCTCTGGTGGCTCAGCAGACTAAAAGCATTGTAATTAAACACCAGCTGTCTGCAATTACTGTGTTCGAATCTCACCAGGCTCAAGGTTGACTCAGCCTTCCATCCTTTCTAAGGTAGGTAAATTGAGGACCCAGTTTGTGGGGGCAATAAGCTGACTTTGTATAAAATATACAAAAGTATGAAGGCTATTGCTTAACACATTGTAAGCCGCTCTGAGTCTCTGGAGAAGGGCAGCATAAAAATCAAATTTAAAAAAAAAACCCACACATCTAAGGCTAAGTTTTATGTAGCTGCTTAGTATTGATATTTGACCACTAAAAAAGTTAAGTGTTAACATTTCTTTAAAAAATAATGATAAAAAAATTTAACTGTATCATATGAGCCCCATATTTGGAAATTACCAGCAAGAGCAACATATATCTCAAGTTATCATGCATAGGTAGTCTTTGCTTATTCCACAACCATTCAGATTTATGATGGTACTGGAAAAACAGCTTTACAATCTATTTACAAACATTCAAAACCTTCACAATATTCTTCAACCATGGTATCACTATTAGAATAAGTGCATATATATATATATATATATATATATATATATATATATATATATATATATGTATGTATATATATATATATATATATATATATATATATATATATATATGTATGTATATATATGTGTGTGTGTGTATATATATATATATATGTGTGTATATATATATATATATATATATATATATATATATATATATATATATGTATGTATACATATATACATACATACATATATATATGTATATACATATATATGTAGGTCTTTGGTTATTCGGATCTTCTCCCGCGTAAAGGACCCGAATAACCAAAGACCTACATACAAACACCCGCAAAAACCTCATATATATAGGGAACTTCAGGCACACTACACAAACATCTTAAAGTACTCTCCTGAAATTTCCTTCTCTCCAATCTCTCTACTTTGGGCATTGGGAGTGGGAGAAAAAAGCAAGCAATTTTTGCACACAATCCTTCCTTTCCCTGACCTTTTATGGATGTCAGTAAAATCAAAATGTTCTTGATGTGTAGAAAAGTAAGTAATTTACTCTCCAATCTCTCTGCTTCTTGGGGGAGGGGGGGTTGAGAGGGGAATGATAATATAAAGTAGTGATTGCTTACAGAAACTGTTTGCTTTCCCCCATCCCTCACAGAATAGAGAGACTGGAAAGAAAGAGATTTCAAAAGAGTATGCTCTTTGTTCTTTTACACATTGAAAGCAAATGCAATCAGGAAACAGTCAAGCAAAGGAAAGATTGCCTACAAAATCACTTGTATTCAATGTGTTCAAGACAGTAAGCAGGGATTTAAACATTACAAATGGTGAGGGAGTACTTAGGAGGCAAATAAAAGTCAACGGTATGAAACTGACTAGTCTTGTCTCTTTCCACAGGAAAGCATAGCCATGGTCATGTGGTTTCCCACTTAGCAACCACATTGTTTAATGGCAGAGTTACTAATCCCAAAGAGCAGTTAGTTGAGGACTATCTGTAAGGAACACCATTGGAAGATGTGGGCAAGAGTTTCCACTTCCTTAAGATAATAAAATCATGCCATATACGTTACCATTAAACAGAAAATACTGCAGACAGAATCATTCCAGACACATTATGGTGGGTGATAATTCAGGAGTTTTAGATACCAGAGCTAATGCTCTGGAGCAAATGGCAAAATCAATATGTTTTAACTGAATGTGCTGTCATTTTACAATCCACACTTCTCCGGCCATAATTCAAACAGTTAAAAACTTGACTAGCAATAAGTTGATTTAAAGTATTGTATTAATAATCCTATATGGCCATGACTTTGGCAGGAGAAGGAGGTGACTTATGTGCAATGTTGAACTAGGATTATTCCAGGGTGTAAATTGTCATATGAATGAGGATCAAAATTATACTTCCCTTCCAACATTCTGCAAATATATGCAGCCTTTAATAGTGAAAATACAATAGAGTTGATGTTGAAAATGGAGCCAAACCCCTTTCAGGATCCCTGGCAAATGGGTCATACAGATAGATTATGTTTCTATTCTTCATTAATGAGTACACTTATGCCTCTATCTTCAAAAGAGGATAACCAACTGGGGGATTTCTACTTTTTTCCCTCTCCATTTTCTTTTAGAGAACTACAGAGCATTACAGTCCATTAAGAAAGAGTTTTTTGTCTTAAAAAACAAAAAGGCACGATTGGCTCAGTCTCATGACTCGCATCAAAGAAGTTGCACACTGCTTATTTCAAACGGTTTGGGCTGCAAGAAGCCATTTGCAACAATCTGACTTTCTAGCGTTTTCCAGAAATTCAACAACAATGAAAACGGAGGTCATTCAAATTAATCTGAAATTCTGATGGATTCTTCAACTCCTGCCAAACTCATATTTCTGATGACTTACTGTGTAATTATACTGCCATCATCCACCAGTAATAGTACCTTAGTAGCATATGGAACATCTTAATGGCTCTTACCTTGGCAGCATACTGTTAGGGGAAATAATGAAAACAAACAACCGAGGGATAAAATGTTAGATTCACTTTGCCATTTCCTTTGACTAATTACAGGGAAGAGAGACTGTATAAGAAGAAAGAATTAAGATGCATGCAGTTTGCCTGACAGCCTTGTGCGGCTATTTCTCTTTTTCTGTTCAGAGTTATTGGCCTGTAGTAAATGAAGCCATGCACAAAGTAAATGCACTGAAATCAGCAGGGTCCCATTGATTTCGGTGAATCACTGAATTATCCTTCCATATTGTACTTGTCCAAATGAGGGAATACTTAGTTTTATAAGAGAGCCATATATCGTATGTAAAAAAATGGTAAAAAGGTAACACATTTGTGTGCATAACAGAACATGAATTAAAATATGCAGTCTGAGGAAAAAAATATCCACAATTTTCACAGTGGGTTTAATAAAATGTGCAAATGGATTCAGAAATGAGACAAGAAGAGATAGAAGGTTAAAAATGAGGGCTGAAGCTTGAACTTGATGGATTCATTCATCCATACTGGTGATCTACCAAGCTGAACACTACACATCAACCACCAACTATTATGTATCAAGGATCTTACAGCCTATCTTCTTTTTGCAGGCTTACATACGGTTTACCAGTGATTTCAGTTCCGATATGGACAAATAATAGTTTCAAAACACAACAAAATAATTATCAGGAAGGAAGGAAGGAAGGGGGGAGGGAGGGAGGGAGGGAGGGAGGGAGGGAGGGAAGGAAGGAAGGAAGGAAGGAAGGAAGGAAGGAAGGAAGGAAGGAAGGAAGGAAGGAAGGAAGGAAGAAAGGAAGGAAGGAGATTTCCTAAATTAATAGTTTGTTCCAAGAGTGAGATACTGAATTTTGGGTGGTTAAAAAAAAGTGAGCTGGAGGAAAGAGAATATTGTGTTTTGTCAGGTGGGGCTGCAGGCGCTAAATATGAGAAATGTATGTTTCTGATATGGGGAAATATAGGGCTGGAAAGAGAAAAGAGAGGAAAAAAGAGGAATGGAGAGGAACAATGGAACTCTGGTGGATGAGAACAACCAAGTCAAGAAAGGGGATCTGAGATCTAGCCTGAAAGAGAAAGCTGGAAAAGAACAGTGGCCAGTAGAAACTCAATTTAGATGGTTCATACAAAGAGGTTGCTGGTGATGGCAAGCTGATGGTGCCTGCAGAAGTCAGAAAACAACTTTTCTGGATACTGTTTCCCTCCCCCTCCCCCCAAGCTCCCAAATAATCCATCATAATATATTTAATGTGGCAGGATGTAATTTGTCCAAATCTGCTGTAAAATTTTGAAACTTGACAGTACAAAATATGTTCCTGGACTGGACTTTCACATTTTATCGAGTTTTGTGCTGTGTTGTTTAGTTGTATGAAATATGAGGGAGATATACAGAAGCTTGGGAAGAAAAACTATGGGGGAAAAAAACCCTTTTCTACTTGATATTATTGCTAAAGGGACAATAATGGAAATCGAATAATCCTGTAAATTTTAGATTCAAAAGAATGGTCACATAGGTAGGAGTCAGCACGAGGCTCTTGCAAAGGGCAAACTGATTCCAAATGCCACACAATCTTGATTTATTTAAAGGCAACACACTGTAATTTACACATGAACAAATTGCCTTTGCTCAGCTGAAATTACTCAAATGGCAACAGTGACTATCGGAAAATGTCACATTGTATTAAGTTCACTGCTTTATTTCTTACTTCCCCTGTGAAACATTTAATGTTTACAATATAATTGAATTCACAGATATTATGTGAGCTCTGTGCACAACACTGCCCCCCACCCCCAACTGCCCCTGACTTGATATATCAGAGCCGATTCACACAACCAAGAGTTCATGAAATTACACTTGGTATGTAATTTGATCTGTTTGCATTTTGATTTAGGCTTATTGTTTGCTGTCATTATTTCCTAAATTCTTAATTGGATTTGTGTTTTTCTAATATGTTATGAATTGTTAAAACTGCCTTGTGATGCTCTGCTGAGGCTCTATAAATAAAAATAACTATAAATGTAAATTCATCATTCAGGGTTACATAACAGATTATGGCTTGTTCCAAATTCCTATAAAGCCGGGAAGGGTATTAAATAAAGACGGTACCACTACATAGCCTAAAATTATTACTGATTGTACTTTTCCTTTGAACTAGTAATAGATTGTGACGAGTTCTGAACAATCATATCATCTTGTTTGCCTGTGATTTCTCAATTTAAATACCTTTTCCCTTCCTTGCTTGAAATATTCCAACAGATAGGATAAGCATAGGATAGGATAGGATAGGATAGGATAGGATAGGATAGGATAGGATAGGATAGGATAGGATAGGATAATCTTAAATTCTTAATATAAACTCTTAAATTCAAGGCACTGAAGACTGATTAGAACATGAAGCTGTCCTGTCCATGGAGATCATTAAGGAAGATTTGTTCCCTAGACAGCTATTTGGGATTCTAATTTTGGGTATCTAATTTCTATTTGGGTATCTAATTTTTACTTGATATTTCTTGCCGGCTATCTTTCTTTCTACTAGGACTGTGCAGAGTTCCTGAATCAAAGTGGAGAAGGCAATTTGGAATACAGATGGATACACACTTCACTGCTCTGGCACATCCCTCAATCAAAGATGCATTTTCCTGGGGCTGCATAGCTACTGTCACATGAGTACATGAAAATGTGCAGCTTATTTAAGGAGCCACTCATAGGTGTGATGTGTTTTTCACATGTGGACTAACTTTATTCCCTTTGAATGTGGATCTCACCTCAACCTCACTTTTTACTATTCTTTCCAGCAACATCTTCAGGAAGTCGATATGCAAAGGGTTCCTTAAAGAAAGAAAGTTAATAAATGACTGCTTTATGATTTTATGTTACTGAAAGCATAAACGATTGTAAGCCTGTAAGGTTGAATACATGTGGCCCTCATAATTCTTCATTTCATCATCTCAATTTTTGCACATCGGTAGTTGCTAAATGCAGGTCAGAAGATAGTCACAGATAAAGCTTTCATGCAGGTGTGGTTCTTTTGTGTTATTCTACCTAATGGAGAATGTTTGGAAGATGTTTATGTATGCACAAAATAGTGGATGGGGTTTTTCACATGTGTGAAATTTAAAGTCTCATTATCCATAAATTGGTTATCCATACATGGTTGGTTGAAATGGAACAGCGCATGTGGGGGTGGGGAGGGGAGAGGGAGAGAGAGAGGATTACATATATGTTCTAGTCCACAGCAACTGATTTTATTCTGTAAGTAGATTAATGAATAAAGTAAACCATCATTCAATCCAACCACTTGAGACATGGAAGAAAAAGCTTTAAAATCTTTTTCCTCCTCTAGCAGAGATTAAGGCTGAGTTAAACCCTAACCCTAACCAGCACATTCTTAATTCAGTTTTCTTTTATGCAAACAATTAAGATGGTTGTCTTACTTTTTTTAAAAAGTGAATTAAAGTCATGGCAATTTTCAATTATCTGTCTAGAAATTTCTGATGCGCAACAATTAAAATGAAAACGAGGTGCAGTTAACTTTGTTAGCAATTGCTTCACCTTTTGTGAGCATTTTATCAATAAGATACTATTCAGTATTAAAATAAAATGGTGAGTATATTCAAACTAAAGTATTCCTATGGGAACCCATTGCTATGTATTATATATCTAATTGCTTTTGCACTCTTTCCTCCCAATAAGAAGCAATAAAGAAGCAAGGACTGAAATGCTATAAAATATGAATTATCCACTCCATTTAATTGGCTTAATTCTATAACACAAAATTTGTCAGAGATCATTATTTAGTTTCTATTATGGTCTTATTTACTTGTTTAAGTAAATAACACCATAATAGAAACTAAATAATTTCATTTCACACTGAAAAAGTATAGAAGGAAGGACTTTAATATAACTACCTCTTGTAAATATCCAAGGAAAGGCATTATGCCTCCTGGTCTGTGGTTTATACTACACCTTAATCGTAAGCCCACCGCCTGAAGATATAGCCCTCAAATTGCAACTATTCATTCAATAACTGTTCAAACTTAAAGCAGCACTGAACAAATAGTGGTTATGCCCAGTCTTGCCTGTTGCAGTACCCCTGCATACACATTACCTCTTAGCAGCCTGCCCACACTTAAAACATCAGCCACCCCTGATGGTTTTTGCAGTTTTCTCCTTGCTATGGATGATAAGATATGCCTGGCCTGGCTGTTTGCAAGGAAGCTGCTCACTGCACCAGTCCTGCTTCCCAAGGCTGTACCCACCTGTTTTACAAATTGTATATGACTTCTTGTGAGGTTTTGGAAGCCTCCAAAACAGGGCAGCAAGTGTAGGGTAGTAGGGTGGCAATGCCAGCAGAGTGACAGAACCAGAGAACTCTGGGTGGCAAGGAAGAAGAGATGGTGGAATGTAATAATAATAATAATAATAATAATAATAATAATAATAATAATAATAATAATAATGATGATGATGATGATGAAGAAGAAGAAGAAGAAGAAACTGGCAGAAAAAGCCACAAGTCACTAGGCTAAATATCCCCCACTTGCATACTGTACCTTATCCTAGACCCTCTATGCTTGCATTGTGCCAGCCACTTGCATATCCTTGCACACCCTCCCCAACCCTCCCTATCTTTCCCTCAAACCCTTGTGCACCCTTGCAATGATAAGTTTGACCATTTGAAGTTGAGACACGGTTGAACAAATGGTGGTTATTACCAATCCTTATGCAGTTTATTGCATTTTCTGATTTTACACCAAGCCTAAGCATCCTGAAGACCCCCAATATGTTGGGAAAATAATTCCCAGAATTATTTTGGAACAGTCTCTTAGGTTAACCCATTGGATTCCTTTGTTCTTGGCCTACAATCATTCATTCCATGTCCATTCAAAGTTATGGATGGTGTCAGCCCTGGAGACCATCTTTTCCTTTGGATCTTCGAGGCTGCAACACTTAGTGATGTGGGAAACTGGGAGGGGGGATTGCATGATATCTAGACATAATAACATTATTTTCTCTGGGAGTCAAGGACAGTCAGTCTGCACCTGGATGACATGACTGGAAAGCATCTCCAGTTGGGATGGTGCATTGATTAGATCATGTGATGGACATATGGGTGCAGGGGAAGGAACTTGGACTTTGTTTTGGGTGGGGAAAACCTGGAAACACTCAGATTTGGGTTTTCCTAGATGTACCAATATGACATCTCTAATAAAATGGAACATAGGACTTCTGGTGGCTCCGCGAACGCTGATGGTAGCATCTTTAGGAGCTCCAACCCCGAGACTTTGTTAGCCGCTAGAACAGCGAAAATCAGCTGTCTAGCGGCTCAAAACTCTACCCCTTGGAAAAAGGGGGAGAGAAGAGCAGAAGGGTTTGGGTAGAGCTCCCCTAGACTCCCAGGCTTTTTTTTTTTTTAAGCCTGGGGATTGCAGAGTGAGAGCTCCCTGGAAGCCCTTCAGCGCTCCGGATCCAGGACGAGTCTGCTTTATGCAGATTGGGGCGTTGCGACCACACCAGCAATACAATATTAAGGATTAAAAGAAACTTTGACTTTGGATGCTGGCAGAGCAAATCAGGAGAACAAAAAATGCAAGTACTAAGCTTTAACTCCGTTCAAAAAAGGGAAAAAAATGGCGCCTGAAGAAAACAAAATTTATTAGTGAAAGTGCTTGTTAACATGTGCAACATTGTTAAAGTTACTGGTTACATATTAAGAAAAAGATTTAAAGTGGAAGTAATTAATCAACTAATTTACATTTTTAAATTGTGTGGAAAATAATTGGATTTATTGACCTGATAGCTGAATAAATATAAAGTTAAAATTGAAATATGGCTGACATCAAGGATATCAGCCATATTTCCATCCTGACATCAAGGATGGAGGTTATGGCTGACATCAAGGATGGAGGATATATGAGTCAGCAAACTCACAAGTTGTGACTGTAAAGGCTTTACAAGAATTTTTAAATTTTTATACTCCTGTTATATTGGAATCAATTAAAAGGACTGTTCGAAATTATAAATTGGAGAATAACAATGATTTGCTGGCTGGAAAAGAGGAAGAAATCAACCAGGCTGATGTGATTTTGAAGGATGAAAAAGAGGCTGTCAGGATTAAGATGGAGGTTAGCACACTGGAAACAGAGGTTTCGCTGGAGGCTTCCACGCAATCAACTGAAAAGCAGCAAGTAGATTCATTACTGGAGACTAGAAAATACTGTGGTAATTTTTGGTTTTACAGAGAGAATCAATATTTAAGGAATGAACTGACTGATTATACAAGCAGCAGGCGTAGAGTTGGCGGTTCCAAATTAAAGGAAATAATTTTGAAAGGAGAATGAATTCCAAAGATACATCAACCTCAAATCCAAATTCAAAAATTCTCGAAAATAAAAGCAGGGGGAGGAGCAATGCTGAAGAATAAAGTATTATTATAGAAAGAAAGGAAGAATGGGAGATTAATTTTTTGAGGGTTATATTTTGAAGAATGTTTTATTGATGTTTAACTAAAAATGTTTTAACTAAAAATGGAAAGCTTTTTAAAAGTTACTGAGGTATTAAAATGGTCAACTTAAAATTTAATGGATAGCTTTTTGAAAGTTTTGAAACTTATAACAGTATTTTTAAGGTTATATTCTGAAGAATGTTTTATTGAAGCAAGAAGGCTTAATTAAAGTTGGATAGCTTTTTAAAACATATTGCAGTTTTAAAGTGGTTAACTTAAAATTTAATGGATAGCTTTTTAAAAGTTTTGAAATTTAGATTTTGAAGAATGTCTTACTGAAGTATTAAGAGATTTTAAAACGTTTAATTTAAGATTATAGTATTTTCAAAAGTTATATGTGACAAAATGTTCAAATTAGGCATAATTTAACTCAATGATTAATAATATTATTTTAAAGATATGTTTTAAAGAAAGTTTTACAATGTCTAATTTAGAATTTTTAGAAATTGGCAAGTGGTTTATGAATGACCAAAAAGGATAAATGTTTAAGTTAGAATTTTAGTAGGGAGTAATACTGAAAAAGAAGGTATGGAAAGGATTTTAGTAATAAACGTGAAATGTGATAAGAGAATTTTTTTATAAAAGGAAAGTTGAAGAATTTTTTTTTTAAAAAGGGGAGTTAAAGAGTGGGAGGGAGTTTTGAATTTTGTAGTAAATCAGTATATTTTAGCTTATGTTTGTTAAATGATATATCCTGTTTTTGCTCTGGGAAGTCGGGGTGTGTGTGTGGGAAGGAGGGGTTGAAGGGTGTGTGGGGATAAAATTGTTGTATGATTATTAATAAAATAAAAAGATAGGTAAATGTATTAATAAAGAAATAAAAAATCTGGGGGAAATGTCATGATAAATGAAATGATGATATTAAGACGTGATAAATAATGGAGGAGTAAGAAGAAGACATAAAAGATGTATTTAGATGATAGACTCAATGATTGATATGTATTGTTTGTATGTTTGATTATAAAAATAAAAACTTTTGTCAGTAAAAAATAAAATGGAACATTGAGGAACTGGCCTCAGAATCTTCTTTTGTTACTTGGAACCCTGACTGATGGTGCTGAATGAATGGCGATTATGACCAGTCCTTGGACTTCCATCCATTCCAGCATCTCCATGGTCATGAGATTGAAACCTGGGTACTTGGTAGCTAGTTTGCACTTACAACTAGTTGCAGCATGGCCAACAATCTACATGTGGCAGGGCTAGTTGCTCAAAGTAGCAAGACTGAAAGAAGCATCAAAGTGCAAGGGGCAGAAATGGGAAGGATATAAGTGGGTGGGGGCACTTGAAGAAGAGACTCTCCCTTATCTTACCAAGTCTCAAGGCTGGCAGGGCTGGTAATGGCACTGATTAGGTGAGTCTGATCTAACAATAAGTGGGATTCAGTTAATGATGGCAACTGGGATGGCCAGAATTGCTGTCAGTAAGCAATGCAGTCATGTGACATTGCATTTTACAACCACATCACTTAGCAATGGAAATTCTGATCCCAATTGACATTGTAACTTGAGGATTACCTATACACTAAGATGGTCAGAAATCCACTAGAGTTGCCATAGAACTGTCCTATATATTTTACCACTCTTATACTGCAATCATTTAGCTTTGAATTTAGAGGAAATTTTCAGAATTATATACCAAAGACACCTATTTTATGCCATGTGACAAATACCTGATTTTTCTGGGATTTGGTAATTCTGTCCATGGCCAAACACAAATGAGTATTCTCCAAATGTATTGGGATGACTCTCAATATTTCTAGAAAACATCATTACTATCAATATGTAATTCTGATAACTCCCAACATAATCTGGTCACAAGCAAGTTGAGAAAGAATACACTAGTGTCTTCTCAGATCATGTCATTCGGAGAGTTGAATTAGTGAAGCCATGTGGCAGAATGTGAAAACTTACAGTATGAATGATTGGAAATCTGATTCCACTTAAACCCATAGACTCTGCAACCACTTCTTGTGCTGATTGCTGCAATACAGGACTATCTTTTGAGGCTGCAGTTGCTGCAAAATGCAGCAGCTTACTTGTTGGAAAATGGGAGCCTTGGTGCTACCTGCTATTAAAAAAGTGAAAACTCCATTATTTATTAATAGGCCTTTGTGTACAATTCAATGGGCTAGACAAATACATAAAGCCCTTTATAGCTTGGAATCTAAGTACCTGAATCCTTGCATACTTCAGCTTCACATTCATTGCTTTTAATATTTCCTTTTTCTAGAAAAACCAATATGCGATTCTCAAGAAAAGATACGTGAACATTTCGATCCTACAAATATTCTTCCTTAATGAGAAGAAGAAAAGGGAACGGAAAGAGGAGTAGGAGAGAGGGTTAGAAAGGGAGGAAGAAGATAGGAGAGAGGGAGGGGAAGTAGGAAAGAGAAGGAAAGGAAAAACGAAAAAAGTAGGAAGAGATGGAGGAAGGAAGAGAAGGGGAGGAGAAGAGGAAAATTTGTGGTAAAATAAAGGTGGGTAAATGGTAGAAGAGCAGACCCAAACAACTAAAAATGAAAGTTAAAAAATAAGATGAATGAAAAATGATAGATAAAAGCATGTACATTTAAATATGTTTATGAGAAATAAAAACATTTTTTTGAAAAAAAATATTCCTCCTTAATGAAACCAATATGTATAACCATACATTTAAATATTTATGAATATTTATTTAAATATTTATGAATAAGCACTGCTTTCATGTAAAGAAATGGCAATCATTTAGAAAGTCGGCCTTATAAGAATAATATTGAATAAGACATGGAAATTCTTTTTCAAAAATACTTTCCTTCTAATGGAATTTTTTAAAGTTGTATATTGCCCTAAACTATCCTAAACAAAATATTAAACAAACTGGACATAAAACAAATACCAGATTTTATGATTAAAGGAAAGCAATAAACGCATATCTCCATGCTTTTACATATTAAGAACTTGGTCATTAGAACTGAATCTCAAAGTCACATGTATTTGTTGGCATGGATGGAATTTGTCCTCAGTTAGAGAACTGTTGTGGGTAAGACTATGGTTTGTACAATAACTTTCCATTAAAGCACAGTACACTTTGGTGAAGCCTTGGAAAATTGCTACAGGTTATGTTAATTTTTAATTTAATGATGTGATCTTTCTGTCCGAGCTTGTTCTGCTGGTGTTTTTCTCTTCCCAACAAAGAGCAAAGGCTGTTTCAGCTTTTGTGCCTGTTTATGTGATGGAGAGAAAAGATCTTTGACTTTAGCACTGAGCAGAACAGAAGGGCAGGCTTTTTTGACAGCAAAAGTGTCACTTATAAGGCATGGCTTTATACTGACAAATGCAGAGCTATAAGATTCATTCGCAGGAAGTGTAAACAGGCCTTATCACTTGTTGGTTTAAAAGAAAAAGAAATTACTCTGAGTTGCGTGTTGCAGGAATTATTTCTCTTTTGTGCTTGGAAATATTGGCATGTATTAAGCTGCAAACCAAGTGATATCAGGACCTAGGCTTAAGCAATAGTGGGAGCAGAAAAAACACTGCAGTTGTGAGAACTACATGAAATCAAACATCGTGAATTCTCTGGATAAGTCAGATGTTGTATTTATCTTCTAACACGATACTTAAGTGAAATGATAGAACTGCTTAGGCTATGGAGGAAATATCAGAAAGGTAGTCCATTCTGATTCTATTAGCATCCAAAGAGAAAACAAGTTTAATGTCAGTTATAAAGCTGTTAAAACTAATTAATCCAACTATATGATCTGATTCACTCATTGCATTAGGGCAACCATGGTATTGATTTTATTATTTAATTACATTTATTATAGCCACCCACTTCCATAGCTGTTGTGCAAATCAAATTTTGCCCGCCTACGTGCATAAACCTCATTCTTGCAATCTAGCTACTTCTTTGTATAGGCAAGGAACTCTATTAGAAGAAACTACATTCTGACAGGTATCCCGTCAGAAAATTCAGCAAACAAATACACTTTTGTTCCTTTTAATAACTTCGGGCACCTTAGCTAAATGCTGCAAAAAATATATTCACAAAACATAGCCGAAGAAGGAAATGTAAAACTTGAAAAATTAGGTTCCCCAAAACTGAATCATTAAGAACATTAAAAAGCTTCCTCCTGAACTGTTGCATTAGGAATCCACTTTGGTTCTAAAAGCAGTTTGTCTCATCATTTTCATCATAGAGAAAACAAAATGCATCACTAATATTAAAAGTATCTAGGGTAAGACTCATATTAAATATCTTCTTGAGGGCATGAGTGTGGGATGGGCTGTGTTATAGAGTACAGGGGGAATAAGAATCCTGTCTTTTTAACATCCTTAATGCACAAAATATTTTAATTATCCCCAAAAGGTTCTCAGAGTAGATTAAGGATTAGAAACAAGGCAGTCAGGTAGTTTCAGTCCTACAGTCTGAAAGATATGGTAGCACAAGGGTAGATAGAGGAAAGACCATCAAAGCAAGCTTAGACGCTAATTATGTAAGCTATAATTCTGACTAGTTCTTATGAAATACTTCAGTAGCATAATGAAAGCTGCTGGCTAAATGAAAAGTGGAGAGAACCCAAATTAGCATGTTCCTCATCGGAGACAATGGGTGTAATGGTTGCTAATAATGTAACAAAGAGTTGGGGAAAAGATAAAAGCAGTGTCTACTAGTAGGAAGGTGGACTATACATACTCACAAACACACATAATATCTCTAACAGGTAGAGGATCTTAATTCCCCCCCCCCCCCCCACAATTCTTTTGTACGTAATGCTTCATCCCAATTTACTCATTTCCCATTTCTTTTCCTAATGTTCTGAAAAATTATAAATTGTCTATGTACAGTTCAAAAGATGACAAATGATATACATTGTTCTGGGTTAAAAATGCCCTATGTTAAGGATGGCCCATAGTTAAGACAGAGTCTGTTGTAGCAAAATTTGAGTTAAAGATACAATGATTTAAGTTAAATACACAGTGGTTCCAGTGCAATACACTATATAAAGTATTATGAATAACACATTTGTACAGTTTCTGTACAAATTCAGGTTAAGGACATATCTCAGGAACAGAACTTGTCCTTAAACTGGGGACTACTTGTAATGATAAATAATATTCTGATTATCTGACAGGACAAATTCTGACAGATAATATATGGTATCAAGAGACAAAAACTACAATATCTGTTTTCTGTTAACAACTTTCATAGCAAGGTCTCTAGATTCTACAAAAAAACAAATCAACCCACTTGGTTTCTTGTCTCATTTAGCATAAAATCTCTTTCATTCTGAGTTTTGATGATAGAAAACTTACTCTTGGGAAATCTTGGTGGGTTGTCATTGACATCAGTCAGAGTGATATTCACTGTTGTGGTTCCAGCCAGTCCCCCAAGTTGGCCTCCCATGTCTTTTGCTTGAATGAGAACTTGATATTGTTCCTTAACTTCTCTGTCCATGTTTGGCAAGGCTGTTCTTATAACACCTTTAGGAAGGAAAAAATACTGTCTTTATTAACTATTTATTTATGAAACAGAATTCAGAATAGTTTAAGATGTGTCCCCTAGCACATATATCATTTGATATTCATTGCTGTCCAGAGACAAGGAATTCTATACTATGATATTACAAGGTAATAAAATGATGCTCCAGAATTTTTGCATTGCATCATTTCCATCTGCCAGTTTAAAAATAGTTTCCTGTGAACAGTATTAAATTTGGACAAAGTTGTTGACATCCCTATATCATCTTCTTTTGGGACTGAGGATTGAGCAAGGCAGATATTTCAACTATGGGTCTCAAGGGAAGTCCTACATTAGGTAGAATGAAGCAGCAGGTTTAAGTAGAAGACTGGAGCAGGGAATATATTGTGGTCAAGTCTCCATCTGATATCTTCCCAATCAGCCACTTTTGTTGTGTTTCAGTGACTCCAGAATACCATGCCATATGGGTCCATCCATTTCCATAGGTTCCTGAATGTGATTCAATGTGCTGGCTATCTCCTATAAAGCCCTACAGGCTGTTTGTGGGACTGCTTCTCCCCCATTGTTTCTGCTCACCCTACCAGATGCAGCAGAGCGAGCATCCTTCATGTGTCCTTCACCAAACATACCACCTTGTTGGGCCCTGGAGTTATGCCTTCTCAGTGACTGCATCTGCACTATGGAACAAAATCCTTCCCTCGTCCCCCTCAAAATCTGGATATGATCCTGTTACCCTTTCAAAAGTCTCCAAAAACATGATTGCTCCTCTACATATATGGACAATCTCTGATGTTGGTGATGTGTTTTCTTTTTGTGACTGGACTTTGTATTTTAACCTTGGGCACCACATGTTTTGCTTTTGTTTTATTCCCTGTACATCACCCACAGTCACTTTTGTGAGATGAGTAGTCATATGAATTATTTAACTAAAATAAATAAATCAAATAAATGGTCTTTTTAGGGAGTCCTGAGCATTCGAGGTGGTTGTGGTATTGGCTAGTAGAGAAGCATATGCAAGAGGAAACAGGATGGAAGTAATGTGTTTTCCTTTAACCTCAGGCAATTGGTCCTGTTAAGATGTCCCAATGGGATCTTCCCTGACTGATGAATTTGGAACCAGGCTGAACTCAGATAAACCACGAGGCTGAAAGTATAATGGGCATTTGCTGACATACTGAAGAGAGGAACTGGATTTATCTGGTGAAGGACACTGTTTGAGAGAAGAACAATATAATTATATTTATGCATGTATTGAAGAAATAATTCGAGTCTTCCTAATAATTCAGTGCAAGAGCAACTGGCTGTCATTCCATCAAAGTGCTACCTAATAAAACAATAAATTTTCCTGTCCAAATGTTTATTGTGACATGTCTTCTATTAGAAATAAAAAACAAAAATATTTGGCATGTTTATAAGTGCCTATAAGTAATATTTCCTTCTTTCTTGATTTCTACTCCAATTATCAGTAAAATAGAAACAGTCTTTTGAAAAGCAAGTATGTTTGTGTTGTGACATAAACCCTTAGTCAAAATAAATAACTGTATGTAGTTAACTTTCAAGACGAGAAACGTTGAAGATTCATTAACTATTTTTGTACTGCCATACTACAGAGAGATACTCTATCTTGTGTCCATTCACAAAAGTTTTAGACCACAATAACATTGTGAGATTGTAAACTAAAAATACTAGCTCATCAGAAGGGTAATAAATATATATGTTACAGACATAGATATTAGTGATATCAACGGGGATGCGGTGGCTCAGTGGCTAAGATGCTGAGCTTGTCAATCAAAAAGTTGGCAGTTCAGCAGTTCGAATCCCTAGTGCCACATAACGGGGTGAGCTCCTGTTACTTGTCCCAGCTTCTGCCAACCTAGCAGTTCGAAAGCATGTAAAAAAATGCAAGTAGAAAAATAGGGACCGCCTTTGGTGAGAAGGTAACAGCATTTCGTGTGCCTTTGGCATTTAGTCATGCTGGCCACAAAACCACGGAAATGTCTTCGGACAGTGCTGCCTCTTCAGCTTTGAAACAGAGATGAGCACTGCCCCCTAGAGTCGGGAACGACTAGCACATATGTGCGAGGGGAACCTTTACATATTAGTGATATCAGGGACATTAAAAATAGATACACAGTCATATAACACTGCAATATAAGCTAAATATCTGGTGTGGGAACAGAACATTTGTTTGTAATGCATAGATTTCTTTTCACTTAGTTTTGTAATGTTGAAAAAACAACAAAGTTCAAAGGCAGAAAGAAACTAATGGTCAGAAAAATGAGAAACTGAGGGAAAGCACAACTGATAGATATACCCAACACTAATTTTCAAGGCTAATCTTTCTTCCTACCACCCAAGTGTAAATTGATAATTACAGCAATAAATAAACTCAAGGCCTCCAAAGGAAATAGAATTGGGCTGAGTGAGAACAAAGATGATTTTCTTGATTGTCTTTTGCCAAAGCTTACCCATTCAAAAATAAATGTAAATCACTGAATTTGCCTCAAGGGGAGTGATTTTTTTTTCTTTACATTAACATGCTTTCTTTTTCTAAATAGCTTTAGGCTAGTTCCTCATCATTTAGATTTCTTGGGTATTTGCAATTATAGTTATGTCCTTAAGTGTTTAGTGCTGTTCAGTCATAATTGTACCTTTTAAGTAATACATTTTAATCTGTGAAATGGTATATTTCATCCATTTTGCTGCTGACTGTTGAGGTTTGCCAGCTTTATTAGGAGAACGGAAATGGCTCCCCAATTCCAACATTAAGAAAAGAAAAAAAAAATCTGTAGATTGATCTATTCTAAGATGAAGGCACGAATGTGCTATTGTAGACTGGAGAAGTGCAGGGAATGAAAGAAAGAAGTTCCAATAGCCAAAATCCACATCTAAAAATATTTCGATAGTCAGGTTCTGCATCCTATTATTAGAATGCTACTTTGGCTAGGAAAACAGAAAAGGCATAAAACCCCACCTACTGCCTTTCCAACCTTCTACACACATCTAAAGAGGGAGTTTTACATTTTTCACTACAAGGTTTCCTAAGAACAATTTCTGTGCAGCCATTGGCTGATTGGTGGGTCAGCATGAAGCTTGTGTTGTGACAAAAAGTGTGCTAATATCAGCACAGGAAAAAACAACACTTAGGAAGGCAAAAGTTATTGACTCCAAAAAAGAATTTTCAACAGGGTTGTACTGGTTTTTGTAAGGATTGAAATTGGTGAAATAGTTCTTATTTGGAGTCAATAACTTTTGTCTTCCTATATCCTGTATCCATGCTGGATACAGGATCCTGTATCCATGTTGACATTGTTATGTCAACCACAATTTAAGTATCTCTAGGCCATATGAAAATGGTAAAGTATCCATTAACTCAGAAAGGTAAAATGAAAAAGTATATAGTTTAAACTCTGGAGCACAGAGCTATATAGACTACGTTTTGTGTACTATGAGGGAATATATATGTGGTATGTACAGATACCCCTTTATCTGCAATATAAAGACAGTAGATCAGTAGATTAAGTCCTAAATAACAAGTTAAGCATCTGTAGAGCTTACATTTTATAGTTGATCCTAATATGAAGCCTGTGTCTTTTGTTCATCCTATGATGAATAACCTTAATGTCTTTGCAATGCTAAGTATTTAAAACTGAAATTTCACCTGCTCCTGCTTTGGTGGTTCCTTCAGCTATAATTAATAAAGAAGAAAAGAACAGTAGATATTCCTAAGGGTATCTCTGTATTGTCATTCACCTGATCCAAAAATGTTGTAAAAGACATAGGGGTTTGGATTTTAAAACCAGTGAGATCTAATTAAGGGGAAACATTAAAAAGAGGTGATTTTTATCTCCTGGAGCAAGTGGAAGAGGGAGGTATCTCATCCAAATTAAAATAAAATAAAATAAAATAAAGCTACCGATTCACTTTTCTGATATGTTCTTTTGTTAAAACAAGGAGTATATTTGACAAGGAACATGACCTCTGGAGAGCTTGTGCTGTGTTATGCTGCTTCCATCTCCATGCATTGATTAGCCAGGAAGCAAGGGTTTTTAATACTCCATTTGACATTCAAGTAGGGACTCATTGGGAAAACAAATTCCATTTTCAGAAAGGAGGTAGACCAGCAGTCCTGTCTGTCTTGCATTCAAGGCACACAATTGGCAGCATTTAGTGTGGAACATTTTGGTTAAGTCATTGAATTATTAAATACAGAAGCAGGAATGACATTTCAAAATATAGGACAAGATATGCAATTAACTGCCCTCCAATCCCATGAGCATTTCTGTCTGTTTATGCATCTACCCACCACATCCAATGACCTCCAAACAACAAGGCTGACATTAACATCCATTTCCCATCCTCCAATCCACCACCTGCCAAAAGCAGGCTGAAAAAAGATAGATTTCCACTGAACACCAATGTTCATTAAAATATCAGATTAAAATATAATTATAAGAGCTTATCAGTATAGCACATGCTCCAAAGTCCCTACCACTCACATATTTTACATGTGGTTAACACAAGATTGCTGTACATTTATGGAAGAAAAATATATAGCTATGCTTTTTTTTTCCATAGGGAGATTGTATTCTTGGAATAATTGATCAGCCAGAAAGCAAAGGGTTTTTAATATTCTATCTGTCAATCAAGAGACAGTCATTGGAAAAAAAAACAAAAAATAAAACAATCCCAGCTATTCTAAGGGAAGTGGGGCTTGCATGGTAAAACCAGAAGGTTTATCTCTTAAACAAATGTTTCCTCAGAGACAAACATGTAAAAGAAGACTATTAGGTTTAAGAGAGGGATGTCACGAGAAGCTACTTTTTTACATCAGAAATAGGCAGCATTTTTAAAAAATTGATCTAAATATATTTACTAGCATTCATGGGATTCCTAATACTATATGTTCTATATATCACTGCATCACATTGCCATCACGTGACATTTCACAAGGTTTTTCCCCTTCGCGGAGTTGGGGTGGGCGTGGCCTGCGCAGGCCACCAGTTTGACATCCCTGTAATCTACATCATTTGATGGCAACTAATAGTTACTACTACTGACTAACATTTGTGGTAAAAAAAATGCTATGAATAAAATGATTTCCTTCTCTATTGTTATGCTACATTATAAATGAGAACTGTAAAGCTTTGTATTTCCAGATAGTGCTGAAGTAGAAATCCTAACAATGGCCATAGTGTGGGATAAAGCCAGATAAGGGTTAAGTTCTGGAGATCCATAGTTTCCTCGCAACTGCCCAAATTAATACTCTAAACCAGCTGCCTAATTTTGGTTAGAAATAGAACGGCATGAATGCAGCTCAGCTATGAATATAGAAAGCTTTTGGTTAAATTGCCAAGCTCATGGAAGTTGGAACTGCTCCATTGAGGTCCTGAATGCTACTCCCATTTCATATAATAGAACCCTCAGTAAAATGAAAATAGCTGTATCACACAATCACAGAATTTTCCTTATGCAACAGGACCTGTACAGTTCTTTAACATCTGTTTAGTCCTTTTGTTCTGAAGTGGGAATACAGTCGTATTATCAAAAGAAAGCAGTTGGCATTTTTCAGTGAGCATTAATGGCATTTCTTTTCTTCCTTTGTAATTAGATAAAGAGTGCGGAGATACAGTAAGTGCCAAATCAGCCTGAAACATGGAAGAGAAAAGAAGAAAACACTCCAAAGGACTGAATGTCAGTTACCTGTTTTGGGATCAATGGAGAAATATGGCTGTCCCTGAAGAATGCTATAAACCACTCTGGCACTGTTTCCATAGGTTGGGTCATCAGCATCAGTTGCTTTGACCTGCAGCACATATGCCCCTGTGAAAGGAACAACACATAAAGCTAAACAGATAAAACAGTAAAACAACACTTTAAAACTAGCACAGTCTTGGGTATATCTTTTGGGATGCAACATATGTTTATTATAACAATGTCCTAAAATTCTGAGTTTTGTAACCATAAAATTTCAAGGTGGCAAAACATACACAAATAGGATTTGGTCTAATTTGCTCAGTTTTGTTTTTTGTTTTTTCCTAAGCAATAGAGCACTTGGTCATTTGGGAATGTTAAGACTCTCATTTTGCCTTGAGCAACTGTTACCCTAAATAGACAGGCAACTCTATGAGACAAAGAATCTTTCTTCATTCTAAACTAATCTAAAGTCACTTTAAAAAAAAATCATATAAGCATTATTATGAAGGGAAGATTTGAAACTACTTCAAATGCATTTACAAATGGGGAGATTTACATCAGTCATTTCGGGCAGTGATTGTATGGTGGTCAGACATAGAACTAAAATGGGAAGATTCAAGTTCAATACACCATTCAGCTGTGAAGATTTTTGGATTATTTTGACTGAAATCATTTATTCCCAGCCTATTTCAAAGGACTGTTGTGAGGATGGAAGGACAAAACCATCAAATGTACATTTGTCACATATAACAAAAGTGAAATATAATAATTACACACCCAAAAGAAAAACTTAAACATGTAATCTATCGTTTTCTTGGTGGGACAGGAACTTTGTAAAAGATTTTAAAGTCTCCGTACTGCTGTTCTGTAGTAGGAAGTTCTCAGAGGCTCAGGATGTGCTTTTTCAATCAGGCACTGGAAGATTTAGTAAAGCTTTATAATGGTGAAAATATATAAAGAGCTGGTAAAAATAGTCATACCATGTTGTGAAGATATATTCCTGCAGTCGATTCTAACATGAGTAATGATACAACAAAAAAAATCTGATCTAGGGCTAACTTTCTTTTCTTTTCAACTTGCAGTGTTTATACTAGGGTTGTCCTATATATTATGTTAAATAGGTGCTGCTGCCTTTATCAATATTCTAGATGCTAGAAACAAAGAACAATTCTCATCTGCTACTTTGATTCCTCAAAATGCTATGAATATGTATTTCCTCCTCCTTTTTTTTATTCCAGATGTAACAGTCTCCACATGAACAGCTCAGCCATTTCTGATGATAATTTATGAAAAGCTGTATACATGACTCACAGAGGTTAAAGAAAGAATGAAGCATTGATTTACATTTAGTCTTGAAATGCATACTTGGAAGTGCAAAGCATCCAACACCATTTTGAAGATTACTATTAGACATCAAGGTATTTCGAGACAAACTACTGACTACAATTTGAGTAGACCTAATGGGCAGTTTTTAACATTGTTACTTTTAACAGGAATTCTTGTATATGTTAAATACTGATTATGCTATATTATCTCTCAAATGCTGTTATTCTCCCCCCTCCCCCCCCAAAAGATACACCCATTGCTATCATCAGATACTAATGTATTTTCTGAGCACAACTGAAAGACATCTTGGATCTGGCTACTGTCTTTCCTCTGTACTTAAAACTTACTTTAAAAAATACCCAAATTGTTTCCGACTACTCAGAAAAGAGTTGAAAACACTATTGCTCAGTGGAATAACATATTCTGCAGGTAAGTTATATACCTATATACAATTATCGGCATGTCTTTTTGAAATCTTTTTCAGGATGAGCAGTGTATATGACCTTTGAGTAGTAGGCCAGAGACTGTACAACCCAAAAAGGGGAAAAATAAAGAACCAAGACTAGATGGGAAGGACAGAAATGGTTCTGCATCATATGCAATGCATTTTATTTTATTGAAGCAATGAGGATGATTAATCCAAAAATGTATAATATTCATCCTCTTGCTACATTAAAAATTACTAGTATTAACTTCTGAGAGGTATTTCAAGGAATTCAAAAATTGCTTGTGACCTTGCACTTCATTAGGTACAGCTCTGGTACTGTCAATATGAGCAAAAAGGTCTGTAAAGCACTTTATTCCTCTGCTTCTTAATTATTAAATATGTAATTCAGTGAAAGTTACCAAGAACAAATGTTTAATTTCTACCCAACATCCTACTTATGGGTATTTAACACTAAACAAACTTCATATAGATCAGAGTTGGAAAAAAAAAACTGCAAAACTAGATTTTAAGACAAGATTCACTAGGCTGTGACAGAAGATTTTGGATTATACTTGGAACACAATTACCCTACAAAAATATTTTTATGAATTTAACATACAAGGTTCTTATAATTCAGATACATATTAAACTATTTAAACATGCCATAGGAGCTGTGGTGGCACAGTGGTTAGAATGCAATATTACAGGCTATCACACTGCTCACTGCCAGGAGTTCGGTTCTGACCAGCTTAAGGTTGACTTGGCCTTCCATCCTTCAGAGGTCAGTAAAATGAGGATCCAGATTGTTGGGGGCAATATGATGACTCTTTAAACTGCTTAGAGAGGGTTGTAAAAGTATATAAGTCTAAGTGCTATTGGTATTGCTAGTTCTACCCCCTGAATATTAATGCATACAAACCTAAGAAGGATTTAGGCCTGTGAAATACTCTCTGCATTTGAATCTGGAACATGGTAATCACTTAAATAAAATTTGCTAGCATGCTGCTAATCTTACTAACATTCTCTTAGCATCTTTCACACTGCCATAAAATGCCTATAGAGGAACATTTGTATTTGCTGCAAAATGTTCTTCTTAAAGGATTTGACTATAGGTGTACATAAACTAATCCCCTTAAACTGTTATTGCTATATATTGCTTCCCCATGTGATAAGGAAAAACTGAGACAAAAACAGACACAAGAATCTCTCTTATCATTGTTTTGTAGTCTTGAAACATGCACACAGGAGTGATTAAGATAAATATCATGTTTATCCCACTACTTCTGAGGTAATTAATGGCTATATAATGATGGAATCAAAGTAGACATGCCACCTCCTCCTCCTGTACTGACACTGAGTGGAGCTGCACGTTCAACTCCATTTCCTCTCCTCCTGCTGCACTGAGATCAAACAATGGAACTCGGCAATTGTTGGATTGTATGCTACCCATTTCAGAAGTCAAAATGAACAGTGTGAAGGGTACATCAAGACTGAATTGCATTTATAACAACCATAAGACTATCGAAAAACCATCCATACTAACTAAGTGTTCCATTACCAAAGTATCAATCAATCTCTCACAAGAGAAGCTGTGTAAGAATGTTATTCAGACAAGTACAAACATATTGCAGCAACCCAGAACACCTGAAAAAGGAAATAGATTGTCGATACAATATGCTCCAACAAAATGGATATGCACACAAGTTCATCAAAAAGTGTCTGTCAATTTGATGCACTCCAGCACAACCAACACAAGCTATGAAAAAGATAACACTGCCATACATCAAAACATCTCAGAAACAACCAACATACTATTGCAATTAAAGTTGGTATACAAACCAACTAAAGCCCTCCAAAACTTCTTAAATAGAACGAAAGACACAGCAGTCTAAGCAAGAAAAAAGAAACAGGAGTCATCTACAACATGCATTGTAAAGACTGTAACAGCCAGTATGCAAGATAGTTTGAGTTTGAGTTTATTGGATTTTTATACCGCCCTTTTCCCAAAGGACTCAGGGCGGTGCCCAGCCATGATAAAACAATGAATCATACAAAATTTAAAACCAATTTAAAAAGAATTAAACAAATTTGGCCCTGTCCATTAGAAACCCATAATTTAAAAATACCCCATCCAGGTTCTTATTCAGCCAGGCCAGCCTGTTGAAAAACAGGGGCTTTAGGGCCCGGCGGAAGGTACGGAGATTGGGAATCGTACGTATCCCAGGGGGTAGTTCATTCCGGAGGGCGGGTGCCCCCACAGGGAAGACTCTTTCCTTGGGGGTCACCAGTCTAAATTTTTTAGCTGACGGCACCCTGAGGAGTCCCTCTCTGTGGTTAGTTGGTGGGAGGTTATTGGTGGCAGAAGGTGGTCCTGTAGGTATCTGGGCCCTAAGCCATGGAGCGCTTTAAAGGTGGTGACCAACACCTTGAACTGCACTCGGAAGACCACTGGAAGCCAGTGCAGCTCACACAGGAGAAGTGTCACCCCAAAACCACAGATGATTTCCCCCAGCAGCTTCACATAAATGTTGAGGGGTGAGAGGACCGACCCTTGTGGCACTCCATACATAAGGCACCTTGAGATCGACCTCTGTCCCCCTGCCAACACAGACTGCGTCCGACCGGAGAGGAAAGAGGAGAACCATCACAACACTCCTAACCCCTCCAGCTGGTGCAGCATGATACCATGGTCGATGGTATCAAAAGCTGCTGAGAGATCCAATAGGACTAGGACAGCGGAGGAACATCTCCTATCCCGGGTCCTCCAGAGATCATCTACCAATGCGACCAATGCCATTTCTGTGCTGTACCCTGGCCTGCAGCCTGACTGGAATGGATCTAGATAGACAGCTTCATCCGGGTACCGGGGAAGTTGTTGCACCACCACACACTCAACAACCTTCACCACGAAGCGGAGGTTGGAGACTGGACGATAGTTCGCTAATATCGTCGGGTCCAGAGAGGTCTTCTTGAGGAGGGGCCTCACAACCGCCTCTTTAAGGGTGGAGGGGAGGAGACCCTCACTCAGAGAAGCGTTTATAATCCTCTGGAGCCAGCCTCATGTAACCTCCTGGGAGGCCGGCTCCAACCAGGAGGGACACGGGTCCAATAAACATGTGGCAGAGCTCAACCTATCCAGAATCCTGTCCACGTCCTCGGGAGCCACAGGGTCAAACTCCTCCCAGATAACACTCTCAAGACTCACCCTGGTCACCTCCTTCGGATCTACCCAATCAGAGTCCAAGCCTTCCTGAATCTGAGCAATTTTATCATGCAGGAATTGCGCAAAATCCTCAGCCTTCTCCTGCAAGGGGTCTTCCCGCACTCCCATATGAAGAAGGGAGTGTGTCACCCTAAACAGGGCAGCTGGGCAGTTCTCTGCAGATGCAATAAGAGTGGAAAAATAATTTGATTTTGCTGCTTTTATCGCCACCAGGTAGGTCTTAATATGAGATCTTACCAGTGTTTGGTCGGATTCGGAATGGCTGGCCCTCCAATCACTTTCCAGGTGTCTTTTCCGGCACTTCATCTCCCTCAGCTCCTCCAAAAACCAGGGAGCTAGTTGGGATCGGCACCGGGTCAGAGGCCGCAAAGGCACGACTCGGTCCAAAGCTCTAGTGGCCGCCTTTTCCCAGGCGGCCACCAGCTCTTCAGTCAAGTTGTGAGCCAGAGCCTCAAGGAATGGCCCAAGCTCCATCAGGAACCTATCAGGATCCATCAGGCGCCTAGGACAGAACCACCTAGGCGGTTCTGTCTCCCAGCGGTGGGGAGGAGCAGTTTGAAAGTCTAGTTGAAGGAGTGAATGATCTGACCATAACAGGGGTTTGATGACTAGATCCCCTAATTCCCAATCATTCAACCACTGACCAGAGACAAAAATCAGGTCCAGAGTGTGCCCCCCCCCCCGGTGTGAGTAGGGCCTTGAACTAACTGGATGTTGGCAGAAAACATCCATCCACTAGTAGTATGATGAAAACTACTTAATTTCACACCACATGGACAAGCTTAACTGTAGTTTCACCAGGGAAACTGTGAGCATCCTAGACAAAGCTAAAGCAAAAAATGCTAGAAAATTCCTGAAAGCTTGGCACTCAGATAAATTAGTCATCAACAGGCAAATACAGATTAAACCACATTTACATACCTTTAAAAAAAGACAATACAAAAGTGAAGAAGGAAATAAAAACTCTTTCCAAGCAATCAATACTGAAATAAAAAAAGATTGATTCCAGAATTAACGTCAGACAAGGCACAGTGGCTCAGTGGCTTAATGACACTGGAGATGGTCTCTGCTGCAGTGGTTCGACTATTAGCACTATGGTAAGGTGAGCTCCCATCACTTGCCTCAGCTTCTGTCCACCTAGAGGTTTAAAAGCATAGTCTATGTGAGTAGATAAATAGGTACTACTTGGTGGAGAGATGAGCTGGTGCTTTGTGCAGGTGTTCAGATTACTGCTGGCTTTGAACCTTCCTGGTTGCAATACCTGTTTGTGAGGTGGTTTCAGTGAAAGGAAGAGGGTTTTGGAGAATGCTGCAGAAAGAGCCACTTGTCTTTCTTTCTGGTGTGAAGCTAGCTCATCCTCCTGTAGCGCACCTTGGGAAGCATGTGAGCATGTACCACAATAAAGTTGGTAAAATGGCAGCCAAACTACTACTCTGCATTAGCATTTTAGTCTCCTCATTAGTATAACAATGCCATACATAATAATAATAACACCAGACAAACATATCAAGCTGCAAACAATATCCAGATCAAGGAACTACCAACACAGATAAACAATCAAGCGTATTCAAGGAATTACCAAGGAGAAAACCATATTTCCATTAATTCTGACGGGAGAACCTCCTGTATATAATTAGAGAGCAAATTCTTGTCCATTCTAGAATGGAAGATGTTACCTAGTTGAATAACAAAACATATTCAGGAAAACAACCAGGCTAAGAGAGTACCAAGGACTCCACAGTACTCCAGAACAGCTCCATTGCATTACAAATCATTAATTTCTTTATTTTTCTTTTCCTAGGTACTATTATATGAGAGTTGGAAGGAATACAATAGAAGATCTCTCTCTCTCTCTCTGTCTCTGTCTCTCTCTCTCTCTCTCTCTCTCTCTGTGTGTGTATGTGTGTGTGTGAGAGAGAGAGAGAGAGGGAGAGAGAGAGGAGGGAAGGTTGGAAAAAGGGCTTATTCTTGGATGTTTAAAAACTATAGCAACTTTCCTTTGTTTTATTCTGGTTTTATTTTAAAAAGTAGGAAAATAATCAAGGCTGAAAATAATTGTATATCTGAAACTGATCTCTTTGCATAGGTGAAAATGATCTCCCTTTATTTCCACTTAATGTAAATTATTAAAATATTTATAACTAATTCAAATTAGTTTTCCCTGATTTTATTTTTAATGCAGCCTTTCTTGATTTCTACATTAGATTATCTAATGGGCAATGTTGAAAAGGGAGTTTGCTCAAAATTACAACTTAATGATCTGTATCTAAAAATGCATGAAAAGGAGTTGCAAAAATAGAATAGTTGACTCCATCTATCTATCATGCCATAATAGAAGAATGTCCACATCTCAAATAATAAACTATTAGTGCAAAGCAATCCAGATAATATTTGAAAATGCCATCTTGGTAACTAACGCATTGTAAGCTGCCCTGAGTCTCCGGAGAAGGGCGGCATATAAATCAAATTAAAAAAAAAAAAAGTAGGAATAGGACCAAAAGGTAGAGATAGGACCAAAAAATAAAACCAACCTTTTTGGATATATCCATGAAATTACCGGGAGCCAAGTCTGACTTAAAGAAAACCAGACAGGTTATGTAACTGCAAAGATCAAGCACTTACAGTTTTCTTTCCAATGTCCTTAATGGTAATGGAGATACCCCTTTTGATAATTATTCTGTGCATACAACTCTCAGACCTTATGGGCAAAATATAACTTCATGTCACAAAAATGGCACATAGCAGGAAATGTTGAGCATGTTACCATTACGCTTATAAGACTAACTCAGTCATTGTATGTCTAGTATCTGGGGATAATAAAACAGAGTGTTTAACATGGGTCACCATGGGTAAAAGTACGACTTCATCTCGCTCTTTCCTCGCTCTAAGTGAATGATGTATCTTTCTTGAATAAAAGGAGCTGCTTTAATAGTCTTCTTTGTGCTCCCTGACAGAAATAGTCAGAGAAACATCCAGTCTATACTAAGCATATGCTCCAACTGCTGCATATATTGCCCATATTGCTAAGCAAATGCTCCAACTGCTGCATATATACTACATGTAGTAGTATGTTCTGCTACATACATCTGAGTTCATGTTGCTCAGATGTAAGTAGCAGAAAAGGCTGGTCATAGACTAGGTCCAACAAACTATTTCTCAACTTCTTAGGTTTACCATAATATTTAGAGAAAGATCTTCAAATCATTATATCTATGGATGTGTCCAATAATTTTAAATTATCCTGATAAAACAATAACTGTTCTAGTGGGAAAGAATAATCTAGTTCAATGAGCAGTTCAATCCAGAATTCCTTCCCCTCCTTCATATATGATTGTAATCTTTCTATATTTGAAAAACCTATTTGTAGTCCAAATCCTTCATAAGCCTAAAGAAAATTTCTTGGAGGTGGGGGAAGGATTCCGTTATCTAATTTAACAGGGCATACATTTTACTGTCAACTGAGGATCTTGCTAAGTCATATATATTGCAGGGATAACAAAAAGAAGTAACACTCCATCAATTGTTCATTCAGAGAAGCAAATGATTCAAAATAAGCTCTCCCTTACAAGGATAAGCTTATAAAAGCAATCCTATGAATGTCTATTCAAAAGGAAATCTAATTTATTCAGATATGCTTGTATAGAATGCAGTCTAAATCTTCAGCATTAACTTGCTACATAGCAAGGGGAATTTACCGCAATTGAGCGACAGATGTAAAATAAAATATTCAGAAGAAGAATACTGTTTGTAAAGGAGACTCACTTTTGAGATTCTTCTTTACTTCTGAATTAAAGAAACATATAATGCATTGGGATTAATTTTTATTGAAGAACTTTTTTTTTTACTTGGGATTAAGATTTCCTTACATATTGTTTGGGACATTTACACTTAGCTTCTTTCTGTAACTTTCTTGGCGCTATTTTGAAAGCAGCTGTTTATTTCTGTTGAACCTTTGCTCAGTTTCTATTTGGATCAGTGGTGGGTTTCAAAATTTTTTTACTACTGGTTATGTGGGCATGGCTTGGTGGGCATGGCAGGGGAAGGATACTGTAAAATCTCCATTCCCACCCCACTCCAGGGGAAGGATACTGTAAAATCCCCATTTCCTCCCAATCAGCTAGGACTCAGGAGGCAGAGAATAGATGGCAGCGGGGCCAGTCAGAGGTAGTATTTACTGGTTATCTGAATTACTCAAAATTTCTGTTATCAGTTCTCCAGAACTGGTCAGAACCTGCTGAAACCCACCTCTGATTTGGACATCCTATTTGATCACCCTTCCATGACAGAACAGAAACTTTATGCAAATTCAGCTCAAATATGTATTTAATTTAAGACACAGAATGTTAATTAGTATATGTTTGGGCCTTTAAGTAAGAGAAACAACCAGGAAAGATTCTTTTACATTCTCCCCTTACCTGACCCTAAAACCCAAATAGAGAATGTTTTTAAGTAAAACACCACACATGAGAAGTGGGAACAGAAATAGATGGTTGTACAACATTTGAACATTAATACAGATAGACATAATGTCATTGAAGATGTGCAACATTCATACACATCAACTGATTGCCTTTCCAAATTGGCACCATCACCATCCAAACATAAGGCAGAACAAATGTATAGGAATGTGAAACTCCTTGAGAAAGACTGAATATGATACCGTGTTTCCCTGAAAATAAGACCCTGTCTTATATTTTTCTGAATTCTGAAATAAGCACTTGGCCTTATCGCCATGCACTCAAAAGCCCGACTGGGCTTATTATCAAGGGATGTCTTATTTTGGGGAAAATACATACTCCTGAATTACCACTTCACCTCCCCAAAGCCAGGTGTACAATAAAGAGATCTCTCTGTACCATCACTAATGCCCCTTCCCCCCAATATTATGTCTGAGAGGAGGATTTGGGCAGAATTTTGCCATAAACCTTGAATCACTACTACGGTAAATATGCAAAGCTTACACTTTGCTGAATTTTTAGCCCTTAGCCCTTCCTGTGTCAGAGAAATTTCAAGGCTCAACAGAGATTTTCACACAGGTTTCTGCAAAAGTCAGAATGAACAATGTTCCCCTCCCCACTTCCAAAATAGAACACTTTTCTGAATGAGCCACGAAAAGCAAGTATCCTTGTCATCTCTAATTGGGATAATTGACTGCAAGAATATCATGCAGGTGATCAAATGTAGACCGTTTTCTAATCTGGGCTTCTGCAGAATATGATCTTGAAGAGATAATTTGAAGCAAGAGTTATTGTACGTATATTGTTTGTGTATTATATGTATATTGTATGTATAAGGAATGGTTAGGAAATATTACCATTTTTTTTTTAGTGAACCAAGGTGACTCATGCTTCCTGGATAACATGTAGATTTGAATGCTGTTATTCCCTTCCCCTTTACACTTCTTAACATTCTGTGCATATCTAGTTTCAAATGTTCAATAAAATGCACATCAGAATTCTTTTTTTTTTTAATTTATCAATTGGTTGGTTGGCTTTTTACATTGGCAATTATTAACACCACAATCTTTAAAAATTTAATTGAGATGGTTATAATAGGCCAATAGCAACAAAAAAGAAATATGTCGATTTGACCTCAACTCATGTGATATATAAGAAAGGGTTCCCTCCTGGTATTCAGATTCTAATTTTGTACAGTTTTAAAAGTACATGCTTTAATTCAAATGGCAATAAATGCAGACAGGGGAAAGCTTTCAGCACAGGTGTAAAAGGACCTTTTTGAATTCTCCCCAAGATCAAATGGATACTGGTTTTTCCACTAATTGGAGTTTCCAGAGTAGACTCAAAGCAACTCTTGTAAACAGTATATTAGACTTAAAGGATTATCATATCCTCTAAGTCAAGTAAGTAAAGATACCATTAGTGCATTGTCCAAAGCTTTAAAAATTATTGCTGACTGCTGTCTTAATTTAGGAAAATAAAGAAAGACCCATATCATCATGCCCCCCCAAGCTTAGTGTCAGATATTTGAATAAGTATAACTGCATCTAAAAGAAAGAATAGGCTACTTCTCTACATTTATGACCCTACATGATTAAGTCCATTTCTGTCTGCATTCAATGTAATATTATTCTCTTACTGAACCCTTGAAGGATATAGAACTCACATCTGAAAATGTTACATAGATTTCAGTGTCCTCGGTGTAGGAATAACATTCACCTTCATGTTTCCTGATGATTTCATACAGCAGTTTTATGTAGACATTGAACCATTTTATACACAAAATTGACTCCAAGGAACATTGCATTAAATCACTATTATAACACTCAAAACACTTTTTTTATTTTTATTGAAAAAGTTTTACAATACAGAAATTTTTCCATTTTCACCCCCCCTCCCCAATCCCCCTCCCCTACCCCTCCCATCCTCCCTCCCCAACCCCTTCCCTCCCTATCCCCCCCCTGACTTCCGCTACAAGTTAAAAAAAAACAAAATTTAGAACAAGGGAAAAAGAAAAAGATTATTAAATATTCAAATTCTAAATTAAACAAATTTCGAAAGAGGAAGAGAAAGAGAAAGAAGGAAAGAGGGGAAAAAAGTAAAAAACAAACAAACAAAAAACCAGACATTAATATATTTAAACAATATTATAATAAAAAAACCATTATAATTAAGAACACCATTATAATTCTATCCTAACTACACCCTTAACTAAAGAAAAAAACCCCAAAAACATAAAACATAAGAAATATATATGCATATGTAATTATAATCATACAGTTATATCATAAAGAAAATTATCTTTTATTTAATTCATTTCTCAGTCTCTATAATCCAAATTTCGATCTTCTCTTCAACTTGATTGATGTCAAATATATTTCCTCACATAAATCCGCTTCAATAATCTTCATCTTGCCGCTGCCCCCATCAACAAAGTAAAACATTTCTCCACACAACCCCCCGAGTGACTTTATATGAATAAAATCCAACCACGAAGATATCCACTCCTCTAGGAAAATTCATTCAAGCTAGCTTATACTATACCTAAAAATAAACTTTGCAGCCTTTCCAGCCTAAAAAAAAAAAAAAAGGGAAGAAAACCAGCCAAAAGCTGCATTCCCAGATGTTCCATTAAAATTATTTCAAATCCTGCCACCCTTTGCAATTCAATCCTTCGGGTTATAAGATATTTTCAAATTCTTAGTCTTCTCCTAGAAGATAAGTTCCACAAAAAGTATATAATTGGGTAACCAGTGATCGCTGCTAATTTTGCAGCAATCTATCAAAACTCAGGATATCATGTCCAATCCAGGATAAACTTCATAGTAAAAATTTTTATACTCCATTTTAATATATGAGTTTAAAGTTAATCCAACTTAGAGTGAACTTTTAACAAGTTGTTGTACTTTTTTTAAAAAATTTTTGTAATCCATTTTTTCCAAATCTTTCAATGCTTTCTGATTCAGTATCAAGCAATTCATGATGCTCTTTAAATTTATCACCTGTGGTTTCCAGTCGGATTTCTTCGTTGATTTCTGGTTCCTGTCGTTTAGCATCACCCCCCATGTCTTGAAGAGTATTGGACCTCTGCCGCTGGTCATCTCGAAGTAAAACTTTGTTTTTTGAATCTTCCTCCAGCAGTTCAAGGTCCTGTAATCCCCCAAGGGCACTGGGGTGTTCAGTTTTCTCATCCGAAAAATCCATAATAGAATCCTCTGGACAACCACCAAATTCTCCTTTTACTTTTAACACACTTTGATTTTCTTCTTTCTTTTCACATTTTATAAACTCTGTTTTTGATTTTTTATTCTTGAGATGTTTCGGTGCTCCCTTAAAAATATTTTGATAAAAATATTCTGCTTTTTCAATAGTATTCAAACAGTGTCTCACACCTTGATATCTGAAAATTATACCAATTGGAAAATCCCATCTAAATGGGATATTACTTCTCTTCAATTCCTTGACCAAAAA
The DNA here is from genome assembly GCA_030761175.1 of Masticophis lateralis. Taxonomy (NCBI): domain Eukaryota; kingdom Metazoa; phylum Chordata; class Lepidosauria; order Squamata; family Colubridae; genus Masticophis; species Masticophis lateralis. Next base: position 82,365,480 of record JAUDYJ010000003.1, on the reverse strand, counting down.
ATCAAAATCTTTCCTGTCCTTTAAAACCTTCGATGGTAACTCTTTGAAGACCCTGATTTGTGTGCCTGCTACCTGCACTCTATCAGAATAAGACTTTTGTAGAATATCATCTCTCAGTCTTTTATCAGTGAAGTAGACAACGACATCTCTAGGCAAATTCCTTTGTTTAGCCAAACGTGAGTCAACTCTGTAAACTTTCACTATAGAACCCAGAATTAATTCATCTTGTAACTTTAATAATTCTGCAAAGGCCTTTGCACAAGTTATCCTTAAGTTTTCTCTGTTATTTTCTTTTATCCCTCTCAGTCTAATTGCAGATTCCATAGTCTTAATTTGAAGCATAATAACATCATTCTGAATGTTATGGTTTTTGGCCTCTGCTTCCAGGAATTTCATTTGTAACTCTTGTATTTGAGATTCAAATTTACTACTCATCTCAATCATTTTCTTCCCCATTGCAGCCAGTGCTGTTGAAAAATCTGAGGCTACTTGAGCAATGATTTGATTTAATTGGTCATATTTCCCAGAAACCAGTTCCTCAAGATCCTTCGGTGAACCTTTTATCTTATCTACCACACTCTCTAAGGACCTTGTAATTAACTCTTTTAACTCCTGTTCTGTAAGTCTCTGCAAAGGAGACATTTCAACTTTATTCATCTGATTCAAAGGGGAGCCCCCCCTTCCTTTAGGTTTAGGCATCTTTACTTTTTTTTAAAAAAAGACCAAGAAAAAGAATCCTCCTTGCTTCGATAGAAAAAAGAAAAAAAAAGTAGAAAAAATCTGTTTAAATCAACCTCTATTCCTTTGGGTTCTTTGTCTGTAGCAAGATATTACTTTCAAAGTCTTTCAAAACTAAGCTCTGCACTCCATTTCCGCTGACACTTTCCTTTCAAGCAGAGCCTGTCGCCATTTTAAAAACTTTGAGTTTTCTTCCTCCCCTTCCCCCTTCCCCCCCATCCTCTTCCAAAAAAAATCCATTGAGAAAAAAATCCATACTTGCTTAAGTTTTCCTTTTTTCTTTTCCAGCTTGCTCCAAATGTCTTTTCAATCGTGGTGTTGCTCCCAGCGTCTGGCTCCGCTAATTAGATAATTAGCGGAGGATCCTCTCGGCGCGGAGCATACCCTGGGGGTATGGAGGGAGCCATCCTTCTGAGCCCTCCCCAGGACATGGAAAGTTCCTGGGGGGCTCAAAGAGGTTCAACCTCACCCCCAGAAGCTCTGCCTGTTCCTCCCATCGAGGAACAGGTTTTTTGAGCCGCCTGCCAGCTGTGAGGCGGCTCTAACGCGCCGAGAGAGCCGGCGGGCATGGAAAGCCCGCCGCCAACGAGGAAGGCGCCACCGGAAGTCCCAACACTCAAAACACTTTTTGAGAGGCATCTCTCTCCAAGCAACATCAATTGAGAGGCAGAAATAATGACAAGAAGTGCCTTATACTGCCAAATTATTACAGAATATTTTTTAAAAAAGGTAATATAATTGATAATTCCAAAAGATCAAAATGAATTCACCCTCTTATGGTCTTTGTTGATTGGAACAATGAATTCACCCTCTTATGGTCTTTGTTGATTGGAACAAGATCCTGTGACCAAACAACTGGAAAGGATTGGTATATATACTGACAGAAGAGAGATACAAGAAAATCATTCCTCATATACATGGAGTTTTATTTCAGATACTACAAAAATAGTAACTGTGGGTCAGCTTGTCAGAAAGGAGAGAAGGAAGGCGCCAAACATGATGACAGAAATGCCAAATGAACAGGCAGATTTCAGAAAGCATGGATAGAAAATGAGGTCAAAAAGCTAAATAATAAAAAAAAAAGCTAACATAAGATGAACAATAATTTATAAAGGGTATTTCTTTTGTTTTCTTGGCTGCAGTGAACTATTTGATTGTGTAGATCATACAAGGATGTGGAATTTATAAAGCTAACCTTAACCCTAATCTGAGTATTCTTTTGAGAATAAAGAGAATAAGATTAGTTCAGAATAGGGAAGGGAGTAACACAAGGATGCATACTGTTCTCATATTTGTTTAAATTGTTCAGTGAATGTACTATAAACATGACAGAACGAGTGGTGGTATTCAGCTGGTTCGGGCAAACTGGTAGCGGTGGCTGCAGGAGGCTCTGCCCACCTGCCTGGACAATATCATGCCCCGTTTTTGATGCTCTGCGTATGTGTGGAAGGTCCTGCGTGCGCTCACATTTCCGAACCGGTAGCGAAGGTAAGTGAATACCACCCCTGGACAGAACTAGAAATAATAACAGATAGAATAAAAATGCAAGTCAAAATACTAATATTTATGAAGATAATGCCACTTCGTTAGATAAAAGGAAACAAACCTTAAAATGCTCATTAATGTAAAAAAATAAAATAAAAATATCAGTTAATGAAAGATAATAAAGCTTGCAGAAAGTAAATAAGCCTGCATTCAGCTCTTAGTAAGAAAAGTTTGACATTATGGACATCTGTTCAAGAAGTTACTAAGAACTAGGCCTGATTTAATGGTACCTAACTATTAAAACACTAGCATTTGGTTAGAAAGTGGTGTATATTTTATAAAATAGTACTTAGAATGGGATATGTAATTTGCTGTCCAATATAAAGCTGAAAAGGTTTCAGGTATCCAACTGAAACACATTGCATTTTGTTTGAACTTTAAGATCTAGCAACAGGAGACAAGTGAAAAATAGGAGAAGAGACCTCATGCACTTAGAAAGGATGGGTGTCTTTTTGTTTTTATTACCAGAAATGAGGGCACACTTCTCTTATAGAAATAGTTACTCCTGTTTTTCTTCATTTGGACTGAATGGGAGTATTTCTATTGCTGCTATTATTTAACTGCACCAGTCCAAAACCTTTGCTGATCTATAAATCACTAGGGTTTTGATTGTGTAGGTTTCTAACCATACTGTCTGTTATTTCTTTACCATGTCTTTGCCTGTGTCATATACCCGTGATTTAATCCAGTAACTTCCTTATGGAATACAGGTATATGGCTCTTCACTGTAACTTAACAGTAGTTTAGCAGCTACATAAATAAGCCACCTGTGTTTTATATGGCGAGTGAATATTGTATTTATATGTCTGGATGTAAGGATTCTAAGCTCTTCCTGGTTATTTCTCATTTATGTTCTGAAGCAACTACAAATACAAAAAGCTATTTCTAAACTGAAATCATAGGCATCGATTTTGTTGTGTTGCCTTCCAGAAACGAGGAACATCTATTCTATTCAATTATACCCAATTATACTAGATGTTCCTATACATTAGGAACATCTAATATTTTGCAGAACGGTACTGGAATGAAAGACAACTCTGCTTGATTTGTCTGCAAATCTGGCATTGTGCCTGACTATTGAATGCATTCTCACAGCAAGCTATCCATGGTCCTGTTCATTTGTGCTTGGATCAGTTTGGAATGGGGAAAAAAAAATCTGGCAAATTTTATACAACTATTTAAAACCCATTTTCTCTTTGGTGTGCCAAGATACATGGCTTTCAATTTTTCATGCATTTATTTTTTAAAAACCCAAATGCCTACATTTTAATTTTTCAGACATGGAACCCTCAGTATACATCTCCTCCTCTTTCTCTTCCTCCTCTTCTTCTTACTGAGTTTATGTCATTGGTGGTAAATTTAAACTTTTTTTTTTAATCCATTCAGAAATTTTTCATGGCTTAACTGAATAACACAGTTGGAAGAGTCTTGGAGGCCTTCTAATTCAACCACCTACTCAAGCAAGAAACCCTATAACATTTCAGACAAATGGTTGTCCAATCTCCTCTTAAAAACCTTCAGTGGTAGTGCACCCACAGCTTCTGAAGGCAACTTGTTCCACTGATTATTTGTTCTCCATTTCACATATAATAAAAGAAGTCCAGAAAGTATTGAGCTGCAGAACATTAAATCTAAACACATTCAATGGTATTACTCTTTGCTTTTCCTCAAGATATAAAAATAGGTACATAATGCATGAAAACCCACATTCCTTTTTTTCCTCTCCATGCTTGCAGGCTCCACATTAAAACAAAGAAGTCTAGAACTTTATTTCAACAGTGCTATTGCTATCGGCAGATGGTGCTATTTCCTTTGCAAAGCTCAGTACTTCTATTAGAAATGGATTTTCCTTCTTTCTCTTAGCCAAAAATTCTGGGGAAAAAAATCTAGAAAAGAAAAGAAAAGAAAAGAAAAGAAAAGAAAAGAAAAGAAAAGAAAAGAAAAGAAAAGAAAAGAAAAGAAAAGAAAAGAAAAGAAAAGAAAAGAAAAGAGAAAAGAAAAGAAAAGAAAAGAAACTGAGATATTTATCTTTATTGCTTTGGTGGGGAAGGGGAAACACTATCACTTGCTATTAAGCCTGATGGCCTATATATTACCTCTAGTCTTGGTTTCAGTGTGCCTCTGAAGAGCAGTTGCTCAGGAACAAGAAAAGGTGGACCCAAAATACTTTACAAAATATATACAAATACATAAAGCACATTTCTTCACTTGGAACTTAATAGAGGCCTCAACCCTGAGCATTAAAAATTTAATTTCATGTTTTCTACTGTAATTTTAAATTCAGGTCCCATTCTTGGACTATCTGGGTATCTATGGGTTTAAGGAATATAGAGGCAGGATATGCATTCACTTCGGATAAAGACTGGAATATCAAATAAACACCAGCCAGTTTGGGTGTTCTACAGTTGTCTGTTCAGTGGGTGGCAAGCATACCCTTCAGCCTGATGAAATATAGGAATGGTCTGATCATTTTAAATGCTCAGATGTTTTATTTCAGTATACATTCACTTAATATAAAGAATTACAATGCTTACTTGAGCGTTTCAGAATAAATAAAAAAATCAACATGATTCTACTGATCAATAGAAATCCACCTTCATTTCACCTCCCTGTTTCTCCATTTGAAGCTTTTTAAATGACCCTTTTCTCTTTACAGAATTTATGCTGTAATATGCTATGGCACCAATATCTGAAATATACACAATTTATAACATTAAAAAAGTACATTGTTTGTACCCAATTATTTTTAGTACCACTTGTTTGGAAGACACACAATTGTATTTTGAAGAATGACTGTGAAATTAAACTTTCATTTACTTTAAAAAAAAAGAACTTTAATAAACATGCAAATAATATTTTAGTTAAGTAAGTCACCAGTGCTGGTACATTTCTTTATAATAATTATTTTCAGTTAATGAAGTCATTATAGACAACATTAACATGACAGTATAAGTGGAAGGAGATGCATGAAATATGGCAAAAAAAAAAAAAACACACACAAAAAACAAAAAACAGCACAATACCCACAAATCTTAAATTCCACTGCCTGGGTCTGAAAACAGAGGATATGCGGCCACAAGACCTGTTCTTACAATTATTTGGGAAAATCTACAAGAGCATCTTTTCAAATCTTGGCAGCCTCAGAATATGTTGGACTTCAAGACTTAAAACTCCCAACCTTCGTGCCATTGAGCTTTGTGGTTAGAAATTCAGGCCTAGGCCCAAGGTGTTCAGAGGTCACTACTTGGAAAAGAAGAGCCAAGAACTGAAAGGTTCTTCGGTGCTGATTATTTACTTTTGGACAGTGGAACAGCAGACGGTTAAAACTGGTCTCTTTTCACACAGCATAAAATCAAACAAAGCTTTAGATTTTAAAAGCTATGATTGCACCAGGATGACACCCCCACCCCTTTTTGATATTAGCAGATACTTTTAATGCTCGGTGGAAGCAATATCTCCCTGATAAATACGATACCTTGATAAATCGTACTTTCATGCCTTTTCACAAGAGACTGTCCTTCCTTTGAGATACAACAAGCCAAGAAAATTGGCTTGTACATATCACACCCTGGATGCAACCCTGGATGTGCAAAGGAAACAAGACAGCTCTTTTCTGCTCAAAATAGCCAATATTCAGGCCAGTAAGATAACTTAAACCACATTACATTATCCAAGCTGAGAAGGGCCTTAACACTGGCTCAATTTAATGCCCTTCAGATGGTTTGGTAGGCAGATAAGAAAAAAATCTATTTTACTAAAATTATTTATACTTATGATGAAAGGGAAAATCACTTATTTACTTTTCTTTTCTTTTTTGTTGCTATAGTCTTACTTTTCTTTATTTTCTCTTTCTTTTCTGCACTTTCAATTTGTTATTCTTTTAGATTGTATTCAATGTTAATATTGTAATCTTTAGTAAAATTATAGAAACTCATGCATACATGCCTGCCTGCCTGCCTGCCTATATACATGCATATGCATTCCATTTGTTGGGCGAGGATGTTCGATATACTATTCAGATATTTTCCATGAACACACTAAATACTATATGTGAAGAGTAACTACATCTTTGATTCATGCTTAAAGATTGTCAGAGAATAGATACTATGTTCAGCAAATAGATGAATATTTCAAAGACTTTATTTGAAAATTGGAATGCTAGGAATTAAATAGGATTTTAAATTACTCTTATTAAAAATAAAAGTGAAAATGGACTCTTTGACTGGGATTATCCTCTTAGCCCTTTTAATTTCTGTATTATTATTATTATTATTTTTTAAAAAAGTAAATAAACAAGAAAGCATTAGAAGAGCCTATAGGTACTTTTCTTCCACATGCACATAACTTAGCTGGGCACAAAATTGCTGGTTGGCAGTTCTATTGGTGCATCTAATTAGAAATGGCTACATTTTTTTAAAAAAAAATGCTATTAAGAAAGAATTCAAAAGAAGACATCATTCTAATTCCCAAGACTGAAAGCTAAGGCAGGCAGAATTAAAGGATCAATTTATTGTATTGTATCTCCTACTTGTGCTTTTCTTCAATGAACTATTCATAACAGAGCCAAGCATTATTTTTTCTTGGAATTTACATGACAACTAATAGAAGCAGATTATTACAAAAATAGAAATAGAGAGAAATGAAACATACTGAAATATTATATTGTCACAGGACGACCATACTGACATATCATGGTTTAAGCGAATGTTTTGTTTCCATCCTCCTTCACCATTTCATACTCTAATTCATTTGAATGCATTATTTTGTCATTTTCTGTTTTCACCTCTTGAAACTTAACATAACCAATTGTCCTATGCTATCATTTGAACTGTGTGATCCTCAGCAGAACCCATGTACTTTTACAACTAAGCCTGGTTACTCTTTGCATCACCATCACAGTCTAATTTCCAAACATTGCTGATCAAAGTACAACAACTTACGTTTTTTAATGTTCTCGACTCAATTTCAAGAAAAGGAATATAATTTATGGAGTAACTCATGCCTTGATCACCTCCCATCTGGATTACTACAATGCATGCTACATAGGGCTACTATTGAAGACCACCTGAAAACTTCAATTGGTCCATAATGTAGAAGTGTGCAAAATAATGGGGGGGCGGGGTAAGGTTTGCCCATGCAGAGCATAAGCTCTACTGGCTTCTAGTTTCTTTCCGGATAAAATTCAAGGTATTGGTCATCACTTTTAAAGCCTTATATAGAGTAGAGTAGAGTAGAGTAGAGTAGAGTAGAGTAGAGTAGAGTAGAGTAGAGTACTCTACTCAACCAGCCACCTGCTCAAGCAGGAGAAGCTACACCACTTCAGACAATTTACCATCTAATCTCCTCTTAAAAAACATTCAGTGATGGAGCGCCCAATAGCATAGCATAGGGCCAGACTAAAAGCAGGAAGACATTTCCCCAAAGAGATCTACCCTCCTATCAAGTCAGATGGGGTGGGCTGCCAAATATTGCAATGTAATGGGAACTAGGAAGAGTGGTTTTTTGTTTTTGTTTTTTTTTTTTCTGTGGCAGTTCTCACCCTATGGAACATTTTACTCCTTGAAGTTTGGTAGGCCTCCTTCCTTTTAGATTTCCATATAGTCTTAAAGACTTGGGTCTTTAGTTAGATGATGGTATGTTAACAGGGATTGACACCAGGTTTTTGTTGTTTTTAATGTTTTACATTTTAATGTTTTACATTTTAAATTTTTGAGAGACACACTAAGTTTTAATAAAATATTAAAATGTTTAAATTGAATACATAAATCACTCATGTTTTGAATATTCTAAACTGATCGGGAAAGGCAGTTGAAAATACTGAAATGTATCTATGAAATGGCTTATATAAATGTTAAACTGTTGTGTACATTTGTTTTTACTTTGGGTATATTCCACTAATTCTGGTAGCAATGGTATCTGCCATATTCAATATCATTACAATTTTTTGATGTACAAAATCTCACCGATAATGTCTAATGTTAACATTAAAAAAGAAAACAAAAGGTACAATATTCATGAATATTCCATAGTATTTTTCCTCTATTTTTCCCAAAATAAACTATGAAGTGAACTCATAGATTCATCCTGCTATGAAATATCTGAAGAATTTAAATGATATCAAAATAACATTTCTCATATGGGGTCCAAATATACATTAGATTAAATTGAACTCTGACTTGATCGAGCTGAGTAGATAAATATAGTGTTTGCTAATCTATCCAGATTCAACATGGAACATTTTGTTGCTGTATACTTTAATACTATACTGAAATTACAGGCTTATATTTCCCAACTTTTGATACCCATACCTAATTGGTTGTAAGAGTTTATGAAATTCTTACTTATCAAATCAATATGTAAAGTACTTCTTATTGTAGTTCTCCAAATTCTGTGATGCAAATCTCTGAATAATATAGCCGTTTAGATAGGATATACTAGCAACAATTCCACACAGGAATGCAAATGGAAATTATTCCAAAATGTTCAGACAATTTTATTGGAGAAATTTGAATGTAAAGTATGCACAAAATAGGCAAATATGCATACAACCTACTTGGAAAAAGACATGGACTTTAAAAGATGGAATAACTGAAGATAGAAAAATCAGAACAGAAGAAACTGAAACTGACAAATTCATCTATGGAAGATCTAAATCTTTTTTTTTTTTTAATCTAAAAAACAAAACAGGAAGAACAAAATCCTGAGTTACAATTCTTAGCGGAAACTAGTTTCTGTTTGCAGCTTAAAAGTTACATTACATTTTTTTTAAAAAAAGATTCTGCGGAAGCATGTACTGATATTAACTGTTGCAAAAACATTTTATTATGCATTTTTATACCTGTCACCCTCATTATTATAAGACAAAAGGAAGAAAAGTGACTTGAGTTTCTGGCTGCCTGTACAGTCATTTACTTCATACCACAGAAGCTTTCTTCAATGAATGAGATATGTCAGATTGAATATATTGCAGCAAGTGCAAGAGCTCAGGGGGAAAAAACAGGAAATTTAGTGTCAGGAATGGAAACGGGAGGAATCACTCACATGGGAAAAAGGCTGACCCATTTCCAGTCATCATTTAAAGCAATCACTCAGAAGAATATGCCAAAACATGAAAAGAAATTGGCAACAATGCATTTTAAATTGGTTAGCTTGGTACAGCATGCTAACTAAAGATAGCATGCAGCATATACGTGGATTGATTTAATCATTTTATTCCCACTTAACAGGGATCTGATGCATTTTCACTCAGAGACAGTTCTGTTTCCTGACAGATAGAACCAAGCAAGTGGCTACTTAAAACCCCAGTTGCAACTATAGGACATTTCTGCTGTCATTGTAAAAAGCAGTAACATGGCGTGCACTGAAAGCTCTGCTCCTTTCCTATTGCATGAGACACACATTCACACACATTGTGACTCAATGATGGTATTTTCATCAAACTCCCCTTCCCCTCTGTACAAACTGAATGAAAGAATCTGGAGCCCAGCTATTTATATGCCTCACCCAGTGGTGGGTTTCTACCGATTTGTCCCGGTTTGCCCCGGTTTGGGCAAACCGGTAGTAGCAGCGGTGGGAGGCTCCACCCACCTGCCTGGACATCTCTGTGCATGCTCAGAAGCATCACATACATGCATGAGCACACCTGTGCCTGCGAGCTAACCGATAGCAACCAAAATTGAAAACCACTACTTGTCTCACCATGCCAAAGTTGGAATAAACTTTAAGAGTTTGGGATTGCAAAAAAGACACTTGAATAAGACTAGGACATTTCTTCTTTATTCCACACCATGTATGATAATCAGTCAGATGATCAGCATGAGTAAAACATAATCACAGAGTGTGAAAGAGAGAGGGGGAAAAACAGATAATATTAACAGCTAGAGTATCATACTCCATATCGTCATCCATATCTGAGATAATTATTTGCTTTTCAACTCTCACCAGGTTCAAGGCATTTAATATATAAAAGCAGTTCATTCCCATACACATAAAAAGAATTAAAAGCAAACCAAGATTTTAAAGTATTTTTAAAATATCACATTATTCACTTAAATCAATATTTATAATGTGTGTTATCTCTGCTTTCTTCTGAAAACTAGGATGAAATCCAACATGTTTTGTTGTTATAAAAAAGAAGAATAAGCAACAGAAGCATTCCTTGTTCTCATATAATCCTCCCTCTTTGTCCTCAGTTTTATAGCAATTATGATTGCCCTTATACCACTCTTTTTAATTTATATAAGTAAAGGTTCCCCTCGCACATATGTGCTAGTCATTCCCGACTATAGGGGATAGTGCTCATATCCGTTTCAAAGCCAAAGAGCCAGCGCTGTCTGAAGACATTTCCGTGGTCACGTGGCCAGCATGACCAAATGCCAAAGGTGCATGGAACACTGTTACCTTCCCACCAAAAGTGGTCCCCATTTTTCTACTTGCATTTTTTAAACTGCTTTCGAACTGCTAGGTTGGCAGAAGCTGGGACAAGTAATGGGAGCTCACCTCGTTACGGGGCACTAGGGATTTGAACTGCTTAACTACCAATCTTTTGATTGACAAGCTCAGAGTCTTAGCCATTGAGCCACTGCGCCCCTTTTTAATTTATATACCTACCTCTAATTTTGTTTCTGGTTTTAGGATCTACATTAGTTTTCCTCTATGAGGAAAACTATGCTTCCTATGCTTCCTATGCTAGGAAAAGAGAAAAATGATAATTACAAATAAGGCATAAATTGCAATGTTAAGAAGAAAATAGTTTTACCCAGAGAGTTTGGACAGCATCCAGTATGTAGTATTTCTTACTACTTTGAAGTCTGTAATAAATTTATATTAGTGATTTGTCACCCTGAACTAAGAAATGTTATTCAGTTTTATCAATGTATGTTCAGAAACATTCTTCAAACCCAACTTAAGCTAGATACTGAAAACATAAATAGATAGGAACAAGTAAAAAGAGCTATCAGAGATGGGGAAAATCCCCCCCCCCAAAAAAAAGGATAGAGATCTTGTTGCTCTATCCCTGTGATGGCGAACCTATGGCACAGGTGCCACAAGTGCCATGCGGAGCTGTATCTGTGGGCATGCAAGCATTGCCCTACTCAGCTCCAGTGTGCATATGCATGCCGGCTAGCTAATTTTTGGGCCTTCCAGGCCCACCTGAAGTCAGGAAATGGTCTGTTTCCGGCCTCTGGAGGGCCTCCCGGGTGGGGGAGGGAAGGCCATTTTTGCCCTCCTCAGGCTCCAAGAAAGCCTCTGGAGTCTGGGGAGGGCGGAAAACAAGCCTATCGGGCCCACCGTGCCATCACGTGCCAAAAGTGGGGTAGCGCGGGGGGGGGGGGGCTCATGCGTGCATGTACGGGGCTGGGACATATTGAATTATGGGTATGGGCACAGGTATGCACGACCGCCCTGGAAAATCCCCACTTTTGGCATGCAACAGCAAAAAGGTTAGCCATCACTGTTCTATCCTGTGTGCTTACATTCACTGTTGTTTTAAGTGTGTAAAGAATGGCAGTTGTTACTACTTTCTTTTGGAGAATTCTTATTCAATCAAACAGGCTAAGGATTTGGAAAGCAAAAGTCTCAGAGCTACTGATATCATAGTAGTGATGGCTCTTTGTACAAAGAGAAAGCAATGGATAATGAGTGTCCTGTTCCACACTTATGAAGAACAGCCTTTGATTAAATTTGTCCCAGCTCTCTTTCCATGTTTATAATCCTCTCTAAATTGTCTGACATAATTGTCCTGTTGTTTTTCTGTCTACTCAGGTTCCCATCATCATCCCTTTGGCAAGCTTGTATGATGCATTTTCCGGTATGTCTAGATTGCTTAGAAATATTTATCATAGTATCTAGTTTGCATAAGGCTAGATGAGTGGAAAGCAAGGTAGATCTGCTCTCACTCTAAAACATCTGAATCATATTACAGTCTAGATTCCTTGGGGTTTGATGAAAGCAAAGGTTTCAGGCCTTAATCCTTGAGCCACTGACTTCTATCACAAGGAATTCAGGAGGTGGACAAAGTGGTCCTTCCTCTTTCACCTGATAATTCCTTTTCCAGATGAAAGGCTGCAGGTTACACAGTCAATTATATTCCCTGCCTTTCAGATTATTGACAGTAACCTCTCCTTGCCCATTTCAGCAAGGTTTGACAGCCAATACTGCTCATGTGACATTGGCTAGGGAAGATTGACCTACATCTGTCAATCAAGTCCAGTATATTGTACTAATACTATGCCATAATGGCAATGCAGCATGACAAGGTCATCATCACAATTTTGGTACACAACGAAGGGAAGACAGAAAAATCAATATCTGATTTCAGTAAGTTTCAGCACAACTCAAACTATTTTGTGTTGGACCAAGTGCCCTCAGCTCCTGTCAAAGTTACAAAATAAACAGCCATTTTTCTCACAATGAAATTAAAGAAGAGTATACATGAAAATAAAGTTGCTGAAATATAGAATTGCGTTCAAAGTCTTCAAGAAGTGACTGTGAAGTTGAAAGCTTTGCAAGTTGATAGTGACTTTCCAAACAAATTTTTTTTCATCCACACTATTGACAAGCATATTTCAGCATGTGCATTTTAAAAAAAGTGGGAGTCAGACCAAAGTAGTTTCCCAAAGATAGTAATTTAATTTTAAAAGTTTCAGATGGGAAGGGATGTTTTGTCAAGGAAAAAAAATAATGGTTCAGAATACATAGCAAAGTATATTTATTTCTTCAGAAATTGTTCACTACCCAATTCAAACTTCAAAACTACCTTAAAAAGCCAGGTATGGTGATGAATAAAGTCTAATAAAGTTACAGCAACGATGGGGTAAAGATTTATGACAGCAGGAAGACACTGTAATAGGACACTTGACAGAGCCTCAGATATTATGAATCAGTAATACTCCTCTTGATTGGAGTGGAAGTACAGCATAAAACATAAAGTCCATCATCATATCCAGTTTATGAATTACAGTATATTAAACTTGAACAACTCATGAACCAATAAACTGAATACTTTATCTCACCTATAACTATTTATCACAAATTTCATATACTTTCTGCTTTTGGTGCCAGTCTACATCTTCATGAATAGCTTGATTGTTGAACACTTAGAAGCTTAGAATTCATGGTTTATGGGATACATTTAGTCAATAATGTAATATTTTATATAGATAAATTAGAAGCCAATAATTGATCAACTGCTTCATCATTGCCATTTCTACAGTTATAAATTATAGCTTCCATATTCTTTAAACATTGTTCTAAACTCTAAACCCATTTACAATATGGGTAAATTGACTATATTCTATTGTAGAGAGGATTTTGACAGAAGTGAACTACCATTTAGGGAAATTAGACTTGACAAGCTGTAGTTGTCTTACAAACTTTGTCACCCTGCCATTTTGCCTCTGCTACGGAGAACTTTTTCAGTCACAAACCATTAGGTCAAATCTGATCTACCCTGACCACCTTTGATTTAATAAAGTTCACATTGAACATGATACGAGAGCAACTAAATGGTAAAGTGTTGTTTTTGAACTGGAGGACTGAATCACAACATCATCTACAGTATTGTCAGTCACATTAGTTGAGCTCCACCCTAACCAGGGGTGAAATCCAACAGGTTCTGGAGAACCAGTAGCGGAAATTTTGAGTAGTTCAGAGAACTGGCAAATACCACCTCTGGCTGGCCCCAGAGTGGGGAGGGGAATGGGAATTTTGCAGTATCCTTCCCCTGGAGTGGGGTGGGAATGGAAATTTTGCAGTATCCTTCCTCTGCCATGCCAACCAAGCCACGCCCACAGAACCGGTAATAATAAAAAAAGGATTTTGCCACTGACGCTAACCCTAAGCTAACCATTTCATTTCCATTTTCTCTAAGTCAATGTACAAATAAATAGGCCGCTTTCCAAAATATCCATCTAATTCTTAATCCTTATCCATAAAAACCAGTTATGTGACCTTGGCTGTCACTGTCTCCTGGGTATGTTAACTGTCCTGAGTTAGGGGTACTTGGGGTTCCCTGAGTTTAGTTGTTTTCTTGAGGATACTTCATTACCCAAAGGAGATAACTTCATCAGTCTAGATGATTCTACTAGCACTGATCAAGTTACCTAGTCTGGATAATGAAATGTCTCCAAGGAAAAAACCAACCTCAGAAAGCACCAAGGACCCTTCATTTCAATCCTGAGCTATAAATCTTCTCTTTTATCGGTGCCCTGGGTTTTTGTAAAGAAACAATAAAGGTAACACTCAAGTAAATAAATAAATGAAATAAAATTCTTCAGTACAAAACACGTAACAGAGAATTCAGAGTGGGCCTAAATACAGTTGCAGCAGAAATTATAAGTTAGGGAACAAACTGTTACCTAGTAATTAGAAGTTTATTGCATTTTAAAGCATGAATTCTGAAACCATTTCCTCAAATTTCATTATTACAGATTTTCCCCTAATAAAATGTATTTTTAGCATGCATCGTGTGACCCTGATAATTAGAGGATCCTTGCAGTAAACAAATCACCTTCTTTCCAGATATATTATTACAATATTTTTCCAGCACCAGATGGCCAAGATTTAACATCTTATCATCATAAACATATTTTTTCAACTTGACTGGGTAAGGTTTATTTTTTTTAAAAAAAAAACCCACATAGAAGAGAATATTCCTTCTGCTGCCTAAGCAACAGCAGCTGGATGAGCAGCAAGATCATTTATTATCTGAGCAGTAAGGTGTTTTGTCTCACTGGATTATGTTCAGTGATTATTATTGGTTGAGGACTAAGAACTTGTGAACAGAGGATTTTTTGATCACTACATGTGAGAGTTATGACAGAGCATCTGCTGACAACTTTCTGGTTGGCTTGTAGCCATAAGGGACTGCAGTGTAGAAATCACCAGGGGAGAAAGGATGATTCTGAAGTTACTGAACCAAAGCAGGAATAAGAAAGTTGGTTAGTTCAAGCTACACTTTCTTCAGTATCTTTCATAGAATCATACAGTATTTTGGAAATCACAGGTATCTTTTTGCTATTTCTTTTGAAGAGAAGGCTCAACACTGAGCAATAGGCACCTTCAAAAGCACAATAATTATATGAAGCTAATATCTCCAATATGACATTCCAGCAGTCTTTTTCCAAGAGTTCAAGTATGTTTTTCAGGTTTCCTTGATATTATAAAAAACACATTTCAAAAGAGGAAATAAAAACCCCCATCATATCTGGATGTACATGTATTTCTTTTTTTTTTTCAGGTTTATCTTGTCTGCTGAAATGTATAGCCTATTTATAAGAACATTAACAATATAATATTTCAAATTTCAATATAGTCACAATCAAAAGAAGCTTTCAATGCCTGGCAAGCATCACCCTCTTCCGAAAGTTTGAATTTAGTCATTAATCAGCTTATTTACCACTTCTTCTTTTTTTAACAAAAAAGTTTTATTTTTTATTCAAACATCCAAACAATACAAAATCAGTTATTATACACCCAACCCCCCACCTTCCCACATCCCCCCCCCCCCGACTTCCCAAAGCAAGAACAGGATATAAGATTTAACAAACATAAGCTAAAATAAGCTAACTACTACAAAAAAACTCACTTATACTCCTTAACTCCCCTTTTTTTTAAAAAAAAATTATACTTCAACCTCCCTTTAATAGATTCACTTATAACATTTCACATTTGTAAAAGAAAAAAAACCTATAATTTTAATTTAAACATTTTAAAATCTCTTAATACATTAACAATACATTCTTTCAAAACTTTCAAAAAGTTGTCCATTAAATTTTAAGTTAATCACCTTTAAACTTCAATACTTTAAAACTACAATAAAGTTCAAAAAGTTATCCAACTTTAGTTAAACCTTTTCATTCTCTTATCACTTTTAAATTAGCCAACTCAAAACTTCAATACTTTAAAGCTACAATAAAGTTCAAAAAGTTATCCAACTTTAGTTAAACCTCCTTAAGTGAAATCTAAAACTAAATATAATGAAACACTTTCCTTATTTCTTTATCTTAAAATAAGCTTGAAAAATACTAATTTCAATAAGTAAATTTATTATAAAAGTCCTCCCTAAAAAGAAAAAAAATAATCTGCTAGTCTTTCTTAATATAACTTTCCAGAACAAGACGAATCATATCCCAAAATACAGGTATTATAATTCATTTTCATTATTACTTATCCTCCCCAACAAGGAGGATTGTAATTTTTCCATCTCCATTTTTTCCTAACTTTTTTGCGAACCTTTCAGTCTTGTTCCTCCACCTCCTTTTATTTTTGCAGATTTTTGATTTTTCAACTGAAATTCTCTTCACAAAGTAGTCCCCTTCAATAAGCACACTTGTTTGACTAGAGTTGAAAGTCCATTTTTGTAAAAAAATTGTAAAATTCCATTTCGAAATTTCCTTCTTATATTGGAGATCCCAATACCTCCTGACAATTTTCCATTTATCTGTATCAAAGCCTCTGGAGAGATCTCTCTTAGTATGTCCTGGTTAAACTTCTTCAAGTCTCTTAGCCTTTCCTTCTTAGTTTGAAGAGCATCCACTCCATTTTCCACAGTCACTTTAAACTGGATTGTTTCTCCCAGCTCTTCATTCAACAACTCATTATTATTTAGCTTCTGAAATAACAATACAATATCTTCCCTAGTATCTTTGTTAAAAATTTGAGTAACGCTCAAAACGCTCTTCCAATCTTTCCAATAACAAAGAAACAGTTAATACTAACTTTTCTTCCAGACAATCTACAGTCAGTATTTGTGTATCTGCTGTTGTTTGTAGCGGTAGGCATTCAGCACTTTCAAAAGAACCAGCCATTTTTTTCCCTCCAGTAAAACTTTCACTTTAAACTTTTGCAGTTACTAAATCAATTGTTTAAATTCTTAAATAGTTTAATTTCTTCCAGTCAAAGTCTTTTTAGTAATGATGATAGCATTAACAAGCGTTAACAAGCATTAATCACTTTCACTCTCATTTCCGTTTCCCAGACCCTTAAGCAAGCCAGCGCCATTTTCTTTCTGCTTTCTCCCATTTCAAATCAAGGAGGAGGTAATACTCTATGGAGTTAAAGATAAATACTTGCAATTGTAATTTCTCCTGTATTTGCTCTGCCTGCATTAAAGTCCAGCCTTTTTGCCAAAGTATTTTCTTGCAGGGATGGCCGCGGCATCTTATTCTGCTTGAAGCAGAAACTTCCTGGATCCAGAGCTTTCTGCCAGGTGGTTGAGGAGCTCTCGCCCTCTGCACCCCTGGATTATTCCTGGGGGGGTCTCAGGGAGCTCTACCCACACCTGGCTGCTCTTTTCCCTCCCTTTTTCCCAGGGGGGAAATTTCCAAGCCGCTAGACAGCTGGTTTTCGCTGTTCTATCAGCTTTACAGAATCACGGGGGTTAGCGCTCCCAAAGGAGCTGCCACTGACACCTACGGTGCTACCGGAAGCTCAGCTTATTTACTTCTTGAACAATGTAGTTATTACTTACTACTTTTTTTCCAATAACAACTTAATTCCAGTAACTGCATGGAGGAAATATATGTTATGGCACACTGGGGGAGTTGGCAGTAAAGGAATCCAACGGAAATATACAATTGTTTTCATTTGGAAATCAGCCACCCTCTCCTCTGTCTCAGGAAGAACAAAGCCCTCTAACTGAAGAAGTTAGAATTGAAACAAAGAATAGCTGAGCATCTATAACAAAACAAAAACATCAAAATAAGGCTGCCTGCATTGAAGCTTGTTCTAAAGAAATAGCTAGCACAAGTGTTAAAAGATGCAAAAACTGCAATATCAAGTATAAGCACTAATTCACTGCAAGAAACAAACTAAATAATGTACAGCACAGCTGCAGCTAAAACTGAATATCTGGGATGCAAAATCAACAGAGAAAGGGAAAAAAAACAGTGCATCCCAAAAATGGAAGATTAGACAGGAAAATAAGATCAGCAAGTTGAGATCAGATGCAAGCAAGCTAGAACAGATGAAAGAAAAGCTGAAGAACAAGAAGACAAAACAAAACACACAAAACAAAGAAAAAACAAAAAACAAAACCCTAATCAAGAAATACTACTTAACAAAATGCAAAAAGATAGACCTACAAATAGAAATAGAACAACCATGGCAAAGGCAAGCAAGGGTAGTACCAATAGTAATAGGTACCTTGGGTGCAATCCCAAACTAACTGGAGCACCACTTGAACACTATTGGCATTGACAAATTTTTCATCAGTCAATTGCAAAAGGCAGCTTTACTGAGAACAGCTTCCATCCTGTGATGATGATATCTATAACATGATCAGATATTCACATCTGCCTATCCCAGGTCCTTGGTAAGGACTCGATAGGTAGACAAAAATGCCAAACCAGTCTGAACATCTCGCTGACTGTGCAATAAACAACAACAATAATAATGCCTATATATTCAGATGTTACCTTAACAGCTCTTAGGTCTTCGGTTAGGACTTGAACTGTTAAGGTTTTAACAGTCCCAGACTGTGAATCAAATTGAAGATTAAATCATCATCATCATCATCATCATCATCATCATCATCATCATCATCTGATTTTGCAAAAAGCCATCTTACTCGGAACTGTCTATTAACTCAAGTGTTACCTTAACAGCCCTTAGATTCTTGGTTAGGACATGAACTGTTGTTGTTAATGTTATTGTTATTAATCATTGCACAGTCAGACAGATGTTCAGACTGGGTTTGGCATTTTTGTCTACCTATTGAGTTCTTACCAAGGACCTGGGATAGGCAAATCTGGATGTTTGATCATGTTACAGATTATATCCTCCCCCACTCTCCTCCTCCTCCTCCTCCTCCTCCTCCTCATTATTATTATTATACAATCTAGAAAGATCTGACCTTGATCTTAAACATGTTTGTCTTTTTCCAAGTCAGTGACTTCTCTTTATTTTTGTTCATTCATCAGTTCCCTAATGAGCAAATTAGGGAACCTTTCTTCAGATTGTGTATTACCTCCTTCACCAATGTTTCTATATCTAGAATTAAAATCATTAATCAAGTTTGGTTTGCTAATTCCTTTGCTCAGCTTCCTTGATTTTCTTCTATAATAGCTATTTCTCCTACTTACTCTTTCTTTTTTTTTCTTTTTTCCTCCAAGGTTGATGATTTCTAGATGGATTCCTGCAATCCACCTGCATTTGGTCTTAGAAATCAGCCAGCCCTGTTGCACAGCCAGGACACTGCATTCTTCTCAGTTACTATATAAATAATATGCTCTATTCCCAGGGAAGGAATGGGGGGGAGGGGGAAGCATTTTAAAACAAAATAGCCAGGAAATGTGCAAAATATCCATTATAATCTATTTAAATCTCAGCTTGGTCTCATTACCTCCAATGTCTTTATGACAGCTGAATGACTGGGTTATTATTGCTAGTCATAAAACAAGACAGGCTGGATGAAGGCAGCATCCTTTGCCTACTTTTTGATGTGAGAAATATAAATAGATCCTTGTGAAAGAGGAGAAAACTCAGCAGCTGGAAAGGAAAAACGATGCTTATAACCACTCAAACAGTAACCAGAAAAAAAGCAATTTTTATAAAATATAGTTAATGTTTACAAGTATTTGGGTGGCTAAAAAGAGCCAAGGACTTTAAAATCTGAGCAGATACTCATATATTAGTAATTCTCCACATGGGTTGCTTAAATGACATTAAAATGAATGCCATTAGACCTATTTTCTTATAAGTACAGGTATTCTTTGACTTACAACAATTCATTTAGCAATGGTTGAAACAAAAACCTGAAAAAAAAACCTATTGAAAAAAAATATGGCAGTTTTTCACACTTAGGACCATTGCAGCAGCCCCATGAAATATAACCTAATACGTATATATGCTAAACATAACCTTAAAATTTGGTCAGTGGATCATTTTTACATAATAAGCAGGGGTGAAATTCAGCAGGTTCTGACAGGTTCTGGAGAATTTGTAGCAGAAATTTTGAGTAGTTCAGAGAACCGGCAAATACCACCTCTAGCTAGCCCCAGAGTGGGCTGGGAATGGAGATTTTGCAATATGGGGATGGGGAATGGGGATTTTACAGTATTCTTCCCCTGGAGTGGGGAGGGAATGGAGATTTTGCAGTATCCATCCCCCAGATTGGGTGAGAATGGAAATTTTGCAATATCCTTCCCCTGCCATGCCCACCAAGCCATGCCCACCAAGCCATGCCCACCAAGTCAAGCCACGCCCACAGAACCAGTAGTAAAAAGTTTTGAATTCCACCACTGATCCAAACCATTGCTAGACCAACTATGGCAAAAAAGATTGCAAAATGAGACACAACTCACTTAACAACTGTCTGACTTAGCAGTGGGAATTTTGGGCTCAATTGTGGCCATAAATCAAGAATTACCTTTTTGTTCAGAAATGCAGAATCAACTGATGTTTATCTGTCTTCTGTGGAAGATATCTCAAAGTAATGGCACTTGGAACTTTTATCTGAAAGAACTGCAAATTTGAACATATTTGCATGTGATTAAACCTACATGAGAGTAGGAGTTAAAAATCTTTATGTGTATATAGATGGAAAAAGAAATGGCTCTATATGTGGGTTCTTAATGTCATCATTTGTGGAAAATATTTCATGATGCACTGTAAATTTGTGATGGATTATATGAGAGAAGAGTAGCTGTAGTAGTGCTGATTTAGTTTTAATGCCTTCACTCTGCAGAACAACACTTTGTGCTGAGCTTATTATATACTGTCTCTCTCCCGATAGTCTATTAGATCTTATTTCTGTAACATCAAGGGGGAAAATAATCTGCATAACGTATGCACTAAAAAAAAGAAGCATGTGGAAACATTCAGGAAGCAAAAAGAAATGAAGCTGTACAGTATCTAAATGAACATGGCACATAGAAAGAAATGTTTTCAGGATCCAATCTGGATTGGTCACCATAACCAAAAGTTTAGTCTTCTGAGCTTTCAGCTCATGCTGGAGCCCATCCTCAACCCATTCCTGAGGCAGGGCTCTAGCATGAATCCAAAAGTTCAGAAGACTAAATCTCTGGTACCAGTGACTGACCCAGATTAGATCCTGCAACATGATCCTCGGATACATATATTTGCCTTCATTGGTGATAAATGCTTTCATTCAAATTACAATTGGTTCAGACAACATTAAGGAGGGTTCATCAAATTCAAATTTAACAACACTTCCCCTCATCTTGGAAAAATTATATCTTTTAGTAGAAAAATTATGTTCAAAACATCACCTGTGGCATCTCAGATAATGATTTCATCCAAAGCAGTGGTGAAATTCAAAAATTTTCCCTACCGGTTCTGTGGGCGTGGCTTGGTGGGCGTGGCTTGGTGGTCATATGACCGGGAAAACCAACTATCACACTTTATACAAAAATAACACAAAAGCTACACAACTGACTCACACACAATGCAAAAGCAGCTGGACTTCACACAAAATGGCCCCTGCAACAAACAGGAAACTCACAGAGTCACGGGGAGCTCAAAAACAAACTATCACACTACACAAAAATACTGGTTTGGGCAATAGGTAGTTAAAAAATGCTTTAAAAAGTTTTTAAAAAGTTCCAAGGATCACGCAGCACAGCTGATTGTCAAAGCTGATTGTTGGAACCTTTTTTAAAACTTTTTTTTACAGTTTTTTTACTACCTATTGCCCAGACTGGTAGTAAAAAAATACTTTAAAAACGTTTTTTAAAAGCCTAGATGATCAGCTGTGCTGTGTGATCATGGGAATTTTTTTTTAACTTTTCAAAGCATTTTTTTACTACCAGTTCGGGCGAACCAGTAGCATTTTCACTACCGATTTGGGTGAACCGCTGCAAACCAGTAGTATTTCACCTTTGATCCAAAGATTGATCAGATCCAGATCTGCCTATATGCCCAATGTTTCTCTGACTGAACTCTGGACTGCTGTTAGACCCTCCCTTTCTGACGGATTGTTTGGTAGGGCCATTATAGATAAATTATAGATTAAATTATTAATTATAAATTATTAAGGTATAGTAATAGGGATTTCTGTAATACAGTCATACAATTTTTCAAAGTTTAGCAAATGATCTGAAAAATCTCTTACACACTTTCTAGAAATATAGCAGAGAACTCTAAAACTCTACATAGAAGCTACTATGAAAATATAAATTAAAAAGAACTTGTTGAAAAACTATTGACTGAAAAGATGCAAATAGATATGCTACGTTTGTGTCATTTCTTCAAAATGCTTGCATTTATAATTACTTGCAAATCCCATTGATATACTAGTAATTCTTGGCAGTACTGACATAATGTTAAAGTTTTTTTTTTAAAGGCTAAAACAGAACTTCACAACTTTATGAAATTCCTTTAAATTTGGTTATGATACAGTGCCAAGCAGGAAATATAAAAGAACAGAAGTAGTTAACCTTGTACCCTGCCAATACTTTATATTTCAATTCCCATCAGCTTCTATCAGCATTACTAAATTAAAGGAAATACTGTATTGGCATTCTATTTAACAAATCCGAGAAGGCACCAGTTTGCCTTCTCCTGGTCCAAGATTTCTAATAAATAAAAAGTCTTCTTTTTGACTGTCTCAATATAGTAATAGATAGTTGACAAAAGTATTTATTTCTGCTTCTAGCATACTACAAAGATGCAATTATTTTTGAAACATTAAACAATCTAAATGCTAAAGAGCAAAATTTTATATTGGGAAAATAAATGTGCTGCCGTTCAGAAAACCTTGGTGATTAATTTAAAACGTTAAGGTAAGATTGGAATCTAATATATTTGGCTTGTACTTGCCAAAATCATATTATTATTAGTAGTAACTGTATTAGTTGTAGTAATATTCTTCGGAAGAGAAAGGGAAACCACAATAAATTGATATGCCATTTTAAAAAGTATAATCAGTAGACCTAATCTTTAAATGATTTAGGTTCTCATCTTGCCCATCAAAAGCAACATAAACTCAAATGACCCTTTGACAAATAGAAGCAATGCAGATGAAATTGCAATTACTTTTAATGAACAGGCTAAAATTGTTATAAAACACCAAGGAAAATGCCATACTCCCACTTTCCTGTTCCAATTGCAGTCACTCCGCTCCCAGCTTTCATTAGTTTTTAAAACATGGCAATATATTTGATTACAGATCACCTGCTGTCAAGTCTAATTAGATGCTGCATTTGATGGTTAAAAAGAAAACTAATCCAGAAGTTGGGGAAGTGAAAAAATTAGATTCCATGCTGAGATATTAGTTCTCTGAATAAAAGAAGACTTGTGGTAAAGCCTCATGTTAGATGGGCCATGTGACCGTAAAGATGTTTACTACAAACTGGCATAGTAAGAGTAGCATGTAGACTGTGAATATTGGCACCTTGTAACATTTTTTTTTAAATCTAGCCCTTTATTTTTATTCAGGCCAGGCCAGGCCAGGTCATTATTCTATGACATCTTTGATGGTAACATATTAATCAAGATAAAGTTGGTGTACATTCAAAATGCTATCATTAAACTAAAGTTTATCCTAAGTTAGGACACCATTAGAATGTAGTTACTTAAATGGTGTGTGGTTCACATGGCAGTGTCTCCCTATTTTTTTATTTTGCAGTTTCTGGGTTCAGTACCAATTGTTTGCTTCTGCTAAATGTGCAAGCTCACATTTCCACAATGATATTACATATACAGCTGCTTACAACATTTATGCAAACTCCTGGTGAAATTGTATGTTCAATATTTTCCGACCAACAGAATTTGATATAACCTTGCTATGGTACAAAGTGAAACACAACTTCTTTTCCCTCCAAATTTGAATGCATGTTTACTAACTTGCACAATTGTTTATAAATTCAGAAGGGAACATTAAAAATGTTTAGGAGACAAGTTTAAACACTGTTGCTGCAGTGTTACTTTTTTCTTTTTAAAAATTTATTAGTAAGATAATTGACTCATTGGATGTATGACGACAATTTCACGGGAGGGGGGGAATCTGATCTTTCTAATCTCTTAGATTACAATTGTGGTTCTGGCTAACTTCAAATGATGGACTTTTAGCAACCATTTAAATATTTGAAAATAAATATAATTCATCCTTACAAAGATGCAAATGCCACAAAAAATTTTCTAAATATTTTCAGCTAGCAATTTCAGTTATGAAGGACATTACTAATAAATAGAAGTCATATGGGAATTCTGAAGCTAGCAAACAACCATGGAATTAACTGCTACAATATCCTGAAAACTAGTCAAATCTGCAAAGCAGAATGGCCAATTCACTATCAATTATTTGATAAATAGTTTAACTGAGAGCAGAGAAGTTGTTCAAAGGGCTTTAGTCTGCATGGGAATTTTCAGAGATGGAATGTTCATTTGGCTTTATCAGAAAAGTCATCTATTGAAGTATCTGGAAAGAAAACATGATAAGCCTGAAACATTTTGGAACAAAGTTCTTTTGGACTGATAAAGGAAAATTGAATTGTGCTGCCACAACCACACAACTTATATTTGGAGAAAAAGGGATGGGATATTTTAGGAGGAAACATATTGCACAAGGGTGGCTGTAATTTTTTAAAGATTATGTGGCAGCCATCGGTAGGAGAAATACTGTGCAAATGCAAAGGGAAATAGATTCAACTAAATGTCAGCATGACAGCAATGTTCCACAGTCAGTGAAAAAGTTGAAGTTCAAAAGTTGATTATTTCAGCAAGACAACAATCCAAGACCTAATTACAAATCAACCATGAAGTATTCATAGGGCAAAAAAATAGAAAGGTTTTGGAACAGGCTTCACAATCCTCAGAATACAATGTTATTAAAGATCTGAAGGGAGATCTCAAACATGCAGCAAATGCAGGAAGGCATACAAACAGTTTGAAGTTAGAATTGTGCAAGAATAACTGAAGGGGGAAAAATCAAAGTAGAAAGATTATTAGCTGGCTACAGAAAGGAAGAAACTACAAAGTACTAGCTGAAAAGTTGTCCAACTTCTGCACCTCCCACATTCCCTATCATCTTATTTTGAACCTCTGTGTAATCACACACATTTGTTAAGTCAAGTTCATTCATGGGAATATACAATTTAAGTGGGTGCCTATATTTTTGCATGCAACTATACACAAAAAGCTAGCTATCACCACCATAATGAACTCATTAATCATTTATGTGGAAACGACAGGGCAGAAAAACAGAGAATCTATGCAAGGTAAAATGTGTAGTAGTCTTTCTTATCCCAGAAGCAACTGATTTGGCAGGTACCTCATGTGTCAACAGCATCTACAATTGCCCAAGCATCAAATTTTTAATTTGTATCATGTATTTAAAAAAAAAAGGAGGGGGGGGAGGGAGAAAAAACGAAGAGATATTGAATGAATTTTCAAAGTTCATGTTCGAGGGTAAGAATTCTTTAAAATATTACTTACCTACTGGTGACATTTCAGGGACACTGGCAATGTAAGGCCCATCAAGGAATTTTGGTTCATTATCATTAATGTCCTGCACTTTGATGATGAACTCTGATTCAGGCTCCAATGGCTTCC
Source organism: Masticophis lateralis (assembly GCA_030761175.1). Classification (NCBI taxonomy): domain Eukaryota; kingdom Metazoa; phylum Chordata; class Lepidosauria; order Squamata; family Colubridae; genus Masticophis; species Masticophis lateralis. Next base: position 82,339,683 of record JAUDYJ010000003.1, on the reverse strand, counting down.
TTGTGTCAATATCTACTGCTTGAGCACGTAGGGTGTAGAAAGGCTTCTCTTCACGATCAAGGCTCTTTATGGCATGAATGTCCCCTGTAGTTTCATCAATGGTAAATACTGTACCAGCTCCATCTCCTGATAATGTATACTTAACACTTCCCACTCCCTTGTCCAAGTCTGAATGAAGCTTAACAGCAGAAAAAGAAAAGGGCAAAATAATTAATAGAACAATTCCTGGATGGAAAAATAGCAATTTTTAACTAAATTATTAAATCAAACACACACACAGACATGGTTTTTAAAGACATGGGTATTTGGATCACAAGTGTATAGGCTCACAGTTTGTAAAACATCACAATTACTAGTATTTACATCTTTATAATGTATATATTTATTAACATGACTTCGCAAGAATCTGTAGAGATTCTCAGTCATCCAGGTCATGGTTGTCCCAAAGGAATTTTTTCAGGAGGCAACTGGACTTTCTTGGGGTTTTTTTAAAGACATTTCGTTCTCATCCAAGAAGCTTCTTCAGCTCTGACAGGATAGTGGGAATATAAATCCTTCCATTCCTCACTATCCTGTCAGAGCTGAAGAAGCTTCTTGGATGAGAAGTGAAATGTCTCCAAAGAAAAAAAACAAGGAAGCACCTTTCGGATGACTTTGCAAGTTAAAATGCAGTCATTTTGGAAATATAAATAAGAGTATATTTCTTTTGTTCGTATTTCATGAAGAGGAAGAAGTACATGGATCTCAGTTTCATGTTAATGACATTGTATATGCATGTACAGGACATTCAAATTAGTAACATTTCCATTATTTGATTTCAGTCTCATACATTTCCTTGAACAGAAAATTCATTAGGTGTCAGGAGAACATTTCTCATATGCGTAAGCACAGCTATACTTCCTGCATTGATCTATAAGCATTCTTAACACTCCAAACTGCTCTTAATTTTATACCAAAGGTTTTTAAATCTGGGCTTCCTTTCATAGTGTCAGTATTCTGGTAATCATAAAATGGTGACTTTTAATTTACGTACATTTCTTGTCTTTCCTGCTCTGATGCACAACTTTGGTTGTAACTTTTACAGGTAAAAATGATTGGTTGATAATGGCAGTGGCTTCAATGTTCTCTCAGGAAGCTTCTGAGTTTTACGCTACTGTTCTGCTGTAGATTTGCAGTTGATCAACCTTTCTTATCATTTAAACTGTAAATGCAGTCTCAGCGCTTTTTTTCAGTTGTTGATATAGCAGCTTGAATGCTTTTCAGCAGCCATGGATTATGGCCCAATATATTTCCAGGTTTCGGTGTCTGTCAAAGATTGTAGAAATATGGATTGAGACTGTCAAATCCATCACATAGGATTTCTGTTCATCTGTTTTCTCTTGTATGTAAGTGGCAATGAAGATAAAGTGCTACATGCTAGGTAACAGAGAATGCTTCCAGCTCCGGGTTTTTTCAGGTCAGGTTTTTGTGCAATCACTGTATTTCATTCACAGAATTTTAGTGTGTGCAAGTGAAAACATAATTATCTTTAACTTGCAACCCTCCTATTTTTTTTTAGTTAAAATAAAACTTTTTTCTTATGTTTATTTGTATCAGAAGCATCGCAATTAAAATAAAGCATATTATATAACATTACAGCTTCTGCACCAGAGACAAATTCCTTGTGTGTCTAATCTCACTTGACCAAATAAAGAATCTATTCTATTTTATTCTGTTCTGTTCTGTTTCGTTCCGTTCCGTTCCACTCCTATTCCTATTCCTTTTTTTTTTTGAAATCCTATTCCTATTCCTACCCTAATCTATAAATAAAATACAAGTTAAAAATATATACAAGTTAAACAAATCTTGCCCAGAAGCTAACAACATTAATTGTGTTCTGTCACACTGCCACGAGGTCAAGTGTACACTGATAAGGACACAAAAGGAGAATACATATGTGGTGTTGCTTGCATGTCACATGATCGCAAAGGTCAGAAGCCACCAGATAGCCCCTTTGTTCAGAGTGTATTTGGATCTTCTTTGTACCCATACATGGTCTATTCAATGATTTTGCATACTTCCCAGCTTTCTCCAGACCCAGTTGCCAGTGCCTCCATTGGTTGCATCTAGTGTTGGTTGTTTGTAGCTTTCCATGCGTCCGCTCCACTTTCAAATTCTTCAAAATCTTCCATTAACCTAAAAACGCTTTTCCCAGATTTAAATCTCTGATGAGCTGGTTGTAGACCATAAAAAGGGTGTTGCCTAGATATTGTGGACTTGAGTCTCTCTCTGTATGCTCCTACTTCTTTGCAAAGAGCAAGCAATGCCAACTAGCTGGTAGATCTTATTTAGAGGCATAGGTTTAAGGCACCCAGTAATAATTCTGCTAGCTTCATTCAGAGCAACATCTACTTTCCCAGCATGTGCTGATTTATAGCAGACAGCAGGCATATCCTCCTTCCAAGTAGCAAAGAGCTAAAGCTGTTGTCTTAAGGACCCTTGGTTTGGCACCCTAGGTAGAGCTCATTAATTTCCTGAGGAAATTATTTCTTCCACTGACCTTCAGTTTAGTATTGGTGCAGGACTGTTTATATGTTAGGGCTCTATCCAGAATGACCCCTAACTATTAAGAGCTGTAGCAATGCTCCAATAACATCCCTTTACATATAAAGTGCAGCTTCCTAGCAGCCTCTTCATTGTGAAAAAATAGTAGAAAATCTAATCAAGAGAAGATGAAGAAGGTACAGAATGGCTTTTGATTGGTAGTGCTAGACATTAACCATTTGGAAGCACTTAAGCCACGGAGAAGCCTTGTTCTGAAGCGTAGTTAGAAGCTGACTTCAACATAAACATTTCATATTTGATTTTTTAAAAGATATACACTGCCTTTTCAACCAATGATTTGATGGATATTATACAGTAATTTAAAACAATGCATTAAAAATAAAGCGTGCTAGCTCAGAATCATGTTTTGCTGGTATGAAATGAAGAAGACATAACTGCTTTTAATTTTCTGCATGGAATGTGGTTCCTGCAAAAGCAACCTTGATCAAATTGCCTTGAAGGGAAGGTTAAATACAGTTGACTCTTACTTTCAAACCGGTAATTGGTGTTACCAGATACTGCCTGAACCATTTGATCAGTAATAAATGATTCGAAACCCTATACATAGTACTGAGTCAGGCTTTACTTATTTTTCATCTTTATGGTATTTATTGTTACTACTTATAGATGAATTCTACAGTAGTCTCACTCTATGTACTAGAGAACAACCATTTATAGAAAAGTACTTTATGTAGTGTCAATTTTATTATAATTAGAAAAAAAAATCTACCTCCTTTCCTTTTATATAAAAATGTATTTGGTTATGGGGTGGGGTTTAATAAAAAGATAACATTGCATAGAAACTTCTTTTCTATAATGTTTCCTGGATATAATTTAATTAATTCAAATAATACATCTGACTTACAGCTTTGAGGTTTGTTTTTAAAGTTATATTATGTTGGAAAATGTACAGAAGTGTTTTAAAAATATGATCATGGTGTGTTAAAATGAAACTTTTTCTTTAAAAACATTTTATACATGGACTATAATGAAATATAGAGTTTAAGTTATCTCTCAGATTAAATTGATTTTTTTTCTTCCATTATATTTATCCCCTCCTTGAAATTTCTTAGAGCAAGATCTGTATGGAACTAAGCCTATGAAAATAACCAAGATGGATTCAATAATTCTATTACCAACACCGAGGGGACAAAATTTTGAAGGTTAAGCAAAGTGGCAATGGTTTGGATGGTCGTGAACTATTTAAAAAGCCATTTGCCCTTCTGAATCTTATTATTTATAAATGAATAAAAATGATCCACTGAGCATATTTTAAGATTGTGTTTAGCATATTCATATATTAATTTATATTAAATAGAATGTATTGCTTTTTGCATCTTCCTCCAAAACTAAAGTCCTGGAATAGAACTGTATGACTGTGTGTGCATAAATGCATGCATACATATATGCAAGGAGTCACATATGTGTATGCATTTTTACATATTCAAATAACAAAACCTGGCATTTTCATTTCAAAGGACTAATGTAGCAATGCTTGGAAATGCCATACTGAAAGATTGGAAAGCTACCAGAACACATGTTCTATGGAAGGGATAGCAAAACCAGAGGTCAAGAAGATTTAAATCACTGCCCTTGTTCCAAAAGTACTTCATGACAGCATCCTGGTTTTGTAGTGCATTGCACTTACCATGTTCGTGTTTTATCAACCATAATAATATGCACTCCTAACTGGTCTGCATCCTTAGTCAGTGTGAAAAATTGTTGCAATATTCAAAAGCCAAATGATACTAAAAAGAAAATAACCCTGCATATCACGTGCAGACAGCAGTAACAGAAGGTAGGAGGGGAGATATATTCTCTCACACACACACACACACACACACACTGATGCACAACACAAAGCACTCTTTACTCAGCTGCAAAATAGTAGCAGATTCTTCATTACTTGATTGCTCCGGATTTAAAATTGGCAGCTGAATATGCATTAAATTTTATAATTTCCACTGAGTGGCTCATGTGTGCAAATGTCACCTCCATTCTGAGTGTCAACATAACCCTCAGAATTTAGATTACTGCATGAGCTTCTTGAATGAGGAAATTTGAACTCTGAACTCAAACACTCTGATCTGATACTTGCTGTACTATATATTTTTAATTGATTTCATACAGTACAAGGGCTACCAGTTGTTCCATTAAAAAAAAATCCTTGTACATAAGCTGTTAAATAGGGGTGACAAAACATTCAATTTAAAAAATGTAAAAATGTAGAGAATACAAGAAATATAAGAAATGAAATATGAAAGAAATAAGAAGCATACATTTTAAAAGATATTTATGCCATATTCACTTGAACCTTATAATGATGGATGAATAGAATATGTTAATTTCAATTATGTAATCTTTAAATTCACCCATTCTCACATCACTTTGAAGATTAAAAAAGATTTACAGAAGTATATGTAAATATTTTTCCTGGTTTTAATATTTTATTAAAAGTTTCGACTATTTTTAGAAAATAATTTAACAATCATATAGGTATTTTTCTATGGTTTTATTTAATTGGAAAACCATCTGAAAACTCAGAAACCAAAATTTAAAAACATGACTTGGGTTTGTGAAATGAATCAAATACCTGGATTTAGGAAAATTCAAATTCAAATAAAAATCAACAAAACAAAATCAAAGAATCAAAAAAAAAAAAACCCGATAAAAAATCTCTGCTATGGTTTTCTCAAAGATTTGTTTTTGAACTTTTATTATCTCCATCATTTTATTCCAATTCAAATACTATTTGTTTACATGTGTCAAAAATCCATTATCTCTTTAACATGCAGCAAAGCATGTATTTCGCCTCAGGCTTCAAATTTAGATCTCATTCTTTTACCAAAAATAACTTGGACTAATAAAATTCTGTTGATAAGAACAACTATCTCTACCTGAACAACTAATGTCTGTAACTTTCTAAGGTACTGGGCACAGTTCCTCTATCCCACCTCAAGGAATTAATGACAATAAAACAAAGAAATATAAGAATCCTATTTGCCCCTTAAAGAATTTTATATACTACAGCAATAATATTTTATTTTGTTCCTTCATTTTTGATTATTTCTATTTTATTATGTTAATACTTTGTCCGGTCTATTCAGAAATAAATATGAAAAAAATAATTTTCAAACAAAATACAATATTTCCAGAGTTTTAAGTTTAGAACAGCTGTCCTTAAGCTCTCCTTATGGGAGCGACTCAACACACCCATGTGACACCTCTCCTGGGCAAGCTGCACTGGCTCCTGGGGGTCTGCCAGGTGCGATTCAAGGTGTTGGTTACCATCTTCAAAGCGCTCCATGGTTTAGGACCCGGATACTTACAGGATCGCCTTCTGCCACTGATGGCCTTCCACCAACCAACACGTTCCCACAGAGAGGGACTCCTCAGGGTGCCGTCGGTCAAACAATGTTGACTGGCAACCCCCAGGGGGAGAGCCTTCTCTGTGGGGGCACCCGCCCTCTGGAATGAACTGCCCCCAAGGATATGTATGATTCCCGACCTGCGCATCTTTCACCATGCCCTTAAGACCCTTCTATTTCAACATGCTAGACTGGCTTAATAAGAATTTGGATGGGGTGTTTTAATTTTTGGGGTTTTAACTGTTGGGCCAAAATATTTAATTTGTTTTAAAATTGCTTTTAAATTTTGTATTTTATGTTGTTTTATTGTGGCTGTACACCGCCCTGAGTCCTTCAGGAGAAGGGCAGTATAAAAATTTAATAAATAAATAAATAAATAAATAACCTGACATCCTCCCAATACCTTGGGGCTACTATAGAACTTCAAGTATTCTTAGCCAGCATAGCTTCTGGCTATTATGTACTTGTCAGAGTAAGAAAAAAGGAAATAAAGATCCAAAACAAAGATTCTCAGAATAAAATACCTAATTTAGTGTCATAGTTCAGTGCCATTCCATATCTTTCAAAATATTTGCTGTTGATCATCCTCGGGTGGATTCTCACCTGTATATTAATGCTGCTTTGTCCCATTATATCCTATTCTTTTCGACATATAGGATTTATTTTTTCAAATCTTATTTCAGATTCTCAGTTGTATCCACAAACCCAACATGTAATTTGGTAATTTCACTTTTATAATTTGAGAAAAGGGAATGTTGTTGTATAAAGGTACAGAGGCAGTGGTGGGTTGCTCCCTATTCTTTCCAGGTCTTTAGAACTGGTAGTAAAAGCGGTGGGAGACTCCACCCACCCACCTGGATATCATAATTGACAATCTGCGCATGTGCAGAAACTCCCATTGTGAACCAGTAGTAAAGGTAAGTAGAACCCACCCTTGTATACACATGTATATAAACATAACCCTTAAATTAAAAAAAAAAGTTTCCCACTGATTAGTGAGTATTATCAATGAAAAATATCAGTATGCAAGACAGACTGTATACTCTTTATTTATTCAACCTGCATCTGGAAATATATTTAGGGAAGCTGTATTAGAATAAGATAAGTGTAGTCTTAAAAGTGGATGAGAAAACATAAATAACCTGTGCTATGCTGATGGCATTACTCTGATAGCTGAAAATGCAAATGAATGGAAGCTCTAGTAATGAAAAAATGGAACTACAATAAAATTAAATGTAAATAAGACCAAACTAGTGACAACATATACAGCAAGCCAACCTTAGAACTGACAATGAAGATACGAGGTGACAGATAGCTTTTGCTTTTTAGGATCAACTCAACAGTAAAGGAACCAGCAATCAAGAAATATACCATAGACTAGCACTTGACTGCGTAACAATTGGAAAAAGTTACGCAGTTAGGTGCTAGTCTAGGAAAAAGATACTCAGATGTTAGAATGTACAAACATGAGAATTGTGCAGGCACTTTTTTCCCTGTTACATTCCATGAAGAAGAAAGTTGGATTTAAAAAAGCAGAAAAAAAGTATTGATAGTTTTGAATTTTGGCTTTTGAGAAGAGTCCTGAGAAAAATAGTCAAGAAGACAAACAAATGTATTGTAAAACAAATCTATTCAGCTTTCTCATTCAAAGCATAAATGATCTAGTTCAGATTATCATGTTTTGAAAACATTAGACTAAGACATTAGACTAAGACTGTATAACAGAATTGGAAGGGACCTGGGAGGTCTTCTAATCCAATCTCCTGCTCAAACAGAAGACCGTATACCATTCCTGATAAATGGCTATCCAATCTACTCTTAAAAACCTCCAGTGATGGAGTGACCACAACTTCTGGAGGCAATCCATTCCTCTGATTAATTATTCCCACTATCAGGAAATGCCTCCTTAGTTTTAGGTTGGCTCTCTCTCCCAAGGAGCCTATAATGCTAGTAAAAGTGGAAGAAAGGAAAAGAAGACTACTAGCTAGTGGTGGGATTCAAAAATTTGTACTACTGGTTCTGTGGGCATGGCTTGGTGGGCATGGCATGGCTTGGTGGGTGTGGCTTGGTGGGCGTGACAGGGGAAAATACTGTAAAATCTCCATTCCCTCCCCAATCCAGGGGAAGATTATTGCAAAATCCCCATTTCCTCTTTACTCCCGATCTGCTGGGACTTGGAAGGAAGAGAATAGATGGGGGCAGGGCCAGTCAGAGGTTGTATTTACTAGCTCTCTGAACTACTCAAAATTTCCGCTACTAGTTCTCTGGAACTCGTCAGAACCTGCTGAATACCACTTCTGCCACTAGCAGCAAAGAAGATCATTACAGCAGTGATAGGTGCTTTGTTGGAAGACCTGAAGAGCCAGGAAATCATGGATTATCTATGCCTGTGATGGCGAACCTATGGTACATGTGTCACAGGTGGACAAGGAGCCATATCTGTGGGCAAGCGAGCATTGTCCTAGCTGAGCTCCAGCATGTACGTGCATGTCGGCCAGCTGATTTTCGGGCCTTCTGGGCCCACCAGAAGTCAGGAAATGGGCTATTTCCAGCCTCTGGAGGACCTCCGGGGGGTGGGGAAGGCAGTTTTCACCCTCCCCAGGCTCCTAGAAAGCCTCTGTAGCCTGGGGAGAGCAAAAAACTGGCCTACCAGGCCCACCGGGCCATCATGTGCCAAATGTGGTGGGAGCGCGGGGAGGTTGCACACACAGGCATGGGGGGGCGCATTGAATTATGGGTGTGGCTACACATGCACGTGACCCCCCCCCGCGACCCCTTCTTTTGGCACACGGCAGCAAAAAGGTTAGTCATCACTAATCTATGAGATCAGCAACTTAATGACACTTAATCAATGGGCTAGAGTAAGATGAATGGAATATATTAGATAATTTGGAGAAAAATTAAAAATAGCAGCTTTAGCATCATGAGGATTTTGAGATTGATATTGCTTACATAGGAATCAAGTAATGAAAGAATAACAACGCTCTACAATTATACTCAGTTGATAGTTTGGGAAACAGTAGAAGACAGAGGTGAGGAAAACCAGCAGGATATCTATGGGGAGTGAAAAAAACCAAGCAAGTCCTTAAGCTTTTCTTAGAATATCACTACACACTTGTGCTATAATCTCGAATGTTTGTGCCACTGACAAAGTGTGCGCTGTTAACTTATTTCAGAAAGTCAATACACTGGGAAAACAGCATAAAGGGATTGAAAAATGCATGATGCTATTCCCAGAATTGATTTTTCATGTGCTTTGAGTACTGTTCATTGAACAATATCTTCTATCAAGAAATGTGTAATTTGAAATGAAAATGGTAAATTCTCTGTTTGGTCTTTTGCTTTGTTTTGGTTTGCAATAATAAGTAAAAACACAATAATAACAAATACAAATTTTACATTTCTCATTTAATTGTCACACACTGTAAAGCCGCCCAGTGATATAAACTAATAGACATTTGGTGTGATAAAATTCCACATAAATGTTTATTAAGCACTTTGAACTGACTTAAAAATGATTGTGGCTTGCCATTTTATTTACCATGGTGTTGCATTAAAGTCAATAAAGAGATGTAATCTGTGTTAGAAAAACTGAATAATATTATCCTAAAACTATTTGCTCTATATGTGTGACATATCTTGTATTAAAGTAAAATCTTGTGTTCAACTCAGAGATTCCACAAGAGCAGTTCTGGACAGAAATCATATCAATTAGTGTCTTGTATAATTAAAACTGCCAAGGATCTCTGTCACAGTTGTTTATGAGTTTCAATAACTTTTCCATGCCAAAATAAGGAAACATATTACAAAGTCATGGCACAAAATAGCTTTTTCATCTTTGTTTCCGGATATGTATATATGCATGTATATGTATATACAACATATACATACATAACACACACACACACACACACACACACACACACACACATTGTTACTTCCCCTTCTCCTTGCAGATGCTTACGTTGCCCGGTCTTTAAAAAAATTTCAAAGCCAATGTTTCTTTGTTGTTGTTATTTGTATGCTGTTCTGTATATTTTAAGGGGGAAAGGGACAATTTATACCAACTTATGAATTCTTTATATTGTCATGGCATGGATAAATTGAAAAGCTTTGTCAAACGACAGTAGTTACCAAACTTCCCTGCCACAGAAGAATAATCTACGCTAGTGTGGAGAATATAGTTGACAATGTCAGAAAATATTCTGCCTTGCACATCACTGTTGATTGTTTTCTTCCCCATGGAGAAAAATAAGAATAGTTGACACTGTCTCTAGTATGTCAAATAAAACAAAGTTCAATATGAAGTAAGCAAAGTGGTGTTATTTTGTAGTCAATGAATAATGAATGTATCTTTTTTTTTCTTTTTTCTGTCTATATAAGTACTGGAAACTTCTGGAAAGATTTATAAATTGATTTTTAGTTATCTGCATAGTTCCTACAGTAGTCTGATACAATGCTTTCCCTATTTAGCAAACATGGCATATGAATTCAGTAACCTATTACATAGATTGGCATAGAAAACTTTCCTTAATTAACCTAGATGCCGATGTACTTTGCTATTTTATGTAAAGAAAGTGGAGTCAAAATAAAGTGTGTATTTGATTAATCAGATAATTAACCTTAATAATTAATGGAGCTTGAAACTGACATTAATGTATTACTCTATTCACTTAGCTTCTAAAAGTAGAATGTATTGGCCAAAGTTACATTACCCTTTCATGTAGTTCGTAACAATGAAACACAAACACTTTCTAGTACAGTTGTGGTATCTTTTCATACAGTGCATTCATTCTCAACAGAAGTGGTGCTCAAGAAGTTACAATGCAAATATGGCCTCTTATGGGGACAGTACTTTCTTTGAGACACCAGTCTGCAGAGTTTAGAGCTCTCGGGGATGATGGAACAGCCACCTTGTTCAAACCACAGCCAATGCTTTTAAAAGGACACTCGTACCCTGTTTCCCTGAAAATAAGACATCCCCTGATAATAAGCCCAATCGGGCATTTGACCGCATGTGCTGAAATAAACCTCTCCCCGAAAATAAGTCCTCCCTAAAAATATTTAAACTCAGAGCTGGAAATCAGGTAAGACGGCAAGAGGAGCCCCATCTTGCTCCATGTGCCCCAAAATAATAAGACCTCCCCGAAAATAAGGCCAAGCACTTATTTTGAGATTCAAAAAAATATAAGACAGGGTCTTATTTTGGGGAAAACATACACGTGAGTGTACTTCCTTTTCTAATCACTAATGGAAATAACTTGTTAATGGCTTTACAGTTAGGAACCTTTAGATCAACAGGTTTTGCAGCACTGGTTGAGTTTCAATCCTTAGTGAAGGATATTTTCAAGTTTAAGGCTTTGTTATTGTTTTGGAAGAAACAGTGAAAGATTAAAACATTGGTTTAAGAAAGTTTCAAACTAATGGTCGAGATAAGTTTGAAAATAAGATTTTAGAATTAATTATAAAGAATCTAAAATACTGAAAAAACTTCAAGTAAAATTATACAGTAGATTTAATGACACATGGATGAGAAAGAACACATGGAAAAAAGGCAAAAACTGATAAACATCTCTAAATACATCATAGCATGATATTTTGAAGGTAAACATTTTATTTTCTGGGTAGTTTTACTAATTCAAGATTTTTCTCACTTACGAGGAAAATTGTATACACGTCAACTAATAATTAGATTTCATGTTAAACTAATAAAATGTCTATTTTTAGTATTTATACATGTTGCTTCATTTCCTGATTCTACGTCTAACACAAGAGAATATTTGCATGTTTTTAACCCAGTGTGAGGGGGAACAGTGATCTAAATCAGGTTAGTTGTACTATAATTAATGAAACAAAACTCAGAAATCTAGTCATTTGTTTTAATTGATTTGTGATTTATAATTAGTCTTAAATCTACATTTTAAAGATTCTACATGTAACAAGGGCAAGCTGTGAATGATAGAAAAAAGAACGAATTAAGTACCATCTTTTAAAGGGATATATACAGAAGAGTGGATTGGGCAATTATCAAGTATATTATAAAAGTACATGATGCTACTGGTGATAACATTTCAGTCAATGTGGGCTTTTTTCTTAATATATATTGTGAAACTCTTCTTTGCAATTTCCCATTATGATCAGATGTGGATAACATAGTTGGTAACTATCAGCATTTACATTTTTCTGAAGATGGTGGGGCACTTTTGGACAGTTATATGCAAGAAAAGACATTTAAAGCAACACATTTCATAGGTATTTCATATTTGATATAAAATATATTACAGAGGAAAAATTATATTTATAAAAATAGCACATTATTATAATGAGTGTATCAGAACACTGATTAACCTTCTGAGAAATCTTTTTAATGAAGTGGAAACTGTTGTGAGAACTGAGAGGGAAAGATTGACCAAATTCATCTACTGGCCTTCTATAGTTATTTGTTGATCTGAATCTGGATGTCTCGAGTTCCATTCCAACACTTTAATCACTATAGCACACTGGCAATATCTGCACACATAGTAAACTTACAGCTGGTGGCAAAGACATGAAGATGGGCTCTCAAAAATATAAAAACTGTCTTCAAGTCCTACAAGCTGAAGTAGAAAAAAAATCTTAATAACTATTTTTGGCTTCTTTTCTGATGTCAACTCTGTCTCATCTCATTCTGGTGCCCAGTTGCCCTCCAACATGCAAGAGGTTAATTCTTTCTTCTCCCAAAACAAATGTTACCATAAGGACAATCCAGGGCAACTCAGTGATGGTGGTGGTGCTGATTAATGTTTTTCCTACCAGTAGGTGATGATGGGTGGGAGGTCAAAGGAATCTAGGGAATCTATCATTTTTTTACCTTGACACTGCCCTCAAAAACATGAGAAAGGGCAAGCACAGCCACAGAGGGCAGCACAATTTATACCAATATATTTTCCTACCAACTCAAGATCAGAAGAATTGTTCCTCATGTTAACCGTGAAGAGGAACAAAAGATGGATGTGTGTGAGAGAGGAGGGGAGGGGGAGAGGGGGGGGAGAGAGGAAATATGCTTGTGTAGAGGGAAGATTGATGTTGGGGAAAAAGGCACTGACAAATTTATCATGGAGGATAAGTACATTTCAATGAGAAGACAGACGAAAGTTTTTAAACCAGTGTCAGCATATGACAATGAGAGAAGGAACTGAAAAAAGGGAGAAAACAAAGCTTGACTTCTTCAGATTGTGTATTTGGAGATAGTTAATAAGCATTTGATTGGCTGCATTCATTACAACGAATGCAAATTTATATTTAGGGAAACTATCTCAATACTCTCACGAATGAAGGTGAATATACTTGTCCCAGGTTAATGTTGCAGGATCTAATCTGGGTCAGTCACTGGGACCAGAGGTTTTGTCTTCTAAGTTTTTGGACTCATGCTGGAGCCCCTCTTCAGGAAAAATCTCTCTAGGTAAGGGAGTGCCATTCAGTATGTATCTACACACACAAGCGCACACAACCCAAGAATTTGGGCAAATTGCAAATGCTAAGATAAGAATTGAGTGTTACAAAGAGCTATCAGGTCTATATTGACCTTTCTGGTTCGTAGCATCTAATTCAATTTATAATATGCCCTGAAGTCATTACAGTGGTTATATCTATACAACATACTTAAACTGATTCCCAGATTAACTAATTTCCTGAACTTGCTTCAAGTATTGAATTAGTAACTGACAATCAGATTCACCAACATTAACCCACCAAAAAAAAAAAAAAACCAACACTAAACAAAATTAGCACTTTTTTTGTTAGTAATAACAGACCAAGTCTGTGTTATTTCACTAATAATGTGGGGAGGGGGGGAACCAGCCTCAGTGTTTTAGTGTTATGGCAAAACATGTCTTCTAGATTCAAAAAATTATTCCGTTCCCATGTCTTATTTGTTTATTTCGTCTAATTTCCAAATTTCTTCAGGAATTCCATTTGGAAACTCAGTTTAGTAAATTTGCTTGAAAACCTATACAATCTTTCTGAAGTGAGTATTTCTGTTTTTTTCCCCCATTAAGAAGTATTTGGTGGCCTGCAGTCTCCCCGTTCCGTGCTTGAGTTCTGTGATCTGAAACAAGCAAAGCTTCCCATATGAGAAATTTTGTCTCATGACAGACTCCCCTGGGTTTTGACAAAGTGCAGGAAGCTGGAAAGCTTGTAAGGCATTGATGAAAGTTTAAACACACTTCCACACAAACACACACATACACTCCCTCCCCTTGGCTATCTTGGAACATAAAGAAAAATTCTAAACTTCACATTCCTAGAATGATAATGGTTGTTGCTTTTAAACAACTATTAAAGAACTAAACTACTAAACTGTTGCCATGGGGATTAATTATTACATTTTTTGATGTGAGGATTTGGATAGGGTTAAAGGAATTGTTCTTTTTTTATATACAAATGAGGTAGGAAAAATATATTGAAGATTTTATTTCTCTTTGTTGGAAATGGATACACAATTTGTTTACATGTCAGCAGGCAAAATAAATGTTATTGGCCTATCAAGTTCCTCTTTCGTAAAAAAATATCTGTTCCTGTGAGAAATAGCAAACATTAGATAAATAGGATAGCTGATCAAATTGAGGCAGAATTTTAACACATTATAGACTTTTCACCCAACCACATAAAATCTAGCTCATGCTGTGAAAACTGATCATTGTACCCTGTATCCTAAAATGCTCTCTGAAGCTTCATTTTGTGTTTTAATATATATAAAAAAGTCCAGTGATAAAGAGATAAAGGTCAAGAAAGCACACATTAAAGACTGTTGAAGCATTCACCATTGGAGGAACTCTCTGAGAAAGTAGGTAAAAATGTAAAAAAGAAAAATAACCCAAGATAACCTCTAGCATGAGGTTAACTATACAAACTTCCTAAAAAATCAAGCATTTTCAGCAGTACAAATCCATGTAGAGAAAGGAAAAAAAAGGAAAGGGTGGGAGGGAGGGAGGGAGGGAGGGAGGGAGGGAGGGAGGGAGGGAGGAAGGAAGGAGAGAGAGAGAGAAAGAAAGAAAGAAAGAAAGAAAGAAAGAAAGAAAGAAAGAAAGAAAGAAAGAAAGAAAGAAAGAATATAAATACAAAACACAGAAGTAAGCTGAACATATACTTCTAAGATGCTTTTTTATTGCATCGTTTTTTTGGCTCCAGTTCTCCATCAACCCACAATCTCTACTATTCAGTGTTTTTTTTTTCCCCCACAGACAAAATTTATTTATTATGGCTACTTCTTTTAATTCACCACTCTTACGTAGCTGGCAGGGGTGCAATTCAAGTTTTTGTATTCTTCTCTTAAGAAAGAATCAGTCAAGTGTGTGTGTGTGTGTGTGTGTGTGTGTGTGTGTTTCCATACAGATTTAGGAGAATTCCATCATCCCCATACCAGTTGTAATCTACCTGGAGTAGGGCCAAGGATCATTCTCTTTCTTTGTATAACAGGACTGTACTCTTCCTTGGAGCAAAGCCTAAACCCTATGCACAATGAAGACATTTGGTAGTGTTAAGTCCCTTGTAGTTGGAAGTATATCTCTAACTTTCGATATAAAATCAAAATCCTCCACAGAAATCCATTTTTAAGATTTCATTTGGGTATTTAGTGTGGATATTTAGCAATGAGCAGAACATCATACCATTCACCAAAAATATTCTTTTTATATTTTTATATAGCTTTGGTGAGAGAGAAAGCAGGTTAAAAGAACAAAGAATATAGTTTTAGGGATTAAAAGGTCATACTCGGTACTGGTGGTCCTTGCTATTAATTGCTTCAAACATACCTTTTTGGATGGATGACAAAATCATGGGGAGGGGAACATAGAAGTAAATTTCTTTGTATCTGTTGTCACTGCAACCATATCTTGCTACCACCTGGGCTACATACATTTGGTGTCAATCTCTCCTCTAAATGAACAATGGCTATGATTTTTTTCTTTTTTTAAACTTACATATATTCACATACTGCTTGCTCCATTCACACTTTATCCTGCTTCAGTTAATTCATTTCTTCAGTTTTCCACTCCTCTGCTTTACCAACCCATCTCTTATTTCCTTCCATTCACAGCACATGTCAACATTTACATTTATTTTTTAAAGGCAATAATTTTCTTTCTCAGAATATGAACATTTGCTTAGATGCAGATATGAAGCATATATTTCCTTTTATTTGATCCAAATCATTCCAGTTCATGCTAAATGTCCAAACTATATCTTGAAGATGGATCTCTGTGGAGGTTTTATATACATATACCTTGGTGTGTGTGTGTGTGTGTGTGTGTGTGTGTGTGTGTGTGTGTGTGTGTGTGTGAGAGAGAGAGAGAGAGAGAGAGAGAGAGAGAGAGAGAGAGAGAGTGAGTATCATTTCTACATATGCATACTTATTAGCATTCCCACTCATAGCAATTAAACATTTTCTTTTTACTTATGCTGTCAGTGCCATGAAAATCAACATATGGTAATCATTTCTGTCTTTAAAACATTGCCCTTCACACTGCTACAATTTAGACTGAAAATTACCTATTGCAGAAAACAATAGATTAAGAAGCTTCTGCTTCAATCTGCCAGTCTGTTCTTGACAGCAACTTGCATCATAAACAATCTGGCCGCCAGGTCTAACTCAGAACGGAAGCCATTTTAACATTGATGATTATATTGCCCTAGACATGTTTAGGTCTTACATATGCATGGCAGAATGCCAAACATTTTGTAAAACTAAACGGAAAGAAAGTTGGTAGGGGAGTTAATGCCTCATTCCTCCCAGGAGGTTGAAAATTAGGGATGCCTCAAAGTTTGGAGAAAGCAAAGGGTAGATGGAGAGAGTAAGAGCTGTAATCCGTGCTTTTGCTCTCAGTCCCCCGGATATTTCTCCCCCATTATATGAGGGGGACATTTGCCAAAATCCCAGATATGAGATCCAAACACCACTGCTATGCTGGGAAAGTAACAGCAGCACTCTGTGACATCATGACACAGAGAAGCTGGTACCTTCCCACCTTAGTAGTACCTATTTATCTACTCGTGACTGGGAAAATGTTTTTGAACAGCACTGGCTCAATAGCCTTGAAACAGAGTTGAGCACTGCCCCCTATAGTCGGCAATTACTAATGGAGTAAAATCCACAGGAGACTCCTAATATATAGCCAGTTTTAGGTTTTATAGTTTGCTGAAGCTGTGGGGACAAAATATGTTTATAGTTTGTTCTGTTTTTATAAATGCATTTTTGTGGAGTTTTAGGCAAGTTTAAACTGTACTTTTAGGAATTTGTGTTTACTGTTATTGTGTTTTGCTGCTGGCAAAAAAAGATGGGGTATAAATTCCCCAAATAACAAAGAGTTACATAAAGAGATTGCAAGTTATCTTGGCTTCCAGATGTCACTCAAAAAAAATGACAAAGGAATGCAAGTGACAATCACATTAAAAAAAAAAAAGAAAAAACCCAGTTCCCCTAACTTCCCAATGGAGTAATATTTAAAAAAATAAAATAAAGTCACACGAGAATAAAAAATGGGTAGAGATAATCCTAGAGACTGTAAAAGACATGGCAAATAATCCTGATATGTATTTCTATTGTGATAAATAAAAAAGGCCCCTTACTATAGTTAATCTTAGCCAAAAAGATTTCTTTTGTTTAACACTGCTTTTAAATGACACTTAAAATTTGTCAATGCAGACAGAATGCTTCATTATATCTATAAGGAGGGGCAGCATTAAGAAACAGATATATGTGGGCAGGTATACAGGTTTTACTTACCCATTAGAGGCATCAGTGGAACAAATATGTTTTATTTGAAAAATCTAAGTGTAATAGGGACATAGCTATACAGTGTGCTCTTCTTGTTGCTTAGGAAAAAGGAAGCTTCTAAGTCTATAATTATACCTGTGAACCACAAGGATTCTGCATTTTGACGGGAAAGTAATATGAAACATGAATAAAAATAAATGCATCTTTATTTAGAGTCTAATGTAATAAAGTTCTATAATAAGTAAAGACCATGTGCTTTTGCTAGCTGTAACTCTAAGATCACAATGTTCATGCCCTGATCTCCAGCAATGAAGAGGCTGATGTATTGAAGTTAACAAGCAAACAGATAATTGATAATTAAATAGTTTACTTCACTTTTTTTTAATGAAAGCCTTACTGGAACATATATAAACATCATTTATCATTGTTGCTGTTAAAAATACACTAATAGAGTTTCATAACATCTATGGTAAATTTTATCCGCTATTAAATTTGGCAAACTGCATCTGCTATTCATACTCTCAGTAACAGAAATTTGTGCAAAAAAGCTGTGATCATGCTAACCTCTTATGGTGAATATTTTTTTCCCATTTTAGTTATTTCTCCCAACTTCTATCATTCAACTCATAACCACAGGCCTGCAGTCATAGTGACCGCAACAGTTTTCCAAAATGTCTAGAAACCTCTATTTTTAAAAATGGACCATTCCAGTTGCGAATAGTTTTTGTTTTCCCACCAATAAGAGTGTATGCTTGCATCAGTTATTTGGTGTTTTCCACAGAGGCATTTGAATTTGAGTTTCGGTCATTTTGACCACAGATCTTTGTTAATGTTTTTGGGGTTTTTAATCATGTTGGGGCCAAGTTTTCCACCAAAAAAGAGTGCGATTTGGTGATCCAAACTTCGAAGAAACTGTTCTAAAATGGTATGGAGAAGCAGAGAGTGATCAAAGTGAAGTGGAATTGGATTGTGATGAAAATTTTGTAATGGACAATGAGAACACCCACCCCCAAGGATGGAGAAACAAAAAGTGACCTTTGATAGAGGATTTGATAAAGATCAACACATTTTTTGGTTTACTGCTTTATACATCAATTTTTAGATACAGCCATGAACCATCCAATGTATTTTTGCTACTGAGGTCATTATGACCTCATGTCTGTAATAGTATAGCTGAAATAATACGTCTGTGGTTAAGGGTTAATTAACTATTCCCGTAACTCTATTCAGTGTTAGGCTAGGTATATATGCATTTCTTAATACATATTGGTATATATGTATTTATTAATACATTCTAACGTATTCCCGTGTTTCCCTGAAAATAAGACTCTGTCTTATATTTTTTTGAACCCTGAAATAAGCGCTTGGCCTATTTTCAGGGAGATCTTATTATTTTGGGGCTCATGGAGCAAGATGGGGCTCCTCTTGCTGTCCTACCTGATTTCCAGCTCTGCGTTTAAATATTTTGGGGAGGGCTTATTTTTTGGGGGGGAGGCTTATTTTAGCACATGCGCTCAAAAGTCCAATTGGACTTATTATCAGGAGATGTCTTATTTTCAGAGAAACAGGATACGCACCCAAATATTAATGGTTCCTTTATATACTACATCATTAATAAAACAAAATAGGCCAGGTAGGATATCTTTATAACTCAATATTTATATCTAGTTATAAAGTGGCATTAGCTTTGTATCTTAGTGTAACTATATAATTTTGTCATTTTTGTGCCAGAAAATACCTATGTAGAGTGACTTCAAATATTTATGAACAACTTCCTCTACCTCCTCTTGTGGCAAATATCATTTGAAGAAACAGAAAAAAAGTCTATCCTGGAGGTCAGTTGAGAGTCACTTGATTGAGCTGGGCAGCTATAGAAATTGAATAAATAAAAATAAATTTCAGAATCGAACTTCAGGTTTTGTTGAAGTCTATATGTAATTCCCCTCTGTTTCTCAGCACAGCAGTTTTAAAACTGTGGCAATCCTGATTACATTTGCTTCTCAATTATCACTTAGCTTGTCCACAACCAAAATCAAAATTAACTTTCCAATCCTGGTCTTTACTTCAGTAATCAAGAGAGCATTCTTTTTGAAAGAGCAGCAACATATGTTTAAACAGACTAATTTCCATTCTGAATTGGAGTCTCATTAGCACAATCCAGGTTGCTTATCAAACATACTTCTTCCAGGTCTGAGCCATTCCAAGGGAATTAGTAAACATCCATTTTATATTGGACAGAAAGGACCTGAAAAGCAACCTTAATTTATCTTGATTGGAAGAATGGAAAGAAAATAAAAAGAAAATAAAACATCTCTGGGAAAAAGAAATGCATCCAAAAATCCTTCAGACCTTTTAGGAAATAAAATTATTTTTTTACCTCATAGCAGCAGCTTTAAACTGTAGGGGCCTCAGCACAATTAGGAGATTTGAATACCAAATATGAGTAAAAGTAAACATAACTTAATTTAACTTACTTTAAGAAAGGTAGGAGCATGATAAAGGAATAATTTTTAGAGAAGACCGGGAGAAGTCTTTATCCCAAGTCAGTACTAGTTTTACATTCACAAGATAGATTACAGTTATGCACCCATACCCACATATCCATATTCCTTATTATTCCTCCTTACTGAGCAATTTATGGTGAGAAATAATTTTGATTGCCAATAATATCATCACAGTGCAGAAGTAAGATAAAGGTATACACAGAATAAATCTATGACATGATGAAACTATATTAAGCAGCTCACTTTGCCTACTTCACATTTTTATTTTTAAAAATGCACTGGAAAAAAGTTGGGCAAATCTGCAAACACATCTACTGGGGTGCATCAATTAATTTACTTTCTGAACAAGAACAGCCAGTCCCATTCCTGTATTATAAGATGCTGACCACATTCAATTTTATTTCAGTATTTTTTTAAAATAAGTAGTATTATTCTTTGCACAAATACATTAATTTTACAACAGAAGTATGCTGCATATTTTGAGTGTATTCACTTTGATATCATGCAGGTTAACTGAGAAATAACCTCCACTGAGTTTTGGATACACACGTTTATAAATAAATCAAAAAGAAAGTTTATTCAGTAATCATTCCCACAAGTAATTATTTCATTTTTTTTCTCATGTGACACTTTGTCACACATGTATTAAAATAATATTTCAGTCAGAATTCTTTCTTACTATATGCACCAGATATTTTTTTATTGGAGGTACTATCAAATTCTGACTAAAGCAAAGTTTTAATTATTTATTTGTATCCCACCTTTATCATTTTTATAAATAACTCAAGATGGCAAATATATCCAACAAATCTTACTCCACCTGTTTTCCCCACAACAATCCTGTGAAGTCAGCTATGAAAATAACTGGCCCAAAGTCACCCAACTGTCTTTCATGGCTAAGGCAGGCCTTGAACTCACAGTTTCCTGCTTTCTAGCCTGGTGTTTTAACCACTAAACAACCTCTTAATTAGAATTACTTAAAAATAAAATTAAAACATTAAAATTAATGTTTTAATTGCATGGCAATTAAAACATTGCCATTCAATAAGTAGAATTTACAAAGTTCTGATAAAACTGGTCATTTAAGTTGCCGGTGACAAACTAGTTGATCAGGGTTACAATTTAATCTCAACCTGATTTTATTTACATGCATACTTTGTTCACTTCATAAAAGAAACAAGATGATGAATCCCAAATGCTAAGTTACATTTTAACAGGGGTGCACTATAATCAAGTTTTTGTTGTTTGCTGACTCCTACTGCCAAGTTATCACTGGAATATTTCAATAACTTGAGAAACCTTTTATTTCATATTGGATTTACACATTGTTCATGAGGTATAAAAGTATATTTTATATCACATTAATAAAGTACAGCTCACTCTTTAAATCATTTACCTATGATAGGTACTTCCTTTACATACAATCAAGCATATAGATTTCCACTTTACCTGTGGGCATAAGATAATATTTATCCTTGAATACAATAACTAATGAAAAATTGATTCCCATTCTTGTTCAGTTTCATTAAATAGCAGGTAAAGATTAACATCAGATTTATCTCTGTGAACTGATTCACATATTTGCTAAGGAGAACTAGTTTTTTTTTTTTTACCTATTGATCTGAGCAATGCTCTCCTCAGTTCTTGGAAAGAAATTCCTTTCTTGTTTTCAACTCCAATTACATTTTTTTTCTGAAGGATCTGCAACAGTGAATCTGCGTTCCTTCAGTGTTAACAGGCAATATTCTTATTTAAATTAATGACAATTATGTAAAACATCAGATAGAGCGTCAGACAGCTCAACAGGCTAATAGCCTGTTATTAAGATTCAGCTGTCTGCAATTATTGCAAGATTCGAGGCTCAAGGTTGACTCAGCCTTCCATCCTTTCTAAGGTGGGTAAATTGAGGACCCAGTTTGTTGGGGGCAATAAGCTGACTTTGTATAAATATAAATATACAAAAGTATGAAGGCTATTGCTTAACGCATTGTAAGCCGCCCTGAGTCTCCGGAGAAGGGAGGCATATAAATCTAATTTTAAAAAAAAAGTTGCTGTTAACTATTGAACAGTGAATTATCATTCTCCACAATATTCAGTTTCATTTCACTTCCCAGTCACTTTTCTCCATCAGTTAGTATTCTGCCCTATAGAAATATATTGGGGTTTTGTCAAACTTTTGGATGATCTCTGGCATGAGTGGAATGGGGGGATTGCACTATGTGAGGTGCCAAAATATTTGGTGCTTTCTCCTCACCTCTTTAAAGATCAAATGAGACTATTGAGTGAGCTCATCCATCAACTATTCATCTTGACTTCTGACAAATTAAGTGATGCCGTGAATGTCTTAACCCATTGTCTGGAGGTTTTAGAGTCCACATGGGGAACAATAGGCTTCAGTTGTGCCTTTGGATGTTGAGACTTATTGCTTCCAGGACCATGGTATCTTTGGTGCTGATTGGGGTTACATTATCCCAGGCAGACCCTATATCTACAATATAGGAGGATTTGCAAGAGCTGTGACTCCTGCTTAATAAGCAGGTGGAAGTGATGGCTTGGAGGCCTTTGCACAGCTTTGTCTTGTATGCATTTGCAGCCATTCATAGATTGGCAGGTTTATTTATAGTCACTCATTCCCTAGTCACCTCCAAATTGGATTATTACATATATGCTATATATGGGGATGCCATTAAAGAGTATCCAGAAGCTTCAGCTAGTACAATGACATGAGCTCCTGAAATACTGCATAATCTACTTCTGCTCTGCAAGGTGCAGTGGTTTCCAGTTTACTTTCAAGTCCTATTCAAATAGTGATTTTAACCCTTACATCACTTCATGGCATTGGACAGGGCTACTTGAGGAACCACGTCTCCCTAATTACAGTAGTCTGCCCCATTAAATCTGGCAGAGAAGCATGCTGTGGATATCATCAGTTAGGGACCTGCAATTGGGTCCAAGTTGTGCTTTGTGAGAAGGGAGGCTACACAGATTTGACTAATATATAAATAAATAGTGAATGGACCATGTTATTCTGTCTACAAAATATTGATGCTCAAAACATCAAAAAACAGAAAATGATTTGGAGCGCCTTCCTAGTGTGAAATATCCTAAATTTTCAAAAGAAGTATAAATATTTTATACTTATAGAGTGTAAGTTTAAGCCGAGATGTCACAGTGGTTACTTCAGCTGACTGGTAGCTGCAGTTCGGCAGTTCAAATCTCACCAGCTCAAGATTGACTCAGCCTTTCGAGACAGATATGGCAATATGCTGACTCTGTAAATCACTTAGAGAGGGCCGTAAAAGCACCATGAAGTGGTATATAAGTGCTATTGCTATTTTCAAAGCACTAGCAACTTTTCCTTAGAGAATTATATCATTCCTATGTACAAACCTAGATTTCAAAAGGGGAATTATTTTGTAACATAATTTCAAATAAGCAATAGCATTTAACATATACCATATTTATTCTGGCTTTATAAATATTATATTTTTGGTTGTTAAATGATATTTGTCTTTGTACATTTCTGTTTCAGAAGTTTTTACAGAGTAATAAATATATAGTTTATTTATAAATGATGTATCTAGTTATTCTCACATATTACAAATAATACTTCCAAATTTTACAATATTCGGAACAAGCCTGAGCATTACTTTGAACCAACTCCAGTTCCATAATTAACTCTTACACTTTAAAATCTTCTCAGTGTAGTAGAAGAATACTCACTATTCTGTATTCTGTATACTCACTATTCTGTATATTCTAAATTTGATAGGATAGGATAGGATGGCTATAAAATTATATCTTTTGGGATACATGAAATTAATAGTCTGAAACAATCAGTTTTATGAGACAACTTTTGAATGAGGAGTCATATTTCATTTGACCCATATCTGTCTTATTTACAATATTGTAAAATATAGGTGGTGAAAGAGGTCTTGAAAATTGTGTAAGAAAATATCTCTCTTAATACTGCAATTTTATTTCATTTTAATGTCAAATCGCTAAGAATCATATATTAGTCTTCTGGGATATCAAGTACCAGCTATGTTCAGAGAATGAGATTTGTTGCTGTGAAATAATGATTAAGGTTCCCTTAGAATCATCCTGATATGCTCTATCTATGCTTATTCTCCAAATAAATGTTTGGAATGCAAAAAGTGGACAACAGAGCAGTGATTTAGTTAATAATCCATTATTTAATAATCCATTAATTATCTTGCAGGTCAACATAAGTCATTTTCTGTCTTTTCCTTTGATAAATGTAAGTTTTAAATTATTGCTGCTAGAGCTTAAAAATGATAAAGATATGTGAACTTCTGCTAAAATGTATCTTTCATTATGATGAAATAGTACTTTAGAGTATAGACAAATTTGCCACTAGGAAGTTGACATTCTGTAAAAAAAGGAGAAACTAAAGTTAAACAAAATTTATCTTTCTTATGTCACTATTAACAATCGAATACCTCTATGTAGCTGTGTAGTATCTCTACCATCCATCAAAATTATTTATGAAGAGTCAGAAATATCAAGGCACCACACCATTGGAAAGTCATAGTGAGCTGTAGAATGTCTTTTTAAGAACAGCTGGGCTTCATACCTTATAAAACAGCAACCATAATTCATTAAAATCTCTTGCTGCTCACCTTGCAGTGATAACCTGGAAGCCTTCAAATGAATTAAAAAGAAATGCTAAGATCAAAGGAATATGCAAAAAGCACAAGGTTAAGATTGCCCTTCATTTTAATGTACAGTTTGGTTAACTATGTCATCACATTCAGTGAAGCTTCTAGTTCAAGCAGTACTCAATTTTGCTGATGATAGATTAATATCTTATTCCAGATAAAAAGAATAATGAAATAATGACTTTTTAAGAGCTTCTGTTATTCTTCATTAATTTCTAATTTCATTACTTAAGTTTTCCCCCCTTTATGTGATTCCAGGGAAGTTTCTAACAGGACAGATTTAGCTCAACCAACCTGAAACAATGTCTGCCAAAAAGAAAGTTGTTCAGAAGCTATAGAGATTATCAAAATAGAGATACACTGGCACTTGTATTCCACTGCTTTGAAACGCATCAAATTTGGTACTCAATGCATTTTGAGGTGCAAATTTTTGTCCTGGTACTCATTGCTTGTTTGGCACTCAACACAGAAGCTAGAACTTGTTGGTGTCGGTCAGTGGTGGGTTTCAAAAATTTTTACAACTGGTTCTGTGAGTGTGGCTTGGTGGGCATGGCATAGCATGTCTTGGTGGGTGTGGCTTGGTGGGTGTGGCAGGGAAAGGATACTGCAAAATTCCCATTTCCTTCGGGAGGCAGAGAATAGATGGGGATGGGGCCAATCAGAGGTGGTATTTATTGGTTCTCCGAACTACTTAAAATTTCTTCTACCAGTTCTCCAGAACTGGTCAGAACTTGCTGAAACCCACCTCTGGTATTGGTTGCCTTCTAACTGACTATATTATTCCTTATGGGAAAAATTTGTTTGGTACAGGTAGTCCTCGACTTACAACAGTTCATTTACTGACCATTCAAAGTTAAAACAGCAATGAAAAAAGTGACTTACAACCATTTTTCACACTTATGACTGTTGAGACATCCCCATGGTCACATAGTCAAAATTCAGATGTTTGGCAACTGACTCATATTTATGACAGTTACAGTGTCCTGGGAGTCATGTCATCGCCTTTTGCAACCTTGTGACAAGCAAGTCAATGGGGAAACCCAATTCACTTAACAACCATTTTACTAACTTAACAACCACAGTGATTCACTTAACAACAGGTGCAAGAAAACTCATAAAATGGGGTAAAACTACTTAACAAATGTTTCTCTTAGCAACAGAAATTTTGCGCTCAATTGTGGTCGTAAGTCAAGGACTACCTGTACTCATTTTTGGTATTCATCATACCTCTTGGAACCAATTAATGACAAGTAGCAAGACATCATTGTAACACTTTCCTCCTGCAAGCAAAACCACTTGCAGTCAATATTCTTTTAGATTGGTTGAGTTAAATCCATCCTGCTAGAAACCGCTAGAGCTGTCAGTAAAGAAAAGATCATATACAGTTTAATCTTGATCAAATTGACCCACTTTGTAAACCTTAGTTTTAGCTTTAAGAGTCCTGAGTAGCGTAGGGGAGTAATGCCTCCTACTAAAAGACAGCAATTAACATCCAGCTGCCTGTAATTCTGTGAGTTCAATCCTAGCCAGGCTCAAGGTCGACTCAGCCTTCCATCCTTTCTAAGGTGGGTAAATTGAGGACCCAGTTTGTTGGGGGCAATAAGCTGACTTTGTATAAATATAAATATACAAAAGTATGAAGGCTATTGCTTAACGCATTGTAAGCTGCCCTGAGTCTCCGGAGAAGAGTGGCATTTAAATCAAATTTAAAAAAAGAAAAAAAAAGGTCTTGATTATTTATTTTGGGTAGTGTCCCAAAAGCTGATTTCTTTGCTTTTGCTTTTCACAGGAATTTCTTCATAGGTATAACAGAAAAGTCATTTTTCTGAGTTAAGATCCATATATCCAAGTCATTCTTCAGGTTTATTATTTCTGCATTCCTTTTAATTTATAAACTCATTTCATTTGTTGGTTCTGTATAAAATCTTTGTCAATGCAAGTCTTATATCCAGTCACTTTTAAATCCATGTCCAAAACAGTGTGATCTTCCACTACATTCTCTTCTATTTGAATGGGCTTCTTTTGAGCACATTTTTTAATTAAATAATAAGTTCTTAAGTATCCTTACATTCTTTCAAAATTAAAATGTTTTCTCCATTATGCATTAGTGGGAATTTTCTTTTAATTATAATTTTAAATTATTTTTGGTTGCCTCTAGTAACCAGCTTTCAAGGTCCCCTCTATCATATTTTTATCTCACGCAGAACATTTCCCAGGAAGAGATTTCTTACACTTAAATTCAGATCTTCATATATTTTTAATAGGATTTTTAAATAACAGCAAATAATATTCTTTTTTCCCCCCAAAACCTTGTTTCCAGGCAATCTTTTATACCATTTAAAATCAAATCAACATTCTAATAGCTCCTTTATTGCTTATTTTGAAACAAAATGAAATTTTTCTTTAAGTTTTAAACTTACTTTTTTTTTGTTTGCTGTCAATGGGAGAAAAATCACCTAGTATAATAAAATGTGCCATTCTGAAGGTTCTTAATGTTTAAAAAGCAATTTATAAGCCATTCCCAGTAAAAAACAAAATGATGGCGAATGGAGATGGATGAACCCAGTGTCCTTATCAAAGGCTCCAATCATAGCTATTACTCCTACTCTCAGGGTTCTAAAACCCGCTGGAGATGACTATTTTACATCCTGTCATGGGAGGGGGGAGGAACGGACATCTGTAAAGAGTGGGATCCTTGGGTGATCCCAAGTCATCTCCTTCTCTGGAGATGAATTCCAAGAACTGGAAGAGTCTACTTTCTATTGCAGTAATCAGCTCTGAAAGTATGAAACCCTCTTAGACCAGCATTACTCCTCAGAAGTTTCAAAACTAAGAATTCTACTCTTTATCAGTAAAGATAGCCATATAATTGTAGCTTTGATAGGAACTTTATGTGTCGGCTCCTTCTCTCCCTATTTTTCTCTCTTCTCTCTCCCCCACCCCTCTACTATTACAGCATCCTGTCCAATCTGATGTATTCTACTTTCCTAGATAGGAATTTAGGGGACTTTCATTTTAGTAATTTGGAGGGCATTAAGTAGGAGAAGAACTACCTATAGCAAGGTTTCCCAAACTGTTAAGCATTGCTACAATAAAACTACTTTTCCCAAAGTTTCATTGTTTTTTTATTGTTTATTCATTTGGTGTTCACATTTTGGAGGGAAGTGTAGACAGGTGTGTGTGTGTGTGTAAATGTGAACACCAAATGAACATAAATAATAGCATATATATAAGCTCCAAAAAGGTTGGGTCTACAGGGACTAAAAAAGGAACAAATTCTGATGGACATGTGAAGAGCAGCATTTTCCTTCACTTTTTCTCCATATGATATAATTACAATATTATATATATTATATATCTATATAAACTCCTAACACCTTCATCACCATTCCTCTTGCACAGTCTTCTGCTTTTGTGATTATAGAGAAGCTCAACAACAAATTATCCTTATGATGGTGGTGGGGAAGATATTTGAATGGATAGATTGCCAACATTTGAGAAAATGTTCACGATTATTCAAATACCATTGTTTCAATTGACCTGTGGACAAATTAAAATCAACATCACGCTTTTAATTAGGGCCAAATACAAGGTATTTTTGTGGGGAGAGGGATCTGTGCTACAATTGCGAATCTTAATGGGAACACATTACATACATCATCATGAATAAAAAATCCAAATATATTTTGCACTTGGGAAATGTAACACATTTCAATAATTCTGAAAAAGGAAGCACATTATATCTTGAGTTAAGTTAAAAGTACAAGATGTTTCTATCAAGATTTGTGAATAATACATGTCTTCTTATTTGTTGCATTTATCTCTCTGCATAAAAATGTAAGACGTTAAACTCTATCAACATTAGAATGAGTAACTTTATGGGGGAGATTGTTTCATTTTCAGAGAAAAATATTAACATTTAAAAGTAACTGCATTTTAAGGATCCCACACTTTTACATTTAGATTTAGAACAGTTCTAATACTCTACACCACACTGTAATTTTCCTAAGGCAAATACATTAACAGGGGACAATCTGTCCCAGTTTATGTCACTTTCTTAGTGATGGGAATGTGCAATGGGATATATGCCTTTGGCTCAACACGAATTTTGTTTTCTAAGCTTTCTATCTTAAAAAAAAAATACTTAACTTGCAACAATCCCCTAATCTTGCATATTTGCCATCATGAGTTCTTTAATGAAGAACTTATTTTTACTCCAATATCCTGCCTGTGGAAAATCACATTATCCAGATCATGTCCCTTGCTCATAATATGCATTACTAGATGTGATTTTTAGTCACACACAAACACACACGCATTTCAGGTAAACTTCAGAGGAACAGTATCTCTAATAATATCTCTAATAACAGTATCTCTAATCTAATAATAAAAGAGCCTGAGTAGTGTAGGGGAGTAATGCCTCCTACAAAGGCAGCATTTAAGATCCAGCTGCTGCAATTACTTGTGAGTTCAATCCCAGGCAGGCTCAAGGTCGACTCAGCCTTCCATCCTTTCTAAGGTGGGTAAATTGAGGACCCAGTTTGTTGGGGGCAATAAGCTGACTTTGTATAAATATAAATATACAAAAGTATGAAGGCTATTGCTTAATGCATTGTAAGCTGCCCTGAGTCTCTGGAGAAGGGCGGCATATAAATCAAATTTTTATATATATATATATATATATATATATATATATATATATATATATATATATATATATATATATATATATATATATATATATGCAGTTCTTTGTACTAGGAATTTTAGTATCTGTTTCAAAGTTCTTCAAAATAAAATATAAGAACAGCAAAAACGGAATCCAAGATATGTTGTGAATTTAAAATGGAATATTATTAATGAAAATAAAAGTATGTTTGTATTGTTTTCACAATTGAAGTAAATTATTGTCAGTGTTTTGAAAGATTTCCAAAATTGTGTTTCATGGAATATAATATGGTCAAGCAAATTCATTTAAATAATATCCTTGATTTCAAAATTAATTACTCGGTATTCACATTTCCTCCAAACATGGAACTTTTGCAGAGAAACACGGATTGCAATGAAATTGAACTTTATGCTACTTTTTAATATGATGGAATTTTCTGATTATTTAATTTCAGATTTCTGTAAGAAAAGCATTTTTAGATTATATTCCATTCTCCTCTTTGCAATGTAATGTAATCATCCAAGCAAGGCATTCCATTTATAGTTAAGAGAAAGTTGAGAATATTGCACACACTTTCTTTTGTTGTTCATTCACTGAAAATGGGAAATATATTTATATTATCATGGTTTAAAAAAATCACAAGCACTAGTCAAACCAGTACAAACATTGATTTTTCCGATGGCAAATACCTATGAAGACTTAGTGCATTTTATTTTATATTTGATCTTATGATTAAATATTTGTCTACTACTTATAGCTGAAATAAATACATTTGCTCAACAGTGTTAAATGCAGCATACTAGATAAAAGCACATAGACAAAAGAGGGTTACTGCAAATAAAAGATGCTTAATATAAATAAGTGATATGATAAACTGCTTCAGAAAGTGGAATTTTTTTCTTATATTTTACTGATTATGGTAACTTGAGGCTTTGATGCAACCTAAGCCAGATCCAAATTCCATGCTTGGAGAGCCACTTCTGGTGCCCATGCACAGAACGTATTTGATGACAACTGGGTAGGTGAGCGGAGCCTCCCACCACTGCTGATACCAGTTCGCCTAAACCGAGGTGAACCAGTAGCAACCCACCACTGATCCTGTTGACTGCCTGATTATGTGTGAGCTGGTAGAGTGAGGAAAAAAACAACAATCCTTGATTAAGTGGATTGAGTGTACTGCCCTAGGGCAAGGCACTGTTCAAACCAATGGAAGGTTCTTCCTTCATTCTCAAAGTTGGACACCTCTCATCTTGGTCCTTTCCTAGAAATCTCCTTAACAGATACAAGTTACTTGTACTTCTTTCCATGGGTGAAAAGCTTCCGGTTCAGACTGGATCACCTGATCTGGTAGCAATGGTGGCAGGTGGTTTGGAGAACTGGTAGCAAACATCCCTGCCCCCCCCCCCGCCCCCCATGCCCAGCTGAGCTGCGTAATCATCAGAGGCTTATTTTTTATTTTTAAAGCATTTTTTCTACAACCTCTTCAGCCAAAAAAATGCTTTTAAAAATTAAAAAAAAAAAAAGAGCCTCTGATTATCCTGCAGCTCAGCTGGGATCGTCAGAGTCTTTTAAAAGCATTTTTTCTACAACCTCTTTGGCTGAAAAAATGCTTTTAAAAGTCTCTGACGGTCCCAGCTGAGTTGCCTGATCATCAGAGGCTTTTAAAAGCATTTTTTTTTGTAACCTCTTCGGCCAAAGAGGTTGTAGAAAAAATGTTTTTAAAAGCCTCTGATGATCCCAGCTGAGTTGCCTGATCGGCAGAGGCTTTTAAAAGCATTTTAAAAGAAAAAAAAGCCTCTGCCGATCAGGCAACTCAGCTGGGTTCATCAGAGGCTTTTAAAAGCATTTTTTTACAACTTCTTTGGCTGAAGAGGTTGTAGAAAAAATGGTTTTAAAAGTAAAAAGAGAAAAAACTTGGCCACACCCACCCAGTTACATTACCCCATCACTAAGCCATGCCCACAGAACCACTAGTAACAAATTTTACATTTCACCACTGCTTCTTTCCCACCCTCAGTGATCTGGCTCTAAAAATATTGAAATGAAGAACTGATAGGTGGAGGGGTGGAGGGGGAAGCCTCTGTCAGACAACAAAAAAAGAAGCCTCCCATGGCCAGTCCCAGAATTTGTGGACTGAGAAGATGTAGGACAAGGCTGTCAAACTTGCGGTCCATGGACTGGATGTGTCATGCACTGGCCATGCCCACACCCAGTTTAGCAAAGGGTAAAAAAGTCCCCATACGTCCCATGCTGCTGCCATGACAACATGAGTTTGACAGTCCTGATGTAGGGTATAATTCTGAGTCTTCTTCACAAGAATGATCCTACGGAAGGCATCTTTCCAGTGTGCCAATGGTGGCTTCTCTTTTTACCAGCCCAATCAAATGAAGGTCCCTTACTGCCATTTGTTGCTCCAAGTGAGATTTCTCCTATAAATAGGAATTAGCTTCCTTAAAACCTATGGTAAAATATATTGAATCTGTCTTTTTAAACTTCTAGTGTCATACCAGGGGATTCTGACCCAGGTAAGAGAGATGATTGTTCCCTGTTGTTATGGCTTCTTATCTGTTCTCTTGTTGTTCGATAACAAAAATAGACTAAGTAGCTTCTAAATCACTATAACAAAATACACTAAGCAATTATTTTCACAATAAATCAATCATTAATAAAACAATTATGAGAAAAATAGTGTAATCCCTAGCATTTTTAATAGACATCAGAAAAATAATAGTGAATCCTTATTCACTTATTAGTCAGTAAAATTTACAAAATGTACAACATGACAATCAAAATGTATAAGATAATAAATATCCTTACATAGCAATAAGTCTATATAATAAAACTACTATATATACAGTAGTTTTATACTATATACTATAAACAGTTTCATATTTGCTCATTGAGAATGTAATTGTGATGTGTTTTTTAACATTTTTGCTATACTGTACACTAAATAAATAACATTGGATGACTCACAATTATGGCAGCATCTCACATTTCTTATTAATAAAAGATAAACTGTTCACAATTTATTTTCTATATCAGAGTGGCAGTTCTGTTTTATGCTTTTTATCTAGTTTGGTCATCTAACCATAAGATCAGGACTAACTATCATAATCCTTCTAATGTGCTGTCCTCCAGACATCAATTCCCAATCCATCTGGATGGCAGCAAATAAGAGAAGACTGAGGCATCTTCTTTCTAATTACTTGGGTAGAGGTTTCATCTCTGGATTGAAAAACTCTCCTCATGGTCACTCATAGCTTGATCAACTTTCAGGTAGACTGTTGTAACTTACTCTATATGGGGCTCCTCTTAGAGATCATCAGAAGCTACAGCTGGTCCAGAAGATGGCTGCCTGAGCAATGGTGGGCTAGGCTTGTTAATAATATATGATACTCTGCTACATGAGCTGCACTCATTACCAGCTGTCTTTGTGGTGCAAATCAAATGCTGATTATGTCATAGAGAGGTAAATGACACAAAGCCTAGTTATTTTAGGGATCACCAGTTTCCCCTAATGTCTGCTCATCCTGTGTTTTCTGCAGTGGTGGGTTTCTACCAGTTCACCCCGGTTCGGGCAAACCAGTAGTGGTGGAGGCGGGAGGCCCACCTGCCTGAACGTCATCACAGATGCTTTGCGGATGTTCAGAACTGGTAGTGAAGGTAAGTGGAACCCACTACTAGTTTTCTGGAAAAATTAGCTTGCTTCAAGTCCCTTCAATTAAACAAACTTATGCGATGGGATCCAGAAAGTACGCCTTCTATGGCACTATACCTTCCCTTTGCAAGAAACAGATGAGATCCCTCAGATACTTGTATGACTGTTACTTTGCCTGCTTTCAAACAATCTTTAAAAACTTGGCCCTTTCCTCAGGCCTTGGATTAAGACAATTGGCAGGCCTCTTAAAACTACAAGGGAATATGGAAGGATAGTTTTATTTTCTTGGGTAGTTATTTTTTTAATGGATATTGTTTTTGTTCTTTGAAAAACCAATCAGAGTTAAGTGTCCTATTAACTAAAATAACTGGGCAGTACCTAGTTATTTTCTATAGAGTTAGAGAAACAATGATCCTGTTTCTTATAGCCTCTTCCGTGCCTATACTTGCTACATGAACCAAATGTTTCAGAAAACTGTGCTGTCTTGGCATGGCTTGGGAGCTCATACTCATTTCTGTTTCTTAAGCAGATGACACTTCTGTGACTTATGAGTCTCTAGAATGCCAATGTTCAGTAACAGAGGTGACAATTTAACAAAAGAAAAGAGATAAGAGATTCAATGAAGGTTTAGGCTGAAAGCGGCAAAATCCACACCTCTCAGTGCTTGACTAGCATTTACAATCAATTGATTGAATTATTTCTTTGTTGATTTTATTTAACTGGCAAATGATATTATGTGACTTCTT
The DNA here is from genome assembly GCA_030761175.1 of Masticophis lateralis. NCBI lineage: Eukaryota > Metazoa > Chordata > Lepidosauria > Squamata > Colubridae > Masticophis > Masticophis lateralis. The sequence continues at coordinate 82,305,718 of JAUDYJ010000003.1, read as the reverse complement.
CTAGGGCAATTAATTTGCCTGAGAATGTTTTTCCCCTGTTCTATACTGATTTTTACTTGTGAGTTTAGAAAAAAATAATAGAGTTTTAAAATAAATATTTATATAAAAACTAATTCAGCTATTGTTGTTCCACAATGTGGAAATATTAATCAGCATAACTAAAACTTTACTTTCAATAAACCAAGGGAAATATGTGTAATATTAATGGTTAATGAAACAATTTCTAAGCTATCTTAGAATGAAATAGAAAGCAAATGAAATGGAATGGTGAAGCCAGAACAATAGGAAACTGATGGATAAATAGGCATTTATTTATCTGAATTCTAATTTTCAAATTGTATTTATAAAATATCAAATAAGTACAATCTTGGAGGTATTTAGATAAATTGTATCATCATATATAAGCTTATAAATAAAATATCTTTCCAATTTTAGTTGCTATCTTATAGTTTATCCTGTTTTTTCCAATTTGTACTCTCTTTAAGGCCTTTGGTGATGTTAGAAAGTAATTCTGGATTTGCATATGGGGTAGGGAAAACTGATGGATATTGAGAATATAACAGTATAATGTAATATAATATGATAGGATAGGATAGGATAGGATAGGATAGGATAGGATAGGATAGGATAGACTATAAATCAAATTTTAAAAAATAGAATAGAATAGAATAGAATAGAATAGAATAGAATAGAATAGAATAGAATAGAATAGAATAGGTATGGAAAGTAATCTTATTTAAATCTAAAAACAATAAATAGTTGCCTTCAGATGTGTAGTAAAATGCTATGTATAACTTCATACTATATAGTGATTGTGTAAGCTTCAGTTCATTACCGATCATTAAAATATACAATTTGACCAAGGCTGCCTAATCTTCTGCGCGCACTACAGTATTACACTATGGCATAAGCAGAGCCTTACAGAGTTCAGAAAAGCAATAAGATATAAATAAATAAATATAAATAAAAGAAAATAAAATAAAGATATTAGATAAATAAGAAAAGCTTCCATAGCTGAAAACTGTTTAAATCAACTTCATTCATTATGCTGCTCCATACCTTTCTGTCTCTACAAAGCATTCTTGCTTTCACCATATCCATACCCAGTTTCATACATTGACTTTGTTATTTAAAACCCTCACTTCTTTCTTTTTGACTATCTCATCAGCTCCATCCAACCACAACATTTTTATTTCACCCTTCCTTTCAACCCATTTATTTTTCCTTCATATATGTTTTTATTTATTTATTACAAGTGCTTTTATGCTGCTTCAGTCAAGTGAATCTAATGAGCCTCATTCATTCCTTCTACTTCAGCAAACCACCTCAATGTACCTCTTTCATACTGGGCACTCACATTTGCATTCAATCCACATTAATTTAGCACACACTGATCCTTGACATTACCTTTTCTTGTTTTACCACCCACACATTTCATACATACCCAAATTCCCACTGCATTCAAGTGACTGTTTTGTTTATCCTTCTATATTTATGCTCAGCTCTCCAGATAGCAAAATGAGGAAAGCATGTCCTTATACAAAAGCATTTATTGTTTCTGTAAAAAACTATACCTCACAACAAGCCACATATTATGCCACACCCGTCTACTTTATAATTTCTCCATCCATTATTTCATATTTAGTAAACATTCTTCCATCTGTCTGCCAACTCCAGTTTTTTGCCCTTTATCTTGCAATCATTCACTTCATTTTCCTGTCAAAGATAAGTGCAGTTCCATACTCCTTGTTGCTAGTTATTCAATCTATACAAAACTGAGTACAAATCATTTAGATTTAACAGCATGCTCATCCATGTCAAAAATACATGTACATCCACATTGCTATAAGCATGTAAAGCTTGCTATGGATGCAAACATGGATACGTTTAGTCATAAATATATTAAATAATCAAGTGGAAAAAATACATCCTTGGCTAATTTCCTATTCAGTGCTGAATCATTCTCAGGTATGCTTTACTTTCCAAATATAACAATTTTATTTACATTTATTCACTAATCAATTTTCATATTGCTGAAAACATCTCTCAACAAGCCTATTCACTTCAACCTACCTTCAAAACCTTTCTGGTACCCCATAATATAATTGTTTTCATTCTGTTCTAAACAACTTCTTCCACTTTCCATTCATTCTTTTGGAAGACAAATCTGTCATACAAGACTTGAACCATATTTCCTGCAATTGCTCAATTTTCATTCTAACTGTTATGTTGTTACTGTTTTGAGGAGGAATTTCAAACTAGGGGTTGTTTCTGATTGGTTAATGACCAGCAGCCAAACTGTATATAAAGAGTGCTGCTGCCTGCATACCTTTGCTGAAGTCTCACCATGTAATAAAGAGCTGTTGTCATTATCCTGCCTATGCTGCTCATTATTGCCCAGCCACTTCATTTGGCGACGAAGATGGGATAGCACACAGGAGGATCAAAAAGAGCTAACAATAAACACGGTGCCCACCGGGACCGTAGACTTCAGCCATGGCCGCGTACGTTCCGCCAATGCTGTTTGATCCAGCCCGAGAAAAATGGGGCTCCTACATGATTCATTTTGAATGCTTGCTCAAAGCCAGCGACATGCAAGGGCTATCTGTGAACCGCAAATGAGCCCTGTTCCTGAGCCACTGTGGGCCGGATGTATTCGAAACGGCCGAGTTGTTGTGTGAGCCGACCCCAGTGCAAACGGTTCCTTGGGACACATTCCAAGCAAACCTAAAGGCACACTACGCCCCTGCACTGTCCAAGTTCGTACAGCGTTATCAGCTGTGGCAGCGAGTACAGAAAGAGGGGGAACCAGTAACCGCATATGTGGCAGCGCTTTGAAGAGCCACGACACATTGTGACTACAGTGACCTGGATGATGCGCTGCTGGAACAGTTAATATGCGGCGTTCGAGACACCTGACTTCAGAGGCGGCTGCTCACGAAACCCGGGTTGACTCTTGCTGGTGCCCTAGATGAGGCCAGGGCACACGAGTCTTCAACAAAGGCGTCAGAGGCTTTACAGCGTCCTCAGCCTGAGAAAAGTGGCCCTAAAGCGGTTCCAGTTCACCGCAAGGAGGCTCGAACAAGCTCGGAAAAAGAATCAGATGAAGACGTCTTCCGAACCGAAAAAAGAAAAGGCGAGCCCAGCCGACGCTGGGAGAGATGCCTGAGTTGCAGTGGCCAACACGAAAGACAAGCCTGCAAATATCGCGATGCCATTTGCAGGCGCTGCGAGGAGAGGTCACTTAGCCCGAGTATGCCAAGCGCAGCTTCCGCGTTCTTTTAAACCACGTGACCAAGGCAACCAATCAGAGCAGCTGCTGTCTTCAAAACGACCAATCCAGAACAAGGGCGTCGAAAAGCGGCGCAAGATTCAAACTTGAATGGCTTAGGACCAGGGTACTTATGAGACTGCCTTCTGCCACCGATAGCCTCTCACCGACCAGAGAGCCTCTCACCGGAGAGCCTTCTCTGTGGGGGCACCTGCCATCTGGAATCAGCTCCCCCCAGAGATACGGAGAATTGAGGACTTACGCACTTTCTGCCGCGCCCTAAAAACGCTTCTATTCCAACAGGCGGGGCTGGCCTAACTCTCCCTTTTAAATTGGTTTTAAATTGGGTTTTTAAATGTTTATATAAATTGGTGGTTTTAAATTTTCGAGCCTAAATTTAATCTTTTTTAATAGTTTTTACCTTTTGTATGTAAAGTGTATTTTATTTTTGGCTGTTCACCGCCCTGAATCCCTCTGGGAGTAGGGCGGTATAGAAATTTAAACAAACAAACAAACAAACAAACAAATAAATAAACTTACAGCACGAGAGTCGGCCAAGCCAGCACGACAGTCGAAGAAAAAGTCTTCACGACCATCAAGATCAACGGACAACCCTACAGCATGGAGATCGACACTGGATCTGCACTCTCCATCATATCATGGGCCACGTTAAGGTCCCTGCTTCCGAACTACAGAAAGAGCCATCTATCGAGATGAGTCCTCCTGCTAGACTACAGGGGAACCGAGTTCCAGTCGAAGGCATCGACACCTTCACCATCTCCTACGGCGATTTCGAGGAGAGACTAGCATTAACCATTGTTAGAGATCCGCTACCTAGCCTTCTGGGTCTACGCTGGTTCTGAGTCCTTGGCATGGGCTTTACGGGGGTCCACAGACTCAGCGGAGCATCACTCAAAGAACAATTCCTGCAAGAGTTCCGAGACGTGTTCGAGGACAGCCTTGGCAAATTCGTGGGGACCCCGATTTCTTTTAATTTGGACTCAGGGGTAGCCCCAACTAGGCTTAAGGCAAGGAGAGTCCCTTTCGCTCTAAAACCCAAGATCGATGCCGAATTAGATAAGCTAATTAGCCAGGGCATCTTAGTACCGGTAGACCATGCTAAATGGGAAACCCCAATAGTGACCTCGATTAAGGCAGATGGGCCTATCAGGATCTGCGCCAATTACAAATGTTCTATCAACAAGGCGTTGCAGCAAAGCGCATATCCTGTCCCAGTAGTTCACCACCTACTGCATTCCCTTGGCCCAGGGAAAATATTCGCCAAATTAGACCTTGCGCAAGCTTATCAGCAGCTGCCGGTAGACGACGCCACAGCAGAAGCGCAAACTATTGTGACACACAGAGGGGCTTTTAAATGCACTCAGTTGCAATTCGGGGTCAGCATCACCCCGGGATTGTTTCAAAGCACAATTGAATGCCTTTTACAAGGCCTCCCCAGAGTCGTCCCGTATTTCGATAACGTGCTAATTAGTGGCCAAAACGAAAAGCAACTGGCAGAAAGAATCAGGTTAACCCTGTCGAGGTTCCGTGAGGCCGGCCTGAAACTCAAGAAGTCGAAATGCAAATTGGGGTTCCCTCAGTTGAGTTTTTAGGGTATAAGATTGACAGATCGGGGATCCACCCCACCGAAAGCAAGGTGAGAGCCATCAAGAGCTTTCCCACACCTAAAACCAAGACCGAGCTACAGGCCTTCCTAGGCCTTCTTAACTTCTACACCACATTTTTAAAAGACAAGGCAATGGTAGCCGAGCCACTTCATACACTCTTAGGCAAGAACACCCCGTGGGTTTGGGGCAAAGCAGAAGCGGCAGCATTTAATGTTGTTAAAAAGCTCCTCTCCAAGGACAGCTTTCTAATTCAATATAGCTCTGAACTGCCGTTGGTCCTGGTTTGTGACGCCTCTCCGTTTGGCATCGGCACCGTGCTCAGCCATAGACTACCAAATGGCCTAGAGGCGCCCATTGTGTACTACTCCCGGACTCTGTCATGCGCAGAGCGCAACTATAGTCAACTTGACAGGGAAGCCTTAGCTGCTATTGCCGGCGTAAAAAAATTCCACAAGTACCTGTTTGGCCGATCATTTGACTTAGTTACTGACCACCAACCGTTACTGGGCCTCCTTGCTGGTGACAGGCCCACCCCTGCCGCACTTTCTCCATGAATGACTAGGTGGTCAATTTTTTTGGCCGCATACTCTTACAAACTAATTCACCAACCCAGAAAAGCCATGGGCCATGCAGACGCCCTTAGCAGATGCCCTCTGCCTGACATTTTAGACAACCCGACTCCCGAGGCCCCGATCCTTTTGCTGGACGCTGGGCCATCATGGCCTAAAATCTAAATATTATGATGTATGGGGTAGATGGTACAATTGGATGCGTAACAGGAAAAATATTTGAGAGTCGGAAAAGTGATTTTATTTACTCTTAACTAGAATATTATTGTGATAAACTCTGTAAATTACGGTTAACACTGCACTTCCGATGTGGCATGAAAAATCTTGTATTTTGTTTTATTTTTAAAAATCAATAAAGTATATTTAAAAAAAAAAAAGAATGAAGGGTCTTGCCCGAAGTTACGTATGGTGGCCACATTTAGACCAAGACATTGCTGAATGGGTGGGGAAGTGCAGACTCTGCCAGGAGTCCCATCCAGATCCCCCGGTCGCCCCTGCTAGGGTATGGGAGAAACCTAAGGGCCCATGGGGACGAATCCATATAGATTTCGCTGGGCCGTTCCACGGCCAGTCTTTCTTAATAGTGGTAGATGCATTTTCTAAGTGGTTGGAGGTTTTTCTCATGCCATCGACCACTTCAGAGGCGGTCATTAGAGTCCTCCGCCACCTCTTTGCCACGCACGGTCTGCCTGACACGTTAGTTTCGGACAACGGGACACAATTCACCTCAGTCCAATTCGAAAGCTACCTTGCCGAATTGGGCATTCGGCATGCCCTATCGGCCCCTTTCCATCCGGCCTCGAATGGTCAGGCTGAACGATTCGTTTGGACCACCAAGGAGGCTTTGTCCTGATTAGATTCTGGCGACTGGCAGGCCAAAATAGACCAATTCCTGGCTGTGCAACACGCCATTCCCTGCACGGCCACTGGCCACAGTCCGGCCGAACTCTTGATGGGCCGCAAACTCAGATGTGTCCTTGACCGGTTGCATCCTAATTATTCGGCCAATACTTTCAAGGGGGAAGAGGGAGGTCTCAAGCATTTCCCAATTGGTACAACGGTCTATGCGAGAAATTATGCTACCGGTCCCTTATGGGTTGAGGGCATTGTAACAGGGATGTCAGGGCCAAAATTGTATATGATCAATATCGGCCAAGGTAGAATTTGGAGGCGTCACTTCAACCAGTTAAGAAAAGACTAGTCAGTGAAAATTCAGAACTTGAGTACAAACCGGCCCCTAACTTCCAAGGTCCTTCCAATACAGCTACCTCAACCCCGAGTGAGCCGGAATACTTATCTGGCAAGCCAGAGTTCCAGCGCTGCCCCAGCGAGCCACTCCTCCCAGCCGGGGAAAGTCACACCTCCGAAGGGTTCCAGGAGGTCCCATTGGCGGAGCCAGGAGAGACGGGACATCCCTCTAATGGGCTCAACGCCCCGCCTGCAACTGAACTGCGCAGGTCGACTAGGACCAAGACACGCCCAGGTCACCTGCGTGACTACATTTGTAAATATGTAAATAATTGTGATAAAATGCATTCTGGGAGGGGAGGGGTGTTATGTTGTTACTGTTTTGAGCGGGAATTTCAAACTAGGGGTTGTTTCTGATTGGTTAATGACCAGCAGCCAAACTGTATATAAAAAGTGCTGCTGCCTGCATACCTTTGCTGAAGTCTCACCATGTAATAAAGAGCTGTTGTCACTATCCTGCCTGTGCTGCTCGTTATTGCCCAGCCACTTCACTAATTTTATTCACTTCTCCCTTTTTTAAAATTTATGTCCATTTTTCCACAAGACCCCCTGCATATTCCTTCCTTTCTAATGCATATTCATCAGCAAATGAATATATCACATATAAATCATATATTCAAAGCAGATCTTGTTCTAACCTGATTCCAGTCACCATCCTCATTCATTCTTGGTTCATCATATTGACTGAGTACTTTTTGACTACTCTTTTCTTTTCTGTTTTTCCTACCTAATCAAATACCGGTAACTTTTTTCACTGAATCACATTAATTTAGGATGTTGCTCAGTTTTTCTCAAAATTCATTCTTTCTTCTTTATTGTACTAATTATTCATTAGAGTGTAATATACAACTATCACAAAACTATGAATTTCTTGTTTCACACTGACAAATTTCACACTAGTGTTTGGCAGTAAATCTTAGCTAGCCCGTCATTTTGTCCCTTATACAGCAATAGGATTAACTTGACAGGAGACACTAAAACCAGATTATGTTAAAAGCTTTACCAGGAACTAAAATGAAGCCTTAAAAACAATACTAGATCTTTGCAGGGAACAGCCACGGTGGCACAGTGGTTAGAGTGCTGTATTGTAGGCTACTTCTGCTGTTCACCCGCTGTCAGCAGTTTGGCAGATCGAATCTCACCAGTCTCAAGATTGACTCAGCTTTCCATTCTTCTGAGGTTGGTAAAATGAGGACCCAGATTGTTGAGGGCAATATGCTGACTCTGTAAACTGCTTAGGGAGGGCTGTAAAAGCACTGTGAAGCAGTATATAAGTCTAAGTGCTACTGCTATTGCTATTTGCTCCAAAGTTTTCTTCTTACTGTTTCAAATTAACAATACAAAGCTGATTTTTTTGCTGGTCTTGGAAGGCAGCTAAATAAATATTATATAATAGTTCTCACTAACCTGGGAATATCAATCAGAACAATCTAAATAACATGGGCTCATACTTCCTGACATGCATTTTAACCTTTTTATTCATAATCAAAGCTATATCTTTTGTGCATGTATTGATCCACACTATGAAATCAGATCATCTTATTCAGATCTACTACATCTTTCCACTGTTTCTTTACAAGCATGTATTTTTCTTTCTATTCATTAATTCATTTACTCTCTTTCTTAAATCACAATTTTTCCATATGCAATTATTATCAACATAGACAGTGACTACTGCTGACCAACATGCCTTTGATCATTTGAGACTTTTGTATAATACTGTAAAATAAGATAGGAAACATACAGATATGACTCAAATCTCATGTAGCATTCCCTGCTAACTATATATATGCAAACAACACCCAGTTTTACAGACTCATGTATTCTATGTAAATTCTATGTAATCTAGAAATTATCTTTCAATTCAACATATTCTTGTTTTCATCCCTCTGACTAGGAAGTATATATAGCCATGATGGTGAACCTATGGCACGTGTTCCAGAGGTGGCATGCAGCCCCCTTTTTGTGGGCATGTGAGTCGTCACCCTAGTTCAGGTCTGCCGTGCATGCATGCACGTCTTCCGCCAGCCAGCTGGTCTTTAGGTCTCTGCTGCATATGTGCAGGGGGAGGGGCACTGTGTGGGGCCACACACATATGTGTGGGGGGACAGGATGCTTGTGGGGATGAGGCAAATGCAGGGGGGTACACACACATGCATGGGGGTGGGCCATATACAGGGGCGCACACACATGCAGGGGGGACAGGGTGCATGCCGGGGGATATGTGTGCATGCAAGGGGCCACGTTCACATGTGCAGGGATGGGGCACATGCACATGGCCTGCACACACATTGCATTTTGGGGGATTGAGCAAACACACATGTGTTTGTGCACACATGCACATGCTTTGGGCATTCAGTCTGGAAAAGGTTAGCCATCACTGATCTATGATATTCAACTACATGATCAGGACATTTTCAGAATGCTTCCTTTCCCTTCCTTTTCAAATGTATTCCTGCTCGTTCAGTTTGCATTTCCAGATGGTTATCTTTGAGAGTGACTATAGAAGCAAATAATTGTGAATGTTCATGTGGCTTCATCATAACATACAATCCGTAATTGATGAAAAATGGAAACTGATGTGATGAAGTGGAAGCAATCTACCTGCACAGAGATTACGTGCTGCTTATTTGTAATCATTGCTTTTCCCATATAAACCAAGAATCAATCCATCCGATTACCACTGATTTCTATTTAGTATTATCTATTGTTGTGTTCATATAAGGAAAAAAATAAAATCATTTAAAAACTGACAAATAGCTTAGAGGCAGGTATGTGTATTGAGTTCCCAATCACTTCCCAGTATCACCATTTACAACAAAACAAAATAAACAAAAAAGATAGCTTCTGGAAGCATTACATTGTAATAGAACAACAACAGAGAGTAACCAGAATAACCCATTTCTTGCATTTTACTTAGTTCCAACCAGTTTCAATTGATGGGTCCAAGAATGTACATTTACACTGAATGGTAAAGAGGATGGAAGAAGGGCTGAAGATCTCTTAGGAGAAGCACATCTGGAAATAAGAAAATGGATTTGGTATGCTGGCTATATACATGATGATTTAGCTATTTTGTTTTACTATATTGTTTTAAATAGAATATCCTTTTGAAATACAATTGCACGATTTAATTAGGCTACATGGTAACTGGAAGTTCCGTGTTGGAAAAGGTAGGTAAACTATTTTTAATAAATAAATAAAACTAGCAGCATTCAGCAGCATAAATAAAAGCATTCATATGCTTCACATGCCAAAGCCTTTTCCTCTCAAAGCAGCATTTCCTTAGGAGATTTTTCACTGACCTGGGCTTCTCTGGCCAACAGTAGCTTTCCTCAAGTATAACTCAACTCCAACTGGTTTTCCTGGCATTGGTATGAAAGTATTTTGCTGCTGGCTTCTTCAGGAATGGTGGGTTTTTTTTCAACTTCTTAATTTAGTCCATAGCCCTGAAATTCCCTTCTGGCTTCAATTCTAGTACTAGTCTAGCTTGCTAAACTTTTTTGAGATTAGCCAAGGTCAGATAATTTATACCATCTACTGTGACTTAACTAGAAAAGCCAGCAGAAAATCATGTCTGGGTGGCAAATAATGTCTTTGCAGTCTTTAAAGTGTTTGCCCTTTTCATTATCTATAGCTATTTTTCTTTTTCCTTTCTTTAAAAAAAAGCACGTTGTTACTAGCATTATTTTGCATACTTCAAGGGAGATAGAGCACTTGCTTTAAAATGTTGCGGGATCATTTGCTTAGGGTCAGCAATCTTTGTGATACAGGTAAGTAAAAGGTTACTTTCCATGGAAAAAAAGCAGCAGGATGATTTACAAAATGCCAGCGTTAAATTGCAGGGAAGGAGCAATGGGCCTTATGAATTTTAATAGCATGCATAGCTTTCTTCTGCTGTTTGTTTGTCCCTTGTGGCTTGAAGAGAGTGACTCAGAATGATGACCTATGCCGGTAAACTTGTAAGAGATGACAACTTTCCCTTATGCTTCTGTCTGCTTTCTCTGCATCCCCTACAGCTTTATTCACCTTGCAGCAGTAAATTTCAAACTGTTAATGTCAATTGACCCGGCTTAAGAAGAAAAGCACATTGTCGAATAAGAGTGGCAATTATTAGGGGAAGCAAAATCTTATCAATGAGAGATCTGCTCTTCCTCATTTCTCTCACACTTTTATTTTAGAAAACTCAGCAGAAAGCTGCTAATGTTTCATATCTGCATATTGAGGACAACAGAACTGTAACTGAAAAGGTTCTAATAAAGAGAACATGCATGGGCTTATGGGAATACATGCATAATGTTGTAATAAAGATATTTTGTTTTAAAAAGTGAAAAATGAGAGGAAGGGGTATTTTTAATACCCAAAAGTCCAATGCATTGGCCTTATTTTTATCTGTATGCCCTAATCCAGCTAGAAATTTCTCATCTTGTTTATTATGAGGAGACCTATGCTTCTTGATGGTCCATATCTACCTATTCCACCAAGTCAGATAGGATAAAGGAACTTTAGGTTCCTTCATACGAATGTTTCCATCCACTGGGACCCATAAAAATGTCTTTTCTGCAGCAACTTCTGCCTTGGGAATCATCTTTCCCCCTGGAAACTGGATAGTCCCCGTCCTTTTAGTTTTCCAGAAGGTCATGAAAAATTCTTATAAGCAATGGGATTAGAGTCCAGGGATTGTATTTGATGATGTATTCGAGAGTGTTGATTGGATGCAAGATTCTAGTTTTACTCTTTTTTTGTTTCTTCGTTTGTTATTGTTGTGAGCTAGCTAGTATTCAGCATATATTTTATTTAAAATATTTGTGCCAACTTCCTTACCATCATTATCATCATCATCATCATCATCATCATCATCATCTTAAATCTGTTTAACAATAAAATTCAAACAATTAAAATAGTAGATTTACACATTTTTAAAGTATATTAAAAGGTTAAATAAAGAATATAACGAAGAGTAAAAACAGCAGTAATGCAGCATTAAAAGGTCTAGGAGAGTAAATAATTCTTTAATGTTGTGAAAATATATTAATGGTAGTGCCAGCAGTATCTAAGTGCTGGATATTTTAAAGTTGGACAGGGCTACCACTGAACATTTTCCATGTCCAGGCCCTATTAAATATGCTTCTATTAAAATGAAGCTAGAAAAGCTGTTTAATCTAAGAGTTCTGGATCTGATGAGCCAATGCATCCCTAATGACCCTGGTTAGGAAGGGATTTTTTAAAGACCATCCTGTAATAATTTCAAGTTTGTGAATCCATAATTTACTCCTATGGCTTCACTAAACCTTTACTCATTATGTTTCACAGGCAATATGTACATGAGAAGGAGGAAATACTTGAAGTGAAGAAATTTAGGATTCCAAGTTATGCACTGCTTAAATAAAAGCACCAAAGGGAATATGGGAGATATAATGCATAAATGGAAGCTTATACAAGAAGGTACCAAAAGCTCTGGGGTAAAATTAAATGTTTATCCAGGGGGAAAAATATAGTACACAGCAAATCACATGGACCCATTAAATGAACTCAACACCACATCTTTGTTGGAAGAGAAAATGATACATTTGCTTCTGGGTCTGCCATATTATGGGATTCTTCCAAGAAGCTTTCAGAAATATTGTCTGAGAGGATAGTATACTGAAATATTTTCTTTCACATTGCCTTCTAGTTTTATACGTTTTGAACTAGTCCATAGATACAATGTTGAACTGTACGGGGATTAAATCCCAGTGAGGCAGAGATGGATGGGCAGTTCCTAAATATTTTTGGTTTCAATGTGATATCCATTTGTGATCTTCACTTCTAGCTCCTGAGAAGCAATGGAGAAGCCAGCAGGGAAACACAAGTAGCAGTCATATGACATAATGCGTAATAACTATGTTTTATTCAGTTAATTACTGCAAACAACTGCTAGAATTGCCTTCATATGTTGGTACAGTTATTTTGATGTATGACTGTGTTGCTTAGTAATGGAGTTCCTGGTTCCAATTTTGGTTGTTAACTGAGGAATAAGAGTTTGTCAAAGTAGAATACTGTTGTACTTTATTAGATTCAACTATAATTTTAGTATTGATAAGATTTAACTCCTGGACTGGTCCTTTTAGTTTTTTTTAGTGAGATTTTCAGAAGTGGTTTGCTGTTGCCTTTTTCCTAAACTAGAGAGAGAAAGAGAACTGGCTCAAGATCTCCCAGATGACTTTGTGACTAAGGTGGAGCTAGCACTCATAGCCTCCAGGTTTCTAGTCTGATGCCTCAACCACTACACCAAACTGGTCATAAATGTGTTACATATATTTATTTTATATAGTATCTTTCTTTGCAAATTCAGAATTCAGAAGTAACACTTAGATTAAATCCCACTGAACATAATGCGTTTACAATAGTTGCTCTAATTTATTGTTCCACTAAGTATTAATGTACTTTTCATGAATATGCTTAGAAGAGTCCTCCTTATTAAATGACATTAACTATTGTGAAATACACCATTACTAGAAAACTAGTAGGTGGACTAAAAAATGAAACAATTTAACAAAATAGCAGGTTAATTTTTAAGGAAGGAAAAAGGAGAAGTCATTCTTTCAGTGCTAGGAAGGAGGTAATGGCAAATTACTTTTGAAAAACCTTGCCAAGAAAATTGCAAGGATGGACTTCCGGCTGATGTCACAGCACAATTGGACGTGAGGAGCGGGTCTCCCTGCTCCCACACCAAATTCTCACCATTGGAAGGCTCTGAAAGGAGCGTGGAAGCATGAGGAAAATAAACAACAATATACATGGCTATCTAAAGAGAGTGTCATTATATCCAAGATATAATGTTTGAAAGTCCACATTACATCAAGCTCATTAGTAAGTTTAAGCTATGAAATAAATAGTTATTATTGCATGACATGAAGTTGGCACGGCTGTGAATTCTGTGCTCCTGAAAGCAAAATGCTAGCATTGTCGATCACTCTGATCTGCCATTTAATTCAATAACTTTTGTTATTTGTTGACCTAGGAAAATATTATTTCCTAGGGGTCCCAGAGGTCTCAGAAAATAGGACAGCAATAGACATTTCTTGAAAGAGTCTAGTCCTTGTTCACAATGGTTGTTACACATCTTGGCTGCTAATTTTCAGGAGGATTTAGTGTGAATTTCCTGCCAAATCTATAGAGGCTTACACTTATTTTACTTTGATGCTAGATTAATTCATTAATTTTTAATTAATTTAGTATTTTTTAAGCTTAAACTAGAAGAACTTGCTCACTGCTGGATTGCAGCAGGTTGTGCAAATGAGAAAGGACCTTTATTGATTGATTGATTGATTGAGGAATCAAAGTTCTGTAAGTATTATTCTAATCACAATAATAGAAGTTTCAGTGATGGTCATGTTTAAGGTGAAATGTTTCCCAGTATAAAGCTTGGTTGAATAATAGCATCTAATCATATTGAAGAAATTTTATCAGGTAAATTTCAGTTACTTCCTCATTTGTCATGGGAACCTTTTGGGAATGTTCAGCTTTGTAAATCTGTTTTCCCAAAGTCTATTTTTGCTGTGGAAACACAGTGTATATCACAATTTACAGAGAATGGGGCTGGAATATCTGAATACAGTCCAAGAAGAAGGCAAAAGAACAAAGAAAAAGAAAAATCAGTTAAATTCCAGTGAATAATGCTAATTTATACTGAGCCTGTTCTAATATATACAACAGATATCAGTCTCTGATTTTTTTTCAAGCAAGATGATATGAATCCACTGTGGCATGAATAAATATGGAGTTAATGCCAGCTACTGTCCATTAAAAATGTGTTTTTGTGAACAATTGTGTACAGAAATATGCATATATGGGACAGCTGCATAAAACAATGTGTACATTAGGGAAATTTGCATATAAATGTATGTATAAATGTATGTATACAAAACCCTTGTGTTAATGAGCCATATATACAAAATGCTGATGTTTTCTCTTATTTTTGTTTGAATACATCCCTTATTAATTGGAACTGGATTCATTCAGATCATAACAACTCTAGTCAGATCACAAAGGTTTATCTAATGCTGGTAACTATGGACTAAATAATAATTGTTAGAAAGTCTCAAGTTAAGATGTCATTTTCATCCAGGATACTTCAGATATTTTTCAATAGAACTTCCAGGTTTGGGAACTGGAATATTATGCACAAAAAGCCAATTTTCCACAATTAAATTTCATTTAACCTGTCACTTCTCCATGATTCCATTCTATTACTGTATTGCAAATATACTCACACAGAGACACACCTCTATCTCTCTCTCTGTCTTTACCTCTGTCTCTATATCTGTCATCTCTGTTTCTGTCACTATCTCTACATTTCTATCTCTAGTTTAACATAATAGTTTTCATATTTATGGTGATGGGCAATATTCTTTTACCAGTGGACTATAAAAACAGAGCAAAAAAATATGAATCATAGACACAAGTTAATAGTTCTCATAAAACAGAAAAGAACCATAAATAAGGTGTTAAGATAATTAAACACCTAAGATTAAAACAGAATAAACTGCAAGGCTCCAACTTTGGAAGTAGGCCATTTCCCTTGCAGCAAATCATGTGCTACGGACTGAATGTTTTTCCTCTCAATTTTTGTAGTAATCAGCAGAAACCTGCCAGGTACTTTATTTTCTCCCTACCATATTTTGCTATTTAAAAATAACTTATTTTACGAGCTTATGACCTGTCCTTCTAACAGGGCCTTATAAGAATTTTAGTCTCCCCAGTCTTGTAATCCATTTTCATGTTTTTCCTCATTACTGAGCCCAGAAAGGTAGAGGAAGAGAATATCAGTTTTAAACAATTTCATATTTAGGTTAATAATAATAATTAAAATGCAATGTACAGATATCAAATGCATCAAAATATGCTGTGGATGAAATTAAAAAAATGATGAAATTACTTGCAAATCAAGTAAATCAGTGAAGCTCTTTCCCTCATAAAATAGATAATAGGATGGGCAATTCCAACTCCCTCATTGTGCTTCCCTAGCTGTCCATTCTTCATAAAATGAAGGAAAGAAAATGTTCATGAAGTCTTTTGGGTGAAATCTCAGAAGCCCAAGAGACTGTACATTTCTGGAGTAATGATTATACAATGAAAAACATTCATATATCAACTTGTAAGTATGGTAATTAAAATTCTTGAACATGCCCATGACAATTGTTATCAATAATTCTTTTCCTTTGAAAACAATCCTAAAAGGTATTTCTTTTTTATCAAATGGAGTAAGAAATTATTGCTGGATTTCACTTCTAGTACCCCTGGCCTGGAAATAGCTAACTTAAAAAAGAAGAAAGTTTTTCCAAGTTTAAAATTTTAGGGAGATAGTAATTTCCAAATATTTGTTTCTTGAGCAGAGGCTGTCCAGTTAACCAGACAATTGTAACAAGCACTAAACAAACCATAAATGTTTGATCAAAAGTGGTGCCTCACCAGCAAACAGGCTGAGTAAGGAACCCCTAGTACAAAATAAACTAAACTCTTATGTCAAAGGACCAGTGGTGGGTTGCCCCTGGTTCGCACTAGTTCTATAGAACAGCTAGTAAAACTGTCGGGAGGCTCCGCCCACTGACCCCAACATCATCAAAATGCTTCTGCTCATGCGCAGAAGAGTGCATGTGTGTGCAAGCGAAGTCAGTGCGTGCAGCCCCGCTATGAACTGGTAGTAGAGGTAAGTAGAACCCACCCCTGCAAAGCACATGCAAATACAACAGCATCATGGTTGCCAAAGTGAAATCAGGCTATCACCAAACTTACCACTAACCTTTAGCATTCAAGGTTCCCTCTAACTATTTAGAATTTACATTTATGTTTTTTAGAACTTACTTAATATTCTCCTATTCAGAGTTTGCCTAACATCATTTTTAAGTTCTATAACAATTAGAAGGAGCTGAAGATCACAACATAAGAATTCCAGTGAACATTCTAGTTTAATTCTTTACAGGAAAATCTAAGCAGGCAAGTCTCTGGTTTATATTCTTATATTTTTTTAGGGTGTACAGAAGAGGAGGTTTACCTGACTTGTGAAACTAGAACAAGCATATCGTTTTAGAACAAAATTCATTGGGACCAACTCTTAGTCAAGCAATAATAGGACCACAGATTCTATCTTTCAGTCTTTATTTTGGATATACACCCCAAAATCAGTATGACTTTTTCAAAGATGTTCCAAAATCTGCACTCATGTATTTGTTGTTCAAAGAAACCTCCAAATGAATGGCTCATAACACACCTACTCAGGAGCATCTTCAAGAATGCAAGGAATATTCAGAAATTATGTAAAGCCCAACTTGTAAGTCCACCTACTTTCATATGAGCATCAGAAACAGCTTGAGAGTGTATTGCATGAATTACTAGCACCAATTAAAATGAACTCTGGATAGTTAACCTATCTAGATATTTTTGCTTAACGAGCCTGAATTCCAGAGAGAAATCAACTGAGAACAATATTCATTATTTTGTAGTGAAAAGTTGCAGTTCTAAAGGATTTGGGTTATTTATATTCACTATTATATTGGGCCAGCTCTGCTTGGCAATTATGAGAGTTGTAATTCCAATATATTTGAAGGGCATAAGCCTGGGAAAGGACAATGTGTAATTTCTTTGCCTGAAGAATTTTTAAAAATCTATACTATCACTTAATATTCAACAATTTCACTGTCAGCTTCATGGAACTGACATAGATTTATGCCATTTAAACTCCATGTTGCAGTTAATACAATAACCTTTAAATTTTTATTATAGTTGGCTACTCTTTTGGAAAAGAACATATTTTAGATTCTTAAAAGTCATTGGGGGAAAAGCGCACTCTGTATTTTTTGTAAATCTGTTACTGCCCTCAAAAGAATAATTTCTGTTTCCATGTCATCATTTTTCATCCAGGACTGTTGCATCACTTAACTTTGTCCCCTCAAAGCAAAGAAGAAAAAAAATCCTGTAATTGTTAAGAAGCCTTCATTTTTGTGATCTGTAAAATGCTCTAAGATCAGATTGCTAAAATTCAGTGGTGAAACTCTATTCAACTAGGAAGCAATGTTACAAGCTTTAATTGAAATAAGTATAAAAATAGGTGTGTTAAGTTTCTGCTAGGTTGATTACATCTATTTTCTATTCATGTCAAACACAACGGGTACTAATAACACTAGGATGAATATTTGAGAACCTCAATTTTTTGATGGTCAAAATATTGTTTTAAAAACATTTAAGACTCTTTATTGGTAAGAAGAAATTTTTCACTTTTTATTATCTATGTAATATAGCCTCCTTAGTTTTTCTCATTTGAATAGAGTAAACTTTTCTTTTAAAGAACCTTCATGATCTACCCTGATGACACAAAATCTTTCACTGCAGGTTTTTCAGTCATTCATTCTCTTGAATAAAGGCACAAATTCTCTTCAGATCTCTCCAGTGAATGTGTGTAAATTAGAGAAAGGTTGCTGTGGAATTTTGTACCATTTCATTCTTTCCCACAACTTCACAATGACAAAAGAGGTAGAGTTTTGTAGGAAAATTTCCTAATCCTCCATGTGCGCACTGAAGTGAAAAGGACTATTTATGTAAGTATAATTGAAGCTATGGTCAATGAAAATGTCAATTCAATATGTAGGCCATTAGAAAGGCAAATCTGATGTTAAAAAATATTAGGAAAGAAAAAAAAAACATGAGCAACATAATATGTGTCAGCATATTCTTTTTTAACATCTGTTCTTTCAAAGTGCCCTTCAAAAGTGATCAAACCATAATAATACCTCATTACTGATGCACTGGTGAATTAGCTACTCTTTTATCTCTATTACTTTGCTCCTTTTATTTTCCTTTGAGAAAACTACAATTGTGATAATTATTCTTTTAAAAAATTATTCATTTTTGCACACTTCATTTTTCCTGAGTTGAAGGCTCTGCAACTTTCTTCCTCAAAACAATCTCTCTTCCTTTCCCAAAGTGAACCCATTCATTATAACTGAACAATACAGAAGAAACTTAGAGATCCCACATGGAAGGAGTTATATCCAGAGGTGTGTGAGATTACAATTTGTCTCCATGAGTCAATTTGCCTCAAAGAAGCACCACAATATACCCACTGAGGCACTGAAGCAATTTTGTCTGTCCACTACTGGAACTGGTTGAAGAGTCCTCAGAGGCAAGGCAAAGGGATGCAGTGACTTTGCTTTTAGAGATACAAGGTCAGATCCAAAGCCCATCTAAGAAACAAGAGGTAATCTCTTTCAGCAGATATAAGTTTTATAGTGTACCAGGTAGAGTCTAACTAATATATCAAATGAAGTGAGCAAAAGCCCCTCTAGCCATGACTTCCATCTTCTGCAATAACAGTCTAAAAAGATGAACAAGAATCAGTGGTGAAATCCAAATTTTTTTACTACCGGTTCTGTGGGCATGACTTGGTGAACATGGTGGCTTGATGGGCATGGCTTGGTGGGCATGGCAGGGAAAGGATACTGCAAAATCCCCATTCCCACCCCACTCTAGAGGAAGGATATTGCAAAATCTCCATTCCCACCCCTTTCTGGTGCCAGCCAGAGGTGGTATTTGCCGGTTCTCAAAACTACTCAAAATTTCTGCTACCGGTTTTCCGAACTTCTCAAAATTTCTGCTACCAGTTCTCCAAAACCTGTGAGAACCTACTGGTTTTTACCCCTGACAAGAATAATACATTTCAGAATACCTTGGGGTTATGCAATCTTACACCGTACATAGAAAATAATTATATACATATAATCCTTCCTTTCTACTGTTCTAGTGTTGTCAGTCTAGCTCAAATAAGAATCCATAACAGATGGGGCTTGCATCATGTTAAGACATTTCTATCAACATTCTGCTGCAAATGTCAATGTTTTTAGTCCTTTAATTCATAATTAAACCTGTTGATGTTGAGGGACATATTTATGAATTACAATTTATAGTAATTAATATCTCTCCATAAACTTATTTTAGCTAAACTTCCTTATTCATAGCTCCTGCTTCTTACTTACATAAGCACACATGTGCAAATCTTTTATTTTGTTCATTAATTCACAGTTATCATTCACTTTTCATATATTCCAAACTACAATCTTCCTTAAATTATGCTGTAGTTATCACTAGATGCATCCACATTGACCATCAATAGCAATCATGACTTTTTAAATAAGATAATCAAAGTTTAAGCTACATTACCAACCTTAGTTAAATACCATGTCACTTGTAGCATTCCCTGTTAATTAAAAACATAAATGTTTTTTAAATAACTGGCCATTATGCCACAAGCATGACCAAAGCTTAGTTTTAGCCAAAGTATAATCATTTTATTCTATGCAAGTTACCATCTCTGATCTACTTTTCAAGTCAGCATTGTCCATATCCCACCACTTAGAATGTACACACAGTAAACTAATACAGTAAGAAAATATATTCCCAAATTCACTTCAAAATTCTGCTTTCATTAAAAGTTTGGTGCTTTCCCAATTTGTTTTAATGCTGCTCTAGTGGTTGTTTTCCAGACTGGGAGGTATGCTATGCTAGTTTATCATGATTCAAAGATTATAGCTTAGTGACATCTGTTACAGCACTTACATTATATGCTCTGCTAACCATGACAAGGGGAGGAAATAAAGGATTACTATTTTTTTCAGTTTGAGGCAAAATCCCATAGGCTGCTTTTTGCTCAAACTGGATAAAATGGTGCAGGTTTTATTCATGATCCCATACTATGATATTATCTATCTATCTATCTATCTATCTATCTATCTATCTATCTATCTATCTATCTATCTATCTATCTATCTATCTATCTATCTATCTATCCCACCTTTATTATGATTTACAAATAACTCAAGGCAGCAAACATAGTCAACACACCTTCTTTCTCCTATCTAAGGAGGAGATAGGATAGGATAAGATAGGATAGTTTAGTATCATCTGCAAATTTGATGAATTCTCCTTCTATTCCCTCATCTATGTCATTTAGGATAGGACAGGATAGGATAGCTGAGATGAGATGAGATAAGCTTTGAAGTAGCTGGGCAATAACGAGCAGCACAGGCAGAATAGTGACAACAGCTCTTTATTACATGGTGAGACTTCAGCAAAGGTATGCAGGTAGCAGCACTCTTTATATACACTTTGGCTGCTGGTCATTAACCAATCAGAAACAACCCCTAGTTTGAAATTCCCGCTCAAAACAGTAACAACATAACAAGCTTTATTGTCACTTTTTCTGTGAACACACTGGCACACATTAAAAAATGAAATGCTGATCCTCATACGCATACATGCACATTGCACATACATATACATATGCTATTTATAAATATACTATAATCAGACGCACACACACATCATAAAGCACAGTGGAAAAAAGACTTTTGAGAATTAACAAGGTTGATACTATATAGTATAAACAGAATCTAGTTATTTTGCTTCAGATGTTGTAAAGTCTCCTCCCAAAAGGTAACAAAGAAAGCTGGTCATAGAGAAGATATGTAATGTCCCAGACAATACTATGGACCCTGATGAAGCATTGCTTATATGCTACACCCTGAATAGGAGGTGAACTTCCAATAATCTTTTCTGCTGTCCTCACCACTCTCTGCACAGCCTTCCTATCCAAAATAGTAATACCTTCAAACAACACAGTAATACAATACAACCGGATGCTTTAAATCCTCCCTCTGTAAGAAGTGGTAAGGATAAGGGGAAAA
This sequence comes from Masticophis lateralis, assembly GCA_030761175.1. NCBI lineage: Eukaryota > Metazoa > Chordata > Lepidosauria > Squamata > Colubridae > Masticophis > Masticophis lateralis. Next base: position 82,284,285 of record JAUDYJ010000003.1, on the reverse strand, counting down.
AAAGATGTTCTCTTCTCATAAAATGCAGAAAATGCAGGTGCTGCTGTGCATGCTTCACCAGTGTCTCATTGTTGAGTGACCAAGCTAACCTGCTCATCAGGTGCACACCCAAAAACTTAATACTTCTAACCACTTCCACAGTTGAAGAGGTGTATGGCTGTGCCTGACTTTTCTGATATGATATAGGCTATCAATATAAGAGCAGAAGCACACTGTCCTGATTTGAAAGGGTCAACCACAGGGACTTTTTTAGACTTCCTGTCCATGAATTTGACTAATTATCATGTTCTCTAATCTGACCTTTTTTCAAATAATATCCTGAAAGGGCTGGATGGTGGTGGTGAAAGACAGCATAAATTGATTTGAGAATCTGGGCTGTTAACATCTGACATGGCTGCTATTAATCTCTTCAGAGCTATTCCAGGTGGCTTCCAAAATGAACTAGCTATCCAGAATGTTTAACAAAACTGACAGCTAATTATATAGACCCATTAGGGATCTATTTATAAATTACACTAATACTTTTAGTGCTCTAGATCTATAATAAGGAATGAAACCATCACTTTTCAGATTAACATAAAAGCCTGGGGTTTTTTGCATGGGTGGGGTGGAGGAATGGGAGGATTAAAACATATAACATTCTGGACAAGGCAATGAATAATATGTAGACATCAGTCAGTAAATGTGAAATCATCAGAATTCAGTGATAAAACATCCAAGGCTTTTAAATTCACCTTAATACCTTTTGCAGTGTGCAGAATTTACAAATATATAATACTTTGGCATATCTTAAGGGAGAAGCTAAAAAGAAAACAATTCCAATTTTTACTAAATAAAAAAAAATATATGCAGGGCTTGAATTGACAAATTGCTAATTGGGAATTTTTAAATAAAGAAAGAGAACTATAAATGGTCCAGTACTAATTTTACTGCCTTGGCAAAAATATCTTGAAGTTAAGAAAAAGTGACAACTTCTCACAAGTCAGCATGCTGAAACTATTGATTAGCTGAACCAATGCTTCTGATGTGTGTAAGAATTGAAAACCAGACAAAAGGTCAGCTTTCTTTTCCAGTTGAAATGCTGGAAACTATTCTGTTTATATCTAACCATAGAGCTTCGCTTAGATTGACCAAAATTATTCTGAGAACACCATCTGCACAGAGGATATCTGGGTGGGAGTAATTTGCGATGGAGAAGCAATAGCCACAGTTGCAACATTTGAGGGCTAGTCTAGTTACAACTTTCCCACTTTTCTTCCTGCAGAGCTGCCAAAACAACCTGACAAGTCAAGGGAGGTAAACAGCCAGTGAATATAAAATTAAGCACTCCCTTCCAATTTCTCTCTTTCTTTCTCTCTCTCTCTCATAGCTTCCCAGACCCATCTCTGCAAAACTACCTTATTTAACAACCAGTCATTTAAAAATGCTTTAATTTTGTAGCTAGTTACCTTCTGTTATGTAATAGTGGACATCATCTCTAACTAGTGTGCAAAACATACTGGTATATATCAACAGCCTTGGTGCCAACATAATGACAAAAATAGCCTATCATATAAAGCTTGATATTTGTGCACATATTGCCAAAGCTGGAAATAAATAACCAAGGAGATAAATAATTATCAAAAAGAGAACGTTGCATAAGAATTTTGATACTGGATAGAAGTATTTTGGCTGGTATAAATTCTTTATAAAGTCAGACATAACCATTAATTCTGTAACTCTTCAACAACAACAACAACAACAAAAAACCCAAACCATCATGCTCACAGTTGTGCTTCTTGCTTTCTTGTTAATGAGGTATTTGTTATGCATTCATTAGTTTGTATTCTATCATCCAGATCCATCCATATTTTATTTTTATCTTCGGAATAGAAGTAGCACACTGGGGACTTATTTGCTTAAAAGTCTACACTGAGTACTCAAGGATGCATCAATTTACTCATCTTAAACTGAAATTATACCCAGGATACATGCCTAGCAAAACAAAAACACCAAACTTTTATTCATCATTATAGCTTCTCCTCCCTGTAATAAAATGTCTAAGTAACAATTAGATCATGTTAATCTAAGATCAAATATAACAGATCCACATCATTTTGTTCCTCCTTATTTTAACTCATTAGAAGCTACAGTCTTGATCAAAAGATAGAAACAGCAACAGAAATATTTTAAGTGTTACAATAAAATGAACAATGTTATCTGAATGAATATTAATCTCAGAAATAAGAGAATATATTCTCTCAGCCTAAAATTCATTTTTAAAAGCACATGGACAAAAACAAAGATCTGTAATAATCAACGATCTTCAGCGAGAGGTATTCTTCCAAATTCATGCTGACATTTAATAGTTTATATATTTATGAATTCTATGTACTTTTATCACCCTAAATCCAGCCTGAAATGCTTCTTATGATCAAACTATTTATGATGGCAAATAAAGAGCTACTGCTGAATGTAAAAGACAATCTATTCACATTTTCCTTTCTTTTCTTTCAAATGTTTTTTAATTTCCTCCCTAATACAACATTTTACCATGCTTATGCTTACACTGGCAAGTCAGCATGGAAATCAGTAATGGAGAAAAGGGATAAGAAAACGTACAAACAAAATAAGCTTTTCCTCTGAAAATATAACCGTGTTCCCCCCCCCCCCAAAGCAAGCAAACAACAAAGTAGTTAGTCATGATAATAATCAGCTATTTGTGGTCAGCCGTGGTGGCACAGTGATTAGAGTGTAGTACTGCAGGCTACTTCTACAGACTGCCGGCTGCTTGCAATTTGGCAGATCGAATCTCACCAAGCTCAAGGTTGACTCAGCCTTCCTTCCTTCGAAGGTGGGTAAAATGAGGACCCAGATTGTTGGGGGCAATATGCTGACTCTGTAAACTGCTTAGAGAGGGCTGTAAAAGCACTGTGAAGTGGTATATAAGTCTATTGTTATTTGGAACATTGGATCCATGTCTTTTTTTCTTGCACTCTCCCAAGTTAGTTGTTACCAAGGCAAGAGAAAAGAATATTATTCCTTTAGATCAGGGAAAGACAGCTTCAGTTGATGTCACCTTAGTTTCTTTCTTTTTTTCTGGCCCTGGAACCCTCAGGACACAGCATACCAAAATGCACTGGTGAATTTCCAACAACATTAAAATTAGAGCCATGGTGGCAAAGTGGTTAGAATGTAGTACTGCCGGGCTGCAGGGCTATCTCACTGCTCAGTCCAGGTGTTCGATTCTGAGCGGCCCAAGGTTGACTCAGCCTTCTATCCTTCCAAGGTCAGCAAATTGAAGACCCAGATTGTTGGGGGGCAAGATGCTGACTCTGTAAACTGCTTAGAGAGGGCTGTAAAGCATTGTGAAGCGGTATATAAGTCTAGGTGCTATTGCTATTAAAGGATTTTTTGCCCTTGTTTGGGAAAAATCGCAAAATACATGATAGCTTTAATCCCTTTATTTTTATCCCTTTTTCCAAAAATTTGTCCCCAAAGATTTAAAAACAGCTGAAAATTCCATCCCTCCAATTATGTTAGTTGGTTACCGCACTTGGTTAATGGTTAAAAAAAACAAAAACTAAAGTCTCACTCGGGCCATAAAAAGTGACTTTTGTTTTTGTTATTGTTAGACTTCAACTTCCATCATCTCAGATTGTTGGCATTCAAATGCGGGCAATCAGAATCATATAAAATGTGGGAGATCATGAATTATCATTCTTGTTTAGAGGAGACTTTATTGTTCTTTTAGGAAAACAGCAATATTCATAATGCCTGTAGGTATGTACGATATACAAAATATTATGACAACTTGTCATTTCCTTGTGATAAGTATAATAGATGTAAACATACAATGAAACAAACTAAAACAAAGCCTCAAATTGCAAGAAAAAGCTTGGAAAATATGGTACATTATGACATTGTTATCTTTCTCTCTTAAAGGTAAAGGTAAAGGTTCCTCTTGCACATATGTGCTAGTCGTCCGTGACTCTAGGAGGAGGTGCTCATTTCCATTTCAAAGCCAAAGAACCAGTGCTGTCTGAAGATGTCTCCATGGTCATGTGGCCTGCATGACTAAATACCAAAGGCGCATGGAACGCTGTTACCTTCCCACCAAAGTTGGTCCCTATTTTTCTACTTGCATTTTTACGTGCTTTTGAACTGCTAGGTTGGCAGAAGCTGGGACAAGTAATGGGAGCTTGTCCCATTATGCAACACTAGGGATTTGAACTGCTGAACTGCAACCTTTCAATCGACAAGCTCAGTGTCTTAGCCACTGAGACACCATGTCTCTCTTACTAGAATCCAATTCCTAGTGTGTGTAAAACATTTTTCCTTGTGGGTATAAAAGTCTTTATGGACAGGGGGTAAGAAATACCTATGTTTTCTGTATAAAGAGAGCACAATTACATCTAATTGTTGCATTTGCAAACAGTGATGCAAGCTGATGGAAGTCAAATTCCAACCATTTCTCATGATTTGCTTGAATAAATTAAATACATCTAAAATGTCTCCAAAAGGCATATGTACATGTGTATCCACATATATGAATACACACATTGTTGAAATGAGAAACAGGAAAGTGTCTTTCAATTTCATCAAATTGTTCAGTTGCATAATTTGATATACTAGATTGCGTTGTTATATCACAAAGCTGACACATACAAGTGTTCTAATAACAACTTTGAACATTAAACATTTTATTAGCAACTTCAAATACCAAATATTTGAAGTTTACTTTAATTTCTTTCAATGGAATAAAGCACAATCTTATACAAATCTGTTCCAAAGAAAGCTTTATTAACTTAACTGGGATCCACTCCAAGATAAATAAGTACATAGTATATCAAATGATACACTGAATTATTAGAATTTGTTTCCCTAGGCTGAGCATTCAGGATTACCCATCTTTGAAAAACATCCTTCAAATATTGTTAACTTTTAACCTATAATTGAGGGTGAATTCTTCCTTGAGCTACTACAAATCAAGGCAATGATTATATATATAATGGATACATCTTCCAAAAAACATTTCATTAAACTAGGCAAAAATAATCACAAATTATAATAACATAGTGATAAGAGTGAAAAAGAGTTGTTTGTGACTAAAAGTTAAAGAAAAATCTCTTTTGAGTGAACTTTGATTTTAGTAAATTAAGCATTTACCTTTCCCACGTACTGGGGTTCGGAGCCCATGTATTCTTCCAGGACAAAAAACTGATTCCAGACCCAGCCTCTCTTGACCCGTAAGGTGGGTATCCTCCTTTCAGGGTTGGTGACAACATTTCTCCTTGACTCAGCTTTTGAAATCTGTTGTGGTTGCGAATGAAGTAACATTAAGATACCTCCATTGAACAGGACCCAGAGAAGCAGGGATAAGCAGTTCCTTGTAAGCATTGGCAATGGTTTCTCTACCACAAGGATTTAAAAACTCCAATGTTGAACGATGAGCTGAAGAATCCAGGTTTGAGGCTGTCTGTTGACCTTCACTGCTCAGTTTTGGATATTTTTTTTTCTATTGCCAAAATGCTAACTCAAACATTAATTCTTCTGTTGACAAGGTTTCTGCTGCATAAAATTCCATCTAAAGGGACCTATAAAAGAAATTTATATGGCAGCATGAAATTATACAAAAAAATTATACTGAAGTAGTCATCCAAACTCTCACACCTACTTAGCTTCTGAAGATAATGAATAAGATAGGAACAACAACAACAACAACAACAAAAAAGAGAACTCAAAGTATTATTGGTATTTTATACTGTAGCACTGATTCACAACCAAACATAGTAAACTAATATTAGCAGTACTTCATTCTGCTTCTGCTATGTATTATTTTAGTGTCTGCCCTTTATGGCCCAGTTATAAAATAAAGCTGTTACACACCAGTGAATATAGTTATTATTTACTCGCGATTCCCAAGGGAAAAGAAAGAAAAACAAGAAACAAACAAACAAACAAAAAAAGTGAGAACAAGGCTAGTCCCATCTCATTGGCACATTTATGTTAGCTTGGAAAGAAAACTTGTAACCTCTCTCTTCCTTCTCAACTATATTACAATAAGGATGAACTTGATTTAACTTTTTACTTCTTCGGGACTGCAAAACCAATACTTGGTCTCCAAATAATGGTTTTTAAGGGTTTCTTGAACTTGGTCTGTGACCTAGAGGACACATTTACAATATTCCCAAAGTGAAAGTCTCCCTCCTATCACCAAATATAAGTACTACGACATAATTGGTTACAAGAGAAACATCAAGCAACTCCATAAACAGACACACACAGATGAAGTTGTGGTAAGATAAACATGGGTGTTACGTTTTATAACAATATGCACAAAGGCATTTCTCATCTGTGTGCCTAGCTGTACTTTGTGCTGCTGTGATGTGCCCATAGTGGGCTTAACAGCAACTAAGCAAACACAAATGTTACTATTTTCCCAGTTACCTGCGAAGAATGTATGTCTATTACGGTAGGTCTTTTTAAAAGAGAAGATATTATGGAATGACTTTAACCACTGTCATTATTTTCACACATGTGAGTTTCATCAAGTAGAAATTCAAAACCAACTAAAGAAATGCAAATTCTGTTGAATTTCCCTTTCCTAAAAATCTGTAATAAAAGAAACATAACTCAGGATCTCATTCTTACTTCTCCATCTACCCAGAAGTTACCAGAACAGGAAACATAGTACGAATAGTCTGCCTTACATGGCGACTTTCTCAATTACTTACTTACGAAAAAGTAAGTTTGTGAACAATGTCTATATTTACTATCTTTTCAGCATTACTCTCTCTTAGCCACACATTCATCATTACAATCAATGAATACGCATTGTCCTGCGGCATGGTGCTATACATTGTATAGTACAGAACCATCCTGAACTCACTCCTAACCCGAGAAAAATTGTTCCTGGGAGAAAAAACATTCCAGAAGAAAATCTGCTTTTGCTTTTATAGCTGACCCCAAATAAACTGAGGATATAATTGTAGGCAAGAAGAATGAGGAAGGAAATCAGTTGAGGGGTCAGTTGTTTTAATATTTGACAATTGCCTGGCTAGTTGGCTCAGTGGCTAAAATGATGAGCTTATCAATCAGAAAGGTCGGCAGTTCAGTATAGGCCTAGTATAGGTCTCCTGCGTGAGCAGGGGGTTGGACTAGATGACCTCCAAGGTCCCTTCCAACTCTGTTACTGTTATCCTATGGGCAATATCTCCCACATAAGATCAATTGTACTAAATGGGAATTGCACAAGGTACAACCATTTTGAGGCATAGCTCTCATAGGAAAATATGTTGATACAGTGAACACTTAAGTTCACTAAGTATGTGATAATACCACACATCATGCCAATGTTTCAGGGGTGGGTTCTAATTTTTTTTACTACCAGTTCTGTGGGCGTGGCTTATTTTGTGGGCGTGACTTGATGGTCATGTGACAATTCTTTAGGATTTAGCAGAGGTACTGGTCTATCAGGCTTTTAACTGCTTGCAGAGTTCTACTGGTCTACTCATTTATTTTTGCAGGCACTGGTCTACTCATGTATTTTTGCAGCCACTGGTCTACCCATTTATTTTTGCAGGCACTGATCTACTCATTCGTTTTTGGAGGCACCGGTCTACCACCAAACTGCCTTTTACCACTGATCAGCTGTAGAGCGGCCCTTTGAAGCCCCACGGCAAGAGTTTAAACAATTTTTCCTTATAGCCCATCAGCTGGGACTCAGGAGGCAGCAATAGATTAGGGGTGGGGTCAAATAAAAGGTAAGAATAATGGGGGTGGGAGGGCAGGGGGGCAGAACCGGTTCGGTGACATCATATCGTCACCGCTACCAGCACGGCAGAACCAGGCCGAACTGGGAGGAACCCACCACTGCAATGTATGTTTCCTAGCTACAGTTTGTAATTAGACATTTTGAGTATTTGCTTTTCACATCTATGCTCCTTCTAAATAAATTGTAGCTACTTCGTACATTGATAACATTAAAAGGGTATAATTAAATATTTCTGTGACTAAGGGCAAATCGAATGAATTTCACTGAATTTGGAGCTTTAATTAATGATTGTGGCAGACCCAGAGGGTTTTAAGTCTTTCAGGGTGGCATAAAGTTCTGTTGTTTTTGTTACAGAAACATGTAGTATAGCAGAACACACAAAGATAAGTAGAGCATATTATTAAAAACCAGGCAGGCCCAGAAACTCATACAAGACAAAAATAGAAAAAAGGAGAACAGCTGAGTTCAGCTACAACATAAAGATATATATTTGACTAGTAATGACACACCATGTTGATATTAGACATAAGTCTGTCATTCATCCTGCTATATAAACATTCACTGGTGTAGCTAGCAGCAGAAGTAGCATTGGACCAACCTTGTTTGGATTCAGAAGCTAAGCAGAATCAATCCTAGCTAGTACCAGGGATTACCAGAGCTATAAGCTAAAACTGGGAGAACTATTTCATTATTGCTGTCCAGGAAACTGCATCCTTGTGGCCATGAATTAATAACCAAAAGTCAAGCTTGACTTCAGAATGTCTTGACATTTATGTTAAAGAGGATCTGAATACATATTACATTGCTGGATAGAGCCCTAATATTCTGTCCCAAGATCCTGCCATGGCTATGCCAATATAACTATTTAAAACAGAGGTTATTGAAGAAGTATATAGAGAAGAAGTTATGCCAAATAAAGCACACAGAGAACTTTTGAGGGAAGGTGGGATGTATCTGTGGGCTACTCAGTATCATGGAAATGGAAAACAGTTTATTTTCCATTGGATAGTTATGCAATATGTCAGAGGCTCCTCTCCCAACGTAATAGCAATAGCACTTAGACTTATATACCATTTCACAGTGCTTTTACAGCCCTCTCTAAGTAGTTTACAGAGTCAGCATATTGCCCCCAACAATCTGGGTCCTCGTTTTACCCATCTCAGAAGGATGGAAGGCTGAATCAACCTTGAGCCTGGTGAGAGTTGAACTGCCAAATTGCAGGCAGCCGGCAGTCAGCAGAAGTAGTCTGCAGTACTGCTCTCCAACCACTGTGACACCATGGCTCATTTTAATAACATATTTTTTCTTTATAAAGGAGAAAAAAATACAATCATTCCCTATATATAATTTCTCCTTCTTCCATTATAACTCTCATTTATGTGTATATAACTTTCCCTTTCTGCTTTTAAATATTTACAGAGCTTTAAACAAGGAGATACATGCCAAACAGAACCTTCTTTTTCCATTTGTTACAGATCAGAAACAATTTCCTTAGAAAGCAATGACTCTGGTGGCCTCTCTAATATTAGGAAACATCTATTTCCATTAGATGCATGCTGCATACTTCCCAGATGGTAAAATATATCCCTCAGTTGTTAGAGGAGGGAAACTTGTCAAACCTTTAGGTTACTTGGTGATGAATTTTAAAAAGCATGACAATTCAATCAGCACTTCAATTCATGCAAGTTTAAATTAGTGATCATTCCCAACAACAATTTTGAGAAGGACACAATGATGTTATCTGTTGCTAAACATACCATGAAGAGTTCTGTGGCATCTGTCATGGAAAATAGTTTGTTGCTCTATTGACTATGGAATTTTTTTTATTACATATGCATCCGGAGAAGGAGCCTGCAGTTCATGAGAGCTTTAACTCATAATAAATTTCATGTCCTTTAAGGTGCATCAAGATGCTTTCTACTTTCAAAAGAACCATAACTGAGACTGCTAACTCCTCTGGGCAAACAGAGATCAAAAGAAAGACTGGGTTTTCTATTATTGTGTTTCCTAGGCAACCAAACAAAGCAGGTCACTAGCTCTCAAGCATTACTCATTAAGCTATTAGCCAAGTTCTCCTGCAGTGTTTGACTTGTTTTGCCTAGTATAAAAAGATAGATAAAAATTCTCTTAGCAAAGAAAGTCTTGTGTAAATAAACTCTCTGAAAAATGCTGCTTGAAGTAGAGACCAAGTTTGGCAAATCCTGTGCTACCAGAGCTGAGAGGAAGAGAGAAATACAAGAAAAAGGGAGGTGAAGTAAAAACCCATCATTTAACCACATATACACAGATAAGATACATGTATAAAGATAAAAAGTTATCAACATAAGAATTCTATTATCCTGAAGAAGAATTAAAAAGGGAGAGCGGCTTTGAAAGAATTGGCTAGAATGCAGGAAGTTGTAAGAGTCAAGTTCAGAGAAAAATGATCTTGAATTTGACAATGCAGGGGACCTCCAGAGATAAATGTAGGAACAGACCATTTTGTTCATCTCTCAGGAACCAAAATCTGGAAGAAAGATCTTGAACTCCACTGTGTAGCTTGCTAATTGGCAATGACACTGAGATCAGGGATACCAAATTTGGGATCCAGAAATCTGGATGGATCTCCTGCTATCTACCAATTGTCTTTGTAGCCCGGATATGAGCATCCAGCTAGGATGGAATCATAGACAACTGCAATGGTGATGTTTGTATAATTATTCAGTTCCATGACTTATGTACTTGTGTCATGTTGGGAAATGCCCAGCCGGTCAGGGAGGAGGACTCTAGTGGGGAATTAATCTTCAACTGTTGCTCAGCTGCAAGAAGGCCAGGATTGATCCCACCTCTCCCCAAGATCCATAGAACCTTATCCATCTGTTCCCAAGGAAAGGCAAGCCGTTTCAGAAAATTCCTGTATTATAGGCAGAATACAGGAATTAGTCAGCTTGAATTCTACACATGTGGATCTGGCTGTTTGTGCCAGACATGACACAAATATTCATTTGTGGGATAAAATTCTTGTGTTATCATTTTGGGGGCATTGTTATTGTACTTTCCTATGTATGGGAATATAGTGAACCTGTCCTGTGGAATTATTTTATCCTCTGTGGTATCAGAGGCTCCAAAGCTAATGTTTCATGTTGGCATTCTCTGGCCATTAATCTATCCCCTCCCCCATTTGCTTCTTATTTTTGGTTTTATCTCATTTGTATTCTTTTCACCTGGATTTTGATCTGTTTTTATTTTGCTTTTGACATGTGTAGTTATTGTAAATTGCTCTAGGCATTGTTAAAAGAAGTAGCACTATTTTTTAAATAATACTATTTATTTTTTTAAAAAAATAGTGCAGTCAAGAGAAAGGAATTTTATATAGATAAAGGATGAATTTATTACTTTTTTTCTGCCACCCTATATTTCTATGCTGACCTCAGAAGAATGAAATAAAATGTGCTGCTGGATAAAGGATAAATCACTTTATTTATTTCTTCAGTTTATTCACTAGAAGTATTTTTCTAATGCTAGATATAAAGCTTCCCTCTTTTAGAGATAGCAGAGAAGTATAGATTATTAGCCTCTTAAGTGATTAATTTGTAAATGAAGGTACTTATTTAGTGAGCTAATTTACAAGACAGTAATAAAAGGACTGAAAAAAAAATGCTTTAGCATTCCTGGAAATATAAAATAATAAATCTCAGATTCTAATAAAAGGTTTGAGATAAATGACTTTTGCATAGAGATGAGATTCTTCAGATCTATTTATTTCCCATCATTTACTCTATTTTTCAAAGTAAGAATACATTTTATTGTTGGAAGAATTCCAAAAGCATTGACTGAAGTCCATTAAGAAACTTTAGAGCAATAACAAGCAAAAACCCGCTTTTCTTCTGAAATTCAGCAATTGAAAAAATCAAAGACACATGTGTAGCTCATGGATCTTGTGGCATATTAGAACTCATATGTTGAATTGTGCTCATGGAAAGGAAATAAACACTCAAGACCTCATGTGTAACAACCACCATTTTAAATTAACCCCTCCCCCAATGAATAAGATCTATAATTATGCTATTTTAATTTTCAGTGTTAATAATGCCAAGTCATAATTAGATTATATGTTTACACATAGTTTGATGTTGGATGCTTATATTCTAAATGTAACTAGATCTCATTTTCTTCTTAGAAGGGGACAGAAGAAAATGAGAGAAGAAAGTATGAGGGAAAAAAAAGAAAAAGAGAAGAAAAAAGAGAAAGACAACAAAAAGAGTAGAAAATGACAGGTGAATGAAAAATGTTTTTTTCCCCCCTCCAAGTTTTTCCTACCTCTTATAAGAAATATAATATGCCTGTAATTTCTAGACTCCTACAAGGCAGGTCCATATTTCAGTACAGTATTAATCCCTTTTTAATGGTGCCAAGTACTCCTGAATTCTAACATAACTAGAACAATTCAGACTCTTATGATAACAAAAAAAAATTCTAAAATGTTAAGATACTTTAAATTTATGTTGGAAATGTGGAAATGTCATTTTATCTTGCTTGGGGAACTTCTAAATTTTTTAAAAAAAATGAGTTCAAAGTCTTAAAACAATTTTTAAATATTGATTTTTAACTGAAGCCATTTTTTTGTGGACCAGTGGACAAACAACTGGAAAAAGACCAAATATTTTTTTTTTTTTTTTTTTTTTGTACATGGTAAATGAAGTAAAATTATTATATGACAAAAAGAGAAGGATTCCTCTGCAATGGAGGAATGGTTGATAAAAATTACAGAATTTACAGAGATGTCAAATTAACTTGTTTGATTAGGGGAAAGATAATTATTACATTTGTCAGTGGCAACAATTTGTGGACATTTTGCTGAAAATAGAAATGTGATTTATAGATTTGATAATTAGAAAGGGTAAAATATGGAAAGAAGAGTGCCACAATATACCGTAATTATAAAGAGAAAGGATAACTGTAACAGGATTTATAACTGTTGTCAGAAGAAGCTTTCTTTCTTTCTTTCTTTCTTTCTTTCTTTCTTTCTTTCTTTCTTTCTTTCTTTCTTTCCTTCCTTCCTTCCTTCCTTCCTTCCTTCCTTCCTTCCTTCCTTCCTTTCTTTCTCTCTTTTCATTTGTTACTTATTTATCAATTTACTTCTCCTTTTCTTCTTCAAATTTGTAATGTTTTTACTCTATAAAGTGCCTTCAATAAAAATACTATTCAGATTCTATTTAACTAGATTCTATGCAAAAGAACAAAGTTGTAAACTGACATTGGTGCAGACACTTAATGGGGCTGCAACATGTGCTAAAATATTCCAATCCTTCAGAGATAAAAGGATATCATGCACAAGAGCAGATTGTATTGTTTTCCTATGATCAAGGAAATCTCCATCCACAAAGCTGAATTTAGTGTTGGAGATAACATGGAGAGGCAAGAAATATACTGTTCAAACTGCTGGATGCTACAAATATAACCATCTGCCAAATAAGAGATGAGGACATTCACAAAACATGATAAAACCAATGAACATTTATTTTGGGAACCAAATCGCTGCCCTAATGATTCTGCCAAATCATGAGAAAATCATTTGACTTGGTGCTTCAACACCAATACAGGAGCAGATGTAACTGTAATTTCAGATTGTGCTTACATAAACTTCCAGTGCCTGCCTTGTTTCCAACAAAATACTGTATCCATAACAGGTTCTGGCAGTATAATACAGATTGCCTGCTGCTATAGCCGGCACCTGGACCACAAATATTAAGCTTAAAGTTTATGAATTCTGTTGTTAATTAAACAGTTTTCCAGTCCAAGAGAGATGTGTTTGAATGGACATAGTGTGCCCTGTGGAAGAACACCTTACAGAGTCTAACTCTTCAGTTTAGAATAGCTATTTCATACTTTTCCCTATTTACACCCTCAAATATACCAAGTGACTTCTCCTCAGATAAAATCTGTGTCTGTTGATAAAATATGTCAGAATTAAAACATGTGTGGCTACTTTTAAGAGTTCATCATTTTCCTTCCTAATATACTGTTTTAAAGTTAATAGTTAAATACATGAGAAAATTTACTTAGGAGAGGAGGGGAAGGAGAAAGAAGAGGAACATAATTTGTTAGTACTGTTTATTTTTATTTTGAAAGCAAAAGAGAAGTCAAAGGGGAAAAAAATAAACTTCTGTTGATTTTTTCTCTTTTCCTTCCTCTTTTCCTTTACTAAAATTCAGAGGTAAGATTGGCTCCCACCTTAATACTCTTTCAAAAGGCCCTGAAAACATAGTTTGGACAGTGGGTCTGGGAATTCCAAGGTGATAAGGAACTCAGCAAGTGATTTGCTGTCTGCTTTCACCAGAGGAATGAACTTTTATTGGGTTTGAACTTAAGATTTTACTTTTGTAAGCAGCCCAGAGTCACTGTGAGTGGGTTGGGAGACCATATAAATTTTCGCAATAAATAAAATGAATGAACACAAGACCCCCAACTTTGCATATCTCTGAAGATGTGGCATCTGCCCCTGAGCTCTGCCATTGATTAACAACAACTTCAACTATGGTACTACTTGGAGGGTCATCCATGGTGCTGTTCATATTGATCTGGTGACCATTAATGGAAGATGGTTTCAAAATGTTCAGCCCATCTCTGCATACCCTGAGCCTTCTCTATAATAAAAGTGTACCATCTATACTTATAATGAAAGAAACCCCAAGAGACTCAGGTCCATAGAGAGTGTTAAGGTCTTCATAGAACTACTTTTAATTTGTTTTTATCAGGATATCCCTATATTTTGTCTGCCTTGGCACTCACTCAGGAACCTTGCATTTTACACAGTTTATTCTAATCTATCCTATTAGTACTGGTAAAGACATTTTTCTTGGCAGTGATGATAAATCATTCTGATGGACACAATGAAGGTAATGTTTTCCAAGAAGTAAAATTTGTATCTCCTCATCATTCTTGTTGAACCAAGCTTGCTGCTTGCAAGTAGAAGGCCCTGACATCTTTGATGCAGATGAATGGACAACATCCCTGAAGCATTTCTAGTAGTCCTTAGCATTGCTAGCAAGATGTAGGTCAGCAAGTTTAGCCTCTAAATTTTCTATATGAACTTCTTCAAATGTTATTAACACAAGTATGAAGTAGTCTACAGTGGAACTGCTATATCTGTACATAATGACTGCTAGTGTCAAATTAACCTCTAATTCCTTCTTAATCTATTTTGGGAGAGAAAATTTCAAATCTGAACAGCCTTTAAGAAAACTGTGACCCAAACAGATCATGACTAGATTAGTTACAATGAAATATTATCCTGAAAAAGCAAAATGTATAAGCAACATCCTGCAGCTGTGGAAACCTGAACAATTTGCTGAGGTAAACATATAACATATGATGAGAGCCAGAAGCATATAATGTACTATTCTTTTTGATAAGTCCAACAAACATGGTATGCAACTATTCACTATATTTTCAGCATAGGTAGTAGAAAATCCTATCACATTATCAAATGATGCCCTACTAAATTACTTGCATGGAAACAATGTTTTTGCAAGGCTTTTCAAATTAGTGGTTAAAGATTTTTGGCTGACAGAAAGGTCCTACAATGGTGTTCAAAATAAATTTAAGGCTAATTTCCAGGTTCAAATATTTAATTGAAAAGGAAATGAAATAACTCTGATAAAAATAGTGAATTTTCTAGAGCAGAGAACAGCAGTTATATTGTATATTTAAGCTGCCACTTACAGAAAATTAATTTATAAAATCTCTGATCTAGCAAATGTAGTTTCTATGAATTTTGAAAATTTTGACATAGTTGTTGTAATAAAATTAAAGTACATGGGTGTGTGTGTGTTAGTCATGGTTAATTATGTATAAAATAGAATTGGCTGAAAGACACAAAGAGCAAGGTGTCTTGTAGAATTTTTAGGTTAGGTTCTTTTATTCAGGTTTTGTCTCCATGGAGTATATCCTAATAGATTATTTCTGTCCATATGAATACTTACACAGGCATCTGTACCAAAATATTGAATATAAATGTTTGAAACTTTCAATATAGTCTACACAGCTATAAATGTAGTTCTATATACTCCCAAGCTGTTTTGTTAAAAAATGAAAACAAGCACACATAGATGCTTCTTTTTATTTTGTTTGATTTTGGTTTCTCGTTTTATATACATACATACATACATACATACATACATACATACACATACACATACACATACACATACACATACACATACACATAGATAGATAGATAGATAGATAGATAGATAGATAGATAGATAGATAGATAGATAGATAGATTATGTGGTATTGGTCCACTGTTGGTTTTAAAGTAAACACCAACCACTTTCTTTAATTATTGAATTTTTATGATAAGCCATGGGCCTTCTGCATAAAAATACAAACCTACTTCATACATAACCTTAAATTATTGGAACCTATTTTATCATTCTTTATCACATTTTTAAACCTGTTGATCTCATTTTGTGCATAATGGAGGTGTGACGTGATCATCTGGTGTGAACACAGATTTTTCTCCTCCTGGGATACAGAGTTGTGGTGCTACATGGGAAGGAGACTGTGTCCTTTGACTTCTTAATACAACAGCTCAAGGTCCCTAATTTAGGTCATCATGAAAATGAGCCAAAATGTCAAAACTAGTATGAACAGTGATACTATGCTACAACTGGAATATTTAAAAGTATCTGCAAGTTAAGCATTTGAGAGGTGGTCAAGAATTAAAGAATTAAATGTCCCTCTTTTGGAACATTAACCCTGCAAAGATTAGACTTGCCCCCACATTGACACTCATTCATAATCCCTGAAGACCTGGTTTTGCCAGTGGACCTGGGGTACCAAGAATGGGATGGAACCCATCAAAGTTTAAGTTTATTAAATTTTAAAGGACTCAGGGTGTTGTACAGCCATCATAAAACAATATAGAATACAAAATTTAAAAACAATTTAAAACAAATTAAATATTTTGGCCGTTAAATTTAAAAACCCATAAATTTAAAACACCCCATCATAAATTCTTGTTAAGCCAGTCCAGCCTGTTGAAATAGCAGAGTATTAAGGGCACAGTGAAAGGTACGCAGGTCGGGAATCATACGTATCCCTAGGGGCAGTTCATTCCAGAGGGTGGGTGCCCCCACAAAGAAGGCTCTCCCCCGGGGGTTGCCAGTCTACATTGTTTAACTGACGGCACCCTGAGGAGACTGACATTTGTGGGAGCATCAAGTGGTTTGTTTGACTGTTATCATCATCAGAGGTGTGGGAGGTGAGGGGTTATTGTTTTTATTGATGTATATTGGATTTTTATTTTTTGTAAACTGCCCAGACTCACCGAGAGTGAGTGGAGGACATATAAATTATATAGAAATAAAATGAAAATATAAAATAATATAATATAAAATAATAAAATAAAATAAAATAAAATAAAATAAAATAAAATAAAATAAAATAAAATAAAATAAAATAAAATAAAATAAAATAAAATAAAATAAAATAAAATAAAATAATAAAATAAAATAAAATAAAATAAAATAAAATAAAATAAAATAATAAAATAAAATAAAATAAATAAAATAATAAAATAAAATAAAATAAAATAAAATAAAATAAAATAAAATAAATAAAATAAAATAAAATAAAATTAAATTAAAATAAAATAAAATAAAATAATAAAATAAAATAAAATAAAATAAAATAATAAAATAAAATAAAATAAAATAAAATAAAATAAAATAAAATAAAATAAAATAAAATAAAATAAAATATCCACTCATTTCAAGTAAAGTCACAAGCGCTTTTCAAGTAACTAACAAAATGGCAATTATCATTCTACAAAAGATGGAGTCAGGGCCTGCTTGCTAGATGGTCCCAGAATGGCTGCAATGTATTTTATTATTATTAATTCTGTATGCAAAGGTGTTTTGCACACTTAAACAATGTTACCTCTGACAGTAACTATGAATGGACATTAAATTATGATGTTTCACTTTGCAATTTTCCTTGAAGTGTAGCAATTGACTGTACTTTATATCCAAAAGTACTTCCTAGAGCTAGGGTTAATTATTTTTATTCCATGACCCATATTGCTATTATTACAGGAGTTAGGAAAGATTTTGCAGATACTGCAATTTCATAGCTTTTTGGACACTGCATAAAAGTATATGCACAAACACACTTGATCTGATTGCTTGCAGGCTGGGTGTTGTTGATTCCTGCTCTATTTCCTTTTCTAAGTTTTTACTTTCAACAAATCAGGAAAAAAAAATGGATTGCTAAATCCACACCAGTATAATACTAATCCCACATATTTTTCATTGCGGTTTCTGTCTACTATTACCTCTCATTTTCCAGGTAGAAATAAACATTTGTGCTTCAAAAGATATTAAAATAGTTTTACAGCAAATCAGTTATTCCTTCTTAGGGGATTTCTCCAATGCTTATAAGTCAGATTTAGCCATGAAATGTCAGCATGCATTAAAAAAAGTTACACTATCTCCCTTGGTAAAAGAAAGCAAGAAATCTGTTTGACCTACATGATTATGAATTCTAAAATGTCTCTACTGTGTACTCTGCATATTTCCAAGGTTCATGACTAATGAGCTGAGCAATTTTGCAACAGATGCTGAGTTGGTTTTTAACACTCGGGGACAAATTTGGGTGCTACATCACAGAAAGTTGAATGCAATGTATTTCATTTCCGAAGTGAATGTTGGTACTCTCACGGAAGGGTTATCTAAATCTAGCCTTGTGATTTCTCACCAGAAACAATATTACCAACTTGAGCTTTCAGTCAGGAGGCAAGGTGGAGTGATATATAGGGGGACCTGAATATTGTTAATTCAAGGAAGTGCTTTTGTATGCTCAATGTTATTTTCACTAGTTATTCAAGCAGTTCCTACAAGATAACCAGTGCTGGGAAAGGTGAGATTGGCTATATTTTTGCCATCTTACTTGCAGAAAAGTTAGGTCCTTTCAGCCTAGACAGAAACATTTCTCTCTGGCAGTAAAAGCTGCCATTCTAAAGGCCACACTATGCAGCCTTCCTACTTCTACTCCTGGTAGCATTCTATCTTGGCTCTTTAGTGAATTGAATCACACTCATGTTGGAGGCACTGAGGCACTTTCAGGTTGAAAAGATTAGCTGGTGACATCATTGTTGCCCCGAGGGGGGGGGAGGAGGGAGATGCCCAGTTGGCGGCTCTTTTTATGTCCCTGGCAGGAGCTGGAGAGAAGAACCAGAGTTTACCCCTTCGCCCCATTGCAGCAATTGGGTCTCAAACACAAGCTTGCTGCTTGTCAAGTCATTATCCTAAACACAGAAGCCACCCTGCTCCTTTCTGAGTGAATGAAGGAAAGAGATAATATTCAATTTTTTAAAAAAGGGCATAATAAAAACAGAGATCAAATACAGGAAGCAAGGCTGTAGAACACAGCAACATCAGCCACAACAATTGCTTAGCAATTTCACCATTAGAGCAAACTGGATTTATATCTCAACTCTGCCACTGCCAGGAAAGGTAAAACTGGATGAAAGAATTAGTTGGGTAAGGAGCAGTGGTGGGATTCAAATTTTTTTATTACTGGTTCTGTGGGTGTGGCTTGGTGGGTGTGGATACTGTAAAATCTCCATTCCCACCCCACTCTAGGGGAAGGATACTGCAAAATCCCCATTTCCTCCCAATCAGCTGGGACTCAGGAGGCAGAGAATAGATGGGAGTGGGGCCAGTCTGAGGTGGTATTTACTGGTTCTCCAAACTACTCAAAATTTCTGCTACTGGTTCCCCAGAGCTGGTCAGAACCTGCTGAATAACACCTTTGGTAAGGAGTGCTCTCCTCTTCCCCAAGATAGAGGCAACATCACATCTTAGAATCAACCAACTGGATTATAAAATTTCTTAAGCCAGAAGCAAACCTTAGAACAATACAGAAATAACATGGAATTGTTATATGCCTTGAGCTGGCTAAGGGTGTAATATCGATATTAGATATTAATTAGATATAGAGAATTAATGTATCATGAAATTAACAGGAAGATTTGTTGGGGAAAGTAATCAGGCAACTGTTCTCCTTTCTGGATGGTTTTGGATTTTGTGTCATTTGCTCAATTTGCTCAAAAATTCACTTTCATTTATTATTTAATTGTAGATGCAGTACCATTGTAATGATTACTATTCTTTTTTTTAATCAGTTAACTTTACAATCAGGCAAGAATTACACTTTTTGAAAACACTGAATTTAAGAGATGCAACCTTGGGATGCTGAGATAGTAACTAGAAAGCTCAGGTATGTGTGAACATCATAAACTGCTTATCCTGGCTGTAGGGATTCTTTGCAGCCTCCTTCAATCAATCAATTCATCCATCCATCCATCCATCAAAATAGAGCTGGAAGGGACCTTGGAGGTCTTCTACTCCAGCCCCCTGCTCAAGCAGGCGACCCTATATCATTTCAGACAAGTGACTGTCCAGTCTCTTCTTAAAAAGAACCCAGTGATGAAGTCCTCACAACATCTGAAGGCAAGCTGTTCCTCTGGTTAATTGTCCTCACTGTTGGGAAGTTTCTCCTTAATTCCAAATTGCTATTCTCCTTGATTAGTTTCCATCCACTGTTTCTTGTCCTGCCCTTTGGTGCTTTGAAAAATAAATTGACATCCTCCTCTTTGTGGCAGCCTCTCAAATACTGGAATACTGCTATCATGTCCCCTCTAGTCCTTTTCTCAAGACTGGCCAAAGCAAAATCCTGAAACCATTCTTCATATGTTTTAGTCTCCAGGCCTTTAATCATCTTAGTTACTCTTCTTTGTACTTTTTCCAAAGCCTCAACATATTTTTTGTAATTTGGTGACCAAAATGGATGCAATATTTCAGGTGTAGCCTTACTAAGGTTTTATAAAGTGGTACTAATACTTCACATGATTTTGATTCTATGCCTCTGTTCATACAACCAAGACTTGTATTAGCTTTTTGGGCTGCTGCGGTACACTACTGACAGGTGTTTAAGTGATCATCCACTAGGACTCCAAAGTCCCTCTCACTGTTTTTGTACCTTTGTTGTTTTTTTTCCTGTCCAGGTGTAAAACCTTGCTTTTTTCCACATTAAATTTCATTTTGCCGGACAAGGCCTGTTGTTCAACTCGTCAATATCTTTTTGGATCCTGAGCTTGTCTTCTGGAGTGTTGGCTATTCCTGCCAGTTTAGTGTCATCTGCAAATTTGATGAGTTCCCCTTCTATTCCCTTATCTAAGTTATTTGTCAAGATATTGAAGAGTACTGGCCCTAAGACAGAACCTTGTGGCACGTTACTGCTTACTTCCCTCCAGGTAGATGTAGTACCATTAAGGACTATTCATTGAGTATAGGTTGTCAGCCAGTTACAAATCCATCTGGTGATGCTGTCTATCACACTTTTTTTTTTATCTTACCAAGAAGTAGGTTGTGACCAGAGGAAGTTCTATGACATATGCCAGAACTGAGCACAATGAAGCAAATGACATAACACCTGGAATGCAGATGGGGAAAAAAACTTGAGCTGGATCTGATCAGACATATTCTGATCTTTTTATATCAAAATAGGAAAGAAATCTCCAGTTGGATCCAGGAGGACACAAGCTCTAATTGAGAACAAGGACTTTTAAAAGAGATCCTCTAAATGATCAAGTTGTACTTGAGAAAAATGTAGCCACTAGGAATCAAACACAATAGATAAGCACCTTTACCTTTTTATTACTATTATTGCCATGCAATCCCTTAGTGTTACCATTTATATTGGCCTCTCAATTTACTTTAATTGTATCTTATGCTACCAGATAGCTTATCATGCAAGAAAGGACATAGAAAATTGGAAAAGAGGATATATGGGATGAAAGTAGGCTATACTTAAGGTTTAACTTTCTTGGCATCCACAACAGAAATTATTGGAAGGAGAAGGAGCAAAGAAAAGGAGGAGCAGGGGGAGAGAGAGAGAGAGAGAGAGAGAGAGAGAGAGAGAGAGAGAGAGAGAGAGAGAGAGAGAGAGAGAGACACCCATATATTACCTTTTCTGTCATCAGAAGAACTATTTTTTTAAGTCATAGGAATACGCTAGAACTGGTTAGAAGGCAAAAGACTTCAGTATGTAACTGATGAGGGTCTTGTCAATTTCAGGTAGCAGTAGAAACCACAGTAGGACTCTAATCAAGTAATTAAACTAATAGAGCTGAGCTTGTTAACTTGCACTTGCAGATAGTCCTCATTTAATGGCTACTTTTTCAGCGACTGTTCAAACTTATGACAGTGCTGAATGGATCCCAGTTATGATTTCTCCTTGGAGTTTCAGCTGTCACAGCTTCCCTGTGGTCACATGATAGCATTTCAGGTGCTTGGTGCCATGCTCCCAATTACAATGTTGCCACGAGAGCTATAGTTCACATAAATGCAATTTCTAATATTCTCTATCAGGTTCCTACAAGCAAAGTCAGTGGGGAAGCTAGCAGGAAGTTGGAAGTCATGGTCATGTAAGGTCCTTGGTAAATGATGGCAACTAGGATTGCTGCAACTTCTGTCGCTAATTGACGTGGCCATATGCCATATATCAATTAGCAGTAACAACTCTGGTCCCAATTGCTGTTGTTAAACGAGAACTTCCTTTATTAAAGGAGCTCTGCACAGTGGGTGAAAGTTGCTTAAGAAGAGATAGCATGAGATACTCAAAAAGCTGGACAATATGTAATTTAAATTTATGCCTGCCAAATGGAAATGAGGACAAAAAGGAAGATGTGTCTTCCTTTGACTTGACACCTAATAACTCCAGTTATTAGGGTCTTTTTCCTGTCAGTTCTTCTCCTTTCTTTCTTTCTTTCTTTCTTTCTTTCTTTCTTTCTTTCTTTCTTTCTTTCTTTCTTTCTTTCTTTTTAAAAAGTTTTATTACTTATAAAAAAATCCATTTTTAAATAGACAGTGTATTATCTGCGCACAATTAATTTTGAGAAATACTAATCATAATATTTACAATAGTATTCAACACATTGGTATTGGTTTCCTCATCATCATATTTGCTAATCTGTTTTAATAAACCTTCATAAAATTAATCCTTCTCTTATATTTCCATATTTCTAACTTCTGTTTTTATTGGCTAGCCATTGATAAAGTGAGTCCCATGTTAAAAAGTATTCAGTTTCTTTTGTATGGATGAGATTCTCTCCTATTAAGAGTAGTTCTGTGGTCAAGGTTCAAGAGGTGCATATTATCAAGAAAAATAACCAGCATGAAAACAGCAAGATGGCTGGTACAGCATAGTAATGAAAGCCTACCCTGTTTTGTATGTGGATTGTGCATACAAAAGGACTGGAGACTGTCACAAAGCCAGCCCTGTCATCTTGCCGATGTTAACACCTACCTTCCCCCCATGGCCAATGTGACTTTTTAAGGAACTAAAATCACATATCTCATTTGATTAAAAAGAAATCTGTCAGATTAAAGATTCTTACTCTATTTAATTCAATAATCAAGGGTGATCAATTCAGGAATAGAGGCAAGCAAGGGGAAGCATGCAAGTGAAACAATTCACGTAGTATTTTCCAGAAGGAATTAGGAATTTTACTAATTCAAACAGGCTATGTTATTTTAGACTAGTTTGAAAAATGAAATTAAATGATATTTGGCTTAACACTAATTACAGATAAACTACAGTTATTTATTTTACTATAAGGCTGTCTGAAACTCAATAAATGCAGCTGAAATCAATAGATTTAATACAATGCTTATTGCCTAACCTTTGACAATAAGCATAAATTTGTCTACTCCTTGAAGCTTGACAGCATGTGGTTTAGATACAAAATCAATGATACATTTGTAAAGTTAAGCTTCCCTGAAGCTGTGCTTTGACATGGTCCTTGATGAAATGATATCTCTGAAAAACACACCAACAATGAAATGGCTTCATACTGAGAGTTTATACTACTGTGAACAGCCATTACCTAGGAAGGTCCTGACTAATAAATAAACATATTCTATTCTGACTAATAAATAAACGTATTCTATTCTTAAAAACTCATAAATTGAAATGTAAAAGGAGTGAACAAAAGAAAACTCCACCATGGTACATAGATTATATTTATGAAAAGTAGCATGATGAGTAAAACCAAGAACTATGTTTTGCGTTCTGAACAACACATACAGAGAAATGAAACGGAACAGAGGTTTTGAAAAGGTACTGCATTAGACTTCAATTAAAATACATTATATTTAGAATTTATATTATTCTGCCATCTTCTCTGTTTCTGGTCCCTTAATTAATTCTTCATGTTTGCTTTATATAGATTGAATCCTATGTGTATAGAATGTTCTTCTGTATATCAGAAGTCAAATCTTTGTAAAAAAAAAATTCCATATATTTTATATTAGCAAAAGAAAAAAAAGCAAACAACCTTCAGTTTGTTATATATTTAAAATGGAGTCTCTCTATATATACATGTATGCATATATACATGTATGCATATATATATGGTGGCTCCCTAAGTGGTTCAGTGGCTAAGACGCTGAGCTTGTCAATCAGAAAGGTTGGCAGTTCGAATCCCTCGTATAGGTCTTCTGCGTGAGCAGGGGGTCGGACTAGATGACCTCCAAGGTACCCTCCAAATCTGTTACTGTTACTGTGTGTAAGTATATGTTACAGGGCTTATTTATACAGTATGTGAGATGTACAACTTTTACATATCATTGGGTTTTTCCCCTCAGAATTCTGGGTAATTATAATGTAATTATGTGAATCTCTCTCTCTCTCTCTCTCTCTCCCTCCCTCTCCAAATATTCAAGAGGGGAGGATAGATTAGAAGCACAATTACATTAAGCTACAGATACTCAGCCTGGAAGTCACACACTGTTTCAACCCCTAGATTAGGTTCAGCCTGCTGGAAGGTCAGGTGTGATCCATCCATCTCCCATGATTTTATACCCAAGAAACTCCCCACTTCTCTTTGTGCCAATTCCCTATATATCTATAGTCCAAGTCCTGTTTCTCCAACTAAACAAATGCACTTGTCATGCAAATTCAAAGATGTGTAATGTTAATTACATTAGAACGTAAGAACTTAGCACTTGGGGAATTAATTTGTAGGAGTAACAAAAACAAAAATCATGAAGTTGTTATCAAAGTAATGATTTTAACATTGTCTGGAAATCTGTTTCTTCCTTACTGATTCTAAGCGACTCTGCCAATTTGCTCTTAGGCGTGAATAAATTTATCCTGTCTTGTTCCATTATTGAGCTTGAAGTTTACTTTGTATTGTATTCTATTACTGCCGTTTCAATTTTAAAAACATGGAATTGTAAATTTGCTTTTTAAAATTGAAGCATTTATTAAATCACTTGAGTGCTTGTCTCATGTTATTTATATGTGCCTACACGCTAAAAAGAAAACACAGAAAAATTATTTTGAGTGATGGCAAACCTGTTTGATGTTGCTTTTTACACAATTGCACGTATGCAGATATATTTAATAAAAAGACAATCTTGATGCATATAATCCTTTTATAGTTCTGTGAAAAAAAAGTGATAGAACATAGTTGCTATATTGATATTTCTTCAGAAATTGGACGTAATCCAATTAGTTTTCAGACATATTTATGGGTCACCAAAAATTATCTCCTTGGAGAATTCCATAATGTTGGGAAAGGTGTAAAGAAAGAATTGAGAGGATGACCACAGCAAAGTAGAAGACCTCAATTACAATGGTGATCAGTAAATCATTGGAGAACCTAAAGAACCAGGTTGGGGACAGATGATCATAGAGAAAATTGATCTATGTGGTTGCTAAGAGATGATCCCAATTTGATGGCATATAATCCATCGATTATTCTAGGACTTGTATTTTTCTGCCATTTTCCATTCCCTCTCTTTCACTTAGTTTTGGCATATGTAATAAGCACTTCCTATTGCACTCTACCACTATTTCATTGGAATTCTATTAAGCACTTATTTTCTATGTTCAGTATATACACAATTTCCAATTAATATAGGGGACGAAATATTTAAGTGTTAAAATGTTTTGTTTTTTGTTTGACATTTATGTTTTCAGAGAAACTGCCAACAAGTAATTATTTTTAATTATTTATTTTTAATGATAAATTATTTTTAATGATAAATTATTTTTAATGATAAATTATTTTTAATGATAATGGAGGTGGAGGAGGAGTTTGGTTATTTTCAAAATATCAGCCAAACAGCCTCAACCAGCATATAGGTCACTCCAGCAATCAAAACAAAAGATAACTGAAAACTCTACATTAACCTTCAAGCCTTTCCCTGTTCACCTACCTTGTTTGTTTCTTTATTCCTTTCTTTCAAATATTCAGTAATTCTGAAATGAAATTTAGAAAGAATCCCCAAAGGATGCTGGAGAAAATGAGTGATAACCTTCTACAAATATTATAAGTTATTGGCTGAAAGAAAGAGCCCTGCCTTGCTGGTAGAGAAAAGAGAATGTTAGCAATTGGAAGGGAGACACTTTGATATATGATACAATAAGGGTTTTGAAAAATACTTTTTAATTCAATCATTCCAGTTAAAACATACATATGCCAATAGATGATTTATCTCCACGATTAAAGAAAATTGACTGCATCCTGCTGATTCCTCTGAATATATTTGTTTCTGGAGACAAAAGAGGATGTCATTTTGTCACATTGAAGAGAAAGGCTCAAGGTTGGGCTGACCACGATGGTGTCATACTTGTTCAGTGTCAATCTGATCCTGAGCCAAATTCAAATGCAATTTCAAGATACTCATTTGAACAATATAATTGTCAATATGGTTTAGTACGTAGATAAATGATGTACCATGCTCTCTTTTGTGTATTGGTCTATCAATTAAGAATTAGGAGATTCTGTCTTAATTGCCCAGGGAATTCTCTATGTGTTAATTCAAAAGAGGATATCCTCAGTACAGATAGTCTTATTATCTGTTCCTGGAATTCTGTTCCTGTTGTGAAAAAGCTGGATCTACATCTTGCAGGCTTTCATGACCAGTTGAAAGCTTATTTATTGAACAAGAAATTTTGTTGAGTTGGTGCTGTTGTTCTTTTTATTTGCTGTTAGATCTGCTCTTGCTCTTGATATTATTTCTAACAATGAAAAGTGCCACATCATCATCAACTTTGTCATCATTATTTTGAAATAACAGCAAAGTATATGATATCCAAGCATATGAACCAAGACAAATTCCTTGTATGTCCAATCACACTTGGCCAATAAAAAAATCTATTCTGTTCTGTTCTGTTCTGTTCTGTTCTGTTCTGTTCTGTTCCGTTCCCATCCCATCCCATCCCATCCCATCCCATCCCATCCCTATTCTAATGTGATCTTCTGCTTGACTGTGTGCACTTGCTAAAAATGCATCAAAGCTCACGCTAGCTCTTTTTTCCATTGTTCCAGTTTGGGAAATGTGACAATTAAGTAGAAGAACATATGCCATGTATCTAGGCAATGCCAGGTCCAGTACCTGATACCTAAATATATAATGAAAGATTGGATAGTAGATAATAAAGCATCTACTTCAAACTTCAGAGGGCCACTACTATTTATAATATAGACAATATTGGTCTTCATGGAATAATAGTTCAGCTCAGTATTAAGTGGCAGCTGCTGCTCCCATACCACTATTAACTACTTTAGTGTCTCTTTCAAATACTGGATCTTTCCCAAGCATGCCAAACACAATCACTTGTTTCTTTATCTACGATTTGTTCAGCTCTTAAATCTGGTTCGTTTAATTATACTTTGTATTTTAGGTAGTTCAACATTTTGACTTTTTTCCCCTTTCTGATTTAAGCTTTTGCTTTTTGCTCCTAATAAATGACACATAGCTTAAATGACATACCTAATTTACAGGTGTGAATAAGGGCTGCAAAATCTGCACTATAAAACAGTGAATGACCATTGATGCCAGTAAAGAAATATATATAGAACAAAGCAGTGGTATGTTTCTACTGGTTCACCCCGGTTCGGGTGAGCCGGTAGCGGCAATGGTGAGGTGAAAGTGAACCAGATCACTCCGACCATCAGCTGGGCCCTCTGGCCTGCCCCTGCACTATACCTACTTATATTCATTTGTTTTTAGCCCAGCTGACAGGTGTGGCAGAGCAGATTGCCACGCCTCAGCTGTTCTGAAATGCAATGCGCTTGCACGGAGTGCAAGTTTGATGCGCGTACAAAGTGCGTGCGCGAAGCAAACTGGTTGTTACACCGGTTGAAACCCACCACTGAAACAAAGAACAAAGATATCTAGATTGCTGAGATCTTTGTGCATAAGGGTGCATTTGTGTTAGTCTCCGTGGAGCTGGAAAGCAGAAGGTTATTATTCTTATGAAAATCAAGAGATACTGTATGTAGCTGGTATATTTTTCTCCAAATGTACATTTGTACATGTGGCTTGATGCAGCCATGCCAACACCTGCTTCTGGAATGCCTTTTTTTTTCTGTTCTTCATATTTACTATTTGTATAATTTTGTTTAAATGAGTGGCAACATCATTTTGACAACATCATGTAATTTCACTCACACATGAATAATGAAGCCCAAAAAAACTTGAATAGCAAAGGCAAAAAGAGAAGGAAGAATCATCAATCTATGTAACAAATGATGCAATGGAAGTCACCGACATACAATAGGAAGAGAGAGAAAGAGAGGAAAGAGAACATTTTGATAAAAGAAGAATCGCAAAAAATATACATTCTACAAAAATGCTTATGAAGTATATTTATTTGGAAATCTTCACATGAAAAATCTTTAAAATATGTATTTATGGAAAAATACCAGAAGGCAAGGCAAGAAGCAATAGATGGAAACTAACCAAGGAGAGAAGCAACCTAGAACTAAGGAGAAATTTCCTAAGAATAAGAGCAATCAACTAGTGGAACAGCTTGCTTTCAAAAGATACTCTGTCACTGGAAGCTTTTAAGAAGAGACTGGACAACCATTGAAATGGTATTGGGTCTCCAGCTTCAGCAGGGAGTTGGACTAGAAAATCTCCAAAGTCCTTTCCAACTCTGATGTTCTACGTTCTACTGTATTTGTGAGCAGCTGAATTATAGAACTTGCAGTTAGTAAGATGAGAACTTTGGCAAAAATAAATTGTAAAATAAACCCTTTTGAAAGAGTTCGAAGACCTGGTTTTTCCAACCCCTATGGGGCTCAAACAAAAGTATTTGATCTTGGGGTTGGTTAGCATTTTTAACCTTTTTAACTTTAAATTTATTCTATTCTTGTCTTACCTGTCTTCTTTGATTGAGATATAGTATTTTTGTGTTTTGTATATATATATTTATGTTTTTAATTGTACACTGCCCAGAGTCACTCTGAGAGTGAGAGGGACAGTCCGTAAATTTTATAAATATAATAAAATGATCCTAATCATTTACTCTTAAATCTTACCTAGCAATTAGGTGGCTGCTTCAATAATAGCCATAAAACAGTGACAGATAATGGTAATTGTATGGGGCAAGTATCTTCCTTTCTTTCTCAATCACAGTCTTGGGAAACAATAAGGAACCTATAGTTTAAAAATACTGTAAGTAGCAAAGCATTTTTTAATCTATAAAATTTTGATAACCTGTGGATTTTTATTGTTTCATGCGCAAATAATTGCTTTCCTTAAAATTATTTGAAGAGTTTGGTGAAAGATAAAGGCTCTGTTGTGTCAATCCAGACTCACAATGAATACGTGCAATATCACATAATTTCCATGCATCAATGCTTACTTAGTTCAAATAAGTTTTTTTTTCCTGACGTGCTTTTCCAAATTCTCTACCTAGTCTGTTAGTCTCTCACTCATTCATTAGCTAGATCTGACATTAACTTTTTTGAGATCAGTCATAGTTGGCTAGAAAAAGTCCCAAAAATATATATTTCACTCAAAACTATTGCTGAATATACTTCACTGCTGTTTATAATATGATATTGACAGAGATGGGCTGCTGCCAGTTTGGATCGATTTGGGTGAACTGGTTGTTATGATTCTATGCAGTTTGACGAACTGGCAAATCCAACCACTGGCTGGCCCCACCCTGCCCTACCTACCTCGCCCTATCTCAGGCTCGCCTGCCTTGGCCGGTGGCTAAAGTCACACCCGCACCCAGCTACTCACTAGCTCACTTGCGCAGACCATGCAGCCCAGCTGATCTCCAAGTGTCGCCCATTTGCCTGCCTTCACTTGTCACTCCTGCCACACAGCCCATCTGATCTCCGCATCTCGCCTGCTCTGCTCACCATGGCTGCCTGTGAAGGTAAGTTGCTCGGCTGAAGAGCCACCTCGGGGTGGACACGGTGAGGCTCAGCCACCTTTCGGGGCTGGCTCTCGCCATCCTTTCACTTGCATGCTGCCTGCTTGCCTTTTGCCTCAGGTCAGGGCCTGGCAGACATGCCAGTTCCTGGCTCTGGCCTTCCCTGGGGTCTCTGTCCTGCCCACTCGCCCTTCGCCTTGGTTCGGGGGATGTGCCAGTCCCTGGCTCTAGCCCGGGGCTTGTGACCCCATGCAGCCCACATGAACCACTTTGGCCTCAAACTACGCCTCCCCGGGGCCAAAGCAATTTATCCAGCTTGCTGCGCTTGGCCAAAGTGGGGCAGTGTGAGCATGGGAGGCAGTGTGGGCATGGGGGGGGCAAAGCAGTTTGGGTAAGGTTCTTACCTGTAAGAAGTCCCATCTGGAAAGTGTTGCAGTGGAGAGAAGCAGCTGGATTTGAATCTCTGGTATCTCACAGATCTTGCAGCTGCTTTTTCCGGCCTTTGGTGTTGTGCAAGCCTTGGTCACTCATGGAGATGCTCCCTGTGCTCTCTGGGTCAGCAGCTGTTTTTCTCCACTGCTGCTCTTATTGGAAGGCATCTTGTGCAGCACAGTGAAATTTAGCAGCCATGATCCGCCACTTTAGGTCCTGTAAGTCCCATTCAGAAAGCACTGTGGGTCTGCGGCAGAGAGAAACAGCAATCAACCTGGCTGCTTCTCTCTGCCACAATGCTTTCTGTATGGGACTTAGAGGAAATCAGCTGCTCACAGCTGCTAAATTTTGCTATGCTGCACAAGACACTCTCCCAGCAAGGGCAGCAGCAGAGAGAAACAGCTGCTGACCATGCGATCAAGCAGCATTTTAATGGGTGGGAGGCCTAAGAGAAAATTCCTCCCTGAGGGCCATCCTCCCAGAGTGCTGCCGCTACTTCTCTGGAGCTTGTCCTCAGGGTGGATCAGTAAGTTCTTGCTTTGCTCCCCGGGAAGGGCTCCAGCATGGAGGGCTGTATGCCCAGACCAGATGCTTTCTCTTGGGCCTCCTGCCTGCAGCGGCGGGAGGAGGAAGTGTGTGGCAGGGAAGGTCTTGCAGCCAAAGCCAGGATGTCTGCAAACTTGCATATGTATGAGGTCTTCTGCCTTGAGCAGAAGGTTGAACTATAAGACCCCCAAGGTACCTTCTAGCCTGTCATTCTAAAGTCTCCAAAACAAGAGAATTTGCTTAAACTGTGTGTGTGTGTGTGTATGTGTGTGTGTGTGAAAGAGAGAGGGGTGGGGAGAGAGAGAGATGTGGCTTCTTTGGGGTGCATTTTGGAGAAGTAGCAAGAGAAATGTTAAAAGGACAATCAGTTTGGGATTAAATTCCAAATGAAATTGGGTCTTCAGAGTAAGGAGACATGAAGAACTTTCAACTGCAGGTTTCTAAAAATCTTATTAAAATGAATGTCTAGAGGCAGCTCTTTAACTCATTAGTCCAGAGGGACCAAAAGAGATAGGCTATCTCTTAGGCAAAGAAATGATGTTCAGTTGGTCACGACCTCCCAACCACATTCACCTAGCCATGCCCACCCACCCAGCCACACCCACCCAGCCAGTCATTAGGGCAGAGAATCGGTTGTTAAAAAATTTGAAGCCCCCCACTGGCTGTTGGACTAGATAATTAAACTTGTATGATATGATTGGATGTGTTTTCAAACATGAACAACTTTGAACTGGTGGTCACATGGAAGAAGCACATTGCAACTAACATTATTCAAGACAACAGAAGGCATAGGTCAGTGATGGCTAACTTTTTTGCTGTTGTGTGCCAAAAATGGGGGAAGCGTGTGGGGGGATCATGCCCTCATGTGCCCACACCCATAATTCAATGCCCCAGTGCCCCCCCCATGCATACATGCATGACCCCCCCCCCCCGCATGTGCGCACGACCTCACTGCGTTCCCCTGCTTTTGGCACGCGATGTCAGAAAGGCTACCAGTAGGCCCAGTAGGCCCGTTTTTCGCCCTCCTCAGGCTCCAGAGGCTTTCTTGGAGCCTGGGGAGGGCGAAAACAGCCTTCCCCATCCCTCTGGTGGCCCTCCGGAGGCTGGAAACGGCCCATTTCCCAACTTCCAGTGGGCCTGGAAGGCCCGAAAATCAGCTGGCCAGTGCACGCGTGCGTGCTGAAGCTGAGCTAGGGCAATGCTCATGTGCCCACAGATATGGCTCCGTGTGCCACCTGTGGCATGCGTGCCATAGGTTCACCATCACGGGCATAGGTAGGTACAGGTTACAGTTATCCTCTTATTGATAGCAAAGTCTTTTTTTGGAAAAAAAATGTATTGTGATAGTGTTGTGGCCCCGTCCTCTGAGCCTATCCCTTTGGAGGAAGGCAACTCTGAGCAGGAGGAAGAGGAGCCAGCCAGATCTCCCAGCCCTCCCCCTCTGGCACCGGCTCAGGTGCCAGCTGAAAGAGAGCCAAGTAGTGGGGAAACAGGTGTCTCAGATGAGAGTGAGGGAGAGACGTCATTCCTGGACGCACGCCAAAGAAGGCGAGAGAAAAGGGTACTGCAGCTGCGGCGTATGAGGAAATCCTGAGTCATTGGATTGGAGTCATAGGATCCATGACTCACTGGACCACACCCAGAAGCATATCTATTTAAGACAGTACAATGGGTCACGAAGTTCGTGACGAACAAAGCTAACTGCACAGCTAAACAAACGGAGCAACCTCGTAGTCTTGGAAGCTGGATGAACGGCAAAGCTACGTAGGTGATTTTCTTGTTTGTGTAAACCAATAAAGTCCTTGGCAGACGGTGTGCATATCGCTGCCAAGGTTGAGATAAGAACTGCAGAGTGTGCCAAGTGAGTCTTAACCCTCGGCTGGCTGTGTTTTTGTGGGTCTCTGAAGGGGGGGGACAGATCATCTTGTTCGTCACCCAAAACTCCATCGTTAACCCACGATGGACCAACAGCTGCAGCAGCAGGTACAGCAGATGCTGGAGGCCAATCAACTTCTGCAACAGCAAGTAGCACAGCTAACTGCACAACTTGCTTTGGGAAATGCTCCTGTAGCAGCTCCACCTGCTCCCCTTCCCCGTCCAAGATGCCCAGTGAACATGCCAGATAAGTTTTCTGGACAGCAGGAAATGTTCCCGGCCTTCTTGGGACAGTGCCAGCTGTACATGGCAATGCGGCCGGAGGATTTTCCGGATGACCGGGTTCGGGTGGCTTTTATTATCAGCTCCCTCTCTGGCACTGCCGCCCGATGGGCCACGCCCCTGTTGCTGCAAGACAGCCCCTTGCTTCTGGACTATCAGGGCTTTTTGCAACACCTGCGCACCATGTTTGAGGACCCCCTCCGGGTGCAGACGGCAGCGAGGCGCATCAAAGACCTCCGCCAAGGCAAGCGCCCCCTGCAGGACTATATTGCGGAGTTCCGATTGCTAGGCCAGGATTCGGCCTGGAATGAGGCGGCGCTGATGGATGCCTTCCAGGACGGCCTCTGCGATGAGATGCAGGACGAGCTGGTTCGGGTGGAGGCGCCACAGACCCTGGACACGCTGGTGACCCAATGCCTGCGCATCGATGCCCGCCTACAACGGCGACGGCCCCGTAGGGCTCTTCCGGAACCACCGACAGTGCCGGCACCCCCGCGTTTCGTACCAACAGCGCCCCGGACCGTACCGCGTTTGGTGGCGACGGCTGAGGAGCCCATGGAGCTCGGAGCAGCCAGACCTCAACTGACGGCCCAGGAGCGGATGCGGAGACGCCAAGGGGGGTTGTGCCTCTATTGCGGCGAGGCTGGACATTTCGCCGCCTCGTGTCCCCGGAAGCGGAGTGGATCGCTCAAGCCTGTTCCGGAGCCTCGGCGTGACCAGCCGGGAAACGGGTCAGGCCTGGCCTAGGGGAAACTCTGGGTCAGGCAGGTGACCATGCCCCGCCGGAGGCGGCGGCTGTGGACTGTGAGCCCCCTCGGCACCTGATTTTGAACACCCGGGTGTTGTTGGCTAACCGGTCGGAGGGGCTCCAGGCGCACGCGCTGGTGGACTCGGGGGCCACCACGAACTTTATGGACCAGGCCTTTGTGGCCCATTACAAGGTTCCCTTGGTTCCAGTGGACCCTCCGTTGAGGGTCGAAACTATTGATGGGCGGGAACTTGTGGCGGGGCCCATCAACTTCGCTACTCAGCCCTTGCGCCTTGCCATTGGGAACCATGAGGAGGCGATCCAGTTTTATGTGACGGCGGACCTGCACTTCCCCTTGGTCCTGGGGATGGCCTGGCTTCGGGCGCACGACCCTCAGGTGGCGTGGTCGAGAAATGCCATCTCGTTCCCCAGCCTGCAGTGTGTCGACCACCTTCGCCACACCTGTGCCGGCCAGGACGTCTCTGCCCCGAACGTCTCCTTGCCTCCGGAGCTGACATCCTTCGCCGACGTGTTCAGCGAGAAGGAGGCGGATCGCTTGCCCCCGCACCGACCCTACGACTGCGCGGTGGACTTGATGCCCAACGCGCCCCTGCCCTCGGGACGCCTGTACTCCATGTCGGAGCCCGAGCTGGCCGCCTTACGGGACTTTCTGGACAAGAACCTGGCCCGTGGGTTCATCCGGCCTTCGACCTCCCCGCTCTCGGCCCCAGTCCTCTTCGTGAAAAAGAAGACGGGGGACTTGCGCCTGTGTTGCGACTACCGGCGCTTGAATGCCATCACGGTACGGAATCGCTATCCCCTGCCGCTGATCCCGGAGCTGATGGAGAGGTTGCGGGAGGCCTCGATTTTCACCAAGCTCGACCTCCGGGGAGCCTACAACCTGGTGCGGATGCGAGAGGGGGACGAGTGAAAGACGGCATTTGGCACCCGATACGGACACTTTGAATATACCGTCATGCCGTTCGGGTTGACCAACGCCCCCGCGGTCTTCCAGCACTTGATGAACGACGTGTTCCGGGACATGCTGGATCGGTTCGTGGTGATCTACCTGGATGATATTTTGATCTATTCCCGGACCCCGGAGAGTCACCTCCAGCATGTCTGCCAGGTCCTGCAGCGCCTGCGGGAGCACCAGCTCTATGCGAAGTTGGAGAAATGTTACTTCTTCCAGACTTCCATAGAGTTCCTCGGGCACATCATCACCCCCGAGGGCATCGCGATGGACCCACACAAGGTGGCGGCCTTGCGCAGTTGGGAACCCCCGCGTCGGGTGAAGGACGTCCAGCGTCTGTTGGGATTCGCCAACTACTACCGGACCTTCATCCCGGGCTTTGCCACCCTGACCGTGCCGTTGACCCAGCTCCTTCGGAAGAAGGTTCCGTTCCAGTGGGGGCCCCCGCAGCAGCAGGCCTTCGAGGTTCTCAAGCAGGCCTTTGTCACGGAGCCGGTCCTGAGGCACCCCGATCCACACCGTCCGTTCGTGGTTGAGACAGACGCGTCCAACGTGGCGATTGGAGCGGTGCTGCTACAGGCTCCGGTGGATGGTGGCACTCTTTTTCCCTGCGCTTACTACTCCCGGAAACTCACTCCTTCCGAGCGCAACTACACCATCTGGGAAAAGGAGTTGCTGGCTATCAAGGCCGCGTTCGAGGCTTGGCGACATCACCTCGAGGGGGCCCGACACCAGGTGGAGGTGCGGACGGACCATCGGAACCTGGAGCACCTCACCACGGCCAGGAATTTGAACCAGCGGCAGATCCGGTGGTCGTTGTTTTTCGCCCGGTTCAACTTCCACGTCACATACATTCCGAGCCACCTCAACCAGAGGGCGGACGCGCTATCCCGTAAGCCGGAATACTTTTGCCCAAAGGACTCCCTTTCCCCCCGGACGGTGCTGCCAGCGGACTCCTTGGCCGCGGTCCAGGAACCGGTGGACCTGCGGACTCAGGTGCTGGAAGCGCAGCGACGGGACGACTGGTCGCAGCAGCGGAGAGCGGACGTCGGCCCCGCGTCCCCATGGACCGTGGAGGAGGGCTTGCTCAGGCACCGGGGTCGGCTGTACGTGCCCACAAGTCCGCTCCGAGCCCTCGTCATGAACCAGTGCCATGACAACCCCGCGGCGGGGCACTTCGGCTTCTTTAAGACCTTGAACCTAGTGACGCGGACTTTTTGGTGGCCTCGGGTACGGCACGACGTGCACGCCTACGTGACGTCCTGTGTGCCATGCCGACAGGCCAAAGCCGCGTCCGGCCCCCCTCCTGGACTCCTCCAGCCGCTGCCGACACCGGAGAGACCGTGGGGAGCCATCTCCATGGACTTCCTGACTGACCTGCCCCTGTCCGCTACGTTCACGACCGTCCTCGTGGTGGTGGATGCGCTCACGAAGATGGCACATTTCATCCCGTGCCGCGGCCTGCCCTCAGCTCGTACCACGGCTCGCCTGTTCCTGCAACACATCTTCCGCCTCCACGGCCTGCCGGACCGGGTGGTTTCGGATCGCGGGGCCCAGTTCACGGCCCGCTTCTGGAAAAGCCTGATGGCTGCGCTGGAGGTGCAGGTGTGCCTGTCGTCATCACACCACCCGGAGACTGACGGGGGCACGGAGAAGGTCATTGGCATACTGGAGCAGTACCTCCGCTGTTTTGTCAACCAGCAGCAGGACAACTGGGCCGAGTACCTTCCCCTGGCGGAGTTCGCTTTTAACAACTCCCAACATACCTCCACCCAGATGACACCGTTCCATGCCAACGTCGGGTACCATCCACGTTTTTTTCCGTTGACCATCATGGACTCCCCTGTTCCTGAGACCCGGGACTTCCTCTCGGAGCTGCAGGCGGTGCAGCAACTGGTGCGGCGGCAGCTGATCCGGGCGAAAGAGGACTATAAACGGTTCGCCGATCGCGGCCGCCGGGCGACGCCACCGCTGGAAGTTGGAGATCGGGTGTGGCTGTCCACGAAACACCTCCCCACGGACCAGCCGGTGAGGAAACTGGCCCACCGCTTTATCGGTCCCTTCCCCATCGAGGCGGTCATCAACCCGGTGGCCTATCGGTTGACTCTACCCCGCTCCATGCGGCTCCACCCCGTTTTTCATCGGTCCCTCCTGGTCCCTGAGACTCCCACTAGCCGTCTCCACCGCCCGCCGCCGCCTGCCCCCCCAGCCGCAGCCGACGAGGACGACGCCTCGACGTATGAGGTGGACAGTATTCGGGACTCCCGTTGGCTGAAGGGGCGCTTCCAATACCTCATCGCTTGGAAAGGGTACGGGGCCGAGGATTTCACCTGGGTGGACGCATCTGCCGTTCAGGCCCCTGACCTGGTGCGGACTTTCCACGAACAGTTCCCGTCCCGACCCCATCCCGACCGTCAGACCCGGGGGAAGGGCCCTGCGGTGGGGGATAGTGTTGTGGCCCCGTCCTCTGAGCCTATCCCTTTGGAGGAAGGCAACTCTGAGCAGGAGGAAGAGGAGCCAGCCAGATCTCCCAGCCCTCCCCCTCTGGCACCGGCTCAGGTGCCAGCTGAAAGAGAGCCAAGTAGTGGGGAAACAGGTGTCTCAGATGAGAGTGAGGGAGAGACGTCATTCCTGGACGCACGCCAAAGAAGGCGAGAGAAAAGGGTACTGCAGCTGCGGCGTATGAGGAAATCCTGAGTCATTGGATTGGAGTCATAGGATCCATGACTCACTGGACCACACCCAGAAGCATATCTATTTAAGACAGTACAATGGGTCACGAAGTTCGTGACGAACAAAGCTAACTGCACAGCTAAACAAACGGAGCAACCTCGTAGTCTTGGAAGCTGGATGAACGGCAAAGCTACGTAGGTGATTTTCTTGTTTGTGTAAACCAATAAAGTCCTTGGCAGACGGTGTGCATATCGCTGCCAAGGTTGAGATAAGAACTGCAGAGTGTGCCAAGTGAGTCTTAACCCTCGGCTGGCTGTGTTTTTGTGGGTCTCTGAAGGGGGGGGACAGATCAGATAGTTTATTCAACACACCATTAGCTAAAGAGTTTATTCTACCATTTTCTAAGCATTTGCTTGTCAAAGGTTGTCAGAAAGATGTAAAAGACAAACAAGGACATGAAAGACAATGAAAGTTTGCTTCTAAAACTAGTTCATCCCAGATTCAAATGGCTTTTATAACATTACCATCCTTTAACAAAAGATTTCTCTTTTGTTGGACCTTTTTGATATTCCCAAAAGGCTTTCCGTTTTACAAGGAGCCTTTCAAAGAGACTCAAACAAGCCTTTATTTTAAACTCCATTCTGCTGTGCAAACATACAATATGTATAGCTTGTTGCTTCCGAGAGAATTAAAAATCTAACTCCAAGTCAGAAAAATGAGTAAAGTTTTGAGATTGTATCTGCATGATTTTACTGGCCCTTTGGCTATTCAATAAATACAGTCACTATATGTCTGCTCTGAATGAAAATTTGTTAGATGTGTTGGTATATTATTTGCCACAGATTTATTCTTTCCTATCTGCTAGTCAGCATCTTACATCCTTGCGCCCCTTCCACATTAATATATCTGCCTGACTTTTAACTGCAGACTATGAAAATAAACTTATTGACTACCACACAGTCATGTTCTTTATCTCTTAATATTAGTCCCCTTCTAGAGGAAGGAAAGTCAAGGGGGGGGGAGGGAGGGGTAGGGGGGTAGGGGGGGTTAAGTAGGGGGTTGGGAGGGGAGGGGGAAGGGGGTTTTATAATAAAATGTAATGTAAAACTTTTTTCAATAAAAAAAAAATATTTCAGGCCACAAACACCTTATTTTCAGCTCAACACAATCACACTGGGTCTAAGGTTTGCTGGAAGTCCTTCAATGCTATTCTTAACATTCAAGAAATAAAGTTTGAAATAGATTTTCAAGGTACAAGAATTAAGGAAGCAACCAGTGTGACCTGAAAATACTTGTATGATGGCCAGAATAGTGTTGGGAAATTCCAGTAAGGACTTCCGGTTTGCGATCGCCTCGTCACAGGGCGGCTCGTTCGTTTGGCCGCCGCCGCCTGTAGAGCCGCTTTTTTCGCTAAAAAGCGGCTCGAAAACCTCCCCTTTTGTAATAAGGGGGAGCAAGAGTGGGCAGTGACAGGTTGAGCCCCAGAAGTGCAGCCAGGGAAGTCTTTGAGCCCTGGCAAGCGCTTCTTGTTTGGGCTCCCTCTACAAGCTGCTGGATCTCCGAGTGGCGCGGGACTTCTGCAAGCCAGAACAAGACGGGGAGGAATCGCCAACGAACGAAGCTAATTTCCAAATGACTATCAACTAGTTTGGTGAGATTTGGAATCCTTCTTGATAAGTATAATGTTTTTAAATGGACTTTTTTAACTCTGAAAAGCAAGCTGTCTGAGTGTAAAAGTGCTTGAAAATGGAGGCTGATTAAAGCAGAGTTAGTGAAAGCGGAAAGAAGAAAGTGCAACAGGAAAGTGAAAGTGTGCCTGCCTGTAATTGTATTGTGCTTATCTACAAGTTTTACAAGTTCTTTTATTGCAAAAGTTAATGGATTTTACTCCTTTTCTGTAAAACTGGGGAGGTCAGGAAAAGGAGGAAGATTTTTTTCTTTTTTTCCAAGATTTAAACTCTGTTCAGGCATGGCTTCAAAGAGAGCGGGGGGGGGGGGGATTCCCCTACACATCAGACAAAGGAAAAGTCAGTGTCAGCCTCAAAACAGCCAAAACAGTCACAGGACAGTGAGACAGAAGACTTGAAAGCATTTATACACAAATATTTGGGAGAGCTTTCTGGTCAAATGAGTAAACTGGAGGAAAGGATGAGTAAAAATCAAAAAGAAATGAAAATGGTGGTGGGGGAAGTGAAGGAGTTGGTGGAAGAAAAAACTGAAGGATTACATCAGAGTGTAACCAAAGTAGCTACAGCTCTCACTGATGCCCTACTGGTGATTGAGAAAAAAGTGGAGGATTTAAATCTTGAAGTTGAAGCCAACAAAAAAGAAGCAAAGGAACAGATGTTTAAGGTGGGGGTGCAGAACCAGAGGTTTGAAGAGGAGATTACGATGTTACAATTTCAGAATATGGAGTTTGCCATAAGATTAAGAGGCTTAAGGGAGAATAATAGAGCAAACTTGAGGGCAACCTGTGTGGAGGTGTTGGCGAAGATTTTAAAAGTTGAACCAGCTGTGATTGACAGTAGAATTGACAAGCTGTATAGAGCCAACTCACGTATTGCGAAACAGAGGAATTTGCCAAGAGATGTGGTGATTTACTTTACTGAGAGGAAATTGAGAAATGACATTTTGCAGTGTTCCTTCCAAACTACGGTTCAACATGATGGCAACCAAATTGGGGTCTACAAAGAGTTACCACCAAAGATGCTAAGAGATCGGAAAGATTTTGGTTTCCTTGTGAATGAGTTGAAAAAGCGTCAGATCCCATTTAGGTGGGATGTTCCTGTTGGTATCATTTTACGACATGAGGATGTAAGATATCGCATTAACTCTGTGGAGAAGGCGGAACAGTTTTATAATAATGTTTTGAAAAAAATTTCAATATCACCCCGCTCTTCTACACTATTACCTATTGAAGACATTTCAGTTGAGAAGGCTCCTCAAGAGGGGATTCAAGGAGAGGCCTTGCTAAAAGAAGGACAGGCTAATCAAGAAGTTCCAAGGGAGGAAATTCTAGGTGCGGTAGGAGGTTTTTCAGAGGATTCATTAATAGAACTTTTTGAGGTGAAACCAAAGCAATCTAGAGCTACAAGAGAGGTGGAGCCTGATCTGGATTTATTGATGCAAGAACCTAAGGATCAACGTATAACTCGAGCCGCAGGGAAGCAAAGATTGGAGACATATCAGGGGAAGATACCACAGGATGAGAATGGAATAAAGGGGAAAAAATCATACTCTGAAGCCGTGGGAGCGGCAAGACCGAAGACGTCGGCGGTTGGCGAGAGTCTTCGTGAAATGCTCAAAGGGCTTCGACCACTTTCAGAATGACGCTCAG
Organism: Masticophis lateralis; assembly: GCA_030761175.1. Classification (NCBI taxonomy): domain Eukaryota; kingdom Metazoa; phylum Chordata; class Lepidosauria; order Squamata; family Colubridae; genus Masticophis; species Masticophis lateralis. The sequence goes on along the minus strand of JAUDYJ010000003.1, from coordinate 82,243,430 downwards.
AATTTTATCATGGAATGTGAATGGCTTGAACTCACTACAGAAAAGAAGAAAAATATTTCACTATTTGAAGCAATATAATAATGATGTTGTTTGCTTGCAGGAAACCCATATTAGAACCCAGGACCAGAAATTCTTAATTTCAAAAATTGGATCACATTTTATATCTTCTAGTGTGGCTAAAAGGAATGGACTTGTTTTTTATATTTCTAAAAGAATACCAGCTAAACTTATAGAAGCGGATGAGGAGGGGAGATATATTGCAGTAGCAATAACTGTACAGAATGCTACGATGCTCTTAATTGGCATTTACGCCCCGAACCAGCAGCAGGAAAGTTTTTATAAAATGCTGAATGATAAAATATTGCAGTGGAATTATAAGTCTTTTTTGATTATGGGTGACTGGAACGGGGTGATTGATGCAACGTTTGATAAAAAGACGTCTGCTAAGAAAGGGAATAAGCTACCACCGACTTTTTTCTCATTGAAAGAAGAATTAGAGTTGAAGGATGTTTGGAGAATTCATCATCCTAAGGAATTGGACTTTACCTTTTTTTCTGATAGACACAAATCTTTTTCGAGAATTGATTTTATGTTGGTTACTACTGATTTACTTACTATTGTGACTAAGACAAAAATATTTCCTAGAACTTTAACGGACCATAGTCCAGTGTGGATGGAGATAAATTTGGGCAAGAGAGAAAAGAGATCTTGGCGTATGAATGAAAATTTATTTAGATATGAAAAGTACATTATGGACCTTAAGAAAAATGTTAAAGAATTTTTTGACACTAACTTGAACAAAGGTACCCCTATTGAAATAGTATGGGATGCATCCAAGGCTTATATGAGGGGTGTACTGATTTATATAAATTCTAGATACAGATCAACACGTCAGAAGAAAAGAATAGATTTGGAGACAGAGATAAAGGAGAAAGAGCAATTGCTTATTAAGAATCCGACTGATGAAAAGGTACAATTAACGATAAAACTCTTGAAAGATCAATTTCAAATATTGATGGCGGATCAAACAGCAACTAATCTGCAATTTGCTAAACATAATACTTTTTGTAACGCTAATAAACCTGGCAGATGGTTGGCTTATACTTTGAGGAAACAACAAAATTCTCGTATGATAAATACTATTGAGTACAAAGGGAAATGAGTGCATCAGCAAAATTTAGTACATCAAGCTTTTTTAACTTATTATTCTAAATTGTACCAAGCTGATAAAATCAAAGAGGACCTTATCGATGAATATTTGCAGAAGAAGAGAGTTACAAAAATTTCTAGTACACAAAGTGATAGACTGGACCGACCTATAACATCGGAAGAGATCTTATATGCAATAAAACAATTGAAATTATCTAAAGCTCCTGGGACAGATGGCTTGACGGCAGTATATTATAAGACTTTGCAAGAGGAATTGGTTGAGCATCTTAAGGACTTGTTTTGTAACATTCAGCAGGGGGGTAAAATACCCCCCTCGTGGAAGACGGCCTTCATTTCACTGATACCTAAAGAAGAAGAATCTGTTAAACCTGAAAATTTTAGACCAATATCTCTCCTGAATACGGATTATAAAATTTATGCTAAAGTATTAGCCAACAGATTGATGCCAGTTATACAAGATGTGATTCATGAAGACCAAGCAGGTTTTATAGAAGGTAGACATATGAAGGACAACGTCAGGCAACTTATAGATTTGTTGGAATATCTTGAGGAAAAGAAACAGATCTCTGCAGTGCTGGTCTTTTTGGATGCGGAGAAAGCCTTTGATCGAGTCGACTGGGACTTTCTAAAAAAGATATTGCATAAAATGGACTTTGGGGTACAGTTTATACAAGCGATTTCAGCAATTTATCAAGAACAGACAGCACAAATTATTATTAATGGCAGTTTGACTACCAATTTCAACATACAGAAAGGAACAAGACAAGGCTGTCCATTATCTCCATTACTGTTTATTTTGACTCTGGAAGTGCTGTTGAATGCTCTACGGGACTCGGACAAACTGAAGGGAATAGTTATAAGGCAAAGGGACTACAGAACAAAGGCATTCGCAGATGATCTGATTGTTACCCTAACACGACCTTTGGAATCAATTATCCAGATGAAAATCATTATAGAGGAATATGGTCTGGTTTCAGGTTTTAGCCTGAACCAGAAAAAGACTAAGATGATAGTTAAAAATATGTTGGAACCACAAAGGAATGAACTTGAAAGGGTGGCAGGCTTTGAAATAGCTACAAAGGTGAAATATCTAGGGGTACAAGTTGCAGCATCTAATATAAAACTTTTTCAAAATAATTATGAAGAACTTTGGCATAAGATTCAAAAGGATCTTGATATATGGAAGAAGCTGCAACTATCTTTGCTTGGTAGAATAGCAGCGGTTAAGATGAACGTTCTACCTAGATTTCTGTTTTTGTTTCAAATGATTCCGGTGCTTAAAAATGACAAGTTCTTGATGGAATGGCAAGCAGGTTTAAATAAATTTATTTGGAATGGGAAAAAACCAAGAGTTAAACTTAAGATTATGCAAGATGCTCGAGAAAGAGGTGGCCTTAAAGTTCCAAATCTACGTTTATATTATGAAGCTGCAGTGTTGACATAAGTTGGAGATTGGATTGGAACAACTAAAAGAGAAATTTTGAACATAGAAGGCCATGATTTGCAATTTGGATGGCATGCATACTTACTTTATGAAGATAAGAGAGACAGTGTATTTAATAGGCATATCTTAAGACACGCCTGGCTGAGAGTTTGGAAGAAGCACCAGCTTCAATTGGATTACAAAATACCTTTGTGGTTGGATCTTGGGCATATCATGCCAAATATAAAGTCACTCGGGGGGTCGTTGTACAAAGAGATACTTTTTAATGATGGGGGCAGATGGTATTTGAGATCTTTGAACACCCTGTTGGAAGAAGGAGTCAATCTAACCTGGTTGCAGTATTTTCAACTTCAAGCAAGATGGAGAGAAGATCAGAAAATTGGATTGATGCTACACGAAGAAGATTTGGTGACTCAGATAAAATGTAAAGGGCCGATGCATATTAAACGAGTGTATAATTTATTGTTAGAAAGAGACTCAGAGGGTGAATTAGTTAAAGACTGTATGATAAAATGGGCACAGAATTTTGCAGAACCAGTAATGTTGGAAACATGGGAAAAGATTTGGGTCCAGAATGTTAAATTTACACAAGCACAGAACTTGAGGGAAAATTTTTATAAGATGTTTTATAGATGGCATTTAGATCCCAAAAAGCTATCATGTATGTATCCAAATGTTCAACCTAGATGTTGGAGGTGTGATTGTTTGGATGCAACATATTTCCATATTTGGTGGACATGCAGAAAACTGAAACCATTTTGGATTAAACTTTGGTGGGTAATGCAGAATATCTTGAAGAAGAAGCTGGAGTTTTCTCCTCAGTTTTTTTTGTTGGGAATAGTTAAGGGCTGTTCAACAATTGATACTAGATTAATTTTACACATGATTACTGCAGCTAGATTATTGATAGGTCAATACTGGAAGAAAGATAATGTGCCTACTATAGAGGAATGGATATTGAAGATGTCTAATTTGGTAGAGATGGCCAAAATTTCTGCATACCTGAAGGATAGGACCCATGAAGTTTTTGTTAAGGAGTGGAGGAAATGGGTAGAATATATGAAGAATAAATATCGAAGTAAGAAGTTTCAATCAGTGCTCAGTTGAATTTAAATTTTACATATTTAAGTAATTTAAAAGAAAGGTATTGAATTTGATAAATTTCTATTTTTAAAGAGAAATGTATTATTATGTTTTATGTAATTGAATTTATAAGTTTGATATTTAGACTAAATGTTAAAGAGAAATGTATTTTTTTTTTTTTGATATTTAAAGAATGGAATGTATTGAATTTGATTTTTAATTATATTTTATGTAATGGAATTTACAAGTTCAATGTTGGGAATTATAGTTAATGTTATATATTTTTAGTATCTGTACGATGCTCAAAACATTTTACTAGATTTCTTAAATAGATTGTTTAGGGTTAAGTGTTTTTTTTACTTAAGGTTAAAAATGTCTTAAAATAAGGTTATAGAGTTTTTTTTTTTTTTTTTTAGAGGGATCTCACCTTTAAAAATTGTTAAATATGTTAAGGTTGATGTTTGTTAAATAGCGGAAGTCAAGGGGGGGAGGGAGGGGGAGGGGGGAGGGGGGGTTAAGTAGGGGGTTGGGAGGGGGAGGGGGAAGGGGGTTTTATAATAAAATGTAATGTAAAACTTTTTTCAATAAAAAAAAATATTTCAGGCCACAAACACCTTATTTTCAGCTCAACACAATCACACTGGGTCTAAGGTTTGCTGGAAGTCCTTCAATGCTATTCTTAACATTCAAGAAATAAAGTTTGAAATAGATGTTCAAGGTACAAGAATTAAGGAAGCAACCAGTGTGACCTGAAAATACTTGTATGACGGCCAGAATAGTGTTGGGAAATTCCAGTAAGGAAGGACAGCTTCCTGAATAAATCACTATATTATTATTATTATTATTATTATTATTATTATTATTATTATTATTATTATTATTATTATTGTTGTTGTTGTTTCTAAACATGTTGATTACTTTCCTTTCTGTGAGTTCTGGGCCATCTTTAGGCATGAAAGCTGATTGGGTAACTTTGAATCAGTCACTCTCTCAATTCAGCCCATCTTACAGGTTGTTGTTAGTAGGAAAATAAAAGGTGGGAATATTTGCCACTTTGATCTATCTATCTGATTAATAATAACAATCACCATGCAACTACAAGCTAGTATCAACTACTTTCAAATTGCTAACTGAGATGGTAGCTGATGCAGTTCAATAGCATCTAGTCGAAAACAAGGCCTTTCTTCCCGAGTTGAAAGGAAACTATGCAAACAATAGAGGAATAAGAGACCAGCTCCTAAATGACAAGGAGAATCTGGAAAACTTCAAGAAAAGGAAGACCACCTTGAATGTAGCATGGATTAATTAAAAATAGGCACTTGACTACCTGTCACATTATTGAATAATCAAATGCCTAGAAATAACAGGAATTAGTAGAAACATCAGTAGCTTTATGCAAAGATCAATGGTGCAATGAAAGAACAGTTGCTGGTCAATGGTGATAAATTGGGAGAGATTAGTTTGAAGAGAGGAATCTTTCAAGGAGACTCACTATCACCAATACTCTTTCTCATTGTACTGGTTCCTCCGTCAACAATATTGAATAAGCCAGGCCACTGCTATCAAGCATCAAAAACATTTGCCAGATTATCCCAACTCCTTTTCATAGACAGTCTTAAACTGATAGAAAAACATCATCTGTAATAGAATGACTCTAGCAAAAGAAAGCAAAGGTAGTACCAATAATAATAGGCACCTTGGTGCAATCCCAGGAGAACTGGATTACCAACTTTGACACCATTAGCATTGGCAAAATCATCCTCACTCAGTTGCAAAATACAACTTTACTTGGAATTGCTTACATCAAAGAGAACCAAAGACCAACAGTAATATAGTCTATATTTTTATCTATTTTCCACATCTTGCAGATAAACATGCAGCTGATGATGATGATGATGATGATGATGATGATTCATTTATTTTAGTTTTATACAGTATGTCTAAATTGTATGTCTAAAACTTGTGTCAAATCTGCTTTAATTCCTTCCTCAGCAACAATGCACATATTTTCTAACATAAATTCCCTCAAAAACCATTGAAGGTCACACTGCTTGTGTACGAGCTTACTTTTCAAAAGAAAGCATTTACAGATATCATATGCTTTCTAACTTAGGTTACTAATCAATTATTTCCATTATGCTTTAAGTTTCTTAAGAGCCTTTTAAGACAATTCAAAGATAATTTGAAACCTTGACTTTTCCTCAAAAGATTACATGCAAGACTCTTATTTACAAAGATCCTTCTTGAGTTATTGGTTAGTGTCCCAAGATTTATGCTAAAAATCTCAAAATAGTTCCTCTGAATTACAGAGGAATTTATTTTTACAAAATAAAAAAAAAAATGAGAAAAATTCAAAGCCAGTATTCTATTTCCTGGTCAGTCTATATCTTAACATCTGAAAATAAGTTTCAGTATGTATTTCCACATTTTACTAAAAGGCCCTTATATGTCTACTTTGAAATTAGACTCTGATGAAAACAAAATTCAAGGTGAACTTGACTAATTAATTGGAAATTATAAATTTCAGTGACAAGTTATACTTCTTGGGAAAGAGGGCACATTCTTACATGGTCTCCAGCAACGCACTCAGCCAATATATTATTGAAGCAGGGAAGGCATGTCGTAGATTCCATGAGCTAAATAATTCAAATCGGAGGGATCCAGGAAGAAGGCCTTTTCTGCCATTGCTCCCATCCTGTGGAATATTCTCCTCCCAGAAGTGAAGTAGGCAACACTCTCCTGGCTTTTTGGAAAGTTGTAAAATTATAGCTCTACAGCCTTGCTTGGAGCTCACAGAACAGCACCTAGCCACTGGTCTGGGTAGTGCATTGAAAGTCATCCCACCCCCTTTTAATTAACTTTTAATATTAATTCTTAATCCATCTCTGCCTTTTTAAATTGTATACTTTTTATACGATGTTCATGTTTGAATATATATTTTTTTACTAATACACCACCCAGTCCTTCTGTGAGGGAGATGGGTGGACTCAAAAATTTGAGTGATAAATCAATAATTCTGGGTGTACAAAAGATACTTTAGTATAAATCAATATTATGCCACAATCTCAATTATTTGTTTTCTAAATAATTATTACGTAAAGAAAATAAGAAATTAATACATTATTCAGGCAATGGAGGAGATCTCTGATGGTGTCTTTTCTGACTAATAAATTTTATCATTTGCACTTTGTAGCAATATTTATTAGTGTTGCCAATAACTGAGCCAGTCATTATTAACAGAAGACTGGGACACAGGAACAGAAGATTATCCCCATTTGTATTAGGAAATAAGAAAGAAATATTTAATGAATAAGCTGAGTAGTCTTCTTTTCTTAAATGGATGATTTAGAAGTCATTCTACAGCATATACTTTTTACAAGTTTGTTCATTAATTTCAAAATGGAACAATTTGGTTGTTTGTAGAGAACATGCAAATATTCAGGGAATAGACTGATTTATTTTAGCTTAAAACAGCAAGTTACTGGCTTCCTTTCTCTGTCCATTTTGATTGTTATCACTTCAAATTTTATTGACTCTTAAGACTCTTTCCATATATACCATCTTCATTGGTAGGTTCCTCCTCCAGAAATTAAATGGAGCTCTTAATTTATAGTACCATCCATACTATCTAGATAGATAAAGAAACAGAAAGAAAACTACCAGAAGGAAACTGTTGCTCACCTCTGTTTTAAATTGAATTTTCCTCTTCAATAGTGGCCTAATATTGCCTTTGCCTCAAATGGCTAAGTTTCAACTCATGTTTTTTGTTCACAATTCAATACATTTAATAAATTCAAAAATTAATGAAAGCCCATTTATAAATGAGCAAAACAGCCAATGAATAAACAAATGTTTTGTCACATCTAGTTTAGATTTGGGGTCAATTTTTATAGATAAAATTCCAATGTACAGACAAGCAATCTAAGAATATTGTCATCAAAGCTAGTGGAGGTTAGCTCTGCAATTCAAAAGCATTATTGTATTGTTAATCCAAGTACAGATATCAATTGCATCAAAACTGTCTTGTGTGTGCATGGTGTGCATGTTTGTGTGAGTTTGTGTGTGTTTGTATGTATACTGTAAATCTATATTTTCAACCTTCTTCTCCCTCAACCTTTCATTGTTGGGATTAGCATTTACATGTTCAACCATGCTTGTAGGAGCTGTCACTTCAAGACACCTATAAAACTTTAGCCTGGGTATGCCAAAGTGATTGATTAACTGGACAAAGTTTTCAATTAAATAGTTGTAATAATGCAATTGCCAGGATTTAAAAACTGACTTGAAATACATTTCACACTATATATTCGGATTTTGTTGTTAATTTACTATTGAAAAGTAAATGAAAGGTTTCATAAATAATCAAAGTTTGTAGTGGATTTGGGCTATCTGTATAACTTTTACTTGTATTGATGTTCATTCTTATAAACATGCCTCCTTCCCTCCAAAAATCATGGGAAGTTAGGTGAAATAAAAGATCATGAGAACTTAGAAGGGGTAAGTGAAAAAAATAATTATAACTGATATTTGTGTCTAGAACCTTTCACTCAGCAATAATGTTGCACTATGTATGGTTAAAAAAATCCAACTATATTTAAAATTTAAAATGTCCAGTATTTTATTCAAAAAAAAAATTCTGGAAACGGTAAAGACTATTGTTTAAAGAACATAAGTAAGGATGTTATTAGGAGCTCTGTTAAAAGAATCAAATATTGATATCATGTCTTTCAAATGTCTCTTAATATATGAGAAATGACAAAGTTTTATCAACAAGGACTAAGATTATTGTCAAGTCAGAACCATTTCATTATGTAAAGATAAATGTTGACTTTTCTGGAAGCAAAGCTCAAGCTAAGTATTACAAATTCTCCTTCCTTTCTTATATCGATTATCTTTGTGCTTAGAAAATAAAGGGGAAAAGGTTGCAGAATAGTTGATAGTTGAATCATATCAGTATATCTTTCAGAATTATACTTTCCTCACACCCTTCATCTTTTCACATCGTTTTCTAACAAATGAATCTATTTTTTTTTATTTATCAACTGGTCTTTATGTATCTCATATGGAGATTTTTCCATGAGGATGCAGATACATTCTGAAACAAAGCTTTGATTCTAAATATAGGGGTTATAGTGCAGTATTGCAGGTAAACTCTGCCCACAGCCTGGAGTTCGATCCTGACCAGCTCCAGGCTGTCTCAGCCTTCCATGCTTGCGAGATCAGTAAAATGAAGATTGTTGGGGAAAATATGTAAATAATGCTGCTACGTTGTAAACTACTAAGAGTGTGCTTTAAACTGCTATGGGGTGGTACATAAGTCTAAATGCTATTGCCATTGCAATGCTATCACTAACACTGAAATTCAACAGATTAAAATGACTAAGGCATGGGACATGATGCCCTAACACAGGATTATGATGAAAATGTTAAATTGTGGCCTAAAGATCTTTATTTGTAATTTCAGAGAATATAAAGTGATGCATGAGCCTGAGTGCAATACCATTTTCAAGGGAATTATGGAGTTAATAGTCCAGAAACTGATGTTATTTGTACTTTAATGAGATTAATAACAGTAATCTTGCATGAGAGCCTAAGATGTATTTTTAACTGGAAATTATCTGTTTAGTCTCAATTATATTTTTTAAAGTATCTGAAATGGAAATAGACAGAACTATCATTGAAGCAAAACCCTCTTTTAGAAACAAACATTCCTCATTCCAAGGTTCTGAATCCAATAGCTTTCCTGTGTAATGGTATATGGGAAGGACCTTGGGAGAAAGTAGGAACTGCTGCAAACTAGACAAAGATTAGATAAGTGGCAGCTGAGCCTGAAGAAGGAATGAGGCATAGTAAATGTCTCAGAAGGCACCCTCTCTCGGGTTTTTTGGCCGGTAAAAGCAAGGAGAAAGAGAACTCTGACAAATACAGAGCTGCTATTCCTGGGTGTGTTTCTTGTCTGGATTACCTCACAAGACTAACATTTTGCTTCTTTTTTATCAAAATACAAACAATCTTTTACATAGGTATGATGTTATTTCAGTGTCAGATAGACAGCTTGTGCTTGGCTTCTTAAGCCTTGACTTCTTATCCTATTAAACAGTGATAATGACAGTATTTATGACTTGTATTTCCTAAGGTGCAGAAAGACACAGCAATTACAAAATTCTGCTCAATAAAATCATTTTGCCACTTAATAGTCAACCCAATAAATAAATATTAACACATTAGACAAACCAAACGCTACCAGCATACAAATAAATTCAAAACTTTGCAATCCAACAAACATGCATGCATTCAGTATTAAAAAAATAAAAGTGGAATGAGATGGTTATATTTAATATGAATCTGTTAATTCTTTAAATTAAGAAAAAGTCTTTATTTAAAGAGCATCAAATACTTATAAAATGAACAGAAGTAGAGAACTGATTTCAGATACTAATGTGGATATTGGAGCAAGAATCAGAAAGAAAGCCCTGCTCAGACCTGAAAGAGCAAACAGGATTGTAGGGAAAAAAAGAAGAGGAGAAAGGCACAGAAGATGTTTTGAAATCAGAAGGCTGTAAAATTAAGCAGCAACCATTTATATTGGGCTCTGGTTTGAATAGAAGGTCTCTGAGGTCCTGCAGTCTGAAGAGATGTGAGAGTAGGGTGGAAGTTATCAAATAGCCCAAACAGTATGGGTCTAACTAAAATCAGGGGAAGAAGAGAAGAATCTGGAACATGTTCTAGGCAGGGGTGGGCTGCTGGGAGTTTGGGAGAACCTCTAGCTAAGATTCTGTGCAGTTCAGAGAACTCCCAAATCCCACTTCTGGCTGGCCCCACCCACCCCACCATGCCCCTCCCAGGAATCCCCATGTGACCAGTTTTGGATGCAGGTAAGTGCAGGGCGCACATGGAGGCTTGGGGAGGGTGAAAAACAGGCCTACCAGAAGTTCAGGAAGACCAGAAACGGGCCCGTTTCTGGCCTCTGGAGCCTGGGGAGACCATTTTTGCCCTCCTGGAGGCTTGAGGAAAGTCTCCGGAGCCCTGGGAGGGCAAAAACAACCCCCCACCATGGTGCAGGAGGCTGACTAGTCTATGCCCACCATGGCCACAACCAGGCAGAGAACCCTTGCTAAAATTTTTGAAGCCTGGTTCTAGGAGATGCTGTACTGTAATAATCTAATTTGGAAGCAACAAAGCTATGCTTCAAATAAAGCTGCAATCTTAATGCAGTCAGAATTTTACAAACCTTAAAAGTATTAATCAGATAAAAATTAGCAACCTTTATGGTAAGATCAATGAATAAGCAGAAAGTCCGCCAATCATCAATCAAAATCCCATGATTGTGAGCAGAGGACATGGGGGAACCTGGAAACTGCAGAGACAAATGGGGGAGACCTAATACACAATGGGAAAGATGATCAGGCCAACCCCCAAATCTGCACTTTATCCACAAACAGCAAGCTGATGGGAGGACATTCAGGAGGAATCACTTACAAGACATTTAATCATCACTGAGCAAACACCTTCATCAAAGTTCACAATTTGTCACCAAAGGCTAATAAAGCTTAAAGTATTATCTTGGCATGACAGATCATTTTTCTCTGCAAGAAATCAGTAACTGATCACTAACATTGTCTATAATGTTTCTTATAATATTAAATACTATAAATACTAAATAACTTGTAGCAATGACCACTAAGTTTGCATTAGTCTGCTAGTTTCTAATACTTACTTATATATGAATCAGCATCACCATTTGCATTAAACTGTAAAAATGCACACCAGTAATATATGAGTCTGACAACTGATGCAAATATTTACCTTGTCACATTTATGACATCACACACATTATTTGTCTACTCTTCCCTGCCCTATCTTAGTCATGATGATCATGTGCCTTATTGAGCTTGTGAATATAAAATTATATATTTTTGCCTGCTGCCTTTATTTGGCTCACATTATAATATGAATTAGCAAGATTACATTTCTCAAATGTAAATATGAAATTATAAAATCATTGCTCCTAGAAGCATGAAGCCGAAAACACCAGCCTGAAGATGATGAATGAGACTTCGTCGAAATGTTGCCAAGACACTTCCAATTTTACGCGGGAGAAAACCCGAACAACCAAAGACCTACATATAGAATATATGTATACATCTACAACATATACATGTGTGTGTGTGTGTGTGTGTGTGTGTGTGTATATACATGCATGTGTGTGTTTGGGTGTTTGTGGATAGAAAGAAAAACACATAATGAACAATAAGTTAAAAAAAATGAAGAAAGCTTTAATATTTTCAATATTTCCTGTCTTATTCATGGTAATTCTGTTTCACTGTCTTATGCGAGTTTTTGTTTGCTATTAGACAAAAGGATAAACAAAACTTCCCAATTTTTTTTAAGTTGGTGTATTTTTGTTTTCCGTAAGTATAGAAACTCCAAACACTTTGTTTCCAATGCAAATGGAATCTCCCATGTCTGACTGAAGTAGCCTTGGTTTAATAACACAGTACGAAACAAATTCAAATGAAGAAACAGATCCATGGCTGTGCAAGGTCACACTGTACCAGAAGGAGGGAGGTCACTGATGCATGCAGACTGCTGAAATTTGTAAAGGCAGATTCATATTGGTACACTTTTCATGAGAATTCTTCCTATGAGATGCTATCCCAAATACCTCATAGTTATGCACGTATTGCAGCATATTGTAACAACAGGCAAAAACGGCATTCCTGTATTCCTTTATCATGCTGCACTTTAAGACAAAGCAGTCATATCTGAAAAATAAGAGTATATCAACTGCTTTACACCCTGCAATTTTATGTAGGCTGTCAAGTTTTCACTGTATTACTCCAGCATTGAATCTGGTATGCAATCACTTTGAAGTATGCATATCACTGAAAGGAATTCTTTAAAAATCTAATTCTGAAAATGTCCCAGTTTTTGTTTTTCCTCTTATTTCTGGCAAGTCTGTATCTTCATTTGTTTTAGATTACTGCACCTGGATTCAAAGAGCTCTCCTGTATATTTAGTAGCAACAGAGAAAGGAAATACTTAGCAAGCAAAGCTTTATCCAATTACTGTAATCCTACACTATGAGAAAAAGCCATAGTGACAAAATCATTCCTATGATTCAACTCAAAGGCCTATAAACCACACAATTAAATGCCAAGTATTCAGCTGGAGGCTACATTATAGACAATTTTATTGTACACTATTCAGAGTCACTTCATGTGAAATGGGAAGCCATATAAATTTGACAAAGAAATAAATAATGATACATCTCCTTCTATTCAAATTTTTGTGTCAGTTTTGATATACTCCAGCCAACATGGCCATAGGCAATGACCTGAGACCTCATATATTTACATCAAAAATGAGATATTGTAGAGGAACAAAGGGAAGGGAAAGGAAAGGAAAGGAAAGGAAAGGAAAGGAAAGGAAAGGAAAGGAAAGGAAAGGAAAGGAAAGGAAATACAACTATGATTAATAATCAAGAATATATTTTCAAAACAGAATGGGTTAAAAGTAAGGATATACAAAACGTCCCTTTAGTACTGTGGTGAGACTGAATATAAGATAAAGTCTCCCTCAAATCAGGTTTCATTCTTAATTACAGGAGCCCATCCTTTTGTGGGGAAGGGTACAATATGGCAGTAACTGGCCATTTCTGACAGGTTCTCTGCCTTTAGTAGAGTGCCCCAGTTTAATGATATGTGGGATGACCTTGGGAGATAGGTGGAAGAGCCACATACTTAATAGCTATCATGCAAATGGTATCTCAGCCTAAAGAAACAGAAAGGTCTGTTTCTGTCTATGGAGCATTTCAGAAGAGACCCTCCATAGTTTTCTGGAAAGTAAAAAATAAAGGATGGGAAAAATACTTTTAGTAGATTCTTTTACTATATCCTTACAATAAAGGTAGTCTTAGTGCTCATCTATTAAAGAATAAATGAATATGGACTATCTTGATCAACTGACAGCTTGGGCTTTTCAGATGATGTACCATTCAAATGCTAACCAAATCCAATCTTGGTTAGCTTTTCTAAAATCAAATTTTGACAATACTGTAAGTAGCATTGTCTAACCAAAACAATGAATAGGTTTTATATCTTGAATGGGTCTCTTAAATCAGACCACCCTGAAAACCTTAAGTATTAGAATCGGTCAAAAAGTAGCCTTATAGACTATGTGATTGTATCTGATTCTGGAAATTTTTCACAGTTTCTTATTTATTTTTTAAAGTTTCCCACTAAGTTGATCGTGACCATTTCCTACTTATTCTATGCTTATTACTATCTCACCTTCAATGTAAGGCTTTTGAATAATTTCAGTTTACACAGTCATCTGCTGGTCATTAGGTATGGATCAATTAGAGGCAACAAAATTAAATTGTTTACATGAATTAAGGAACCATCCCATCATTTCTAGTCAAGCCACTTAAAAAATAAGTAGGGCAAAATATAATAACCCATGGCAGTTTGATCAAAAGGAGAAATTGATACTGGACATTGTTATTTAACAGAAATTCTCTTTCATTGGCTTGTCATCTAGTTATAGACATAGGTAGTTATTTCTTTTTTATAATTTTTCTAGGTCTGACTTGTTACATCTGACTAGCCACCTAATTTAGATAAACAATTGGAGCGTTTTACATACTTCTATAAATTCCTGACAAGACTCTGCTACTATTACCAATAATTTCATTTGAGCATTTTATACTTTGTGGAATGGATGGTGTGATTCAGTAAACCTACTGGTTAGGAACCTACTTCCTAACCTAAAGTTAGGAAGATATTGTAAGATAGGCACCATCCCTCAACACTACAATTTTTTTATTTCTCTTTTTTTAATCTCCACAAATTTTAATATTTTCCCTAATCTGTTGTATTGCATGTATAGTGTGCTAAGAATTGCTGATCTAGATATATAATCTATTTAACTTAAATTTTCTCTGAGTCATATCAGTAGCTATTAACCATGCTTGCCCTTTGAATATGACCATTATGGGAGCAGTTGCTAGTAACAACTAAGTACCTGACCAAGCCAATCATCAGAATTATATGTAAAATTCAATAAAGCAAAAAAGGTGCATAACTTTATTCCTAGTATGTATATTCTGCAAGACATTTAATAGTGATTTTGGAGAACAAAGTTATTCATCTATTCATCTATTGAAATAATAGAAAATTCTTGTAGCTCGGGTTTTAAATTTTAGGCTCTCCAAGCTTGTTCCAATTTAGTTTCTGAATGTTTTGTTACTGGACTAGGAATCATCTTCCTGCTGATGATATTACCTAGTCTGGTAACAAAATGTTCAGAAACTAAACTGAAGCAAGCTTGGAGAGCAAACCATTGCCAAAATATTCATCTATTCTTTAATAACTGAAGAGCCTGGTGGTGTGGCAGACTAAAGCCTGTTATTAACATTCAGCTGCCTGCAATTACTGCTAGTTCGAATTTCCCCAGGCTCAAGGTTGACTCAGCCTTCTATCCTTTCTAAGGTAGGTAAATTGAGGACCCAGTTTGTGGGGGCAATAAGCTGACTTTGTATAAATATACAAAATATGAAGGCTATTGCTTAATGCATTGTAAGCCACCCTCAGTTTCTGGAGAAGGGCGGCATATAAATCAAATTTTTAAAAAAATTATGAAAAACCATAAATTCAATTGTACTGTACGTTACTCATTTACTTGATTTTATGTGTTTCTGTTTTGTTTTTCTTGCTAATGTTTTTATTGTAGGAACATAATAATAGAATAGGTGGAATTCTGGGACATAATAATAACTTGCTGTTTTGCTTTTGTAAGAATTGCTTCGCTCCTGTAAGAATTGGAATTGCCTTTACCAGTGATCTAACTTCTGTTATCTGTTATCTGGTTTTTTTTGTTTTTTGTTTTTTTTGTACCACTCTGTGCCTGGTGGATATCTCAAGAAGAGGAGTTGCTAAGCACCCAGACCCTCTGTTGCTAAGCACTCTACCCCCCCACCCCCGCTCCTGCTCCTTGCTACACAACCAATGCAGGGCTACAAGGAAGGCATGGGCCAGTGGAGCCAGAATTGGGTACTAACCTAATGCCTCTGAAGGTATAAAAGGATGCCATACTTTCCCCAAGGGTGTGGCCTTTCACTGCATGCTCTTTGTCTCTATGTAGTGTTATGGTCTACCCAGCTCTTCTTTGTACAAATTAAAGCTGATATTTTTCCAAGCCTATCTATGAAAGCCTGGACCACAGGCAAAGACTTGAACCATGATTCTGAGACTTCTTTAACCAGAAAGTGTCACTTTTCTTTTTCCAAATTGAATGCTGAAAAAGATTGGGTTAAGTACATGAAGATGTTAGCATTCAAGAGTTCCTTTCAAAATAAAGGCAATAATATTGCTAGTGTCTAGAGTCATCCTATTCATTCAGTCTGAAAGACATTAAGGGCGAACTTTTCACAAGTATGTCAAATAACGTTGAATGCATCTGTTGGTTTTCTGGGCCTTTGGGATTCTAAAATCTTTTTGTAAGATCTGATTGTTTTTTTGTTTATCTTCGGAGAAACAATGCACACAGCTATAAACAACCTTCTACTAAACTGTCATGAAGCTTTTCATCAGATTTCCCCCATCTACCCTTTCTGTCCCTGCCAATCACTCAACCATTTTGTGGGGTTATAAGAGTACAAAAACGCCCTTTGGAAGGCTTTAGCTTCTTAGATAATCATATCTGCTTGCCCTCCTGAAAAGGCTGGGAATGAGTTATTATCATATGTCAATCTAGCCAGCCAGCCTGGAAAGTCTGACCTTGTCCTTTATTCAGATTCTGTGAAGTGAAGGCTGACAGGAAACTTGCACATCATCCTTAATCAGCAAGCCTCCTTGGGTATCAGTTTGGACATACAGCAGGATTTAAAATGATTGCAGAGTGATGTATGAGTTATTAGCTTGGTGTAAACACAACTAACTTAATGGAATTTGGCCAAGAAAAAAAAAATCACTCGGGAGTCCATTGTTTCTTTTCCATTCTTCCATATTTCTTGGTGAAGGACTGTAATCATTCTGAGAAACTGTTATTACATTCTCATTATAGCTTTGCATTTCAAATTTCTACAAGTTACTCTAGTGGGAGTATAACTACAAAGTAATGCTAATACTACTACAATTAATGCCTGTCTAGGATTGCAGAGATTAATTTAGATGTAAGGGCCAAGAAATTCATTGTGTAAAGATATTTTAACTATCTCCCAAGGCTGTTGAGAGACTGCCCATGTGACTGTTAACAGTAATAAGCAGGAAAAAAGCTCTAAAGTTTAACCTCTACAGCCTGATTATGTTGTGTTGTGTATATTATGCTATGCTATGCTATGCTATGCTATGCTATGCTATGCTATGCTTTATGTTGGTATGGTACTATTCCCTAGAGTGAGTGAGTGAGTGAGTGAGAAAGAGAGAGAGAGAGAGAGAGAGAGAGAGAGAGAGAGAGAGAGAGAGAGAGAGAGAGAGATTTGCAGTATAAAATTAACGTTTATGTGAAATGTTGCATTCTGTCTATAATAATGATTACTGTAGTACAGTACTGGGCAATTAATTTTCCTAAGGGACCATATGAGAAATTGAGACTGTTGTGGAGGGCTAAGCCAATAGGGCTGTGAAGGTGTAGGCACACACTCACAACCATGCATAAACTGAGGAGAAAAATAGCAGCCGCCTTCAAAATGAAAGCAATGTATTGTGGGAATTGTGAGATTTATTTACATTTGATTTCTAATTTTTGATTGACCTCATGTGGATCAGACAGGGACAGCCAAAGAGTTGGATGTGCTCCTAAAAATGCCCAGGTCTGCTCTAGTACATCTCAGAGTTTTCTGCCAAGTCAAAGAAGGAGGAAATAATTTGGAGAGATCTAATTTACCACCAAGTCCTGAGTTTGACACAAGGGGAGAAAAAATGCTCTTTAGCTTGTCTCTGCAGAAGAACAGATGAGAAGAGATGATGAGAAGGTGCATCACAGGAATGATATCTCTTTTATAAAATCCCTGCAAAGGAATTGCTGATATCACCCATATCTATATTTAGACTTTATGATCAAGGATAATTAATATCATATTATCTTATAGTAACAAGTTAACTCTGGGTCTCTTATTTTTCAGGTTATGCAATTGGTGCAGGATTTTGGAATGATTTAGTCTGTTAGTTAATCTTTTTCCTGATATACTTTGTGCCATCTACTTAGGAGACAGCAATGAATGGATTTGTTCTCTTAGATGCTTTTAATGTAAACATCTTAGTTCTCTGAGAAATCTGGACAGAGGAGATTGTGCTCTGTGGAGATTCTGTTTTTATCTCTCAGACATACCAGATGGTGTTTCTAGGAAAAAAGTTGCTTCTTGACAGCTTTTGTATGTTGCTCCCCAGGGCTCCATTCTGTCTCCATTATTATTTTTTTTACCATCTATATGAAACACTTGGAGAGATATATCATTCGTTTGATATAAGCTCTGTGGAAGCAACAGGGAAGGGCATACTTAGGATAGAATAAACCTGTATGTCAAACAGGCCATGAAACATTTAATGTAAACCTTATAAATCTCTATGAATATCCATAGCAATGCTCAAAAGCATGGTTGTATTATTGCTCCTTGACCGAGAAACTAAAATGTGATTTACTGATACAAAACTAAATTAAGAGAGCATCTGATAGACAGACAGACAGACAGACAGACAGACAGACAGACAGACAGATAGATAGATGAGAGACAGATAGAGATAGAGAGATATACAGTGGTGGGATTCAAGTAATTTAACAACTGGTTCTCTGCCCTAATGATTTCTTCCAACAACCAGTTTGCTAAAATGCTCAGAAAGTTAACAACGGGTTTTCCCGAAGAGGTGCAAATTGGTTGAATCTCACCACTGGAGATGTATGTATGTATGTATGTATGTATGTATGTATGTATGTATGTGTACCTGTATATATATGTGTGTGTGTGTATCAGTGGTGGGTTGCTCCCGGTTTGCACCGGTTCACAAGAACCGGCAGTAAAAAAATGTAATAGTTCGAAGATCCAGTAATAAGATTGGCTGGCCACAGCCCCGAACCAGTTCCCAGCCCAGTCGCCATTCGCTTACCTTGCCCACTCCCAATCTATTGCTGCCTCCTGAGTCCCAGCTGATGGCTAGAGGGAAAAAACCTGTTTAAACTCTTGCCACGGGGCTTCAAAGGGCCACCCTACAGCTGATCCGTGTTAAAAGAAAACAAATGAGTAGACTGGTGCCTGCAAAAATAGAAAAAAACAACTCCGTACAGCTTCAGCATAGGTTAATTAGCACAAGTTAATTAGATCAGCCTCCCAACTCTCAGCTGATTTGCTCTTAGCTGTTTTGCTCAGGGCTCTGTTGCTAGCTGCAGAGTGCTGGAGCAGATCCCCTCCCCCCCAGCTATGCTGAAAAAACAAAACTGAAAGTAAAGCAGAGGCTTTGCTGCAATGTGACAAAATGAGGCAGAGAGAGATTTCTTTTTCTTTTTCCTCACCAAAAAAGGTAGGTGCAAAACTGCAAACAATGGGAAATTTAGGGCAAAAGAGGAGAGTTCAAGATTTTAAAACAAAAAGAAAAAAAGCTATATTTAACTAGGGAATTGTAATAATTGAGATACTATTAATTGTATATTGTGTTGAAAGCAGAAATTGTTAAATTGTAGTTTGGAGGAATATATGGGGGAAATTATTTGGTTTATTATTACTGGTAAATATAATTAATTGATTTGTAAGAAATTGGATTACATGGAAATAATTTCAATATTCCTGTTCATATTGATTAATATACAAAAAAGATAGTTATATAACTAATTGATTTATGTTAAAATGTTGAATTTGTATTAAACAAGTGTATTACATAATTACATAATTAACCAATGTGAGGATGGATATAGAAATAGATGACAATGGAAAGGGGTATAATATAGAATAGAAGGGAAAAATTGAATTTGATTAAGATTAGAGATGAGGATGAAGGATAATATTGATTTTTTTAAAAAATAGATGAGGAATAAATATGGCAAAAAGGAAATATAGAAATTGTAAATTTAATTGAAATGACTAAACACTGTTTAAATTTGTGAACTGGCTAAATACTCTGTTCAAAGAAAATACATTGTATGTTTATATGTGTGTTTCTAATTATTGCTATTTATTCATATTTGTTCTCTTTTATTCTTTAAAGTTTAAGAGTTCATTCTTTAACTTAATATCTTTATATTTGTTTGGGATTGGCTTTCTTCCCTTTCATCTTTTTTATTGTACAGCAATCTTTCTCCTCAAACCTACCACCTCTCTCTTTTCTTTCCTTCTTATTTTCTCTTCCTCACTTCTTCTCCTTCTACTTCCTCTTCCTTTCTCCTCCTCCTCTCTTCCTCCCTCTCTTACCCTCACTCCTACTCTAATTTCCCTTCCCTTCCTTCATCCCTCTTTATTGCTATATCCTTTTATGCAAATGGACTACTCAGAGGGCTGAAAAAGTTATTTTTGACTGGTCCTCGCACTTTTGACAAGTCCTCGAACATACGACTGTCCTCACATTTTACGTTTTTGCCCTATCTTGTCATCTTGGTGAAGAGAAGCAGTTATGAAATGAGTGACACGGTTGTTAAGAATGCTACAATGGGCATAAATGATGACCAGTCATAAGTACGAAGACTGGTCAAAAGTGCGAGGACCTGTCAGAAATCACTTTTTTCAGCCCTCTGGGTAGTCCTTTTATGCATATGGACTACTCAGAGGGTTGAAAAAGTTATTTTTGACTGGTCCTCACACTTTTGATCAGTCCTCAAACTTACGACTGTCCTCACATTTTACGTTTTTTGCCCTATCTTATCACCACGGTGAAGAGAAGTACTTGTGAAACGAGTGATATGGTTGTTAAGAATGCTGCATGGGCATAAATGTGAGGATGGTCATAAGTGTGAGGACCAGTCAAAAGTGCGAGGACCTGTCAGAAATGACTTTTTCAGCCCTCTGAGTAGTCCCTATACACATAGCCATGGCCACCAAGTCACATGACCAGCTAGCCACGCCACCCAGTCACATGACCTCCAGGCCACACCCACAAAATAAGCCACGCCCACAGAACCAGTAGTAAAACATTTTAGAACCCACCCCTGGTGTGTGTGTGTGTGTGTGTGTGTGTGTGTGTGTGTGTGTGTGTGTGTATGAATGTATGTATGTATGTATGTATGTATGTATGTATGTATATAATTGGTGATTTCAATAATTTCATATGAATTGGTTTTCTGAATGTGACAAGGAGATGCAAATTTTAGATGTCAAAAATGATAATGCCACTAATCAAGCAGCTAACAAAAGAAGACACACCTCTGAGTTTAATACAAGGTGTGTTCAACCCCAATCCTTTAAAAGTGCATGCTACCTTGAAACAAGTATGCAAGTTATGGGCTGTCTATTATGAAGTTGCGATTCATCTTTTCTTGGAGGTTTGGGAATTGATAAAATATTATTTTTCTTTGGAATATTGTGGTGGAATTTTAGTAATTCACTTGAAGAAGGACACCATAGATTTAGGAAAAGGACAATAATAATGTTATTAGAGCAATATAGACTGCTATAATTGGTGAAACTAAATACAAAGACAAAAATGCTGCACATGGAATATCGTCATTCTAGTAATGAAAAAATTCTATCCTTCCAGAAAAAGTGCACATTTATTTTATTGAAAACTGTTTTTTCAAAAGTTTTATTGAAAACTGTGTTTTCAAAATGTGGCAATAAATTCTGTTTAATATTTAAAAGGACCACTCTTTATCTTTAAGGTTTTTAATGGTTATGGTCAAGTTACTTAAGTGAAGACATTTCTGTCTGATTCCACAACTTATTAAAGTTAAAGATAGTTATTAAATTATTAACATTGAGATGGTTATCTGAAGATCAGAGATCGAATTTGCACATGAATTTTGGAACACAGTACTCTCTGAAATCATAAAACTAACATCATTGGTGGCCCTAAGAAATTCCTACAACACACATTAGCTGAGAATTTTGTTATAGGTAGTTCTTTTTTAATAACTGCCTTATTTGGCAATAATTCATAGTTATGATGGTGAATAACACAACTTGACTCATTTCTGCTTTAAAATCCATACCACTTTCATGTACAAGCAAGACATTACTAAACCAGGGTGAATATTTGACACAAAAGTGTTTTTTTTTTAATTTCTCTCTGCTTCATTCATCACAGGATTTTTATTTTTTTTATTATTATTTGTAAATCCTTTTAGAGAAACTAGTGATAGATGCTTTACAAATGAAATGGATAGAAAAAAATAGTAACTACATAGCACCATGATGTTTTAAAATAAAGGATATTAATGAAAGTATTATTGAAAGGGACAACCCTACTGGAACTTTTAAACTAGAGTTTTGAAAGCCTATCTTTTCCAATAACGTCTGTAGGATTTATATATTAGAACCATAATCAATTTTTGACAGAAGAATGGGAGGAAGGGAAATATGTGATGGAAAGAAAGATGACAAGGAAGAATAAACCAATTTCAGATTCTCTCATGTTTATCTTTATCCATTTTTGTTTAATTTTGGCTTGTGCGCTTTCCATGCCTAGGCAATTATTTTTGTTTGCATTTCAGCATTTACTGTAACTTTATCCTACTAAACATATTTATACAGAATCTTATTTAATCTATACATTTTAGCAAATTTTAAAGTTTGGTTTAAAATAATGGTTGGTTTTGGTTTAAAATAATATCTGTAGCTATTTTCATAATTATATGAGAGTTTTAGCATGTATTTTCCAATAAAATATACATTCTATGTACATTTTTTATTTAAAGAAATTTAAACTTTAATGGATAATCGAGGTTTGGTTCATACATTCATTCAAAACTGTGAAATTAATAAGTCAAGTATGTCAGACAATGTATATTTGGGTGCTTGAGTTACATAATTACATTAAGAAGCAGACAAATCTAAGTGATTAAAAGAAATGAGTTTTGGCCAAGATGTTAAATATATAGGGAAATATTTTTTTTAATGCTTCTATGAATTACTTTCTTCATGAGGGCATGCTCATTTCTTTATGACACTTCCTATCACTTCATAAATAGTAACAGACTTGGCACTTCATTATTAATTAGCAGTATGGCTAATTGGCTGTCAAAAACCTGACAGGTTTGTCTCTACAAACTTAAAGCAATTTACCTGCCATGTTTTGGATGATAAGCATGCCTAAAAATGTGCAAAGCCACATCTCTTTTTATTTGAGGGGGGGGGGGGGCACTGTGATAATGCCAACATAGACCGTTTGGCAAGAAGTGCAACACTTCCAAGCAGATTCAGAACTACTTTAGATATTTAATTCATTAAAATTAATCACAGAAAAATTGAATGTCTATTAACAATAGTCAATGATGATAAACTCTAATGCTTAATAATATATTGTCTACATAAGTTATTTTTGGAATCTCCCAAGACTGGCAATCAAATAACGAAATTCATAGATGAGTAGACAGTCCTTTATACTACTCGTAGGTAGACATACAAACTGGTTCAATATATGTTGGACACTATAGATTGGGCGCATGGACATTCAAATTAGCATCAGTAGTAAATATTATAATATATCTTCAGAACCGTTTGGGGAGACCACATTAATACAGACTGGAAACCCATTCAGAGATATGTCTCCTCTCCCTCTCTCTCCCTCTCTTTCCCCCTCATATTGTATGGTTCTTGGAGCAGAAAAACTATTTCTTCTTTCTCAGTCCAGTACCAAGAGGTTCAGTGATTTCATTCATAGCAGGAAAATTATGACTTGACTTGACTAGACTAGACTAGACTAGACTAGACTAGACTAGACTAGACTAGACTAGACTAGACTAGACTAGACTAGACTAGACTAGACTAGACTAGAATAGAATAGAATAGAATAGAATAGAATAGAATAGAATAGAATAGAATTTTTTATTGGCCAAGTGTGATTGGACAGACAAGGAATTTGTCTTGGTGCATACACTCTTGGTGTACATAAAATAAAAGATACATTCGTCAAGAATCATAAGGTACAAGGTTGACTCAGCCTTCCATCCTTCCGAGGTAGGTAAATTGAGGACCCGGATTGTGGGGGCAATAAGACGAAAATAATTTTTATACAATTCTTTTTGTATAAAAAAGAACGCCGCTGGGGGGGGGGGAAAGCCCTACTAAGCAGGTATATACAAAAGTATGAAGGCTATTGCTTAACGCATTGTAAGCCACCCTGAGTCTCCGGAGAAGGGCGGCATATAAATCGAACCAATACATACAGACAGACAGACAGACAGACGGACAGACATACAACACTTAATGATAGTCATAGGGAACAAATAAGCAGAAAAAAGTCAATATAAATTATAAGGATACCAACAACAAGGTTACAATCATATAGTCATAATTGGAGATGGATGGTAGGAATGATGAGAAGATTAATAGTAAGGCAGACTTAGTAACTAGTTTGACAGTATTGAGAGAATTATTTGTTTAGCAGAGTGATAGCATTTGGGAAAAAAACTTCTTGTGTCTAGTTGTTCTGGTGTGCAGAACAACTAGTGTCGTTTTGAGGGTGGAAGTTGAAACAGTTTATGTCCAGGATACAAGGGGTCTGTAAATATTTTTTCCCAGCCCTCTTTTTGACTCGAGCAGTATACAGGTCCTCAATGGGAGGCAGGTTGGTAGTAATTGTTTTTTCTGCAGTTCTAATTATCTTCTGAAGTCTGTGTCTCTCTTGTTGGGTTGCAGAACCAAACCAGACAGTTATAGAGGTGCAGTTGACAGACTCAATAATTCCTCTGTAGAAGGAACACTAATAGAGGATAAAATTACAAGTTCCATTCTACATCCATATTGTTCTTGTGCCACTCCTTGCCACATCCCTATTGGAAATGGCTGCTTGATAGCTATTAAAATGAGCAAGGCTTCATTAAGCTTTAGTGTGAATGAAGACATGAATTGAATTAGAACACTTGTAGAGTGATCAAGAGCTATACATGTATAGAAGAACATTACAGAGTATCAGCCCATCAAATTGCTAGGCAAAGGGCAGTGCACTCTCACATGGCCCCCACAGTTCTCTTGACATATTTAGCAACAAGAAAACAGCTTCAGCATCCTATATTGTGAACAGCACAGAGATTTCTGCAAGATCAGGTATAATATTGTTTTTCTGGGAATCAAAACTAGGGTTTCGGTACAATTGTTATCCACCATTATCTGTCCTTTGTACAGTCATACTTTACAAAGAAGTTATTTTTTCTTTCATTATTAATTCTAATGATGATACAGTATTCATTAATTCAATCTTCCTCAATCTGCCCCTGAACACATAAATATGTCCCAAAATAGCATAATCAATACAGAAGCATAATCAATACAGAAAATTCTAGCAACTGAAATCCCCACAACTAGAGGAAACTTGAGGTAACTTTACTATTCTCTAGAAGGATCTCATTTTGACTTTGTTGATCTTCTACAGATCAAATTATTATATTAAACTCTTTACCTGACATCTACTGAATTCAGCAGGGGTTGTTTTTGAGCATAGGATTTACACTATAATGTCATTTAAAATTGTAGGGCTGGTTCCTGCCCTTATATATTTTTGCACACTATATATTCAAGAAATATAACGTTTTTTAGTAATTTAGTAATATGAAATCATAGGTGTGTGTGCGTGTGTGTGTGAAAACATACTGTTGTAAAAACCACTGCAGAACTTTTCTCTGTGTGAACTTGTTATATTTCTGCATATAACAATTAAGGTTTAGCAGAGCTATAAAAATTATTGACCATAGCCTGTCATCAGTTCAACTCTAATGGGCAATCTCTGCAGTTTGGCTTTTGTTTCTGAAGAACCATTATAACCAAGGGACTATTATTCTTTTCTGTCTCTTTGAACAGTTTTGTTTGGAGAGGAGTATTAATCATTTCAGGATGAACGAGTTGGAATAAGTTATTGAGTATCAATAGTATCACTAGCTATAGAAATATTGTATATTGCAGCAACTAGATTTGTATAATGAAACAATTTGGGATTTTTTAAGATACTGAAATATCAGAGTTTTGGTCTAAATCTATGTGTGTAACGTGTGTGTGTGTATAGTTGATTAGTCTTTATTAAAATAATAATTAAATAAAACCATTGCAATGCTGTACATATTAACATAGGAGCTATTACTAAAAGTCCATGGATTTTCTTTTGAGTGTGTACATAGTGTATTTATTTCTGACTATGGACACATGCAGGCACAAATACATACACCAGAACCAAGCTGAAATATAGACTAAAATGTGCATACTGTGTGTTAGAGAAGTTATTTTACTATTGATAATGCATTTAAAGCATTTTATCAGTGATCCACACCAACTAAAACAACTCTCAGAGCTATTTACATGCAATCAATTAAAAGAAAGTGTAATCCTTTTTAAGCCAAATCTCAGAGATCCATTATTTTAGTACAGAAGAAACTTTATGTTGAACCTTTTCTCACAATAGTCAATTCTTGAAATGTTTTCAGTGTATTTAAATGAATGGCCAATGAGGTTATACACTTTCTTATCTTTAATCTACAATAGGAGATCATGCCACCATCAGAGTTATCATGCCACCATCAGAGAACAGCAAATAACATTCACTATGAAAAGTAATCCCAAATAATTTAAGAAATAAGCCAGATATTTTGAAGCAAGGTTTGACAATCTATCAACTTCCAAATCTCCCATTGTCCATCCTTGTTTGAGTGAGAAAGCAAATAGGTATAGAAATATATCAGTGTTGTTAACTACCCAGCACACCATTAAAATTAAACACAAAGAATAGTAAAAGAAGAAAAAAAAGGCAGATTTCTTTGGTAACTCAATGATGAACATATGCCCTTTGAAGGTACATGTATTGTGAGTCATATTTCTCTAAGGCAGTGTTCTGCCCCAGCTTCGGATTCCCAGAAAATGTGGCACACACCAAGCTTTCGCAAACACTGTTTAATTCCAAACAAACCCCTTTCAAGAATGCAGGCGTCCCGTGCAAAGGATCCTTATCAAAGTTATTAGGAACAAAGTCCGACAAAGGTTGGTAATCAGCCCAGAAAACCAGATATGAGAAGTCGCTCGCTCTCCAGGATGCTCTGTAGTAATGGGAAGTTGTTTCTAGCAAGAAAGCACTAGCTGTGTGCAATTTAAATAGGCTAAGGGAGTGGCCAATTATCCTCAAGCCCTACTCTTGAGTAGACCTCCTCCTCCTGAGTAGCCACTCCTGCCTTTTGGCAGCCCTGCGTGCCCGAGCATTGAGGAGAGGCTCCTCCACTTCGCTCTCTCCACTGGAAGGAGCCTATGGAGGTTCTGAAGGCCCTGGCATCACATCCTCCTTGGCCTCCTCAATGTCCAACATGAGCGCAGGTTGCGCAGGCTGCTGGCGTGACAACACACCAACCTCCTTGTCATCGGGATCAGCCATGATCCGCGCAGGCCGCTGGCGGGCCACAACAGGCAGTGACTTGCAATCTTATGATCTTTCAACCATATATTTCGAACCTATGCAAAAAGTATAAATTATCTTCGTATCTTAAAAGAGGGATAGGATATAAAACCTTGCCTAAAGCTACATTATGAATTCACCAAATAGGAGTGTGATTATTTGGTTTACAGCTGTTATTTCTAATGAAGTTTTTCAATTTAAAAATCCACTAATATACCAATTTATTCTCCTAATAGGGGTCTTTCTCAGCTTGGCATTGGACAACCAGAGATAAGGACTTGGTAGAGAAATTAGCATATGTTTCTGACCCCAAGTCCTTTGAATTGCATTAAATTAAATAAATGTAACTATGAAATAAATATTACAGTAGCCCTATTACAAGTTGAATTAGCTGTGGTTACTGAAGAAAAAACGTATATGGAAGTATTTTTAATCTATTAGCTATGGAGCTCAAAATTTGCATTTTGTCAGGACACAGCTGTTAAACATGGCCTATCTATAACAGTGCTATGCTACCAAGAGATCAGATGCATAACTGTCTGCATAAAGTTAGAGAAGAATTCGTCCTAGAGTCTGATTTCAAGAAGAGTGCATAAGTCATTCAAAAGTTAATTTCCTCTAGATTTGCAATAAAGTCGTATACATGATCTATGATGTCTATATCTTATCAAACTGTCTGCAGTTAACACAAACCTATCCCTGGCACGTGTTTTCACAAGTGAAAAATAGCAAGAGGGATATTTTGGACCCTACACTTGGGGAACCATAAAGTTCTAATAAACAGAAAGTGACAAAAAATAAAGAAAAATAGGAATACAGAAAATCATAAGTTGTGGCAATAAGGATGCCGCTTGTAACACCCGTCTGTGTGGTAGATCTAATATAATGGAAAAGAGAAGTTGAGGGATCCATCAGCAAGCAAGCCCTGGAGTATATTTGGATGGAGGTCCATGCAGCAATTCCTTTTGTTTGGATTTAAATATGAAGTTCTCTAATTCACTCTTCCTTAACCTATAGGATAGTTGAGAATATATGGAATAATAATTAAATATTCTGAACTTGGCAGTGTATTTTTGTCTGCATACAAAAATACCAAGAAAAAAGTCTGCGTGAAATGCATGCTGTGAAGATTATGTAAAAAATAACATTAATAAAAACAGTTACCAAACATATATCAGAATCTGAATATTGGAAGGAAAACACTTCACATGTCTATGATTTCCATATGGGAAATTTATGATCAGATATAGAACTAGGACAGGAAATACATGAAAAATTAAATATGATCTCAGCTTCGCTCTGTCTTTAGAAATTTCACAATTTTTTATACTGAATATCCATTGGAAATTAACTAAGTCATAGCTCCTTTCCGTTAACATATGTGAGTGCCATACTTGTGAATATCTACATTCTTGTGAAGATACATATACATAGGTTGGCATTCATGAACGTGCATCAAGTGATGTGCTAGACATATAAACCCATTTATGTGTGGGCTTAGTATACATACATATGTGTGTGTGTGTCAGGGGTGGGTTTTACTTACCTTTACTACTGGTTCGCAATGGGATCCTGCACGCACTCGCCTGCATCATCTATGATGACATCTGGGGCAGTGGGCGGAGCCTCCCACCAGTTTTACTACTGGTTCTTGTGAACCAGTCCAACTGGGGGCAACTGACCATGTGTGTGTGTATACATACATAAACTCCATAGTTTTTTACAGCACTATCTAAGCGGTTTACAGAGTAAGCATACTGCCTCCAACAATGTGGGTCCCCACATACTGACCTCAGAAAGATGGAGGTCAGGTCAGGATTATCCTGCAATACTGCATTCTAACCACTGTGCCAGTATGGCTTATGCTATTGTGTTGGAGAAATGGACAGATGAGGACGATTATTCCTGTATTTACTGCTCTTCATCATCATAATGAAAATAGCAAGTGTATGGGAAGGTAATTTAAGGGAACAAAGGAAAGGTAGAAGGAAAGGAGACAGCTTTTTTTCAAACCCACAGGATTCAATTAGTCAAAAAATAAATCCACTACATAGAAGCTGTTTGGGTAAGATATATCAAAATCTGTCTTGCTTTTCTGCCAAAAGGCTGCTTTTCAGCTGTATTCTTCTAATTTTCCTGCTCGCAGATCTATTCCCCCATTCAACTCCCAAGAAGCAAATAACTGACAAGAGCACTAAGAACATAGGTCATTTCATGTTGCTCTACTGCTATGTAGCTGTTCCTCAGTCTGTCTCAGGAGTTCTGTTCTTGTAGAACTCCTTTGCCCTTCAAATACCATAAAATGTTATCTGTCAAAAAGTGTTTTTTTTAAAAAAAAAATTACTCTGTTTTAATAAAACAAGAAACATTGATTTTAAGAGTATTACTTTCCAGGGGAGAAGTACAGATTAAAGGGGAAAGAAGATATTACCTGAAATGTACATTTTTAAAATTAATTTGTTAGAGTTCTAGCCTGCCTTTGCGCCATAAATTTAAGATAATTGTGAAACTCAAGTGGAAAAGCTGTGGAATGTGAACTTTTCTTTTACATGTATATGTACAAAGAAGATCCAATAGATTGGAAAAATGCCCTTTTCCCAATGCTAGTGTTTTGGAGATGAGCCAAATGTGTACCTTGTTTCCCCTGGAATAGATCCACAACTGTTCTAGGAGCAGCACCTATGGTATTTGTCAGCTACTAACTGGTAAATAAGACTCAGAAACTGGAACAGTGGCTGAAGGCTGGATTGCTCCATGGCTGCTGGAGCTGGAGTTTGAAGTATTTTGGAAAAGGAACTGACATATTTCAGCCTGGAGGATATTGTTCCATCTAAACTAGACAGAAATATGAGTCTGGAAAGAGAATGACATGGAACAGCCAGAAGAAAAACTGAATTGGACGTTGCTTACCTGAACGTCCTTTCTGAGCGCGCTGCTGGAGAATCCAAGCGTATGGGTAGTATCCCTCAGTTAGGCTGATATATACTGAGTGTCTGTCACTTTAAGAGTTTGTTGACTCCGCCTCCCAGGCCTGGCTGAGGCTCAGTTTCTTTCACGAAGAAGGCGATAAGAGGCCCCATAGGACCAGAGAATCTGAAGCAGCAGCCTGGGTGGGTTGGATTCTCCAGCAGCGCGCTCAGAAAGGACGTTCAGGTAAGCAACATCCATTCTCTAGCGCGCTGCTTGGAGAATCCAAGCGTATGGGACATACCCAAGCAAGTCTTAAGAAGGGTGGGAGGCTGATTGCTCGGTACTGGTAGAATCCGAAATAACAGATTGGAGAACACGTCGTCCAAAGGACGCCTCAGCCGAGGCGAAGGAGTCAACTTTGTAATATCTAATAAATGGTGTAAGTGATGTCCATGTCGCTGCTCGGCAGATGTCCAAAATTGAAGATTGGGTGGCCGAGGCCGCTGTCGTGGAAGCGCTCCTAGTAGAGTGAGGGAGGATTCTTCCCGGTGGTGACCTGTTCTTCACTGCATATGCTCGTGCAATGCACGCCTTGAGCCATCTGCCAATTGTGGACGAGGAGACCTTGTGACCCATTGATGCCGGTAAGAAGGAAACGAAGAGTGCCTCAGACCTGCGAAAAGGAGCTGTGCGTTTGATGTAATAGCGAAGAGCTCGTCTAACGTCGAGCTTGTGCCAAGCCGCTTCAAGGCGATGTTTAGGAGCCGGGCAAAAGTCGGGAAGAACGAGCTCCTGAGAGCAGTGAAACAGAGAATTTATTTTTGGAAGAAATGACGGGTCAAGTCGTAGAATGACCTTGTTAGGGTGGAATATACAAAGGTCAGGTCGAACAGAGAGAGCTGCAAGTTCCGAAACCCGTCGTGCGGAGGTAATCGCTACAAGGAAGGCCACTTTCAAGGTAAGGAAGCGTAGACTGATGGAAGATAGGGGCTCGAAAGGAGATGACATCAGAGCCTGCAAGACTAGCTGCAGATCCCAAGTAGGGTATCTATGAACGACCTGCGGACGGAGATTGGAGGCTCCCTGCAGGAAGGTTCTAATCCTAGACTCCTGTGAAAGTGGAACAGACAATATAGACTGTAAGACGGTATTGAGCGCAGCTATTTGGCATCGTAATGTGTTTGGGGTTAGGCCCTTGTCGAAGCCATCCCGGAGAAACTCGAGGATATCCGAGATAGACGGAGCAGCGGGTTCCACCCCCTGGTTGTAGCACCAACGGCAAAAGGATTTCCATGTAGAATCGTAAATCCTGTTGGTAGATGTGCGGCGAGACGCTTGCATGATGGAAATGACTCGGCTGGATAATCTGTCCCTCCTCAGGAGGACCCTCTCAAATGCCAGGCGGTCAGCTGAAGCCACTGGGGCTCCAGGTGGAGAAAGACCCCCTGGCATAGAGATATCCGATCCTGAGGAATTCGCCATGGCTGCGAGATCGACAAATCCAGAAGGTCCGCGTACCACGCCCTCCGTGTCCAATGTGGAGCGACCAAGATGACTTCCGCCTCCTCTTCCAGGATTTTGAGGATTACTTTGGGAATTAATGGGAGCGGGGGGAAAGCGTAAAGTAATCCCTTGGGCCACCGGCATCTGAGAGCGTCCGTCCCCTCCGCAGTCGGGCAGGGGAACCTGGAATAGAACCGGGGAAGTTGGGCGTTGAGATGGCTCGCGAAGAGGTCCACAACTGGTGCGCCAAACCTGGTTGAGATCTCCTGAAACAGGGAGGGATGCAGTTGCCATTCTGTCTGATCTAGATGAGAGCGGCTCAGCCAATCCGCCTATATGTTTTCCCGTCCCGAGATATGTTGAGCTTTGATGGAAAGGAAATGACTCTCTGACCAAGATAGAAGAGACATGGCTTTGTCGAGAAGGGCTTTGGATCGAGTGCCTCCCTCCCGGTTGATGTGCGCCTTGGCCGTGGTGTTGTCGGTAAGCACTAGTATGTGGTGTCCCTCTACGTCGGTTTGGAAGTGTTGGAGTGCCAGATGAATAGCCCTCAGTTCCAGCCAATTTATGTCGTGACGTAAGTCCTCCGTCGACCAGCGACCTTGAGCCACTCTGGAAGGAAGATGGGCGCCCCACCCCAGGAGGCTCGCATCTGTCGTCACCGTCACGCGAGCCGGTTCGAGGAAGAAGCAGCCCTTCAACACCGCCGAAGACGTCCACCAGCGTAGGGACCGACGAACAGCCCGAGGGAGGAATACCTTGGTTGTGGAATTGCTCCCTAGAGACCTCTGGAGCGGCAGGAGGAACCATTGAAGGGCTCTGGAGTGAAGACGAGCCCAGGGGACCACATCGATGCAAGAAATCAGCTTCCCTAGGAGCTGAGACAAGGTGAGTACCGACACAGTGTTGGAGCTGCAGATCTGGGATATTAAGGCCGCAATGCTGAGGCGCCGTTCCTGGGAGAGGAAGACATAACCCATAGCAGAATTGATGACTGTGCCGAGGTGAGGCAATCGGGTTGTGGGTTGCAGATGGCTCTTCTCCCAATTGAGGGAGAACTCGTGATGTTGCAGAGTGGTACAGACCATCTGGAGATCCTGCAGAGCTGATTGACGGGACGAAGAAAGGATCAAAATATCGTCTAGGTAGCACATGACTCTGATGGGAATGAGTCGAAGCGATGCCACCACTGCTGCCAGGATCTTGGTAAAGGTGCGAGGGGCCGAGGAGAGGCCAAACGGCATCGCCCTGTACTGGAAGTGCTGGTTGTTGTAACAGAATCGAAGGAACCGACGATGGGACGGTCGAACCGGAATGTGGAGGTATGCCTCCTTCAAATCGATGGATGTCATAATGTCCGACTTGCGAATGCACCCCAAGATTGAGCGAAGGGACTGCATTTTGAACTGGTGGTACGAAATCCACTGGTTCAGCTCCTTCAGATCTAGAATGCCCTGCCAGCCGCCTGAGCTTTTTGGGACCAGGAAAAAAATTGAATAGAAACCGGTTCCCTGGTGTTCTGTGGGAACCAGCTCTATGGCGCAGATGTCCAGAAGATGTCTTATTTCTGCGGACATCCTGCGTTGTTTCTTGAGGTTGGACGATACTGGGCACGGAAGGAAACGGGAAGGAGGGCATGACGAGAATTCCAGGGTCAGTCCCAGCCTGACCGTTTGTAGAACCCAGGCATCGGAGGTTGTTGTTTCCCAGCGATGGGCGAAATGGGCGATCCGGCAGCCGATGGGATGGTAGGGAAGGTAGTCACTTGCCCCGTCGGAAGGGACGGGAACTGGAACCTCGGAAAGGGCGCTTGGCTGTCTGTTGTCGTCTGCCACGGTCACGAAAGGAAGTCCGGTCGGACTGACGGTTGAATGAATATGAGGAAGTTCTGTAGCTGGTAGAACCACTGGGTCCAGGCTCCGACCGAAAGGTCTGTCTCTGCCCGTAGGGATTGTAGCGGCGATCAGCCCTGTGATAAGAAGATGGCATAATCTTTCTCTTATCTTTGTCTTCGATAAGAATAGGTTCTAGGGCCTCCCCGAAGAGTTGCGATCCCTTGTAGGGGGCGGATGCCAATCGCCACTTGGATTTTGTGTCTGCCCTCCAGTTATGCAGCCAGAGAAGGCGACGGGACGTAACAGTAGAAACTAGTGCACGGGAGGCAAACTGTGTCGCGGCAAGGGCAGCGTCGGCCGAGTACTCGGTGGCGGCAATCAATTTACTCACGTCTTGATGCAGGCGACGATCGTCGGGTGGTAACCTCTCTTGAAGCTGGTGAAGCCAGATCAAGGAAGCCCTGTTGAAAAACGAGGTTGATGTAGACGCTCGAATGGCCCAGGCCGCCGCCTGATGGGACTTACGAAGAACTAGCTCGGCTCTTTTGTCTTCTGCGCGAAGGCTATCAGCCACATCACTGGACAGGAGTGTGGATGAAGTCAAGGCTGCTATTGGGGGGTCCACCGAGGGAAGGGCCACCAAATCCTGAAGAGCCGGAGCTGAGCAGAACAGCTTTTTATCCAAGCTGTTCGGGACAAGCAAGGCCCGGCTGGGTCCATGGTCGCTGAACGATTTCAGAGAATAGTTGCGGGCAGGGTATAAACTCCTGATCCAGTTTGGGGATTGCAAAGAGGGCCTCATGAGGAGAAGGTTCGTCCCCTTGAGTTGGTTGATGTGGAGCCGTAGCCAATTGGGTAGTCACTATGGCTTTGTGCAGCAGAGACTTGAACAGTGAGGGCCTAAAAAGACCTGTGAACGTCGGTTTGTCTGGTAAGGTGTCATCGTCTTCAGAGAACTCCAACTCCCCGGAGTCCTCATAATCCGCCTGCGAGTCATCGCTGTAAAGTGATCCCTGCCCAGAATAGTCAACAGAAGCGATTTCAGTCCGAGGAGGCGGAGGTGGAGGAGCATCAACCAGGAAACCCGGCGGGCAGCTCTGTGCAGGGTTCCCTTGGGTTGGAATCACAGGATGATAACCTCCAGCCATCATCCTAGAAACGGTGGCCGAAATCATAGCCTGGATGTCGTAATAAGAAGGTTGAGGACCCTCAGGTGGGCGCAGCCCCGCTGCAGTGGGCGTGAAAGTGGCCTCTGGCTGTGGACGGGGCAGCGTAGGATGCACGATAGGATGAGGCACCTGTTGTAGACTGCCACCTGAAGCGGGCTGGTGGGTGGCCTCGATGTGCTGTGCCACTGGAGGAGCGCCCAAGGGTGCAACCAAGCCTCCTGTAGGGGGAACAATTGAGGTTCCAGTTGGACAGGTCTCATCGACATGAGAACCAGACGACTGGGCCGGTGGTTGAGCCTTGCGTTTAGCTTGATCAAAACAGCGCTCCAGGGCCTCGTGCCTGCGCTTGGCTGCCTTATCTTCTGCAGCAGAACTGGAGCGCCCTTTAGAGGAACGCTGCTTGGTACTGGTGGTCTTGGACCGCTTCTTGTCGCCCTTATGAGAGGAGCGTTCTGGGGCCCGAGTGGCAGGAGGACTGGGAGCCTGCTCAAGATCTGAGGAGAGATCGTTGTCCCCCATTCTTTCAGTGCCAGGTAATAACAGAAGGTGAGTAAGGCGTATTTAATTTGTTCTTTTATTTTTATTTTATTTTATTTTTTATTTTTTTATTTAAATAGGTGGCTGCCTTAAGAAAGAAGAAAAAACGGCAGAGAGGAAGGTAGGTACAAGGAACGAAGCAGGCAACAAAAAACACACAGCCTCAGCACTCAAAATGGCGTCCTCCTATCGAGATACGAAGAGTAGAAAATGGCGGACTCTAATATTAGAACGGTGGTGGCAGTTAGCGTTGAGGCGCTTGCGAGCCGTAATCTGCCTGGCAACAGTTGAAATGGCCCGTATGAGGAGGCGCAGGCTCGAAGAAAAAACTGCTGGCCACAAGATCAAGATAGCAGGGCTGACGAAGGCTCAAGAAGAGGCGCAATTCCAGGAGCCAGGGAAAAGCAACTTCGCTGGCAGGCAGGCTAAACGCCTCCGTGCGCCTTCTAAGGCGGGAGGGAAGGTAATTGCCGGTGGTGCCAATTTAAATCAGCGATCCGCGCTTCGATGCGGGAGGGGGGGTGGGGAGGACGAGATGTTGAGATGTCGGCTGTCCAAGCTAAAAACAACACACACCCCCGCGGATCGACGGCAGGCTCGCAAAGATGCCCCCTAACAGGCAGAGCTCGGCGGCTTCAAGTAAACAGTAATGGGTGAAGGCAGGCGCGCTGGGGCCCCAGGCGCACCGGTGCGCCGCTCTCAGTCAAACTGTCAGAAGTACGATCTCAAAGTCACAAATAGAATTAATGGGCTCGCAAAGATGCCGATTAGAATGGCAGAGCTCGGCGGCAAACAGCAGCTGGGGGAGGTGACCTTGAAGAGCTGTCACTCTGGTAGGTATCGTGTATAGACAAAACTCACAGAATCCGGTAGAAAAGGGAGAAATCCGAGTTGTAGAGAGGAAAATTTTCCAAGAGGAAAAGACAAACACTCTATCAGGCCTGACTGAGTGAAAGGAACTGAGCCTCAGCCAGGCCTGGGAGGCGGAGTCAACAAACTCTTAAAGTGACAGACACTCAGTATATATCAGCCTAACTGAGGGATACTACCCATACGCTTGGATTCTCCAAGCAGCGCGCTAGAGAATGGTGGGGACTAATAGAAAAAAGGAGGCTCAGTTAAAAGCTACATGGAAGCAAAAGGAGAAACAGTCTACATTCTGAGGTAAAAGGTGATGTTTACTTGCCAGTGATTCACCCCGGAGAGGGTTTGAGGGTAATAGGGGGTCACAAGTTAGTGAGGGGGGTGCACTGAAGGGCAGGGGATGCATGAGTGGCTGGCTGGTGCAGTGCCAGCACACAGTTGCTAAGGGGCTACATGGGTGGAGGAGACTTACAATTTGCAGCCTTCCTTGCCAGCTTCCCCACTGACTTTCTGGGGAAGCTGGAGGGGAACATTGCAAATCACATTATAATGGGATTCTACAACCTGTTGAAAATGTGAACCAGTTGGCAAGTGACTAGACTGCAGTCATATGACCGCCCTGGATGCTGGTATGGCTGGAACTCCAAGGATCAGTTGTAACTCCATTCATTCAGTGCTGTCATATCTTCAAGAAGTTGCTGAACAAATAGCGATAGATTGAGGACTACCTGTAAAGCTCTTTGTGGATCAAATCTATTCCAATTTGCTTATCCTGAATCATCCAACATGAATTTGTAGCACAACTCCACTTTTTCTTAAATATAAGGTGGGACTAAGAAAGGGTTTGATTCAGGCACCCAGTGAATTTTCAATGCCGAGAATGAATTTGAATTCCAGTATCTCTGGTTCTAATTCAATGATTAGATTCCCCCCCCCCCAATATATTTCATTAGAAAGGAATGATGAATTAAAGCAAATTAACTCAGATATATAATAAAGCATATAAAGTATGGTCCAATCCACATTAAACATTGTAGAATTTCACTGATTTTAATGAGACTATCAAGCACCTGCTTAGTTTTTAAAGCTAAGCCCAAAGAAAGATGTTAATTTTAAATAAATTAGACTTAGTCTTGCTTAAAATCAATTAAACATATCACAAAATGTAAGTAATGCTTCCATTTGCAGGTGCAGATCATTCCCAATGGCTCAGACAGCATGTCTATAACTCTTTGAATTCTCACTCTAATATTTGCCATAAATTATAGATAAAGGGGAGATCTCCAAAAGGATCAGTATTTCAAGTTTGCATTTGCTTCATTGGTTTTGAATAGAATATTATTAAAACAAATCTAAGGGAGGGAGGGAAAGACTAGGAGATACTCACAGAGTTCTATAAGTCATCAGTCACCAAATGGATGCCATCTTTGTAAGCACATAGTTTATATTTTTTCCTGTGTTAACATTTACCTTTAACTTCTTAAATAACTTCTCACATGAATTTGATGTCCCACTAAATTAAATAAGTTCACACAAGACAGATTAATGTCTAATTTGATCTTGACAAATAGAATGCCTGTTTTTGGTTACCTTGAGGAAAGTATACTCCGTCTATAACATTCCTTGATTAGTCTTTGGCCATGGACTCATGGGGTAAGTCTTAGCTTGCTGAAATAGAAAAGTTGAATTTAAAATTTCCATCTCTCTATAGAAATGATGTAGACTAGGAGCTACAAAGTGGCATCCATTTGGTGACTGCAATCTATTCAAATATTGCAGTTTTGCTTTATGACATTTTTGTCATTTGTTTTCTTTAAATAGGTACAATAGGTACAATGTTTTTAATGTTTTAAACAGGGCAGGGGACTGACTACAGGTGGCATAACGTTCAAGGGCTATTTTTTTTTAATAAAACAAACATTTCTAAAAATAATTAATGGTTCTTTATATATTTCTGAATAATTCTGATTACTGTACTAAATCCAAACAACAAAGAAAATCTCAAATCAATACAGCTTAAGAAACATAAATCATATCTGAGTTATACCTATGTTGAGAAATATGACACAG
The DNA here is from genome assembly GCA_030761175.1 of Masticophis lateralis. Lineage (NCBI taxonomy): Eukaryota > Metazoa > Chordata > Lepidosauria > Squamata > Colubridae > Masticophis > Masticophis lateralis. The sequence goes on along the minus strand of JAUDYJ010000003.1, from coordinate 82,205,338 downwards.
ATTTTTTAAAAAAACAAATGTTCACAAAAATGATTATGCCATGAAATTGTACAATCCATTGCAATTTCAGGATTCACTTTTAGATCTAATATTGTAGTTAAAAAGCTGAGTGAAAGATGAACTCCACAATCAGAAGCACCATTTTGAGGAAAGATTTACTTCCATCACAATTAATGAGCAACACATACAATACACAAGATACACATATGCACACACAGTAGAGTCTGATTATTTTTAGACAATTGATTCTACTTTATTAAAATAAAATTACAAAACCTATAACTTTTTCCCTGCATTGAAGGGAGAAAATTAAAGCAGTAGAACATTAGCTATATTATATTATAGAGGCTTGGAATTTCACTGATATAGAAATCTTAAGCATTCTGAAAGGATAATATATCAATATATCCCCTCCCCCCCCCAAAAAAAAAAGGCTAGAAACAATGATACAATGCAGTAATGAAGTCATTGAAATAGGACTGTGAATATTCAAAAACCACAGAAGCAGGCAGGGAAAATCTAGGTCATTATCTCTCAAACTTTTTCACAGTGAAAATATTGGGGAAAACATGAAAATGAATTAGTACATATCTTGCCTTAAACTCCTGGACAAAAGCAGAATATAAATTTTACAAACAATGTAATCTTTCCAGAAATAAAGGAAATTTTCTATTTCAGTTTCAATGAAAGCTTTAGGAACTTCTATTATCTTTCAATCTTTCTCACAGTGTTGAAAATGAAAGATCCAAAATACTTTTTTTTTAGAAAACAAAAGCAGTTGAGACCTTGCGCAAATTGCTTTTTAATTATACCTAATGATAGCTGTAAAAGGCAAAACAACCAAAGTGTACCCAAAGATGCAATTATGCCCAAATTGGTTCTGGGAAGCCCACAGGAAAGCTGAAACTAGTTGAAAATTGTCCCCAAAGAAAACAGTGTCTGAAGGCAAGAACCAATGTTCATTCAGGTTAAATACTCAAACAGCCAGCCTAAGGGGTTAGATAAACAGATCACTTCTCTTTCAAGAAGGTAATAGAAACTGTCTCACACGGCCATTTTAAGTTATAATTGTAAATATTATTTCTGGTCATACAAACCAACCAGTGATCAGTAGATAACGTTCTTTGGAAAATAGAAGCCTACCAAACTGGTGATTCTGAGCGTTCAAAACATTTTCTTTTCAAAATTTGCCTATCTTTCTCAACTCCGGTTAAAATGTCTAAATCAAGCATCCAAATCCATAAGCACACAAGATACAAAGTTTATTGAGTGATGCTAGGTTGCTATTATTCTTTATAGTTATGGGAAGAAAATATGGAGAGCTATTTTCAATAAAAGAGAAGTTACCACCTCTGAAGATATACTTCACTGTTCCAATATGGCTGCTGATTTTTATCTTATATAGTTCATCTGTATTAGACCTCCCACAGATCATACTCTCCAAATATAGACCATAGTCAATGACTACGGTGTCAGTATAGTCAAACATCTCTGGAAGTCACTATATATATCGAAAACTATACAGAAAACTGCTTTGTCTCTGTCTCTGTATTTGTTTTGTTTTGATATTTACTCAGGATCCAAATTCATATGCAATTCCCAGAAGTCTTATATCTATTTAGCAGAATACAAGAATATTGCTTTAAACAGTAATACTTTCATCGTTTATAAAATGAGATTGTATCATTTACAATTCTTTGTGCAAAGTCTGAACTATGTTCACTGGTCCCCACTCCCCTTGGTAGTAGCTCACTGCATATTAATATTAGGTGTTCAAACTGTATGCCAATCAAACCAGAAGGGAGATGAAAATATATAATTCATCTCAAACTAAATATTACTCATCTCACCATTATGTTTCTGGAGTCCTTTCACAAACCTCACCACAGTCATGAATATTACTGCTATGTATGGTTCATTGGTGCCATGAGCTCTAATAGTTCTGTCACTTAATATATTAAATACAGTAAACTATTTTTGACCCAAACTCCTCAAATCCATTTCATTTAACAGGAAAATTATAGCTATTTTACATCTCACTAAGTGGAGTTTTTTCTTTCTTTTTTTCTTTCTTTCTTTTTTTTTTTTTTTTGTATTTAGTCTTAAAGGACATCCTTTGCTGTTGACAAGCCATATTTGATATCTTACTTTAAAGGATGTAAACCAAGTAGATGAGGCAAGTCCCTAAATAAGTTAATGAAAGTCCTGATGTTTGATAATGATGCAGAGCAATGAAACTGTCTGAATAATAACTAAGAAAATGAGTGAAGTTTCCAATCCAAATCATATTTTAGCCTCAAACATATTACATTTATTATTGACCACATGAAAAGAAATATTGCTGTGTTTAACTCCGTTTGTACAATAAAATTTTGAAAACTTGGTAGGACAAAGACAAAGTTGGGGAAGGCCTGAAGCCTAGTATACTTTTTTAAAAAAATGTATTTTAATGAAGAAATGGGGCTGTAAACTTAGTATGTAGTCTCAAAACATAAATTCAGAGACTAAATTGCTGAAGGCTAATGGGAAATAAATCATTTACTGACTTATTAAGTGGATTTTGAGGCCACCTGATTCTGAAAAGACTCTGGGTTTGCTATATGTTTAAACATACACATTTTTGTAAAAAAAAAAAGAAAAAAGAAAAGTCTGTCATAACAAAATCACATCAACATCTCAAAATACTCAACATAGTTTCCAGAGGTACTATAGACTGAAGCATGGGATTAGGGCCAGTCTGAACAGACTTCCATACTTGAAGTCAATATTTTAAGAATGAGTGTCATGCATATTTCCGGGACAATGCTTTTCCAGAGGACAGGGGCCATGACTAAGAATCATTCGAGAGGGCAGGGACCATAAGCAACAATCATTGGTTCCACAAGATGACACATTTAATGGAATGAACCTGGAGTGCACACATTTGCCCAATCTTACCAGATAGACAGAAACAATTAGGTACAGTTGGTCCCTCGAATAATCAGGCCCTATGCCATGAAGAGCTTTATAAATGTCACCCATCACCTTGAATTGTTCCTAGAAGCCAAATGGGAGTCAATGCACTTTGTAAAACAGCAATGACACATCGGCATAACAAGAAGAATAAATTACTGTTCCCAGTGCTATATTAAGGCTGGTTCAAGGCTGCTATCTGCTCTTTGAACAGTAGTTGTTCTGTTGTACAAATTGTACAATCTCCAAATTGTACCCTAGTCTCAGATGGGGAATGCAATGTGGAAATACAGCCCTATTCAAAGCCAAGGGACTTAACTAGCCATAAGCACCCAATTTTGACAGGCTGAGTCAGAATCACTCCCATTCATACCTGAATACCTCTATAGACACTGGCTCAGCTTCATTTGTGAACTTCAGGATCGGGTTATACAACTGAGCCTTAGAAGCATGTTTATAATACTAGATCCTGAACTGACAGATGTCTTCATCTAGTAGTTTCATGTAAATGTAAAATGTGGCTAAAGATATCTAAATTCATCGCATGGCTTTCACAGGGAAAGTATATTTCTTATGTACTGTATAGTTTTATATGGGGTTCACAAACTTTTTTATACTCCCCCCCCCAACCGAGTTATTGGGATGAAAACAAAGAAAATGGAGAAGTAAAACAGGTTACTAGGTTTTAAAAACAAAACTGCAAGCATTACTGTTTGGCTTCTTCATGTGAGAGTATTTTATGCAAAGTCAATCCTCAGTATCACACTGTAGCTGATGCAGTGTAATAAAGAAAGCTGCTTTAAGCTATTTAGTTGTGCTAGTGTACTTAACAATATTGCAGAATATATTACAGAGTGGGTATAGAGAAGAAAACAAGCGATGTGTGAAGCCAAACAGCTTCAACTTAATTCAACTTACAAAAAAATTAACATGTTAACATTGCAAACAATTTCATGAGTTGTGAAGAAATTAAACTTGATGTTCCTGAAGTTGCTGCATAGGATATAATATTTTACTTAGTTCAAAAATGCCACCTACATATTTGTATACAAAATGAAATGCTTTATTTGCAAAAATACAATGACCAAGAAGCTTGTATATTAAACAAACTGCATGCTGTCATTATATTATGACTAATGGGACTTTCCCCAGCATAATAAAATGCTTTTTGTAGTTTATAGCAGTAGTAATAGCTCTTGGATTTATATACCACTTCATAGTGCTTTACTGGTCTAAGTGGTTTACAGAGTTAGCATGTTGTACTCAACAATCTGGGTTCTCATTTTACCAATCTCGGAAGGGTGGAAGGCTGAGTCACCTTGAGCCGGTCAGGATCAAACTGCTGGTTGTCAGCAGAATTAGCCTGCAATATTGCATTCTAATCGCTCTGCTGTTTTATCATAAAGTAAGAATTGTGTTTGTTTAAAAATGCTAATTTGTGTAGCTGTCTGTGCTTTGAGTTTCTCTGGAAGATGCTATGCTCTTTTCAAAGGGATCAGATCATGTAAATCTGATATATGTAATTGTTTGCATCTCACAACAGATATGATATCACACAAATATGTAATTGAACATACATACCTATTATTTCACCATGGAAAATATACAAATTAGAATAACACTTCTGAATTATAGAATGTTCTTGAATTATATAGCATGGGCTCATTTCCCATTTATGAAAGGACATGCTTTCATTGCAATAGGAAGATGGAGGAGGAGGAGGAGGAGGAGGAGGAGGAGGAGGAGGAGGATTATTTTGTGTGGTTATGGTTTAATGATTTATTTAATGTTCTAGCTCAATGAGCTATGTTAAACTATATAGCTGCTATTATGGTGTTTCAGGTCAGGAGCTGTTTTGTTGTCTAAAGTATTTGTCATAACTTATCAATTACCATTTTAAATGTATCATTTGCCCAAAGAAGCTGCTTACTTATTTTTAGTTTTATTCTATTTTATTTTAGTCAGTAATTCATATTTAGGTTTCACAGTTCTGAACACTAATGGTCATTTTTACTACTCACTATTTGGGAATCAAGTGTTTTAATTTTGAATTAATTTTGAGCGGGTTTATGATCAAAATAAACTGGACTAATGTTTATCACTATATAGGAGATAAGTCCATGGAACTATTCAGTTGGAAAGAAAACCAAGGAACATTTAGCCAAAAGAAATCAACTATTATGAAAATGTTTATAAAAAGATTTAAGAAATATAGTTCGCTGGTATTCACTAATTCTAAATATATCTATTATTAAAAAAAGAGGAGGCTTCTATGATCAGGAAAACACACCAGTTTCCTTTAGCAGGAACACATTGCCATAAGACTGCAAATTAAAATATTTTGGTAAAGTAATAGACTATTAATCTTAATTAATTTGTAATCATGTAAATACACGATTTGTAAATATGTAAATACATATCATCTTTACTCAGGAACTTCTGAAGGGTATCTAATTCTACATATGGATTTGAAAGTTTAGCTTAGAATAAAGTTATGTATGTCAAACAGGGGTGAAATCCAAAATTTTTCCCTACCGATTCTGTGGGCGTGGCTTGATGGGCATGGCAAGGGAAGTGTACTGCAAAATCTCCATTCCCACCCCACTCTGGGGCCAGCCAGAAGTTGTATTTCCCGATTCTCTGAACTACTCAAAATTTCCTCTACCGGTTCTCCAGAACCTGTTAGAACCTGCTGGATTTCACCCCTGATGTCAAAGGTTTTAAAGTTCCCATCCTAAGTAAAAAATTGAATTTCAACTTGAAATTTTAACTTGAAAAAGGCAAAAATCAGAAAAAATAAAAAGATAAAGGAAAATAAACATTATGTAAATAACATTGAAAAATAACTAATTGAACAATTCATTATTTATTCAAGAGAATTCTGATTTTATGAAAATCAGAAGAGTAAAAATAATATTAATACAACAAACACACATTTTAACAGAGATTCCCACCTTTTGCATCTTACTAAATGAGGTTGACAAATGTAGCTCAAGCCAATATTAATGATTCTGCAATGTTATAAATGTGGGCAGTGGTGGGATTCAAATAACTTAACAACCGGTTCTCTGCCCTAATATTTTCTTCCAGCAACCAGTTCACCCAACTGCTCAGAAAGTTAACAACCAGTTCTCCCGAAATGGTGCGAACCGGCTTGTATCCCACCACTGAATGTGGGCATATGCACATAAATGTGCATATTTTCTACATATCTTTGCCACATTCCTTCCTCCAAAATGATCCACTGTCTACATTTATCAATTTGATAAACTTCTATTTTCGTGCAATCACAAAACTAAAGAAGGTCAAAGCCCAGGAAAAGATGCAGCTTCTTTAAGAGTTACCAAAGGATCCGTTATTCAAGTTGCCCTTTTGGCCTTGAAACCAAAATTCATCACACCTCTGCTAAATACTAAATAAACTCAATGTGCCATTTTGTTACAAAGATATGAAACAAAGAATGGCCTAACATCCATTTTCTTTCCATATAATACACACACACACACACATACACACACCCCAGATTTTGTATTTGCATTGTGTATATAGAAGAAATAACTTTGCTTTACGTTTGCTTTAGTTTATACTTTCCTATGAAGAATTTCTGTGAAATAAACTTATAAGCAATGTTTCAGGGTCCTCAAGACAATGTTTTTCCAAAGACCCTCTATGATGATATACAAGTGTAGGGGCATAATAATAGAATAGGTAGAATTAGTGGGACATAATAGTAGACAGTTACATGGGTTTGACTTGCTGTTTTGTTCCTGTAAGAATTGTTTTGCTAAGAATTGGAATGTAACTCCTTGTTTTTTTGTATACCTCAGTGCCTGGAACAGAATACATCATGGGCACATGCCTCTGTTGCTAAGCACCCAGCCCCTCTGTTGCTATGCACTCAGCCCCCCTGTTCCTCGCTACACTGCCAAAGAAAGGGATGGGCCAAGGGGCCAGAATTGGGTATTCTGAAGGTATAAAAACATGCCATACCTTCCCCAAGGTGTGGCTACTCCTCACATGCATTGTATCTGTATGTTCTGGATATAGCTTCACCCAGTATTTTGTTTTTGGCCATAAATAAAATCTGCTTCTTTTTGCAAGCCTCGTCTTGAGTCTCTCTCTCTCTCTTTGGCATTCTGGTGACTCAGGTTACATTTTGGGACCTCACACAAGTATGTTTAAAAGCCTTACTTACTCTAATGGGTCTTTTTCGGTTAAGACTGTGTGTAGATAGTAGTGTTTCCAAGTATCATTTGAAAACCATTGTTGCTCCATTTTGGAAACCTAAAGTGAGTTCCTAAGAAATATATTTTTATAGTATGGCATTAACACTTTATTCCAGAAACATGGAATTGGAAATAAATGAAAATAATTAGTTGTCATAACTTCCCATGAATACAAGCCTTTTACAGAATTCAATTTAGAAAGGGGAAACAAGCCTGATTCATATGAAGCCTAGTCAGTCTTTGACAAAAGAAAAAGAGCAAATTCTATTGTTGGTTTTTATATGTGTATTATGTCATGTAGTACAAAAGTAAAACAATAAGCTAAGGGCCAAGTGGGACCCACGGTAAAATTCATTCAAAATAAACTGAAAACTGATCTTGTCAAACAACCTAGATGATCTAGTATCCTTGATCTCCCTGGGGGAGCTAGGAGCACCAGGTTAATAAAAGAGTAAAGGAAAGAGTATCTCTGAATAGAAAAACAATCAAACAGCTATGCAGGGCTCCTCCTTTTTATAAGAAAGATCAATCGCTTGGCAGAGACACAATGTAAACACACAGTATTTCCCCAAAAAATCTTACTCCATTAGTGTCCAGGTCCTTGGAATACCTGTATGTCATAACACAAACAAGGTTTAACACCTGTTTTAATCAGCATAGCTGGGTACACTCAGAAGATGCTGTACACTGTATCATCTTTTTGTCATAAATGAAAGCATCCACTTTAACTCATCTGAAGTAAAACCATGTCTTGGCATTTCTGCAAATCCTTTCACTGAGAACAGATTAGGAAAAAATATTATGTAATGATGCTATTTTAATATTCAGTTGTCTAATAATCTCCAGAGAAATATCACTCTTTGCCACCTATATAAAAATCAGAAAGTGTCTGATAACATTTTTTTCAGACTAACAGAATGTTATTAAAAATCATAAGTTTTCATAAGCTATAGTTCACCTAATCAGATGCAAGTGAGCTGTAGTTGTAGCTCATGAAAGCTTATTCCTATCACTATACAATGTGTTTGTTTGTTTGTGTGTGTGTATCTATTGGTTCTCCAACAATGCCAGAGATAAACATTTTTTCTTAGATAATCTTTTCAAACAAAATTAAACTATATCTCAAAATTTCTTTTTCCCATAAAAATTCCTTATTGGAATACTAAACTGGTGTTTTCCTTTAATAGAATCTATTCTTTGATAATAACTCATATTCCTTAATAATCAAAGTGTATACCTCAAAAATAGTAGTGTCTGAACCTAGAATTATATCTTCCTTCATTACCATGAATTCTAGCTATTTAACTTCTTGGCCAGACCTACTAACCTTTTAAATGAGTTAAGTTAGTTTTGTTCAAAGAGTTATTGTTTATCTCTGTGGCATATAAACTGGTTTATGAGTAATTCAGAATATCCTGTTTTCCCATGGGGGTCATTTTACTCCAGGTCAGAATATGGTATTTTCACAACTTACTTGTTGGACTAAATGCAAGTGTTTCATTTTTGAAGCAGGTCATAATTGGCTGCAATAGTGTGCATTCTGGCTATTCCAAATTCCACTATTTGTTTATTTATTAACTTTTTATACCGCCCTTCTCCCAAAGGACTCAGGCCGGTGCACAGCCATAATAAAAACCAACATGTACCACAAAATTTAAAAACAGTTAAAACAAATTAGATAGTTTGGCCCTGTTTGTTTTTTAAAAAAAACCAAAATTAAAATACCCATTTAAAATTCCTTATCTTGTCAGCCCGACCTGTTGAAATAGTAGAGTCTTAAGGACACGGCAAAAGATAAGTAGGTCGGGGATGATGCGTATCTCCGGGGGCAATTCATTACATAGGGCAGGAGTCCCCACAGAGTAGGCTCTCCCCCTGGGGGTCGCCAATTGGCATAATTTGATTGATGGCACCCTGAGGAGTCCCTCTCTGTGGGAGCGTACTGGCCAGTGGGAGGCTATCGGTGGCAGAAGGCAATCTCGCAAGTACCCAGGTCCTAAGCCATGGAGCGCTTTAAAGGTGGTAACCAGCACCTTGAATCACACCCAGTGGAAGACCACTGGGAGCCAGTGCAGCTCGCGCAGGAAAGGTGTAACATGGGTGTGCTGTGTCGCCCCCATAATCACCTGTGCAGCCGCATTTTGGACCAGTTGGAGCCTCCGAGTGCTCTTCAAGGGGAGTCCCATGTAGAGAACATTACAGTAGTCCAGATGGGAAGGTGGAACCTAGGATTTCTTTATGCTGGATTTGAGATGGAAACTCAGTTCAAAAATAAATAAAACTAATGTTACTCCATAATTTGAACATGTACCCGGAAACAATCTTTAGTTTTGCTTTTGCATTAAACGTTTTTTAAAAAATCAAAACACCCCCCCCCCCAAAAAAAGTAGCAAAATGTAATTGGAATAGTATTGAACATTTGTAAATTGCCATCCAGATTGCATCTACAAGTCACTTAACAACCATCCTTTCAGTGACCATTCAAAGTTATGACAATACTTAACAAAAAGCAGTTATAATTGATCCTCCAAGTTATAGCTCTTTCAGTGCCCCCATGCTCACATTACTGAAATTTGAGGGCTTGGCAGTCTGCCTGCATTTTTGACTATGGCGTGCATTTCAACTCCCCTGGCTCACCAATATCCTTCTCCTCCTCCATCTGTGCCCTTTTGGCTGTTCTTCATTCCACTGTCACCTACTTATGGCATCTCCATGGCCCCCAGCAGAATTTCACTGTCTTCTTCCCCCACCCACCCACCCCAGTGATGAGGCACACCCAGCAAAGGCTGCTGCTGGATCTCTGTGATGCCTCATGACACCTCCACAATGTCTCTGTGTTACCTTATAATACCTCTAGGAGTTCTGTGATGTCCTCACTTTATAGAAAATTAACAGTTTATCTACTGTTTCTCTTCAGTTTTCTACAGTTACTTTAGACTAGTTAAGTTCATGACAAATAGGTTCTTTTCTAAACTTTTAGCCTGAGGTGCACAATATTAAGAAATAACTGTAAAAGACCTAATACTGTTTTAATATTCATGAGAGAGAGAGAGATGTATGTGAGCATAGAAATGGGAAGTTGCAAATTATGTTAAGAGCCAAGTCTGACACCCAACAGGAAATTGGGTATGCAATCCAGATTCACCCAGGTATGCCTCCTGTTCTCCTGGCTTTATAACTTGTTCTCTTTTCCTTCTTAGAGATTAGAAATTGTAATTACATTTTCAACAGCAGCTCAGGTAGATTCAAAAGATAAATTTGATCAACTGTCTTAAGCCAAGAGCAAGAAAGTTAATCAGACTCTTAAACTAATAATTTCTCAACCATTTATGAGTTTCTGGTGAGCCATCCAGAAGCAGAACTTACCTCCTTGTTTTTAGTTTGAATGATTAAACTTCCCTTTGGGATACATAGCAATCATCAATCAGTCCAGTAACTAGGATTTATGACTCAGGGAAACCATGTTTTCTTCATCCTAGAAATCTTCTAGGATTCATTTCATTCATTCATTCATTCATTCATTCATTCATTCATTCATTCATTCTCCTTTTCTATTTCTGAACTAGTTCTGACCTTTATCATATTTGGTTTTCTAGTATGCCAGATTTCCATTTACTATTATTTTTTTTTTAATATAAGCCACATCTATAGCCAAATAAGTGGGATTTTTTTAATCTATTACACAAACATTAATAATTGAAGAAAAGCTGGAACAATACAGAAAAGCCTGACAAACTTTCCATGTTCTATTTCTAAAGTTGATTTAAAGTAATTCAGGAAGATTAAGCTGCAGAGTAATCATACTCACTTGGCAAGAAAGCAGTATAGTGAGGAAAATTCACTCATCTTTAATGATAATCACACATGGAAATATAAAAATCAGGATAGGTATAACTGCCCTGCATGGTGACAGGACTCACGTTAATAAAGGGACTGGACTGATTTTACTCTCTAACTATTGAGACATGGAGTAGATGACGTCATTTGCAATGGCTCCTTTATGTGGAACATTTCTGACAATCAGGATTGGCGGCACTGAAAGCTGAAACAAAATGTGCTCAAACTAGAAAATTGGCAGCACCACTTTTCAAATCTATTTTAAATAATGCATTTCCACTTCAACACATTTGTTCTTGTATTTGTCAACAGGATATGGAAATCAATGAAGTTAGGGCCTGCCTTAACTGAAGAATCACAGCTTAAGTGGTGCTTTTGAACTCAAATGAAAATACAAGCACACAACACACACACACACACACACACACAAAGGTACACAAAGAAAATATTTAAAAATCATTTGAAATTTTAAAATTTACAGGTGACAAATTGTCAAATCATTCCCAATCTATCAATTTATTGCTGAAGCTTAAATTGCTTTTTAATCCTTCAATTTTCAGGGTAGATGTATAGTTCTTTCAGATCAAAACATGGATTCTGATATTACCAGCAAAGAAAAACCTTTAATTAACTTACAGCTTTCCATGAGTGACTATATTTAAAAGGGAAAAGAGAGAGAATGAGTATGACCTTTATTTGTACAGTATTTATCCGAAAAGAAAACCTCCCACATGTTCACCTCACAGACTAATAAGTCTTTAATTTTTCAGCAATTGCCCTCTTTTCAAACAGCTGTCAGATATTTTTCTTGTAACCAAAGTTCAGCAATGACAACCTGGCAGGAAAGGTCCCTAAGGAGTTTAAAAATACACTCATTAAATAGTCTCTGTGATTCATTTAAAAACTGAAATGTAAAGTTAAAACTTCCTCTGAAATATAGGAGCTGAAAAACCTTACCCCAGGTATGCTAATTAGTGTGTCCAACTGTAGCAAAGTTAAAAAAGAAATTTAAGGTGCTTGGGATAAATTGTCAAGTTTAACTTTGAGCACATGAAGCCGCTTCATATTTCAGTTTGTTTTGACTGACATCAGTCTTACCATATCTCAAGCTGTTGTCCTTCGAATGCAGGAAGGATGTCCTCTCCCTTCATTCCCCACCCTCTCCACACATACAATTTTCTAAGTCTAAATGTTGGTGCTTGTGCCTTTTAATTAATATAGCTGAATAGAGACAAAAGGGAATGCTGATTATGAAAACTGTACCATTTTCTTCCTGAGGTGAGAAATGAGGTAACATATCTGGCCATTCTCCTTTCACATTAAAAACAAAACAAGAACCTCAACCAGACAGGTAATTTAATGTCATCTTGACCCTGGCAACTGAACAACAATCCTCATTTTATCTATTGTAGCAAGCTGACTTAAGGTGATTCAGGAAATGTGACAGAGCATACATAGTTTTGTTCTTCACAAACTTATTGCTAATTCCCAATTGCTGCTAAAAGCTGTCAGAGGCCACTGTCTCATTCTGCCCAAATGTAGGATTGGTGCAAGCACAGATTGCTGTAGGTTGTTAATGAAATGTTTAGTATGAGGTGTTAAGATATGTGGATAAATAAACAGAAATAATATTTATTAATGTATTTCCTATCCTAGGAAGATAATTCTCTTCTAATTGGCTATTACATGCATCTAATTTCTCCTATGATTGTAAAACCGGCACTACAAATAATCCATTGTGCATAGTTTTTAAAAATATTCTGTAAACCTTTCCTTGAATATAACATTTTAGTTCTGTAAATGGCATGAGTGAATATTCTTCTGTTTTAAACATATAGGCTAAATGAACACAGAAAAACAGCAATTTTCTTTATCAATTTGTTACTGATCAGGCTTTTATTCTCTTTCAAAAATAGTATCGAATGATATCAAACACGTGTTGACTTTCACTTATATCAGGGGATATTCAGACAGAATAACTCACTTATTGTGCTTCTTCATTTGCTCTATGTAGAGAAAAAAATATTGTTTAAATCTATTACTGTATCTTTTACCATAATGTTGATAGAGACAGATGCAGTAGCACTTTTGGTGAGATATTGCTCTAAGTTTATAAATATATCTGTATAATTTTAAACTGCTGAGTGAGACAACAAGTGAAGATTAATAGCCATTCTTCATATCCCAAGAGGAATAATTAGTAAAAATGTGCAAATTTTAACATAGGAAGTTCAATATTTCTACAGCTTTAAACGGACGTTGTCTTACCTGAACATCCCTTCTGGGTGTGCTGCTGGAGAATCCAAAGTGTCAGTTATTCTTAGTCTATTAGCCAGAGACTGAGTGTATGTTCCTTTAAATTTTCTGGTCACACCTCCTGTGCTCGGCTGAGGTTCAGTTTTGTTCATGAAGACAGAATTATGAGCCCAAACGATGAGTCAATACTCAAGCCAACCAGACCTGAAACACGGAAGCTCAACAGGGTGGGTTGGATTCTCCAGCAGCATGGCCAGAAGGGACATTCAGGTAAGACAACGTCCGTTCTCCAGCACGCTGCTTGGAGAATCCAAACTGTGGGATATACGATGCTTCAGCTGATGCAAAGGAATCAACCTTATAATGACGAATAAATGGAGACAATGTCATCCATGTGGCTGCTCTGCATATTTCAGTAATGGAAGCTTGGGTAGCCCAAGCTGCGGTGGTAGAAGCACTTCTCATAGAGTGGGCTAAGATTCTCCCTGGTAGGGGTCTGTTCTTGATTGCATACACCTTAGAGATACATGCCTTCAGCCATCATCCGATGGTGGGGAAGGAAAGTTTCTTGCCCAACGAAGCTGGAAGGAAGGAAACAAATAGGGCCTTGGATCATTGAAAAGGCGCAGTCCTTTTAATGTACCTGTAGAGGGCCCTCCTAACATCCAAAGTACTGTATGCCACTGCTCTTCTAACTGATATCTAGGATTCCGGCAGAAGTCCAGGAGGATAAGCTCCTGAGCGTGATGATATAGGGAGTTTACCTTGGGCAGAAAGGAGGGGTCCATCCGCAGGACAACCCGATCTGAATGGAATATGCACAGATCATCTCTCACAGACAGAGCTGCAAGCTCCGAAATTCTGTGCGCCGACATTATCACCACCAAGAAAGCGACTTTGACAAGTCCAATGGAACCCAATGGCTCGAAGGGGGATGACATAAGAACTTGAAGAACCGGGGAAATGTCCCATGCAGGATAGCGGTGGGCCATGGGAGGCCTAAGGTTAGTAGCACCCTTCAGGAAGTTCCAAATTCTCATGTTGTGTGACAGGGAGCACTCGTCTCCACTGGATAAGGCAGTGTGCAAGGCCAGCACTTGCCTGCGAAGCGTGTTCTGGACAAGACCTTTGTTGAACTCCGCTTGTAAGAATTCAAGAACGTCAGAGACTGATGCTGTAGTTGGGTCTGTGTGCTTGGTCGCTCACCAGGTACAGAACGAGTGCCAGGTCGCATTGCAGATCCTGGTCATTGACGCTCGCCTAGAGGCCTATACAGTAGAAATCACCTGCCCAAAGAGATTGTCCTTCTTCAGGAGGATCCTCTCAAGTGCCAGATGGTCAACTGCAACCATTGAGGCTCTGGATGCAGTATGACCCCATGGCTGAGAGAGATCCTGTCCCTTGGAATGGGCGAACCAAGACTTGCGAAGTCAGTATGGGGCGACTAGCAGGACCTCCGTCTTCTCCAGCAGCAGCTTCTGAAGTACTCTCAGTATGAGTGGAAAGAGTGGAAAAGCATAAAGTAGGCCCAGGGGCCAAGGACAGCGGAGAGTGTCAATGTGTTCGGCCTTGGGGCATGGAAACCGGGTGAAGAATCATGGCAGTTAGGTGTTGTTCGGATGCACAAACAGGTCGAGGACTAGATGACTGAATCTGTCCGACAGCTCGCAGAAGAGAGAGGGGTGGAGATGCCACTATTCGTAATCTATCTGCTGCCTGCTGAGCCAGTCCGTTTGGATATTGGTGGTCCTGGAGATGTGCTCTGCTGTCAGAGACAATGTGTGAGCCCAGGTGAGTAGTTTGGTTGACTCCTCCATGAGGGGTGCGGACCACATGCCACCTTCGTGATTCACGTGTGCCTCCATGGTCATGTTATCCGTGAGGATCAGGACATGTTGACCTGCTACAAAGGCTTGGAAGTGATGAAGGACAAGCCTGACTGCTCGAAGCTCAAGCCAGGTGATGTCATTGATTAACTCTGCTGGAGACCATCGACCCTGTGCAACATGGGACTGAAGATGGGCACCCCACCCTAGCAGGCTTGTATCCATTGTGAGAGTTAGTCGTTGTGGCTCCTGGAATAGACACCCATTGTGTATGGCCTTCGAGGTCCACCAGCAAAGAGACAGCCGTACCTCCAAGGTGAGTTGGACCCCTGACCTGGAATTGCTGTGGCGAGCTCTCTGGTACGGGAGAAGGTACCACTGCAAAGAGCAAGAGTGGAATCTCACCCAGGGTATGATAGCTATGCATGAGATCATTTTCCTGAGCAATGTTGACAGGAGAAGCAGTGGCTATCGACAGTAGTGAGAGTACCTGGTCACCAAGGAACGAATGCTGAGATGGTGTTCCTCGGATAGATACACCTAGGCTTATACATCTGCACCCAGATGTAGGATGCGAGTGGTTGGATGAAGGTGACTTTTCTCGAGATTCAGTGTGAAGCCATGCAGCTGTAATGCCTGAGTCATAGTGGTCAGATCCTGTAAGGCATGGTTGGCTGAGGGTGACAGGGTGAGGATGTTGTCCAGGTAACAGAGAAGTCTGATGGGTATCTGCTGGAGGGAAGCTGCCACAGATGCCAGCATTTTTGTAAAGATCCTGGGGGCCGATGAGAGGCCGAATGGCATGGCCCGTACTGAAAATGACGATTGGCATAGGTGAATTGGAGAAAACGGCAATGTGCCGATTGGATAGGAATGTGTAAGTAGGCCTCTTTGAGGTCTATGGATGTCATCAGATCTCCTGGTCGGATGCAATCCAAGATTGATTTGAGGGATTGCATCTTGAACTGATGGTATACAACAAACTTGTTTAACTCTTTGAGGTCTAAAATTCCCCTCCAATCCCCAGAATTCTTGGGCACCAGGAAAAAGATGGAATAAAAGCTGGTCCTGTGATGATCTGTGGGGACGAGCTCTATAGCGCAAATGTCCAAGAGGTATTGGATTTCCGCATGTATCAATCTCCTCTTCTCCGGGTTTGCCAAAATGGGGCATTGGATGAATCGGTTCGGTTTGGGGTTGGAGCGGAATTCTAATATGAGTCCCAGTTGCGCGGTTTGGAGGACCCAGGTGTCCGTTGTGGTTAATTCCCATTAGTCTCTGAAAAGGTGAAGATGGCCACCAATGGGAGCAGCATTTCGATAGTCACTTCCCTCTTCTGAAAGGTCTATTGCCTGTTCCCCGGAAAGGCTTCTTGAACGGGGGCTGTCTCCGGCCTCTCTCCCAAAAATTGAACCTGTCGGAGGGCCTATCACATCTCTGGGAGTAGGAATGGTACGGATAGGACCTGCTGGGTTTGGAGTCAATCTGAAAGGGCGGCCGTTGAGAATACAATGTATACCGACGGTCCCCCCATCTATACAAGGAAGGCATCACTTTGCACTTATCCTTAACTTTGACCAAGATGGGGTCAAGCATGTCACCAAAGAGGTTGGATCCTTTAAAAGGAGCTGATGCCAGCTGCCATTTGGATTTGATGTCTGCCCTCCAATGGTGAAGACAAAGGAGGCATTGAGAAGCTACTGCAGAAGTTAGTATTTGGGAGGCGAACTTCGCAGTGTCCAGTGATGTGTCGGCCAAATATTCTGTGTTCACCACCAACTTATTTATGTCCTGGTGAAGCCTCTTGTCCTCAGGAGGTAAGCGGTCTTATAACTGGTGGAGCCAGATCAACGAGGCGTGGCTAAAGAACGAAGCTGTTGTGGCCGCTTTAATCGCCCATGTGGCAGCCTGGTGATTTTTCCAGAGAATGAGCTCTGCCTTCCTGTCCTCGGAACATAGACAATCCACAACATTATTAGATAACACAGAAGATGAGGTCAGATGTGCCACAGGGGCATCCACAGAAGGTAGATGTAACAGATCTTGTAGGTTAGGGGCGGAACAGTAAAGCTTCTTGTCCAGACCATTCGGCGCCACCAAGGAGCCAGGAACTCGCCATGGGCATTGGACCACTTCAGAGAACAGTTGTGGGCATGGTATAAAGTCAGTTTCAGCCCTCGGAACCGAGAACAGACAATCATGTGGACGCGAAGCGTCTGAAGAATCAGGTTGGCCCTCAGAGGCTATCATGTTGGTTGAGACTTTAGCCTTGTGCAGCAAGGATTTGGAAAGGGATGGACGGAAAAGTCTGGTCATAGGAGGTCTGTCAGGAATTAGACCTTCATCCTCTGAGAATTCCATGTCACTATGGTTGTCATTGTTCCAAAGTGAGTCCTCAGTGTGGATGGAATCTTGGCAACAGGCATAATAATCCTGTTGATGGGCTAAATAGGATGGGGCCTGAACCTGAGAAGGTGGTAGTGGAGGAGAAGGGTGAGCAGTTGGAAGAGAACCCACAGCCAGGAATCTGGAGATCATTTCTGCAACTATAGACTGTACATCAAGTGGCAGATTCGACTGGAGACCATCCCCCACACGAAGGCTTGCTGTGGTGGGAGTAAATGTGCCTCTGGAGTGTGCCGGGCTGCAGGGGGAAGCACTGTTGGAACCACTGGAGCGTCCTTGGTACCAGCTGTTTGTGATGGTGCCGCAGAGGAATCCAGATCTTGATTTGCCTCCAATACTGTGTGAGAGCTATTGAGGGCTCCCGGGGCTCCACTGCCACCATATGATGACTGGATAACTGGGCCTTTTGCTGGGCTAAATCGAAATAGCCTTCCAATGCCCTATGCCTCCGTTTCTCAGTCTTTTCATTTGCTGAGGAATGAGTAGAGGCCCGCGAGGCAGATGTTGCAGGAGCTGATGCAGAGTGTGCAGCCCTTGACCTGGAACTTCTGGATTTCTTTGGAGGTAGTAAATGGCCGTTAATGGGCTGTTTGATTGTTTGAGATCCAAGGATAAGTTTGGATCAGCCATTATGACAAGTATTCCAGATCTCGCAATCTGGGAATACAATGTGAGCAAGCAATATGTAGCACAAGATTTTTTTTTAATTAGACAAAACAAAGGGGGGTTTGGCTCCCCTGCATGTAATAACAGAGCATGTCAGACCCAGAGATCACTGTGAGTCAAAAATAAGCAGACCAGACACGAGATATGACAGCCAAAAAGCAAATGTGGCAGATCAGGCACTAGAGTAAACTTTACTCTTGAGCGCTGCTTCACAATTGCCCTCAATATGCTCTAGGCACTATGCAGGATTGAGGTCAGTGCGCCCTTGGAGTGCCGCCAGCAGTACAGTTAATGATTGACTCACTCCCAGTGCTCTGCAGTTCTGCAGTCTAAATGACAAATTGGCGCAATCCGTCAAGGAGATCTTCAGCACCTTTACATGTGGCTCAACACGTGTGGCTGACAAAATGGCGCTAGGTGGGAAACCGCTCATCAGTGCTTCCATGATTGTCCCGACAGTCAACAAAATGGTGTGAAGCCGAATGCCTCCACAGCCGGCTCGATCGATGGTAAAGGACGCAAGGCGGGAAACTGTTCCTCAGTGCCAAAACACACAGCCATGAATTCGAAGAGGGTGTGGGATCAGATGGACAATCCCTAGCGCGGCTGTACTTGATCGAAGTGCACGAGCGAGGAAAACCAACGCTCCCAGTGCAGCGAAGCTAGTAATGAACAGAGTATGTCTTGCAGTTGGCAGTGACTCTGGATCCACCTGAATCAATAACCTGATGTTAACAATTGGTGATGGCGGTTGTGCTGGCAAGCCATGGAACCAGCTCACATACTGGTGGCAATTTAAAGACAGAAATGGCCCTCAGAGGAGACAGAGCTCCAAAATTATGGCTGTCATTAGATAGTCAGGTGCCTTGGTGGGGGGAGCCAGCCTGGGGCCCTAGGGCGACCCACCACCATCGTCAGCAGGAAGAACAATAATCTAAGGAACCCAATACAATATGTAAGTCCAAATAAGGCAATTTAGGAATCCAAAGCGTGGAAAAAGAATAATCTATTTGCCAGAGCAAGCCAAAAGCAGTCTCTTCAGCTTGATTGAGTGAATAAAACTGAACCTCAGCCGAGCACAAGAGGTGTGACCAGAAAATTTAAAGGAACATACACTCAGTCTCTGTCTAATAGACTAAGAATAACCCACACTTTTCCAAGCAGTGCGCTGGAGAATATATTTTTTTTTGTTTTAAGCAACACCAATTGAATATCTTTGGAGTAAGAGTCAGAACAAATTAAAGACATTAAAATGTCCTTTAAAATATGGAGTTTCCTTCAAAATATATTTCAGTATGTATTGTAAACATACAGAGCAGAAAGTTTACAAAGGATCAGTTTCACATTTGTAAGCACACACCCACAAATGTGTGTGTGTGTGTGTGTGTTCTCGGCTTCGTGCTCCTGGAAGCATGAAGCCGAGAACACCAGCCTGAAGATGATGAATGAGACTTCGTCGAAACATCGCCAAGACACTTCCAATTTTACGCAGGAGAAGACACGAATAATCAGACATATACATACATACATACATACATACATACATACATACATACATACATACATATTCATTCTGAGCTGTATTATCTATCTTTGTCCTTTCCCACACATGCTGAAATGGAAAAGTGAAACATTCATTGCTGTTTAATAATGAAGCCTCATTGTGGTCTTTTTCTTTGTTTCATTATAACAAACCCAAATGAAACTTCATTATCAAAATCAGAGAGAATTATGTTCTTCACCCCTTTGATGAAAGTATAGCTTTAAAGTGAAATAATTGTTATTGTATAAAGCAGGAGGTTAAAAATGTTATGAGAAACACTGATTTCGTACTTCACTATTTAAAACATAATTTCCCCACTAATAGTTATACCATATAACTCATTATTTCTGCACCAGGTGGTTCAGGTTTCATTCATTAATTCATGTGCTCTAGCAATGCAAATTGTAACGTATAATTGCTAGAGCAATGGCAGCCATGGCTAATAAGTCCGTGCAGTTATTCTCCCAGCATTTTCTGTGCTGAGCAAATCCTGCAAATTTTATGATATTAGAACAAAACTGCTGTGTTTTAGACTGTATTGGGCTGATCCAGATCTTTGGGGAGGCATTTTTCCAACCAGGTGGACATTGTCTCTTCAGCAGTTGCTAAGGCAAGTATGTTCCATACTAATGAAGGTATTATTCCTAGATTTCATATGCAAGTGAGGATTGTTGACTATATCAGTCAAATATCCTCATTCCACCATTAGTCATGGAAGAAGATATCAGAAAGTTTTCATCAAGTGAGATTTGTTCTTCTTTCCATACTACTGTGTATGACTTGTAAATATAATTGACTACTAGAGTATTTCCACTAACCCTATCCTCAATGGCCCCACAATGACTTTGTAAAATCCCTTGGCTTTGTTGTTTCTAAGTTTTATTTCTTAAATGTATACACCACCCATCTCACCATCAAGCAACCCATGTGAAAATTTGGAGGAGACTAGACCAATTCCTAAACTTTACAAGTCAATGTGAACTGTCTATGATGGGCAGTTCAGAGGAGTTTGGAGCGTTTACACCACATCATCATCATCTTCAATTCACCACAGGGCATTACACTGTTCTGCAGCTCCATCTGAAATATTTCATACAGTCGAGATGATAGTTCAGCTGGAAACAAGAACGTGGGTGACAATGAGCTATACCTTCCAATTTCAATCTGATATTGGGCCAAACCAGATGACGATCAAACCCTACTTCTGTCAATATCTGACTTCATTAATAGCAGGTTTAAAGTGCTTGACTATCAGAAAATAATTGATCATGGAAACAGCATTTAGTGCTCATAAATACTAAGTCAGCCAGTGAATGAATAAGCTGTTGCAAATGACCAGCAAGTTTAATAATGCAAAACTGAGCAGCTGTAGCCAATTATAGATGATGCTACCAGACTCATACTTGTCTCTGATGTCTTCTCAGTTGAGCCAAAATTTATCAATTTGTGTCTTTAGATCACCTGCCTACATGAAGAAGTCTCTTGGGGGGGGGGGGGCACTTCATTTATAATGCTGCATACTTCAGTGTAAAAATGTTGTTCCATAGTACTGTTCAAGGTTCATTTCGGATTGCTAGTGTTATATACCAATAAATTTATACCACATTCATATTTTGCATGTAATAACTGAAGGCATCTGGTGGGACATGAGTGAAGTTTACAAGGAACTGATAAATTAGAGAGTGTTCTTTGGCTTTTATGTTAATATAAAGCTCGTACAACAATCTTCCATATTTGCTGTCCTCTGACTATATTAGGACTACTAGTCCCAGTACACTAAAAGTACTAGGCTGGCAAAGCCTGCCTTAAAAATATTTTCTTCTTCTCCTCCTCCTCTTTCTCCTCCTCCTCCTCCCTCCCCTCCTTCCTTCTCCTTCTCTTTTTTTTTTTTTTTTGAAAGAGGTCTGTTGAGCAATAATGGAGGCGATGCTGGCAATGTGAAAAACATGTATAATGAAAACTACAGAAAAGTTGAATGCAATGGAATGAAATGAAAATTTAAAAATCAAAATGCAATGTCCTCTTCCACTTTCATTTTTAGATTTGGTTTAGGTTTTTGCTTTTTTTTTCCATTTGGCCAAAAGTCAATGTGTAATATCCAACTGTGGAATTTTAAGTTTGCTAGCATTATGCTAGCAAAGCACACGAACAACAATTTCAAATGTGATTCAGAGGTTGTTTATAAATATTTCACTGTTATAATAGGATCCCTTTTCAGGTTGGCAACACAAATTACTCTGATTTAATCAACAAACTATAATCAAAATCCTTACTTATTATGGCTGAATTAGTTTGATTCTATCAAGTTCTGATCACTTGAAATTCAAATATAACAACTCTGAATTTAAGATTTCAAAATTTGGTATTAAATTTGGGTAGGATTTTCTCACAAACACTACTTTAAAAAACATTTAATATTCATTTTAATATTCATTTTAAAAATTTAAAATGGAAAAAATCTACTGAGGAAATACCATTTTAGGCCTTTTTAAAAAAATAATTGCAAGCTTATTCAACATTTCATTATGTTCATACGCTGAAAATAAGAGGGAGAATAAAATGATTAGCTAATATTAGAATATTTATTCCAGCAGCAGTGATAAGTGCAGCGAGAAATGGCCTAAGAAATGCATTTTGGATGTAATTATTAAAGGGCATTGACAATTATACTCTCCAATATAGATCAAATCCAGAAAAAAAATATAGAATCAACTTGAACATATTTGTCTTATAAAAGGTAATGGGCATTTTGTAAAGGGCAGTGCAATATGAAGCTTGGCTATTGAATATTGTATTTGAAAACACTTTACATCAATAAATAAATATTAAACAGATATCAAGGTTAAATTATTGATTCAATATAATTGTTTTCTTTGGAAACAATCTCTTCCTTTTCTTTCTGAATGAGTGCAATCATTGATAATTTCAAGAAATGATGCTAATTTTGAATTTATAGGAAGACAGTTCTAAACCACTCTGCATTCCTGCAAAACTTTTAATAAAAAAAGAGCACCTCCCCCTATTCATATTAGCATGTGCATTTAATTAAGTTTAGCATAAAACATCTTTTATTCCATGTACATTTATTTTCCCTATATTTTGTCTGTCCCTTTCCTTTTGCCATCCCATCCTATGAACATAGCAGTAGTTACACTTCCTTTTTAAAAAAAATGAGTTGCTATTCTATTCTTTCTAATCCCTCAAATAATGTTTTTTTTTTCTCTTTTGATTTTTTTCTCTGGCAGTATGCAATATATTTTAAGTTTTATTCACTTCTTTAAATGTTTCAGGTAATATTCCTTCTGATGCGTCAGTGCCCAAATGTCTCTTTTCCTGCTGAGGAATATTGTTTTAAGTGTCTTTACTCTGTTGTGTTGTTAAGCTTATGAACTTAATACCATCTTAACTTCTCATATAGCCTATTTCTCTGTGTTTGTCTCCATCTCCTTTCTCTTATTGGGGTTGATATTTCATTTTCTTTCACTGTTTTCTGATCTTTGAAAGGGAAAAAAATGTTCCCACACTTTCTTCTTCAGATTTTGATGTTTCCTTTCTGTTAGTGAAAATTGCTTAAATGTTTATATTTGTATCTCATGTTAAGTCCAAAGGTCTTACTATCCCCTGAGTAGCCACAAGGTGGTTGGCTACATTACTTCTTTTCCACCCCTGGCATTCTAATATGTCAATATATTGTCTGTTCATTTCTCAATCCCACATCTCTAGTTTCATAAGGGTAGATTTTTCAATGCTCTTCAGATTTACAAAATCCTGGATTTTACAGGAATTTTTGCCAGATTTGAGAAAAGCCCTTCAAAAAAATGCAATCACAGAGCACATTTCTGGTCATAAAATAAAATCTGATTGGCCAAGAAAAATAAATGTAGCCCAGTATGGGAGGTGGGGCTTCAGAGAGAGACAGATTTTTTTAAAATGTTGGAAGTGTGAGCAAGCAAAGTCATTAAGTGCCTTCTTTCCATCCCATGTACTATGGGATGGAAGGAAGCCCAGCCTAAGACACATTAAAAGTATTTAGTTCTACATTTTATGCAAATGTGCCTTGTGGTGACAGATTTTTGTCCTCCCTATCCACATTAATGGAAAGCATTAATCGCAAACCTTTGAGCCGATTCTATTCACATGCCCAGAACTGGATTTGGAAGAGCCAGAAACAGAAGGTAGTGTATGAACAGTCCAGGTGCTCCGAGAGGTCAGAAAAGAGATAACATCATGAAAATTATCCTACATTACCAAGAGCAGGAAATGGAAGAGTCTCCATATGAAAGAAAATCAAAAGGTCAATCATTGCAGCAGACAAATTTAGAAAGGTTGCAGAAGAAGAGACCAAATGCTCCACAAGAATAGTATATGGAAGTTTGTTGAGCTAATGCAGGATGGAAAACAATAAGATACAAATAAGCCTGGAGAACAAGCTTGGTTCAGAACAGTAGTACCATAAAGTACCATAAAGCCAAACTGGTAGCTTAAAGATACACCTGGAAATACAAAAAGGACTCTAATCCTTATCTAAGCAGCATGCACAGTGATTGCAAATACGACTTTTCTTCATGGAGAAATTGATATCTTACACATAACGTCCACCCAGTTTTAAAGATCCAGAAAAGGAAGGTTTCATGTGCAAGTTTCAGAAAAAAAAAAAGTCAGTTTTGAAGCAAGCTAGAACCTAGAATGAAAATCTGAACCAGAGGCTTGATAAGCATCCATTCAGTGAAGGTAAAATTCATTCCAATTTTATTCCAAATTCAAAAACAACAGATGAAATAAATTTACACTTTTGTGAATGATTAAGTCATGTACTATCAAAATAAGGAGGCTACCTAAGATACTGTAAAGTTATTCAGGAGAGCCATACTGGTAGAAGGAAAAATGGAGAATGGAAGCTAGAAAGAAGAATGGAATTTCGTTTTTCAACCAAAGAAACAAAACAAAGAATTTTTTTGACTAAAGTCAATGATGCCAATAGAAACTGACTTCCTAAAGCAAACTGATCTGATCCATCTCTTGACACTGATGAATACAAATCTGCAGTTGTACATAGCCACATTGACAAGGCCAATCACTACTGCAAATAGGAAGTGAATGCATCAACCAAAGGGGACTGAATTGGAGAGGATAAGTAAATACCTAAGTGACACTGTAAACTTAGATCTCCAATGTCAAATTGGTAAGTCTTAGGGATGCACAGAAAATAGGGCATACTATAAGCCAATAAATGGATAATTGTTCCTATACGGAGGTAATGCAATCTATAGATAGAAGAAAAATAGTTAATAGTTGTTACATTCGCCACTGAAACAGAGCATGTGTCTATAGCATAAACATGTCAATAGACTGTATGTTTATATAAACTGTCAACAGACTGGGTGATAGATAAGCCAAAACCAATAGTCATGTTTGAGAACAATTAAGAATGTATTTAGCCCTCCCAGATTAGAAAACTGCATCTGACGCACAGCAGATTTGTGACGCATTAAAAAAGAGACATATAAAACTAAGTTGCTACCTGTAAAAAGAAATGCTGACAGATGTACTCTATAGAAATCAACATAAAATATTCTAAGAAATGCTATTAGAGTTGTAAATCAGCCTCTTAATCAGTGAGAAGGATGTTGGGAGAATGACATCAGTGGCAATAATTCTTCACATTTCAGTTTATTGATTACTGGAGAAAGAAAGGTAAGTAGAAACTACATGTTTGCTTTTTGTCTCTAAAGCTGCCTGCTCTTTGTTAGAGATTGTTAATATAAGGGTCATTCCTTTTACCTTTATCCCCAGGCATATATGCACTGAGTTCTTACCTTTTAATTCTCCTATTTGGTTCGATGCAATTAATCATTTTTAGAGGTAGTTTTGTCTACCTCTATCGTATTTCATCAACAAATTCTTATTTTTGTTATAGCTAAAAACGTGCTTCATCAACTCCAGAATCCCACTCTCAGAATGCACATGAATGCACATATTGCTTCCCTTCAACTAAAAGTGAACATCTTCATTCTCACATGCTGAAATTGTGCCTAGAAAAGCTCAAACCAGCTTCCAGAAGAGGAAACTGAAGAGCACCAATGCCGCACTTATTTCATATAATTTATAAAGGTCTTTTCCTATCTATAAAGTGCCGTGTGTGTCTGTAAAGTTGTGTATGTGATCGTGCAATTTTTATTTGTTGATGTTCTGCAATAAGAGGGAAAACACACTTATATTGTTATCGGCATGAACATACAATATTTGTTAAGGCAAATACATAGGCTCTTGAGGCGGTAACCGAATTACAGCCTGTAAATCAGCAGCTTCCAACCTCCTACAAGATATATGTAAAAAACTATAGAGCTAAACACCTCACTGGTGTTACTCCAACATGCCATCTGCTCAGAGACACAATAGGAAGAAGCTTGGATAGATTCCAAATCTTGGTGCATTATCTATTTATGAAACACCTACTTTTACTGGTTTTATTGAAAGAGCTAGAAAACTATCAGAGCACCAAAAAGTAATTGCAAAAAAACTTATAAAGCTATATCATCTTTGAAACATTTGAGTGTTGCAAAAATGTGTTTTTATCCATGAGAATATACTTTTATGTACTACAGATGGACAAATAAAGAACTATTAAGAACTCATTTATAAGGAGGAAGAAAAGTAAAAAAGACACAAGTATTCTAAATATAATAAGCTCTACAATCACCATCTCTCCACAGATTTAATTCCTTCTTTATACAGTACTTTTTACTCACCCCAATTCCAAAAGGATCTTGATGGATTACAATTGAAAAATAAGGTTTTGATCCCATCTCAATTTGCCATGTCTCAAGCTATTTCAAAAGCCTCTTCCAGTTCTGTCTCAGAAAGTTTTTGAAACAACTCTCCTGAAACAAGATTTAGTATGGAAACCGAAGTATAAACATATCTAGCCTTTTCAGGTAGTTTGAAGTATTTTGGATTTTGAGAGCACGTATGACAAAGTGGCCATCATGCTCAGCCTGGCCAGGGACAAAACACTAATTTAAATGTGACTAATTAATTTCTCAGGATGATTGCTATTACAACATTTAGAACATTTCTATACAAGTTGGCGCACACTTCCCAAAAAAGTATTAGGCATTATGGATGATCATTTCCAGTCTTTATTATTTTTAATTTCTAATAGGGGCTCTTATATATTGAAGAATACTGAAGTATTTTCAAAAATAAGAATTATGGAGGATTACTAGATCTGGGTTCAAAAACCCAGATACAGTATATTTTTATCTCTTTGTTGTCACTTAGTAGTCAACTAGATTATCTCAGCTCAAATCTGACAGACCATGATTATACATCAGGCTGAAAGATTGATTTGTAGCATGTCAAATGCAAATTTATTTAAAACTACAACAACAAATAACCTGGAAAAAATGCAGACGGTCAAGGCAACATATGATAAAGAAGTGATTTGTCGGTTTGGAACCAATAAATCTATTTTAATAGTAATTTATTAAAGTTTACAATTACAAAAGTAAAGATTAGTACAAACTAAGAAAAATATAAAAAGTTAAATTTCCAGAAAAGAAAAGAAAAATTAAATGCAAAAAGAAAAAGGGGAAAAAGTATATATTAAAGAAAAAAACAAACAAAAAAGAAATAAATAATAACCCCTTTAATCATGCCAGGCACAATGCCATCTACTCTAATACTACATCAAAAGTCCTTTTCATCCCAAAACTTATAAAAATTCTTAAAACCTCCCCATTTAATTCTAGTCAGTAAAAATTAATACATTTTAAAAGCATTTAAACCTCTGTTGTTAATAACAGAATATGGACAAGATATGTGGCCTAAATCCTGAATATTTATATATGTATATTTATTTAAACATTTTATCATAAACATCCCTCTAATTTCATCTCACTCTATCCTATTACTGTAACCATGCATCAAAATCAACCAAAAATGGCATCCCAATTTTATAGATGTTAATAATAAAAATATACATATCCAATTTTTTTTAATCATAAGCCTTCCCATCCGAAAAGATTAAATTTATCTTTGCTTTGCTTCCTGACCTGTGCATTCATAAACTCTGCTTTAATATCTCTACAGCTTTGTCTAATTTTTTAAACATCAGTCTGTCTTTATTTTAAATGTTAGATATAATGAAAAATTCAACTGCATATCTGTGAACTCTGTGACAAAAGCAGGTCCTCTCATAATCCACATTCTTCTGAATAAAATTGACACCAGTACAATAATATTTATGAATGTGGTTCTCTCCATAAAAAGGTAAATAAATATATTTGATTTTTTTTCTTGTCATAGAAATGGTATGAGCATCCCCTGATGTTTCCCCACATTTTGGCTAACTGTTATTAGAAATATCTGCACATTAAAATTTCTTTTTTAAATATTTTATTCTGTCTTTATTACTTCAAGTAATATTACTGTTTACTTTTTATAAACAACTCAAGGAGGCAAACATATCTAACACTCCTCCTATTGCACTCCTCCTAACTACACCTCTAACCTCTAACACTCCTCCTAACTACACCTCTGTAAGGTGAGTTGGGCTTAAAGAGTAACTGGCCCATAGTTACCCAGCTGGCTTTCATGCACAATTAAAACTTCTAACATGGTGCCTTAACTACTAGACCAAAGTTGCTCTCAATTTTCAGTTCTGGAAAGAATCTGTCAACTGTGTAGAAGAAGAGTTGGATTATTATACTTTTTTTACAAGAATTGGCAAATCAGAGAAAGGGCTGTTCAAAACCACATTTCCCCCATTTTTTAAAAAGCTAAAACTGAACATGAGATAAACTACATGCAGAAATCTGAATTATGCAAAATAGTCCAAAAACAAATTCAGGTGGCAAAGCATTGGATCCACTTTGAAAGAGCTTTCATTTCTTTCTCACACCTCTGTTAAAGGACAAAATCTACAGAGTTTGTGGTGGAATTATTTTAGCCTCACTCCTGAAGTAGGAGTAGGAGATCAATGGTCTAATTCTCCCTTAGGTATGGAAGTTAATTGTGCAACTTTGGGTCAGTCACTCTCTCTCTCAGCCCTATATTGGGAAGTCAAAAACATTTATGTATCATTTGACTCAGTTGGTGGATTATGGTTCATAATTTTCAATGAAGAGGCCTTCATTCTGTGGTGGATTATTTTGGACTATTACTAACAACAACAACAACATTTAAATCCTTGAAGGAAGCAAGTGTGTGTGTGTGTGTGTGTGTGTGTGTGTGTGTGTGTGTGTATTTATATGGCTAAATATGTGGTATATATTGGAAAAGCAAATGAAGTTTTGCTTTGTGTTTTTATTTTGTTTTAGAGTTTAATTTGCACTATCTTCCTGATTCTCATGAATGTTTTATGCATTCTAGGCAGATGGGGTTTAATCTCCAATCAGTTTTAATGCCTGAGTGTCAGTCCCATCTCTCAAAGGGACAGCCTTTCTTATTCTGTGAGTCCATTTTGACCCCAAATGCATTAACCCAGCCTGCCCACTTTTTTTTCTGTGCTGACATACTAGATGTACTCTGAATAAAGAAGATTGACCTTGAAAGCGTAGGGAGGAGGCAATGCAGTCGGTGGCCCAGACCAAGATCTAGACTCTGTCAGAATGATTTCTTGTTCCATTTTTGTCAAGCAGCATCATGCTTTATCACTTCCAAATTCATGTTTTATAATCCTGCAAAACCTTTTTGAATTGGCAGACTAAGAAAAAAGTATGCAAGTATGATACTCTCATACTATCTAAAAAGACAACATTTTGCAGCTACATTGTAATTTCAACTGTATAAAATGAGAACTTTATGAGCTGCAACTTTGCGTCCATTAATTAACAAGTATTCATGAGCTTATGCCTTATCTATTTACTAATTTCTCCCTAATCATACATTAAAAGTTGTAATTTTAGAGTGTATCCAGCAGCCATATACAAGGCGTGGAAGGCCACAGATACCCCTCCCTTTTACTACATGAACAGCTTCTGTCTAGTTGTTTAAGTTCTAGGAAAACCAATACAAAAATCCAGTTCCAAAATGGACCATCTCTTTAGTCTGCATAAAAGGAAAGTGTCCGTAACAATATCCAGGGATCATCAAAAGTAAATCCATGGGATCAATATAATAAACTCTAAAGCAAATGAGAACAGAAGCAAGATTCTTGACAAAGGGCCTAGCAAACTAATCATAATCTTCCTCTTTGATTCACTGACTCTATACAATAATTTAGAGCAAACTGAAAAGTGTAGAAAATTTTTTTTTCCCCTAGACAAAAGTTTCCAAAAAGTAGAATGAAATATTGTTGATCTGAATTGAATCTATGTACTTAAGAACAGGAAAGAGTTTATTGCATTAATTTTTACTCCGGAGGCGGGGGGAGGATGGGGACGCAGCAAAATGGTTTCTTTCTTTTTTTAAAAAAAAAAATATCCTACCTGGGAAAAGGCAATGATAAACCACTGAGGTCTTATTTGCATGATAAACTGCTTGGAGATTGGAAATTTTAAAGAGGAAATCACTTGGAAACCAAAGTGAAGCAAGAGAATGATTTAGCATTCTCTGCCAATTCAATAACTTCTATGCTGCTAACATAATTTTCCAACAACCATGCTTATATATGTGGACATCACTGGCGCACAGAGAAATTGAATTGTCTACATTATTGGTACACGGAAATAGAAGAACTCATATAGAAGAATAGAAGAACAAAACATACCCTTATCCCTGTCAACCTAAGCTAAAAACACAAACGATCTGCAACTTCTAGTAATGTAATTACTGCATGCTCTAGTTCTGAAAGCCCAGGAGCAAGATGAAAAAAAACAAAAACAACCCATGGGTTTAAATATAAAGAAAAATAAACTAATGAAAACAGGGGCATCAACCAGCCTTAGAATTAGTAATGAAAAGTAGTATATCATTTCTGTGTTGGGGAATTGGTCCTATGGAAGCAGAAGTTGAAATTTGAAGAAGCAGAAGAAAAAGTGTATTGATAAATGGATTATAGAAAAAATAATAATAATCTTCTCACTGTAGACACAAATTACTGGGCTCAAGCAACCACATTTTGGACATATTATGAGAAAACTAGCTTTTATTGAGAAAAATGGGGGAAAAGTTGTCAAGCACCTAGGAGTACTCATCTCAAATGATCTAAGCCCCAGAGGTCACTGTACCAGCACTGCCCAAAAGGCATTAAGAATAGTTACCTAATTTTGCGAAGTTTCTTCTCCGGTAACATTGTATTGCTAACTAGGGCATACAAAACATTTGCCAGACCAATTCTTGAATACAACTTGTCTGCCTGGAATCCACACTGTATATCAGACATTAA
Organism: Masticophis lateralis; assembly: GCA_030761175.1. Classification (NCBI taxonomy): domain Eukaryota; kingdom Metazoa; phylum Chordata; class Lepidosauria; order Squamata; family Colubridae; genus Masticophis; species Masticophis lateralis. The sequence continues at coordinate 82,174,297 of JAUDYJ010000003.1, read as the reverse complement.
TATGATTGAGCGGGTCCAGAGGTATTTCTTGAGAAGAGTACTCCACTCCTCTACTCACAACAGAATCCCTTAATGCCACCAGGCTTGAAATTTTGGCCTTGGACAATCTGGGACTGTGCCACCTGTGGTCTGAGCTAAGCATAGTACACGAAATTGTCTGCTACAATATCTTACCTGTCAACGACTTCTTCAGCTTCAACCTCAATAATACACGGGCAAACAATCAATACAAACTCAAAGTAAACCGCTCCAAACTCGCTCACAGAAAATATGACTTCAGCAACAGAATGGTTAATGCCTGGAATGCTCTACCCAACTCCATTGTTACATCCTCAAACCCTCACACCTTCAACCTTAAAACTGTCTACCATGGACCTCACTCATTCCTAAGAGGTCTGTAAAGGGAACGTGCATAAGCGCACCAGCGTGCCTACCATCCCTATCCTACTGTCCCCATTTATTTGTATTCATTTCCTTGTCCATGTCCATGTTCATATTCATACCTGCTATCTTGTACATATTTGACAAACTAATAAATAAATAAAAATAAATAAAGTGACAGCTTTGGAAGCCATATTAGGCCGGAAGCTCCAATGCTGCCACCTTCTCATGTGTGGGAAAGAGCGGGTTAGTAGACATAATAGCATTTTTCCTGTCAGTCAAGGTCAGGGCAATCCCGGATCTGAAAAAGGAGTGGTCAGGGGGCTGGATCAAGATGGAACAGATGTTGATTGGATCATGTGACTGACTAGGTGGAAAAGGGAATGGTTTTGGGAGCTTTGACTACTGAAGGAAAACCCGGGCTTTTCAGATTCAGGTTTTCCCAGATGTGCCAGTTTGCCTATTTTAGTAAAGAGGACTTTGGAAAATGCTTGCTTCCGTATCTTTACTTGGAGTGGGGTTTTTTTCTAGAACACTGACATAAAGAAGAGGATGGTCAATATCAATTACAACAGCAATGGGAATACCAGTCAAAGACCTGAAGAACCAAGCTGAAAACAATTCATCCTGGAGAAAATTTATGTAGTCATAAAGAATAAACACTGAGTCAATGCCACAATCATTGCCACAAAAGTCATATCTTTCATATCTGTGTTTGCGGCCTGATGTCAAGAATCCAGTCTGCAGTAAGACACATGTGCTATTTAAAAGAGTGATCTGAAAGCAAACAAACAAGAATGCATTTTAATGATATATCTGTATTTGTATGTAAGTGCTATAAGACAGAATTTCTTTTAATTGTAGGAAGACAAGAAAATTCCATCAGGACTGGAAGTTCATTTTTAGTGCATGTGCAAATGCACTGGAAAATCATATATTTTATCTAAATTAAGAACAATATTATTCAAAGAAAATCCATCTCCTTTATCTGTAGTTTTTAAGTGTAAACAAATTTTTAAAAATCCAAATGGAACTATTGAGAAAGGTCTATCATAAGTACTTAGCGCAAGTGCATATGTTCATGTTCAACACAATCCTGTCACCAATTTTGAGGTTCTTTCTTTGCTATCTTGATACTAGCTGATTACCTTTCATGAAAATTTACGTGCTTGCATTAAATATTAATCATGCATTAATATTAAGCACATCTCCATAAAGTTAGTAATACTGTTAATATCCACAATTGAGGACAGTAATAGTAGACATTACCAAGATTGCTGTTAATAATTAGAGACAATAAAACCCCATCCTGCCACTCTGCATTTGTTAAAGTTTAAATGCTTGTACAATCTATAATTAATGCACCTTTAATATCCTTCTATTTTTTTCCCTCCATGGTCAGTCAAAGAAAATGGATACTGTAAAATTAAAAATGTTGTTACTTAAACATTAGCTATTGTTCCCTCTCTATGTACTGTTAAGTATTCACTGTCCTCAATACCAACTTTTCATGTGGTCCTTTTATCCATATTCAGCACACCTTCTAAACTTTCTACCCTCTGGGTATGTTCAGCTACAAAATTCATTGTCTTCATCAACTAGGGTATCCAGGTTAGGGAAAACTAATTATGACTTCAGTCATTCATTATTTGCCACCTTTTCTTTTAGATGATACAAGTATTTCAGGATGTTACTGCTCTTAATGATGAGCTGGAAACAACAGAGAATGTACAGCCTATCTTCTACATAAATCTAGTAAAAGGCAGCACATTATTACTAGCCGGAAAAATAGAATTGCCCATTTGTTTCTGAACCCAATTCAAGATGCTAGTTTCTAATATAAATGTGCAAGGAAGGGCTCTTATTCCACCCGCAATAGCATTAGCTCTTAGACTTATATACTACTTCACAATGCTTTACAGCCCCCTCTAAGCAGTTTACAGAATCAGCATATTGCCCCCAACAATCTGGGTCCTCATTTTACCAACCTCAGAAGGATGAGTCAACCTTCAGCCGGTGAGATTGGAACTGCCAAACTGCTGGCAGTTGGCCATTAGAAAATTTAGCCTGCAATACTGCATTCTAACCACTGTGCCATAAGATCATAAGGTCAAATTGAGAAACATAGAGGGCTTTCACAGAGGGCAGCATTGTATCTGTCAAATCAGAAAGAGGTAGGAGAAAGCTGCTAGAAGATATAGGACAAACGTTTTAAAATAATATAATAAATAATTAGTACATTAGCATTCAATTTCCTACTGGTTTTAGAGTTGTGATGGCATAGTGTTTAGAATGCAGTATTGCAGGCTAACTCTGCATTCCACTACCAAGAGTTCGATCCTAACCAGCTCAAGGTTGACTCAGCCTTCCATCCTTCTGAGGTCAGTAAAATGAGGTCCCAAATTGTTGGGGGCAATATGTTGGTTCTGTAAACCACTCAGAGAGCAGTATGAAGTGGTATATAAGTCTAAGTAGTGTTGTTATTATTTCTGGTGTTGAAAAATTCAATTTGCTTGTTTTTCAAAACTCAATTCAGACTGAAGATTTTTACAGTTTGGAAGGAGAAGGAGGAGGAGGAGGAGGAAGTAGTAATAGTAGTAGTAGTAGTAGTAGTAGTAGTAGTAGTAGTCTGGATAATGAATGTGGCAGTGCCTGGAGACAGCAGAATAAAAGAGAAAGAACTGGAGAAGATAACAAAATACAAAGACCTACAAATAGAAATAGAACGACTACGGCAAAGGCAACCAAGGGTAGTACCAATAGTAATAGGTGACTTGATTGCAGTTCAAAAACAACTGGAGCACTACTTGAATACCATTGACATTGACAAATTTGCCATCAGTCAATTGCAGAAGGCAGCTTTACATCCTGTGACGATATCTGTAACACTGTCAAACATCCAGATTTGCCTATCCCAGGTCCTTGGTAAGGACTTGATAGGCAGACAAAAATGCCAAACCCAGTCTGAACACCTGGCTGACTGTGTTATGATTAATAATAATAATTACAACAACAACACATCAAGAAATTGCAGCTTCCTGTAATAACACCAGTGAAACTGCAAAAAACTGTGCTACTCAGAACATCATATATTTTAAGAAGGTACTTGGTTGATACCTTGGACACTAGCAGCAACCCGTATCAACCATTAGCACCAGTCAATGGTATTTGTGACACATTTTTAAATGTTCAGTTGACTTGAGTTTCATGTTTAATGAATAAAGATGATGATGATGATGATGATGATGATGATGATAATAATAATAATAATAATAATAATAATAATAGTAATAATAGTAATAATACATCTTAGATAGTTTTCCATCAGAGATATGCAACAAGTAAAACTTGCTGGAAATAAAATCAATAACTTACCAGTATCCACTACGTTGTCTTTTCAATGCTACTCTGTGGTGTGTACTAGTTATATAAGTGCAATAAGCATTATAGCTCCCCAAGTGTGTTGAATCATTACATTGCCTGAAATTTCTTTTTAAAAGAGCTTTCCTGACTTCACAGCTGGCAAGCTGACACTTTCCATCACTCTAGTGCCTGGCAACAGATGTCGTTCACTTGTGCACAGATGCCAAGTAGCCATCCAACCCTAACATTAGCCTTGTGTTCCAAACTAATTGGCCTAACATAGCTATAATTAAGATTTAAATAATTGGAAAACTAACATGATCATTTTCACAATTAATCCTCATATTGAATCATGATGTCTTTCTGGTTTAGTTTATAATATGAAAGATATGGATAAGTTTCGGTTTGGTTTTGGTTTTTCTTGCATCTAAAAGTCTCTATCATTATTTTAGATGGTAAGATGGTAAAGATTGCCTAATTTCTAAATGTTTTGCTATTTAAAGAAATGGATTAGAGTGCATTGATTTTGTAATACAAAACTACATTCTAGAATGAGTTTGTTGCAGGAAAAAAACACCCACAATTTTCTTCCTTCTTTGACTCTTCTCAATAATTTCATTAAAATGCACAAACAAGTCATTACAAACACACACACACACACATATGGATACGGGAATGAATGAGGAGAAAGGTAAGGTAATTTTATTATACTTTCCTGGAAAAGTAAAATAATTGTATTACTCTTGCCAATAAAATTACATCTTAAGTACTTAATGGTTAATAGGCAGAGCAAAAAAGACAATCAAACGAAGTTACAGAAAGAGTTAATAAAAATATATGTGCTAAACCATTCCAAACTCAACACAAATCTATTGTTAAGAGTGAAAAGTAATATTTTCCAAGTCATATATTTCACAGGTATGTTTTATATAAACTGTTAAGATATGCTTTTTGAAATCACTACATATGACTGAAACCAAAATTAGGTAATAGATGAAGTAATTGATGTTCTGATGGGTCAGCATTGTTGAAAATTGTTGAAAAGGCTACATTTGACCATAACCTTAATATGCTGGCATACTTATCAAAGCAGTTATCATGAAAATCCATTAAAAATACACTCATACTAGTATCACAAAATTACTGCAGAATGATTTATGGAAGTCCTGGATTCCTACTTTTTGGGGTGGGAATAATTAGGGGGAAAGGGGGAACCACGTGATCTCAAGCAAGCCTTAACACTTTAGTAAGGCTACATCTAGAATATTGCATCCAGTTTTGGTGGCCACACTATAAAAAAGATGTTGCGATTTTAGAAGGAGTATGGAGAAGAGCAATAAAGATGATTAGGGGCCTGGAGGCTAAAACATATAAAGAATAATTGCAAGAACTGGGCATGGCTAGTTTAATAAAGAGAAGGACCAGGGGTGACATGATAGCAGCATTCCAATATTTGAGGGGCTATCATGGAGAGGAGGGAGACAACCTATTTCCAAAGCACCTGAAGCCAGACAACAAACAATCAACCAGAAATAAAGAGAAATTTTCTGACAGTAAGAACAATCAACCAATGGAATAGCTTGTTTTCAGAAATTGTGGGTGACTGGAGACTTTCAAAAAAGAGATTGAGCCACCACTGTTCAGAAATGGTATAGGGTCTCCTGCTTCAGCAGGGAGTTGGATTAAATGCCCTACAAGGTCCCTTCCAACTCTGTTATTCTGTATTCTGTATCTTGTTCCTGATGTTACTGGCTTGCTCAAGTGGTTTATCACCAAATTGTAAAGGTGCTGGTTGGACAAATTGGTTCCTAAAATGAAGTAGACCTGAGAAGAGATATTTTTTTGTGAATTGTTTCAAGTTGGGTCTACTATTGTCAACTTTCCTATTGATTTATTCTAGTTTTAGCACTCATTCTCTTGCTAAGGATACATGTTGTCTCCCAGGTACAGGGCTAGAGAGAATTTTCCCATGTTAGTATTTGGGATTGGCAAGAGAGAAATATTACCTTTTTAACTCTGTACTAGTACAATTAGTACATGGTCTTTTTCTTATTCAGTAACATTGTTCTACAGAATAAAGAGTCTTATTATACAGTGTACAAAATGTGTACTACTCTTTAGATTTTTATAGTTCATACATTTCAGCAGATGCATGAAGTCTGATGATCATGAAAGCTTATGTGACTAAATTTGATTTACTTTGAGATGCCACAGATAGAATGTTCTGTACAATAGCAGTAGCACTTAGACTTTATATACTGGTTCATAATGCTTAATAGCACTCTCTGGGTGTTTTACAATGTCAGCATATTGCCCCCAACAATATGGGTCCTTCTTTTATTGACCTTGGAAGGATGGAAGGCTGAGTCAACCTTTAGCCCAGTCAGGATTGAACTGCAGGCTGTGGGCAGAGTTTGCCTGCAATACTGCATTTTAACCACTGCACCACATAATAATAGTTATTTCTCTGGAAATTGGTTTAAATATCCCTTTCCCTTTGCTATTCTAACCACTAGAAATATTAAGCTGCATCCATAACAAGGGTATCTGGGGATGGATATCTATGTTTCACAGAGAGATGCCTCTGTGATAAACTAAGCTAAGCTTATCATATCTGAGTTGCAAAAATCTGGATGACCACTAGATAGTAGGAAACAAGTTTTTTAAAACATCTTCTAACTTTGTGGTGTTATCTAGTAATCATCCAGACTTTTGCAGCATGCATGTAGCAGCCAGGTTTAAAAATGGCATCTTTCTTGCAATCAATACGCATCTTTCCCTCTAATTGTTGCTATTGCTTTAATAAACAGAAATAAATAAATTAGAAAGTAATACTATAAAGCAAAGTGCCTGCCGCCACAATGATTACTATTTAAGTAAATATCTTTAGGTCACATAAAAATCCTGCATTCTTCACAATGTAGATGCTGGATGGTTCCAATTCAGTACTTATTTGAGGGAGTGGGGAGTATGCTTATTAGGCAAAAAACGAACAAACAGACAAGGATAACTAAGATGGCAGAGGCTACAGAGGGAGAAAACCAGACATCATGGAATGTTCACACATTTTTCTAATATGCAAGGCTACATAGGCAAAGCTACTTTCTCTTGGGCTGATCATATTTAGATATTGTGTTAGCAGCAGCACTTTCTGTTATTATGAAAAGTGAAAGAGGTTTTTTGACAACTAAAAGATAACAAATGTTTTATAACATAAACTTTTGTGGACCAGAAGAACAGCACTATAATTAGATATTAGCTATTTATTGTCTCCAGCTAGATCTTTCATTACAAAAGACCAAGAAAAATAAGACAAATGTTAGTAGTAATTGTGGGTCATCATGGGAGGAAGTCCCATTGGACTCAATCCTTCTCAGAATCTCTGATTCTCGGTAAATAGGTTTGGTACTGGGGGATTTTAACCATCAGAACAAATTTTATTAGGGTCAGTGACCAGTGCAAAGAAAAACAGGAATATACAGGTAATATACAGGTAAAATATACAGGTAAATATCCATGTATATATAGGGAAATAAATAAGCAGGTAAATTTAAGATAGTATTAAAAATATAGATGTAAAACTTACAAGCTGACCTGATCTTGTTAGCTAAACCTATGTACTTTATTTTCTACTATACAATCTTTGGTTGGGTGTACATAAAAATAAATAAGAAAAGATGAAATGGAGGAAGTAAATAACTTTATGGCATACAGTATTAAAGTGTGATGAAATACATATTTTTGCCTTGCTAAATCTGGTGACAGTTTTTATCCATGAGGCATTTAAACTTTATGGATTAATTACAGCAAAATCTTGCAACTTGTTCTGAAAAGGCTGTATTCAGCCAAGTAGCTTTTAAACATTTAATAAATGGAGTTACCCTTTGGTGTCTGGCTGGTTCAAAGAAGCTGCAGCTTAGAAGAGTGTGTACCATCATTGGCAGTGTCTTTTTAGGCATGGATTCTTCTTATATTTGGGCTCCCATACTGAAGAGAAGAAAGCATTAATGTGTGCTCTTGAAAAGGCCTATCTACATTTTTTTAAAAATGTTGTAAACAATTAGTTAGGGTACCATTAGTATCTTCTATCAAGAAGCAAAAGAAGCATGGGACTTGGGCCAGCTTTTTCTAGTGTTAAGCATTCTCCTAGCATCCTCATATCCCAGTTGGCTTAGATGTTCAGGTCAGCAGCCACAGGTAATGAGCTTTTGTTCACAAACTAATTGCCAGTTGTCTTTATATTTACCCATTAACAAGAGAAGTAATTCACTGGGGTTTAAAGTAACTCTGACCCAAGTTATTAACATTCTGGACAAGGTCTGAGTTTTAGTACTTGCCAAACCTGCTTCCAGCCTCAGGATTACATTAGATATGCATCTGGGAACACCTATTATGGCCCTAAGTAAAGCTGACTGAATCCATTCATAGGCTGTAAAATGTGAGTGTGAACCCAAATTGTATTCCATATATCATTTACACTATTGATTTGGCCTGAAATTGCTTAATTGCTGCCAAAGCGAATTTCCCTCCTTGCTTTCTATAAAATCTTAGAATGGCTAAGGCTTTCCTCTGTGCCTACAAAGAGGCATAGGTAATTTCAGTCTTTAATTTCCTATTGCTTTGAAAAACAACTCCTAGATCCTTTACACTGATTAACTTGCTTGCTAATATGACTGTTAATTGTTCATTAGTGCTTCTGTCTGCTGTTGGAAAAACACTACTTTTTCATAATTTACGATCAAATGTTCATTTTTGCAAAAAGACGATGCAGGCTCATGCCAACTTGCCTTTGTAAAAGTATTAACACATCATCTACATATACAAGAATTGCAATTCTTTTTCTTAATCATTTTGAGTCACGAATCTCCACAGAGTACTACTATACTTTTTAAGTATTAAAGGGCAACAGAGCTATAATACAAGCTAGTTTCACCCCTCGTACTCAATATATAGAAATGTTTCCCTAGTGATTGTCCTAATTTTTAAATCAGTTTTCTATTTACCTTCACTACATACATTGCATATAAATATACATATATATCAGTAGTGTTATTCAGCAGGTTCTGACAGGTTCTGGAGAACCGGTAGCAGAAATTTTGAGTAGTTCGGAAAACTGGTGAATACCACCTCTGGCTGGCCCCAGAGTGCGGTGGGAATGGAGATTTTGCAGTATCCTTCCCCTGGAATGGGGTGGGAATGGAGATTTTGCAATATCCTTCCCCTGCCATGCCCACCAAGCCACACCACACTATGCCCACCAAGCCACACCCAGTCAACCGGTAGTAAAAAAAATAACAATACCACACACACACACACACACACACACACACACACACACACGTGTATGTATATATATATATATATATATATATATATATATATATATATATATATATATATATATATATATATTACTATACACACACACACTCACACAGATATATATATATATATATATATATATATATATATATAGAATACAGATGTCACAAAACAGCCGACTAATCTGCAAACATCAACTCCATCAACTAATCAAGATGTAACAACACAGGCAACCAACCTGCTCACAGCAACAAAGCCAGCACCCCACACCTCCCCACCAGTATTTATGGAGAGATGGCAGCTCCGATTACATGTTGCTCGCACAGGCACGAAGCCAAAGGCACCAGCCTGAAGATGACTAGTGAGACCTCATCAAAACGTCGTCAAGATACTCTAAATCTTACAAGGGAAAAGACCCGAATACGCCAAGATTTGCATACCTCTACCCGTGAAAATCTATGAATATATATATGTGTGTGTGTGTGTGTGTAGGTCTTTGGTTATTCGGGTCTTCTCCTGCGTAGAAGTAGAAGTTGTGCTCTGATTGGCTGAGGGTGTGTTCTGTTTGGGTGGGGGCTTGGTTGTGCTCGGCTTAGTCTGAGTTGCAGGGGGATTTGAGCTGGTGAGCTGCGTTGTTGTTTGGCTTCGTGTTTGTGGTCGTGAGAGATCTTCATGGTGGGTGTCGGTCTGATTCATGTATGGATTGGAGGGGTTAAAAGTGGCTAATGATGCAGCTGCGGTCTGGCTTCTGGTCCTTGGTCGTGCCTCATTATCAGTGTGGGTTTGAATCTGCTTTCTGCGTGGATGTGTGGTGGTGACATGCTGTGTGGCTCTTGTGAGTGTGGGAATGGTGTCATTTATCGTGTTAGGGACTCGTTTGTCAATAAGGGTGGGTTTCCAAATGGCTGGCAGGCGGGAGGTATTGTCTCGTTTGTTCATGCTGTGTGGGCGTTTTTCTATCTCGATGGCTTCTCTGATTATTCTGTTATTAAAGTGTTCAGTTTTGGCAATAGTTCTGGTCCTTTTAAAGTCAATTTCATGTCCTGTGGCTTTAAAGTGTTGGACCAGGGAAGAAGTTGGAAATATCTTGGCGACGTTTCGACGAAGTCTCATTCGTCATCTTCAAGCTGGTGTTCTCACCTTCATGCTTCCAGGATTGCTGATTGCTCCTGGAAGCACGAAGCCGAGAACACCAGCCTGAAGATGACGAATGAGACTTCGTCGAAACGTCACCAAGATACTTCCAATTTTACGCGGGAGAAGATCCGAATAACCAAAGACCTACCTACCTACCTACCTACCTACATACATACATACATACATACATACATACACACACTACACCTAAACCTGTACCTATACCTATATCAGAGGTAGGTTGCTCCTGGTTCGCACCGGTTCGCAAGAACCAGTAGTAAAAGAAATTAATAGTTCGGAGAACCGGTAATAAGATTGGCTGGCCACGCCCCCAAACCGGTTCCCGGCCCAGTCACCATTTGCTTACCCTGCCCACTCCCAATCTATTGCTGCTTCCTGAGTCCCAGCTGATGGCTAAGGGAAAAAAACTGTTTAAACACTTGCCGCTGGGCTTCAAAGAGCCGCCCTACAGCTGATCAGCTAATCAGTGTTAAAAGAAAACAAATGAGTAACTGGTGCCTGCAAAAATAGAAAAAAACCAGCCCCTTTCAGCTTCAGGTTAATTACCACAAGTTGATTAGATCAGCGTCCTGACTCTCAGCTGATTTGCTCAGGGCTCTGTAGCTGCAGAGAGAGCTGGAGCAGGTTTTTTTTCCCCCTAGCTATGCTTAAAAGCGAAATTGAAAGTAAAGCAGGGTCTTTGCTACAACGTGACAAAATGAGGCAGAGAGAGATTTCTTTTTCTTTTTCCTCACCAAAAAAGGTAGGTGCAAAACTGCAAACAATGAGAAATTTAGGGCAAAAGAGGAGAGTTCAAGATTTTAAAACACAAAAGAAAAAAAGGTCTATTTAACTAGGGAATTGTAATAATTGAGATACCATTAATTGTATATTGTGTTGAAAGCAGAAATGGTTAAGTTGTAGTTTGGAGGAATATATGGGGGAAATTATTTGGTTTTTTTATTATTATTGGTAAATATAATTAATTGATTGTAAGAAATTGGATTGCATGGAAATAATTGGAATATTCATGTTCATATTGATTAATATACAAAAAAGATAGTTATATAATTAATTGATTTATATTAAAATGTTGAATTTGTATTAAACAACTGTAATATTACATAATTAACCAATGTAAGGATGGATATAAAAATAGATGACAATGGGAAGGGGTGTAATATAGAATAGAAGGAAAAAATTGAATTTGATTAAGATTAGAGATGAGGATGAAGGGTAATATTGTTTTTTAAAAAAAATAGATGAGGAATAAATATGGCAAAAAGGAAATATAGAAATTGTAAATTTAATTGAAATGACTAAACACTGTTTAAATTTGTGAACCGGCCAAATACTCTGTTCAAAGACAATACATTGTATGTTTGTATGTGTGTTTCTAATTATTGCTATTTATTCATATTTGTTCTCTTTTATTCTTTAAAGTTTAACAATTCATTCTTTATCTTAATATCTTTATATTTGTTTGGGGTTGGCTTTCTTCTCTTTCATCTTTTTTATTGTACAGCAATCTGTCTCCTCAAACCTACCACCTCTCTCTTTTCTTTCCTTCTTACTTTCTCTTCCCCCTCTTCTCCTCCCTACTTCCTCTTCCTTTCTCCTTCTCCTCCTCTCTTCCTCCCTCTCTTACCCTCACTCCTATTTTAATTTCCCTTCCCTTCCTTCATCCCTCTTTATTGCTGTATCCTTTTATGCATATGGACTACTCAGAGGGCTGAAAAAGTTATTTTTGACTGGTTCTTGCACTTTTGACCAGTCCTCGAACTTACGATTGTCCTCACATTTTACGTTTTTGCCCTATCTTGTCACCACAGTGAAGAGAAGCAGTTGTGAAATGAGTGACATGGTTGTTAAGAATGCTGCATGGGCATAAATGTGAGGATGGTTGTAAGTGTGAGGACCAGTCATAAGTGCGAGGACCTGTCAGAAATGACATTTTTCAGCCCTCTGAGTAGTCCCCATACACATAGCCATGGCCACCCAGTCACATGACCAGCTAGCCACGCCCACCCAGTCACATGACCACACCCACAAAATAAGCCACGCCCACAGAACCAGTAGTAAAACATTTTAGAACCTACCCCTGACCTATACATATACATCAGAAGCAGGAGGCCATCAAGGACTTACTTAAAGTCCTACTTGCCATAGTCTGCTCCTGTAGTTCAAGCTGAATGCTGCTCAAAGATGAGTAATGCAGCATATAATTTAGCACGTGTCTGTTTGTTGCGTTTTTCAGCAAGGAATTGTAACAGCAGTCAGTGACGAATTGTTGACCCATCCATCTGGAAGCCTGTTTGTTCAGGGTTGATAGCATCTTCCTCAACAGGCCAGATATTCAAATTTATGTATGTACCTTGCATAATATACTAATTACACTTAAAAGATAGTTAAAATAAAAAGGATAATTGATGTATAGTTGGTTAGGCCATCTCTATTATTTTTTTTTAAATAGAAAGCTACAACGATGGTTAAACTATTCTCACCTGACTCATCCAGAATCCTGGTTTTATAATTAATATACGTTAACAAAGAGACTGGCATGGAAATCCAGAACTTTAAGCGAGGGTTTTAGCCATCAGCACTTCTGGGTCTGTTTTTTTGGTGACTAGGAAAAGGATAACTATTAAAATAGCTAATCAGCTGCTTTTTCCATAACTAATCACACATGATGTGTACATTTCATTGCATATTGTTGAAAGGAGCACTTAGATCTGTTTAAGTTCAGTTTCACTAAGCATGTACAAAATTTGGAATTCATTTGTGAGTCAGAACGCAAATTGGAAAAAAAACTGAACTTCAATATGTGTCTCTGTGTGAGAGACAATAAGAGAGAGATAAAGTTCAAAGAGGTATAAAATTCTATTGAATGAATACACATTTAACTACTACAGAATTTTAAAACACATATAGATAATGAACATACGGTAAATCATGCCCATAAATAATAAGTATTTTTATTGTGAGAGTCTTGCTGCTTCTCTGCTTTGTGGAAAAATAAATTCTGGTAATATAATGATAATTGTTTTTAAAATTCACCAATACATATCTTGTGTTCATTACTAATCACTCTCTTTTAGCTAAATTTCCACAGTAGTCTCTAATTCTTCTTCTTAATTTTTTTTTAAAAATTTTGAGTTATATGCCGCCCTTCTCCGGAGACTCAGGGCGGCTTACAATGCATTAAGCAATAGCCTTCATACTTTTGTATATTTATTCAAAGTCAGCTATTGTCCCCACAAACTGGGTCCTCATTTTACCTACCTTAGAAAGGATGGAAGGCTGAGTCAACCTTGAGCCTGGTGAGATTCGAACTTACAGTAATTGCAGACAGCTGATGTTAATCACAATTCTGCTGAGCCACCAGGCCCTTTTTTTCCCAAAGTGTCAAATCTATGAAGATTATCATCCCCAAACTTGCAATCTTTCTTTATGTTTTTGTCCCTCAGCATCCCAATATCTTGAAAATTACTATGGCCATCATATTCTCTGCAACCTCCAATATTCTTGTATTTCTTGTAATTTCAAATGTTCTTCCCCTCATAATGAGCAAAAAAAAAGAAGCCTGAAACCCTCCACAATAATTGATAAAATAATTGGAGAAAAGTTTTATTACATCTCTTTGAAATCCAATTAAACTAGAATCCAAAGTAGTCATTTATACCAGTTCATCTTTCTTTCAGTGATTATCTTTGGGAGCATTTGGGGACACAAGCAAGCATGGGCTTGGACTTTGACCAAGCCTTGGATTCAAAACCTGCCCATCTACGTACAAAGTTCGAAAGGCTTGCTTTGGCTAAATCAAACTCTCTCAATTTCTTTTAATCTAATCTGCTGCACTACATATTCCCTTAATAAAGTGTTCCAAATTCATTGGAAGGCCAAATATCTGTGTAGTAAATATGTGATCAGAAAATCAATCAAGCAAAATGCTATTGGTTTTCAAGTCTCACACCAGGCTTCAACAAATGTGATTTCACTTATGCCTGTCAGTGGCTTTAAAGGAAATGGTTTCTTGTATTGTTCAAAGCTATTATTAACATTCCATATTCTGTGTATCGCTGAGCATTCTTGCAGCATTAGCATTGACTGGATGATCTAAAGTGTTCTTAACAATTTACTCTTTCTGTCTGCTCAATCCAAGCATTAATGCAAATATATCATGCTATAGCATTGTCTGTCTGTCTGTCTGTCTTTTACTGCCCTTTCAGAACAAGCAATTAACTACTCAAATTTGACCAAATAACTCATTCTATGATAGTACATAAGTAACCAAATTCACACTGGTAGTCATGTTCTTATACTACTCAACTTGTAAAACTGGAAAGCATAAATACAATACGTTTCACAATGGTACAAGCTACATCTACAGCAGAAGCAACACAATATCCACCGCATCTAAGACTAGTATGGCTTTTCAAACTAAAACCCAATGGTTTCCGTATTCTGACTTGACAGGCTAAGATTTGATAGAACTCATGAACATTGCCTGGCCTGCTTTTATCAGAATAGCAACAATCTTAACCATTTTATTACAGTCATTAATGTTCCATTCTAATAATTTGAGGTTTTCAGATTTTATTAAATAAGAGAAGAAAAGCTGTAAATATAAAAAGAAAAGAACATTTTATGTTCTTGTTCAAGTCCCCCCAAATGAGAATGCTATATAAAGAAACATGAATGCCTGGGCTAGGACATTTTGGACTCATTTGCAGTATTTTTAGTGAACACTTACAACCAATGAGCTATCTGGAATTATTCTTAATCTCAAGTAAAACCAATCCTCTATCTAAGGGTAGGGAGTTAGCATTTGCCACATATTTTGAGTTACAGATCTCATTAAATATAGCTACTGTGGTTTATAGAAATGATTGAGTGTGATGTAGTTCAAATGGCCACCAGGTTGACTACTTTGTTCAAGATTTAGGCAGAAATTATTCCTGTTCCTGTCTAGAATTTACCAGATAATTTTTATGTAAAAAAAAATTACATAAATGGGATGGGGAACAATATGCTCAGACTTTACTCTGGGAATGTTACTTCACAGAACATC
This sequence comes from Masticophis lateralis, assembly GCA_030761175.1. Classification (NCBI taxonomy): domain Eukaryota; kingdom Metazoa; phylum Chordata; class Lepidosauria; order Squamata; family Colubridae; genus Masticophis; species Masticophis lateralis. Next base: position 82,159,023 of record JAUDYJ010000003.1, on the reverse strand, counting down.
TGTAGTGTGTAGCAAACAGGAGACAAAAAAGGCTGTGAGTTAGTCATACTGTTCTGGTTATATGTATTATTTTTTACTCCAATTTTAAAACATAGTTTAGAACACTTTTTTGTCAAAGTTATTTTTATTTAGTAGTATGTATTTTAACATCCAAATTATTGACTGTTGAAAAAAAAACTGAATCAGTTGGTTTTTTAAAACAAGAACTTTAAAATCTTTTCACAGATGCCTCATTTGCAAGGAAACTATTTTTATCAAATTAGCTTCCTGACAGGAGATAGACTAGGTGAACAATAAAATATTCATTTTTTTCCCATTTCTGAAAAGACATTTATCTTTATTATCCTTGAATTATATTTATCCCCAGATCATACTGGAAACATTTATCTTGGCGCTATGGTTTTTCCTGCCTTTAAAAATGTTTGCCCTGAAGGGCTCTGAATGTAGGAAAAGGCATATTTTGTGGATTTGCATTCATCTCTGTGGATCACCTATGTAGACTATTTAAAATATTACATTTTGAAATGAGACTACTATTGCTATTCGAGTGAGGGCAAGCATTTCTCCCTGTATTGATGAATACAGATCATCTTAAAGATAACATATGAATTAGAAGGAAGGACAACTTAATGATGTGGATTTTGGACAATTTTCTCCAATGTGTGTATGGAAAAGAACAGCAGTTGAAAAGATCAAAATAGCAGTGTTGATAACATAACAGATCCTTAATTCTATTGAGTTATAACAGATTTCCATTACAAATGGATTAATTCCTAAAAGCAATATCAGAGCAATCTTTAACTCAATCAGATTGGGACTGAACTCATTGTTAAGGAAGGTGATCAATCTTTCCATGAGCATGGAAAGTTGTTCTGCTTGCCTAAAGAAGACCTATAGCTATAAAACTTTTATGGAAGAGAAGTCTCTCTGGAATACATTTCTAATTATAGGCTAGTTCAAATATTCAATTCTTGGGCAAGATGACTGAAAAAGTGCTGGTCTCATGTTTCCAAACATGACTGGGTAAAACTGAATTTCTGGACCAATTTAATGAGTCATTTAGGATGTTGGTCTGATTCCCCATTCTGCATCAGAAACAAAATATAGGAGGACAGGCCTCCTAGTTCTTCTGGATCACTCAGTAGCTGTTTGATACCACCAACTGTAGTGTTTTCTGACCCATCTAATGGGATTGGGCTTTGGGAGCAATATATTTGCAACATTCATTGAGATGTTCCTCTATGAAATATCTCCATGAAACAGTTGGGAAAGATTTTCTGAAGTTTTGGAATTGGATGCTATCAGTATGCTGATAACACACAACTTTACTGCTTTTTAATTTCCAGCTCTCAGAAAGCATGGAATACTCTGAGAAGTTCCCTGATGTTCTTTAAAATATATATATTCTCCAAAAAATATTTTATTTTGAATTTTTAAAATTGTTTTTAATATTTAATAATATCATCAGAAACTATAAACTATGACCATCTACACTACCTGTCTATTCTAGATCTTGGAACAAGCTTTGAGTAAAATTAAAATGATAGGATTTGGTGCAGTGCGCACCAAACACATACTTTGCATGGAAAAAGGATGCTTAACAAGGTAAATAGAACAGTGAAGGGGGGAACAGCTGTGCCGCGCTATTAAGATTCACTAGGAAACAGGATTTCCTGCTTTCTAGCAAATAAAAATTGCATGGCACAGCTGATCATCGGAAATACAGGTTCTGACCAATGGTAGCTCTTTTTTTACTATCAGTTCGCCCAAACTGTTGTGAACTGGTAGGATTTCACCACTGATTCAATTCCTATCTATTCTTAAAAAGAGTTCTAATTCAAACTCATTCCATATCTTCCTTCTCAGTTTGGAGAACTAAAGTAGAAGAAATAATGGAATATTAACTTCTAATTCATATACACACTTCATAATAATCATGTAGTCTCGTCAAAATGAAACAGATGAATAAAGGAAGCACTATTCATGTTACCCCTGAGCAATGTTTTATCTCAAAGCAGGAAGGAAAAGTATGAAGATGTAGTTTTTTTTTTTAAAAAAATTGTTTAACATGTTATCACAATGCAAGCAAATATAGATGCATAGAGACTGACTAGCGCAAGAATTTCTGGCTTGATTAGCCAACAGTAGACATAGGGTGTTCCACAGTGATGGGTCCTAAATTTTTTACTACCTGTTCTGTGGTCGTGGCTTATTTTGTGGGCATGGCTTGATGGTCATATGACAATTCTTTAGGATTTAGCAGAGGTATTGGTCTACTAGACTTTTAACTGCTTGCAGAGCTGTACCGGTCCACCCATTTATTTTTGCAGGCACCGGTCTACTCATGTATTTTTGCATGCACTGGTCTACCCATTTATTTTTGCAGGCACTGGTCTATTCATTTGTTTTCGGAGGCACTGTTCTACCACCACACTGCCTTTTAACACTGATCAGCTGTAGGGCGGTCCTTTGAAGCCCTGTGGCAAGAGTTTAAACAGTTTTTCCTTATAGCCCATCAGCTGGGACTCAAGAGGAAGCAATAGATCGGGGGTGGGGCCAAATAAAAGGTAAGAATAACACGGGGGGGTGGGGGGGTGGGCGGGCAGAACCGGTTCAGTGATGACGTATCACCACTGCTACTGGCTCGGTGGAACCGGGCCAAACCGGGAAGAACCCACAACTGGTGTTCCATTATTGTCTGCCATGGTTGGATAACAACCAAACCTTACACTGAATGTACAATTCTGTAAGGTGGAATGACCCAAGGAAAAGGGAAGCAATTGATCCAGTCTTCCTCTTTGTTAAACATGATAGACAGTCATTTACAGAAGCAATAGTTACTGTGAATACCATCTAAATCAAGGGTGAAATCCAGCAGGTTCTGACAGATTCTGGAGAACTGGTAGTGGAAATTATGAGCAGTTCAGAAAATGGCAGAGGAAATTTTGAGTACTTCAGAGAACGGGCAAATACCACCTCTGGCTAGCCCCAGAGTGGGGTGGGAATGGAGATTTTGCAATATCCTTCCCCCAGGAGTGGGGTGGGAATGGAGATTTTGCAGGATCTTTTCCCTGCCACACCCACCAAGCCACATCCATCAAACCATGCTCACAGAACTGGTAGTAAAAAAAATTGGATTTCACCACTGATCTAAGCATACAAAGATGCACATATAGAACAGCACATGTGCAACTGCTATTTTAAACATATTTTTTTCTTAATGTTTATGAATAATTTTTAATTTAAACCAAATTCTCTATTTTTAACTACATATCCTTCCTCAAGAGCCTTGGTGGAACAGTGGACTAAAGTGCTGTTAAGTAGCACTTAGCTGCCAGTTGCCTGCAATTACTGAGCCTTCCATCTTTCTGAAGTAGGTAAAATGAGGACCCGGATTGGAGGGCAATAAGCTGACTTTGTATAAAAAAGAACACCGCTTGGGGGGGGGGGCAAAAGCCCTACTAAGCAGGTATATACAAAAGTATGATGGCTATTGCTTAATGCATTGTAAGCCGCCCTGAGTCTCTGGAGAAGGGCGGCATATAAATTGAACCAATAAATAAATAAATAAATAAATAAAGTAATTAGTATCTTATTTTTATTTACTTACTTCTTTAGCCAGTGCATCAGACTGAAGAAATAATTTGTTTGTTTTGAAGCATTCTCTTTTAATGTTCTTGTATCAACACCCCTGATTATATAAGGGATTACGAGGCTTCATCCATTTCTAAACAAACCTTTACCCTGCTGTTGTAAAAGAAACCTTGAGGGTGATAATTGTTAACAAAATACATCTCAGGCAGACACATGGAACCAATGCTGAGTAATGGTGAAGTTGCAATTCAACAATATCTGCAGGACCATGCTTCTTAATACAGAAGCATAAGCATGGGCACTGCCCTTACTGAACACTCTAAAAGCAAAGGAATCTGCATATCTTGTTGGCAGCTTATCCTTTAAAAAATTATTTGCTACTCATCCTTTGAAGAGAAGATTCCAGAAACTGAACCTATTGAGAATCTGGATAGTCTTTCCCTTTTCTTCCCTCCTTGCCAGCCCTCAAGTCACTCCAGAAATCCATGAACCACTTCCTATTCTGAACATTTGTACCAACACCCCTGTGAACATGTGAAGCCGCTGGGCGAGATCATCCATGATTTTGGGGTGAAGTACCATCAGTACGCTGATGACACTCAGCTGTACATCTCCACCCCAGACCACCCCAATGATGCCCTTGAAGTGATGTCCTGGTGCCTGGAGGCCGTACAGATTTGGATGGGGAGAAACAGACTCAGGCTCAACCCATCCAAGACCGAGTGGCTGTGGTTTCCGATGTCCCAATATAGTCAGCTGGCGCCATCTCTGACTATTGAGGGCAAGTCATTGGCCCCCACGGATGGGGTTCGCAACTTGGACGTCCTCCTGGATTCATGGCTGTCTTTAGAAGGGCATATGACGGCCGTGGCCGGGAGGGCATTTTATCAGGTTCACCTGATTTGCCAGTTGCGTCCCTTTCTGGATCGGGACTTGTTACGCACGGTCACTCATGCCCTTGTCACCTCACGCCTGGACTACTGTAATGCTCTCTACATGGGGTCCTTGAGGAACACCCGGAGGCTCCAACTGGTCCAGAATGCGGCCGCGCAGGTGGTGACGGGAGTGATGTGGCGCTCCCATGTGACCCCCCCCCTCCTGCGCAAGCTGCACTGGCTCCCGGTGGTCTTCCGGGTGCACTTCAAGGTTTGGTTACCACCTTTAGAGCGCTCCATGGCTTAGGACCAGGGTACTTACTAGACTGCCTTCTGCCACCGATAGCCTCTCACCGACCAGTCTGCTCCCATAGAGAGGGGCTCCTCAGGGTGCCATCGGCCAAACAGTATCAACTGGCGGCCCCCAGGGGGAGAGCCTTCTCTGTGGGGGCACCTGCCATCTGGAATGAGCTCCCCCCAGAGATACGGAGGATTCAGGATTTACGCACTTTCTGCCGTGCCCTAAAAACGCTTCTCTTCCAACAGGCGGGGCTGGCCTAACTTTCCCTTTTAAATTAGTTTTAAATTGGGTTTTTAAATGCTTATATAAATTGGTAGTTTTAAATTTTCGAGCCTAAATTTAATCTTTTTAAATAATTTTTAACTTTTGTATGTAAATTGTATTCTATTTTTGGCTGTTCACCGCCCTGAGCCCCTCTGGGAGTAGGACGGTATACAAATTTAAACAAATAAAAATAAATAAACAAATAAAATAAATTTACCAAACCACTCCTTGAATGGCTTGGAAAGTATGGGAAGAAATACAGAAAAAAATAATAGTCTGTCCTTGGAATTCTGAGTTTTGCACAGCCTCAATCAAGTGGTACAGATCTGGAATGGGGAAATATGGCTGGCTCAGGAATTCTGGGAGTTGAAGTCCACAAGTCATAAAAGGACCATAGCTCTACACTTCTGGTATAGATCAACAGAACAAATAATTAACTCCAGGTAAATTCTATATGCCTTCTATAGAAAACTCAATTTTTTATGCAATCTGTCCACATAAATACACAGAGGTTAATCACTATCTGATAGATCTAAAGAATATCTAAATATCTAATTAGGTCACTAGAAATTTCCAAGCATGGTTATTGAAGACTAATGACAGAATGATCTATTATATGAAATGAAAGCACCAGAAACATAGTTCATGCCCACAGTTTAGAAAGGAGAGAAACATGCATGACTTCACATGGTGGCTTCAACCTCCCCAAAATGTAACATATGGCTTTTGCTACAAAAAGGTTGTTTACTTTGGTTTTTGAGAAGTATTGAAAATATATTCAAACAAGTTTAACAAGGGTTAGGGTGATGCATCTCTTAATAAATATGGAACAACTAATATGGTTAAGCATGGTTAAAAATTACAAAGGAGGGTTTCATGTATTGCAATCAGTATATTAAATTTAAATACCAAATGTGTAGGAATGTTGGATCAGAAAAAAAAAGATGTTGGAATTTAAATTGCTGGAAGAAATATTAACAACCTCAGATATACAGTAATGGCTTTGGTGGTTGGAAATAAGGAAGAATTAAAGAATCTCTTGCTGAAGGTAAAAAAAACATGAAAAACCTAATCTATATTATCTGATAATAACAACCCAATGCAACTGGATAAAGAAGTAGTGAAGCTAGTAATAGATTTCCAGGAATGATGGCTCCAAAAATTGACAGGAATAATGGTGTAGTCATGAAACAAAGAGGTAGTGTTTCCTGAAAGAAAGTTTGATAAATCGAGCAAAAACATTAAAATGTAGGAACAACACACTGCTGTAACACATATATTTATTTATTTATTTTATTTTATTAATTAAATTTCTATACCGCCCTTCTCCTTCCGGACTCAGGGCGGTGAACAGCCAATTTAAAACCAATACAATACAATAAGTTAAAACGTACTAAAATCAATATAAATTTAGGCTGAAAATATAAACCGAATAAAAACTCTAAGACTCTAAAAATTTAAAAGCATTTAAAAATATTTATACATATAAAAATATTAACACATATATCTATGTGTTAGACATATTGTCATAGTCTTATGACAATATGAAAGAGCTATCAGAGATTAAATGAAGGGCAGTTAATGACTCTGAAAAGTCAGATGCTAAAAGAAATTGTTGAAAGTATCTTGGACAACAAGAGAAAACAAACTGTTTAATACTAAATGAAGTAAAACACACCTCTCGCTAATAGTGCTAATAGTGAAGTTAAAGCTTAAATATTGGATTTTGGATAACACTCTAGTACTTGGATAAATAAAAGATAATAAAAAAGTGACTGGCAGAAGTAAAGATGGGTGGATCCTGTCAGTAATTCCACAAGCATCAAGTTACAAACAGTTACTGACAGATTTAGTGAATCACTATCCATCAGAGCACAAAGAATCAGAAGCAACTGAATGACTCAACAATGATGAGGAAAAAAGCTCAATCATATTCTCTAGTGAAAAGAAATATGCCAGGAGGAAATATATAATCTCATACCATGTTTCAGAACACATGAAGGAAAAGAACGGCTTAGATCTTTTTGATCTAGCGATCAGAAAAAAGTAAAGATGCAGACAATAATTCAACATATAATGCCGCTTAATGCTGAGCTATAGTAAATTAGCCCCTTATTGGCTTTTCTGCCTAAGAGCATCATTTTCTATGATATTAAAAGCAGAAAAGATTCCTTCTTCTATCACATGAAATTCATTAACTAGGTACCCTGACATTATATCTGATAACTTTTCCATGTACCACATGACTGCTGTTGTTTAAGTTGACTCCCATTTATTCTTGGAACAAACTTTGAAAAATATGTTATACATCATTTGTACAGGTTTGCACATAGGAAAGCCAAAAGTATAATAGGATATTCCACATACCCCCTTACTCCTAGTTTTACTATTCCATTCACCCATATAAGCAATGGGCAAAAGGGAATGCCTAAGGATTTCCCACCCAATTGTTAGAGCCTTTCCTGATAGTTGCTGAAAATTGTTTAGCTGTAGTCTGGTAACAGAAATGGAAGGGAAGGGTCAGCTCTTCAAAGTAGGCCAAGTCGGGAAATAAATTCTACAAAGACTGCTGAAATTCTACTTTATTGTTGCAGAATATAATAATAGAATCTTCAAAACCTGGCAAATATCCCTCCTCCCCCTCATGCCAAAGGGAATCAGTACAGGGCATTCTTGGATTTCTTTCACACTCCATTGTCCCTTCCAGGGTTAACCTGGTTTTTACAGAATATCTGTTGAATACTTTCCTTGGGGCAATTCCTTACTCCTCAGTAAGGGAATGAAGTGGAAGGGAAGAAGAAGGGTTTGGATTTAATAGAAAGGTGAATGAGTAATATAAAAACCTTAAATTGATATTTCTATGTAGAAAAACTAAACAAAGACAAAATCAATAAAATGTTCAAAAAGAGAAGATATTAAGAAATATCATTTGTGTTCTGAAGTTCAGAAGAATGTAACATAAAAAGAAAGTTTAAAGAAGTTAGAAGTTTAAAGAAGGAAAGATAATAATGAAATGGTGTATGGAAGTGAAGATGATATGTAAGAATAGAAAAGTCTGAAAAGGTATGGATAATTGTGTTGGTATAAACTAGTTTTCTTTTTTATATATATATATCATACCTTTAATTACTTTGGACTACTATTTGTTAATCCCGTTTCTGCATAACATTGCATGTTTCTAGTACCATTTGAGTATATGTGTAATAGCATGTAAAATGTATGTATGTAATTATATTTTTACATTTAACTACACTTGTTTCACAGAATACAGGCTTATAAAAAGAATTGCCTATTTGGATGATACACATTGACCTGCAGAAAATGTTAATGTCCACAAATTACTTCAAGAGAAATTAGAAATCAGGGGAAGTTTGTATCTTCTCTAAATTAGGTCATAATTTGCAAACAGATGTGTTCTGTAAAGGTGATCTTCAAAACAAGCAAACAGAACAAGTCAAACAAGACACTCAGGTGAGTAACTTTCTGATTTAAATTTACATGTTGATTGGTTAGAAATAGGTCAAAGATGCCATCCAGTTTTAGAAAGATAAGGGAGTTGATTAAAATAGGTGACTTTACATAGCATTTGTTCTTTTTAAAAGGAGCTGGAGGAGATGCATTGTCAGAAGATAATGCCTACAGATATTTCAGGACACTTGAAATGATGAGTTAAATAACAAGCATGGGGGATGGGGAGTCTTTCATCCAAAGAGATTATACCTTTCAAATATAATCTCCTTGCATAATTCTCTTTACTTTGATTATTTCAAATTGACCTATTAAAACTACATACAGTATATGGCCGTCCCAAGTTATATCTGTTTTTCAGATAGTTTAGCTTACTTCTTAATGGACTGATACATCACAAACATATACGACATGCTTGAGTTTTCTGCATTAAAAAGGAGACCTTTTGGCCAACACGATTGTGACATACCAAATAATTTGCTGTGCCAGTGACGAAAATCAAATGCTTATTCTTTGTTGTGTAGGGGGAAAAAACATCTTTAGGTTTTACAATCAGAAGTGATTAGATAGTGCTGGTAGGTATCATCATTAAGCCAAAGGGGAAGTGGACATTTCAGTTCTAAGAAATGTCTCTAGGATAGGCTAGTGGGAGAGACTGGATCATCTATCATTTAGCCAGTGGATGAGGTGGGAAATGACACAAGAAAAAATATGCAGGCACTTGAACCATGAATTTCCTAACCACATCTACTTTGGCCTCAGTCTTATAACTTCAGGAAAGTTACAGGATAAAACACCTCTGATATCAGCAATGAAAGACTTGTTGTTTATTGCTATTAATAACCTCTACAGTATATCTCACTGGCCCCTGATCATCTGCAGAAGAAATTCTGTTCTCTGGATTATGTCTATCCATAAAAAGACTACAAGTTCTCCTTGGCGCAATGCAAGGACATATACAGTACATACAAGTATACATAAAGGTAAAAGTACCCCTTGCACATATGTGCTAGTTGTTCCTGACTCTAGGAGGCTGTGCTCATCTCTGTTTCAAAGCCAAAGAGCTAGCACTGTATGAAGACTTCTCCGTGGTCATGTGGCCAGCATGACTAAATGCCAAAGGTGCATGGAACATTGTTTCCTTTTCACCAAAGGTGGTCCCTATTTTTCTAATTGCATTTTTTACGTGCTTTCGAACTGCTAGGTTGGCAGAAGCCGAGACAAGTAATGGGACCTCACTCCATTACACAGTGCTGGGGTTTCGAACCACTGAATTGCCGATCTTTCAAGTGACAAGCTCAGCATCTTAGCCACTGAGCCACCATGTTCCTGAAACAAGTATACATTCACAGACACAAAAAAATTCTCCCCCAGCCTAGATCATTAATCTATAGGTCTCAACAGTGCTTTTCAAAAAGCAACTGGATTTTTGTTTTTTTCCTTGAAGATGTTATACTTCTTATCCAAGAACTTCTTCAGTTCTTCACTGAAGCTTCATTTCAGAACTGAAGAAGCTTCTTGGATGAGAAATGAAATGTCTTCAAGGAAAAAACAGAGAAAGTCCAGTTGCCTTTTGAAAAAGCAGCTTTGGGACAAACATGACCTGGATGACTAAGAATTTTCATAATCTCCTATATCTTCCTACACTACAAACATAATACCACCTTACACACAAACACTTACCAAAATAACATACATTCAAATATACTGTTTATATTTTCATGTAAGCTCTAACTTGTAGCAGCACTACTAGTAGTCATAGTATAAAATACTGTCACACATGTGGGAGCAAGGAAATATCTGTAGTAATTATATATGACTAGACTAATCAAGGAAGGAATAATAGTTACTCACATTAATGGTGAGCCAGATGGTTAAAATTAAGTGACTGCCAATATTCTTTAAAGGCTGAATTTTTGTTGAAGATCACAGTTTTGTAAAAAAAAAAATGTACAAATAACTAAATAATAGGGAAGTTTAACAGAAATAAGATGCTTTGCTTGCTTTTGTGGAATGCACTGCCCATTCATCTATACACTGGATTTTCAATGGCTTTGTGAGGAATGTTTTCTGTGGATGCAATTTTGTAAGTCTTATATTTTATTTCTTCCATATCAAATTATCTTTTATAATTTCACTGATTCACCAACCACTTGTATTGCATCAAAATTTATGTACTCCCCAAAAAGGTTGTGCTGTTGGACATAATGAGCCAGAACACACATGCAAGATGGATTGTTTATATACATTTAAGACAAAATGCATGGCTTTCTACATTCTCCTTTGCTTTGCAATGAAATCTGTGGTATAGATTAAATGAAATAAATTTCTTCCTTTATTTGCTTCATTTAACTTAATAAAAATAAGAGTGACCCATGGAACGAGATAAAACTCTAATGGGACAATATAGTTTATATGGAAATAGACTGCTGAAAGATCAGGAAAATGGTATCACTTGCAGTGAGTTTTGCACATTACACAAACCTGTTTTAAGGTTTCAAGTGAGTTAAAAGTAAGAATATACAATTAACCAATAATAAGTAATCTACCTTAAGTAATCGTATCAAAGGCCACACAATACTAGATACTAATATATTTGGCTGGCACGAGGAAGATATATATACCCTGTTTCCCTGAAAATAAGACCCAACCAGAAAATGAGTCCTAGCATGACTTTTCAGGATGCTCGTAATATAAACCCTATCTCCCAAAATAAGCTCCAGTTAAGATGCAGCCAGATGGGTGCATTTAGTACTGTATTTTTCCCATAATAAGACCTAACCAGAAAATAAGCCCTAACACATCTTTTGGAGAAAAAAATAATATAAGACCCGGTCTTATTTTTGAGGAAACACACTATATATATTCAGTCTGCATGCACTCTGTCAGGGACCCAGCTGATCAGGCTACCAATGGGTGAATTCTATGTATGAAGAATGTCCTTCTTCTGCAAACTAAGGTCATTTGAGCACTATTGCCTCTGGGAGTGGTTTATCAAAAATGGTCAAATGATGAATTTCCTGACTTTGTAAAATCTGAATAGGAATAGATTCTTTTAGAGATTTCACATTAAAAGCTCACATCATAATAGATGATTAGATGCTGCAATGTGGCATTCTAATTTGAGATCTCTAAAAGAACCCAAAGCAGAAAATAAGCGATACTCTCTGACAATTAGACTGTAGTGGAACTCTAGGGAAATCAGGACCCTATTCTGTGGCTTTCTCAGCATAACAATTAATCCAGGCCTGTTTCCATCATTAATAACTTACAGTTGATTCACTTTATATAAGACAATTAATTGGCTTAAATATCTTTCTTCTCTTCATCTCTCTTTCTCTTCACTCTCTTAGATTGACAACTTGAAACTCTCCTGCAACATTTTACCTTCAAAATCCTGGAAAGACTTAAGGGTATGACTTCTAATTTTATTTCATGCTTCTCAGTGTTAATAGCCTAGATCTTTGTTTGAGGGTTTTTCATGAAAATATATGGTTTCTAAAAATCAAGAACATAATGGGGCTTCTTTAATGGTTTCTGATGCTGCTAAAAGAAGCAAGATTTTTAACTTTCTATTATTTAGGTCCATTTAGCCATATTTCAATTTGTTATCATCAATATCTCTGCAAAGCAATCTTAAAAAGGCAATACCACCTGTCAAGGCTACAGCATTACCCTAATTACAATCTTGCTTCTGCAAACCATCATCTATTGAAGAACATCACAGAACAATATATAGCCAAACATAGGCAGGATTTGTGAGAATGAAAGAAAAAGTTGCCATGAGGCAAAAGCACTAACTCCAGTCTAATACAAAGAAACAAGCATCAAGCTACAGAGCGGATATCTTAGGATGCTTAGGAAATATTGATTTATAAGCTATATTGCTATGATTATATTCCACATATTCTAGCAATTTATTTACAAAAGATCAGAATTCTTCAGGAATCCAAATTTGAAATTTGTTGACTACCATATACAATAGCGGTTCAATGAACACCGCACTGTACTACCATCTTCATATATAATTATCAGATTAGGGATATAATGCATTCACCTTGGGAGTACAAAGAGTGATGTGGTAGATTTTATACCATACTTGCTTCACCACAAATTTATTAAATAAAAAAGGATTGGGCATATTAACACAATATGCTAAGTATTAAACCATAGTTTAAAAACCAAAATGGGTTGACCATGGAGATGCAAAATAAATTACACTGTACAAATCCATCCTGTACAAATTTCTCTTCAAAAGGAACATCTAGAACTTTCTGTGTCACATCCTTCCTTATATAGACAGCAGAGGGATATACACCTGTCAGCCCTTCAGCCATGCATTCGACAGTATATGCCTAGTTAGATGAGGCAAAGAATTATTTATGCTCGGGATATTGGCTCAAGACCTAACAACATCAGTAGCTAATTATAAACATGCATAGGAATCCATTAGGCCCCAGTAAGCAAGAAAGAAGATTTCTTCTCATTTCTTACATCACAACTGCAAGAGAAAAAAATATCACCTGTTGTCAACCTATCATTATTCTCCAATAGAAGCTCTCACCAGCACCAATGGGAATTATTTTTGGACCAGTAACACTGGAAGAAAGGGTCAGTTATTTGTTTGTTTGTTCTACTCACAGCAGGGCATAATGTGAGAGAAACTTTTCCCCTGGATGTTGAGGTTTAATGATATTCCAATCTGTGCACTTAATTGTGTGTGTATGGGGGGGGGGGGGGAGATGCACCTGTTTCTGGTGGGAGAAAGAGAAAATATAGGATTCCAAATAACATACTTAATGTGTGTGTAGTTTGGCCTTTGTTTCCATGCCTATAAAAACAGACTTTTCTTTTTTTTTGGTAGCTTAATTTTGAAACCTCAAGTGTGACGCTTTTTATCCACTTAATTCTGCTATTCCATTCTGCTATTCCTACTATTGTGAAAAATGAAGGAGATATTAATGAGGAATAATTGGCATGTAAATAATTGGCATGTAAATAATACAAATATGTAAATGACACAACTCTTGTACCTCTATTTGGGCTAATATTTTCTCAAAAAGACAATAAAGGTTCCCCCTCCTTTGTTTCTTCAAGGTTTGGTGGAGAAGGGGGATTAATTATGAACTGAATGCTTTGATCAGACATATAGACTGTGTAGAAAAAGTTTTGATTATTTATAAAATTTGATTCAGCATAGGCACATAAATCAGAAAGCTTCCTTGATGAAATATTTTATGAAGTATGATACTCTGGAGCTAAGAAAGAAAGGTAGAGCTTCTGATTATAATTTTTATGAGCAAAACATAAAAATAATGACATTTTTGGATGATCAAAGTTATCAGTATCTCACTGATTATCATCTTATCTTGTCTTATCATCTTAGTATTAGTTTACTTTCCTTGAGGAAATTTATGACTTTATGGATAATCCCTTTTTTTGCATTTTCAGAACAGTTTTTAGCCATTGCCATCCATTGAGCCTCATGACTGGGCTGAAGTTAGAGAAAGAGTTTATATATATATAAACTCTTTGTTTTCTGAGGTTTCCGCGGGTGTTTGTATGTAGGTCTTTGGTTATTCGGGTATACGCGGGAGAAGACCCGAATAACATATAGCTAGATATTTTACCTTTAGGATAGTTGTGAATGGATTACTGAGTTGATTTTAAAGAACCTCTGAAAGCTATAATAGGCACTTTAATGAATCATACGATTTGAGTACTAATATCAGGAGACATATTACACAGGAACAAAGAGCCCTTATTTTAGACTGAAGTCTTCATTAGTCTTTACATCACTAAATATAGCATTGTACTTCCTGTATTGACCATTTAGAGATATTGCTTCTAGGGAACCTACAATATACAGTATATATGCATAATAGCAATATTGAAAATAATATCTACCCAGCATGACTTTGCTTTTTGATGTTATGGCAGAAGATTGTACTGTGTTGTGTTGTGTTGTGTTGTGTTGTGTTGTGTTGTGTTGTGTTGTATTGGCAGAAGATGTTATGCAGCAACCTTGAATGATTGTAATTTACAATACTTTTCTTCAGCTATGAATAAACCAAATTCTTTTGTTAACCCAATATTGTCAAAGCTTTAGCTACTGACCCTCTAATCATGAGAATAATATGAATCAATATAGCTTTTTAAGGACTATTGAAACAATAGGAAATGCTTCAAATAGTGAAATATACTAAGCATAAGTTAATAACAATAATAAAATGCTATAGATTCATTGCTAATTTCATGTGTATTACTTATTATTTGCACTTTTTATCAGTATGTATGTAAGTTTAGATCAAGTTGTTTCTTATTATTAGAAATGTTACAATATTTTGAATTTACTCAATTGATACTACATATAGGAAAATAAAATGTATGCTGGAATCCATGCTATTTGAGATTTCCCAATGTTGCTTTCAAATCTATAAAAGAAAAAACATATGGTGGAAAATACAGTGTAAGTACACTGTTCACACATATATACACACGCATACACATAAACATACTGTATATATACATTGTGTGTATGTGTGTGTGTGTGTGTGTATGTATATGTATGTACATACATACATACATATATATATATATATATATATATATATATATATATATATATATATATATATATATATATATATATACACACACACACACACACACACACATATACATACACATATACTGTATGATAAGAGCCATGAAGTAAAAAAGTCACTGTATCATGGAAATGTAAAAATGTATATACTAGTGAAAGTACACTTAAAACAAAGAGAAAAAAGTTATCCTCCTCCCCAAATCAATACAATACCGATCAAGTATTGAGAGTAATATTATGCAGTGGGCAGAAATGATACAAATGAATCTAATGATACACAAGTCAAGATCCAACCCATGTAACACAATTTTCCTCCAGTAAATTCCAATACAAATAGATGTGCTAGAAGAGAAATGGTTACTCAAGTAAAGGATTTATGTCTTGCATACACAAGGCTCAAGGTCAAAGCCTTGGAAAGTCCAGTTTAAAAGAAGAGGTAGTAGATGATGGGAAAGACTTCAGTTCAAAACTGCTGCTAATCCAAGTTGACATACCTGGGCTACATTATTTTCTTACTTGGTACAGATTTAATTCTTATGAAATGTATAAGAATGTTTCTATACTTTAGAAGATTAGAATGATGCGAATTGGCAGGGTATCCAAATTTATCAAGGTAGTATAACACTTTTATTCCAGGATGAGAGGGAGAGGGAGAGGGAGAGGGAGAGGGAGAGGAGAGAGAGAGAGAGAGAGAGAGAGAGAGAGAGAGAGAGAGAGAGAGAGAGAGATGGTGATAACGATGATCCTAAGCCACAAATTTAAGCGATATAAAGAATTCAGGCACCTACTTCCATCTTTCTTTTTAAGGCAATCTCTAAAGAAAGAGATACTTACCTAATTCAAGTTCTATGTACTACATGTGTAGAGGTTGTAAGCACTGTGAATTGTGCAAGATATAAATATTTGGTATAGCATACAAATTAAGTAAGTTTTGAATTGTGACATCTCTAATTCAAATCCCAAATCAGCTACAAAATCAGACGCTTTGCTTTCTTTTTTCTTTTCTTTTCCAAAAAAAAAAAAATGTAATTGATTTTGCTTTATCTACCATACCCTTTTCTCCCTACAGCACAAATATGATAATATACTGGCATTCTCTTCAGGACACTTATAAAGAAACACCATAAGTGATAAAATATGTGCCACATACAAATGCTGTGAACTGTTGTCCCAGTTAATACTTTTTAATTAATCTTGCAAAAGCATCCATAACAATACAGTGCAGTATTACATTATGATTCTGATTTCTTTTATTACATTTCAAACCAATCTTCGAACACACTTTGTGAAAGTTTTCACGTTAAAGAAACCAAAAGTGAAGACAGAGAAGAGAAGACACTACATGTGTACTACCTTCTTTTTTCATAAACTTCTTAAGTAGTCTTCACTTTTCCAGCTTATGTTTTTGGTAACTTGTAGAGTGATTTAGATTGAATCCATTTGGGAATCTGATACTTTTGCCATATTTAGGCTAGTTAACCAAGAGTAGTTTTAGATGGCAGGATCTGAAGACTTTTATTTAAAAGGTTGCTAATCTTTTAAGTCACGCTGCTTTCATCTATTTTATATCCTTTTCCAATAAAATACCTCAACTATCAGTTTAATTCTCTCTCTTAACGTGCTACTGTTCTCTCTTTGTTCTACCAGTTCCTGACCTTTTAATCAAAATGACTATTCATGTCACACTTTATTACTGCTGACAGCTACAGATTTCATTTCCCTAACACATCACAAGCAATTCTTTCCCTCACACCCCCACTGAAATTCAGCTGTTAATCTTGCAAGAGGCAACCATTACATGCCAGAGTTTATGTTTAAGCATCCTCATATATATCCCTGAGTGTGTAGATATGTTCCTTTAAGATTTATGATTTGTGTGTGAGTGTGTATATGTGTATACATACACACACATCTACACACATTATTTCTAACATGAAATACTGAATAAATATTCCCATATCAACTTTAATCATCACTGCTTGCCTTTGTTGTAATACTTTGATTATAATATTTTTTATTAATCTAACTATGCTTTATAATAATAATAATAAACAGTGGTATGCCTTTTGCATGCTTCATTCATATATCTATATAGATCTCTGTAGACAATCCAAACAGTTCAGTGAGATGCTGAAGATTTCAGATTAGGAAATGTTTCTTTTCTCTAAGAAGAGTTTGCTCTTTTACAGGTTAAAAAACAAACAGACATTCTCTTGAGACAATAGTTCTATTCTGGAATACTTCTTCTTAAACTCAGTTTCTCTATTCCTCCAGCTCTCTCTCTCCTTATACAACAAACGGACGGAGCTGCTGCACTGCAGAATGTCAGTTTACTCATTTAGAACTTTCAATGCAGAAATACAGAGTGATGCAGTCAACCAGATAACGCAGCACTTACCTTAATTGAAAATCCTTTCTTTTGACAAAGTGAACAGAAGGAGGCAAGTTCAGCCGTTATTTAGAGGGCAATCTAAGTTTTCAATCAGCACCCTTCAGGTTAAGAATCATCCTGGGCTGTCGTTTGCTCTGGACGTTGAACTCTTCACTGTCTAGGGAAAAAAAAAAAAAAGACGGGAGAGAAGGAAAGATCAGCTGGAATCCTCCGGAGAGATCCTGAGTAAAGTGAGAGTACAGAAGCCCCGTGGCTTAAAAGGAAGATGTTCAACAAAACATCTTGGTTCTGAAGAATCCTGTGGCTGCTGTGAGAGGTTTTTATCATGTCCCTTGAGCCGAAGAATGATCGCTGACCTGATTAACACACAGCACACTCCTTAGACATAGAGAAAGCACTGGGAGGATTCCTGGTCCACCAGGGAGTCGCAAAAGACACCGAGGCCACTTGGGAATGTCATCTCATGCAGATTAATAGATGTGCTGCTCCAGCTGAGGTTGTAATTTGCAAGGTGGGTAATGCACAGCGCAAAGCAATTTAATGATTTCAAAAGGAAATGTGTTTCTGCAATGCTCCTTTTTCTAAGGTGCGTCAGCATTCCTAACAGGTTATGACTGATTAATTAAAACAGATGGATGGAGCTGGTTTCATGATAGGATGCTCAGCACTTACAAAACATGGGGAGCTGAAGGGTGAGGAGGGAACTCTGATTTCATCTTAACAGAAAGAAATTATTTTGGTGGGCAAACCTCCCAGATGGCAATTTACTATTGTTGGGTAGGAGGAGAGTAGTTTTTGCATGGCACATTTGTTAGTGGGAGTAAGCCATTAGATGTGCAGTTATATTCCATGAGAGAAACACTGCCTTCAAACAAGGTTACCAAATGGGCAGCCAATTTTATAAATGCACAATGGAGTTTCCTGAGGTTTTAAAAAAAAAAGATACCCAAGAAAAAAAAGAAGACAGGTTGTATAGTACATCTGGTATTTGTCCAATTATAAAACCATTGATCAATGGATGGATCAAATATTAGTCCAGTATTTAAGGTTGTTATTAACTTATTTGCTTTTGGTTACATTTGCATCTCAGCTTTCCATTAAATAATGCTCAAGAAATAATAATTTTAAAAAATGCCCAATATGAAATAGTAGAACAAATGCATAGATAAGCTCCCAGGTTCTTTCCAAGGAAAGGCACCTGTTGGCAGTCTTGAGCCTAGTTAAATCAATGGTGCAATTTTATGAAAGGACATATTTTGTATACCTGGTTATGTATAGCCTCCTTTCCTGCAGAACATGTGAAATTCATTTAGTGATCATCTGCATCAGATACAGTAGTTGATCTTTAAAGAATCTGGGGTGCCATTGAATGGCAATAAAACACAAGTTGCTCAATAAATTTTCCACTATTGATGTAGGAGGGGCAAGAAAGTATCATTTAGATGTTCTGCCTCAAGGGTTAGTATTTTGTTGTCTCTCACATTCCTGATGTCTGGATTTTTACAATTTATACTACTACATTGAGGCTAGGTAACTGGCTTATGCTGCTATCTGACTACTCTATTTGACACCCATAGTTTTTTGCAGCCAGGACCATCAAAAATAGAGGCATGCAACTTGTTTCAGAGGGAAGAAATTTATTGGAAACAGTTGTGGTACAGAAAGTGTCCCTATTCCTAAATAAAGAAATGTTATGCGTGCATCATCCAAATTTTGCAGGACCGAAAAGAAAGAGGCTATCATTCTTACCATTAATATTGGATGACAACATGATACAACAAAAGAGAGAAACTATAATACATTAAATAAACAGGCCATTATTGAATTCCCAGACTATTTCAAAATATTTGAGAGAAGCCATCTGCCAGCCTGACTGGTTAGTTGACTTATACCACACTGTCCCCCTGCCCCTACACACACTTGAACTGAATAGTTTCTCTAATCACAAAAATGTTTAGGAAAATAAAATCATGTGCTCTTGTACAACATTGAAAATAATAATAATATATATGCTACTTTAGCATGTCTACCTATCTATATTTTACTAACTGACTATACATTTAGCCTTATTTTCTTACAAGGAGGTCATCAGCATGAATTATTTCCTCATCATCATATACAAACATCCTTGCAAACATCCTGCAAAATAGATTTGGAGGGGAAAAGTGAATTGGCAGAAAATTACCCACTAAATTTTAAATTAGGTCCTTGACTTACATACTGACTAAATGTAAAAATGCAGCCAAAAAGTCTGTTTATTGGGGAAGTTCAAGAAGCTGCGAAACAACCAACCATTTCAGTGAATTGCAAACTGGATCAGATAGCAAGCCTTGTTCAATCACAGTATTCATAAAGGAAATGAATGTTACAGTCGGAGCCAAAACCAAACATTAAGAAAGTGTTTCCAGGGACAAAGAAGAATGCAGAGGATAAGACAGTCAATACATCAGTCTAGAGCAGTTGTTCCAATAGTTCCTTAGGATCTGGGGATTTTTAAATCCATAACTTTTAGAACAACTATGTAAAAGTGCACTACAAGGTATGCATATCTGAAGTATGACTTCTTTATAGAAGAGGAATCTGATTTATCCAGGATTCCATAACATCCTCTTTAATCAGCTTTGATCATGCAAGAATAGAAAATCCTTGATTTAACAGAACCACATTTAGTGGACATCCAATGACCCAGAAAAAAAAAAAGTATACCTACCAGTATTTTTTCCCCTTGAAACAACACTTATGCCTATCATTACAAAAATAATATGAATGGTTTCCTATGAGTTCACTATCTCAAATTTAAATGCAGTCATAGATTCAAAATGTTGATTTATTCACCAACTATATTGAGTAGATGGAACCATCTGAAACAATATTTGGGAAAATCCCCTGAATTCTCTTACAGTGGATAATGAATAGTAAAGATTGGGGACATGAGAGACTTTGTGTGGTTTGAATATTAATAAAAAATTATCTTGTTTACATTTTATGAAGAATATGCAAATACTACTGCTATTACTACTGTCCTTCAATGTTGACCTATGATAATCTAATAAAAATATTCTAGTTCCCTCATCTTGAATTTAAATAGAGCCACAATGAATGACTCGGGAACTGAGAAAGATATACTTGCAAACTGTAGATTAACCAACTGCTCTTTGGCACTCAAATACAGGAAAATGCAAATAGGTAGTCTTTGACATATAACCATTTGTTCAGCAATTGTTCAAAGTTACGGTGGCAGTGAATGTCCCCAAAGTAATGGCTGTTAAGTGCTACTGCAATCTTGTGATCAAAATTCAGGCACTTGGCAGTCCTTCTGCCCTTGTGACCTCAGGAGTGCTTCAACTCTCCCCATCTTCCTATCTCCTCTATCTATACTCCTTTACCCCCTGCACTCTGCAGCTGCTGTCACCCTGCAAGCTGGCTTTATTCTCCAGGTTGTGCAAAGTGGTTTCCTTGCAGGACCTACAGAAAATGGCCTCACATGGCCAGCAACTGACTTATGAAGGCCAATATGGGCATGCCTCATCTGCAGCTGGAGCAAGACACCAAAAGTCAGTTGAGCTGCCAGAATAGAAGGGTGACAAGAGTTTTGGAATATAGAAAAATCAGGGTATCTGGACTGGAGTGTACGGGTTTTTCTGGGGACCTGCTTTGTGCTGCACTGCTGGGTGTCAGCATTGCACCAAGCTTCTAGGGCAGCTGGGACTACCTGGTTTGATGGTTGCTGCTTTGTGCCATACTGGTGACCCAGACTGGTATTGGGCTTTGTTCTACAAAAGGCTTCATCCTGCACTGCAACTCAAGGGATTCTTGCAGCACCAAAGCTTCAGTACCCAAAAGTCTCTTTGTGTCATACTGCTGGACTGAACTGGAGCTGGCATTCATGCTGTGCTGAGGATCAAGGTCTACTTGAACCCCAGAGCACACCAAGAAGTCCCTGAAGTATGTACTTTGGGGACTGCTTGTGGCCCTGCAAGGCAAGGAGCAAGATGACCAAAATGGCAGATACAACATGTGGGTGCAAGGAATTGAAAAGGAAACAATCCCTTATCTTATTGAGGCTCAGGTCTAGGAGGGACCACACCGAGAATGGCTTGGATTGGGATGGGTACTTATTTAACAACCTGCAGTTTTCAAGTAACAATGAAAATAGGAAATGCTAGAATTCCCATTGCTAAATCATGCAGACACATGACATCAAACACTATGACTGCATTGCTTAATAATGTAAATACCCTGTTGTGATCGCAGGTTGAAGACTACCTATAGTGAAAATATGCTAATAGCAGCAGCAAACACAATTTCCTTAGATTTGGTTTAATTATCACATTATAGGGAGAAGGGGGAATCTAGTCAAGATAAAATCTGACCAAGGAGCTCCCCTTTATTTGAGTTTTTGGCCCCCTATATTAGTGACTAAGTTTGCCTATAATCCCTCTTCTGTTTTGATTAAGAGTATCTATCCTCTGCCTATGCACCAGGTGTTCATCCATGAGAAAACCTTTGCAAATTGTGCTCTGTGATGTGTTGCCATTGTCCCATAGCATGCCAATTGCCAATTCCTAATTGCTGCCCCATATTCAGGTTTGCCAAATTTATCTTGGACCATCAAACAGAATATTTGAGGGTGAAGATCCTTTGCAAACAGCAATGCCTGGGGAAACATTACACCAATCTTTGAATACAAACCAACTGCAATGCAAATCTTTGAACACGAACCAACTAAAAAATTAAAAGAGAATCTACATTGTATCATCCCAGTATCCCTGTGGAATTTCCTACTTTTTCCAACTCAAATGTTTCCTAAACTTTGTAACTACAGCCCTGGGAGCCTGGGGAAAAAATATTGAAAACCCATCCTCTTTCTATGTCCTTCTCTTACCATTTTTCCTCTTTCTTCTTTTTTTTTATTTGGATGGATATAACATTTCTCTTAATTATTTCCTTCTCCTGGCAATCAAGATTCTGACTGAATTATTTTACAGATGTTGAGATAGGCAGTTGCTCTAGAGGTATCTGATTCTTCATCTCTTCACTGGGCTTCCCTGTTCTTTTTGCAATGCCCTCAAGCAGGACTCCACATTGCAACTGAACAATTGCCCTTTTAAGCTAATTCCATTCCATATTAACATTTTGTATAAACTAATTCCAGATGAAATTAGTCAAACACTTTAATTCGTTGGTATGCTCTTCTTTGAACATAGTCAATAAACCCATTATTTAAATGAATGACTTAGCTGGAAGTTTAGATAATTGGGTAAATTTGCCAAATGCGTAGAATCAGCAAGATAACAATATGTAATTGAAAACTTCAACAATTATTCACTAAGTACATTCAGAGTGCCATATAACAGTGCACATGTACAAACTAATAGAGAGAAGGGGGGAGGAAAAAAGAGGGGGAGGGGGAGAGGGAGAGAGTGGGGAGGGAGGGAGAGGAGCTCTCTTTATATAAGGTCCAAAAAAAAAAAAAGCAAATAGCAAAAAAACATTTTAAGTACAATTATAAATTAACTGTCTTCCTAATGTTACATCATAGCTCTCTTCTTTCTACATTCTATTCTAGTATACACACACACACACACACACACACACACACACACACACACACAATATTCCATGATTTTTCCCCAACTGTTTATCCATCAGTTCCAAAAGGAAATGTTCTGGTTTCAGTTGGAAGTTAATCTTTAAAATTCTCTGAATCAGTGAATGTATTTAACACAAAATGCTCTTGTTCTTTTTTTTTTTCCATACATTCACCAAGCATGATAAATGAACCTTTTTGTTTTCAAATTGTAATCCTTCTTTGAAGGAAGGAAGAAAGAATACCAAACATTCACTAAGTTCAGAATTATCATCACCATCATCATCATCACAGAATATGTGCATTTATTCTAATTACCAGTCATGTTTTTAGATTAAAAAATAACCAAAGAAAATGGAATGCAGAAATTCAAGAATGTATTTACGATAACTCTACTAGGATTTTTCTAATATGTATAACATATACAATTTATACATTGAAATAAATAATCTCAGAGAAATACCAGTAACATATTTCTCAATTAAGACAATAATCTCAAGGCACTTGAGTTTCTGGTAAGCAAGACCTGATATGGGTAAGTTCAGAAATAAGCTAAATTAAAACAAGTGGAGGCATTACTGTGGATTTGTTTTTTCTTTAAAAAAAGAGAGCAAGACTTGGTGATAGATTTTTTTTTCATAAGTACCTTTAAATCAAAATATTTTTGACAAGTCAAATTCTTTAGTTCTCACTCGATGTCTAAACATTTTTCTCTATAAAATAAACAAAACATTAGTAAGAATCGAAATCATTTTTATTACATATTCATTACCAATTATTACTTTCCTAAACTATCATTTGCCTGTGCAATTTCATGTTTAATATTACCAAATGTTAATGGCATGCTCTTTGGGATTTGAAAAGATACAGAAAGAACCAGCACTGCTTTTCTCCTTTTTCATTTTTTCCCCCAAGTTGCATCCATTGTAGATTTTATCTGGTTCTGAAACAGCTTCAGTTTTACTATGAAAAGATGTCCACATTCCAATTCTGGAAATCTAAAACATATATTATTACCCATTATAGGGTTAATTTTGGGGAAGGGAGGGGAATTGATTGTGTATATATGGTTTAAAGCATTTGGCTTTTTAAAAACAAACAAACAAACAAACAAAACCTTGCAGATATACACGTCTCTTTACAAACAGTTGCTCTTTACAAATACATGTTTGTAAACACTTTACAAGCCACTTGTTCAAATTAATTCCGATTAATCAACATATTCTGATTTAAAATGTTTATGAAACAATCTTTAATCATCTTTTAATATAGTTACCAATTATAAACTTGGGTCCCATCTATGGAGTAAAGATAATTTATTCAGCAAATTGGCATAATTTGAATTTTACCAGATACAATTTGAAGCAAAATGTATCTAATCTTTAAATAGCATGGTTCTCCAAACTTTACACTGTATTTCTTTGATAAAAATTGCACACATAAAAGTATTTTACCAAAAATCAGGTTAAATAGATAAGCAAATAGCATAATGTGTTTTAATAATTGCAGGTTAAGAGAAACAAATAGATATTACTTGCAGATTAACTCCATACAGAAAGTAACAAATCGTAACATGATCACACAAAATTGGTATGGATCAGGAACATTATTCATTCATAATTAAGATGTGGTCATACTTACAAATAACACATATGGACAATTTAGTAATGATCAAATTAATTCCAAATAATAGAGTAGAGTAGAGTAGGGTAGGGTAGGGTAGGGTAGGGTAGGGTAGGGTAGGGTAGGGGAGAGGAGAGGAGAGGAGAGGAGAGGAGAGGAGAGGAGAAGAGAAGAGAAGAGAAGAGAAGAGAAGAGAAGAGAAGAGAAGAGAAGAGAAGAGAAGAGAAGAGAAGAGAAGAGAATAACAGCTGGAAGGGACCTTATTCATTCATAATTAAGATGTGGTCATACTTACAAATAACACATATGGACAATTTAGTAATGATCAAATTAATTCCAAATTAATTGATTAATTGATCCTATTGATTCCAAATAATAGAGTAGAGTAGAGTAGAGTAGAGTAGGGTAGGGTAGGGTAGGGGAGGGGAGGGTAGGGGAGAGGAGAGGAGAGGAGAGGAGAGGAGAGGAGAGGAGAGGAGAGGAGAAGAGAAGAGAAGAGAAGAGAAGAGAAGAGAATAACAGCTGGAAGGGACCTTATTCATTCATAATTAAGATGTGGTCATACTTACAAATAACACATATGGACAATTTAGTAATGATCAAATTAATTCCAAATAATAGAGTAGAGTAGAGTAGGGTAGGGTAGGGTAGGGTAGGGTAGGGTAGGGTAGGGGAGAGGAGAGGAGAGGAGAGGAGAAGAGAAGAGAAGAGAAGAGAAGAGAAGAGAAGAGAAGAGAAGAGAAGAGAAGAGAAGAGAAGAGAAGAGAAGAGAAGAGAAGAGAAGAGAAGAGAAGAGAATAACAGCTGGAAGGGACCTTATTCATTCATAATTAAGATGTGGTCATACTTACAAATAACACATATGGACAATTTAGTAATGATCAAATTAATTCCAAATTAATTGATTAATTGATCCTATTGATTCCAAATAATAGAGTAGAGTAGAGTAGAGTAGAGTAGAGTAGGGTAGGGTAGGGTAGGGTAGGGTAGGGTAGGGGAGAGGAGAGGAGAGGAGAGGAGAGGAGAGGAGAGGAGAGGAGAAGAGAAGAGAAGAGAAGAGAAGAGAAGAGAAGAGAAGAGAAGAGAAGAGAAGAGAAGAGAATAACAGCTGGAAGGGACCTTGGAGGTCTTCCAGTCTCAGGCAGGAAACCCTATAACCGTGATGGTGAACCTATGGCACGTGTGCTAGAGGTGGCACACCAAGCCCTCTCTGTGGGCATGTGTGCCAATGCCAGCTGCTCTTCCGGGTTCCAGCGCTCTGGTGCTTGCTCCAGTTTTGGCACTCAGTGCCGAAAAGGTTAATCATCACTGCCCTATAACATTGCAGACAAATGGTTGTCCAGTCTCTTCGTAAAAACGTCTGGTATTGGAGCACTCACAACTTCTGGAGGCAAGTTGTTCCACTGATTAATTATTCTAATTGTCAGGAAATTTCTTCTTAGTTCTAGGTTGCTTCTCTCCTTGATTAGTTTCCATCATTTCATGCCTATCATGCTTTTGTATAATGCTTCATGCCTATAAGTTTTTATATCATTCATCACACAGATTGGGGACAGTTTCCCCACCTTGTACCTTCACTCTCTTTTTTAAAAAATTAGATTTATTTGTAGCCCCATAAGTATCCTCTCAACATAACTAAAAATAATCCAGAAATCCTTCACTACCATACCACCGATTAGGCTTATAACATTTAATATGAATGAAAAACAAGAGGGAAAAAATCTGATTCACTTAATATATTGTTATGCAACACAAGCCTGAGATGGCCTACATTAATCAAAAGTTCATGTTTTACAACATCTGCCAGTACTGATAACCTTTGTCTAAATCCTAAAGGGTTTTCTTGCATTTTTTTTTTGAACAATTTTTGCTGCCTTGGGAATTTAAAGTAGTTTCCACTATGTTGATATGCTATGTCAAAAGCACATGAGACTTTTACTCCAAGGTTTGCACTTTCTTCCTTTTACCCTCTGGGCAAAACTAGAAGTACTGCTTTTAATGTGCAAAGCACTATATTACTTAAAAATGTCTGCACACAGCCCATGGTTTCAGCTTATGCCAATATAGAAATAATATTTGAAAGGTGAATGCAATATGGGCACAAACCACTTGCAAATTCAATTCTCATAGAATTTACTATTTCCTGCATAGTATATTTATATAATTATCGGATTCATGAATCATGCTAAGTTATAAGTTGCTTTTAGCTTGCTGAAGAATATACAGGGAAGTTGGGGGGGCGGTGTCATATGCTATATAAAAACAAACAAAAGAAATCATTAAGGCTTATCACAACCATTGTTGTCCAGAATAAACCAACGAGTGCATGTATTTTGATATTATGGTGCCAATAATTCAATTGTATAATCATTCATACAATTGTTGTGGTAATTCTAACCCAGTTAATAAGTCAATAAGTATCTTATTTTCATTATTTTAAAAGGTACTAGTGATACGTTTGAGCTGCAAAGTATGAATCATAGAAAGGAAACAGAAAGACGTGGCATGTTGCCCAGATGTACAGTTCCCTTCTTTCTTGATTGAGGTTTCTCAGGTCTGCACTATGTCACCAGTCATTTAGAAAAAGCAACAGATCTGACTTCTTGTTAGTAAAAGACTTGATTTTACAAATAGAATTATTGGCAGTGAACCATGCATTGAAGGGCAAACAGAAAGAACACAGAAATTATATACATTTGTCATCTTATTTGCACATTGCAATGATGTTTTTTTTTAATCTCAGAGATGTGCAAAACACTCTGAATTTAGAATGTTTGAGGTCTGTAACTACCATTATAAATATTCTGGAATATGAATACAATAATATATGTTTGTGTGTGCATATATGATCATAAAAGCAACATAAATCAATCCTCCCTCCCTCCCTTCCCCCCTCTCTCACCCTCTCCCTCTCCCCCATCCTCTCTCATCATGCATTAATCCCAGGCCAAGAGGGAGCATTGCCCTTATCCAGTGGTGGGATTCAAGTAATTTAACAACTGGTTCTCTGCCCTAATGATTTCTTCCAACATTCAATTTGCCAAACTGCTCAGAAAGTTAACAACCGGTTCTCCCGAAGTGGTGCAAACTGGCTGAATCCCACCACTGCCCTTATTTCTGGGGAGGTTCTTTTCCAGAGTGTAAGGCCACTGATATAAAATACATTCTTCCTGGGTCCCTTAAGATGACATTTATTGTAATTTCTTTGATTGTTGTGAGCTGCCCATGGTTGATGAGAGTTGGTGGGCCTACAATCACAATTCCCAGTTGTTTGGCTGATGTTGGTCTTCATTCACATCAAGTTCTTCCCAAGAATCTAGGATACTTGGGAAATTGTATCAGAGTATTATACAGTATTGTGAATCCAAGCAGCATGAGCTATTATAATTGACATGGAAATGTTGACAATTTGTAGATTTTCTAGATATTGTCCAAAGATTTTGGTATGGTACTTAGTGTACTGATAACCACTGGGACCATTATGATTATGGTTGGTCACACAGTCAGCCAGCTGTTTAGACTGGAACTGGCATTTTTAATCCACCTATCAAATCCATCCTAATGACTTGGGTTAGACAGATATTGTTTCATGTTGTTAAATTGCAGAATGCAAACTGTTCTAAGTAAAGCTGCCTTTTGCAATTAACCTGTGGTGATTCTGTCAATGCCAATGGTGTTCAAGTGATTCTCCAGATCTTCTGGGATTGCACCTAAGGCACTTAATAATATTGGTATATCTTTACTTTCTTTTGCCAGAATTATTCTACTTCTATTTGCAAGTCTTTGTATTTCATGATTTTCTCCAGTGCTTTTTCTTCTATTCTGCTGTCTCAGGGTACTGCCACATTCACTCTCCAGACTTTTTTGTCTTTCTTATTGACAATTGTTAGGTCTCAGATATCATGTGACAGATGCTTGTCAGTTTGAATTCTGAGGTGCCATAGATTATTCATTTTCTATTACTTTGCCTATTTCCTTATATCACCAGTTCTTCCTTGTAGGCAAATGGCATTTTGTGCAGATATTTCAATGCATCATTGTTGCTACTTTGTCATGCTTATGTTTTTAGTCAGTCCATGAAATCTTTTTGCAGCAGCTAACCAGGTGGTCCACTGTTTCTTCAGCTTCTTTGCTGACTGTTGTTGTCTTCTCAATGCTGGCTTTGTCTGAATTTGTTCTTAAGTTTTTTGTAGCCAGAATTAGTATCTCTATCATTCTCTTCAACTTTTCTGCTCTTAGTTATTAACAGGTCTTGTTGTTATCTGCTTTGCCTGCTAGATTTTATTCATTCATTCATATTCATTCATTCATTCATTCAGTATATATTGGCTATGTAATAATTTTCCCTGCCATGTCTCTTCTATTTTTCACGTTGTCTTTCTTGTAGGCTAGTTTGATGTCTTCGTTACTCAATATGCCTTCATACTAGCATCAGTGCATCATCTTCATTTTCTTTCAGATATTCTACCAAGGTAGGGTTTTTTTTCCTATTCCAGATGTCTAGTGTAGTTGCAACATCCCATGCTAACCCACTCTTGATAAGTAGTCTATTACCATTGCTGCGTGAAGGCTATGATTTATTGTCATTATTTTTCTGGTCTGCCTATTCAGAGCTTTAAATTCTGCTTCAGTCCATTATGTATCTAATAACTGGACTTTCCCAGGTGTTAATTGCCTTGATGATATTTTCTCCACTAAGTTTGAACTTTTAAGATCTTCTTCACTTTTTATTCCCTTCTAATTTTTTCCTTGACTTCAATGTACTTGATATTGTTAGTCTGAAGGATGCCCAGGTATTTGTGGTAATCATCTTCATCCAGACCCTTGATGTTACTTCTATAAAGCATCTTGATTTCTTCAATGGTCATTATTTTTCCACTGTTGATGGTAAGGGTTGCACATTTGTCCAGTTCAATCTATTGCCATTGAATAGGAACTGTATCTTCCATTGTACCATTGATCGATGTGTCTACTGACTCCTGTTATTTCTAGGCACTTGATTATCCAGTCATGTGGCAGCAGTGAAATATCTTCTTGTAATCAATCCATACTACATTCAAGTTAGCCTTTCTTCTCTTGAAGGTTTCCAAAATCATCATGTTAATTAGGAGCTAATCTTTTATTCCCTGTAGCTGGACATTTTTCTTTTTGCCCTGGTGGAAAGAGGTTGTTTTCAACCAGATGTATCAGTTTCCAGACCAGTTAGCAGTTATTTTGTCGTGTATGGACCCTATCTAAAAGTATCATATGCTTTTGTTATCAATTTTAAGGGTATTGAGTATCATATCTCCTAGAAGTTGAAGATGGACAATCCTTTTAAAAATACATTTTAAATTGCTTTCAAAGGTGGCATCAAAATGTGTTTATTTTGTTACTATTGTGTCTTATTCAGTTACAGTAATATTGATTGTATTGTAGGTGGTTTTTTAAAAAAAAATCTTACTAAAAATTGCAAAATAGTTTATAACAATACACATATTCTCTCCACTATTTATCCTTCTGCTTTCATGACTGGAATATAATCAACTGAATAATATAATTTGCTCTAAAGGGCTAGAAGAAATGCAACCAGGATGAAGCTGTACTGTATGTTTAAAAATACTCATTCCTGCTCAGAATTCCAAATGAATGAATTTGACAATGTTGTAGAAAGTATCTGGGTTAAAATAAGCAATGAAATACAAATACTGTTGTCAGTGTCTCTTTTTAACCATCCAGCTAAGAAGATGTGATTGTGCTTTCCAAAAATAAATTCAGGTTCATTCAAAGAAGTATGAAACTGGACTGATAGGAGATTTTAGACAAATTCTCCCAAGTAATTTTTTGATGAAAATTCTTGAACTGTCTTCTGTCTTTCTGGTTCAGAGATTAGAGAAGAATCAAGAGGTCAGATATTCTTGACTAGATGGTAGTCAATAGAGAATATTAGAGAAAGTAGAAGTAACAGGAACAGAAGGAAAGTGACCATGCAATGCTGCAGCTTCTCATACTAAGGAATCTAAAACTGAGCATAGGCAAATGTATGTCTGTATTTGAAATGGAATCAGCAAGATTTCATGTCAGGAGAATCTAATGGGTTCTAAATGAATAAGTTCAAGATGAATTCAAGTTGGGTAGGAGTTCCTAAAAAAGAGAAATAATGAAGTAATAATTCCAATAAGGAGAAAAATAGAGGATAGCAATAGCAATAGCATTTAGACTTTACAGCATTCTGTGCTGTAAGCCTGAAATACTGCATTCTAACCACTGCGCACAAAGCCAAACTAGGTACATTGAATTCCTGCATTGAACAAGGTTTCTGTGTCCCAAATGCCTCATTGTAAATCAGTGAGTATATGAGAGAGTCACAGCAATTCTCTTCCAGATCATCATGCCTCTGATATTCCAAGTAGATGTTGTTGTTGTTTTTGTTGTTGTTGTTGTTGCTGTTTTTGCTGTTGTTGTTAACTTATGTTTTGGGCATAGACCAGCATAAAACTAACATAATAGTCATTCCAAAGTAAAATTAGAAAAAGTAAAATATTGTATTAATCAATACAAAATAGAATTTATTAATGACTAGTGTAACATTTGTGTCATATCCAGATCACCTCTACCCCGTGTGATTCAACACTTTTCTTTCCTCTGGGTAACTCAGCTCCCCTATTTCTGTCTTGCCTGAGACACTTACTCATGTTACAGATCTGGTCCAGGCTCAATTTTCTTTTATCTGACCAATAATTCCTTTTATCTGACCATTGACTTAGTTGCTGTTCTTTCTCCTGTTCTTATATCTTCCATTACTGCTGCATTGTTGTTTTTAAATTAATTAATCAGCAACTTGGCAATTACCCTGGTTATGAATGTTCTCCTTTACCCAAATTTATGAAAATATTTTCACACCCACAAAATCAATGAGAGAGTCCTGGCTTTAGATGCTTTAAAAAAAAAAACTTTCCTATTGGCCAGTTGATAATTCAATGATCATGTCATGCTGTGTTCTGAGCATTTTGAAATTGGCAGTGGCTCAGATTGGTAATGGGGAAGTGTCTTCAGGATAAGTGTTCACCATGATATAATCTCAGATAGCTCAATCTCAGATAGCTCAATAGGCTAGTAGCCTGTTATTAAGATCCAACTGTCTGCAATTATTGCAAGGTTTGAGGCTCAAGGTCGACTCAGCCTTCCATTCTTTCTAAGGTAGGTAAATTGAGGACCCAGTTTGTGGGGGTAATAAGCTGACTTTGTATAAAATATACAAAAGTATGAAGGCTATTGCTTAACGCATTGTAAGCTGCCCTGAGTCTCCGGAGAAGGGCAGCATACAAATCTAATTTAAAAAAAAAATCTTGAAAAGGGAGGTTGGAAAAGAAAAAAAGGCATACCGTGTTACAAAGGAATATTATAAGCAGACTGAACAGTTATGAAGTGCAGAATGCACTTCTGGCAAAGAATTTAACAGAAAAATTGTAAACAGGTACTGTCGGTATTCCTCCACCACCAAGAAAAGAAATTATGCAAAACTAGGTGTTTATTTTGTTTAAAGTGCATTTTTACATTATGTTTGCAACTGTCATGGTCTTTAGTCACAATCTTTAAATGCACAAGACTGTGAGAACAAATCAGGAAGTGTCAGGAGGCTTGTACAAAACCTTTATTTTACCTAACAAAATATTTTTCTTTTACCTTCTTATTTGGTAAACAAAACATATAGATGTACTGTATGTTATTAAAGATGTGTAGTTTACATCAACTGCTGCTTGTTTTCTTTCTTTACTATGTAATGCATTTGGGCAGAGCACAATACACAATTTTAGAACAGATCACAACTGTTGGGTCATTGTTCCATAGATACATCCTTTCCTTATACTTGTGCACCCTTGATTACCCTTCCTGACCCTCACCCATACCTATTATTGTGTAGCTCCTGCACTTTCTACATTCTCTTGCATACCCCAAATGCAATTCTTGTACATCCGTGTGTATCCTTCACAACATATGTGATACCCCCACGCACTCCCTGACCCATACTGCAACTCATGTGCATGTCCACGCACCCTCCCTACACACCTTCTGAAGCCCACACACTGTCTCTTGTGCACACCTTCCCTGATCAGTAAGGGATTTCTTATGCATCCCCTTGCACACACACCCATATACTTTTCTGACCCACATGGTGTTCTCATAACCTCTGTCCAACCCTGTACATACTCCATGATGGGGAAGGCATGCAACGTGCAGCACAGATGCAAGAGGTCGCACAAGAGGTGCCACACAGGTTGAGGGCATGTGGAGTGCTGCACAGATTAGGAAACACATGCAAAAACACAAGAGTAACTATGCAAGCCAGAGAGGGTGCAAAAGAGTGCTTAAGAAGTGCCGCAGACGATGGAGAGGACACACGGCAGTGCTGTATTGGTCAAGAAAGTGTGTGAACTGCACAGTGTTGCACAAAGTGTACCATTTAGGTGGGAGGAGTGTTCAAAAGTTCATGAGTGGCTAGTGTGGTTAAGAGCAGAGAGGAACTGGGGAAGATGTATGAGTAGGGGAGACTTACCCAAGCAACTTGCCTGCTGCCTTTTCCATTGCTGATGCTCCTTGCCAGTTTTCCAAAAGCAATGATTTTGCTTGTGGAAGCTGTCAGGGAACATCAGCAATTACCAATTTACATTTCTTGTTGGCTTCACCGCTGACTTGTGAGAAGCTGCAAGGGAATGTTCAAAATGATATCAGGTGACCATGACTAACCATAGCAGTGTGACAGAGCTGAAACAGCAACCACAGAATGGCACTGAATTAGCCACCACTTCTCCAAATTTCATTTCTCTAGGAGTAATGGGTCCTGCCATTCTATAAGTCAACACATTTGAGATAACTTACTTTAAAAATTGTTACCATATGATGCACCATTTTATCCAATTGAGGCTGACAGACAGACAAACAGACACAGGAGTTTTAGCAGTATATAATGTTGATCAGGATTCTGATAATTCTGACAATTGGTCAAAAGATTATTATATTGAAATGGCAGAAATAAAGTTGAGGCCTTACCAAGCTCTTGGGAATTGTGTATTGTGTAAAGTTCCATAAGGAACCATAAGCCTGCAAGTTGAACACATGATAAAACCACAAGATGCACACACAAATATTTTTCTATTCTATACCTTATCTACTGTATGCTGGCTGCCTCTTATGTAACCAAGTAAAAATAAGAAATCTACATATACTTGCTTCAAACTTCATTCAGGGTTCTTTCAATCTGACAGGAGGACCCACCTTTGTTCAGTTGAATAAATGCACTTTTGTTTTTAAGAGAGATAACCTGTCTCTTTGTTCACACCAAGCCACACCTGATTCCTGCCTGACAATCGATTAGTGTGACTATATTTTCTAAAAGTTTCTATGCTAGATTTTTGGTATTGGGAATGTACGAAAAATGTTTCCAATGGTACTGGATAATTTCTATCTATAAACAAAGCTTTAAAACAATATCATTCCAATCCTATAGGATCCAACAAAAATCCTTTAAGGGTTAGCAGAAATAACATTATCTATTTTAATTTTGTTCAAATAGACCAACTTTCCATTTCTTCCCTTTAATTTTAACAATCTTAGTCTTTAATGCCTTCAAATAATGTCTTAGAACTGATGTTATGCTATGCTATGCTATGCTATTTTCCCTCATCAACCTCATCTATAAATACATGTTTGCCTTTGATCTATATATATCATGAAATCTAGAGTTAGAATATGGCCCAAATTTGAGAAGCAGCCTAGAGAGGCCAATGGATTCTTTTGTTTTGTTTTATTTCTTGTAAGTCAAATGACTGAAAATTAAACGTTTCCAAAGTGAATCTGTGAGGTAATTCAAATATGACAGATACCTTCATTAGTCAATGAAGGTATCTGTCTTTACTTGAGCATTGTCTGATTGTCTTTACTTGAGCATTTTTTAATTGTAAGAATGACATGACGAATGGCATGATTTTCATAGCATTATTTGATGACTTCCTAGTTTCCTCTACTGAGAGACTGTGATGAATGCTTTAAAATAGTACATAAGACAAGTCCACTTTTCTTCCCTATTCAGCAGTCATAATAGATAAAGAGATAACAGGATGATGAATGCATGCATACCAACCACAGTGTAACACCTACAGTAATTGAAGGCAAGGAATAGGAATGGTTTGCAACATACAGACTTCCCAATATGGAAAGCAACCCAGATGATCAGGCTTCTGTTGAACGTTCCAGAAATATTGTTTTCTAGATCCTGAATAAATTGACTCCAGTGTTTTGGTTTTTTTTTTTTTAATGGTTATGGATGATAAAGAAGGCATTTATGACTGAAATGTAATAAAAATAGGAAACAGCAGTAGCAGGTTTCTAATGCAGAAATTGAGCGGATAAATATAATGTCTCTTTCCTAGTGACTCATTTGTTTCCAAGTGGCTTAATTATTGATTTCTGCTGTAGTTATAAGAATACAAAATAGAGCACCAAGCTCCAATGTATATGCATCCACATAACTATTTTAAAACAGAGGACATTTAAAAAAATAGTCTTTTCTTGCCAAGAATATTGACATTCCTTTTTCAATATTATTTTCTGAGCAGTGTTTATTATAGTATCTAACCAAGATTATTTTGGCATTTATTTCAGAACTTAACACAGTTCTGTGCTTAAAAGGGAGATGCTATTGCTTACCATTTTCTGGAAACTGAGGTCATACGGGCCAGCACTATTTTTAAACAAGAAGCTTAGGGAAATACTTAAGGCCCACTGAAGACTATTAAACAGATTAGCAGCAAACCCTATTAACACAACCACATGTTTTTTTTCTGTTTTTTGGGGGCAGTAGTTATAGAACTATTTGATATTCCTTTTTTATAATAACTGTATCAAACATTACATCTATTTGATATTCATTTTTTATAATAATTGTATTAATTACGGGCATAAGATAACTAATCCATATTTTAAAAAAGAAAAAAAAATAGAAATTGCAGGGGAAAAAATAGAGAAGGAAGAAAAAATAAGAATATAGTAAAGAAAAGGATATATTTAAAGAAATCACTTTCTCCATCACGTATAAACTGTTTTAATAATTTATCACTCTCTTTTCTTTCCATATTTATCTATAAAAAAAAATCCTTAAAACTTTTGTGGTTCAATCCTGCTCAGCAAAAGTCCATTGATCTACACTCAGTGCTGTTGCCATGATGATAATGATGATGACAATGATGCTATCTCACAATAGTAAATCTGTAAGATTAACCTAAAGCCATCCAGTGACTCATCTATGGCCTAGAATATTTACTTCTGGAGATCATTAGTTGTATGATTCACTGGGTGAGGAAATACCCACTATCTTCACTGATGTCTATAAAGTGACACTAATAGTTAGGCTACAAGGAATAATTGTATGATCTAGCAGGGCTCTTTTAATGCTCTTAAAGAATTTAAGAGACCTGCATAGCTTTTCTGCTATTTTTAGGTAAACCTATACAAAAATGCTTTTTGTAAGGTATTCCAAAGTAGCTTTCCCCAATTGCAATTGAAAAAATGAATAGGTAGCAGATTAAGAAAAAGATATTATAAATATGTAAAAGATCAAAACTAAGTGGGTTTAAATAAAAAATTAATTAGTATATTCAATAAGTGTGTGTATGTATGAATATAGGTATAAGTATAGATATAGGTGTGTATAATGTTTGTGTGTATCAATGTCCAATGAATTACCCTAATTAATTAAAGAATAATTTAAGTTCAATGGATTCTGCAAGATGGAACGTTTTAGGACATCACCAGGTCATTTCATAGACCTGACATGAACCACAGGGAGTCTTTGAGGAAGATTCACTTGTAATACATATCTATAGTTGCTTTTTTACACTTTACCTGTAATATATCCTCAGATCACTGAAGATCTGTTTGAGGCAGCAGTTGCACATTCCTACTGTACTTCCTTTTGTCTTTAGGGGCACCAAGAAGATTTTGCTAAATCTACTTACTTCTACTAGATCAGGAAAACAACCTTTAGATGGACAAGGACCATACTTAGCATACTTTTTAATGCCCAAAGGGAGAAATAATCAAATGGTTATTTGTCTTATGTTCTATTGGGTGAGTTTGATGTCTTTCCTTTGCCTTTTAAACAGTTAAGCCTATATAAAGCTTTACATTGGGGGGGGGGGCATTAAAAAAAATCAGGGAAATACTACTGATTACCTAGTAGTCAGATTAGAGCTGGAAGGGACCTTGGAGATCATCTAGTCCAACCCTCTGCTCAAGCAG
The DNA here is from genome assembly GCA_030761175.1 of Masticophis lateralis. NCBI lineage: Eukaryota > Metazoa > Chordata > Lepidosauria > Squamata > Colubridae > Masticophis > Masticophis lateralis. The sequence goes on along the minus strand of JAUDYJ010000003.1, from coordinate 82,122,033 downwards.
GAGACTCTATACCCGTGATGGTGAACCTGTGGCACAGGTGCCACAGGTGGCACACGGAGCCATATCTGTGGGCACGTGAGCATTGCCCTACCTCAGTCCAGCACGCTGGCCATCTAATTTTTGGGCCTTCCGGGCCCAGTGGAAGTCGGGAAACGGGCTGTTTCCAGGCCTCTGGGGGGGTAGGGAAGGCCATTTTCACCCTCCCCAAGCTCCTAGAAAGCCTCTGGAGCCTGGGGAGGGCAAAAATTGGACCTACTGGGCCCACCATGCCATCACGTGCCAAAAGCAGGGGGGTCACACGTGCATATATGGGGGAACGGGGCACATTGAATTATGGGTGTGGGCACATGCACAAGCAATCCCCCCCGAACTCCCCCCGCTTTTGGCACGCGATGGCAAAAAGGTTAGCCATCACTGCCCTATACCATTTCAGGCAAGTGGCTGTCTAGTCTCTTCTTAAAAACTCCAGTGATGAAGCACCCACATGAAGGCAATCTGTTCCAGTGGTTGATTATTCTCTCTGGCAACTGTTCTATCTCACAGGTGTAATTAGAATGAACAGCAAAATGAGGATTGGTTTTGCCTATCTCATTCAAAATTCTAGCTGCCCGCCTTTTTTCCCCAGCTATTGGTATTTCAACTTGCCTGAAAAGGGTTTTGTTTTTAATGGCTGTTCTTCTATAAATGGTTGCTCTTCTATAAGTGGTAACCTATAGTAAGTGCCACACCAAAACAGAAAAAGGAAAAGGATTTCAGATGAATAAATTAAATTAATGAATAAGCCCCATAAAACCTACATAAAACCTACATCTTGTGAAATGTCTTGGTGTGATAAGGGTGGTGCCTAATTTGGATTTCAGTGATGATAATAGAACTGCTTTAATGTTAGTTCAAATGAAGCAGAGCAGGAAAAGTCATGCTAGATAACCTAGGTGAGAAGATGGCGACAGAAGGTCAAAGTAACAAAAATGTAAATAAAATGCATTATTATCTGATATGCAAGCCCAACACCTATACACACCTAGCCTGAAAGAGAGTGTGAATTGCACTATTACACAGCCATTTATCTATAGCTCAACACTTTGCTGTCAATAAACTGCTCTCTGGTTCTGAGACTCTGGCACCTGAAGTAAAAGTCCTGTCTCAGCACATTTTGTAATTGAAGTTTGTTAATACAATCAGAATGTTGCTGATGCCACTGTTTCAAATAATGCAAGTTTATTTTGAGCTCTCAACATAAACGTGTCATTCTCATCATCAGTCATGTTTCATATATTTCCATTTGCAGACTTCTTCCATAATACAATATACATACTTATTAAAATGTTATTTATTGCATATTTAAATCTACATACACATTTGCTCATACTTGTATATAAAATGTGGAGAATAAGGAAGTTATTTGCACAGCAATCACCTGGATAAAACCATTCCCATGTCATTAACAATATAAAAGATAAAAATTTACTTATTTATGATTAAATTTAAGTATGAAATATTAATCCTTGCAAGAAATACAAGCATAAATAAATCATATGCTTGGCCTCCTCATGGTCAGAATGAAATTTCACTAAAATAGTTTAGAAAACAATTAAACTTTCTATAAAGCTAGAACTCATCTTGGATTATATTTTAAATATTATTTCCAAACACCCTTCTCAATATTTATATAGAGACATATTCTCACTCCAAAGCTGCCATACATCACTGTATGTTTATCTCCAAGGTCATTAAACAGCCAAAACTTTATAATACGTGAATGACTGAGATGGGCAACGATAGAAATTGAACAAACAAACAAACAAATAAATAAATAAACAAATGTCTAATTTTACTAAATATTTTTTTAAAAAAACAACATAAAACTAATAAAAGCTAATATAAGAAAATATAATATAAGAAAAAGGAAAAAAAAAAGAAAGAAATCAAAGAGAAAACTAAAAGTGCCAGAAAGGAAAAAAAGTTGAAGAATAAAATATAAAAGAAACACACACACATATATCCAAAGTTGTTTTTGATCAACAATTAAAATATGATTTTAAATTTACTTCTCGCTCTATAGTAATAACATAACTGCTTTCTTTCTATACAGGTAGTTTTCGACTTATGACCACAATTGAGCCCCAAAATTTCTGTTGCTGAGTGCAACATTTATTAAGTGAGTTTTGCCCTACTTTACAACCTTCTTGCCACAGTTGTTAAGTGAATCATGCAGTTGTTAATATAGTAACATGGTTGTTAAGTGAATCAGTTTCCCATTGTCAGAAGAGATGTTATTCCATCTCTTAACGTAGTTATTTTGCAATTACATACAGCTCATATTGATCTTAGTGATATGCAGATATTTTATTTTCTTAATCTTAAAATCTGTTTTATTCATCAATTCTGTTTGATCTTTTATTTTTGTACTTTTATTAACATGTTTGTCTTCTGTTCATTAATGTTGAAACCTGATAATACATCAAATTCTTTTAATTTTAAGTAACCAAAACTAAGGCACTTTCTTACTGAAGCCTATAAAAAAGAATAGTTGTTTAAAAGTCTCACATTTGTAAATACTTAACTCTACATGGAATATTTGGAATATGCCTAGGGACAGATTAATCAACATTTCTAATCTTGGTCTTTTTCCTTGTCATGTTACATAAATTCATTCAGTAAATTAATTCTCTCTCCTCCCTCTTTAAAATCCATTGTGAAATTCATATTGAAGCATATATTTCTAGATATTGTATTTTTAAAAATTGCAGCATTCTATATCAAATAATCAATTTCATTCAGCATAAGGCACATCACAACAAAGACACACAGACAGACACACAGACAGACAGACGCAGACACACAGACACACAGACACATACAGTACACGCTGGAGCACAGTAGTATATTAGGATATAAGCAAAAAAAAACCTAATGTTGATTGACAACTATGATTTGATCTGTACATTGATGCAGAAGATGCAGTTAATTTACAGACAATCCACAAATGTTGAATTTCTGAAGCATTCTTAATGCATAAGCTTGCCACTATATTTTAATATTATTATTTATAATTAAAAATAATGCATAACAATCTCAGTGTAATGTTGAAAACTTTCCAATCATGTAGCATATTTAACCCTTTAGCATCTTTGTCTACATTATTTGAAAAGAATATACTAGTAGGGCATCACTAGATTACAGTGGAGCTAAACGGATGGAAGATATATTTATTTAGTCAATTTATGAATTAGTCGTTAGTCTTATAGTAAAAGTTCTCAGGGCAACATCAATAATATAAAATAAATCATAAGGCAAATCATAAGGAAAAATACATTACAAGTCAAGGTTAATCTCAAATGTACTTTAAAGTTATAAATACTAATATAATCAAAAGAGTATTATAAGACAGTGTGTACATGCTCAGCCTCTCTCTTTAGCTCTTATCTGAGTCTACAAATACTGTTGCTTAACGGGAGTCCTGGAATAAAATGATGCTAGGGTTTAATGCTAAGGCTACTCTTTTTGTTTTGATTTTTTTCACACTGTTGTTTGTTCTTGGTTTCACAAGAACAAAGTAAATCTTGTCATTTCTACAGAGGGAAAGTCTAACTTTCCAGCTATAAAAATGTAACAGTTACATTATTTCATATCCCCCCATTTGGGGGGGGGGAGGAGGTAGTTTGCCTGATAAGAATACATGCTTTCTATTTCCTTATCAAGTTGATCAGGCAGAAACATCCCTAATAGTTTATTTTGTGCTTTAAAAGTGAAAGAGATCCAAGTATATACATTGTTACATGAAAAAGCAATGGATGTTTTCACTATTAAATTCCTTAATGTGCAATTGTTAAAAAGCATAGAATGGAATTACACTACTACATCTGATAAATTTGTTAAGATTACCACAATAATGCACACAACATAAAATAAGTAAGATTTGGAGGGTCTAGTGCATTTTTGTCAGCACCTTAGGGTGAAGTAATTTTAATCTGTTTGGCTCCACAGAGTTTGAAGTTTGAAAATGAATTCAGATCATCATACAGGTAGTCTTCAAATAATTGGGACCAAAATTTCTGTCACTGCATGGTATAGTCATCAAATGCAACTTCATGTGACCATCTAATTTAGAGATGGCAATCCCAACATTCCCTTTTACTATTAACAGAATCCCACTTGTTGTTAGCAGTGGCTTGGTGGGCATGGCAGAGAAAGGATACTGCAAAATCCCCATTCCCTCCCCACTCTGGGGCCAGCCAGAGGTGGTATTTGCCAGTTCTCCGAACTGCTCAAAATTTCCGCTACCAGTTCTCCAGAACCTGCTAGATTTCGCCTCTGGTTGTTAGACAAAGAATCAATCATCATTAAATATATATATATATATATATATATATATATATATATATATATATATATATATATATATATATATATATTTGTTTTCTGAGGTTTTCGCGGGTGTTTGTATGTAGGTCTTTGGTTATTCGGGTCTTCTCCCGCGTAGAATTGGAAGTATCTTGGCGACGTTTCGACGAAGTCTCATTCATCATCTTCAGGCTGGTGTTCTCGGCTTCGTTCTTCCAGGAGCAATGTGAGATTGCAGCTGACCCTTCCTTTTAACTACTAGTGGGGGTGTGAACTGATTGGGTGGGAGCTTGTCTGGGTTCTGATTGGGTGGAGGTGTGTTCTGATTGGTTGGGGGCTTGGCTGTGCTCTGATTGGATGGGGGGTTGGTTGTGCTCTGATTGGCTGGGGGTGTGTTCTGTTTGGGTGGGGGCTTGGTTGTGCTCGGCTTAGTCTGAGTTGCAGGGGGATTTGAGCTGGTGAGCTGCGTTGCTGTTGTTTGGCTTCGGGTTTGTGGTCTTGAGGGCTTTTCATGGAGGGTGTTGGTCTGATTCATGTATGGATTGGAGGGGTTAAAAGTGGCTAATGATGCAGCTGCGGTCTGGCTTCTGGTCCTTGGTCGTGCCTCATTATCAGTGTGGGTTTGAGTCTGCTTTCTGCGTGGATGTGTAGTGGTGACATCCTGTGTGGGTCTGGTGTCATTCATCGTGTTGGGGACTCGTTTGTCAATAAGGGCGGGTTTCCAAATGGCTGGCAGGCGGGAGGTATCATCTCGTTTGTTCATGCTGTGTGGGCGTTTTTCTATCTCGATGGCTTCTCTGATTATTCTGTCATTAAAGTGTTCAGTTTTGGCGATAGTTCTGGTCTTTTTAAAGTCAATTTCATGTCCTGTGGCTTTGAAGTGTTGGACCAGGGAAGAAGTTGGTTCCTCTTTTTTGACTGAGTTTTTGTGTTCTTCAATGCGTGCCCTTATTCTTCTGTTTGTTTGTCCGATGTATGTGGTGGGGCAGGCGGTGCATGGGATTTCATATACTCCTTGATTTTCTAACTCAATTTTGTCTTTGGGGTTCCTCAGGATTGTGGATATTTTTCGGTTTGTGCAGAATGCTGTCTTGATGTTATGTTTCTGGAGGATTTTGCTTATTCTGTCTGTGGTGCCTTTTATGTATGGGAGGAGGGCTTTGCCATTTTCTTGTTCTCTGTCTTGAATTTTAGTGGGGGTTTCTTTTTGGATTAGGTTGGTAATCTTATTTCTTTGGAATCCATTGGATGTTAGTACGTTAGTGAGAGTGTGTAGTTCGGTTTTTAGGTGTTGTTCGTCAGCTAAGTGTTTTGTTCTGTAGATGAGTGTCTTGGCTACCGAGTTGATCTGGGCTGGGTGGTGGTGTGAGAGTGCATGCAGATAGCGGTTTGTGTGTGTTTTCTTCTGGTAGATAGTGTGTCCTAGGGAGCCATCGGATTTCCTGTAGACTAAGACATCCAGGAAGGGAAGTTGGTTGTTTGCTTCCATTTCCATGGTGAACTGTATTTTGGGGTGTAGGCTGTTGAGGTGTGTGAGGAAGTTGTCCAGTTTTTCTTTCCCATGTGGCCAGATTATGAAGGTGTCGTCTACGTATCTGAGCCAGAGTTTCGGTTTGTGATCGGATTTTTCTAGAGGTTGGGTTTTGAAGTGCTCCATATAGAGGTTGGCAATGACAGGTGAGAGGGGTGATCCCATGGGTGCTCCTTCTATTTGTTTGTATTTTTGTCCGTTATAGATGAAATACGTGTTGGATAGGCAGTGGTTGGTCAGATCAAGGATGTGCTTGGGGGGGTTATATTTGTTTTGGATAACTGTCAAGGCTTCTTTGATTGGTACTTGGGTAAAGAGGGATATGACATCGAAGCTCACAAGTAGGTCACTGGGCTGTAAGTTTTGTTTCTTTATGATGTCTATGAACTGGAATGAGTTTTTTACGTGCGAGGTGATGGATTCTGCATAGGGCTGTAGTTGTTTGGCGAGAAATTTGGCTAGGTTTTGTAGAGGTGAGCCTATGGAGCTGACTATGGGTCTGAGTGGGGTTCCTTCTTTGTGTATCTTGGGGAGACCGTAGAGCTTAGGGCATCTGGATGATTTCTCTCTGGGAATGATTCTTTGCTGGATCTCTTCGCTGATGGGGGTGGCTTTTATTTTGGATCTGGTGGTTTTTTCCAGGTAGGTGGGTGGGGTCTGTGTTTAGGGGTTTGTATGTGGAGTCTTGGAGTAGGTTGGTTAATTTGGTTTGGTAGTCAGATGTGTTCATAACCACTGTGGCGTTGCCCTTGTCTGCTGGTAGGATTATTATATAGGATTATATATATATATATATATTTAGACAAAGAATCAATCATCATTATACACACACACACACACACACACACACACACACACACACACACACACACACATATATATATATATATATATATATATATATATATATATATATATATATATATATATTAAAGACCAGGCATAAATAACATTAATTCAGTGCCACCGTGACTTTGAACACTCATCTAACAAACGGTTGTAACCTGAAGACTTCCTTTGTTTGTTATACTGAACCCCTTAATTTCGAAAAATTACATTGTAAGCCCTCTCCAAGAAAGCCCATGTTTAAGAAAAAAAAAATGAACATGACCGCATGTGCTGGCAGTATAGCTAAATTTCTCTCTTTATTTCATATACCTATACCATATAAGCAGGGGTGAAATGTAAAATTTGTTACTACCGGTTCTGTGGGCGTGGCTTGGTGGTGGTGGGGTGATGTGACTGGGTGGGCGTGGCCAACTTTTTTTTTTTAATTTTAACTTTTCAAAGCATTTTTTTCTGCAAATGCAAAGAAATGCTTTGAAAAGCCTCTGCCGATCAGGAACACAGCTGGGATCATCATAGGCTTTTCAAAGCATTTTTTAAACCACCTCTTCCACTGAAGAGGTTGCAGAAAAAAATGCTTTGAAAGTCTCTCTGATGATCCCAGCTGAGTTGCCTGATCGTTTTAAAAAATGCTTTGAAAAGTCTCTCTGACAATCAGGCAACTCAGCTGGGATCTTCAGAGAGATCCCCGGAAGAGGTTGCAGAAAAAAATGCTTTGAAAAGCCTCTGAGATTCCAGCTGAGCCACGTGATCATCAGAGGCTTTTTTTTTTTACTTTTAAAATCATTTTTTCAGCGGAAGAAGTTGTAGAAAAAATGCTTTTAAAAGTTAAAAAAAAAAGCCTCTGATGATCGTGCGGCTCAGCTGGGCATGGTGGTGGAGGGGTGCAGGGATTTTTGCTACTAGTTCTCCGGACCACCCGCCACCATCACTACCGGGAGCATTTCACCCCTGCATATAAGTCAGATACCACAAATACTGTTCCCAAGGAAGAAGGGGTGGCATTTAACAAGCAATAACAGTTAAACTTATAAACTGCTTCACAGTGCTTTACAGCCCTTTCTAAGCAGTTTACAAAGTCAGCATATTGCCCCCAACAATTTGGGCCCTCATTTTACCCTCCTCAGAAGGATGGAAGTCTGAGGTAACCTTGAGCCTGGTGAGATTTGAACTGCCAAATTGCAGTCAGCCAGCAGTCAGCAGAAGTAGCCTGCAGTACTGCACTCTAACAACTGTGCCATTGTGGCTCATGGTAAATGGCAAAAGATTCCACAAGAATTTTAGAAATGGACATAAAGTGGGCTTGGTACATGATCCCTTTGTCAGTTTGTTAAATACACATTTAAATGAATGGTAACTCATTATGTTTATTCATTGTTCAATATACGAAAACTGATAGAATTCACAGGAGGCACTTAGCCATATTTCATGGGTTACAAGGCAACAACATCTCCTATAATACACTAACACAAAACTGGACAAACCAGACTATGCTTTAGCTCCATAATAATTCTATGTTTGCTCTCTGTAAAATAAATAAATTATTTTTTTAAAAAAACAGCACACAAACGCCTTCAGAGACAACTATGGGTCTGTCATGATGGGCTCTTCCTTTTCAAAGTTTACTTCTACACCTTTTTTATATTTGCTTTTTCTATTTATAAAATCGTTGTTAAAGATATACTTTCACATCTTTGAAACCAGAAATATGATATGTAAAGGAAAGATAACAAAATGAAAAGAGTGATTCCCTACATTGGTTTCGTTTCTAAGATAAGCACTGTAATGGGAATGGCCCTGTTTTATTTTAAACCAGTTTAAAAGTCAATAGCAGGAAGGGCCATCTTGCTGTCTGGTAATGGACAGATTAGCATATTTGCCCTATTTCCTGTTCTTCCCCGCCCCCTGAAAAAAAAAAGAGAGAGAGAGAGAGAGACCAAGTTAGGGGAAGAAATATTATATTCCTGTGATGAGACTTGTAATGAGATGAGAATATGGATCAACATGAACCCACTCTCACTATAATGATAATGGGAAATTTGTGCAAACACAACCTGTTCCATTTGAATGCAAAGATTTTAATCTCTTTGCCATTCCCAAATGTAATCTCCTCATTTTCAGACTAAATTAAATGCATCCATATACTTGCTATGGATAAATTAACAATAAGGAAAAAAACTATCTAATGCTAATAATTACATCTAATGATTATATCTAATTTCCTTGCCTGTTCAAGTATGTGCATTCAAAACAACCGGACAGGGATAGAAAAAATAGGAAATATTCTTAGGATAGTGTGGTTGCAGAGATAAATTTAGGTGGTGCTTGACAGTCAAAATTTATAGTGGGACCTACCAAGTACGAAGAATCTCTTTTTCTTTCTTTTGCTAAATAGCACTATTTATTTTAATTCTGTAATAGTTATTATGCCTTTGATAGCACTACTTCAGCCTAACTAGGTTCAGATCAGTAGCCTTTCTGATTTAAATGATTCTTTCATGTAATGAGTCCCTATTGCAGAATCACAATGCGGTATAATGCCCATTACATTTAATTTTAAAAGATTACTCAAATTGTTATAAGGCCTCACAGGAGATATAAACATTGCAATGTGCAATATTTACATATAGGAAATAAGTCGCTACAAATGCCTTCTGATAAATGTCTGCCTTCACATTAAAATTCTAAACATGCAAAAAGAATACTTTCAAGCCAGTGATTAGAATTCATTACACAATGCCACTTCGTTAAAAGATCATTTCCACCTTATGTTATTTTTTTTTCACCATATGTTAGATTTTGTGCTTGTTTTTATTTTGTTTTGTGTTTGCATTGAAAGGAGCATGTTTCCTTTACTTACTTTTAACTACAGTGCTTCACCTCTCTGATCATGTATAAAACAAAGCATTGCTTAAACTCTCATTCGTTATTAATAATTTGAAAAAAATAATAATAAACTATCATCAGGCAATTCACAGATCCTTGGGTCAGTAGCAGTTTATCCTATTTTATCCTTTATTCACACCTCTCACTGAGTTTTGGTTTAAACATCACTTCTTGAATAATTCATATGTATAAATTGATACAATATGCTAAGCTAAATCAAACAACTGTAACAATTTATATATTACTCTCTCATTGTCTTATTTCTGGAAAGAGCAATTAGATCCCCCACTGTAGATCACTATGTGTAAAGATACTTTTGAATTACTACATGTAAAGTATCTTGTGTGCCCTTTCAAACTAACTAAGCTTGCCATTCATTGAATAATATTTTTTTAAAAAAAAATCAAATGTTCATTTCGTACCATATCAAACATAATTGGGGGAAAAAAACTCTGTATATTTCTTCATTCTGTACTTAACATGGCACAATTCGTGAATTTCCTATTTAGGAAACTATGATTAAAACAAACCATTTAAGAGTCCAGTTTGTATGCATCTATATGTTCAGTTATAAACATTTAGCCATTTATTTAGTATGATCAGCTAAAAATAATATACTTCGGCTGAACAGGTTATAAAAAAATGCTTTTAAAGGCCTCTGCCAATCCCAGCAGAGGTGCCTGATCGGCAGAGGCTTTTTTTTTCTTTTAAAAACATTTTTTTCTACAACCTCTTCGGCCAAAGAGGTTGTAGAAAAAATGCTTTTAAAAGCCTCTGACGATCCCAGCTGAGCCACACAATCATCAGAACCTTTTTTTTTTACTTTTAAAAACATTTTTCAGCCGAAGAGGTTGTAGAAAAAATGCTTTTAATTTTTTTTTTTAAAAAAAAGCCTCTGATAATTGTGTGGCTCAGCTGGGCATGGGGTGGGGGCAGGGATTTTTGCTACCGGTTCTCCGAACCACCCGCTTCCATCGCTACCAGATCGGGCGATCTGGTCTGAACCGGGAGCATTTCACCCCTGGTAGAGAGAGTTTGGTTATTTTTCAATATTGGAAGTAATGGATAGCTATAATGCCTAATATTCAAGAATAAACTTATCCTCTGTAAATTTGTCTAGTCTCTTTTGAACTCTACCCAAGTCTAGGGTCAATACTATATTAATGAGTTAACGTGCTGTGTGGGGAAAAAAAATCATTATTTCTACAACTGAGCTACCATGAGATCTAGCACTATGAGAAAAAAATGTTCTGTCTACTATCAATATACCAAACATACTTCTATATATTTTCCTCATATCATTAAAAGACCTGACACTTCAAAATAATGTTCATTTCTTTCTAATTTGGTAATTTTATTCACTTCTTCCAGCTGTATCACAGCTGCATTCACCCCTTGCATTAAAGTGTAATAAGGTTTGCTGGATTTTACTTTAATGCTATGTTAATATTGTCAACGTGAACAAATCAATATAGGGGAAAACATTAGCCTGACACATAGTCTGACTATCATTTGTCCTTCTCATCCCAAGAAATATTGCACTTGCTTTCTTTCTTTTTTTTTTAATTGTAAGGTCTAATTGTAAGCTTGGCAAAGTCCTGTCACATGATCTTCCCATGAAATGCTAGGAAAAACCTCCCAGAAAAGCATCAAGCAGTGATAGAGAGGCATCAAGGATTCAAAATCCAGAATGGAATGGAATGGAATGGAATAGAATTAGAATTAGAATTAGAATTAGAATTAGAATTAGAATTAGAATTAGAATTAGAATTAGAATTAGAATTAGAATTAGAATTAGAATTAGAATTAGAATTAGAATTAGATAGAGTAGAGTAGAGTAGAGTAGAGTAGAGTAGAGTAGAGTAGAGTAGAATAGAATAGAATAGAATAGAATAGAATAGAATAGAATAGAATAGAATAGAATAGAATAGAATAGAATAGAATAGAATAGAATTCTTTATTGGCCAAGTGTGATTGGACACACAAGGAATTTGTCTTTGATACTACACCTCCCATTCCCCAGAATATTTTTTTTTAAAAAAATGGATTTTACTATAGTTATGGTTGATGGAAAGCTTCGCTACCAAAACAGTATAACTAAATGTTCTACAGAACTAGATTTTTCACTCCACATATTCTTTACATAAACTTTATTTTTGTCCTATTATGTATCACCATACAATTCACATTCAGTTTCATTTGCTACTTAAATGTTAACCTTGTAGAAATTCATTTTTTAATTCTCAAAATAATCAGCAAATTTTAACTCTCACTGTTCATTCTTAATGTACAAAATGACCAGGATGAGCCCAAGGTAGGAGTCAAACACATCAATCATGAGTCCCTGAGTATTCACAAGAGATCTAAGTTCAGCTCACTTTGAATTCCTTTCTTAGCTCCCACTCATTTCCCTTGACCACTAGTATTTCAGATTCTTGTGGAGCTAGCCTTAAGCTTATAATAAATCTTCATATTCATTTGAACTGCCTGACTCTCCTGATTTCCCCAGCACTTGACACTCAACTCCACAACAGTTATGAAAATACAGCAACACCGATTGTATTTATTATTGATAGAATTTATAAGCCACTTGACTTTGAATGACTCTGACAAGGTTATAATTAAAAATATAGCATTCCAATAATAATGAATAACTTCCACAGTAGCATATAACCAAAACTTTTCTAAAGCCTGAACAACTTGTAAATACTACAAAGGAGATCGGGAAGAATTCAGCAACTGAAAAAACCTCCCTGCTGTTGGGGAAGAGGAGGGAACAAGTCAGGAGGGAGGGAGGGAGGGGAAGAGACAAAGAGAAAGAATGAAGGAAGGAAGGGAGGGAGGGAGGGAGGGAGGGAGGGAGGGAGGAAGGAAGGAAGGAAGGAAGGAAGGAAGGAAAGAAAGAAAGAAAGAAAGAAAGAAAGAAAGAAAGAAAGAAAGAAAGAAAGAAAGAAAGAAAGAAAGAAAGAAACCCCAAGATGGAATAAAGCTAGTTTCAAGGGAAAACCACTATAGTGCTAATTAATTCTCACTGTTTCTGGAGGAAAGGTTTACATAGAGACCTCTCTTCAGTTCTTGACCATAACTATTATTTTAGATAGGGTGGGTTTCAAGTTACCCAAAGAGTTTCGAAGGGATCTGTCTGTCTGTCTGTCTGTCTGTCTCTCCTCTATCTACCTACCATCTATCTTTTATCTATTTATCTTTGTTTTATGTCTTTCATATCACAGTTTAATTCAGTACCTTGAAATATCACCCCAATGACAATGAACCCCATAGTAACATCTGATGTCTGTTAAATACAAATGAAAGTATATATATATACTTTCACACACACACACACACACACACACACACACACACACACACACACATATATATATATATATATATAACATTGGAACATAAATATATATGAAATCTTAACATCTTCTGAAAAACAGGTAATAAATTGGGGTCAATCACTTAAATCTGATTAATTTCCATGAGGAAATATTGTGATCATATGTAATAATTTTTACCAGACAGTGGAAATGTTAGTGTTACTGAGCAACAGTTCCCAATATTAGCAAGAACATGTGGTTATTAATTCTCTGAATTAACTATATTTATATGTGATCTTTCAGTTCTATAAAATAAATGCAGAAATATGTTTGTTATTATGAAAAACTAAAACATTTCTTTTTTATTGTTGTTTGTATGTACTTTCAAACAGTACTCGGTGGCCTACAAAATATAAAATAATATTTTGAAAGATAAGCATGGCTTTAAAAGATAAATAAAATACACATATTCCAATATTCATTATATTCGTGGATCAGAAAAGAATCTGAAAACTAAACCTGATTAATGATAATAATACAAAAGGTCCTTTGACATAAATGATTGGCACTTTGACTATGGGAGCAATATATAACGAAACTAACACAAAGGTCTTTTATTCCTATTATGTATAAATGTATAAATGCAAAGGGAACTGGGATGCTGTCAGTCTACATGTTTGTTTACAGTAGTTTCAAAGCTGTACAGCATGCTGGGTAGGTAATTCAGGGTTCTGAAGTCCACACATCTTAAAATTGCCCATATTTGAGAAACAAAGCTATAGGTGATATATAGGATATATGGGGACTCCTTCACGAAACTGCATCTCCTCTATTCTAAGCCTCCTCCTTTCCTGGTCCATAAAACTATAACAGAATATCTGCCGTTCATCCTGTATATCCCAGTGTGTGTGTGTGTGTGTGTAACATGAGGAAAAACCAGAAACATATGCACAAAGAGATGCAACACATATTCATCCATCCTAACTAGGCAACAGGAGGGAGTGTATTCAGAGCAGGACTTCACAAACACAAATACATGCAGAGGGAGAGGGAAACGGAGAGAGCATAAACACTTTATATAATCAAGTCCTAATGGTAAAGGGTTGGAAAGAATTCCAGAAATCAGATTCTGCATATTTTCTCTATTTTATAAAGAGTAAGTCAGAGAGTTTAATATATGTCATTATATTAAGAAAAAGACCCAGTTTGGTGTAGTGGTTAAGTTATCAGGTTAGAAACCAAGAGACTGGGAGTTCTAGTCTTGTCTTAATCTCGTCACTTTCTCTCAGCTCTAAGAAGGCAAAAAGATCGCACAAAGCCTCAGATTTTCGTTGCTTGCTTTCCCTTGCCCTCCCCAGCCTTCCCTCATATGGGGCTTATCATTATTTTTAAAAGTCCAGTTATGGGACCACTGGAGTTTTTTCAAAGGCTGTTTATTGAACAGAGATGTAATAAAAATAATACACTTTGAGTGATGTTTTCTCTACCTATGATCCTTGCTTCCCCTCCTCTGCACTATCTATTAAGTCAACCCCCCATCATACAGAATTATCTGCCACCCTCAGCTTTAAATACACCCGTACACATGCATATTCCCACATCAGCACCTATGGAAGCTCTATGAAAATTTAATTGCTGCTGAGAGGCCAATTTAAATTGCTCATGAAGTGCATAGGGAAAGCAGGGTTAACACCAGAATTCCTCAGCAATGAACCATCTCTCTGTGTAGCAATTAGCCATTCAATAACGTTAACAAGAACCATTGGATGCTTCGTAAAACTGCTGTTGTTTTTAAAGCCCAATTGCTACAGGGCCATGATTTGGAGCAATAGAAATAGAGCATCATTTCTTCCTGCTTCATTCCCAAACAAGGGAAAATGCTTCTTGTAAATTATGCTAAGCCTCTATTATTTCTACCTTTAGGAAAGAAGTTAAGAGCTTTCTCTTCAGCTCCATGTCTGTAGTTGGAGTAATAGTAACATTATCAGTAATATATTTTCTTTTTATAGATTCTTCCTGGGTGCTATGGTACAGTATGTTTAACACATATTCATAATGTGATGGAGAAGAGCCTAATGCTGGGAAAGATTAAGGGCAAAAGAAAAAAGGGACAAGAGAGAATGAGGTGGCTGGATGGAGTCACTGAAGCTGTAAGTGAGCTTAAATGGATTCCAGAGGATGGTAGAGGACAGGAAGGCCTGGAGGAATGTTGTCCATGGGGTTGCAATGGGTCGGACAAGACTTCGCAACTAACAACAAAATATTATTACTGTAATGTCTGTCCAAAAAAACATACATTACCATATGCACTTTTCATTTTGGCTCATGTATGATATCATTCCTATGTTAAAAAATATTTGATGCCCCATTCTGCTTATGGAATTCAACCCACACTGATCCTGGAATTGGTGAATTTCATGCCTGTCTAGTTATATCTAGCAGGGGGAAACTGAAGCAAGTCCCACACATTTGGAGAGATTTGAAGGCTGGGTTAGGGAGACTTTTTTTGCTTTGGTGCTGATATTGTGGTTTGGTCTCCTGGGGAGATCAGTTTGACTCTTTTTTCATTGATTTTCCATGGGCTAGTGTTTTGTTGTGTTGTGTTGTATTGTGTGTGTTTTTTTGTTTGTTTGTTTGTTTTATGGGGGAGTCTTCTCCTCGTTTGAGTTGTGGTTACATCTTTCATTCTTTTTTATTTCTAAAGCATTGCTGTATTTTTAAATGGAGGGTTTTTTATATATATTGTATTTTTATATGCACCACCAAGAGTCATTTTTCTAATTACAATAGCATACAAACATTAAATAAGCCAATAAATCACTTGATAGCCATTTTTGCTAAAGAGACTTTTTTGAAAGACTGCAGTAGGAAAGAGAAGCAGGAAGAAAACGGTGGAGAAATTGAAGAAATACTACAATGGGTCACATTCTTTGGTTAGAAAATGCCATAATCTGCTAAACTTTCACTGTCATACATGTAAGCAACAAATGAGTTTATTAGCCTATATCATCTGTAGGAGGAAATACTTTGTGAAGCAAGAAATATCTAAGAAAGGTTCGTAAAAATCAGCACATTATTGGGAAAATACCTTAAAACTCATTGTGTTTAAATAAAGTTTACATTTTGCACTAATGCACAGAAATACAAACATTAGATGTTTTACAAAAGAAATATGCTACATGTTGGAATTATTATTCAAATTATACAAATAATCTATTTTGTGGAAAAATGAATTGAAAAATCATAATTACAATTATTGGACTGACTCAACTGAATACAAATCACTACATCAAACAAATATGGTAGTTGAACCCTAAAGACAGAAAGCATACAACTCCTTGCTTACAAGATTAGTACAAGTTATCTCTATCTAGACTTCATAATTTGATAAACATTCCTGGCAGTTACTATCAAGACCTAAAAATCGGGGTCACATAATTTCACCTTTTTTTTAATGGTGATTTTTTCAAGTGGGATTTAATTTCTGGTCCATTAATAGACATAGCAACATTTTCTTGACAATAATATAGAAATGACTTGTTTTCAGGAAATTTGTTTCCTGCCTGACTTGGTCTACACAAGATTTAAGCATTAAGCAGCCTTGATTTTATTTGGCTTTTAATCACAGTTGTTGGTATTACTGTACATAGCAGAAAACCTGGATATGCATACTTAATATATACGTAGGAGGTGCATACTTAATATAAAACATAATTCCTGCCACATTGCAAAATTGTGTACCAGAATTTTGATTAGTTTCCTATCATGTATAAAACTTTTGTTCTTTCTTTCTTGCAAGAGGACCAAAAAGGATGGAAACCAGTCAGGCTTTTAACAACTTGCAAGATATCAAAAAATGGGAACATTATAGATGTCCTTGAGAGAACATTCAACAAGGAGCCATTGCCAAGAAAGCATACTTCCTGGGCACTGGAAAGTGACATTGGTTAATCAATGAGACTGGCAAAAACATGTCTCAAGTAGCTATGACATGAAAGATATTACTATTGGCATAACATATCTTTAAAAAGATATCTTTAAAAACTTCTCTTGTATCCGCATATGTAATTGCATTGGTGGCCTGAAGCAGAGAGTCTGCTCTGTTCCTGGCACAGTAGATGGTGGGAGAAGAATGGGAAGCCTGGACCCCTATTTTTCTCTTTGTCTCATATTCATTTATTAGGGAAATCTGAATGTTCATATAGTACAGAAGGTGGTATTGAAATAGGAATTGGGGCATTGCCTATAGAAATTCCCAAGACCAGTAATACATTCTCAAAATTATAGGGATTGTAGTTAAAGGGATAATAATAATCACCATATGTGCCACTTTTAGCTTCTGGAGAAAAGGCGGAATATAAATTGAACAAATCAAGAAGCAATAAATATATTGAATAGTAGCAATTGGTGCCAAATTCTTTGAGATCTTGGACAATCATTCAAAGTTCTGGGTCTACCTATAAACTGAATTCTTAAAGAAAAGTAGCATCTTGATGAAGATGTCTTATCTTTGCTACCATATTTCAGTAATATTTATTTTGGTATATTTAATGATTGGAACTGTCTATTTATGCTAAGCTATAACATATATGTACCAGCTTCTGGTACTCTTCTTGGCATTTAGTCATGCCAGCCACATGACCACAAAGACATTTTTGGACAGCACTGGCTTTTCATCTTTGAAACGGAGATGAGCACCACCCCCTAGAGTCAGGAACGACTAGCACATATGTGCAAGGGGAACCTTTACCTTTACCTAACAACATATAAGGAAAATTGTGATCCGGGCAACAAATCATGGTCAATCCCCACTCTTTCTGTTTTACTATAATATAATGCAATAGCTAGTAAAATGGAGCAGATTTACTCTGCCAAAAACAGGATGCCTCTTAATGGGTCAAACTAGATGAGATGAATTCAAGGGGTTAGCAATTACCTAATTATCCTTAAAAGTAACAAAACATGGGGAAGAGGGCATTAATCCCCACTATCTGCATTAGATAGCATGCACAGAAAGCATGCTATCTAATGCAGATAGTAGTTATAGAGGACAAAAGACAAGGGATTTGAAATAGATAGGGAAGTGTACTACTTTTGAAAGTGACTTAGAAAACTGCTAATTGCTTCAGTGGCATCTTATTCTCATATATAAGTTTTCAGATGTCTTCCTTGCTCCTTTCCTGCCTTCACTGACAGGATACATCATGTCCTACATTGGGATATTTTGCAAATTACAACCTATACAAATAGATACAATTTAATATGGAGCATCTTCCAGTAAAAAAAAAATGACATGTTAATAACACTTAATTATATTTTGTTTCCGCCTAAAAGCACTTGGCATTTAACTGCATTGTAGGTGACTCCAAGCTCTTTCTTCAGAATTTAGACACAAAGGAATAGTATTTTTTTTCCTCCTTCCTTCAATATCAATTATATACTTGAAATATATTATTGTCTCAGCAGTAATAAAAGTAATGACCACAATACAGGTTATTGCGGACTTCTAACCTTTTATCAGTTGAATATTGTATGACTGAATTCAGAGCAAACTCCAGAGACCTGGAGTTTCTTTAGATGAAAAATTGACATTTTCAAAGATCTTTAGATATGTGAATACTGTATTGGATATATATCACAGATACTTTTTTAAAACATGCCCAATTAGATTGACACAAGGAAGACACACAAGCATTAGACCCATATTTTTATAAGGGTTAGGAAGATGTCTTGCTTTGTAAAAACAAACATACAACAGTGCTATGTGAATTCTTCCTATATTTTATTCTATTGCTATATTTTACTATGGTAGCTACTATTCCAATGTATCAGCACTACTCAATTACTATTACTGTTACTGTTACCTATATACTATCCTCTATATACAAGAACAGTTTTCCCGAACTGCTAAATTCTGCTAAACAAATAATTCCCTCAGCACTGTCAAACTAAGGCTGCATTACTATTACTATTAGTCTTCTCACCATTCCTATCACCCATCACCTCCCACTTATGAAGGCATGACTGTAACTTTGTTGCTTGTATCCTTATGATTTATATTGATATTGTTTCCTGATTCCTTATTTGTACCCTATGACTATCATTAATCATAAGGTGTTGTATCTTATGATTCTTGACGAATGTATCTTGTCTTTTTATATACACCGAGAGCATATGCACCAAGACAAATTCCTTGTGTGTCCAATCACACTTGGCCAATAAAGAATTCTATTCTATTCTATTCTATTCTATTCTATTCTATTCTATTCTATTCTATTCTATTCTATTCTATATTCTATTCTATTCCTAGTATGCATCAATACTTCTTTCCTAAGGCTGTTTTGTTTTAAGTCCTCTCTTTAGTATATGTGCTGCCGAAGCGAGCACTTAAGTCCTCTCTTAATGAGGTTTCTTCTTTTTCTGTTAATGGCTAGCATGTATATCTCATGCATATTTTTTTACAATATGCTTTGTCTTGCTGGGCCTCTATTTATATACAATATGTATATATACTTTTCTTCTCTTTTGGACTATCCACACCTTCTGAAGGAAAAATCACCCCCTTTCATTTGGCTGCTATACAGAGTTTGCTGATGGCTGCAGCACCCCACAACACACATCTCCATTCTCCTCCCACACCTGTCAAGGTTGCAGCTTTACTGGCAATTCTTCCATGCGGATACTGGTGAGAAAGCTCAAATGAGAGAGAAAGAAGGCAGCCCAGGTACCTGCAATTTTGCTAAGCAGCCTATTCTTCCACATAATGAAAGACATTCAGAAAGGTATTCACACTCCATCTGGGTCTCAAGAAGAACATTAGAAAACTAAATTTGGACAGCAAGTGGTAGAATTCTGCCAAGTGTAAATAATAGCTAAACCCAGCTTGACCATAGAAAGGCTCACTGGGTTAGCTTTCATTAAAGAGCTATCCTTCAGCTGTCATTGTCTGAAGTGAACACACCACATTCATAAGCATAGTTGTTGCCAATCCCCTTCAATATATATGATTTGTGCTAGAACTATAAAATAAGATTAAATGATTAACAGAGCATATATAAGATATTTTCTATTCATTAACTTACAGGAAAGCATAATACATATTTATAATTGAAAATGAATACAGAACACATGCCTCCAATTGCTACATTTTGGAAAAGATATTATGTTAAGACTACATGTATGATTAAATAGGTTTAAGCAGCCTCAGTTGTAAACCACAGCCTCCCGGGTTGGTGGACTACAACTCACAGCGTTAGCTAGGATGCAGCTTATATTAGAGCAACACCTGGCTCTTATCTCCTATCCTATATGCTCAACTTAATAGCTGAATCCTTCACAAACTGAGCTGATCACACCCAGTATCATTTAAAGCAGCATATTTCACTAACAAATGGTTTTCATACTTTTCATGCCAAAATGTTAAAGACTATCTTGCTAAGTGCTTGAATCAGGTATCCCCCCCCCCCCGCCACCCTCCTATCTCAAACCATTTTTCTGCCGTAAATTTCCTGGATGAACTTTCACTGACAATTATTTTTCAGAAGATCCAGAGTCACAGATGTTGGTATCTGCAAATAAATACAGGTAGGAATCCATAAAGAAAGTTGACTCAGATTCTGGCAAAATGACATTTTCCTAATGACTTCCTAAGCTAGAAAAACCCAATTATCAGCTTTGTGATAAACAGATTAATGGTGCCTTTTAAATGTTCAGAATGTTTCAGTTTGGCAGCACCCAGACATTTATTGCTGTTTCCCGCAGCTTTTCAAGAAAGTGCTAGGTGAATACAAGATAACCTATGACAATCCAGCTGGATACCCATATAGTGTCCATGCCTGTGAAGGTTTGAATCACATTTTTGTTTTGCGCCCTGAGATCAATACAAAATTGGATCATATATCATTGCACAAGGAATTATTGAACCAGTCATGCACACTAGTCAGGCAACACCTGTTGTTCCTGTCATGGAGCCTGATGGCAGTGTCTGCACTTGTAGGATTATAAATGCACTGTAAATAAAGCTTTGAAGCAAGATCCACATTTTTGCTTTAATGCTTTAGACCTCGCACACTACTGGGGGAACTGTTTGTGCCAAACTGGACATTGTTCAAACCTAGCAGCAATTGTTAATAGATGACAATGTAGCAGATGCCCAAATTACAATTATTCACCGAGGAGCTTTTTGTCAGACTTCAGTCAGTAAGCAAGAGTAGAATCAATTAGGCCACTTTGCAAGAATCTGAGAACTTCTGATAAGGAACCTTTATGGAAAAGCATACATACAAGCCAAAACAAACCAATTCTAGCAACTGCTAGGTTTTAAGAGCAAGTCCTATATGTATAGAAGCAGCATTTTTTAAAAAAATGTCATTGCTTTCTTTTTAAATTCCTATGTTTTCTGCAAGGCTCAGGGAGGGCACATGAGTGAGTGGCATAGGTTGGGAAGGGTGTCTATGAGTGTTCAAGATGTGATGTGTTGGTTAAGTAGGTTACATGGGAAACAGAAGGGTTCATGGGGACAAGAAGGGTCAAGAAGGGTTCATGGGGTAATGGGTATGTGCATAAGGTGTTGTATGGAACATATAGAGCACATAGGTAGTGTCGCGGGCCAAGAAGAATGAATTGGGGTTGCGGGGGGGGGGGCATAGTGCTGTGCAGGTCAGGAACAGCCCACCAGAAGGATGCATAAGTCAGGAAGGATGTGCAGGGGTGCCCAAGAGGTGTGCATTGGTCAGGAAAAGCATGTAGAAGGTACACCGGTTAGGGAAGATGCGTGGGGATGTGCAAGAGAACCTGCGCGGGGGGGGGGGGACAGGACAGTTGGGGGAATCTGCAGTGGGTGGCATAGTCCAGAAGGGGTGTGCAGGTGTTTCATCCTCCCATTCCTCTTTTCCTTCCCTTCTTTTTCTGAGACTCCCTTTCCAGCAGGAAGACAAGCTGGTTGGGGGAGGGAGGGAGGGAGGTATTGTGAGGCTGCTAGGCAACTGTCACTGAACATTAAAAATGAATATCACATGACCACAGCAGCAGCCCAGCAGAGCATCAGCAGCCAATAGTACTGAAGAAGTCATAATGTCCCCAAATTCCATTCCCTTGGGAGTTATGAGTCTTGAATTTTGTATACATTCTATACGTTAGCTCATTTGAGGTACCTTGGTTTGAATTTTTTACTCTATGAGGCACCATTTTGTCCAGCTAAAGGTCATGACAATGATAATTTTAGCAGTATATAGATTGATTAATAGTACAGTACAATTATATCATTAAAAGCCATGGAAAAATAAATTATGTGAACCATCCTTGATTATAGTTACCTAGTTCTGGCTCTAATTCCAAGTATAGTATTTTTTTTTCCTAATATGTGTCCTGTTACAATCAGTTACTGATGTTAAATATATACAGAAGGAGAATGCATCCATTCATGAGTCAAGGATTAGAGTAAACTTGAGCATTCTGAACAATTTTTAATGAAATGTGAGCATTTTGAATTGGGCTCAGCCTGTATCTGTTAATCAGTCAAACTACTTCAACTTGAGATACATGGAAAGTCTCATAGAAGTCATGTTCTACATATACCTGTCCCTTAAAGATTAAAATATATTTTATCATATTCTGGGCCAGATGTTATTTCTAGATTATCTTCTGCCTGATTGTTGATATGTTGGGCATTTTACAATCTGATGACTTCCAGGTATTTTGAACTACAATTGTTGGCTGTGCTTGATCTCTATCCATCATGTATTCAATTCTTTTTTTAAAAAATAGCTCTTTAGTATTAGAAAGGGAAATCTAGGCCAGTATTTATATATACTGTTCTAAATAGAAAAATAAACAAGACATGCACCTTGTCACCATTTGAAATTTTCCATTCCCTAATCTTAATGAGGCTCACATGTTTAAAATTATAAAATCTATAAATCTAATTTTCATTCCCCTTGTACCTGAATAAAACTCAGGACCCCAGCTTCCAAAATAAAGAGGTCATTTTGAAATAAGTGAATAAATAAATTATATTATGTATGTCCCATATATACCTCAGTTTTAAGAATAATGTCTGTTGAATATTTATTGTTCAAATACCTTGTGCCTTTATATTCATACCTGCTTTAGTCTGTGACACTCATGTCCTTTTAACCTAAAGGCTGGGTTTTTTAAAAAAAAAAATCATAAAATAATAAGCTGGAGTATAAAAACCAACACAGGTTTTCAATACATGCTTAAGAATAGCTAATAGTATCCAGCAGTATAAAAATAAATAATGAAAAGCAAATAAAGAAATAGACAAAGATTGTTTAAGACCCCCAGAAATGTTTGTAATGAGAGATTAGGGAATCATTACAAAACGGCTAGTTAGCAAAGATAATTAAAATTTATTTAACCGTATGAGATTTTTATTGTTATTATTATTGAATGTGTACACAGTGTGATTATATTCTTCAGTCATTAGATGCCATGAGACAAAAAAATGTTCCAATGGATTGAAGAGTTTTGGTTGCTATATTATCTTTCTTAAATGACAAAAGGCAAATTTACATTTCAGAACATTGTAAGCCGTTCTGGGGGGAAAAAAACTTTTAAGTGTGGCATATTAATCAAAACAAATGGTATAATTTATGTCTGGTTTTCTTTCTTCCACCTATTCTGTTAGCATTATTTCTATTGCTTTTAAAGTTTCTAATGAAAACATAAAATTCACAGAGGGCAGAGAATAAATGTGCTAGGTCACATTCCTCAGTTTTCTACTATTCTGAAAAGCCTTCCTTCCTTCCTTCCTTCCTTCCTTCCTCCCTCCCTCCCTCCCTCCCTCCCTTCCCTTCCCTTCCCTTCCCTTCCCTTCCCTTCCCTTCCTCCCCCAAACTTTCCTTGAATAGAATAGAATAGAATAGAATAGAATAGAATAGAATAGAATAGAATAGAATAGAATAGAATAGAATAGAATAGAATAGAATTTTTATTGGCCAAGTGCGATTGGACACACAAGGAATTTGTCTTGGTGCATATGCTGTCAGTGTACATAAAAGAAAAGATACGTTCATCAAAAATCATAAGGTACAACACTTAATGATAGTCATAGGGTACAGATAAGCAATCAGAAAACAATATCAATATAAATCATAAGGATACAAGCAACAAAGTTACAGTCATACAGTCAAAGGTGGAAGGAGATAGGTGGTGGGAATGATGAGAAGATTAATAGTAGTGCAGATTTAGTGAATAGTTTGACAGTGTTGAGGAATGTTTAGCGGAATGATGGTGTTCGGGAAAAAACTGTTCTTGTGTCTAGTTGTTCTGGTGTGCAGTGCTCTATAGCGTGGTTTTGAGGGTAGGAGTTGAAACAGTTTATGTCCAGGATGCGAGGGGTCTGTAAATATTTTCACACTCCTCTTTTTGACTCGTGCAGAATAGAGGTCTTCAATGGAAGGCAGGTTGGTAGCAATTGTTTTTTCTGCAGTTCTAATTATCCTCTGAACTCTGTGTCTGTTTTGTTGAGTTGCAGAATTTTTGTAACTTCATACACCGATGTTCTTATAGTAATCAACAGTTCTTGAAACCTACATATAGGCATATGCCCGAGAAATAAATTTAGACATTTTCTTCCTTCTTTACTAAATCAACAGATACACGGGCACCCTTTTTTCTAGCTTATTGTTATTAATGATCTGGTGTCCACAAACTGAACCAGTTTCTAATTTTCACACTAAGTGTGAATATCAACAAGGGCTAGGCAATATTTGTATAAGAATTACAATGAGATCAGGATCAAATCTTTAATGGCAGATGAACTGATGGCTCTGACATTGAAAAATTGAACTATCTACTTTGCAGATGTGTTTCCAACTGTCACCAACCACATTGCTACATTTGTTCTACTGTCATTTAGAAAGATTATTTATGTTCTTACTTATAGCTCTGGCTTTGTTTTGTTGTAATCATTTTATGTCTAATACTGCTATTTGTCTCATTTGTTTTATTTTTATTTTATTGTATTTTATGGCATTCCTATATTACGATCTAGGGTTATAATAGTATTATTTACATGTCTATTTGTCCAAGAAGTTTTTGCAAGGTGAAAAAATACCATATATATGTACATAGATATATCAGCAATAACCAGAACTCCTGATTTTCCATTCTGCTTGATTATATCCTGCTGAATAAACAGAGTTTCTAGAAGGGATTTCAAAGGGCTAGGTTTTAGGAACAGCACCACTTTTGTTAGCAGTTAAGACATCATGTTAGAAAATGGAAGGCTGTGAATTCTAGTCTCACCTTAGGCACAAAACCAGATGGGAGACCTTGGGCCAGCCATTTCTTTCAGCCCTATGAAGGAGGCAATAGCAATCCAGTTTTGAAATTCATGTATTTAAATCATTTACATAGCCACCCATTTTCTATCAAAGTCTGGGTAACTATCAACCAACAATTAAAACATCAATATAATAAACCAACACATAATATATAATAAGCCAACATAATAAATATATCTGTTTTGCCAAGAAAATTGTAGAGTTGTGTCCAGATAATCAACAATGACTCAAATTCACCCACCCACCCACCCACAGGTCCTAGTAAGCAAGGTCATTAATATGAAGAAGTTAGACTGTTAAGTAAAGTCAGTGCAGTGGAGTTTTACAAGGATGCTTGTCCTTATTCGCTTCATGGAACAAAAAAAAATTCCTTTCTGTTAACCATGTCAAAGTAAAAGTGGATACAGGATTTTGTAACAATACTAGGGATGTATATGTGTTACTAGCTGAAATATTCTGATATATATATTTACAGCAGGAGAAAATTTGAAACAAGCTAGGGGATTAGCACAACAAATCAGCTCACAGCTGATTAGAAAAGGTGAAGATTGATCAGATCAAAGGATTGTGCTATTTTCCATGATCACAATAGTGAAATTATAGGATCTGATTTGTTTAAAAGTAAATGTTTGTGGTAAAAATATACACATATCAGAAATCCTAGTGTCTAAATGTGGTGATTGTGTAAAATGTACATCTGGGTTAAAGTAGAGGTATGAATAAGTAGAGGAATTGAATACAAGAATAATATGATTAATGTCCACTATCATCTACTCAACAAAGGAAAAGATAAGACAATGCCTTTCAAAGCTAACTTGCAGATTTTTCAAAGGAGGCAAAACAGTGATGGCTGAGGACTTTTATTATCCCGATACCTGTTAGGAAACAAATTCTGCAAGGTATAATACTTTCAAGAAATTCCTAATTTATCTAGCGGACAATTTCATTTTTAAACAATGGTATAAGACGTAAGTTAAGCTATTCTTCACTTGACACTAATCAAAAGACTTGCTTGAGTAAATGGAAATAACAGGATTGCTGGGAAAAAGTGATCGTTTATTTCTGCAGTTCTTCGTTTTACTTATTTATTTAGCACTTTTATATCCTACTACAATGTTAAGAATCTAAAAGGAAACTAAAGTTGCATAATACTTGGATGGAGAAACTGCCTGGACTCTCCTAGGGTTTAAAATAGGCTAGAAAGCTTTAAAAAAAAAAACCCTAGAATATCAATAGCATTTAGATTTATATACTACCTTGTAGCACTTTATAGTGCTATCAGGGTGGTTTACAACATGGAAGCAGCGGTGAAATCCAGCCGGATCTATCTGGCTTGCATGAATTGGTAGTGCTGGCGGCGGGAGGCTCCACCCACCCACCGGGACATCATTACATCCCGTTTTTGATGCAGAAAAGAGGCATGTGCATGCTCCCATTCCCAAACCGGTACCAAAGGTAAGTAGATTTCACCGCTGCATGGAAGCATTATTTGCATATTGCCCCCAACAATCTGGATTCTCATTTTACCAACTTTAGAAGGATGGAAGGCTGAGTCAACCTTGAACCCCATCAGGACTGAACTCCAGGCTATGAGCAGAGTTGGCTTGTAATGTTGCATTTTAACCACTGTACCAGCAAGGTTCCATGGAAGTAGTAAGTAGTAAATCATTTATGTAATACTGCCAAAAAAGATGCATTTATGCAGTCGCCCAAAGCCAAGCTTAACTTAAGTAATGATATTTTTGACGTTTTTAAAAACTGATTGAAATTAAACATACATTTTGCACTTCAAAAATCACATTTCAATAAAATTTAAATAAGAATGTTAAGAAGGATTCCAGGGCTTGCGAAGCTAATAGAAGTAGTAGTTAATGATTGGCAGGAGTTCTTAACAGATGAAATATTAAAAAAAGATAATTAAAACTATTGCAATGAGGAGTACAATAGAAGACAGCAGAAGTCAGTCGGATGACATAAAAATATGCATAAAGATCTGGAATACATATTGGGAGACTGGGGAATGGCAAGAATGAGGTCTCTCTCTTTCTCTCTCTCTCTCTTTCACACACACACACACACACACACACACAAACAGTAGACTGAGACTCCTAGAATTATAGAGAGAAAAATCAATTAAAATTGAAACCCATGATGAGCTGAAGTTGGCAAAAATGCTAAGTATAGGGGAAAAAAGGTTTCTTTCGGTGCATTCAAAATAAAAAGAGAAAAGGTTCTCAGTGAAGGCAGCAAAAATGCTAACCAGTGACAAGGAAAAAGCGGAACTACTTAATTCCTATTTTAGCTCTGTCCTCTGAAAAGATATCACACAAAAGAAGGTCAAGACCTTTTCTCTATCATTCCAGAAGGCAAGACATAAAATATTGGATTTAAGCTAAAGGAAAGCAGATTCCAGCTGAATGTTAAAAGAGAGAGAGAGAGAGAGAGAGAGAGAGAGAGAAGAATAGTTCAGCAGAAAAAGATCCAATTGAAACCAATTACCCCAAAATGTTGTAGCCTCCCATTTATTCAGGTGGAAGCTAGACAGCTATGTATCATAGATGTTTAAAACTGAATAGATACACGCTAAGCATAGCATACCCTAAATGCCACCTTCCAGCTCTATGATTATGCATCTACGTACTTGAAAAGGCTTTCTATTATCGTGGTAGACTGTTCTCAATCAGAAATATGCTAAGAGACCGGGAATTGCTTTATAAGGATAAATGCTCTATCCCGGATGGCATTAAACAAAATTAAGAGAATAATAAAAAAAAAACCCTTGCAAGTTTAAAAAATAAAAACAAGTAAAATCGTGCAAGTTAAATCCAAAACATAATAGCAGTTTTGAAAGAAAAAAATGATCTGCTTGGAGCAAGACACTTTGGTCTTCTGCTTTCAGGCTTTCTTTTAGAAACTGATGCAGTTTGAATCAACACTCGCATTGTTATGTTTTATTCATGGACTTTCTTTGCACTAGAACAATGTTAATTTTCCAATACATTGTCTGCTGCAAATGAATTTACATCCTTTGTTATTTTTCCTTTCTGCTTCATTATCTTACCTGGAAAGAAACAATGTGCTGCCTTTGCCCTTTACCTAGGAGGAAAGCTGCTTTCCCACAATAACATGGGCTGGTTTGTTTCGTGCTACAAGTTTTGAAAATCAGGTGCCACATGGGTGGAATTAATTAGTTATTCCAAGCTAATCATCCTCTTATCTTCTCATTTAGGTCATAACTAAACTGGGAGAACAATGAATATATGGTGGAATATTGTTTTATTCATTTGAAAAAAAATATATGTATAGATGGCTACCTTATAAAAATAGCCCCAGGCAGCTGACAAAACAGATAAATAAAAGACACAAAATTCAAATTAATACACCATCAGTGCCATACCAGAACTCTCTCAAAAACAAGTAAACAAATGCTAAGCTCATTTGTAACGAGGCCCCAGTGCTTGAGGGAAGAACGAGATCTTGATGGTCTCCCATGAATTATCTTTCATAATACATAATTAAATCCAGTTTACACTAATATCATACTCTGTGCCTCTCTGTAGCTTTCGGGCCTTGCAAACAGGTTTTTAGGATGTCACATCTAATAGAATCTTGTTATAGATAATCCTCGATTTACAACATTTCATTTAATGATCAAAATTAAAACCACACTGAAAAAAGTGACATATAACTGTTTTTCACATTTTATAACCATTGCAGCATTCCTGTGGTCATGTGATCAAAATTCAGGTGCTTGGCAACTGACTTGTAATTATGACAGTAGCAATGTCCCGGGATCATGTGATCACCTTTTGCAACCTTCTGACAAGCAAAGTCAATGGGGAAGCTAGTTTTATCTTACAATCATGTTACTAACATAACAACTGCAGTGATTTGCTTAACAATTGTGGCAAATGGAGCAAAACTCATTTAACTGTCTCGCGTAGTAACCAAAATTTTGGGCTCAGTTGATGATTGTAAATTGAGGACTACCTGTATTGGCCTATTTAAATATTGAAAGAAATTTTGGAAAAGTGCAGGATAATGGCAAAAATTAAACTATCAGGGAGAAAATTTAAAAAATGAAGAACCTTTATCTGCATGCACATTGTAACATGACAATCTTATATGATATATTTCTTAACATGAATTTCTTTATTTGGTTGTTCCAATCTGATCAGTTAACCAACATATTAATAGCTTCAATGTATGAACTTAATTCACTTAAATCATAGTTAATTATTTATATGCAATTGCTTACAGATTCAAAATAAGAAAATGGTGCATATTCAGGTACATAACTTTGGGCACCAAATTCATTCATTAGCAACAGCAATAGCACTTAGACTTATATACCACATCATAGTGCTTTACAACCCTCTCTAAGCAGTTTACAGAGTCAGCATATTGTCTCTAACAATAAAGGTCCTCATTTTATCCACCTCGGAAAGTAAGGAAGACTGAGTCAACCTTGAGCCAGTGGGAATTTTTTTAACTAAAAAAAAAAAAAAGACAATAAATTCATCAGATATACATTTAGCCAGATGAACACAATTTCACAGATGAACAAATACTTTGGTTTTTGTATCCTTTCAAGTTGTACTTTCTTTTCTGTGAATTTCCAGCAACTAAGAGTTCTTCTAAACAGATCTGTGAATATTTATAAATGAAGACCATTCATTCTTGCAAACCAGAGGAAGATAATTTTAAAAATTCAGATGCTTTCAGCTAGCAATTTCCACTATGAGAAAGAATAAGAAATGGAACTATTGAAGTGAAAGCAAGAAATAAAAACCTAATACAGTATTAGGTAGAATTGTCTGACGACTGACAAAAATTTTCAAAATAGAAATCACAAATAACATATTGAAAAAGCTAATGCCCCCAGGGTAAAGAAATGGAAGCTGAAAAAAGATTGGTTAATTCAGCAAGGCAAATATTCAAACATAGCTCCAAATGAGCCACGAGGAAAGTGCAGAAAAGAAAAAAATAAAGATTTTGGAATGAATTTCATAGATCTCAGACTTGCATATTATTGAAATCTAGGTGTGATCTTCGATATGAAATGGGTGCATGGAGACCTAAGAATATTTCTGAGGTGGAAGAATTCTGCAAGGTAGAAGGGGAAATTCCAAAAGCAAGAAGAAAACTGTTTGTTTGTTTGTTTGTTTGTTTATTTATTTATTTATTTATTTATTTATTTATTTATTTATTTATTTATTTATTTATTTATTTATTTATTTATTTATTTATTTATTTATCTATCTATCTATCTATCTATCTATCTATTAAATTTATATACCACCCTTCTCCCCCAAGGGACTCATTAATTGGTTATAGGAAATACAAGATGTTATTTTGCCCAAAGAACCATCATGAAGTACAGATTGAAAGGTGTCTACACATCCATATCATTCATATTTACTATTTTCTTATTTTGGATTTGTAGACAATGTGAAATATATGGTAACTGTAAATTCACATTGTCAGAAAGGTGTTTAATTTTTTGCAGTATAAAATTTCATCAGCTTCAGTTCACCTAAAGATTAACTAAAACATACAATTTGATCATGGGTACCTGGAGTTTTGAATGCAACTACTGTATATTGGCACTATTATTACAATATAATCTAATTGGATAGTGTCTAATCTGCCTCTCTGAAGAAGACCAAAGACCATCAGCAGAAGAGTGTGCTGATTGGCAGATAATGTATGCAGATGAACCATGTTTTCCACTGAAAATTTATTTCATGTTAGGAAGTAATGCTTATTTAAAAAATGAAAGCAATAATAGGGTTGTAAACATACAGTGATGATTTTAAATGGCCAGGAGTTCATGCTAGAAGGATTATGAGGTTGAATAAATCTGCAAGGCCCTGCTTCCCTAGCAGCTTTCAGTGCTGTGATTTCAAAATGTAAAGAAACAATGGGAAATTGGGGGTGGGGGGGAATTTAAACTATAAAGCAAAAAAAAAAAAAAAACAACAACAAACAAGTAGCTGTAACAAAATAAATGAAGGGGAACTAGAAGGTCACTAGGCATTGGTGTAACCCAATGTTAATTATTGTTCAGTTCTTTATTTGACAGCTATATCTTTAAGTAGGACTTGAACATTGATTTAGGTTAATTGATCATTAGGAAAGGACAATGTTAAAACAAGGGATCAATGAAAACTGAACTGCTTTTTTTGGGGGGTGGGGGCATGGTACATGTAACATGTACCAGCAAATGGTAGAAGACAGATTTTATGAAGCCCTTAATTTTTGTTTCTAAAATATGACCCCCAAAACTATGCATTTCAGTTATATAACTTGGGGTGATTTGCATACAGCTCCTGAATTTGTAGCCATTTAGAAGATAGAGAAATCACACATTTTCTCTGTTTTCTACCTCTTATATTAAGAAAAATGAGCTTTCACTGCCACAGTCCCTAGGACTAGCCTATAGCTAAAACTGATATGATTAATCCCAATATCTAAATAGTTCACCTGCTACGTTTTCAAATCCAGAAATGTAACCACCAGTTGCAATAGAAATGATGCTTTCACAGATTCAAAACTAACCGTATTTTTCGGAGTATAAGACGCACCTTTTTCTCCCCTAAAAGGGAGTGAAAATTTAGCTGCATCTTATACACCAAATGTAGCCCTGCCCACCCACTGGCCCCCACCCTTTGGCCTCTGCCTCACAGCAGTTACCTCCTTGCAAGCAAACGGCAAGAAAAAACAGCTCCTTTCAGCTTCAGCACAGGCTAATTAGCACAAGTTGATTGGATGCCTCCTGACTCCCAGCTGATTTGCTCTCAGCTGTTTTGCCAGGGCTCTGCTGCTTGCTGCAAAGAGGTAAATTGCTGGACCAGATTTTTGTTTTTCCTTGTGCTAATCAAGCTATGGTGAAAATGAAAATGAAAGTAAAGCAGGATGTTTGCAGCAAAGAGCCAAAATTGCTCAGAGGCAGAGGGAGATTTCTTTTTCTTCTTTTCTTCACCAAAAAAAGGTAGGTGCATCTTACAGTCCGAAAAATATGGGATCTCAATGTTGCTACAACATGACTTAGTTATTGGTTTTGGTTTCCATACACCTTGCCTTGCTGTACAACAGAAATTATTGTTGCAAACATTGATTAATTTCATCAGCAGAAAGTCTTAGTTGTACAGAGTATGTGACTTATAAATTAAAAGGAAAAGATTATTTATTTATTTATGTAGCGTATGGGAAATGGGAAAGAAAAATATAATGTTATGGGAATAATACCAGATTTGTGTGCTGGTAACCTCAAGGTTAACTTGTTGATAGCCAGTGCTGAGTGGCATGAATATTGTAGCCAAAATTGGTCTAACATTCTAAGCTTCTACAGACTACAAATACTTCCTTATAATCCTAAAGTTATCCGATTCTCTGAATGAAGCTATTGGGCACTATAATAAGAACTCAAAAAGTTTGATGGAAAAGGTTTTTCTCATATTGGAGAATATGCAAATTCATGAATTTTGATTATGTTTATTTTGTGAAAAGGAGCTTTTCTTCGTGAGAAAGACAAGATATATGTCTTTAATGTAGATGAAAGACACATCCATTTGGTGGATTTGAAGTTACAGCATCATTTCACTGGTTCAGCTGCCAAATTTTTCAGATGAATCAAAGTTCTTTTCCCAAACTGTTGAATATTTTTCATATAGATATTACTTGACTTTATGAAGAGCTTTGCTAAATGAAAGGAGCTGCTGGACTGCTGGAAGAAAATTGCTTACCATTACAGATATACAAAGGCTGAAAAGAAAGTAATAATGATCTGCTAATACAAATCAAATCTAATCAAATGAATGAGAAAAAAAGATATCTGAAAAGAATGCACCAGTTCTGGAAAGAATAATATCTAGAGTCATAAATAATAGAACAGAGGTTAGTAGATCAACACTGATTTATAATACAAAATAAAATATTCACAGAAGTAGAACTGAAAAGAATTGAAGACCAGAAAACTAATGACCATGAATTCTTGCACTCAGCAACACTGACAGATTCTACTTATCAAGGAAAATAGGTGGGTGTGGAATATTGTACTAGACCAAAGAGTTAAAAAAGAAAAAAGGACGGAATATTAATTTCTGAAGGACAGTGAAGAAGATGCACTGTTATTCCAAAATATAAAAATATAACAGGCAAAGCAGATATGGTAACAAGAAGACCTGGCAATGGCTAAGTGCAGAAAACCTGACAAAAGAGACACTAGGACTAATTCTGGCTGCATAAGACCAAGCCTTAAGGATAAATGTATACAAAACCAGACATAAGAAGACAGAACATATAGCAAATGTAGCTTCCGCAAATAAGCTGAAGAAACAGTCGACATCTTGTTAGCGGCTGCAAGAAAACTGCATAGACTACAAATAATGGCATGACATAGTAGCACAATGTCTCAAAGGTCCGAGCTCTGGACCTGATCCACAATCAGGATGTCACTCGCTTGGAGTTCCCAGTGGTTTATTAAGCCAGTTTCTCGGCACACAGTGAGTTCTTGACAGCCTTCTAAATGCTGGAGCCGCACCCTCCGGAGCAGCCGGCAGGCCCAATCAGCTGATTGTTGGGCTGATGGCAGAGTCGATCAAAAGACCGTTTGGCCAGCTTGCACGCAATCATGATCCAGGCCGAATGCAAGCCGGCCAACTATCAACAATCATCTGTTCATTGGTGTCCCATAGTTTGTCACTTCGCCACTTCACTGCTGCTTTGGGGTCGGGACACTGCTTGCAGCCTCGTTATATAGCATCCAGTCTTCCCATCACCCACTTCCTGTGCTAGAGTCCCTCCCTCAGGTATGGAAAGCCCCGGGCCAGGGTTTGACACAATGGTGCATTGGAATATGTGGAAGAAATACTACTTGCCTGCAGGCAAGAACAGGTGGAGCCACAAAGTAGAGAAAGTAATAAAAAAATGAAGAGGCTACAGTGTTCTGGGACTTTAGAATTCAAACAAACAAACCCCTGCCACATAACACCCTAGATTAACAAATGTCAATAAGAAAGATAAAAGAAAGCCTGAATAGTGGATGCGGCAGTACCTGGAGAAGAGCAGAAGAGAAGAGAAAGAACTGGAGAAGATAACAAAATACAAAGACCTGCAAATAGAAATAGAATGACTGCAGCAAAATAAAGCAAAGGTAGTGCCAATTGTAATAGACACCTTGGGTGTAAACTCCAAGCAACTGGAACACCATTGGCAATGAAAAAATCACCACCAGTCAATTGCAAAAGGTAGCTTTATCTGGACTAGTTTATATCTTGCAACAATATCTTTACTATTATTAAAAACGTATCCCTATCCTAGATCTTTGGAAAGGACTCGATAGATGGACAAAAATGCTAAATCTGGTCTCAACATCTGGTTGAGTCTGTGACTAAACATCATCATGATCCAACATGTTTGATTTACTACCTCTCTTTGTACACTGCACATACACACAAATGTATCAATTTCACAATGTCTGCATAGCATCACCACTCCAATCAAGCCAAACATGACATATATGTGGCTTGCATCGAGTTAGTACTCTCATTTTTTAAGAGGGATTGACAAAGAGGTTGTGGATAGCTTCTAATGATACCTTAGCCAAGCAGAGAAGAAAAGTGCCTCCAGAATACTCATGAACTTCCTTTGATCTGATACATTAGGACATAAAACGATGCAAAGGTAAGTGATTGAAACAACAACACTTCTCAAAACATTACATAATTTATCATAATTGACAAAATGATGAGAAAAATGAGCATAAAGACAACTGCTTAGATAGGTCGTGAACATTTGCTGGGCAAATCTTTTTGAAAAAGGAAGAGCTGGCTATAACATTCATTTATGAATTTATTCACCACATAAGCCTGTTACATTGTTGATGGTGTTTCACCCCAAAAATAACTGCTCTGATGTGTAGGCCCAAGTTTGTTAGAAAGGATAAAGATTCTGAATTCCACTGTAGCCTATGAAAATGACATTTTTTCCCTCTTTATTTGTGCTAATGTCATCTCTTATTTTCTGGAGACTGCTATATAATTCTACTCAACTGTCCATCAACAGTTTGAGATCATTTTTTTTTAATTCACATAATGTCAATTAAATTTATATCAAGAATTCTCTCAGGTTTATTACCTTCTCCTAAAACAAACGAAGCAAAATAGTCTTGAAAATGATCTGTTAATGATCTCTCACATCTGTGTTCAAAAATAGATTAGATAAGCATGGTGAAGCTAAGATTAAATGTGCAAAATCAGGCTCAGGAACTAAATGAAATTTAATTCCTTGCAAATTATCTGATTCATATCTTGGGAACACTGTTTTCTCCTTCTGGGCCCAAATGGTATTAGTGAATATGCATTGTGTGTCTTTGTGTAGACTTTGTGTGTCAGCTGTAGCTGTTCCTGAGCTGGTTAGCACTTACTTATGTTTTAATTACATCATAACTAGATAGAGCTATCCTTAAACGGTGCCCAAAGTATTATCTGCTTACCAGGTAACTCATGCTTAATGTAATTGTACAGTCTATATTTAAAGATCTGTATTGGGTAGCCAGTAGATTCCTTGACCCAGTTCAAAACGTTGGTCTTAAGGAACTTGGAGCAAGGGTTTTCCATTTCTTTTTCAGGCCATGGAACCTGTTTTAAAAAATAACTGAGGTGGAACCTCTAATCAAGAGGCAAAGTTCTTGTGATAGAACATTGGTTTCATTCAAGTGATTTGCTTGTTGGTTTTGCCTCTGGTTATTCCCAGAACCTCATCAAGTTCTTGCAGAACCCATGGATTCCCCAAAGAGTTTTAAAAAGTCTATCTTAAAATTCTGAGCCTATCTTATTTATTTATTGGTTCGATTTATATGCTGCCCTTCTCTGGAGACTCAGGGTGGTTTATCTTGTCATGAATCTAGGTGGGATTTAATGTTTTCAAGAGAACCTTTTCCAAAAACGTCCCTGCTTTTTGAAGTCCATTTGTCATTTTATCATTTTGTCTTTTTCTATTACTTACTCTCTATCTCCCTCTGTATGTATGTATATGTACAGATGGAAATTAACTCAAATGTTTCCACAATATTTTTGTTGTGAGTTTGCATACTGTAAAAACTTGTAAAGTCCACAAGTCTTAAAGCTGCCAAGTTTGAAGACCTCTGCTGTAAAGCATTTTGTATCATAGCACTATTTGTATTTGTGCACTTTAAAACGATTATTCCAATAGATAAAGATAAAAAATCTAGCTATTGTGGTACAATGTGGCCCCTGATGTTCAGATCTTCAATAAAGTCAAGTGGGATTTTAAAAAGCCTTTTGTGCTCATAGTCTCTTCAACTATTAATCTGTCATTAAAGTTTAGCTAAAAGGCAAGCCAAATCATGTCCTGCTGAGGCTGCAGAACATTTGAAACTGCCTCCAGCATGAATTCTGAGACCGACGAAGCTATAAAGCTATAAATTTAGATGGACATGGTGTCTTCTTCTGTTGTCTTCTACAGTTCCAGAGCGAACAAACAAAGCACTGTGTGTTCAGTATGAGCCACATGAGCATAAAACAACATGACCATAAAACTGATGTCATTATACAAAGTAGCAATTTTATATTTATCTTCTTTTAAAACTTATTAATTTATATTTAGTTTTAAATTTAGCTTCTCTCGAAGAAGTGAAGATGATAAGTGGAAAAATCCCATACACACACACACACACACACACACACACACACACACACACACACATATATACATACAGTCAGGTCCAGAAATATTAGGACATCGACACAATTCTAACATCTTTGGCTCTATACACCACCACCACAATGGAGTTGGAATGAAACAAACACAATGTGCTTTAACTGCTGACTGTCAGCTTTAATTTGAGGGTATGTACATCCAACTCAGGTGAACGGTATAGGACTTACAGCAGTTTGCATATGTGCCTCCCACTTGTTAAGGGACCAAAAGTAATGGGACAGAATAATAATCATAAACCAAACTTTCCCTTCTTAATACTTGATTACAAATCCTTTGCAGTCAATCACAGCCTGAAGTCTGGAACGCATAGACATCACCAGACACTGGGTTTCATCCCTGGTGATGCTCTGCCAGGCCTCTACTGCAACTATCTTCAGTTCCTGCTTGTTCCTGGGGCATTTTCCCTTCAGTTTTGTCTTCAGCAAGTGAAATGCATGCTCAACGGGATTCAGGTCAGGTGATTGACTTGGCCATTGCATAATATTCCACTTCTGTCCCTTCAAAAACTCTTTGGTTGCTTTTGCAGTATGCTTTGGGTCATTGTCCATCTGCACTGTGAAGCATCGTCCAATGAGTTCTGCAGCATTTGACTGAATGTGAGCAGATAATATTGCCTGAAACACTTCAGAATTCATCCTCCTGCTTTTGTCAGCAGTCACATCATCAATAAATACAAGAGAACCAGTTCCATTGGCAGCCATCCATGCCCACGTCATGATACTACCATCACCATGCTTCACTGATGAGGTGGTATGCTTAGGATCATGAGCAGTTCCTTTCCTTCTCCATATTCTTCTCTTCCCATCACTCTGGTACCAGTTGATCTTGGTCTCATCTGTCCATAGGATCTTGTTCCAGAACTGTGAAGGCTTTGTTAGATGTTGTTTGGCAAACTCTAATCTGGGCTTCCTGTTTTTGAGGCTCACCAATGGTTTACATCTTGTGGTGAACCCCCTGTATTCACTCTGGTGAAGTCTTCTCTTGATTGTTGACTTTGACACACATACACCTACCTCCTGGAGAGTGTTCTTGATCTGGCCAACTGTTGTGAAGGGTGTTTTCTTCACCAGGGAAAGAATTCTTCGGTCATCCATCACAGTTGTTTTCCATGGTCTCCTGGGTCTTTTGGTGTTGCTGAGCTCACCGGTGCATTCCTTCTTTTTGAGAATGTTCCAGACAGTTGTTTTGGCCATGCCTAATGTTCTTGCTATCTCTCTGATGGGTTTGTTTTGTTTCTTCAGCCTAATGATGGCTTGCTTCACTGATAGCGACAGCTCTTTGGATCTCATCTTGAGGGTTGACAGCAACAGATTTCAAATGCAAATAGCACACTTGAAATGAACTGTGGGCCTTTTATCTGCACATTAAAATTGGAGTAATGAAGGAATATCATACACCTGGCCATGGAATAGCTGAGAAGCCAATTGTCCCATTACCTTTGGTCCCTTAACAAATGGGAGGCACATATGCAAACTGCTGTAAATCCTACACCGTTGCTTAAAATTCTACTCCTATCCCTTAATTTTTGTACCAAAATGGTTGGCTCTCATGAGAGTTTGTATGCAGTATTGAAAATGTAAAAGACTTATGCTGTGTTGCTGTAACACTCTCTGACCTCACACATCCTAGAAGCACATAAAAATATAATTAGTTCTTGCTATTCTGACTTTTAATCTGGATTATATGAAGAACATGGTATCATTATCCTTTCATGTCTGTTTGAATTGAAGGATTAAAAATCCAAACAGGAATGTCTTTTGAGTTTGGACTCCTTTATCCAACAAAATCATTTCAATATAAAACTGCTTGTGAAAAATCACCAGTCTTTAAAATACGATATTTCCTGTTAGTGTAAATTTGGCCTAAATTGGCTAAATCTCCAATTTCATACAAACCCTTCACTCACTACCTAATACAGGTATATCTTTTAAATGGGGAAAAAAAAAACCTTGGTTCAAAGATTTTAAGACCTAAAGAGGATAAAGAGATTAAGATTATAACAGAAGCAATTAATCTGTATAAATAGGTTAGATCAAGGAGCTTTATTTGCTTTGAAGCACCCTTGAACTATATATGAATCATTCAATCTGACCTGAGCACTCTAGTTATGCATAATATACTGTATATTTCTTGAAACAAAAAAATCACACCATGAACAAATGAGTATAGCAGACTCTTATCAGTTTTTAATTCTCCCTACTTATTTAACAAATATATATGGCCACCCAATTCAGACTTTGGGCAACATATAATTAACAAAATAAACAGACAACAAACAAGGTTAAAAACAACAGAAAATAATAATCAGGAACTGAAATTTACTCCTCTAGGAGGAAATTCTAATCCTTGGCACCAAACCCCAAAGAAAGGACAAAGTTTTGGTGCTTTTCAAGAAAAAGAAGCAGAAGCTATAAAAGACTGTGAGTTAATTAATGACATGAAAATGGCATTTTTTCACTTAAAAGATCACATACCTCAAAATCAGCCACTTTTCTTCAAGAAGGGTACCGTGTTTACATGAGTGA
This sequence comes from Masticophis lateralis, assembly GCA_030761175.1. Lineage (NCBI taxonomy): Eukaryota > Metazoa > Chordata > Lepidosauria > Squamata > Colubridae > Masticophis > Masticophis lateralis. The sequence continues at coordinate 82,082,525 of JAUDYJ010000003.1, read as the reverse complement.
ACCAGAACCAACAAATAAGTAACTGTTTCAAATCCATGCCAACTTTTTATGGATTTACTTGAAAATCTATTCCACTTAATTTCCACATCAGTCAGCATTTATTTTTGTACAAAGTATTTTCTAGCATATGCTTTCTTTTATAAAACTTTCATTTGTATGTGCATTTTTATGCAAGCGTTGATCTGAAAACCGTGTTGTCAAATTTAGGAAGGTACATAAACCAAAAGATGACTATGTTCCAATCTGTATGTTACTCCAGGAAATATAAATGAGGTCAGTAACTTAGGCGGATTACACACTATTCCTTCCTCCCATCTCTACAAACACTGTTCCCTGTCCTCTATTACCTTTCTTCCATTCACGATAACAAGCATCTGAGGCAGCTTTTCATTTTAAAAATAACTTTGTTAGATATATTTGCATGCAATGGCATTTACCCATAAGAATTAGAAAATTCAAAACACTTTCAGCCTTTCAGCTAAGTATTTTTTGTTCCTCCTGTTCTTAACTTAACTTAACTTAAAACTGCCTTCCTTGGCAGCCATACAATAAAAGTCAGGATTCTGGACTAGATCCAAAATCAAATGAAACTTCAACTTGTGTGTGTGTGTGTGTGTGTGTGTGTGTGTGTGTGTGTGTGTGTGTGTGTCTGTGTCTGTCTGTCTGTCTATCTATCTGTCTGTCTCTCTCTCTCTCTCTCTCTCTTTCATCTACATACATACATACATACATACATCATGTATGTATGTATGTATGTATGTATGTATATTTGACATTGGGATACAGAGTTGAACAAGTACAGAGTTTGGCTGTCTCTGCACTTTCTTCTGAAAGAAATGCAAAGGTACTATGCAGCTCAGAACACCCCTATGAGCATTGTGGAGGTCAGAATAATAGTTTGAAAGTGCAAAGAATAGGATAAAACACCCACAGTTATACTGGTTGATTTTGTGGGCTTCTTAGTACATAAGGTGTCTTGTATTTGTTCAGGATGGGATACCAGTTGGTTAGTTTATTGTGATCAGCAAAGTAATGTTTGTGATGTTAACTAGGGTTCTTTTGAACTTCTGGAACCTGGGTAAGTGTAAAGGTTCCTTTAGTTTAAATGCTGTTACCTCTATATTGACAGCCATGCTTATCCCGGCTTCTGCACATTGCCAGGCAGGACAAGAGAGGTTGGATTTGACTTTGAAGTGGTGATAATGTACCAATAAAGGCGATTATTTGTAGCAAAGGGTTGAAATGGTGATAATGTGCTCTCCAGTAAAGAATTCCAAACAAATTGTCCAATGATTTGTCCATGACTGACAACTTTCATCCAATCTCAACCCTTCCCTTTTAGGGGAAACATTGTTGTGAAAGTAATACACTTTCACTTACAAGGCTTGCACATTAGAAGTTTCATTTTTAGCGGTTCTACTCCTCCCTGAGGTTTCAGTTGGCAGTCACTAGGGTAGGGTTTTGCAACCTGCAGCTCTGGAGCCGCATGTGGCTCTTTCATCCCTCTGCTGCAGCTCCCTGTCGCTGGTTGGCTCCACAATTGATAGAGCTTTCAGTTAGGACAGGTAGAAGAAAAAGGATGCCGCACAAGGAGGAGACTCTATGGTGGGGGAACCAGACTTCTGATCAGCAGAGGAAAAAGGATGTCACACTAGAAAGAATCTCTATGATGTGGGAACTGGACTTCCGATCAGCTCCAGAATTGAATCGGGTCTGCCGGTTAGGACCTTTGTGGCTCTTTGAGTGTTTCAGGTTGCGGACCCCTGCAGTAGGGAATAGTGCTTGAATGCCTGGACTCATTACTCCAAATACAATAAATGATACTCCTTTATATCTGTACACAACAAAATTATGCTCCTGGGATTCCCAAGCAGCAACTATATAATCAACTAGAAATATGAGTCATCGCTATGATTGTAAATACAGCATGACACTGAGAAACTAGAAAAAGCTGTAATACTTTCCAATACTCACATCATCTGAGATTGATTTTCTTCTTTCTCACTATTTCCCCATTCATTAAATCTAAGTATAGTTGACTATGAGTCACATCTCTTCCTTTTGATAACAGCAGCCTTTTTTGAACTGCTTTATCCCTGGTATTGAACTAATAATGGAACTAGTTAGGAAATAATTTAATGCTTTAATCCAAAAGATAGATAAGGAAGAAATCGCAAGCAAGCCTTTTTTTTTCCTCCAGCTTTTTGTCACAAAGAACCAAATAACAAAGAAAAAAAATGTTCTAACTGTACCTCTGCAGAAATGAACCAAATCTCTCCTCATGACACCCTTGTTAAAATAGTATTAACATATATTAGATTAAAGGTAAATTGTAATAAAATCTATAACAGTGTATTACATTTATTTTTAATAATAATAAAAAAAACCCTGGCAAATGATGTTGTATGCCACACCAACTTCATCAACATTTAGCTATGTCTTTGCTACCCATGTAAATCATACTACATATACTCTCCAAGAAATTGATTCAACAATATTTCCCTATTTTCCCTCTCACTGTTGACTTCCCCAAATCCCCATTCTGTGGGGTCTTAAAATTCTTTACTTGCTCATCACAGCTGTAATTCACTTCCATCTTTCCTGTTCAGCATTTACAGGATATGTTTGGCACTTGCCATTGAAGATATATTAGTTATTCATAGGCAGAGACAAATATATTTTCTGTTTAATAAAATTATAGCTGTGTGAATCACCCACCCTTATGGTTAAGATTGCATCAGCATTTTTTCAATAAGATCTGCTCTTAAGAGGTTTATAACTCAACCTTTTAGAAATTTGTTCAGCTTTTTAACACCACGCAGAAGGTCATGGCTCAATCCAATTTTACTTTATCCTTTTTTAAACCACTTGAGTTTTTTTTTTTTTTAAAGACATGGTCTACACAAACCTGATTCCAGATCCAGATTTATTTCTGGATTTTTTTGCTCTCAGAAACCATGGTTCCAGGGAGTTTTGCTTCCTCCTCCTAATCTCCCAGATGTTCCTTCATTTAGGGCAGGGGTCTGCAACCTTAAACACTCGAAGAGCTACTTGGGCCCATTTCCCACAAAAAAAAAAAAAAAAAAAACATTGGTAGCCACAAAACCTGGGTGGGCATGGCCAACTTGACATCATTCACTCCCATCCAGTCACATGACATCCTCCAACCATGCCTACCCAGGTTCTGTGGCTCCAGATATTTTCTTTTAAACAGGTCTCTCTCTCTCTCTCTCTCCCCTCTCTCATCTTTCTCCCTCTTTCTTTCTTTCTCCCTCTCTTTTTCTCCCTCTCTTTTCCCTCTCTCTCCCTCTCTCCTCTCACTTTCTCCCTTTTTCTCCCTCTCTCTCATCTTTCTCCCTTTCCCTCTTTCTCATCTTTCTCCCTCTCCCTCTCTTTCTCATCTCCCTCCCTCTCTCATCTTTTTCTTTTTCTTCTCTGTCTCACATCTCCCTCTCTCTTTCTCCCTCTCCTTTCCCTTTCTCTCCCTCTTTCCTCTTTCTCTCTTTTTCTCCCTCTCTCTCATCTTTCTCCCTTTCTCATTTTTCTCCCTCATCTCTCCCTCATCTTTCTCCCTTTCCCTCTTTCTCATCTCCCTCCCTCCCTCTCTCTTTCTCCCACCCTCCCACTCCCTCGTGTGTGTGTGTGTGTGCATGTGCATGGGGGTTCCCTCTTGAACCATTTCAAAAACAGGCAAGAGTTGGGTTTTTTTTTCTGATGTTGTTCTTTCTTCTTCTTTGGGTGCTTTTTACCATATTATTTAATTTTAAATCAAGAGTCATTTCAGGTTCCCAGATAAATGAAGCTCTTTCGTCCCCCTGCTGTGGCTCCCTGTCAGCTGGCTGCCCCCCCCGCCCCTCGCCCTACCCTCCTGACTCCTTGCTGCCCTGAGAAGAGATGGCAGTGGAGGCGGATGGAGACTCTCTCCATATTTCAGAATGGAAGCGAAGTGCCCCTCTACTTGCCTCTTTTTCTGGCTCTTGTTAGGAGATGCACAACTTTCTCCAACCTGAGACACTAACTGGACCACCCTAGTTGATGCTCTGTGTCGTAATGGGTTCCAGGAGGAGGAGGAGGGGATGCCACCTCACCCATTTTGCAGCGCACTAAGTTTAAATGCAGCAAATGCAGCACACTAAGTTTAAGAGCAGCAAGCAGCCATGGAGGCGGCGAGAGGAATATGGGGAGACCATGACTTTTTCTTCCCTGAGACACTGGCTGTGGCGTGTCTCCTCATATTCCTCTTGCTGCCTCTGTGGCTGCTTGCTGCTCCTGCACTTAAAGTTAGCGCGCTGCTCAATGGGGGAGACGGCGCTCCTTCCTCCTCCTCCTGGAGCCCCTTATGACACGGAGCATCGGCTGCAGCCAGGCAGCCCAGCCAGTGTCTTGGCACAGAGCAAAGTCACGCATCTCCCCCAGAGGCCAACGTGCACATAGCACCAACAAGGCCAAGAAAAGAGGCAAGTAGAGGGGTGCTTTGCTCCCGCTCTGGAATATGGAGCCAGTCTCCATCCACCATAGTCACCCTTCTCTTCTCAGGGCAGGAGAGGAGTAAGGGGAAGGGGAGGGACCACCCAGTGGTGGGATCATCTGGCAGGAAGTCACAGGAGAGGGCCCAAAGAGCCACATGTTTAAGGCAAAAAAACTGCCACATGTAGAATGGATTCTTGTTCTGACATTCTCCAATAGCTAACAGGAGGAAGTAGCAGCTAGCTCAATAAGAGAAAGGTGGGGACACATACAGTGGTGGGATTCAGCCAGTTCGCATCACTTCAGGGAACCGGTTGTTAACTTTCTGAGTAGTTCGGTGAACTGATTATTGGAAGAAATCATTAGGGCAGAGAACCAGTTGTTAAATAATTTGAATCCAACCACTGGACACATGTTAATGGAACACCGCACAAAACAGTGTGGAATGATACTTAAAATGAGGGGAGCATTGTGATAATGCTGTATCAACAGATTAAATCATATCATTGGAAAATATTTTGTACAACTACAGCCTTCACAGGGAAAATCTATCATTTTCCCACATGGATAGCAAGGCAAGGATACTCAAAGATCTCCTAAATGCTTATTCTGGATAGATTCAGTATACCAAAAAATGCTAAGATAATTTTCTCTTCTTATTTTTCTTTTCTTCTCCATCCAGCCATCTAGCTACCAGCTGGAGTTGATGGCTAGTAAATTGAATCAAATTAATAAAATATCTATTGGTCTGTCCTCTGTCTATGCCTTTGTATATGTGCTTCTTTCCATATATACCATTTTGTCCAGACTCTTTGTCTATTCATACATATAATTTTGTAAATTATATGTATGTATGTATGTATAATTGCCTATAATTCAATAGGTTCATTTTTGCAAGCAGATTTGCACATGTGTACTTTATATTATTGTCAAAAGTGCGAGAAATTTATATTATATACATTTTTAAGGTTGACTGCACACTAGTTCATGTAAAACAAGATTCAGGTTGCACTCTTGCTCTCTCGTTGTTGTGAACTGTTGAAAAGCAAATACTTATTTGTTGCAGCTGAGTAAAGTTACTCTCCTTCCTGTCAAATGAACAGTTGCCTGATAAGGTGAGCCAAGTATGATGACAATTACAATGAGAAAACTGGTGAGAAAAGAAGCAACAAAATGTTGAAGTCTCTTATCTCCAGTGATCCCAACTGAGATCATTGTGTCTTGGTCCCAGCATCATTACAAAAAGGTTGACATACCAGCCAGCAATCCAAAGTAGTATGGCTGTCCCACTGCTCTCTTAATAAGGTCTTCAGAGCAGTCATTTCTTTCCACCTGCCATGACTGATCAATTGGAAATAGGAGGGGGGGAAATGAAGGGCTACTCAGAATTGCAAATATATAAAAAATAGTGCTTAAAGATTGTGGATGGAGCCAAAATTCAGGAAGTATGCTTTGGATACTTCTTTAATATGAGATGAATATGAGATTAAAAAATGTTTTAAGTATCTCTAGGTATACTGACAGAAGGCCAAGAGTTATTCTACATTCCATCACTTCCTATGGTTTTGAACATGAGTTAAATGCTCCCGGTTCAGACCGGATCGCCTGATCCGGTAGTGATGGCGGTGGGTGGTTCGGAGAACCAGTAGCAAAAATCCCTGTGCCCTTCCCTCCATGCTCAGCTGAGTCACACGATCATCAGACGCTTTTGTTTTTTTACTTTTAAAAGCATTTTTTTCTATGTCTTCCGACAAAAAAATGCTTTTAAAAGTTTTTTTTAAAAAAGGCCTCTGATGATCACGCGGCACAGCTGGGATCCTCAGAGGCTTTTCAAAGCATTTCTTTCTGCAACCTCTTGGCTGAAGAGGTGGTAAAAAAATGCTTTGAAAAGTCTCTGACGATCCCAGCTGAGGTGCCTGATTGTCAGAGAGGCTTTTCAAAGCATTTTTTAAAATGCCTCTCTGACGATCCCAGCTGACTTGCCTGATCACCAGAGGCTTTTCAAAGCATTCAAAAAAATGCTTTGAAAAGTTTTTTTTTTTAAAAGTTGGCCACGCCCATCCAGTCACATTACCACCACCCCCAAGCCACACCCACAGAACTGGTAGTAACAAAGTTTACATTTCACCCCTGGATTTGAATTATTTTTATTGTACGTCACCCAGAATTGGAATGGAGCTGGGTGGCATAAATAAATAAATAAATGGGTTTAAAATCCTGCCCTGTCTCCATGGAAGTTAGAGTAAGCACAGCATATACTGAATCCTTACTTAATTTATTTTAAGTTAAATGCAAGAGATATCTGAAGCTAAACATTTAAAGGTTAACCTAAAAGCAGAGCATAATGTTCTGCCTTTAAATCAAATTGTAGCATAATTTAGGCGCTATAAAATTGTCTCAAATGTAGTGAGAATTTGATCCATGTTACACAGGCAACAGCCATTGCAAAGGTCATTATATTATGGCTAGTGTATCACATAAGAACTCACTAGGACAAAATGTTTATGTTCTATTGAATTCATTTTCTTCCTTAAATAAGCCTAACCTTTTCCTTTGTAACAATATACTAAATTTCATGCCATTAATCTGGCTGATCTAGGAATCTACAGATCATTCTGTATCAAACCCTAGTTTTACATGTATTCAGTCACTAGTTCGTGTTATCAAATCTCTTGATCTGCTAACTTTAAAAAATAAGAAAATCCACTGTAAATACAAAACAAAAACAAAAAAACCCCAACCCTGTAGAATTCAGGGATAATATTGCTGCTATCAATACAGTGATTCAGGAAATGGGAATTCTATTATTTGTTTAAAACTATGTACTATATTAAGTATTTCAACAATTTTATTATGATCCTTGCTTTCATAATCTTTGGTTAAATTTAAGCTGTTCTAGCAGTTCATTCACCTGAATAGAATTTGCAAAGCTTTAAAGCATTTTACAGACCCAAAATTTGCCTGTTTTAGAACTCTGAGACTTAAATATGAAAAACAATAGTTAAGGAGGAGGTATTTGATAGGGATAGTATTCTAACCTTTTATGTAATTAGTTTCAGATTTAGGTTAGGGTTAAATCAAACTATTTGGGTTACAGCTATTCAATATGCATAACAATTGAGTGAAATAGGAACATTTTCAAGTTACAAAGAGAAATGATAGGAACAAATGGATAATCTCTCTTTGTAGTTACAAAAACAAAATGAGGGAAAAAAGCATGCCAAATAATATAGCCTCATTCCATAGGCTACCCAAATACCATGCACACCAGCTGTAACTGGAGATTAGATACTCGTTTGTGAGTTTCATATTTACTGTATTTTTCAACGTATAAGACGCACCTTTCCTCCCCCAAAAAAGATGAAAATCTAGGTGCGTCTTATACTCCGAATGTAGCCCCCACCCAGCCTCGCAAATGGAGATTTCAGAGGCTAAAAGAAGCCTCTGAAAGAAGCTTCAGAAAAAAAGCTTCTGAAAGGCTTTTATTTAAAATAATATGGCAAGCAACAAAAGAAGAATCAGTAAAGGTTCTAACCAAACTATGCTAACAAATCTGGAGAATGACACAATAACCAACAGATTGGAAGAGGTTAATCTACATACCAATACCAAAGAAAGGAGATTGAACAGAGTACTGATAGTCCTTCAGAATAAAAGCCTCTGAAACAAGCTTTAGAAAAAAAGCCTTTTTTCCCTGAAGCTCTGTTTTGGAGGCTTTCAGAGGCAGAAAAAAAAGCAAGGCACAAAGCTCACAACCAAGGAACCTGTTGCTAAAATTCACCTCTGGAAACAGTTGATTGGGGGTATTCCGGGAGGCCGATGCACCCAACAATCAGCTTTTTTCTTATTTTCCTCCCCCAAAACTAAGATGCTTCTTATACGCTGGTGCGTCTTATACTCCGAAAAATATGGTATGAAATACTCAGGATCATAGGAAGAAAAAGAGTGCTCCAAATCTTCCTTAAACCTTGTGAAGGCTCTTTCGCCATGTCAAAAAATAATGGGATAAAAATATAAAATTTTGCTTTTGGGTTTTACTGATTAGATTGATTTGCTCTTAGAGAAATAGCTAGTTTATACTATTATGGAAAAGTAAATTGAGGTTCAGTGTTAATGCCTTATTCTACTGCAACAGAGAGAGTTGGACGTCAGTGCCTTCTGTTTCTAAGTTCAACAAAAATTCATAGTATATTTTAGTAATTGCATGATCATCATTTGTACATAGTTCATTTTCAAATTCTATTTTGTTCTTGTGCCGTTCTTTTTCCGCACATCACTACACCAATACCAGTTTGGAAATAAAGGCAAACACACACACTCTGCTTGACTCATCACTAGCACAGACCACTGACTACTTCTTCCTTCCTGTCCCAGCCTTGTGTTTTCCAGCTTTGAAATCCCAACAGCATTTTTACAATTATCAGACAGAGATGCATGCTTCACACACAAGCTACACAGACATTGCTTATCTGTTTCTCTGCAGATACATGATACATTATATTTCTCTCATCATTTCAGAATCACTCATCTTCTTATATCCACTTTTTTTCCTCATCCATAGGCTTTTTCACAGCATAATTTCACCAACTATAATTCTTCATTCTTCTCATTAGCACAACTCCACCAGTTTCCATACCACTTGGTGAGACAATCCTTTTAACTCCACGGCTTTCATTTCAGGTATGCTTTTAAATGATTCTGCTTGAAGATGAATTTATCATCTAAATTTCTGCTCATACAAGACATGTACACAATTTTCCTAAAACTATTTTTGCCTTCATTCTAGTTGTTTTTCTCCCCATTTCTGGCTTGTTCTTCCATGTCCATTTTCTCCTGAAAAACCACTTTAGATAGGATAAATAATAGCTCCACATTAAGAACTCATTCACCTCGAATTCTTTCCTAATAGTCTCAATCATTTATCATTATCAATCAAAGCAATTCAGAAAGAAAATTGCTTTTCCTAGATCATATGACTGCTTATGTGTTCAGTTTAAAGACTTGCAAAGAGGTGTTCTCTTCATACACTCTGAAGGATACTTTTTTTCCTTTCAAATACAAATTACTTCTCAGCATAGTGATAACTTTCAATAGATTTATGCTATGTTAGAGTTTGTCATTCTTACCAATAACTTTTGCTCATAGATCTCTGTTATTGTAGCAATATGGAAGAGGGTCTAGAGCTTCTCCTTCTATATTTTTAGTATAGCATGAGTAACTCTAGAATATACGATAACAAACATTTTCCCAAGCAGTAGATTTAATCCTGCACAATGAGAATTCAAAAAAGTGTGGGAAATTATGATGGGCACATAAATCACTCCTATATCCTCATTTGCCCAGCTAAGATCAGGATGAAAGTGTTCATAATTTTCTCCGCTGCTAGATATTGGAAGTCTTATAAGATACAGGTAATCCTCGATTTACAATAGTTTGTTTAGTGACCTTTAGGAGTTATAACTGGAAAAAGTTACAACTGGAAAAAGGTACAACTGGAAAAAATAACTTATGAGCATTTTTGACAATTAAAATTGTTGCAGCATCCCTATGGTCATTTAATCAAAATTCAGACACTTGGCAGCTGACTCAAATTTATAAAAGTTGCAGTGTCCGGGGTCATGTGATCATCTTTTGCGAACTTCTGACAAGCAAAGTTAATGGGAAAGCCAGACTCATTTAACAACCATATTACTAACTTAACTACTTAACAGCTGTGGCAAGCAATGTCATAAGATGGGGGCAAAACTCACTTAACAAGTGTCTCACTTAGCAATATAAATTTTGGGCTCAGTTGTGGTCATAACTCAAGGACAACCTGTAGTGCTCCCTATATAGCACTGGAAAGATTATATTGAGTTTTTCAGATGTATACATCCCCAATTCTAGAAATCTTGAAAGTTTACTCAAGAGTAGTATGATGATATTGTCTAGAAACTTCTGTATGTACTGAAAAAAAATTGTGTAGCTAACTAAAAGGATTAAATATAAGCCACAGAACTAGGTATTACTCCCCTCCTGTTACCATCACTACACTGTTTTCTGACTCTCTATTTACAAGCCCAGAGGTTACTTAGATTCTATTCTAAAATGAATCTACAAAAACCCTACAAAGAGACCTTGATTATATGTCAGAATGGTCAAACAATTGGCAACTTCAAATCTCAACCAACAAATGCTCTGTCTTGGCAAAAAACAAAAAACAAAAATCAGAACACCAAATACAAGCTGGGCAGATATGATCTTGTAGACAACCCTCACTCTGACAAGGACCTTGGAGTATTTGACCTTGAAGTACTTGGACCTTGGATTACTCATCTCAGAGGGCTGTAAGAGGGCTGTAAGAGACATGCATAAGTGCCTACCATCCATGTCCTACTGTTCCTATTTAGTCATATCCATTTCCTCTATTCTTAATCATGTTTATATTTATATCTGTTATCTTATACATGTTTGACAAACTAAATAAATAAAAAGAATCAGGAGTCACTCAAGGAATGTACAGTACCTATGAAGACTAAAGTGGCTTCAGTTTCTAGATCTTCAGTTCTTATGTGAGTAAAAATCACCATGGTATGTCCTATTCCCTCAGTGAAATAGGAGCAAGCAGTATGACATGAAAATCTAAGTTACTCCTTAATAAGTTTTTTTTATTTGTATTTGGATATAAGGAGTAAAAAGGATGACCTTAAAAGAGAGAGGAGAGATCCATTATCAAATAAAAGAAGAATATGGTTGAGCCTCAAAGAAATGCCTCAGAGAAACACCTCCCTCATGTATATGAATATAAGAAAGAGAGAAGGTAAAGAATAACCAGGATTGCAAGGTTCTGTTACTATAATCCATCTTAATAAATGTTGTTTTAAATTTCCACAGAATTTGTTTCTTGGTCTGGTCTGCATTCTCGGGATGACATCATCTTTGTTCTTCCCTCAAAACATTCTCTCCCTTTTAAATCCTGAATTAAAATAAATTATCTTAAAGTGAACGATGGAAATGGAGATGAACAAAAGCTGAACCACAAATCACAACCATGTATTTCAGAAATGATACAAAGCAGCAGAAATATAGTACATAGCACAGATCAAATTTAAATTTCCATCTGCCTCTATTTTTCTTTACATTCAAGCCTGTCATTTAAAAAACACTAGCATCAATTTCTTAGGCCAAGACCAGGGTCATTCTAGGCAACTGAGCTTCATCCATTCAGTGTTTGCAACAGCTCTATCAGAATAATGTTGACAAAAAATGGAGAGGCAAATAAAGAACATAAAGTTAGACTTGACAGGATCAATCTTGTCTAGAAGCATACCGAAATTTGGAATGAAATTACCTTCATATTCAATGTGGCAATATTCAGGACCCTATAGATTTTTATTAATGGACAAATTATCTTTTACTGCCCAAGTCATTGTCATCTCTGTTTGATCATAAACCTCTTTGTGTAATTCATTATTTGATCAATATATTTTAATATTGCTTCCCATATAGCCATCTTGAAGTAGTTGTTGTAATTTAGAAATGAAATATAATTTTGGCATACACTCTTCATATATATAAGAGCCAATTTGGTGCAGTGGTTAAGGCAACAGACTAGAAATCAGGAAATTGTGAGTTATGGTCTTGCTTTAGGCATAAAGCCAGCTGGGTAACCTTGGGCTGGTCACTTTGTATAAGCTTAGGAAGGAATCAATGGCAAACCATTTCTGAAAAACCTGCCAAGAAAACTGCAGGGATTTGTCCAGGCAGACCCTCAAGCACTTTTACATATGCCCACACACCAACACATATTAATCTATGTGTATGTATAGTTATGTATCAGGGTGAAATGCTGCCGGCTCTATCCGGCTCGCAGAAGCCGGTTGTACCGGTAGCAAGTAGTTTGGAGAGCCGGTAGCGCTGGTGGCAGGAGGGTTCACCCCAACCGCCCCCCCACACTAGAATGTTGTATAAGTATCTGTATCTATGAGCATAAACATATACACATACTGTACATGTACATGTGTGTGCGTACATGTACACACATGTGTATGTGTATACACACATATGTAGACATATATATATATATACACATACACATACATAGACATAGACATACACACATGTACATACATATGTACGTACGTACGTACATACACATATATATACACATACAGTATGCATATACATGCACAGACATGCACACAGAATAATCTAAATAAAACTGAATGGTAGTTATGTTTATTTTTCCTTCACTATTTTTCTAGAATTCTATATGTATATATACTGTATATGTATACACACAGAGAGAGAATTCTAGAAAAGTAGTGAAGGAAAAATAAACGTAACTGCCTTCAGTTTTATTTAGATTGCTCTAGTTCAGGCCTGCACAATGCTGGAGCTGAGAAGCCAAATACAATCTGCTGGTTGTGTACTGTGCTCTGCTATGAACTTGATAAATATCCTGTTTGCTTTTGCAAAAGAGCAGAGAGTTCAGGACTGCTCAGCTATGTTCAGCTTGACAGCTCATACATCCTGTAGCACCTAGAAATGAGAACTTGTAGAGGGAAGAAAGAAATTGTATACCTGTACTCCTTTTAGCTGAACATTAGAGTGTTCCTAAGGGGGAAACCAACTAAGCTTGTGAATCAGACTACTATTCTCTACAGTGTGTGACAAGGGAGACATCTTTCTGAGTATAGGCATGATGTTGGCTTTACATGAATTTCTTTTCTTTCTTTTCTTAACCTCAGAAGAGAAAAACATCTTTCTCTATTGGCTTGTATAAAGTGACATTCAATTGCAACATATATTAAAACAAGTAGTATTATCTCCAGAGGTCCAAACAGCTAAGTAATCCATTAATTAAGTATAAGTGAGGAATTATTGCCCGTGAGCATGGCTGAAGTTGAATCTGCCTTTCAACTATCTCATTAGAAGCAATGAGAGACTTTTGACCTCCTGCTGATTTTGCTTCAAGTGTATATGTTTTCTTATTTTTGCCAGCTTTCACTTTTAAGAAAAACATTGCATGTTTGTACCCCAACAATGTTTGGGGTACAAACATTGCAGAACATTGGTTATGTGCAGCATTCTAGCACCCTTTTTGCATTTCCTTGGTTCCTTTTTTCTTATCTCAGAGGTGCAGAGAAGGATTTCAAAGTTGATTGATTCAAAGACAAGGTTTTTTTTAATCCTTACATAGGGAAATTAATACAAAGGCAGTTCCTAAAACTAATTTTAAATTGTTAGTACCCAACCATGTTATTTTAATTCAGACATTCTATCCTCCCACTGGTACCAGCATCAAAATTAGGATTATGCAAGAACAACCCAATATATTTTGTGACCAGATCCCCAGCTCTGAAAGTAGTCCAAGATTATTTGTATGGATACATTTCTCTCCTATATCATGACTATCCTACAGAGATGAAAATCATCTTAGTATGAATACTGTCAAAAAGCAAAGACAAAGATGAGAGCTATATAAGGTTCAAAAATGCCTTAGAAGACGACCAAGTACCGTCATATTAAAATAGCCTAGGCTTTTTCAGACTTGTGAAAGTATGTTTTTAAAAAGTGGCACTGCTTTAGCACTCTGGAAAAAGTCAGGCTGCTTTAACGAAGAGTAGAGAGGTGCTATGTTCATGCAAGGCTGAACCACAACTCCAAATTATTTTCAAAACATGTCCAGCCTTGACAAATATGAAGGCACTATGTCTGCAAATTATATGTATATTCACATGAAAAGATACACCTAGAATAACAAAGTTGTATATAGAGGGATATTCATTCTCCCTGAATATAATGTTGAAGCACCATGAACAACAGTACTATGTATATGGATATTTTTTAAAAAAACATATTTACGATGCAAAAATCTCTGAGTATTTCTAAAGCTTCAAAAATTGAGCCAGTACAATCTTGCACTCAAGTTTTGACTATAAGCATTAGATACAAGTGTAGTTCTAGCTTGAACATGGAAAACCCTTTAATTATAAATATCATATACAGATGAATAATTAATATAATAACACACTGCAGGCAAGAAATCATTTCAGATAAGGGATACTGAAAAATATTTTTTTTCACTAAGCTTACTTTTCAATTTTTGATGTTACAAGGTCTTGCCCACTTTTTCATGGCGCAATGGTTTTGCATTAATGAGCAACTACTATAAATGACTCTGCATGGAAGAACTTAGACTGAGTAACAAGAACTTCGTTGAAAGTTAAATACAATGTGATTATTCCAGCTAAATTTCTGGAAGTGAGAATGAAATAACTCCCAAACGTATAACTTTGAATATCGTTACATTACATTCTTCAAAAAACAAGTAAATTATCTTGGCAGAATGATAATCAGATAGCCAATGAAAGCTAATATAGTGATGGTATTGAATTGCATATTATGTTTATTTGCTTAGAGGTTGAATTTTACATGAAGTTGTTTACCCCAAAAAGAAATAGCATGAGAGGGTAGGTCAGTATCTACATATAGTGACCTCAGCATTATATTTTTCCCCAGTAGTGAATGTCACCATATTTATTAAGTTGTCACTTTGATTGCAGTTGAAATTGTTTCTGAATAATATGCTTATAACTATGCTAATAAAATAAAAGGGCAGTGCTCAATACGACTGAATGGCCAATTCTCAGTTTCCAACACAGTTGTATTCAAAAGATTGCCTGGATGTAGAAGTGCTCAAGTTTGGGATCAGATCATAGCCAATGGCTATATTGCTGATTTCTCTCTGTGCCAACCCTGTTACTCAATTACTGAATTAATCTTGATATAAAAGGATATGTCATGAATGTACTTGTTTTAAGGGTTACGGTTGTGTTGGATTAGAATGAAATTAGAAAGTTCAGGTTCAAGTTTGCATCTTGGGAAATTCATTGGTTTATCTTGGAATTCCAGGAGAATTAGAGGATGTGTTGCTAGTTATGCCACCTTGAGCTTGGAATACAAATCTAAGGAATAAATTACAAGGAACATACATTCATCTGTGACTATAAAATCTGTGAAATTGACCATTGACATAAACATTGCTCCGTTCAAATAGTTTGGATAGAAGCAGCAAACAGTAAATATGGAAAGCTAATGTGTAAAATCCTTTTCTTATTCTGAGAGTATTTTATTCTCAGAAGAGTTGCCTTTTGTTTTTATTTTTTTAATTACCTGCATCACACTTTAATGGATGAATACTCTAGAGGAAAAGCAACAGAAAGCTCAAAAGAATCTAGTATCCATATTTTAGTTCCTTTCATCCCCTCCCTCTCTCTATTAAGACTATCACTTTAATAGTTGCCTGAGATACAGAGATGCATTTTTTTTCAAAATGGGGATGAAATGAGAGCATGTTAGTACTGTTGAAATTTCATGACTAAATTTGCTGCCTTTACTTATAGATTTCTTCCTATGTTTTTAACAGTATTTTACTACACTGCGTATGTAATAATGCTGGGACAAAGCCAGCATATTTTAATGCTTCTTGTCATTCAGTGAAGCAATCTACTCAACCTAAAAACATCAAGATAGAGATGATCCGCCTCATCCTGAGGAAAGTTGATTGTTCCTCAACTTGAAAGAAGATGAAAGATGAGGCCAGTAGTTGATCTTCCTCAACTAATGGCCTCATCTTGAGGAAAGTGACTACTTAATCTACTTAAGTGACGACTAAATCTACTTACCTTCCTTATCGGTTCGGAAGTGCACGTGCTCACTTTGCTCATGTATGCGCGCACATAACATGCACATGCAGACCATCTGCGCATGTGGAAAAACTTCTGTGCATGTGCAGAGGGTAAAAAACACATTAGTTCCTGGTTAAAACCAAGAAGTAATGACACTCAGGTGGGTGGGTGGTGCCTACTGCCACCATCACTACCGATTCTCCAAACCACCTGCCACAATCACTACTGGATCGCCTGATCCAGTCCGAACCAGGAGGATTTCACCCCTGCTTTACCTCCAATAAACTTCCAATTCTCTAAGTTTATTGACTTTCCATAGTCTATCCTTTCTAATGATCAAATCCGTAAGTCACATGTTCATTTTTTTCTTGCTTCATCAAAAAGTTCATAAAAATTTCCAGTAACTAATAAATTTTATTGTCCTTTCTTTAATCAAACAAGTCAATTTTTTTCTATCTCTGCTAATTCTGTCATCTTCACTAGCCATTCCTCCTTTGTGGCTATTTCACACTCTTTTCATTTTTCTTTATATAATATCATATTTAAAAAGAGTATTCCATAACTCTTTCCTAATTGACTATCCATTAGTCCCAATGAGGAAAAAAAATCTTATTTTCATTCAATATTAATGTTTAAAATTCTTTGTATGGCATGTGTATTTGAACCCAAAGTTTTCTGGCTTTTTTTGCAAGGCATAATAAAATGCTCTTTCATGTTTTCCAAATTCCCATCATAAATTTGAAGTACTTTTGCACATAAATATTTTTTTCTGAAGTCATATATCAACTTATATCAACATTTCTCTTTTAAATTCTAATATAATGTGAATTTCAGTCCTTTCAACAAGACATTTTCCTATTTTTCATTCACTCTACTATGTCCAAAGTTTTGTCCTTTTGATCATGCACTCTTTTCTTTGTTCTTCTTCTGTTTCTAAGTTCAGCGAAAGTTCATACATTTTAGTAATTACATGTTCATCATTTGTACATAGCTCATTTCCTAATTCTGTATTGTTCTTGTGCTGTTCAACTCCAAACGTTGTGTTATCCACTTCACATTTTTCTCTTAACTACGTGTAGGGAAACCATTGAAAGCTAAATCCTTCTGTAGTTAATTGAACTCTTGATTTCATTTTATATTCTCCACATTCTTGTTCTAAGAGCTCTTGACACTGTATGTTAACTATCTCAACTTTGTCTGCTGTTTCTTTTCTAGAAAATACTTCTTATGATAATACCTATAAAGACATTTTTGGGTCCAGCTTGGATTTATATCTGTTCCATATTCTCAGTAGGTCATTCCTAATATTGTGGGGTTATTTTTTTTTAATCTACATTAATTTTTACTTTATTGTACAAGAGAAAACCATGCCACTCAAACCTCAGGTTGTGCTCTTCTAAGTTCTATGATTCTCTTATTCCTAGCAGCACCCGTATTTCATCCAAACCAGGTAGCAGGCTGCAAAAGGCAGCTTCAAACCTGACAGTTCCAAATCTCCTCATTCCTTTCTATCTTGGGAGAATTTGATATTTAAAGCTGAGGTGGCACAGTGGTTAGAGTGCTGTACTGCAGTGGTTAGAGTGCTGTACTGCAGCTACTTCAGCTGACTGCTAGTTCAGCAGATCAGCGGATAAAATCTTGCCGGCTCAAGGTTGACTCAGCCTTCCATCCTTCCGTGATGGGTAAAATGAGGACCCAGATTGTTGGGGGCAATATGCTATTTAGTATACTGTCAATTGCTGTAAGCCACCCAGAGTCCTCGGAGAGTGGGCGGCATAGAAATATGATTAATAAAAAATAAATAAATAATCTATATAAATAAAAATGTAAATGTCCGTTTGTACAAGACCGCACATCTCTGAAAGTTCTTCACCGATTGCTTTCAAATTTTGATACAATGTTGCATTTGACTACGGGCATGTTTTTATATACCTATATTATATACATGTCACACCTGTGACAGGTAAAAACATGAAAACCATTGGAAAACATTGAAAGACATTGACAAACATTGAAAAACATTGAAAAACAGCACCATCTGCTGGACGTAAAATCAACATGGCAGCCTCCCTGCCCTGATTACGCTCAACAGATTTCTGCTCCTTATATTTAGACTCTCCATATTGCTTCCAAGAAACTGTGCATTTGGAAGGCAGAGATGCCCGAGGGCCATATCCTGCCACCAGGCTCGGCAGGTAGGCAGCCAGCTCCCCACCGGGAAGCCTTCACAGCCAGTGCTTCGAGGGCTGGGCAGGACCTGCCCAAACCTGGCTCTGACCTCTCCCTCCCCCGATCACCTCATGAACTAGCCTTGCCCACCGCTGCTGCCCATCCCCCTCGCCAGCCCTCCAAAAGGGGTTCCCTCCAAAGAACACCTGGCAACGAGGCTGCCTGGGTCCACCAAACGGGAACCCTCCATCCCTCACCTGGGCCAAATCACACCTGGACCAGCGCTACCACAAGCCCCAAGGTCACAAAGACCAGCCACTAACCGGTGCTATGCGAATCCAGTCAATGAGCAACTGGATGGAGGCAACTGGAGCCTCAGAGTCACCTTTGACCAGTGCCACCTGATTCCCAGATGGGTGCTCTGGCAGTTCACAGAGCCTACATGAAAATTTCAGCCTCTGGCAGAAAAGGGGCTCCAGGGAGGTTTCAGGAGGTAGAAACTGGCAGGCGGGAAGATGGCCAGTCCTCTTTCGTTTCGCCTGGAAGAGTGGGGGATTTAATCATTTTCCTGCCCTTGGCAGGCGGCGGAGGAGAACTGCGCATCAGGGGTCCAGTGGGATGTGCGTGGCTCCTGGCTTTGCCACTTTCTTCCTTCGGGCAAGAATCCCCAAACCAGCCTTGAACCCCCACCGCACCCCGTCCGTCCCTCCCTTCCCTTCCCTGCTATGTATCTCCCCATCGAGCCCCCAGAGAACATCTGTATAGGGAGAACAGAGGGGCCCCCTGAGTTTATGCTGTGGTGCGGAGAGCTGCAAAGGCCTGGCCTGAAAAGGTAAGGGCGATTGCGGGGGATGCAGAAGAGGCCAGGTCAGAGACAGAGATAAACAGAGAGAGGGAGAGAGAAACATAGAGAAATACAGAGAGACGGGGGAGAGAGAGAGAGATACAGAGATACAGAGAGAGAGGGTGGGAGAGAGAGACACATAGAGATAGAAAGGGGAAGAGAGAGAGAGACAGAGAGAGATACAGAGGGGGAGAGAGACATAGATACAGAGAGAGGGGGAGGGACACATCGAGAGATACAGGGGGGAGAGAGAGACATAGATACAGATGGAGGAGAGAGAGAGAGAGATAGAGAGAGATACAAAGAGAGGGGGAGACAGAGAGGGAGGATTTTGTGATTCCCATTGTTTTTTAGCAACTGGTTCTCTGCCCTAATCACCACCTGGGTAGGTGTGGCTTGGGGGCTGACATGTGACTGATGAAAGTGAGCGATGTCGAGTTGGCCACGCCCACCAAATGTTCGTGGAGAGTTTCAAACTTCACTCTCGCTCTTTTAGCCCAGCGGAAGCACCAGACTGGGCCACAGCAATGTGTGGCCGGGTACAGCTAGTAAAATAAAAAAAAAAGTCCAGCATAATTTCTAACCTATTTTTTTTAACATTTAAAACAATACATAGGTAATATTAATAATGACTGTGCAAACTAACTACAGTAATAATAATATGTCACTTGACTCTCAGTGACTCCGGGCAGTTTACAATTGTTAAAAACATTTAAGAAAAAAAAAGAAATAAAAAGAAGGCACAAGAAGAAGAAAAAATAGAACAAAGAAGGCAAAGAAAACAAACCAGAGAGGAATAAAAAGAGAAAGGAGGCCTAGATAAAGAGCCAGCAACCACATTACCTGAATGTACCCTTGTTTTAATAAAGTTGAATAAAATCTAACTTTCCGTTAGACCTGGCCATTTTCTGGCTTTTTTGTCTCAATATGCCCCTTAAAAACCAACTATGAGTTTAGCACCCACCCCACCATTACTTCATATTTTCAGGCAAAAGCCTTAAACTACATTTAAATATTTTAATGCTGATTGTCTGTCTTTCCTTCTTTCCATTTCTGTCATATCACAGTTCAAAGTAAATCTAAAATTAAAACTTACAATTCCCAGTAGTGATAGTGAAAATGAACAACTGTGTACGGAACTGTGAAGTCTATATATGGTTTACTTAATTAAAAACAAAACAGAACAAAACTAAAAATAAGTATTCATCTTGTTTGGGCAAAATAACATCTTGGAGGTACTTACAGATATATAAGCATCAGAAAAAGTAAAACAGTGTTTAGTTACATTTGGGGAGATAAGTGAAGTGAAAACGAACATGAGGTTGTTTGTCTAAGAATGGAGATCGATCCTTCCCTCCCTCCCTCCCTCCCTCCCTCCCTCCTTCCTTCCTTCCTTCCTTCCTTCCTTCCTTCCTTCCTTCCTTCCTTCTGTTGGAAAAAATGTCCATATCGGGTCAGTTCCAAGTGGGAAGAAAGACACTGGAAATATGGAGACTGCTTAGAAGGATGGTTTAATGGTGAACAGGACCACATGGGTATGAAGTTCTGGGTACCTGACCACATGGAGTGGAGATAGATAGATAGATAGATAGATAGATAGATAGATAGATAGATAGATAGATAGATAGATAGATAGATAGATAGATAGATAGATTTATACCCTCTCTTGGGCCTTGCCTTTGAACTTCCTGTTCCTGTGCAAGGGCAGGTATCCCATTGGTTGCTGTAGGGGTCATGTGCAAATCCTAGGAGTTTGTCCGAGATAAGTCTGGTTGAACTATGGGCTGATTTAATGTCCCCAGGTGATTTTGCAATGCAGTGAGCCCTGCTGTTATATGGGTAGAGGGCTCATTCTATCATGTGCTGAGGGCCATGTCTTAATACCATCACCCAGAAGCTGAAGGGAGGGAGCAGGGAGCTGGGGCTGTCTTTAGAAACATGTTTCTCCTTTAGGGAAAATATAATATTCTTTTTAACATTTCCTAAAATATTTCATTCTTCTAAGAGGGGTGGGTGCTAACTTTCTACCCTTCCTTCCTTCCTTCCTCCCTCCCTCCCTCCCCCCCCATCATTTCTATTGCTGAGAATAAGTATTGTATGATACAGGGGGCAAAAAATTACTGCAATAGCATCTTCTTTATAGATCCATGTTTGACATTCTGGTCATGTACAGGAACAGTAGAGGTAATATGTGTCATAGGCAGAATTATTTTTGTGTGGGAAATGTTTTATTGGTATAAATATAGTACAGCCAAGAGTTTTAAAAATTGTGTAGAATGTCTGATGATGCATGTAGAACAATAACTAAAGCATGAGTAAAGCCTGTATATTAAAAAAATGAAACAATCTTCAAAACAGTTATGGAGAGTTCATTAGAGCCCCAGAAAGTATTGTAAATGTAGTGAAACTCTTCATGAAAAAAAAAAATAGAAAAATATTTATAAATATATGAGACAGATGATATATATTTAACACAAAGATCTTAAAATCACATCTATAGAAACTTTAACCATTTCAAAAGGAAGAAAAATCCATGAGATTATTTTGTAAATACCCCAACATTCAAAGCTGTTAGGCACTTTCTACTCTTATATCACACACATAGAGCAGTGGTGAAATGTAAAATTTGTTACTACCGGTTCTGTGGGCATGGCTTGGTGGCAGGGTAATGTGACTAGGTGGGCGTGGCCAACCTTTTTCTTTTTAACTTTTAAAAGCATTTTTCGGCCGAAGAGGTTGTAGAAAAAATGCTTTTAAAAGTAAAAAAAAAAAAAGCCTCTGATGATCACGCTGCTTAACTGGGCACGGGGGGGGGGGTGTCAGGGATTTTTGCTACCGGTTCTCCGAACCACCCGTTGCCATCACTACCAGATCGGGCTATCCAGTCCGAACTGGGAGCATTTCATCCCTGAAATAGGGTATATATCTGAATAATTAGTGTCACCAAATTTGGGTTGTAAAAATCCAGAGAATCAGTAGTTAGCAGCAAATAGATATGGAACTATGTTTTTCCTGACATCTAGTTGCTCTTTAGAGGTTTGCAGCCCAAATCTGTAAATGCATCTTTTATGTAAATCTTCTGGGAAATCTTTCTTATACTGAATATTTATTTGCCACAAATCTGTCAAAGGCATAGGAATTATCCTAGAAGCCATTGACAACCCTAAGGACAATGGTGAGATTGGAATTATATTTAGTTGTAAATAATAAACTTTGAGTACTGTATTTCCTCAAAAATAAGACCCTGTCTTATATTTTTTTCAACCCTGAAATAAGTGCTTGGCCTTATTGCCATGCACCCAAAAGCCCAATTGGGCTTATTATCAGGAGATGTCTTATTTTGGGGGAAACAGGGTAGTTGTAATAAGAATGGACTAACCTTTTTCTGTCCTAGAACTGGTACAAGTTTCATTTAAATTTCCAGGTAATTCTTCCTTTATTGACCAGGTATTTTCATCTTATAGAACGCCACTAAGTTTGCCTATGTGGAAATTAACACAATTTACACATTACACGTAAACATACTGTCAGAAAGGATATATCTAATATAAACAAAGAAGGAATAGCTGATGCGTTTATTGGTGCTGGGACCTAAACCCTACATGAATGTATATCAGGCTGGAAGATTTCCACCAATAAATTTAGAATTAATCTACCTACATACTTTTATATGGGCAATAATTCCAGCAGCTCTGAAAAATCTATAGAGCCATCTGATGCCAACCATGAAGAAAATAGTATTGAACAAAGGCGCAATCTGCATGCTATTGACATGATTTGCCAAAGTGCTATTGACTGTAGTGGAGTTGAATTTCATGCCATGTTAGTGACTATAAACATTAATGGCCATTACGCAATACTATAAACTGATCCATAATATTAATGTTATATATTTGGCATAATACTATAAACTCTTTACTCAAAAGTGTTTTAGCAGAAGCGAAAAAATTGTCAAACAGAAATAAAGAGTACATAGGAAACATCTCATCATTTTTATTGCCCATTGAGCTAGAAAACTGAGGAAGAAAACAGATTTATAAAGCTTACTGATTCAGAACTGGTTAAAGGTAAAATGATTGGGAGCATGGCCAACCTTCCAAAAAGGACCATTCCTAGTTTTGGGGATTCTAAATACAAGGGAGAAAAAATGTACTTTCAGTCTTTTTATTGTAACCATATAATAAAGGTAGCATGGTGCTTCTTTTCTGGACTACCTAAAACAGAGGTGTCAAACTCGTGGTCTGCAGGCCAGATGCATCATGTGCTGGCCATGCCTACCCCCGGTTTAGCGAAAGGGGAAAAAATCACGATACATCACATGACAACAATGTGATGCCGCAAGTTTGACACCCCTGATCTAGAAGAATGGACAAGAAGCTTATATTTGTCATATTAGGGGGGGAAATGCTTCATGGAATTGACAGCCACAGAGTTTATGCAGGGTTTCCTTCCAGTCAAATGAATGAAAAGAGGTATAATTGCTTCTAGAATAGAACAGATAGAATAGATTTTTTTAATGGCCAAATGTGATTGGACACGCAAGGAATTTGTCTTGGTGCATATGCTCTCAGTGACAATAAAAGAAAATATATGTTCATCAAGGATCATAAGGTACAGCACTTAATGATAGTCATAGGGTACAAATAAACAATCAAGAAACAATATCAATATAAATCATAAGGATACAAGCAACAAAATTATAGTCATATAGTCATAAGTGGAAGGAGATGGGTGGTGGGAACGATGAGAAGATTAATAGTAGTGCAGACTTAGTAACTAGTTTGACAGTGTTGAGGGAATTATTTGTTTAGCAGAGTGATGGCATTCGGAAAAAAAACTGTTCTTGTGTCTATTTGTTCTGGTGTGCAATGCTCTATAGCATCTATAGTGTCTATAGTGTATATAATTGCTTCTATAATTCTTTATAATTCTGTTTCCTCAGAATAGAAATGGAGGTCTGGCTTCCCGGGATGCACTTGCTTTTTGGAGTGAGGGTTTATGGGTACATGATACTTAAAGGGCCAAGTCAACTTCCAAACAATACAGATTGGTATTTGGCCCTGGCTACTAGATAGAGCCAGAGAATAACAACAGTATATACACAAATTATGACAGTAGAGAAAGGGATTTTACTGGTTTACTGGTACAGAAGACTCAAATGCAGCCAAGACAGCACTTTTGCCTTAGATCATTGCAATGAATTTGTTAAGATCAAGGAACTTGGTCAATACATTTGTTGATATGGAACTCCCACATCACAGAATTCTGTATTGAATTCTTGGGATGGAAGTGCGTGTTATAAATATTGGATGTTGCTGGACAACAGAAATGATGCAGTCTGGGTTTGGATGTTTGAGTGGCTTTTGGCATCTATTTATTTCTCAAAACTGATATAGTCAAGGATCTTGCTTATTAAGAATTAATAAGCAATTAATAGCAACTGTAACAGTTGCTTCAAGCTCTT
This sequence comes from Masticophis lateralis, assembly GCA_030761175.1. Lineage (NCBI taxonomy): Eukaryota > Metazoa > Chordata > Lepidosauria > Squamata > Colubridae > Masticophis > Masticophis lateralis. The sequence goes on along the minus strand of JAUDYJ010000003.1, from coordinate 82,057,909 downwards.
TTTGCATCCAACAGAATGTACACTACGTTCAAAAACATATTGTGCTGAGATAGAAACCCAAACAAAAATGCTATGAAAGTCATTTGGTTAAAAACCAAAAGCAAATCTGCTGTAGACATTTGCATTTGCTGAGAATAACAGTTTCAGTGAACTAGTAGGCAGACTATTTCCAGCTGTGAAGTATGCATGCAGATGAACAAAAACCAGAATATTTTATTAACCACATTGGTTTGCTCTAAAGGAAATAATGCTCTTTCAAAGTCAAATACTATTTCATCCCCAGTTACTAAGGTCTCAAATGGTTGGCTCTCTTTAGGATTTGAGAGACAGAAAGTATATTGTGGGAGGGAGGGAGAGTGTCTGTTCTGACATGTTAGTTGATATATGTGCTTGCTTTGCTGAAAGTTTTCTGAAAGTAAGATCTTGGGTGGGGAACAGAAGGTGGGGAGAAAGAGAATGTGTGAAAAAGAACAATCACATTTGGGAAATGATCTAATCTTCACATGCTAAGCTAAAGGACTCACATTTTTTCCTTTCCATTCCTATATTGTAGTTATTGTTTTGTATTATGCTGTAGAAACAGTATGGTTTTAAAACAGCGATTTACATAAAACCCATTTACAGCCATATTATATTTCTAAGCCATGTTTTAGCTTTGAAATGTAATATGGCTGCTGAAATCCACTTCAAATTATCCTGTGAGATCACACACCTGAAATACCAAATTTTAGGTTTGTAAGGGAACTTTACAAGTTCGTAAGATGGCAGTTGTTAGAGGAGACATAAGGTTACTTCAGGGTAGTGCTAGTCAGGATATGAAAAAAAAATGGGTACAAAGCAGAAATATTGTTTTGAAGAGAGCTTGGATGTATATACTTCTTTAAAGAAACCAATCTTTTCCTGACCTCACTTGGTTAATTATGAGATCCCATGAAAATATGTGTTTGAGTGTGAGGCACTAACAGAACGCTCATACCTATCTAAAACATTTTGCCACACCTGGTCAGAACATCATTTAACTAACATTCTCTATTTTCCAGGGAAAATAGCTACTATGCTAACTAAAGAAAAGACAACTTCTTTAAGGAAATGCTGGTAGGTGCAGAGTGTATGTTGCAAAACACATTAAAAACCGATTTTAGGTCAGCTAGAATGAGAAGAAAAGAATGTTTTTATCTCTGTCTTACTGAATTTATTCAAAGGAAAGTTGCAGCTTGCTCTAAAGATTGCTCTTCCTAGAAATTTTGCTCAATGCAATCATTTGAACCATCTGATGTTCAATATCAATGGAGCTAGTAGATCTCTTTGTTGCTCATAAGAATCATCTCATAGTGGGTAGAGGCTTCTTATAATTTTCAACTAAGCTAGACTTGTAATTACAGGCCAAAGAAGTTGCTGAGCTTTCCATGAGGTGTAGATGGCTTTTCCAGTAGTTTGCCTCTTTGGACCGCAGAAACAGAGATCTGGAGATTGTGGAGCAACCTGCACTAAGCTGGATTTCATAAAGACAATCTTCTTGGTCTGATCACCTAGGTCTAGATCCAGAAAAAGAGCATAATACCAATGACCATCCTGTGAAGTGGTCTGAATTTCATTTTAGAGTTCAGGAATGCATTGAGCTGACATGGCTATAAAGCAGTGATGAGAAACTATAGATAGGAGTTACCTACCTTCCTTCTGTGAACTTCTGGAGGCTCTAAACCAGGGTTATCAAACTCCCAGCACGTGAGCTAGATGTGTCACATGCTGGTCATGCCTGGTTTAGTGAAGGGGGAAAAAAAATCCCGATACATCACGTGATGCTACCATGACGATGTAAATTTGACACTCCTGCTCTAACCCCATTCCTTAAGAAGATCATGTAACCGTAAGATGACCATGCATCCGTCCTTCTGATTTCTTCTTTTCCTGATCTATTATTTGCCTTTGTATACAGGCTGGCTTCTCATCCTCCTTTCTCTTATTCTTCCTTGCTTTTTCTTTCCCAACTTCCAATCACAACATTGGGACCTTAATTTATCTCTTAGCTGGATTTGGCAGAAGATTTCCTGACACAGCTCAACTCGATAGAATCTTCATTGCAGACAAGAATAAAGTCCCCAACAAAATATTTGATTGCTCACTGCAGCGTAGACATATCTGAGAGTTATGTTGCGAGACTCTCGTTTAAATTTCAGGCTTCTGCCCTTCCAAATTTCCAATACGAAGCTTGTTGCTGACAAATGTTTTCATCAGAGTTCTCTCTAACCTAAGACTACTGCTTTTTACCTCATCAGTCTTTCTTAATGAACTGATTTATTTATTATATACAGGGTGGATTCTCAGTACTCCTCTCTCCCACTTCTAATTCTTAAAGTATATGTACCAGAGCTATTATGTTCTCTGCCCAACATTTATTTTCTTTTTAAGGCAAAGAAAGGGATTTCTGCAAAATATATATGGAGTTTGTTCTGTTCCATAAAATAATGTTTGTACTGTTCTTAGCTGCTCTCTAAGTTCTGCTTAAATGGTATTTCCTTATTGAATAATCCTTTCCAGTAAACAGTGTATGTATGTGCACACACACACACACATACAGAGCTGCCATTTCCCATTGCCTTTTATTTGAATACCTACATAAGGGACAATAGGGGCAAAAAACATTGTGTACTTTGTCAGACTTCATTACATTGATAACAGGACAAAGCATGGATCATTTTGACATTTTCATTGCTTAATATAGATGCTACTGGACTTCATTTAGTGCTTTATGGAATTTGTGTGTGCGCGCGTTTGTTTCTATTCCTTCAGCACTGTTTTTTTTTAATCATAGATTCTATTTCCCCACTGAACGCTATTTCCCCAGTGATTCCTACTTTATCTTCCATTACTATTTCCAAAAAACATGCTTTTCATTGTGTTGTTCTTGCTGGCTGAGGATATTGTCTGAGGAAGTCTGTAAGTTGAAGTCCAGGTATCTTAGAGTTACTAAGCTTGAAAAAACTGTATTAAACTATCTGTGGTAAACTACCTCCAGCAGCCTCCCACTAGCTGGAGATTTCAGCTATCCGTATTAAACTTTTTCATCACCTTATACAGCTCCACTTCCATGTTCTTGGTAGCAACTAGTAAAACAGTTTTTTTTTAAAAAAAATCATCAAATGTATATAGTTGCCCATCTTACAAAAAGTGATCTGGGCATCGTATAACAATCAAATAAACCAACAAATATAAAAAATCCACATTAAAAGATAAATATTATACAAATAAATATATGAACCCTGTAGAAAAGGTAGATAAGAATGGCTCCCTCAGCAATGGAACCATTGAATCATGTCTTCAATTCCTGGATAGACTACAATAGTATCTTGGAACTCAACTGCTATAAAACTCATAAAATTTGGCACTCAATGCATTTTGATTCAAAAATTTTGTTGCATCGTTTGCTACTCATTATTTGTTTGGTACTCAACACAGAAGCTAGAACTTTTCGGTGTCAGCTAACATTATTTCTTATGGGAATAATTTGTTTGATACTCATCATTTTTGGTACTCAATGTACCTCCCGGAACCAATTAACAATGAGTACTGAGATACTACTGTGTTACAAAAAACTACTACAATAGTATCATGCTGAGAGGGGGGGGAATGTTTGGGTTTCTTTTGTTTTGGGTTATCCTAATATACTGCAACAGCCTGTAGAAGGGGAAAAGGAATTTAGATGAGTACTGATTGTAAGTAAGTATGGAAAAAGTGATGTGCTTAGCTTATTAATAAGATCAATGACTGGACTGCATAAACAGTGCATTATATTTCTTGCCTAAATCTTGGGAGAATTCTAACAGGCCTTTTGTAGCTATAGTACCAATTCCTAGCAATTAAATTCCTTATACGTTTGTGATTTTGGTAATTAGGTACTTTCCTATACTCAATTGGGCTATGGCTTGTTTTGATTTTGTTTGTGTTTTGTTTGCCCTGCATATGATTAGATATGTTTTCTTCGCTGTAGTATATATTACTATTTTAATTAATAGTACTATTTTAATTAAAGATTTCCATACCTGTAGTTGGATTTTGAAAAAAAAACAATTGCTATCAAGCCCAAATCCAGCGATTCAAATTGGAGATATTTTCATGAAATGAAGGCTTAAGAAGCAGTAAACAAGTTGTGTAAAAACAAACAAACCTTGATCTTATGCCATTCACATTGGCATGCAGCCCAACTTTCAGGAAAGAAGACCTCTCCTCCCCCCTCCCCGCCCTTTGATCAATTAAGTTACATTTGTGAAAAAGGTGGAGAAAAGTTTACATTTTTCAGAGGAAGTAACACATCTGATAAGCAAAGGAGCAAGAGTTGGCCTGATTCAGAGGCATCTGTTGAACCCAGAACTTACATCAAAATGACAAAAAAGTATTGTGCTATGATACTACATAATAGCTTAATTATTAGGACATAGAATAGTAGAGTTGGAAGGGACCTTGGAGGTCTTCTAGTCCAATCCCTTGTTTGAGCAGGAGACCCTATACAATTTCAGATAAATGGTTGTCCAGTCTCTTCTTAAAAGCCTCCAGTGAATCCCTTGCCCATATAACTGTTGAACTTCCTTTTGCCATCACAGTGGCAAAAGGAAGCTCAACAGTTTTCAGAGGATGGCCTTCAGAGGTAGTCACACTGCCATTGGGCTAATAGCCATCAATCCCCATAATGTCCATGAACTGGTCCAACCCTTTTTGAAACCAATCAAGCTGATAGTCAGCATCACATCTTGTAATAGTAAAGCCCAACGTTCCATTATTATTCTATATGTGAAATACATCATATCATATGCTCAGGAGAGTTTGTGTTGTGACAATGCAAAGCATATCATCAAATAATCCTTTCCCTTAGTAGATTTCACTAGTCTGAATACTTTTGCATTTACTTCACTGAGTCACAAATTCACAACTGACAATATGTGCTGGGGGAACGGTTCCTATTATTATCCCAAACTCAAGTTACTTGGATCCAGGATACAGAATCTCAATTAAAAAGTTTATGAAAGTGAAAAGTATCCATTCTTTATCATCTAGGAGATTCTCTATTTGCTGGTTAATTTTATGCCAACATTTAATTATTCTTTTTTTATAAACTGGGCATTCTAATTGTCCAGACTTTTCAGTCAGAAAATATCCCAAGGGAGTAAACCCCTCATAATGTCATCCATTTTATTCAAAGTGTGTGAAATTAGATACCTGAAAACTACTAAATAGCTAATTGTATCATGAAACGTTCAAAGCCAAAATATAATTCTGCTTATTCCTAAAACCTGAATAGGTGAGGATAAAGAAACTGACTTCTTGAAGATCAACATTCCCAGGTTAGGTTAGGTTCTGGCAGTAAATGTTAACAGAACAGAATAACAGAGTTGGAAGGGACCTTGGAGGTCTTCTAGTCCAATCTCCTGTTCAGGCAGGAAACCCTATAAAATTTCAGACAAATGATTGTCCAATCTCTTCTTAAAAACTTCTAGTGATGGAGCATTCACAACTTCTAGAGACAAGTTGTTCCACTGATTATTCTAACTGTCAGGAGATTTCTCCTTAGTTCTAGATTGCTTCTCCCCTTGAAAAGTTTCCATCCATTGCTTCTTATCCTGCCTTCAGGTGCTTTGGAGAATAGCTTGACTCCTTTTTGTTTGTGGCGACTCCTGATATATTAGAACACTGCTATCATGTCACCCCTAGTCCTTCTTTTTCATTAAACTAGACATACCCAATGCCAGCAACTGTTCTTCATGAGTTTTAGCACCCAGTCCCCTAATCATCTTTGTTGCTCTTCTCTGCACTCTTCCTAGAGTCTCAACTTTTTTTTTACATCATGGCTATCAAAGCTGGATGCAGTACTTCAACTGTAGTCTTACCAAGGCATTATAAAGTGGTATTAACACTTCACATGATCTTGAGTCTATCCCTCTGTTAATGCAGCATTGGGAAAAAGGGCTCTCAGTCTGCTCTAGTGATTATATTCAAGGTAGTGGCAATCCCCATGAAAGAGCAGGTCTAAGACTTGGTTGTTCTCCTAGACTCCCAATTATTATTGAATGGGAAGAGGTCCTCCTCCAGCTTCAGATGATGTGCCAGTTATGGTTTTATCAGGAACAAAAGGATCTGGCAATGATATTCAAAAGGTTATTCTAGCCTTGACAGCTGTACTTGGCTTGGGTATCTACTTGGCTTGGTGTCTCTAGGACTACCTTCTCCCACATGAAACATTCTGATTAGGAATGCTAGGTATCTGAAAAGTGCAATTTGTGAAGGCTTTGCACTTTTTTTGTGTAAAACAGTGAAACCTGAACTATGTAGCATCATTTTGGAAGTCTAATACCATTTGGTACTCAATGGGTACCTATCTGGTGACATGGTTTTGTCATATTTTTTTAAAAAAAATATTTTTATATTGTTTTTATGGTTTTATTATGCTTTGTTTCCAAATTTTATTACAGTAAATTGCCACCAATCAAGCACAATAAAACCATAAAAACAACATAGGTGAATAAATAAAATTGCCTGTGGTACATCTATAAATATAGTGATAACAGGTTTATTCCTAAAAGACAACAACACAGTTTTTAAGGAGAAAAGAAGCCTAGGGATGAGGATAAGCTAGGGGAAGAAAGACTTAGGAATAATACCATATCATATTTACTTTACTTTACTTTAATCAAACTTCTACACTGCCCTTCTCCCGAAGGACTCAGGGCGGTGTACAGCCAATAATAAAAAACATCAATACAAAAGTTAAATCAATTTTAAAACAAATTCAATAAAGTGGCCAAATGTTAAAAACCGCAAAAGCTAAAAACCCATTTAAAATTTTCTCATACCATCAGACCAGCTTGCCAAAATAATAAAGTCTGCAGGGCTCGGCGAAAGGTGCGAAGGTCAGGGATCCTATGTATATCCAGGGGCAATTCGTTCCAAAGGGCGGGGGCCCCCACAGAGAAGGGTCTCCCCCTGGGGGTCGCCAGTCATCATAATTTGACTGATGGTACTCTGAGGAGACCCTCTCTGTGGGAGTATACTGGCTGATGGGAGGCTATCGGTGGCAGCAGGTGGTCTTATAAATAACCAGGTCCTAAGCCATGGACAACTTTAAAAGTGGCCACCAACACCTTGAATTGCACCCAGAAGACCACTGGGAGCCAGTGCAGCTCGTGCAGGAGAGGTGTTACGTGGGTGCGATGTGTCACCCCCATAACCACCCACATGGCCACATTCTGGACCAGTTGGAGCCTCCAAGTGCTCTTCAAGAGGAGCCCCATGTAGAGAGCATTACAGTAGTCCAGACGGGAAGTGACAAGGGTGTGAGTGACCGTGTGTAAGGCATCCCGGTCCAGAAAGGGACTCAACTGGTAGATCAGGCGAACCTGATAAAAGGCCCCTCTAGCTACAGCCGTCATATGGTCTTCTAAAGACAGCCGTGTATCCAGGAGAACACCTAAGTTGTGAACCCTCTCTGAGGGGGCCAAGATGTCACCCCCAATAGCCAGTAATGGAACCAGCTGGCTATACTGGGATGCCGGGAACCATAGCCACTCAGTCTTGGAGGGGTTGAGTCTGAGCCTGTTTCTCTCTATCCAGATCTGCATGGACTCCAGGCACCAGGACATCACGACAAGGGCATCATTCGGGTGGTCTGGGGTGGAAATGTACAGCTGCGTATCATCAGCGTACTGGTGACATTTCACCCCAAAACCACGGATGATCTCACTCAATGGCTTCACATAAGTGTTGAACAAGAGGGGTGAGAGGATCGACCCTTGCGGCACCCCACAAGTGAGGTGTCTCGAAGTCGACCTCTGCCCTCCTGCCAACACAGACTGTGTACAGAGAGGAAGGAGGAGAACCACTGCATCATAGTGCCCCCCACTCCTAACCCCCCAGCCGACGCAACATGATACCCTGGTCGATAGTATCAAAAGCTGCTGAGAGATCTAAAAGGACCAGGACAGAGGAACATCCCCTGTCCTGAGCCCTCCAGAGATCATCAACCAATGCGACCAATGCCGTTTCCATGCTGTATCCTGTCCTGAAGCCCGACTGGTACGGATCTAGATAGACAGATTCATCCAGGTACCAGGGGAGTTGTCGTGCCACCACAGTCTCAACAACCTTCGCCATGAAGCGGGGACTGGATGATAGTTCACTAACATAGCCGGGTCCAGGGAAGGCTTCTTGATGAGGGGCCTCACCACCGCCTCTTTCAGGGCAGCAGGGAAGACACCCTTACCCAGAGAGGCATTAATAATCCCCTGAAGCCAGCCTTGTGTAACCTCCCGGGAGGCCAGCACCAACCAGGAGGCACACAGGGCCAATAAACGTGGCAGCGTTAAGCCTACCCAGAACCCTGTCCACGTCCTCAGGAGCCACAGGGTCAAACTCCTCCCAGATAACACTCTCAAGATCCACCTCCGTCATCCCATCTGAGCCTACTCAATCGGAGTCCAAGCCTTCCCGAATCTGAGCGATTTTGTCATGCAGATATTGGACAAAATCCTCAGCCCTACCCTGCAAGGGATCCTCCTGTGCTCCCATATGGAGAAGAGAGCAGGTCACCCTAAACAGGGCAGCTGGGCAGTTCTCTGCTGATGCAATAAGAGTGGAAAAATAGTTAGTTTTTGCCACTCTTATCGCCACTAGGTAGGTCTTGATAAAAGACCTCACCTGTGTCTGGTCAGATTCAGAGCAGCTGGCCCTCCAATTGCTCTCTAGGTGTCTTTTCTGGCATTTCATCTCTCTCAGCTCCTCAGATAACCAGGGAGCTAATTGAGATTGGCACCGGGTCAGAGGCCGCAAAGGCACGACGCGGTCCAAAGCTCCAGCGGCTGCCCTCACCCAGGTGGCCACCAATTCTTCGGCCGAGTTGTGAGCCAGAGTCTCTAGGAATAGCCTAAGCTCCATCAGGAACCTCTCTGGGTTCATCAGGCGCCTGGGACGGAACCACCTAAGTGGTTCCATCTCCCTGCGGCAAAGGGAAGTGGCTCGAAAGTCTAACTGAAGGAGAGAATGATCTCACCATGACAAGGGATTAATGACTAAATCCCCTATTTCTAGATCATTCAACCACTTACCAGGGACAAAAATCAAATCCAGAGTATGTCCCCCTGTGTGGGTGGGGGGACATACTCTTGAACTAACTGGGTCAGGTCCATGGCCGTCATGGAAGACATGAACTCCCGAGCTGCCTCTGATGTTTCACCGATAGATGACAGGTTGAAATCCCCCATGACCATAAGTCTGGGGGTATCCACCGCCACCCCGGCTATTATGTTGAACAGCTCAGGCAGGGCTGCCACTATGTGGCAGGGAGCCAGGTATGCAGTCAGCAAACCCATCTACACCCCCTGGCCCCACTTCACAAGGAAGGGCTCACATCCGGCTATCTGAGGAACATATCTGCTAGTACACTTAATATCAAAAATAAATAAATAGTAAAGTAAAATGTTAGGATCCTCTTACAGCTCAGAATTGCCTAGATGTCTTGGCAGAACTCAAGAGCTTGAAGCACAATTTTTTTTCCCAGTCTTATTTGGAAACATGGACAGATCTCTGAACCTGGAATTTCAACATTCAAATCATATTCTGGTTTCTGACTTACTATTTTCCCCCAGTTCTTTTCTATTAATTTCACATGCACTGCAATTTTTCATTGGGAATAGCTCAACGATAGAGCATATGCCACGCATGTGAAGAATCTGAGGTTCATTTCCTACCATTATCAAGTAGGGCCCCCCAAATGATTTCCATCTGAAATCTTGAGAGTTCTGATGCCAAGCAATGCAGGCAATGCTCACACAGACAGACCAACAATCTAAAACTATATAAGCCTTTTTAAAATTAATTACATACAAGTTGTCAATTTTTCTATACCAGAAAAAGAAAGGAGCATTGATAGCTTTGTGTTAAGTTTTTTTTTAAAAAAAAAGATAAAGGAAAAGGGGGAATAATATAAAGAGTGTCCTATTAATTTTTGCTGAAAAGGAACAGAGTATGTTCAAAACTGTCACTGAACATTTCAGAAAGATAAAGAGAAATATTTTAGACAAAGCTTCATATGGACGTGCATGTTTTAACATATACATTCTGGAGAGCCTAGATTTTTTTTTTAATGTGTTGAATGAAGAAACAATGCCATCAAAAAAAGAAAAAAAGAGTGGTGGAGAAGATCTCAAAAATTTGTTTTTATCTTCTGGCCTTTTTATCCTGTGACTCAGTTACAATCGCTCAACAGATGCTTCCAAATATACATCTTCCTTTAATCAATCTTTTCCTTTGTTGTGATGTTTCCCTTGAGACATATTCTCTTGAGCTGTCCTTGATATTTTCATACAAAGCTTCCCCTCAAAGTGGGGGGCGTCTTGCAAACAGTGATCTGCATTTACTGAAATCAAGGCAAGTAAAACAATGTAAGAGAAATGAATATTTTTGCCCATTATCATTATCCTCTCAAAGCTTGGCTTTTTTAGAAGCTGCATTTCTATCTCTGTGGTTTTTTTTTTTTTTTTTTAGTTTTTAGTTACAGTCCTTGAAAGCCCTTTGTTTGAATAATGAAGAAGCAAAGCAGTTATTTTCATAGCAAATTTAAAATACTTAGCTTTATACCTTGTTATCTTGAAGGAAATGAAACTTGAACATTTCTATGTACAGATTATTATTGGATATAACCATCCATCTGTCATCAATCTATCTATCTGAGGTAGGACTCTATATGGATTAATGAAAACATACTTATCTCGCACAATGAAACATCTGCACAATCTACACCCACACAGCAATTTTGCCTAAGGCAAACTCTTGCACAGGTCAAACTGAACTCTTTGTGAATTTATGGAAATCTACAGGCAATTTTCTTGGAGTGGTCAGTTTTGGATATTGCTGTTTTGATTTTCCACTGTTGCATGCATATCTCCTGTATAAACAAAACCAAGTCCATTCCTGCTTTCTAAAATCAGTCAAGGTCAGGGGTGAAATCTACTTACCTTCCTACCGATTCGGAAGTGCACACACTAAAAGTGCATGTGCAGAGGGTAAAAAACAGGTTACTTCCTGTTAAAACCAGGAAATAATGACAACCGGGCGGGTGGGCAGAGCTTCACGCTGCCATCGCTACAAGTTCTCCAAACCAACAGCCGCCATCGCTACCAATTTGGCCGAACCGGGCCGAACCAATAGCATTTCATCCCTGGTCAAGGTCCAGTAGATGCTGTCACATAGTTGGGCAAAAAATTGTCTAGCTTGGGTCTTAAATATTACTTACTATATATGTGAAGTAATTCACTTTTAAAATAATATTAAAATGTGATAGGTATTCTCTGACTAATCTTCCATTTGAGGTAGGGAAATCATCTTAAATTAGATGAATAGTGGGTTGCCTTTACTGAAAAGCAAAGAACGTTACAAATTTCTGCAAGTTGTTAAATGACAAATCCTATCCTGTAGATTCTAGCTCATTGGAAAGACTTTCCTGTTTCCTGGTCATTCCTGTTTCATAGAAATTCTGAGGCCTATTTCTTTATTTTCTCCCATAAAGACAGTTTCATTATCAGATGAATATAACCTTTGCCTTACAAATGCATACTAAATGATACATAGCACCAGAAAAGAATATGGCAGGATTAAGTGAATTAATGACCTACATTTGATTTTTACGCTTATCCTACAGTAGGATCCAGCACTGAGGCAGCTAAGAATCTTGCTGTACAATCACCTGTTTCTAGTTTTCTCTTTGCATAGGTTATTTTTCAGAGTTGATCCCGTTATTGATCCATTTCTGATTTTGTACGAAAAGGGAAGCTTATAAAAGTAATACTTTCCCCATCTATTCTGAAAAACTAGCTCAGCTTGATGCTCACTACTCTCTCTACTACGGTCCAAGAATTCCTAGCCATCCAATAAATTATATCTGAAATCTAACAGGTTCTGATACACTGGGAATAGTATTATATTGTACCTTAAAGAAGAAAAAGTGTAACTAGTAGATAAATTGCATATTGACATTGAACATACATGTCAGACCCTAAAGGATCTTTTAGGACTACATTGTATAAAGTAAGCCACTATTTTAATACATGCAGGGAAGTTTCCATCTATTAAAAAAGACAATATATTTCCTTGGCCTTAATCATCCAGAATCTTTGCAGCAGATTGCCTGCATTTCTTGTTTAGTTCTTGGGCTCTTTTATACACTTATAATCTGTTTCTTTGTGAGCATCCATCTCTCTGCAGTATCTTATTATTCACTTAAAGACAATTCCAGATGTAAATGTCCACTCAGTGTCAATCAGCCTTCTATTCTTTCTATGATTAGGCCTAGAAACAGTCTAGGTCAGGGGTGTCAAACACACAGTGGCATCACGTGATGTAACAGGACTTTTTTCCTCTTCGCTAAACTGGGTGTGGGTGTGGCCAGCACTTGACACATCTGGCCCATGGGCTGCGAGTTTGACAGCCCTGATCTAGGTGATCTCCTCTATGTTCATCAATCACAAAAGGAAGGTACAGCACACCCCAGTTACTAATACTAAGAAATAAGCTGCCAGCCAAAAAAAAGAAAAAAGGAAACCAATGAATAAATCCTATTAAGCTTTCCCCAGTACTTTCCAATACAGAGAGAAGTAAGTATATAATGCTTGGCTTTATTTACAAGAAATCCAGTAGCATTACTGAGAATATCAAGCGAATTTGGAAAGGCATGAATAGTGACAGTGACAAAGAGGTTTGAATCTTGCCAGGATTCCCAAGTGCAAATTTCTTCATAAAGTGTTTCTCAGTGAGAAGATATTACTGTAGTGATAATATTCTTTTAACTCAGAAGTTTATAATCTTTGTTAATCTGCTTCCCTGCGCCGAGAAGTAAGGGAGGGGATGAAATTTTGAGAAACCACCATTACAAAAGATAAGATAAATATGGAAAACTGTCAGCCCTATCATTCTGAATCTGAAGACGGTAGGAAGGGAATATTTTGGTTGTAAGCAAGAAGGTATAATCCAATTATTCCTATATGGCAAGTGAAATATCCTGATTGAAACAGAATGGTTAAATAGTTTCAAGATTTTTTTCTCTTCCTTGCTAGCACCATGCAAAGTGTTCTTATCCTCGCTACATGTTAGTCTGTGTGCAGCTCGACATGCAGCTAAATCCACTTATCCTCCAATAAAACAGACTGTGTGCGTAGATCTGAATTGATTATTGAGAGAACAGGATATGATAAAACTGGGGAAAATAGGAATACATACAAGAACCAAATACAAAACAGACAGCATTGAGTTACTGCTGAACATAACAATGAATAAATACAAGCAATTTAAGTCTCATCAGTGATGTTCTGTGTGATATGTGAGTTTGTCCTTGGATGACCATGTGCCACAGATTAAGAGGGATTCTTCTTTGTGCTTCTGCCTTCCCAAATGCTAAAGATAATGGACCCTGGCTTCCCAGCGTGTGCTTGTTTTGAGGGTGTGGGCTGATGGGTAATGGGGTGTGGTCAGCTTCAAACAATTTACCATATTTTTTGGAATATAAGACACACTTCCCCCCCCCCAAAAAAAGTGGGTGGAAATGTCAGCTTCCAGGCTAGAGAGCAACAAAAGTATATAAAGATTGTATGTTAGGACATATTTGTCATTCCGGCCACTAGATGGGGATAGAGAGCAACAACAGTATATTAAAATTACCGTATTTTTCAGAGTATAAAATGCACTGGATTGTAAGACGCACCTACCTTTTTTGGTGAGGAAAAGAAGAAAAAGAAAGCTCCCTCAGCCTCTGCCTTTGAGCAATTTTGCCTCGTTGCAGCAAACAGCAAACAGTCTACTTTATTTTCAGTTTAGTTTTCAGCATAGCTTGATTAGCACAAGGGGGGGGGAATCTGCTCCAGCAATTTACCTTTTTGCAGCAAGCAGCAAAGCCCTGCACAAAACAGCTGAGAGCAAATCAGCTGAGAGTTGGGAGGCTGATCTAATCAACTTGTGCTAATTAGCCTGTGCTGAAGCTGAAAGGAGCTGTTTTTTTCTTGCTGTTTGCTTGGAAGGAGGTAACTGCTGCAAGGCAGAGGCCAAAGGGTGGGGGCAGTGTGTGTGGGGGGGCTACATTTGGTGTATAAGATGCACCTAAATTTTCACCCCTTTTTAGGGGGTGGGAAAGGTGCATCTTATACTCTGAAAAATACAGGCATGACACAAAGTATCATAGAAACACTAAAACACTTTGTGCCTGACTTAGATACATGGGAGCTGATGAAAGTGTGTGTGTGTGTGTGTGTGTGTGTGTGTATGTAGGTCTTTGGTTATTCGGGTTTTCTCCCACGTATAATTGGAAGTGTCTTGGCGACGTTTCGATGAAGTCTCATTCGTTATCTTCAGGCTTCGTGCTTCTAGGAGCAAATTCTAGGAGCAAAATGAAGCCGAAAACACCAGCCTGAAGATGACAAATGAGACTTCCCCGAAACATTGCCAAAACACTTCCAATTTTACGTGGGAGAAAACCCGAATAACCGAAGACCTACATACAAACACCTGCAAAAACTTCAGAAACCATATATATATATATATCAAATACCATCCAGCTCTTAAGATGTTGAGGAGATTGGTGATAGTTGAATGATATTGCTAGGGTTGTGTTTGTGCTTGTGAATCATTGAAATTTGAAAAGCAGATTGGCTGATAGCAAAGCTGTGGCATTGGAAAGGACAAACCTCATAGATGTTAGTGAAGAGATCTTGATACAGGTGCTAGAAAATAAAGAAACCCAGTTTTCTCTCTAAACTAAAATCATTGATATATCACTCTGCATTGATTATGCTTAAGATACTTATAATTTTTTATGTTACCCAAGTTTCTAGAGTTGAGAAGGATATAAGTTGTGTAAATAAATATCTACCAGCTAACCCTCAGTCTGATCATCATTCCAAAGACTGTATTTAACCATTCACTGACCTACCGATTTACTGACCATAACCAGCAAAGTCATGGAAATTGTATGGACATTATAACTCAGAAATATCAGGAGGGCCACTGTTCCGTGTCTCTTTTAGGGAAGGAAACCCTATTTTTTAAAAAGAAGATTCTCCTTGCTAAAATGAGTTGCATTAAACTATTATTTTCAACAGAGGTGTTACAGAATGGAAAGGTAAGTTAACATGAGGATTGTATTCTCTTCCAGTTTATCTTAAATGGAATTCTATTAGATGAGACAATTAACAACTGTGTGACTGTTTTTAAAATCACAGAGAACGTATTTGAGCTTTCATTATGCAAATTACAAAATCATTTCTCTAGTCATATAAATTTCCAGGTCACCATCAGTCTACATCAAACATTCTTAGTAAATTTGAGTACTGCTTCTGTGTGTATGTTTTGAAATCAAATTACTATTAGTAATAACTGTAGGGAACTACTGTATAATAACATCAATATATATGTTGAAAATTCAAAACATACCAACCATGCTTCATATCTGAATGACCTTGGCTTTATTTTCTTATTTCTGTTTACACACACAAAATCTACAGAGCAAGTGAGATGGCATTGTGAAGATCACAACCTTGTCTAGTTCTAGTGGGGGGTGGGGGAATGTGAAGAATGTAGAAATTCTATAGTAGCCTAAGGAGGAGAGGATAAGGAATGTAAATATAGAATTGGGTTAGTTGGAAGAAAATTCAGGAACATGGTGCATGGTTTTTGAATTTATTTCTATAGAGAGAATTTTTTTATAGAGGGAAGATTCTTGTAGACAGAAGATTCTTAACAGCCAGTGAGAATTGAGTCATCATCTTAATGGGCCTTTAGTCTGCTTACAATAAAACTTAAGCTACATCTGTGTCTCATTGTTTATCTCCTTGTTTAAGAAGATATAACAATTCAGTTCTTAAAATTGGTTAGCTTGAAAGAATGAATCAATGAAATAAACTTATGGCACAATTGTATATTAACTCTAACCACATTGGTACAGTAAGTCTCTTTTTTCAAGAGACTAAAGAAAAAAACAACGGATGATATTATTTTTACTTGTATGGCCTACAGTAACACAATATAAGGCTGACCAGGCAGCAATGCATAGTTTAAACACCCTTCCCAATATAGCAAGTGTCGTCCTGATATGCTGGGAAAACAATTCTCAGAAATCCTAGGCTTCAGAGACAATTTTGGGAAATGCAGGTATACAAACCTGGAAAAGTCCATATTGGACTTTAAAGAGGATTTAAATTTCCATTTATTGGGTGCTCCCCAAACCTCATGCTCTTGATTTAACAGCTTCACTTTGTAAATAGTGGGTGGTTATATCTAGACACAAGATTCCTTGCAGCACTGATGTCAAACTCATGGCATCACATTATCATCACATATTGTGACTTTTTGCTAAAATGGGGGTGAGCGTAGCCAGTATTTGACACATCCAGCTCACAGGCCACGAGTTTGACACTGCTGCCCTACAGTATCCATCTCTAAACAGATATATATGCAAAGTAGTTATATAACATACAATGATGAATGGTAGGATTTGACTGAGAGTAAGAAGATACCCAATTTCCTGTGGGATATAAAGATATGATGATTTTTTTTTGGGGGGGGGGGGGGCTTTGAACATGCTTTCTGAGAATTATGGAAGTTAATTTCCCAATATATTTGAGAAACTTCAAGTTGGGAAAGGCTGCAAGTACCTAAATGCATTGGTGCAGATTACAAAACTTTAAATTATGAATGAGGAAACTCTTTGCATTCCTGAGCAATGGGGCTCTCCAACATTACAAACTCAATTATTACACGTATGAATATTTTATATATTAAATTTCATAAGTTCTGCCTGAGTAAATCGAGCAACCGGATTAAAATTTGATTTATAATTAAAAACGTATCAATCAGTTCAGCACAGACACTTCTTTATGATATTATTTGATCCTTTGACTCTCATTTAACAAAGTCTGAGGTAATCTGTCAAGTAATAACAGCCATCAGTTCCATGTAAGAAACAATTGTTTGCCATGGCATAGTGAACATTTATAACCCATCAGCAACAGCATAATGATTTATTACATTCATGATATATGTATTACACCAGAAAACAGCAGATACACAGTGGTGCATTAAGTCTCCTATTAAATAGATTTGACATTTAAATGGTTCAGCACTTTAGGTGCCTAGATGGATTCACCTCCATCTTTATTTTCAATAATTAGATGAAGTGTAATGAAAGGAAGGAAGGAAGGAAGGAAGGAAGGAAGGAAGGAAGGAAGGAAGGAAGGAAAGGAGGGAGGGAAGGGTGGATATTGCTTTACAGGTACCTTTCCATAATTCATCATTCTTGCTTCTTTTTGTAAGCAAAGCCCATTATTATCAGTTGCAAACTGAGTAAATCTTGATAACTGATGGCTGTATTTAAGTTCATCAATACTTGAGAACGGTTTTACCGCTGAAGATGGAGACATGTAGATTTGGTTCTTAGATTAATTGAAACCTACCATGCTATTTTATACATGTCAAATTAGAATTGAATCTCATTGAAACATCACCCCCTCCCCCAATTCTAAATGCTAGACTAAACAGAGCCAATTTTATATAAGAACACACGAACAAAGCTTCTCCTTCATCCTGCCATTTTCTTTTTTAGAGAGCTGCCTTCTGTATTTCTGGGGACACACTGTCTCTGAATTTTTACAGATCTCAAGAACAAAGCTTTCATAGTCAGAGCATTTTTTTTCCAACTGCAGATGGAATGGCAAAGAAATGCTAGCAGGAGGTCTGAAGCATCTCTTCCTAAGCATTTTCTAAATATACCAATTAACTCCCATAAAAAAACATGTATCCAACATCTTTTTTTCATGAGGTACACAAGTGACTAAAATGATAAGCATCAAGAACCCATGGACTACAGTTAACCACTTTGTATTAAATAGTAATACTAAGAGTTGATTTTGAAAGCTTGGTATTATACTAGAATGGCACCATGTGGTAAAAACTAACATTTTTAATTAAAAATACAATCTTCCCTTGCCAACAAATCACTGGCAGTTCTGATTCAGAGAAATTATGTGTGCTCATGTGTGTGCATCTATATATTCCAAAAATTAGGGATCTCAATTATGTCAATTAAGAGGAACACCAGAAAACAAAGAAAATTAATCCTCCCATTTAACTTCTGTTGTGCAAGGACAGTTAACAAATACTTGGTTCTTTTTCAGGCAAACATCTTTCTGTGCATATCTTAATTACTACTGAATTCAATTGCAATTGCCACTGAAAGAGAAGGAGGCTAAATAATGGCTAGCAACTAACTATAATTCTACTGTATATAATTCTATATACTGTAGTCTCATACCACATTTGAAGTTTGGATTTCTCTTAACATAAGGGTGTTTGATACATTAGGTCTTGCCTGGCTTGTTAATAAGGAGAGGTTTTTTTTTTTTTTTAAATTAGAAATTCTTACTAATTGTTTATTCTGACAAGAATCTTATTATCCTGGCCACCTTTGTTAATTATTTCACCTTGACTTGATTTTAATAATGGGTTTGATCATTTTTATATACAATGCTAATCTACTGTCACTTTGAACTTTTTACTCAATTTTATATAGCTTGGAAATCTCTTTTCTAGCTTCTTTTTTTTTCATATTTCTTTTGTGTATGGAAGGAAGGAAGGAAGGAAGGAAGGAAGGAAGGAAGGAAGGAAGGAAGGGGGGGAGGAGGAGAAATTATTGATAAATGAAATATTTCTATGTTGGATAGTTTGAATTGGATCTATAGATAGTTTGAATTGGGTCTATAGAGAACTGCCTATAGAATTCTTAATGTTGTGCCACATAGTTTGAGTTATGTTCTCTCTCTCTCCCCAGCCCCTTTTTATTTGATGGGGAGGGGAGGACGTTTCCTTGTACAATATTACTTTCAACAGCCTTCAGCTCCCAAATTTTCCTTCCCTCAATTAATGCACAAGAGAAGGCCTTTTCAGATCAGGAAGACTAGGAAGGGAATAGGATGATGGAGAGACTTGGAACAAACATTAACAATGTCAGCATGCTCTGCCAACTTCTACTATAACCTATTTTGGGGCTTAGAATAGGTCCATGTGTAAAAAGCATGCTAGGGCTTATTTTGGGGAAATAGGATTCTATCCATATGTCTATGTCTATGTCTATGTCTGTCTGTCTGTCTGTCTGCCTGTCATAGGATATGACAAAATGAGGGAAAAATTAAACCTCTTCTATGAAAAAGAGAAAACTGTTTTAGAAATTAGAGGTGAAATTTTAGCACAGTATTTAGAAGATATACCTATAAATTAGAAGAGAGTTTTTCAAATTTAGTTCCATGGAATCCTAGGGTTCTGTGAGACACTAGAGGCAAAATATATTCATTTAAACGCAGCCCATTTTCTATCATTAGAGCTTGATCTAAAGATTTTGTTACTGAAACCTTACAGTAAAGGAAGCTTTACAACTCATGGTTTGTCTTTCTTGTCTGTACTGCCTTAAAGGGTTGACAACAGTTTTGCAAGTCTGAATGCCCTTCTCCCCTTCTTTACTTGTGCTTTATAGGAAACTAGGAAGAGTTGTTTCTGAGACAGTCCCCATGCTCCTGCGGATTGAGATAACTTTGCATGATTTTATCTAGGCATCCTCCTGTCTCATTTCCATAGCTGTCTCATAAGGCCATTTCCATCTATCCTTACACAATGGCAAATGGCCAAAGAAGTTACATGCACATGGAGATGAAATTACAGGACTCAAACAAGACTCAAAAGAGATTCCTCAGAAGCAATAAAAGAGGAAGCATAAAAGTATTGATTGTGTATTTTTTCCCCTCTGCTTCTGGATCTCATGCATATCCCAGAGGATCTATGAATTAAAGTTGGTTGGTAAATAAACATTCCTCTTGACAAGCCAGTTGTGAAACTTAGCTCCAGCACATTGATGCAAAAAGTTATCTTGATTAATATATAGGCTGGCATTGATAAACATGTGAGGCTATAACACTACAGATATGTGGATTTATTTCAGCCAGAGAATCCAAAATCCATAATAAATTCAACAACAGGGAAATCATTTTGCCAGAAATATGCATTCCATTACAAAATTCACTTAATACATCTTCTTTTAATGCCACTATTTTAGACCATTTTTTTCCTTTCATATTTTTGGAACTCTTTTTACCTGACGAAAAGAAACAGATGCTCATAGTTGAGAAATACGATTAAAAAAAGATTTACACAGTATCGAAAATAATAAGCAAGCTTCTTAAATCTGCAAACAAATGTTTAAACATAATGAATTGTGTTTATCTAATGCTAAAAAAAGAGCTTTGCCTTATTTAGAGTTATTCTAGAAAATTTAAATTCACTATCTCTGAAGGACATTCTGATTTTCTGTCCAGTTTCATTTATGGAACAAATTTCATGCATATTTTTGCCACATAATTGTTTCCTTCCAATTTTAAATTAAATAGAACAGGAAGGAGGGAGTGTTGCTATTATTTACTGAACCATCAGAATGGATTATACCAATTGCCCATAATATAGTATGGTTGATGATTTTATTATCTCCTTTATTAATATTAATAAAAGATTAAAACAACTTTCTGTTCCATTATTCATTAGCCATACAAATTCACTTATTCAATACTTAGTAATATTCAATTACTTGAAGAAATACAAATGGTAAAATAATACAGGACACTGCAATATTTTCAACTCCCTTTTTTAGAATTTATTTTATGGGCCTTTAGCTAAGAAGCACTGTCTATTTATCTCTTCATAGTTTCTTCAATTCTTACAGTTGCAATCGATGCACCGGCATGCCTACTGTCCAGGGGTGGGTTCTAAATTTTTTTACTACTGGTTCTGGGAGTGTGGCTTATTTTTTGGGCGTGATGGGGGTAATGTGTCTGGGTGGGTTTGGTCAATGTTATTACTGGTTCTCCGAAGTACTACAAATTTTTACTACTGGTTCTTGCAAACCGGTGGAAACCAGGAGCAACCCACCACTGCTACCATCCCTGCCCTAATATTCCTTTTTACTCTTACTGATTTCATGTATTCAAATTATGTTTATACTTTTACCTGTTATCCGGGGTGGGTTCTAAATTTTTTTACTGCTGGTTCTATGGGCGTGGCTTATTTTGTGGGCATGGCTTGATGGTCATGTGACAATTCTTTAAGATTTAGCAGAGTACTGGTCTACCAGGCTTTTAACTGCTTGCAGAACTGTACTGGTCTTCTCATTTATTTTTGCAGGCACTGGTCTACTCATTTGTTTTTGGAGGCTCCAGTCTATCACCACACTGCCTTTTTACACTGATCAGCTGTAGGGCAGCCCTTTGAAGCCCTGCGGCAAGAGTTTAAACAGTTTTTTTCCTTCTAGCCTATCAGCTAGGACTCAGGAGGCAGTAATAGATTGGGGGTGGGGCCAAATAAAAGGTAAGAATAATGCAGGGGGGGCAGGGGGAAGAACCGGTTTGGTGATGTCATATTGTCACCGCTACCGGCTCGAACAAACCGGGCCGAACCAGGGGGAACCCACCACTGCTGCTGTTATTTTATATATGCTTGACAAATAAAATAAATAAAATAAATAAATAAATATTTTATGTCCTGCAGCAGCTAAGACTATTCTCTAATTCATCCAAGGCTTTAGTTATGCTATCAAAATAAAAGCTTAGTTATAATGCTAGGCAGTTGATGATATGTATGCAAAGCTTGTGTTGCACAGCACACATAGATGTTTGAGCAGCTTTTTTAAATGTATAATTTCATTTATTTACTATAAAAATAACAGAACTATACTTTTTAAAAAAACTTTATACACCGTTTCCATCACATTCTGGAGAATTTGAATGTAAACCAGGTTGCTATTCCAAATTATCCATCAAAGTTTGAAATGGAGAATTGGTTTTCACATCAAAAGATAAACATTCTATGGTCTGCTGGGACACATCTCTTCTTGCTGGATCTCATCTAGGGGTGAAACTCAGCAGGTTCTGACAGGTTCTGGAGAACCAGTAGCAGAAATTTTGAGTAGTTTGGAGAACCCACAAATACCACCCTTGGCTGGCCCTAAAGTGGGGTGGGAATGGAGTTTTTGCAATATCCTTCCCCCAGGAATGGGGAGAGAATTGGGATTTTGCAGTATCCTTCCCCTGGAGTGGGATGGGAATGAAGATTTTGGAGTATCCTTCCCCCGGAGTGGGATGGGAATGGATATTTTGCCATATCCTACCCCTGGAGTGGGATGGGAATGGAGATTTTGCAGTATCCTCCCTCTGCAATGCCCACCAAGCCATACCATGCCCACTAAGCCATGCCCAGAGAACCGATAGTAAAATTCCACCAGTGATCTGAGCCATCTGAAAAGTACATTTTTAACATTCATGTGGATGGTGATGGGAGGGGGCTGAGACTGGAAAGGAACATATTCTCTGTTTTGCCTTAGGTAAAATGTCTGAGGAAATGTGAGTATGATCCAAAATATGAATGATGTTTATTATTAACTCTCATTTTCTTAAATCTTCCAATACAGCAATTCTATTAAATGACAATCCCAAAATGGATTTAGCAAGTAGGTGCTCATCCTTTTTTCTATTCTTTATGAAGTCATTTGTTCATTGCTAACAAGCCTTAATTTTTTTTTTTCCATTCTATGATCACCTACCATTCAAATTCCCCTATTCCAACAGGCACTTTCTCTTTTCATCCAAATTGTATCTGCATTCTTTTTATAAATCTCCCCCACTTCAAATTTTGTCAAAGGCTGGCTGAAAAAGTCATGAATTAAAGAATACATTTTTGTACAAGATCCATTGTATAAATAATAAAACATGATGCATACTAACAAATAACTTTATTGACTTATCAGAGCAAAGGAGAAAAGGCAGCTGAATTTTTTTTTTTTTTTTTTTTTTTTTACAAAAACAGGCTAATGGAGGAGAAGGAAAAGAAGACGAAGAAGCAACTTCTTCTTCATGGATTTATTCGGTTAATTTAAGGACGCTTAACTGTTCAAGTGAGTTGTTCTTTCAAATATAGTTTTGCTCCTCATTTTTCCATATTTTGCTTTTTTTCAAGGACGTAATGGTGCATACTCAGTCTGGTGAAATCCTGTTGCATTAAAGCAATTTACTTTTTTTCCCCCAGGCCTCGCTTGCCTGATCTGATCCAGCAAGATTCTTCTTTCACTTTAAATGTGATTAAAGAAATGAGGAACAATCTGGGATCCTATAGCTCATGCTGAATTGTAATACCCAGTATTCTTAGCTGGGATAAGGGCAATAAATACTCAGAGTTGAAATCAAACATCCTCTGGAAGGTCCAGGATTCCAGGAATTGCATATATCTTTAACATGTAGGAACTTTTTTGTATGTATGCATGCATGCATGTTTATTGGATTTACATGTGATCTTACTCCTACAAACTATTCAGTATGTCTGAGAGTATTAATCCAAACATTATTCTTTCATTTCTTTACCATTTCTTTTTTTTTTCATTTCTCCACTATCTCTCGGCCTTGTAATACTAGAAGTGTCATTTCACAAAGGCTCCACGTAGGTATTTCATCCTCTATTCTGTGAGGTACAGTGAACGTGTCATTCAAATGTTCTGCTTCACTCCTAATGCACTTTCCTGTGTCACTTTGAAGACTATTTTTCCCCCCACATTGAGGCTGGACATAAGAGGAGGTGGTTCAACTCAGCATTGAGGATTGTGAAGTCACAATGCTATATTTATACTAGACAGTGCATACTAACATGCCTGCGACTAAATAACTTCCCCTTTCTGATGTAGTCACTTTGCTGATTATTATTCTCAGCAGACACTCTATGTAGTTTCCTGCTGTTTGCATTAATCCAGAATTTGTTTAATTCTCAGCTTGATTTAGTTCTGTCTGATTTCTGAATATCTTATTCCTCTCTGTGTTCAGCTTTTACATATCTCTCATCCGTTCTCTATTTTTCCTTCACAGGTTCATAATCCACAAAAATGACACAGTACAATAAAATGGCATTACTGAGAAGATTGGGCAGCCAGACATATGCCTCAATTTTAAGATGGTTGTATCCATTCCCTGTACTAAAAAAGACAATATTGGATTATGAAAAAAAAAAAAAGAGAGAAATACTTGCTATCATCAAAATTCAAATTTTATGCCCCTTTTCAGATGAACATCCTGAAGGATTGTTACAGGAAAATTAAGAAGGGGACTCTAAATAATCACTTTTTGCCTGAAATTTGGGACACACTGAATTATTTTATTCAGTAAAATGAAATAATCAAGAATTCTCAAGGAAAATTAAATATAAGAGTCACTATAGGGATGAAGGGCAGAACACCTCATCTTTATTTCCTACTATGTTTTTACATTAGAAAACACCATCAGAAGATCCAAATAAAGATGGAAACTTGCCCTTTCTTACTAACTGATATTCAAACCATCTTGTTTTCTTTCTGCTATACCCAGCGCAAGGAACAACAGCCTACAAATACCATTGTCTTCATCTATTGCTTGAATAATACATCCCTTATATATTACAGCACTTAGGAATTAGATTTTACAAGCAGTCTCGTTCATATTGCTACTTCCCAGTGAAATGGTTCTTGCAGTGATATGTGAGAAATAATGCTGATTTAGTTGGTAATTACAGGCAGGGAATTCATTCATGGTTCTGCAAAACTCCAAGTATGTGGGGAAAAAAAGCTTTTAAAAAACCCTGGAGGTTATATTGGCAAGGGAACAGATAAACTGCAGACACAGGAGCGGAGTGAAAGATAATGAGTTTATATCATCCATAATGTTCTATGGACTGGCTGTATCAACTCATTCTGGTCCAGACTGCAGCTTGTTAGCTGGTATAAATTTCAGGGAAGACATTACAGGGGTTTTGAAGTTGCCAATTCATTCTGGAAAGAATTCAGAAGACTGGCTCTGACCTTTAAAGCATTCCACTGGCAACTATATCAGGGTATATCTCCTCCAGTATTTCCTGCTATTCATTAAGATCTTAAAAGGTAAATGAGCTAAGACAAAATTGTCACTGAAGATCAGGTTGAAGACTAAAGGGACAAAGGCCTTTCTCTCTCTAATGGTGCCTTTCAAACAAATTTTTCTCAGAAGGAAGGTTCAGGTAAGCTATTTAATCAGGGTTTTTGGAAGACCAACGAAAAGATTCCTGTATCTCCTGAGTTTAGGAAAAATGAAACAACCATAACAAAAGCTGGCTGCCTTTTTTGCAGATCAATTGTGTTGCTCTTTTAGATGAGTATCGTGTAGCCTTTAATGCTGCCTCTTATAGCTGTAACATTTGATAATGTAAATTTCAAACTTACATCATGTTTGTCATGAAACCAAACAAGCACAGCCTTTCGCTTCTCTCAAAATGTGGCACTCCTGATAATTTTGCTGCCATAAATGATCATCTCCATAGAATGACTACAAGATGAAAACAGTACTTATCTAATCAACCGTTTGATGAAGGTCACTATTCTTATTAAGCCTATGAAGATAAAAATATGGAATGTACATAGACACAAACTGAAGCTGCTAATTCAGAGATACAGAATTATACACTGGAAAATTCAAACTTCTTCAGCCTAAGCTATAAACTATATGTGACACTGGGTGCACAACTTTGTTCTTCATATTTTTATCCTTTACTTTCCACAGCTGTGGGTGTGTGTATGTATGTATGTATTGCAAATTGCAATTTAAATTAAAATTAGTGCTATTCAAGTCACTCAAATGGTAACTTTATTCATTATATGTGTTCATTGAAAATCAAACCTAATCCTAATCTTGGGTTCCCCTCATCATCCTTTTAGCAATGTTTTACAGAAAAATGTGATGGAAAAAGATTAGCATATTTTAATTTAATTTAATTGTACTATTCCTGGAGGTCAATTTAAGGCAAGGAGTTCTATATAGATAATAACTAATTTACTCCTATGCTGAACATATTTGAAATTTCTCATACCATATACTTTCATACCTGTCTAGAATTATCTGAGATGCTGAAGACTTTTTTTTCCCCTTTGGGGAAAATACTGATTCAGAAATATTGCAGTTTCTTAAAGTATGATGCTGAAAACACAAAGCACTGAATATATAACAATAGCAATAGCACTTAGATTTCTATACTGCTTCATAGTGCTTTACAGCCCTCTCTAAGCTGTTTATAAATCAGCATATTTTCCCCAACAATCTGGGTCCTCAATTTACCAACTTCAGAAGGATAGAAGGCTGTCAAAGAACCTTGAGTCAGTCAGGGTCAAACTCCTGGCAGAAGGCAAAGTTAGCCTGCAATATTCCATTCTAACCACTGCACCTCAGGGTATGAGCTTCCATTCAGTTACTGTGATTAATGTACTTACCATTAGAATACCGGAAAGACCAAATTAAGGATTGATTATCATGGAGAAAACCATGAATATGGTTGCTAAGTGTCTGATATTGATTTGCTATCACATAATCAATTCAATCTTATTCATCATGCCTTTAGATATTTAATTATTGCTAATTCACTTTTTACACTCTTTTTTTAGTTCAAATTTTGATAACTTCTTTTGCCTTGAGTAACATCTTAAAATCTGAAATATTTAAAGAGCATCCAAAGATTTCTATCAGTGCTTGTGCCCTTACAATATTCTAAATATCTTCTCCCCCACAACAGATGTATGGATCAGATAATTTAATGAAAGAATTTGCAAAAGCCCAGTTCCTAAAGATACAGAAAATTAAAAGGGGCTTTGGTAATGTACATTTGCAGCAATGTTTCTTTTCAGATCATATACATATTTGAAAGAAATGATAGTTACACCACTGCCTTGGAAATTCCAAATTCACCCATATCATGCTTATATTTAGGCAATACAAATGACCATTCTCTGGGAATCCTAATAAATGAGAATATAAATCTCGGGTTGTTTTTTTTTAACTAATGTAGTGTACACAATATTACACTTCACTTAATTATTTCCTCTTACCCCCTGCCTTGTTCTTGCCCTTATTCTATCTACTCCCTCACTTTTGCACTTGGAAAAAAATCAAGATTATCATGATTCTTCCTCCCCTCTAACGCCTAAAACTCTTAGGATTTGCCCAACCAGTATTTTACATTCAGTCTAGCAGATGGCAGAGAAAGTGGCTTTCTCTTACCTCCCACAGTTTCTTGTAGCACAACTGCTTCTCTTGGGAAGTTGTTTATTTCTCTTTTCCCCTTCATATCCTTGACCATCTCTCTCTCTCCCCCAAATTGTGAGGTGTTTGGTGTCACAATGATGAACAAGATGCAATGATGAGAATGGTATTGCGGTTGTAGAATCCCTGTGGGGATCAGTGGAAGTTAAAAGGCAGGCTGGTGTAGGAGGGGATGTGGAATTGTGAAGAAAAAAATCTGGCTGGTTGCCTGTTTAGAGTAACTGTGAAGAATACAGATGAGAAGGATGTGGCAGGAGAACTCCCAGTGACATTCCAAATCATACCGTTAACACCATTTCTGTCCACCAAGTAAACAAAATAAAAATAAACTCTGCATCAAATTGTTTCTGGCTCAGTTGCTAAACAAAATTATTACACTCTTGCAATCTGGGAAACTTTGATCAAAACCTTTACTGCAACCTTCTCCAAATAGTGAAGAAGGACAGTACCCAGAATTTATCATCTTAAATGAGCCTTCTGATCTGGATTTTTGCAGTGAAAAAGTTGGTAGCCCTAGTTTTGATCTGTGACATAGCTAATGGAACACAATGGAGAGGAATAGTAAGCACTCTAAAAAGCAACTAATCAAACTCCACACTTCAGAATATCAGATCAACATCTTACATTTTTAGGGATAAAGATTTAAGCCACATCTTTATCTCTGTCACATTTAAACAGTGCATAATCTTACTTATACATACACACAAATATAAACACACACAAGATCTCTAAGAGCAGAGGACATATTTTGCTTGTAAGCATTGCCAAGTTCAAAGCATAGCATCTTCAGGTAGGGCTAGGAAAGCCCTGATTATTTTTTCCACACAATTTTATTAAGGCTTAGAAATGAAAAGAATAATACAGACTACAAAAAGTCAAAACTGAAATATACAAAAGAATAGAAAAGTGTGAACAAAATTTTAAAAAATGGAAAAAAAGAAAGCAATAAAAAATGAAAAAGTTCTCCTTTCATCCCAGCAAGTAAAGACAGTCTTAACAGTTATCACTATCTCTAATACAACACAATCTCTCTTTACCCATAGCTCATCTGTTTAATAAAAACAAAACAAAAACAAAATCCAAATGCTTCACAGTCATCGTTTGTCAGGAAAAGTACAGAAAGGGCAATCAGAAGTAACTATTTTTTTCTTTCAGCTCTAATCAATCTCAAATTCCTTCCTGAGTTTGTAAAAATATCTTTTAATCCCTTCAAAAAGAGTCCGAGATTTAGTTTTCTGCTCATCTGTGTCTCAAGCCAAAAATCTTTCAGACTTTTAGCAGATCTCTTCTTTATATCCAATAAAAAAGTTTGTTCCTTTGTTTATAATATACACACACAGAGAGACAAGGTTTGTTCCCTCGTTCAATATTTGTAGATCTCTTTTTGCAAATAAGTCATCCATCAATTCCATTTACTGTATGTGCCCATATCTTTCTCATTATTTGCTAAATTTAAGTCCTCTTTCAAAATAATTTTGAAATCATCTGCTGCAACTAGTTCTTATTCTGTAATTTCATTACAAATTCTGTCAACCTTATCAGGAAATTTATTTGCTTTGTCCAAAAGCTTGGTAGACAAG
Organism: Masticophis lateralis; assembly: GCA_030761175.1. Lineage (NCBI taxonomy): Eukaryota > Metazoa > Chordata > Lepidosauria > Squamata > Colubridae > Masticophis > Masticophis lateralis. Next base: position 82,029,138 of record JAUDYJ010000003.1, on the reverse strand, counting down.
TATGTTCAAGCTTCTACTACAGATTTCTGCTTTGTCTTCTTTATCCTCTAGCTTCCTCTAGTGTTCAACCTTCCATGTGTGTGTGTATATATATGTATGCATGCGTGTGTGTGTGTGTGTGTATGGGCTGCAGGAAAATCTTGGTTACGTAGGAAAAACCTTGCTAAAAGAAAAACACACATAAAACCTACGAAAAGTAAGAAAATAGATATTGTACTTTTACAGGGAGGATACATGAGATGTGGATGTGGCTTACTGATGATGGCTAATGAGCCAGAAATAGATCTATATAAGTCTCTCACTAGGCAGCTTATGGCTTGCTGGCTGCCAGAAGAAATAAAGCCCAGAAAGTAGTGAATGTGATTTCACTCAACCAGACTGCAGAAAAATCTTGGTTACGTAGGAAAAACCTTGCTAAAAGAAAAACATATATATATATATATATACTGTATTTTCCTGCGTATAAGACTACTTTCTAACACACAAAAATCTTCTCAAAAGTCGGGGGTTGTCTTATATGCCGGCTCTCATTCTCCTGTAACCAGGCAGACCAGCCCATAAGGCTCTGACGAGCCTTAAATAGCTCTGAGGAGGGTCGTCTTATACGCCCAGTTGTCTTATACGCTGGAAAATACGGTATGTGTGTGTGTGTGTGTGTGTGTGTATATGTATATATGTATGTATGTATGTATGTATGTATGTATGTATGTATGTATGTATATATATATATATATATATATATATATATATATATATATATATATATATCCTTTAAGCCAGGTTTTTCCTACGTAGCCAAGATTTTTCTGGAACCACAATTGAGCGAAATCACATTCACTACTTTTTGGGTTCTTTCTCCATCTTTTCATTCTGGCAGCAAGCAAAATTTTGTGCTACATTGTGGGAGACCTATATAGCTATTTCTGGCTTGTTAGATATATCAGATCAGTTGCCATTTTTCCCATGGGAAAATTTATTCTAGTCAAAATTCTTTCTTGGCATTTAAAATTAAAATTCAAAGTCCTTCTGAGCCCTTAATCCACCATTAAACTTTCTAAAGTGCATATTCAAAGCACCCTTTAAAAGTTATTTTTCTAAGAAGCTGACTGATCTAGCAAATGCAATATAACTTGCCATTAGGAAGAATCTTTTGGAATTCAAACCCAAAGTGATTGGGTTGCAAAGGTGCAAATTGAGATATTGTGCTTTAAAGGCTACATCAAGAACTGGTGCGCAAAGATGGTTCCTCCTTAGACTCCCAGCTCATAGATAAACCTCACAAAATGACAAGTTCCATGGTTCACTCATGAGGAACAGTTGTGCAGAGTCACATGGGCTATCTCAAAATTCTCTCCTTAATCCAGAGAGAATTTTGGCAGCCAATTTCCCGCCATCCCATGTCAATTGTCACTCAATCCAGATGCAGAAAGGGATGTTTAGCTCACCATGGCTGTCAAATTAGAATTTGAAAGACCTATTTCCATAATGGTGAAGTCAGCGGCAGCTGCTGTGACTCACTGGCGGCCTGCAAAGCTGGCAGCAGAGTCGGACAGTGAGGAGGTTGGGGAGGAACATGGGCCAGTCCTGGAGTCTGGGGAAGGCTTGGACGAGGACTCTACATTGGAGGCAGAGAAAGGACCATCTGGGAGGTTCGTGCTGCCTCCGGAGCCTACAGAGTCTGACCTCAGCAAGGCAGAGGAACAGGGGGAGCCTGTTCCCAGTGCATGCATGCGCAGAACCGCCAGAAGGCAAGAACAGTTAAAACAAAAGGGACGATTCAGGAGTAGGACTTGGAGATGATTGGCCCCTCCCATAAGACTTAAAAGAGGAGCAAAAGCATGTGGGCCTTTGCAGGAAGCAATGTTGTAAATTCTGTTCAGTTTAAATCTCTGTTTGATTCTGGACTCTGTGTGCCTTTGCCAATTAGGTCTTTGGCAGCATGTTATGGGAGATAAAGGTGGGTGATTATCCTAAAGGACTTCTCCCTAAGGACTTTTTGCAACTAATTGGGACTCATCTGTGAATGAACAGAATTCACAGCTGTTGCAATAAAAGAGGTTTTTGAGACTACTCATGTGTTTTACTGACTCAGGAAACCTAGGTCAGAACAGTAGCCAATGTGTACAAAACTAGGCTAAATGGCTAACAATATAACTTCCTAAATAAAATGTGATTCCTGGCATCCACCCAGGTTTTTGGCTGTAATATTGCATTTAATGACTTTCACAGCATCTCTCTCTTTTTCTCCCCCTTTCAGTCATGTGTTACCCATTACAGTCAACTATCATGCATTGGCCTGACACTTATTTTCCCCTTTTTATCTCCCTTTCTGAGCTACTTTTTCTCCAGAATAGCATCTTCCAAAAAAGTGCTAACCACATTTTTGTGATGATTCAGTTTTGTGATCTTAATTATTTGATTAGAACCCTCCCACCATCTTACAACTGTACCTGAAATTGCTGACATAATCAGTTTCACACATAAAGGCTTTTGCTTCCCTCTTTAAGAAGCTGCTGCTCACAGCACCAAGAGTGCTAGTAAAGAACTGGTGCTAGTGCATTTCCTTTCAATGCGTATTCCCCATTATGTGCCTTTTTATTCTCTTCTAATGCCTTCCTCTCCAATGAATGTAAATAAAAACATAAATTATCTTCTTGCTAATTATCCCAGCACCAGGGTGAGCATTACAAAGGAAAGGGAGTGGGGAAAAGAGTTATACAATTTGCCTTTTTACCTGGTTTCCTCATGAGTTGAGTTCCGGAAACTTTCCTTACTGTTTGGGCTAATGTGGCAGTTTGGGGCTATATCCTTTTGATACTGTAAATGAAAAAAAAAAGCTGAAGTAAGATCATAAGCAAGCTGTGGTCATGTGATTTTTTCATTTAATGACCACTTCACTTAGCAACCAACTCACTGTTCCTAATTATCGTCACTAAACTTGGATTATTAGTGTATGTGGATGGTGTGGGTTAAAAGTTTAGGCAAATATATATTTCATGTAACAGCTGAACAGGAAACATTCTCTATTAGTCATATAAATATCACATCACAAGAGCTCTTAAAAATGGTACACAGAATATCATTAGATGAAAGTGTCGTGTGGTTTCAATGTAAAGATAAAATAATGACTGCCTTGCGATCATGAAAGCCATAGTATTAGTGAAGGCAAATAATGAGATCATGAACATCCCCAATTATTATAACTTTTATCAAAGTTGGGAAGTGTTTCTATAAATATGAATGACTTGTTGAATTGTCCTACCGTTTTAACTTGTCTCTTTAGAACATTTTCATCTTGGTTTTGCATTTTGAGGAGCACAAAGTCTTTATTATTAACCTTTCTAAACGAACTTCTTTAAATTCCATATTTCAAGAACCAGAAGGAGCCAAAGAAAGGAGAGAGTACTTCTCCACAGGCAGCACTGAAACATAGTTCGTTCGTTGGGTTACTCTCCATGGAGGCATTTTATCAATGCTAAGTGTAGCTGCATACAAATAATTTCTATGAGTATGAGCAAATAGGGATGAAAACACTCCCCAAGGTAATTTCTGCTGCCTGAGATTTATTTGTATAAATCTCATGTTACTATATGAGCAATACCTGCTTCTGTCTCTCTATAGAGATACCCAGAGTTAAAAGAAAGAGCATAAGTTTCTGGTATTAGCCAAGATGATGTCATATGTCATGACATAATTGTGCAAAGTTATGTGAATTTTATCATTACTCAATTTGTGTCATTTGTGGGATGACATTGTAATACAAATGTTCTTGCTGCCTTGCGGAAGCCCTTGATAAGCTGCCAATGGAAGGTCCTTGTTTTTTTTTATTTTGCCTATTTTTCTCCTTCATTCCTGCCCACCCAAACAGCCATCATGAAATTAAAAATTGGTCGTTTGTGATATATTCTTGATTTAATGGAACATTTGGCTGGGGTTGCTTTTCTTCAATTATTGTGCCCTCAATTAATACCATTTGAACATATTTGAAGTGGCACATCAAACAGAAAGCAAACAAAGCACAACATACATTTGTACAAGTTGTGGGTTTCACAAAAGGAGACATTATGAGTTTCGGTGTTTCACAGACTTCACAGACTCAAAAATAGCTTTCCATATTTTCTAGATCACATCTGCCATTCCAGTCCATCATCTCTAGTATAACTGCAGCTATTTCAATCTTTATAGGAATTACTTGACAGAAAGGATTGTCTCATTCTCCCCAGGAAACTTGTTATTTTCTCAGGTAACAATTCTACCGCTGAAGCTAAATAAGTCTTGCTATATCAACTCCCTGGATGGAAGGCATATGCAATTTTTTTTCAAAGAATCTAGAGAAAGAACAGGGTATTTTTGTACACTATTGGGAATATTAATAGTGAATGTATTTTTTTCAGTATGTAACAAGAACAACCTTCAAAATATAAGAGAATTGGGAGATTTCTGGGAACTCAAATTCTTTTAGAAATGCAAAATAAAAAATAATAATACACTTAAAAACAATATCCTAAAGGGAGGATAAAATATTTCTAAGACAACACAGTAAGTACAGGACATGTTTAGGAAAAACTGAGCTAATTACTCTTCCAGCTAATTTTGAATAGGACTTGAGGAAGTTTTGGGTTTTTGGGTGGGAAAGGGGGGGTTGAGTGATTATGAGTATGAGTTTTCCCTACTGGTAAAATAGCAAAAATACCCCCCCACACACACACACATACACACATATAGATATATAGATATGTTAGAGATAAAAGCTAATACAAACTACAAAAATAAATAGCAGCACAGAAAGAGAAGAGGGAGTGCAGAAAATAAGAAAGGAAAGGAAAGGAAAGGAAAGGAAAGGAAAGAAAAGAAAAGAAAAGAAAAGAAAAGAAAAGAAAAGAAAAGAAAAGAAAAGAAAAGAAAAGAAAAGGAATAATATAAAGGAAGGTATAGGAAATAAAGTTCAAATAAGAGTATTACCAAGAGAGAAAGAAAGAAAGCAAAGAAGAAACTTCCCTCTTTATCCACAAATATTTTATTTATCCCATAACCCAACTTTTATCTATAGATACATTCCTAAAACCTCATCATTCAGTTTTAATCATAAAAAAAAAAATCCATGAAGAGTTACCAGAACTAGCAAGAGTTATTTTTGGTTTAATCACATCTATATTCCCTTCTTTTATACACTAATTACTTTGTAATTCTATGTAACTCCAACTCTTTTTTTGGGAGGAGGGGCAGGTAACTTTAATATGTTTTGAAGGACTGCAGTCTCACCACTTTTAATTATATTTTTACCATACACTATGCTAAATTGTTCGGAACACTGGAACCAATTATGTAGATAAATGGTGGTCTCTTCCTCATTGAAAGTTTCTCTCACAAATGATATATTCATTTGTCTGGGAAAATTTAATTTGGATTCCTGCAAATGATCCCTGCAAATGATTCCTGCAAATGATCATTCCCCTTTTATTTGTATAAATTATGGAACTCGGGGCCAACTTACTTAAGTCAACAACTGTCATGTTTACCTGTCATGAATCAGGAATTCATTTTTTGTATAAAACATCAAAACACAGTTGAGCAAAGACCTGTAAGGCCAAATACAGTCAATGCTATTTCATGATAATTTGCACCCTATTTGGATGTATAATATGTATTGCACATCCTACAAGAGGAACTGGGAAACCTTGTAATTCCTGTCACAAGGCTGCAGTGTCATCTCCTCACCAATTTTGTCTAATGATGTCAATATGATTTACAGACACACCATTCTTGTAAATTATGAGTGCAATATAGTTGCTCTATCAAATATAGACAGAGAAAGGTCAAACAATTTGTTGAATATCTCTCAGAACATCACAACACCATTATTATGCATAATTTTCAACCTCCTGTACATATTCTGTAGTGTATTCTACAACTGCATTATTCCATATTGGTTAAATTTTTAGCAAAGTGCGCTTTGGTTACTAAATTTTACCTAATACAATGCATCATTATTGATTCTATTCAATCTTTTTTGAATTATTTTTTTTTCTCCCGCCTGTAATGAAGAGATTGTAAAACAACAGAGTGTATCGGTATAACAAAAGGAGATTATATTTTGGCAATTAAAGGCCGTATAGTAATTTCTCACAGCAGTTCCTTAATGGTTTCTCCATTCACCTTCCCACATCAGAAAGAGGAAATAGAACAGAACAAGAAATGAATGAAAATTGATGTATTAATCAAAACAATAATGGATGTGTAGGAAGGAAAACATCAAAAAAGAAGAATAAACTGTGCAGATAGTACTGTATTTTCGTGAGATTAAAACTACCTGTCTCACTAGTTTCATGGCTCTGTAAAATTAAATTTCTAATACATCTGTCATTCTTAAAGGCCTTTTTCAGGCCTTTACTTAAATAAATAAATAGAACTGAAAATGGAGCATTGCCTGAAGCCTTTCCCTGATTTGCTGCACCTTGAGGTGAAGCAAAAGTAAATCCCAGGACTGAAGAAAGCTGGATCTCAGATAGCTGGGACAATTACACTTGCATTCAAGTGAACACTAACGAAGGTCCATTTTGGAACTGTTGTTCAAAATATTAAGGCTAGAGAGAGAGAAGGGTGGGTTCCATTCTCTGGAGCCTGTATACATTCAGGTACAGTTAATGCCTAATGGGGCTTCTATAATCAAAAGAAACAACCAGAGCAAACCTATACAAATATGACTATCTTCGGTCTCAGTGGCTTGAATTACAGTAGATGAGGGTTGTCTAATTAGACATGATCCCAATTATTCACAACCTGTGCATGAATGTATGACTGGATTAACAAGTCTACTTTAGCCCCCCTATAATTGGTCGCGTTGGTGGATGATCTCTGGAGGGCCCGGGGTAGGGGGTACTCCTCTATCCTGGTGCTGTTAGACCTCTCAGCGGCTTTTGATACCATCGACCATGGTATCATGTTGCGCCGGTTGGAGGGACTGGGGGTGGGGGGCACCGTTTTACGGTGGTTCTCCTCCTACCTCTCCGACCGGTCGCAATCAGTGTTGACAGGGGGGCAGCGGTCGACCCCGAGGCACCTAGTGTGTGGGGTGCCGCAAGGGTCGGTCCTCTCGCCCCTCCTGTTCAACATTTATGTGAAGCCGCTGGGTGAGATCATCCGTGGTTTTGGGGTGGAGTTCCATCAGTACGCTGACGATACTCAGCTGTACATCTCCACCCCAGACCACCCCAACGATGCCGTGGAAGTGATGTCCCAGTGCCTTGAAGCTGTGCGGGTCTGGATGGGGAGAAACAGGCTTCGTCTCAACCCCTCCAAGACCGAGTGGCTGTGGCTGCCGGCGTCCCGATATAGCCAGCTGACACCATCGCTGGTCATTGGGGGTGAATCATTGGCCCCCACGGAAAGGGTGCGCAACTTGGGCGTCCTCCTGGACCCACGGCTGTCCTTGGAGGATCATACGACAGCTGTGGCCAGGGGGGCTTTCTATCAGGTTCGCCTGATACACCAGTTGCGGCCCTTTCTAGATCGGGACTCCCTGCGCACAGTCACTCAGGCACTCGTCACCTCTCGCCTGGATTACTGCAATGCTCTCTACATGGGGCTCCCCTTGGGGTGCACCCGGAGGCTCCAACTGGTACAGAATGCGGCCGCGCGGGGAATTATGGGAGCACCGGGGCGCTCCCATGTTACACCTCTCCTGCGCGAGCTGCATTGGTTGCCGGTGGAGTTCCGGGTGCGTTTCAAGGTGTTGGTAATGACCTTTAAAGCGCTCCATGGCTTAGGACCAGGGTACCTACGGGATCGCCTTCTGCCGCCAATTGCCTCCCACCGGCCGGTTCGCTCCCACAGAGTGGGCCTCCTCAGGGTGCCGTCAGCCAGACAATGCCGGCTGGCGACCCCCAGGGGGAGAGCCTTCTCTGTGGCAGCCCCCACCCTCTGGAATGATCTTCCTCCAGAATTGAGAATTATCTCCGACCTCCGGACGTTTCGTCGGGCCCTGAAGACGCATCTTTTTCAACTTGCCGGTTTAGCCTGATCCCTGCCGCATTTTTTAGAATTTTTAAAATTTTAAAATTTTTAATGTTTGTAGCGTTGCCGCATTTTAATATTTATTTGGTTTTAATTCTCAGCCTAATGTATATGTGTTTTAATTTTTAACTTTTATGTATTGAATTTTTATTTCGGCTGTTCACCGCCCTGAGTCCGTAAGGAGAAGGGCGGTATACAAATCTAATAAATAAATAAATAAATAAATAAATAAAATAATGATAGTCTATGTTCCCTCCCCAAAATAAATGCCTTGCAATGCAGTTTCCAAATGCATTGTTCTATTTAAAGTTTGTATGCTTTGAGTGTTTACTGAATTCACCAGCTGGGGAGAGTAGCATTTTGGAAATATAAAACTGGTAAATAGGAAATGTCTGGTTTTTATAGTAGCCCAGCCAATGCTATCACTTTGCTCATGCAAAGAAGGTTTGAAATTTCAGCCTTGAGAGGACTTTGAATTTTTCCTATGGTGGTGTGTATATTCTCCTAGTTGTGATTAAAGAAAGAGTGCAAAGAAAGAAGGAAATAGGAGACAGAGAGTGTACTCGTGTTCAGACTACAGTATGTTATTATTTGAATAGTAAATTTAGCATTATATTCTACTACTATGATAAAAAATGGGAAAAAAACTTCTGGTTTTGGCTTAGCAAACTCTGCATCCAGTGCATTAGGAATTACATGCACACATGAGAAATCACACCTTCTTTATTTCTGTGTTGATTTATACAATTTATATGACCACCTATCTTATTTGAGAGATCTAGGCAGGAAACAGACCAAACCAAACATAATATAAACTAAACACCCAGAATAAACATTTGAGATTAAGACTGGAACTGAAGAAATCAAAAAACTGATGTACTGTACTGTACATAACTTACTGAACTTACCAGTTCCGCAGCCTAGGATAATAGTCAAGTCATTCATGCCTTGTGAAAGACTAGCAAAGTTGGAACCTTTCCATAGGGCAGATGATACAGTAGAGAAATGCAACTCCTCATATCACAAGATGGAACCTGAAACATGACATCTTTGCCAGTTCTGGTGAGGCATGCAGTAACAATCAGAGACAAGTGTTGACACAAATAACTTAGCTCTGTGTTATCTAGGCTTCATAGATGAAAACTAGAACTTTAAATTGTACCTAGAAACTCACTGAGAGTCAGATCAGTGGTGTTACAGTACATGCGAGTATTCTTAAATGTCCAAAATATTTAATCAGTTGAGCCAAGTTAGAAAATAGGAGACTGTGTTTTAGCCCCACATTATGCATGAAAAGTTGACTGGGTGATTTTGGACCAGTATCTTTGTCTCAAGTCAACTCTATTCCTAGGGATAAATCGTAGGAGGAAAGAGTATTAATTATATTCCTCAACTTGAATATTTATTAAAATAGTAAAGATGGGATAAAAACAGATCTAAAAAGATCCCCAGTTTTATTGCTATATTCTAGATCAGCTGCAGCTTCCAAATGCTTTTCAAACATAGCTCCCTGTAGATCTTACATCAGTAGGCCAACTAAATTTCTTCCTTCCCGGAAAATTTCAGATGGGAAAAATGAGGTTATATCTTATTGCTCTATCTTACTTCCTAGCTCATTTATTTATACCCATTTACCAATATACAAAAAGGTATATTCTTCCCATCCCAGAGACTACAGATGTTTTATAACAAATATACCAGGGGGAAAAAAACATAGACACACTTTGTAACAGAATAGTTCTTATAAAATACCCATCACATCTCTCTTCAAAAAATGCAGTCACAAAAGCAGCATATAACTACCATCAATGCTAAAATCCTGGTCTTACCTACTTTCTAAAAGGACCCCCACCCTCCCTCCCCTGGAACAAGCACTTCCATAATATGAGAGCTGTCACGTCTTTTCCATCAATAGATTAGAGTCTCACAGCATCTCTTTTTAGAATAGGTGTACAGGGCAGACTAAATCTGCATAGGAGAGACAGGTCTAGAGGTACAGAGAAGTTGAATGCTACTGTTAACTTTTTGTTCCAATTAACAGCCTTGCCACTGCGTTTTGCACAAATTGTACTTTCTGAAATATCTTAAGGGTGGAAATAGTCAACTTTAATAATCTTTATGTGCAGTAATTTGGGAATCAGTTACTGTCTTAAGAGCCTCCCAGTCATAAAAGCTGGCAAAAATGCTTGAAGTTCAGTGAAAGTTTTTCTGGCCGTATTTTCCATCTGTTGTTCAGGAAAGGATTCCCAAGCTGTCCTTCAAGGGAAATACATCTGGATTCGGTCTTGGAATCAGAATCAACCAGATAAGTCTCCAAGATCAACCAGATAAGAATCAACCAGATAAGTCTCCAAGAAATAATACTTGCATCTTGCTGGAATTTAAGTTGCTTCCCTCTCACCCCAATCCAGTTCCTTATAACCTCCAGATACCAATTGTGTAACAAATTGATTGATTCCTAGGCTATGAGGAAATGAAGGGTATCGGGGAGGAGGGATATTCCATGCCCTCCCTTCCAAAATCCATGATATGAATTTATGAGGGGAAAGAAGCTTTACCATAAAAAAGCAGGAAACCAAAAATATAAAGTGGGATGAAAAGGAAGAGAACAGTCAGAAACATATACATGTTTCTGTATGATATCATAAATGCAATTACCTATAATGTCATTTCATTTTAGTATTTAGTATTGTGAGCCCTGTAAAAAACAGATTGGCCAAGACAGAGTAAGGAGTCAAATGGGGATTTAATCTAGAATCCCTTCATGAGCACAAGACAAGAGGATAATGTTCAACCACTCTTTAATGCTGTTGAACCTTATCTAGGCTCAACCAGGTGCAAACTGTCAGTCTGAGAGGATTGCTGTGTACAGACTTGAGCAATAAAACAGCCAATTGAACTCTTCAAGTATGGAACTGATTTGCACATGGCACAACCAAAATTACCTGGAATTGGGCAATGTCTACATTTATTAAGATAGGTTTGGTTATATTTGAAATTTAAATTTGATTAAATATGAAATCTAAATGTGATTAATAAATAAGTAAGTAGGACCTTTTTCTAAAGAGCATATTTTTCTATAGTTTTAAAATTAATACACCAAACAAAGCTTGACTATTATGTGGCTGAATGATGTCCCAAATATTCACTTTTTAAATGTCCACATATTTAGTTTATGTGGGTTTTCTTTCAGAAAGGGACTCTTTACCAATACTTCTTTAACTCCTCATATTTCAAAAGATATGACCCTCTTTTTTGTGAAGGACTCTTATCCCAAACAAGTACATAACATATTTTATATAACTTACTGTGATGTGTGCAACACAGAACACATGTGGGCAAATTTATCTGAAATTTTTCTTGTGTCTTGCCATTTTATTTCTAGGAAAACTTGGTTTCATATTCCAGTGGTAGAGGAAGATCACAATTAATGGTAGAATTATTTTTATATTCTTACTCCCAGCAACCATATTATAGTGGATATACAGTATCATTTCCTAAAATCTTGACTGCAAAGAGTCAAGATTCAAAACGGAAAGAAAATAGATCAGAAAATAGATTTGATCTACTACAAAATCTACCGATGATTTTTAATTACTAGCAAAGATTTCAGACACCCAGTTTTTTAACAGCAGCACTAACAAAAGGGTCATATCCTACTACATGATACTAATGAAACTGAACAGAGGAAAAATGGGGCAATCTGGAGTGGATTTGATGGATAAGAGGACTCTAAATTCTTCAGATTTAGTGCTTTGAACATAAATCTTTGCTTCAAAGTTATTTAGCTGAATAAATATGCAGTTTGAATTTGACTGTCTTGGAAGATCTTCGGAACTGAAAAAGTCCCACCAACCTGGTGTTTGTTCGTTTCTGAAGTTAGCAGACCATTTTCATTTTCATTCCAGAAATTAATATGAGAACTATTTTGCCAAAATTAAAAAAAAAAATGATTACACTTGCTTTTGTATGCTGATAGAGGTTTATCATTTATTTCACAATCTCTCTCGTTCTCCATTTCTCTTCAGTTCTGCTTATTTTCTCCCTTTATAATTTTGCCTGATTTACTGGTTAGACATTTTCAAGAAGACATTAAAAGCTGAACTTTATTTTAAGAAAGGGAACGACATCCCAATCAACCTTTTCAGCTCCTATTATGTTAAAGTTAATTTAATAAGTACTACATGAGACACTTTTTCCAAGACCCACATTCAGAAAATGGTAGTTCTCATCTGACAGCTGATAGATTTATTTATTTATTTGTTTATTTGTTTAGATTTGTATACCGCCCTTCTCCTTGCGGACTCAGGGCGGTGAACAGCCAAATAAAAATAGTACACAAAAGTTAAACAATTTCTTTAAAAAGCATATAACTTTGGCTAAAAATTAAAACCATTAACCATTAAATATTTAAAATACCCAACCCTATAATACAGATCTTAAAAATTCAGCGGGGTCAGGCTAGACCAGCAAGCTGAAAGAGATGAGTTTTCAGGGCCCGACGAAAAGTCCAGAGGTCAGCAATTGTTCTCAGTTTTGGAGGAAGATCGTTCCAGAAGGTAGGGGCTGCCACAGAGAAGGCCCTCCCCCTGGGGGTCGCCAGCCGGCATTGTCTGGCTGACGGCACCCTGAGGAGACCCTCTCTGTGGGAACGCATTGGCCGGTGGGAGGCTATTGGCGGCAGAAGGCGGTCCCGTAAGTACCCTGGTCCTAAGCCATGGAGCGCTTTAAAGGTGGTCACCAACATCTTGAAACGCACCCGGAAGTCCACCGGTAGCCAATGCAGCTCGCGCAGGAGAGGTGTCACATGGGAGTGTCCCGTCGCTCCCATAATCCCCCGCGCGGCCGCATTCTGCACTAGTTGGAGCCTCCGGGTGCACCCCAAGGGGAGCCCCATGTAGAGAGCATTGCAGTAGTCCAGGCGAGAGGTGACGAGTGCCTGAGTGACTGTGCGTAGGGAGTCCCGATCTAGAAAGGGCCGCAACTGGCGTATCAGGCGAACCTGATAGAAAGCTCCCCTGGCCACAGCTGTCGTGTGATCCTCCAAAGACAGCCGTGGGTCCAGGAGGACGCCCAAGTTGCGCACCCTTTCCGTGGGGGCCAATGATTCGCCCCCAATAACCAGCGATGGTGTCAGCTGGCTGTATCGGGACGCCGGCAGCCACAGCCACTCGGTCTTGGAGGGGTTGAGTTGAAGCCTGTTTCTCCCCATCCAGACCCGCACGGCTTCAAGGCACTGGGACATCACTTCCACGGCATCGTTAGGGTGGTCTGGGGTGGAAATGTACAGCTGCGTATCATCAGCGTACTGATGGAACTCCACCCCAAAACCACGGATGATCTCACCCAGCGGCTTTACATAAATGTTGAACAGGAGGGGCGAGAGGACCGATCCCTGCGGCACCCAACACACTAGGCGCCTCGGGGTCGACCGCTGCCCCCCTGTCAACACAGATTGCGACCGGTCGGAGAGGTAGGAGGAGAACCACCGTAAAACGGTGCCTCCCACCCCCAGTCCCTCCAACTGGCGCAACATGATACCATGGTCGATGGTATCAAAAGCCGCTGAGAGGTCTAATAACACCAGGATAGAGGAATAACCCCTACCCCGGGCCTGCCAGAGATCATCCACCAACGAGACCAATGCCGTTTCAGTGCTGTATCCAGGCCTGAAGCCGGACTGGAGCGGGTCTAAATAGACAGCTTCATCCAGGTACTGAGGGAGCCGCCATGCAACCACACTCTCAACAACCTTCGCTAAAAAGGGAAGGTTGGAGACTGGACGGTAATTAGCCAAAATAGCCGGGTCCAGGGAGGGCTTCTTGAGGAGGGGCCTCACCACCGCCTCCTTCAAGGTGGCCGGTAGGGCACCCTCACGCAAAGAAGAATTTATGATCTCCTGGAGCCAGCCTCGTGTAACCTCCCGGGAGGCCAGCACCAACCAGGAGGGACACGGGTCCAATAAACATGTGGTTGCATTCAGTCTCCCCAAGGTCCTGTCCACGTCCTCGGGAGCCACAGGATCGAACTCAGCCCAGATAACGCTCTCAAGACCTGCCTCAGTCACCTTGCCCGAACTAACCCAGTCGGCGGCCAAGTCATCCCGAATCTGAGTTATTTTGTCATCCAGATATTGAACAAAATCCTCAGCACGACCCTGCAAGGGATCCTCCCGTGCTCCCGAATGAAGGAGGGAGCGGGTCACCCTAAACAGGGCGGCTGGGCGATTATCTGATGATGCGATAAGGGCGGCAAAATAGTTAGATTTTGCCGCTTTTATCGCCACTAAGTAAGTCTTAATGTGAGCTCTTACTAGTGTCAAGTCAGATTCAGAGCGACTGGCCCTCCAACCGCTCTCTAGACGTCTTCTCCGGCGTTTCATCTCCCTCAGCTCCTCGGTAAACCAAGGAGATAAGTGAGTTCGGCGCCGGGTCAGAGGCCGCGAAGGTCCAAGGCCCCACCAGCTGCCCTATTCCAGGCAGCCACCAGATCCTCAGCCGAGTTGTGTGTCATTGTCTCAGGAAATGGCCCAAGCTCCGTCTGGAACCTATCAGGATCCATCAGGCGCCTGGGGCGGAACCACCTAGTCGGTTCCGCCTCCCTGCGGTGAGGTGCAGCGGTCTGAAAGTCGAGTCGAAGGAGCGAGTGGTCAGTCCATGACAAGGGCTCCATAACTATATCCCCAATATCTAGACCACTCAACCACTGACCAGAGACAAAAACTAGATCCAGGGTGTGTCCACCAACGTGGGTGGGGCCCTGAATTACCTGGGTCAGGTCCATGGCCATCATGGAAGCCATGAACTCCCGGGCTAACTCAGATGTTTCACCGATAGATGGCAGGTTGAAATCCCCCATGACCATAAGCCTAGGGGTATCAACCGCCACTTCGGCTACAACATTGAGAAGCTCGGGCAGGGTCGTTGCCACGTGGCAGGGAGCCAGGTACGTGACTAATAGACCCATCTGCCCACCACGACCCCACCTCACGAAGATGGACTCACACCCAGCTATCTGCGGTACAGTGGTCTCCCTCGGACTCAGACCTTCCTTAATAATGACCGCTACTCCCCCACCCCTCCCCTGAGCTCTCGGCTGGTGGAATGCAAGGAAACCTGGTGGGCACATCTCCACGAGGGGAACCCCCCCCTCGTGACCCAACCAGGTCTCAGTAATGCCGGCCAGGTCCGCACCCCCCTCTTGGAGAAGGTCACATATGAGGGGGGCCTTATTGACAACGGACCTCGCATTGCATAACAACAGCCGGAGCTTCGGGTCCTGAGACTCTAAACAACCCGGGGAACGGGAATGGCTCGGGGGACCGGGGCACGCAATCGCTCAAAGACAGCGAGTGCGAGCCCCCACCACATGATATGGTCCCCTACCCACGCCATATCTGCCCCTCCCACACAGTATCTTGATCGCACAGCCCTCGACAGAGGGCTTAGTAGACGTCCTCTTGCCTCCAGAATTTTGACCCCCCGTGGCCCCATAAACAGCTGGGCCTAACCTTCCCCCTTGTGGGTTCTCCCCCAAACCCACTCCCACCCCCACCCCTGAACCCCTTAAAATTTAGTAAAACAAGAGCTTAAAAAACCCCTCAATCCCCGTTTTTTGGCATGCCACCTCTCGGGGTCCCAAAACCCGTCATTAAGGTGGGCCCTCGATAATGTGGAGGGCCAAATTTGCGAGAGGGGGGAGTCTCGCAATGCCAAGAGTTCGGTCTCCAAATACATCTAGTAAGTCAGATGGGTACAGCATTTGGGTCTGGTCCAATAGTCTGATGTAAGAGTCTTGAGGCAGTCGAGTAATAAATTCAGTGTGGGTAAGAAACTGGTCTCCCTTGCCCTCTCACGGCAGGGGGAAGGAGTTTAGATAACACTATCAGCCAATAAAAGCCTGTAAAAGAAGACATATTGTACATAAGGATACAATGCTAATGTAGAAGAGTAAGAACAAGCCCAAAACTCTGATCTTTGACCCTGCCAGATAAATACTCTTTTCCTAATCTAATTTTCAAAAATGAGAAGCTTGGTTTTCTAAGACAAGGGAGACAACATCTATCACTTCATAATGGTGGATTGTGTTTTTTGTTGACCTCTGAAAAACTATGGAGGCAAGGCTAGGTTGACTTCTTGAGTGAAATCCCAAATTGGGGCTACTATATATACTTGATAGCAGGAGAAGGAAACAATTTGTAAGAACACAAGAAAGCACTGCTAAATTTGGCTAATGGCCCATCTAGACTACTGGCCAAAAAGATGCTTTCAGAAATTTACAAATATGAATTGGATGACAGACCTATTCCATTGTTTCTGGTATTTAATGTATACTTTTTATGATTCAACTGGTAAAATCAAGCTGCAGCCACTGAAACCATCAAGCTATAGCCACTGAAACCTGAATCCTACATGAATTTATACAATACTGTGTATGAAATTGTCCAGGTTCCTCCCACTTTTGGAGGCAATCACCATATCTGATAGTAGCCAATTTCACAGCCCACTTGATATGTAAAGAAGTACTTTCTGTTACCTCTCTTGGATTTTCAAGCATTTAGTTTTAATGAATGTCTGTAGGAAAGAAAGAAAAAATATCTTTATCTGCTTGTCCCATATTGTCCTTATCATGGTCATCAGAATAGTATATTATGTTCCTAATTCTGCCTCACCACAAATTTATATAACCTAATTAGCTATTTTATTCTTAGTGCTTATCTTAATTATTCCAAGCATGTTTTACTCTTTTTTTTCACAATAACAGCACATTAGGTTGACATTTTCATCAGTTGCATTCCTGATCAGTCACTGCGAATTCACTACCACCAATATATACTTGCAGTTTTTTGTTCTAAAAACAAGTAAACAAACAAAATGCTAAAATAAAAAATAAAAATCTGAAGCATTTGTCTTTTGGAAGCTTAGCCACCCTAGAGAGGGCTGTTTAAATCTCTTTAGACTTTCTTTTAACTGTACTCACCTGAATTTTTCGTTATAGTCCCAACATATCAATTTTACATTCATTTCTAACACAAGATCATTAATAAACAAATTAAAGACTAATCCATTGGGACCCTACTAATATCTCCCCAATTTGAAAATGGTTGTTGTCAGCTTTTTTTCCTGTTCTCCAATCAGTTTTCAATTCAAAATTTGCACCTTTCTCTTCTCTCAAAATTGCTGAATTTGCTCAAGAGCTTTTTGTTAAAGAAAATATCAGTAAATATGCAAATTAATGTCAGAGTACATTCCTCATTTAGTATTAAGCTCTCAAAGCTGTATAAGGGAAAATCAGAACTTTGCCTGGAAATATACCACCAATCAATGCATATTTAACAACAGTAAGGAATTCTCTAAACAGCAGAATCATTTTAGACGTCTTACAATCACTTTTGGCACATAGAAAAAAAATGGATATTTTCCTTATCTTATTGATATGTTTTTATTGCATACATAAGTATCTGCATTTCCCCATCCTATCTTTACCCATTTGATCTTCATCACACCCACACACATAAAAACAAAAACAAAAAACACACATACATCAAATGTATATATCAAACTTTACATAAACAAGTCCTTTTTATCCTTATTACTAGTGCACAGAATAGGTTTTGGTATGTGCTGAATGGTATTTAATTCTGATTCACATGAGATTACTCACACCATAATTATATATTACCCGCTCCTTATAATTTTATGCTGACAAAGGTTTTATGCTGATTTTTGTCATAATTCATATTGCAATATGCAGTTCATCATCAGATAAGTCTTTAGACATTTCTGTGCAAACTCTCCTGTAGTAGTCCAAACTGGATATTAGCCACCAGTCAAGCTAAGCAAAGACATCACAGTCAGGTCTAGTTGTCTTAAAAAAATTTCTTTTCCTTTTTTTAAGACAACTAGAACTGGATGTGGTGCTTTTGCTGGGGTTTCCTGAGGCCTCATATCTTGTTTGGAGATTTATTTTCTGACTTCTGGGAAAGAAATAATGAACTGAAGATGGTTTCATGAAAAGTAGGGCTAACAACTGTGGCAGAATGAAGAACTGGCAAGTAAACAATTCCTCTCCAGACAAGGATGTGATTTGAGATTGCCCACAAGTGCTTCAGACAGTTGCTTCTCATGAGGAGAATGTATGAAAGCAGTATCCAATGGACTTAGAGTTCTGGTAGATGAGAAAGTAATATTTTGCTCAAACCATAGACAGAGCCCTAAAAGGACACATACTTCCTTTTCTAATCACTTTTTAGAAATTGTTTGTTAACTACTTTCAGCTATTACAAAACTTGGAGTCCACAGCTTTGAAAATTATAGGTGAGTTTCTTTCAATTCTTAGCAAACTAAGTTTTACAAATAGTTTAAGGACTTTAAAAGACATTTTAAAATAAACAGCAAAAAGATGATTAAAACTTTGATTTTAGAAAGTTACAAATGGAATAAGGGTCAAGATAAATTTGAAATAAGATTTTGGAATTAATTACAAAGAATGCTTTCCATGGAAAAATGCTTTCATTTTGAATACTTAAAAAAAAACATAAGGTAAGACTTTAACAATTTGACACCAGAGGGTAATAGAAAAAACCAGAGGTTAAAGAACTTTACCCAAACTTTACTCACTAATACATAATATACCAACTTTTGTTAACATTCAACATAATGATAGATATGTTGAATGTTAACAGCAGTGGATTCGGAGGTTAATTTTAATAATGTCAATAGAAATATTTTTTTTTGTTCAGCTCAGTTCTTTATTCTCTATTTTCCATCTCACATTAATCCAAATTCAGGAAATCTTAACTTAGAAAATTTAAACTATCTTCTCAGAATCAGATGGAGACAGAGTTATATGTTACCTGCCTATTAAAATCCTAAATTTCCAGAGGGTTTCTTCCTGTAATTGTGGCTGTCAATAGGATGAAGGGCAAGATGACAAACCATTGGGAAAAAGTCAGATAGCTCTTAAAGCACTCCCTCATATTAATTGCTTGATTTGGTGGATTTTTGAACCATTGAAACCATTATATCATAGCATGTTCAAGTCTCATTCCAAACAAATATATCAGAACCAAAAGGCACAGTATCAGAAGAATAAATGTCACAGTCACACTTTTATAGGGAGCCCTTGATCAGCAAATTTGCTGGCTCCTCAAGTATGAAGAGTCAAAATGAACACATGATGGAAGAAAATCTGGAACTGTCCAGTTCAGGACCACAAAGAGAAATGCTTGTCCCAGCATTGACTTATGGCAATTACTAGAGATTTAGAGTCTGACCTTGAAAGTTCTTAATTCCCCAGGTCCTACAATAAGCTTTCAAAAACTCATCCTTTAAAAAAAAATAGTTTATGTATTAAAAATTACCTAGCAACTTCTCAAATGTTTTCTTCTGGCTTTGCTACTTAATCATGGTGTTTAAGAATTTATTTCACATTGGGGGGGTTGTTTCTGAGAGTTATGTATTTGTTTGTTTGTTTATTTATTTTTATTTGTTTATTTATTTGTTTATTAAAATGTATTGTCACCCTGTTTTACCACAGGATAATTCTGGGCAGTTTACATTCATATGTATATGTATTTCTATAGGTATAGGTATATCTATATCATCTATATGTGTGTGTGTGTGTGTGCGCGCACACACACACACAAATAAGTTAATATCAATAACTAAAATCCAGTTACAGATGGGGAGGGGAGGGGCAGGTTGGGGAGGAGGAGAGATCTCTTGTTACTTGATCAATCAACTCCACTCTAATGCTTTCCCCTTGCATTACAATAATCCAACCATGAGATGACTAGGGCCTGAATGACTGAACACAGGGATTTCTGATCCAGGAAACTGGCATGCAACCAGAAGTTGTGCAAAGGCTATCCTAGCTGTGACTGCCACGTGTTCTTTGAGCAGGAGTCACAAGTCCAGAAGAACCCCCAAGTTGCAAACCAGATCTGTCCGAGGTAGTGCCACCCCATCCAAGTCAAAGATGACAAAACTCCTAGATCTTGGGGCCTGGTGTACCCAAAGCCATTCGGTCTTGCCAGGGTTCAGTGGAAACCTATTGTCCCCCATCCAGGCCCCAACAGTTTCCAGGCATTGTGAGAGGGCAACCATGGCATCACTTGGCTCATCAGGAATGGAAATATAGAGTTGAGTATTGTCGGTATACTGCAGATACCTCAACCTATGGTGATAGCAGATCTTACCCAGCAGTTTTATTTAAATGACAAGGAGTGGGGAGAGTACCTAGCCCTCCAGCACACCACAAAATAGAGACTGAAGGCTACCTCTCACTTCTTATCAACACTGATTGGGACCAGCCTTGGAGAAATTAGCCAAACCAGTGAAAAATTGTGCTGCCGAGCCCCTCTTAGCTCTCTTAGCTGACCCAAACGGATAGCCTTTTTAATGCTATTGAAAGTCGCTGAAAGATCAAGAGAGTGAAGATAGTTGCACTACCCCTCCTCTCTCATCAAAGATCATTGACTAGCACAACCAATGCTGTTTTGGATAACTTTAGTGTTGAAGGTGGATGCTGCTGCTTTTGGTGTTCATAACATTTTATTTGTATGTTTTGTTTTCTCATTGTTCTGAAGTTGTTCACACTTCCAAATGGATAAAACTGAATGAGTTAAGTTCTCACTTTAAGTGTCTATGGAGATTCTCAGTCACCCAGGTCATGGTTGTCCCAAAGGTACTTTTTCAAGAGGTAAGAGGAAGCTTCTTGGATAAGAAGTAAAATGTCTTCAAAGAAAAACAAGAAAGTCCAGTTGCCCCTTTTGAACAATCATAACCTGGATGACTGGGAATCTCCACAGACATTTAGCTAGGCACTTTGGGATAAACACCCTTTGAATGGTACAGGAGTATGAACAGATTTCCAGAAATATTGCAGACTACAGGAACCATTTATGCTACAGTTTGAGATGCAGACAACACAGATTCATTTCCAACAGCCTGCACCCATGTTCAACAGTGAAGAGACACGGGGCAGAACATATCCTGTAGAAATAATAGCTCCACAACAGTCCTTTCAGCAGTTTCAAGAATGCTCCACATTCATTTGCACTACTCAGGTGACCCTAAGAACACAGAAAAACCTCCAAGTGGCCTCAATGACTCTCTAAAAGAATGCAAATGACCAGCTGTCTGCAAAGAATATAAATCCTTCCAGTCCCCACCATCCAGTCAGAGCTGAAGAAGCTTCTTGGATGAGAAGCGAAATATCTTCAAAGAAAAACAAGAAAGTCCAGTTTCCCTTTTAGGATCCCACCTTTGGGATTCTCTCTTTAAGTTTTGCCATGGGACTTAACTGACAGTGTGAAAGGCTATGGAGGCTACAAAATGCTTGAGAAATGACTGCACAGTTACAGAAAGGCCCAGGCCTTGGTCAATTTATAGCTATAAAAAATAATACAATATTTTACTCTAGATAATTTATTTTCCACTTTAAAAGAAAGTTTAAGATTAAGATTTTTTTTGTTCATTTAAATAAGAACTGTTAGAAAAGCACACTTAAAAATGTTTTGACATGACACTAATATCTTATTCTATAAGATTGCATGGACAAATTTGAGTATTGGGACTGCAGTTACAGAGGGTTTTCAGAGAGTTCTCCTCTATGGTAGCCTAAAGCTGCCTGACTCCTAAGAAGAACTGTTTAAAAATGAGGCTGTTTTCAGAAATTATTCTTCAGATTGTAATTTCTTCTTCAGCTTTGGCAATTATATTGGCTAACTCTTGTGTTCCAATAACAGTTACTAGAGGCTCCAACAAGTGGATTCCCCTCTTTTAATAAAGGAAGGAAGGAAGGAAGGAAGGAAGGAAGGAAGGAAGGAAGGAAGGAAGGAAGGAAGGAAGGAAGGAAGGAAATTTTTTCTCATTTAAGCTATAGATAAAAATTGGCAGAATGTTAATGATTTGAAAGGGGGAGAGGACCCTGTTTATTGTTGAACCCATTAAAAAAGGTGATGTGTCTTAATAGCTCACCAGCTCAAATCCCCCTGCAACTCAGACTAACCCGAGCACAACCAAGCCCCCACCCAAACAGAACACCCCCCCATCCAATCAGAGCACAGCCAAGCCCCCAACCAATCAGAAGACACCTCCACCCAATCAGAACACAGCGAAGCTCTCACCCAATCAGTTCACACCCCCACTAGCAGTTAAAAGGAAGAAACAGCTGCGATCACACATTGCTCCTAGAAGCACGAAGCCGAGAACACCAGCCTGAAAATGACAAATGAGACTTCGTCGAAACATCGCCAAGACACTTCCAATTTTATGCAGGAAAAGACCCGAATAACCAAAAACCTACATACAAACACCCGCGAAAACCACAGAAAACATTATATATATAATGTTTAATGGATGGATGGATGGATGGATGGATGGATGGATGGATGGATGGATGGATAGATAGATAGATAGATAGATAGATAGATAGATAGATAGATAGATAGATCCTTACAACTGCTAGTGGGGGTGTGAACTGATTGGGTGGGAGCTTAGCTGTATTCTGATTGGGTGGAGGTGTGTTCTGATTGGTTGGGGGATTGGCTGTGCTCTGATTGGTTGGGGGATTGGCTGTGCTCTGATTGGATGGGAGTGTGTTCTGTTTGGGTGGGGGCTTGGTTGTGCTCAGGTTACTCTGAGCTGCAGGGGGATTTGAGCTGGTGAGCTGCACTGCTGTTGTTTGGCTTCATGTTCGTGTTTGTGCCATATCTTCATAGTGGGTGTCAGTCTGCTTCATGTATGGATTGGAGGGGTTTAAAGTGGCTAATGATGCAGCTGCAGTCTGGCTTCTGGTCTGTGGTTGTGCCTCAACATCGGTATGGGTTTAATTCTGCTTTCTGTGTGGATGTGTGGTGGTGACATCCTGTGTGGCCCTCGTGAGGGTGGGTCTAGTGTCATTCCTCGTGTCAGGGACTTGTTTGTCAATAAGGGTGGGTTTCGAAATGGCTGGTAGGCTGGAGGTATCATCTTATTTATTCATGCTGTGTGGGCGTTTTTCTATCTCAATGACTTCTCTGATTATTCTGTTGTTAAAGTGTTCAGTTTTGGCGATAATTCTGGTCTTTTAAAAGTCAATTTCATGTCCTGTGGATTTAAGGTTTGGACCAGGAAAGAAGTTGGTTCCTTTTTTCTGACTGAGTTCTTGTGTTCTTCAATGCGTGCACTTATTCTTCTGTTGGTTTGTCCGATGTATGTGGGGGGCAGGTGGTGCATGGGATTTCATATACTCCTTGATTTTCTAACTCAATTTTGTCTTAGGGGTTCCTTAGGATGGTGGATATTTTTCAGTTTGTACAGAATGCTGTCTTGATGTTGTGTTTGTGGAGGATTTTGCTGATTCTGTCTGTGGTGCCTTTTAAGTATGGGAGGAGGGCTTTGCTATTTTCTTGTTCTCTGTCTTGGATTTTAGTGGGGGTTTCTTTTTGGATTAGGTTGGTAATCTTATTTCTTCGGAATCCATTGGATATTAGTACATTAGTGAGAGTGTGTAGTTCGGTTTTTAGGTGTTGTTCATCAGCTAAGCAATTTGTTCTGGAGATGAGTGTCTTGGCTACGGAGTTGATCTGGGCTGAGTGGTGGTGTGAGACTGCATGCAGGTAGCGGTTTGTGTGTGTTTTCTTCTAGTAGATGATGTGTCCTAGGGAGCCATTGGCTTTCCTGTAGACTAAGACATCCAGGAAGGGAAGTTGGTTGTTCACTTCTGTTTCCATGGTGAACTGTATTTTGGGATGTTGGCTGTTGAGGTGTGTAAGGAAGTTGTCCAGTTTTTCTTTCCCATGTGGCCAGATTATGAAGGTGTCATCTACGTATCTGAGCCAGAGTTTGGGTTTGTGATCAGTTTTTTCAAATCCATACCGATGTTGAGGCATGACCACAGACCAGAAGCCGGACCGCAGCTGCATCATTAGCCACTTTAAACCCCTCCAATCCATACATGAAGCAGACTGACACCCACCATGAAGATATGGCACAAACATGAACATGAAGCCAAACAACAGCAATGCAGCTCACCAGCTCAAATCCCCCTGCATCTCAGACTAACCTGAGCACAACCAAGCCCCCACCCAAACAGAACACACCCCCAGCCAATCAGAGCACAGCCAAGCCCCCAGCCAATCAGAACACACTTCCACCCAATCAGAATACAGCCAAGCTCCCACCCAATCAGTTCACACCCCCACTAGCAGTTAAAAGGAAGAAACAGCTGCGATCACACATTGCTCCTAGAAGCACGAAGCCAAAAACACCAGCCTGAAGATGACGAATGAGACTTCGTCGAAACGTTGCCAAGACACTTCCAATTTTATGCAGGAGAAGACCCGAATAACCAAAGACATACATACATACATGTAGGTCTTTGGTTATTTGGGTTTTCTCCCGCGTAAAATTGGAAGGACATCAGATATGATTGGTATAATATTACTTTCCCCTGTAAACTAGATTCTGAATTAGTTTCCTATCAGCAAGAGACAGCTGGATTCTGCAATCTGGAAACACTGCTGTCAACTCTGAACTGAACCTGGCTGAAGCCATCTTGTGCTGCTTCACAGTTGCCATGCACTATGTGGGGAGGACGAGAGGGAAAGAGTAGATTGTCTCACAGAAAAAATAAAGAGTTCTCCCGTTGGAACCAAGGTCATCCCAACAGTTGGAAGAGGGGTAGAAGTGATTGAGGAAGCCTACTACCTGCTTTGATTGGACAATGTGATCTGTGACACCTGGGGAAGGAAATGTTTGCTCTTTTAATCACACGGCAACCGCAGGAAACATTTAGAGTTGGTTTTCACTGGCTGTGCCAATATGATGCATCCAATAAACATGTTCTTTGAGGGACCTGCCTACCTTGGAGTAGTTACTCGGAACACTGACAGCTGTGGCATAATCCTGGAAAAACCAAGGTAATAAACTGATTACTGGCTTTTGAAATTTATGGAGTAAATATTCTTATTTCTAGTGGATGAAATATGGCAGCTATGTTGTATTCTCAAACATAAGGTTGAATGCCTGAGTATATAATATGAGAGACATTTTATGATTCTAATGCAACTCTTTGTTCCTTAACTCTATTATCATACAGTAAAACAAATATTCGTATTAAGGAAAGTGAAGCAATTTTTCCAGACAGAGAATTGATTTTTAGAATCGATTTTCATATAAAAAATTATTTGCATTGGATTTTTGTAAAACTACAGATATAGAAATAAACTGTTATTGTTCAGTGGTCTGATTCTAAGCAAGCAATGTAGAGGATTCATTTTTCTGTAAATTGCCATGGAAGATATAAGTAGGATAAACTGTATTTTCCTTCATTAATCCTTGACTAGTTTTCCTTTCTTCTCCTATAGCTCTAGCTTACCATCTGCCTTTAAACACCTGCATCCAAAATCACCAGCAATAAAATTTTGGAAAATGGCAAACAATAAAACAATAGTTTTTTACTTTTTAGTTTTAACCCTACTAGTGTTTTTGCTTCAAGAAAGATGTTTACACCAGTGGTGGAATTCATTTTTTTTTACTGCCGGTTCTGTGGGCATGGCTTGGTGGGTGTGGTGTGGCTTGGTGGACTTGGCTTGGTGGGCGTGGCAGGGGAAAGATACTGCAAAATCTCCATTCCCATCGCACTTCAGGGGAAAGATACTGCAAAATCCATATTCCCTCCCCACTCCTGGGGGAAGGATATTGCAAAATCTCCATTCCCACCCCATTCTGGGGCCAGCCAGAGGTGGTATTTGCTAGTTCTCCAAACTACTCAAAATTTCCACTACCGGTTCTCCAGAACCTGTCAGAACCTGCTGAATAGATCCCTGGTTTACACCTTTTTTTAAAGAATGCATTACTTCAGGTAGGAGCACATTAGCATAATCTTTGCAAAAGGAAATTCTGCTGGATTTTGATATGAGTACATTATGCACCTTAACCTGTAGTTGTGATAGGCATTCTTCTTTGTTTCAAGAAGAAAAATGTCCTCAAGCATCTCCTTCATTTATGATTTTGAGTGCACACAAGGGTTATTTGACAAGATAGGAAAATTGTCTGGAGGTTAGGATAAACCAATGCTCCTGAACCAATATCATGTTTTCAAAAATTGTCTTCCTTTCACCAAACACTAACAGTCAGAAATATGGAGAGATTCCCTTTTTTTAATAATGCTAAAAACAAGTTGATACATTTGAAATTCTGAAAGCACATTGTGGGCACTATCACAAAATAACTATTAGGTTGGGAAATGATACCTATTCATAGTTACAAAACATTCAAAAAACAAGAGTGAAGTTTGGTTTTGATCCCTCACCCCCCATCACCACCACCAAATATTTTGTGCCCGTATATCAATTATCTTTCTCCTTTCAAATGAAACACTGGCCTGCTATTACTTTAGCAATATTCTTGTAAATAAAACTTGTACTTTGCTCCTCAACATGTCAGCTTTCCATATAATTCATTTCTAATTAAAACGGTTTTAAAAAGTAGATCAGCTAAGGTAGGGAAATGTGGAATGCCAAGAATATTATCTTTGTGCTCACTGATACATTATGCAGTGCATGAAACATTTCTCAGATTGGTATGTGTGGCATTCAGAGTAATATATTTAAAAGCTTTCTTTTAGCGTGGTAAATAAAGAGCATAAATATTTTAAATAATTTCACTTTATAAAGAATTTAAATTTCACTGTATGGCTCATCCAAAAACAAACAATGTCAATACCCAAACTGCAGGTGTACAAGGACAGTAAAGTCCCTAAACACTAATCACTGGTAATTTCTGGACCCATTTAGAATAATTTCGCATGGTTATTAAGATACCAAGCACTCTAGTATGCTAGGAAGGCCCAATGAAAAAAGCAAAAAATCTATTAACAATCTATTAAATTAAACAAAGGGACACAGTGGCTCAGTGGCTAAGACACTGAGCTTGTCAATCGAAAGGTCAGCAGTTCAGCGGATTAAATTCCTAGTGCCATGTAATGGGGTGAGCTTCCGTTACTTGTTCCAGCTTTTGCCAACCTAGCAGTTCAAAAGCACATTAAAAAATGCAAGTAAAAAATAAGGGCTGGGAAGGTAACAGTGTTCCGTGTGCCTTTGGTGTTTAGCTATACCGGCCACATGACCACGGAGATGTCTTCGGACAGTGCTGGCTCTTCGGCTTTGAAACTGAGATGAGCACCGCCCCTTAGAGTCGGGAACGACTAGCACATCTGTGCAAGGGGAACCGTTACTTTATTAAGTTAAACAATACAAGCATTTTCTTAATTTACATTAAAATAGTTTTAACCTTCTCCGGAAAGCGTTCTTCTCACATGTGAAAATTCAAAACATTGCTGATACACATGCAGCAATGAAGACCTTAAAACATTTTCTATAGAAATCCAGAGGGACTTTTCGGTATTGCTTCAACGTGATATGAAGTTCAGAATATTATGAGTCCACGGATATATTCAATTATGAGAATGGGCAGGCTATATGACAATAGGGGTCTACAATAATTTCATGATAGTTCCTACTGGAAATGAATTTGAATGTTTCTTTCTCAGCAAGATGATGGCCCAGTGAACATAAGCAACAATGAAACCAAGTAAATATTAGCCGTTCCCTAGAAACAGTCCTCGTTACCAAGATGTTATTCATGCATCACATATCCATTTAGAATTGAACATATAAAAATATAGGATACAATTTTCAAGCTAGTTTTTTGTTTGTACTTTATATTACTGAACAGTTGGTTATCCAGTAAACCAAAATTTATTTATTTATTTATAATGCAATTTATATGCCGCCCTATCTCCAAGGACTCAGGGCAGCTCACAACTGCATAAGTAAAAATTAAAATTCCAATTTAAAAACAATTTAAAATTGATTAGTAAACCCCCGTCAGTCTAAGCTGCAGAACAACCAGGTCTTCAAATCGTGGCAGAACGAGCGAAGGTCAGGAGCCATCCAGAGCTCCAAAGGAAGTTGGTTCCAGAGGGTGGGTGCGCCCACAGAGAAAGCTCTGCCCCTGAGGGTCGCCAGCTGACACTGTCTGGCCGACAACACCCTGAGGAGGCCCTGTCTGTGGGAATGCACCGGATGATTGGGGATTGTTGCTGGCTGCAGGGGGTCCGACAAATATCCCGGGCCTAGACCATGAAGAGCTTTCTGGGAATAACCAGCACCTTGAACCTCACCCAAAAGGCAACTGGTAACCAATGCAGGTCGTGCAGTAGGGGTGTAACATGGGAGTGTCGGGATGCTCCCATCACAACCCGAGCGGCCGCATTCTGCACCAACTGAAGCCTTTGAGTGGTTTTCAAGGGCAGCCCTAGGTAGAAAGTGTTGCAGTAGTCAAGACAGAATGTGACCAGTGCATGAGTAAGAATGTGACCAGTGCATGTGTAGGGCATCTTGGTCCAAGTAAGGCCGCAACTGGCGCACAAGGCGAACTTGGGCAAATGCCCCCCCGATCATGGTTGTTACATGATCTTCCATTTATAACTATAACTATATAGTTAATACTTATGTTAACTATAAACTATAGTAAAACTCTATTGAAACTCAGTAAAATCACAATTGGCATACATCTCTATTAGTGCAGCTATACTATATCCTAAGCCAAATGCCTGGGGGGAAATGGTTTTATGGCTTGCAAAGGGCCAACAAGATAAACACTGTCCAAAATTGGGAGGGGCAGGCTGTTCCATAGGACAGGCACACTTCTGGGGAGCCATCAAGTGACACTGTTTTATCACTGTCACATGGAACACGCCATCTTTGTCAGATCCGTTGGAGTCTTTCACAGAGTTGGATTTACAGAAGGTGAGCTTTAGAGATGCTGATCCAAATCTTTCCAATACACTGTTTTCTTAGATGCCCTAGCCTAGGGCATTTTCTGGGTCCTTTAACAACTTGACTGAATTGGGAATGCCCAGCTGGTCTGATCTGTATGCCCAGCTCCAGGATAATCCTGGTTTCAGTAAGACAACAAGCCAACTGAGCATGCTCAGGCAAAGAACACTGACAAAGTAATTATTGATTGTATTTCCCCCTTCTTTGAACTCTTGAAGGATCTATTTTACACTGAACTTTCATCACACTGAATTTCAAAGACCAGAACTCTGACCTAGCACTGTTACTATCCATATCTTGAACTAAATAGAAATGAAAATTTAGTGCACTATGACAAAGTGTGCCAGCACCGTAAGTCAGTTAAGAAACTGGGGGGGAAAACTATTATTCTGTTCTCCAAAAGATGCTTGCAATTGCTAACTACGTTCTCAGAATGAGTTTAGGTCTTCATGACAATAATTAAAACAAAAGCATGCATAGAGTATGCACACATCAAAAACTCCACAAATCAGCCAAAACGAGTTATGTTAAATGCACCCTGAAGTTCTATATTATCAGGGGACAAGTACATGCATATAATTCACATTCAAATCAAACATTAATAAGCCAAATTATGGCAACATTGTATTAGTAACAGTTACAAATTAAACAAAAGGGGAAGTGTGTTTGGCTTGTAGACCTTGGATTTTATGTTTCTGCACTGGTGAAATTAGTACCAATGTTTTAACTAAACAATCATAAAAGCACATTAAAAGTCTGGCTTTAAGACACAGCCAATTGCCAATAATGCATAGTTAAACAGTATTAAATATATATTCAAAGGTTTGTAGGCTGCTTTAAATAGCTCAAATGTTGGAAAGAGAGGCTTAATAAAAACCCACCTATCCTAAATGGTATTCTTCATTAGCTTTATATTCTCTTCCTTACTTTACACATATCAAGCAGTAAGCATTAAAAGACTAATAACAAAAACCAGTTAAATAACAGGCAACACAAGATTATTAATTCAATGCTAGTATTTCCAGTTGTGCGGCAGCTTCATGGTGCTGAATCTTTTCTTGACCTCTGCTCGTTTTCCCCACCTTTAGGTAGTCACTTTTTTTCCTTAAAGTTGAACAGAGTTGACATCTAAGATTAATGCAACTTGCAGTTTGATTGCTCAAAGCTGGTCATACCTGAAACGTGCTTTAATTTTGAATTACTTTTTACCAAGAGAATTGGTATTTAACCATGCAGTTCCCAGAAATATGGCAATGCGCTGTGCAATTTTCAACAAAGTGTGTTCATGCTGAACACAATAATATGGAAGAAAGTTGTTACAATTCTGGATGAAATGCCATTAAAGGACTGAAAAAAAATAAAATAAAGGTAGGATATTCTTTTCCCCAAAGTTGATAAACTCTACCTTACAGAGGGAGATTGAAATTGGTGGCTTAAAAATTACTTGGGTTAGATACTGTACTGTATGTACAGCATACAGTTGATCTAGAAATGCTTCTCTATGTTTGTGTTATTTGAATAGTTTAAACAATTGTGACAGTAGTATGAAAGCAGGTTCATATCCACATAAAAGACTAGGCAGCCCCAGATTTGTATCAAAGAGGTTTCTGTTTCCTTTTGTAGAAAGTTAGCACCCACCCTTCTCCTAGAAGAATGAAATAGTCTAGGAAATATTAAAAAGGCAGAATATTTCCCCTAAATGAGAAATAAAAATATTAAAGGAAACAGAAACTCAGCCTCAGCTCTCTGCCCCCAGAAGATACTTTGGTGCCAGCCTATCTACAAGATAAGAGACTGGGGCCAGCCTATCTACAAGACAAAAGATCTTCACTCTCAGGACATAATCAGATTAGCCCTCTACCCATCTAGCAGCAGAGCTCACCATATTGCACCCGGAGATATTACATCAGCCCAAGGTTCAACTAAACTTGATTCAGACAAACATGATTCCACATGGGAGTCTGACAACAACCAATAGAATACATTTCTTGCACAGGAACAGGAAGCTCAAGGGCAAGGCCCAAGAAGAGGTATAAATACCTCTCTTTCTCAAACACATGTGTTCAGCTGCACCAGGACTTCAAACCCAGGTGTTCCTGTCCACCAATAAATCATCTTTCCAAACAGCCTCCATGTTTCCAGTGTCTTTCTCCCCACTTGGAACTGAACCCAGATGGATATTTCTCCCAACATTTTCACAGTTCTTTTTTATTTTTGGAGGAGGAGGAGGAGGAGGAGGAGGAGGAGGAGGAGGAGGAGGAGGAGTGGTATGGACTTCTAGCCAAGCCATAAATCATAGAATTCAGTCATATCAAATTGATTGGAAGGAAGTCAAATAGTAAAATACAAAATAGTATTTTCTATTTTGTAATAGAAAATACAAAATAAAATATTTATATGTTTCTGCTTGCAAATGCTGTATTCTCATTTCCTCTCCGGTTTCTAAGGCAGTGTAAAGTTGGCAATAATGGGGCTTTGCAGTATCAGCTGATGCTCCAAATCTGTTAAATTCAAATGCTCTTTCCTGTGGATCCAGCATTTTGAAATTGTATATATGTAATGTATAATATATGTACTGTTAAACAGAACTCACATTGGTTGTTACTTAGAGGTCAGCAAACCTCAAATCAATGATGGCATTTGTGAGTTCTAATGTTTTAAGTGGCTTTCACATTTCTATCTTCAGGAAATTGGAGCAGAATTACAGGAAAGTGATTATGCAGTCACTACTTGTCAGACGTGATGAACAGCTAGCTAAGAAGGAAGGCTGGAAAAAATTGTTACAGTGTTTTGAAGTCCAAATTTAAAATATCAGAGATGGGAGGTGAGAAGAAAATACATTTAAGTCAAGACTTCAAATGTATATTTTGATCGATTCTAAGTAGCACTTCTCTCTCTCTCTCTCTCTCTCTCTCTCTCTCTCTCTCTCTCTCTCTCTCTCTCTCTCTCTCTCACACACACACACACACACACACACACACACACACACACACACACACACTAGATAGGGAAAAGTGATAATGCTTATTGCTCTATGATAGAAAGAAGTTATCATGTGGTAGGCATCATGGTTTACAAGTCTTGTTAGAAGATCCAGCAGCTTATTAATTTAACTAACAAGACAAAGTTTATAATATGTTGGGGAAGCTACTGGCATGCTGCTAAATTGAATTAGAGACAATGTTTGCATGTTTTGAAATTGCAAAGTAATTACACCATTTGCTGAAATATGTAGACTAGGAAAGTACATGTCATAAAGTTCACTGTTAAAATATACAGAGCAATTAATATTCTGTTGACTGTCAGATGCAATATACTTGCAAACTTCTAAGTGCCTGAAAAGAGAGGAAATCTGGGCAATAAGGTCTAATATATTAATAAATGATGCAAATAAAATTCAATACACTACATTATGGATTCTAGAATATAAAACCAGAGCTTAGGCCACCTGTCTATTTCTCTCTGTACTCTCTACTTGTTCAAATCATTCTCCACTTCCCCAATCCATATTTTGGATAATGAACATCACATAGAAGCATCTGTGGAGGTTTTTACTGAATATTACATAAGGAGATAAAAATAATTGATCTAGGTATAATAAAATATATACTGAATACTTATTTTTGGTCTGCTGTTGATCTTCAATATTGAACATCCAATATCAGTTTCTTCCCAAAATTAAAAAAGTCTGGAATTTGGTTTTTTCTTGTTGTTTTTTAAGTTACCACTCATGGCTGAATAATAAATCAATGCAAAGACTTACAACTACTGGATTTAAACATGAATGAAGCAAGAATGCATCTAATTCTTAGCATATCTTATTTTGGGAGTCATTAAAACTAGTTTGCACATCATTAAAACAAGAAACAGTGTCCATGATGGGATGCACAGTTTAAGCCCATGGAGTTAAAAAAATATTTGAGAAGCAAATCTAGAGAAAAGAATAGAAAAGAAAAAAGTGAAAGAAAAAAAGCAAGCAAGAAAACTTGCTGAAACACAATGACCTTCTCTTCAACAGATATTAAGAGATATATTGTCTTCCCTTCCTCTTGTCTTCCAAAAAACACATCAACCCTGATTTAATTCTTATCTGTTTTAATCACCACCCTCTTTATTGTAAAAATTTTAGATATCATGAAGATATACATATGGCATAAAAGCACACCTTAAATTTAAACAGCTGACATGTTTTCCCCCCTCCCAATCCTCCTCTTCACAATCCTGAAGAGACAAAATGATGGCAATTTAGAGACAAGTTGCAAATTCCCTAAGGAGCTTTTTAAAGCTTCTGCCTAATTCCTCTCCTTTAATGCTGCATTGGGGCATTTGAGACCAGTGTTTTCAATACACTTTAGCTTCATCTGAAACTTATTAACATGACAAAGTGGAAGCTATTAATGACTGAAAACAGTATTATGTGCCTGGGCATACAAAATGGGTATGTATGAAATTTTATAAGCACTGATTTTAGAAGTATTTGGGAAGAAAGGCTCACTCTGATTTGTCAGAGCAGGAAGTAAAAAAAAAATAGTTAATTCACAGTTTTCTTAGTAAGAAAATTAGTTAAGTAGTTAATTCTCAACTATTAATTAGAAAATTATTTTTTCCCAGTTTTTCTTGATATGCTTCTACAATAGAAAATTTACCGTTCTTTAGGATAAATGGAAACAATCTATATACTTAAATAATATGTCCCAAAGCAATATATTCCCAAATAGTTAAATACATATTGTTAGACTGACCGATTATAACATATGGGGTTTAAAGTTTACAAATTATTGATACTCTTCTCTAATGAGATACCAGCTTTGGGTTAAATGCAGACATTTCCATTTCTTTTCCAGCTCTAAGGGGACTAAAATGATAAATCTCATCACCATATACCTCATGTTATTTTCGAGGGTGGGTCAACAATTTTTGAGATGAGGTAATTGATCATTTCCAAGCCTAAGCTTGAGGGAAACTGTTTCTCCTTAAGTAGCATTTCTTTCATGAATAACACCATGGAGGAAAGATGGTAGAGAAAAAAGAGGTACATTAGGCTTCAAACATTAAGTAGAGTGCCCTGAAATTGGGGATAGTGATGTGACAATTATTTGCCGCCTCAGACTCAGCATATTACTGAATGAATAAATACTTCATTATCTTCTCCATGTGCCTCTCCAAACTCTTCTCCTAAGTGGCTAGATGAGTTTTTCCCCTGAGCTGTATCAACTAGCTGAACTTACTCCATCTGTTTTATTGCTAATGTAAATTATTTCATTTATTCACATTGCTACTTTTTCATCCATCACTACCTCTGGTATCCAGTTCATTTAGCACCAGTGTGCTATTTATATCTGGGTCTCAATCCCTATTTTTTTTTTTTTGAATTGCACTGAATGAGAGGGTTCTTATTTCTTACTAACACTCTTTCCCTTTCCATAAATTCTAATAGGCAGACATTTTGATGCCGACGAGGAGAGATATTTGCTAAACATTGCAAACAGTAGGGTTGTGAGAGAAATGAATAAAGAGAAGGAAGAGGCAAATATAATAGAAACTCTTCTTATCATTTACTCTGCTGGATTAGGACAAGAGGGGCTTCAAATTTCCTACACTTGTAAGACTATGTTGACTAATTATCTCAGAAAGGAATATAAGTATAGCATAAACGAAGATAAATTAATTTTTTTGTTCAAAATATTTTAGACTATACATGAAGATTTTTATAAATGAATTAATATTAGAATGTAACAGTATTTTAAAATACTGAACTGATCATTGCTTTGGCATCAAAGGCATCCATTCATGTCTCATTATTGGCCTACTCCTAAGACATTTTGAAGGTAATCAGATGCCAAAGAGATGCTTTTCATGTTATGACAGAACAAAATATTCCTATAAAACTAGGATACAGAGAAGGCAAGATAATATAGTTTGAGTCAGCAGTCTGCGGGACTCTCTTTGGTCTGATAGTTTTGCTAAGGCTCTGCCCCTTGCAACTAGACAATGGACTTTTTATCTATTCTATAGTGATGTTTGGACCAGAATTTGTTTGGTCAGTCACTCCTTCCTTGTAAATAAATCAACTATAATAACCTAAAAGTGGTCCTTGTCATGATCAAGGGATCCTGTGCCTAAGACAACCAAGAGATTGATACCGCATGTATATGACTTGTGTTGCTGAATAACAGTTGACTTCATGCTATTTTGTTAACCAGATTATCTGTGAGGGTTTTCTATCACATTTGTGGAGGAAGATGCATTAGGACAGGGGTGTCAAACTCACAGCCCATGGGCTATATGCATCACATGCCGGCTACTCCCATCCCTGGTTTAGCGAAGGAGAAAAAGTTGCAATGTGACGACAATGTGACGTCGCAAGTTTGACACCCCTGCATTAGGACCTTCCTCTATGTTTACCATATTGTGGCTGTGAGAAAGACTATAACCGCAGCTGCTTTGGTGTATTTCGGATGGTGGATCTCTCTGCCTATTCATAAACAGACACACTTTTTTTTCAAATTTCTACTCTTCAGTGATCATCTGGTGGCTACATCTCAGATGTACAAATATGCCATTTGGATGACTAGTGGATGGCAACTAAGAGAGACAAAAACCATAACTCTTTGCTATCAGTTTTTGGTTCTTTTCGGAACCAAAATCAAACCAAAAAAATCCTTTCGCAAAAAAATATATGGAACAATCTAAGAGGACCCCACAGCTTAATATGTCTCTCACATATGCCAAAACCAACCCATATATTGCATCTGGATTGTACAACCATTCCAAAATCAAGAGAGATGAATCCATGCTGCCATCTTGTGGTTGGTAGGTCTTTTGGCAAAATAAATTAGGAAAACTAAATAATAAGTAGAAATTGCCCTGGCCTTACAAATGTTACCCCAACACACATTCTGTATGATGACTTTTGGTAGCAGTAGTTTTTCCCGCAATTAGTGATATTTATATTTTAGCCAGGGAAACTCAAGAATCTGTGTCCTTAGAAAGTTATGCAGTATGAATAGTAACACAATATGCTGCCATTGTATATATGGATGCAGCAAGGGGGCTACACAAATCTTTCTTGATTTTGTATGGGGAAGAAAGTACCTCAAAAATGGCCATGTGGTTTGACCCAGCTTTTTGTAAATTTGAATCTGAAACAGAAATTCAAGATATATTTTAAATGGTTGCCAGCATACAACTAATGAGGATTTATTCTAGTTGTATAAAGTTAGTTGCAGTAAGTGACAGGTAATTTCAGCTAATGAGAAGGGACACTAGCATTTCTATGAGAATCTCCTCTCCCCACGTCTCAAGATATAATGCCTAGAAAAGAAAAAAACTTGCAGAGTGAGATTAGTGGTCTAAGAAAATATAAGAAATAGATGTTATATAACTTATCTACTATATAACTTAAGCCCCTCCCCCCCACACAATTTAACCATGTTAAAATGAATATACGATTCGTAAGAAAGAGATCTATATTAAATAAGGGGACAAAAATGTAATTATATTTAAAGAAAATGCCCAAATAGCTGAAATTTAGGATTCTTCCTTCAGATATTATAGCTATTATCCATATAATGCTATATTCAAACCCAGTAATAGAGTCAATTGAAGAAAATGAAGACTTTTGGATAGGGAGGTTCAATGGACTAGACAAATACATTTATTTATGAGGAATAAATTCATAGAATATGACATTATTTTGTCAGCCAGCAAGATTATTATATGTGCATAAAATTGAGATATATTAAAGTACTCACAATGGAAAATAAAGTAACAAGTACTTTTATGGAATCCTGAACCTTTTAAGGACTTTTTGATGGAAATAATAATTTTGATTGTAATGGCTGTAATGCAGCCTTGATGTCACTTCCTTAATTATCTTCCCTACTTTCTTTTCTTTTAATTGCATTGTTTTCAGTACATTTTCTTTTTTGAAATTTCTTTCCTTCTTCCATTTTTTAATATATTGTAATATGTTTCTTTTATTAAAGTAACATTCCTCAATAAATATTCATTCTCTCCCCCCCCCTCCGCACTCTCCCTTATTCTGATTTTGATTCCAAAAACTTCTTCACAGGGAGCAGAGCTATGCTTCAGTAGCAAGATACTGCTCTAACACATGTTTATTAATTTATTCTGTTTAAAATCTATTCTTTTAGTTCCAGAAACAGTGATTTAAAAAAAAAAAATAAATAAACCCTGTATTTCATCATACTTTTAGCTTTGCAATTGTATTATTTAACAATGCCTTGGCAAATTTATCCATTTATATTGTGCATTATTTTTACATGATTAAATTGTGTTGTACTGCATTATTTAAAATATGTTATATAATACCTGGATACATTATGTAATAAGGCATTAAAATCAACAAACAACTACATTTTCTGCAATTTGGTTACCTGAAATTGACATTGAAAATCTGAAGCAGGAAATGAAAATGTGTGCTTACAAAAAACCCATCACGAATATTAATAATTTAATCAAAGATATAAAGATAAACTGGCAGTCATCTTGCACTAAAAATCCACAAGATGAACACCTGGTTAAGTGTTTTCTATCTTTTTCTAATGGTCCAAAAGGTATAACTGCATGATTGAGATCATTGCAAAACAGAAAGTTGTTATTTTTTATAAGATCTTTTGACCATGTAATATTGATTATGTGAAAATGTTCTGGCCTAAATGTAACACAGACACACAGGCATATCCCTTTCAAATCAGACCTATGTTGCTTTAATTAGCTATGATTTTATTTATTTATTTTTCAGAAGGGAAAGTTGTATCCAATGGACTATCCTTGGAATACAATTACATAGAAAAATTCTGAGCTGCTCCATCATAACCACTGGAATAGTGAAAATGTAAGACAATAACATTTTTTTAAAAAAAACTAGGACTTTTACAATCTTGTTCCTTTCTGAACTATAGATTTGATCCATACCACCATAACACTCACATTATTTGCTACAAGTAAAATGAATCTCATGAATCAAAGTAATGACTAGGTCCTTAGTTTGATGTATTATACAGTACAGTATCTTGAGAAATGAGCACTGTACCACTGTGTTAAAAATGCATGGGTAGAAGATTTATATGTAAAAAACATGAAGATTCTGTATAAATTATACTAAGAGCCCAGGGTTCCTGGTTATGCTTCACTGTGCAACATGGAATATACCATTATACAGTCACATTCAAATAAGTTCATCTGCAATTATATATAGTACAAAGACACAAATGTTACTCTAGGGCCAAACAGGACTACATTTCCTAAATTTCTAGAAGTTCTGTGGTTCATCATCCTGATGCAAAGTTACATATATGCTCAAAACTGGCTTCTGCCTTCATGACTGAATAATTACATGTGTAAATGATTTCTGTATATTGGTTTCCCACCACCACACAACTGTGTATATGGAGCATATCTCACTTTCTCAGTAATTTTCCCTGCTTTATCTATAACTTTCACTCCTATGGCCCAGCTTCTTTGTGCGGTATATATCCAACCATATTATTTAAAGCTTAAAGCTGATGATGCAGGAATGTGCTTTTTGAGATTCAGGTTAATAAGAGATTGTGAGAGATTTGGCAAATCTTTGGCATCATTTGATAAGCAAGGGACATAAAATAAAAACCTTTAAGTTTCTTGTCATGCTCTAGCTCTGATGATATTGCCTACCAACCCTGAGCTACCAATATTCTCTTCTATCAAGACCCTTCAAGACAAAAACGAACGAACCAACCAACCAACCACCAGCTACACAAGTATTAATTTGAAAAGTCAGGAGTGAGAAGCCAAAAACTAACATAGATGGAGGACAGGAACATGGGATACTGTTAGTTTACTATTATTCTCTGCAAAATTCTACTTGTATAAATTTATGCCTGCTTGGGAATGCAGCACTGAGAAAGTTTTATCAACATGCATGGTATCAAGGCTTGTTATGTTACATCACAGGTGTCAAATTCGCCACGTCACATTGCTGTCACATGATGTTTCACAACGTTTTCCCCCTTCATGGAGCTGGGGTGGGGTTGGCCTATGCATGATGCATCCAGCCCACGGGCCGCCAGTTTGACATCCCTGCATAACATCTTCAGTAACATTTAAAAAGACTATATTAGAATTGTTAACATTTCTGTTACAATCCAGTGACAGAAGGAGGAGGAGTGAGAAAAAAAAATCAACAAATCAAGAACAAAAATGCATTTACTGCACATTCTGAACTTTATGGAAACCTGAGCTACTGCAGGAAATTGTTTTCTGAAAATCACAGAAAGCTTGGAAAAAGCAGCTAAAATGAAATGAATGATTTTATGTCAACTCTCATTGTGTTGCCTCACATATTAGTATGCTGCTTTGGCTCTAAGTAGGATATAAGTGCTTTAAAATGTAGATGAAGAAACCATGAAAAACTAATCTCATCACAGGGAAGGAAACAAAATTGTGGTATGAATATTATGCACTAAGATAAGCAATTACTGTTTGAAAGTCAAAGAGAGAAATTATGCTGAAAGGAATACTCAGAGATAGTGTGCTAAAATAACTATCAATCAATCAAACAATCAATCCATTACTTTTATTTTTAGTTTGCTATCAAAGAAAAAAAAATATAAGTCTCTCTGAATTATTTTCCATTTCTCACTGCTGTAGGCTAGTTTGTTTACATGAAATCAAAGCTGTTTTTCTGCCTTATCTGCAACTATCTTTGATCTATAGGATATTAATATATTCAGGTCACACATACCGTATTATTAAGTTGTGGATTGTCTCAGGACTTTTTAAAAGAGAATTTCATTAGTATGAAAATGGAAATTGACTCTTTTAGACAGGCTAATTGTTAGGACGAGGTAATTTAAGAACACTAAATATTAAGCTCATCAAAATATATGAAGCTAAAGCAATTTGTATCAAGAAGATCAGACATTTGTCATAGATCTGCCAGGAGTTTGCAGTGAAAAGTTAATCACGTATATTTTGAAATTTATTATGGGCTACTGGCATGGATTATTGCAATGCTTGATTATGACTGTTTATATTGGATCCTCAGCAGGGGTTGGTTCTAAAAATTTTTACTACTGGTTCTGTGGGTGGCTTATTTTGTGGGCG
Organism: Masticophis lateralis; assembly: GCA_030761175.1. Lineage (NCBI taxonomy): Eukaryota > Metazoa > Chordata > Lepidosauria > Squamata > Colubridae > Masticophis > Masticophis lateralis. The sequence goes on along the minus strand of JAUDYJ010000003.1, from coordinate 81,989,186 downwards.
TGGCTTGATGGTCATGTGACAATTCTTTAGGATTTAGCAGAGATACTGGTCTACCAGGCTTTTAACTGCTTGCAGAGCTGTACCGATCTACCCATTTATTTTTTGCAGGCACTGGTCTACCCATTTATGTTTGCAAGCATTGATCTATCCATTTATTTTTGCAGGCAGTGATCTACTCATGTATTTTTGCAGGCACCGGCCTAGTCATTTGTTTTCTTTTAACACTGATCAGCTGTAGGGCGGTCCTTTGAAGCCCCGCAGCAAGAGTTTAAACAGTTTTTTTTCCCTCTAGCCATCAGCTGAGACTCAGGAGGCAGCAATAGATTGGGGGTGGGGCCAAATAAAAGGTAAGAATAATGCAGGGGGTGGGGGGGCACGGGATGGGGGTGGGAGGGCAGTGGGCAGAACCAGTTCAGTGACATCATATCGTTACCACTACCAGCTTGGGAGAACTGGGCCGAACCGGGAGGAACCCACCACTGATCCTCAGCCATATTTCATTTGCCATATTTAAGAGTTGTCTGGACAGCCTGTGATTCTAGTCAAAGGGCTGCTTTTATATGAATCACTATGAAGATGCATGGACTTTCACTACAGTTTGTAAGCTTATCAGGAATATAAATCAGCTATAAGATATATGAAAGTCTCTCCAATAAAGAAAGTAAGGAATCACAAACAGAATGGTGTTGCTCTTAGACTATGTGAATGGTGATAGATCTCAGATCTATCTAATCTAAGCATAGTACACAAAATTGTCTGCTACAACATCTTATCTGTCAACAACTTCTTCAGCTTCAATTGCAATAATACACAGGCAAACAACTGATACAAACTCAAGGTAAACCGCTTCAAACTTGATTGCAGAAAATACGATTTCAGCAACAGAGTGGTCAATGCCTGGAATGCTCTACCTGACTTCATTGTTACATCCTCAAACCCTCACAGCTTCAACCTTAGACAGTCTACTATGGACCACACCCCATTCATAAGAGGTCCATGCATAAGCGCACCAGTGTGCCTACCATCCCTGTCCTACTGTCCCCATTTATTTGTATTCATTTCTTTCGTTCATGTCTATGTTCATACTTATACCTGCTAGCTTGTACATGTTTGACAAACTAATTAATAAAAAAATAAATAAATAAATAAATAGTGTTGGACAAAGACAGAAAAATTAGTTGAGGCATGAACCAATTCTAGAAAGGCTCTCTGAAGGCAAAATAGAAAGTGGACTACTCCATACATTTATAATGTGCTGCTGCTTCAGTGTTTGCATGGAGATAATAAGTATTAGAATTGTTCATCATTTAAAAAATAATTGCCGTTTCACTCTATATAAGGGAAAAACTCATGAGACTGAATAAAAATAGAACATTATTGATTGCTACTAAAATAATTTTCATGAATTTTTAGCTTTAAACTCAATTTTCTTTATAGATACGGTAATCAACTGGAGGTCTTTGAAATTGACAAATATGGTTTATGAAAACTAAACAACTTATCAATTATGGCTTAAAGTTGACTTATTTCAAGGAAGATTAAGTAGAGCCTCTCTAGGTTGAGCTGAACTAAAGTTATTAAAAATGGGAAAAAACTCTAATCTCATCTTCACAGGTGCCCGTGAGAGAGGAAGGAGACAGTTTCTGTAGTCATTTGTTGTTTATTACAAGGCACTTAAATAAGAACAGGATGGTGGTGTAGTCTACATTTTGGAAATCTATTTATATATGATAGTAATATACTATGCCTCTGATATCACAGTGAGAATAGCAGAGAATGTTGTCATTCTCTGGGACTTATTCCAGGTATTTGTTAGTCACTATTATTATTACTATTTATTTATGTGATTTATATGCCGCCATTCTCTCCGAGGACTCAGGGCGGCTTACAAAGACAATCATAAATACAAATCACAATAAACACATTAAAACAAATTAAAATCCGTATTAAAATCATTCTAAGAGAAAGCTATATAACCCCACGATCATAATATTCTTTAAACAGCCATGTCTTTAATCCCCGGCGAAAGGAGAGGAGGTCGGGGGCTGTCCTGAGGTCGGTGGGCAGATTATTCCAGAGGGTGGGGGCTCCGACAGAGAAAGCCCTCCCCCTGGGGGCCGCCAGCCAACATTGTTTGGCTGACGGCACCTGGAGGAGGCCCACTCTATGGGAGCACACTGGACGGTGGGAGGAAGGCAGGAGGTGGTCCTGTAAGTACCCCAGGCCTAAGCCATGTAGGGCTTTATAGGTTATGGAGATATGATGATGGGAGATATGATGACTATGGGAGATATGATGATGAATTAGGCTGCCCTTGGTTTCATGTTATGTTCTAATGCAGACTGATTGATAGAAATGGAGTATTTATTTATTTATTATTTACATTTTCATACCGACCTTCTCCCGAGGGACTCAGGGTGGTGCACAGCCACAGTAAAACAACATATATCACAAAATTTAAAAAACAGTTTAAAACATATTAAATAATTTGGCCCTATATTAAAAACTCAAAAACTAAAACACCTATTAAAATTCATTATTTAGCCAGCCCAGCCTGTTGAAACAGTAAGGTCTTAAGGGCACGGTGAAAGGAATCATACGTATCTCCGGGGGCAATTCATTCCAGAGGGCAGATGCTATATTCTAAAATAGAATATAGTAATATTCTATTTTCTAATAACTACATTTGCAAAGCCCATGAAAATCTATTTTTCAGTATTAAGAAATAGAAGCACTATTTTTTTTTTAAAAAAACAACATTTATTTTTGTGCAAATTAGATTTTATATTCGCTATACATGTCATCATTTCCAGTCAACCGGCAGCTGGAGGGTTGAAAACTCAAAACCTTTCAGACTTGTGGATATTTCTTTAAATAATCAATGCTGATATCCGCTGTTAACTCCAGTGGACATTCACCCAGGCAGTTTAGTCAGTCATTAAATTCTGCATTTATTTGATTATCAGAAGGATGCAGAGTGATCTCTTAGACACACAACATTAACCTTCAGTCAATAACCACTTTACTGCTAGATGGACCTCTCTTTCTCGAGCCTTTTTCCAGCTGCATTAATGTGACAATGCCATTTTGAGTAAGGATTAGCATGTTCAATATGTCAAAGTTGAAATTCTGTTTACAATGAAAGACAATGCATTAGCTTTTCTGTTTCTCTATGCAACGTTCCCTACCTCAAGCTAACTGAGACACCTTTGAGTGCTTCCTAGTGAAAGAAACAACTGGCACTACTCATCCATGCAGATAAATAAATGGAAATTGAACATTATTCACTTTGAATTTGTAGGTGTGTGTGGGAACATCACCTTGAAACAATAAACAAATGCACTATCCAATTAAAATAATTGATCTTTTATAGGTAACTAAGGATTAATGTTTATGTTTTTAAAGTATTGAAGAAAGTCAGTGTGATATCCTGTTCTGGACCACAATCAAACAATCCACAATTAAATTTACCCTCCGCCACGGAAGCTTATGACATGCATTTGGGCTACTCGCTTCCTAGCTCTTCCCCAGGATATTATTAAGGATAAAATGAGAGCAGAGTCCTATCTCTGCAACTTTCATTATTTGTATTTATTTAGATTAGTTTAATAAAAATGTAATAAATTAATCCATTTTTAAAGAAATGAAAAAAAAGTATATATGTAAAAGCCAATATCCTATAATATTGTAAGTAGACTATATAGAGTAAATCTACCTCAAGCTGAGCTTGGATATTAGTGACTACATACCTATATTTTTCTTGGGAGTAATTTTAAAATAATTTGCATTTTCTGAATTTTTTTTTCTTTGAATTCTCTGGAATTTCTGGCTGGTTTCCCATCAAAGTAATAACCAGATCTGACCTGGCATAGTCTTCAGAGACCGGCCAAAGTTGGATGATATATTTAAATAGCAAATATTTTTAAAGCAAATTTCTCAATCAACAATCCATTTTCTTTTGACATTACACATTAGTCCTGTATTTAAGTTTGAAAATGAAACCTGAAACACAAGGTTGATATAAATAACATATAAATAACAAACTGTGTGTGGGTGTGGGAGGGTGGAATGTTTCTCCCCCTGCCCCATATTTTTGTTGGTCACTTTCTGGCTATTTGTTTTATCCTTTAAAAAACCTGCAGTTAATATGGGAGATTTTTATGAATTTCTAGCTGCATTGTTTTGTACTTGGATCTGGTGGAGTTCAAGAGAACATGTTGGGGTCTTAAGGAGAGTAAGAACTAGAGCCTCTCAACACTCATCTGGGACTTCCGGTTGCAACGGCAGTGAGAACAGCTGGAAAATAGCAAGCTCTGCCAAGTCCTGTGAAAATCCAACTGGTAACCACTGTCAGGAGGCCCTTGGGGGTCACAGCCACCATGTAGGGGCAGTGAAGGAAGGAGAGGTGCTTTGCTAACCATGAGGAATCTGCAAATTCCTCATTAGGTCCGAAGCAAGCTCTCCCCAAATGGCAGCAGGCATGGCTGCCATTGCTGGCAGCCACGAAGCTGGGACAATCGGGAACCAAGATTGTGCAGGAGCGGTGTATGGATAGAACATTGAAATTGGGTGAGATATTTACCAACTTTTACTTTAATGACTTGTAACAACAAAAAGAATATGAAAAGAAAACTCCTAAGCTTAAAATAGCAGCGAATTGACACATGGAGGGGAAACAAAAACATTAGTATGGAAGTGCAGAGTTAGCATTTCAGGTCCTGACAAATCATCCAAGTTGAGACCAAAATGAACATGAATTGAATTATTGCAGCTGTTCAACATATCTGGAGGGGTATTGCATTATTGACAGTGTTGTAAATGAAACACTTCTCCTAAACTATATCTCAAACAGCTCTGGGCATTCAGATCAGAAACTTCTGCAATGACTACAACTTCATGTTGCCTTATGGAAGATGGTCTTGTTGTTTAGGGGGAGTGGTTTTGAATAGATGCATGTTATCATTCTGCAATGTTTTGCAGTGTCCTAATTTTTCTCTTTAGTTTAGCAACTATAATATAATGGAGAACGCAGGAATAAAATACAATTGTAAAGGTAAATTGCATGCAAATTATATTTGGACCACTCAAAGCAATAATGCAACCATGTAACAAAAATGGTTAAAAAATGAAAGATGGTATAACAAAATGGCCATGCAAGTAGTGACAGCTGTACTGCTTCTTGTTAGGTACTTCTCAGTAATACACAATAAAAAAGAAGTAAAATTCCACAATCTCATTTTTAGGAAAATAGGAAATATCTGAGAAAAAAGTTTATTAATAATTATGCATGCAGTTAGGATATGATATATTCACTGAATCCCAAGACTTTCTAGACTATTTTATTCAAAGCAATGTTTGTATTCTATATGGGTACATGGCCACATGGAGAAGAATTAGCCAGCTGCTCTTCTCAGCAATAGCTCCAGATATTTTTGGGGGACTTGGAAAAGGGGCAGCTGCAGTGATAGAAATGGTTGTGGTTATAGCTGTCATCATAGAAGCATTAGGGAATTATTAAAGCTCTCCATTTGACTACTGGAACACACAGAGACTTAAAAAAAATATGGCTGGCCCAAAATTTTGATCTAGACCCAGAAAACCAGTATTGAGGATATTTCATACTGCATTTCATTAAAAAATTACATGGCTTATTTTGATAAAGAACTTTAAACTTGATGTGAAGGTTCCAATAATTATATATTGTTTAAAAGAATAGGAAGAAGAAAGGCACTCAGTCTTGGCCATTTCTGATGAAGGATAATAGTAAGTTGACTTACTGTCTGAAAACAGAAGTGGATCACATCTGAAAAAAATCCAAACCAGAATAATGCAGATGTTTTCCAGCTGTGAACAACAAATAGATCTGCCTTCTTGCACTCTCTGAAGCTGATATAGAAGTCTTTTCTAAAAGACCTATTCCATATAGGTTTCTTGTGTATTTTCTGGATCCCTATCTTTGATTTGTTGACTTTAGATAGTTTTGGAAGTAGCTGTAAATGAAAATGAGAAGTTGATCAAATAACATTCTTGGATTTGATGGATGAATTAGAAAACACACACTTTGATTTGGTTGTGGTTTTAATGGAAATATGGTGCTCCTAGTCCTTAAATCTAGCAAAAGGGAAGTGGTATGGGACTATATTGGCACACTGCACTTTTCTGGGAGAAAACTTTGTTGTTGTTTCTGGGATCTATTGAAGCCACTCTCCTATTTTAGGAATTGTAGCCCCAAATGCTCCTCCTGGGACCACTTTGGCCTTTACTTTCCACATCCTCTCAAGTTTCAGCTTCAGGCCCTGGTACTTCTTTAGTTTCTCATACTCTTTCTTCCTGATGGTGCTGCCACTTGACACTTCTATATCTATCACTATCACTGTCTTCTAGTCCTTATCTACTACCATGATATCTGGTTGATTGGCCAGTACCTGCCTGTCTATCTGGATCTGAATGTGCCATAGGATCTTAGTTTTCTTATTCTCTGCAACATTCTATGGAATTTCTTGTCTAAACTTAGGCAGTTCTAGCCTATATTCTGTACAGACATTGCTGTACACAATGCCAGCTTCTTGGTTGTGCTATTCAGTGTATGAAGTTCCTGTCTTCATCTTACACACTGCCACTATGTGTTGAACTGTTTCTGAGGTCTCTGCATAGATTGGGTCCAGTTTAATATGGTAGACCCCTGCGTCTATGGATCTTGGTACTTAGTGCTTGTTCTTGAGCTTCTATGATCAGTGCTTCAATGCTGCCTTTTAGTTCAGCCCTTTCCAGCCGCTGGTAGGATTTCCCAATAGATATCTGCCTATTGTACAACCTATGCAAGGTCTTGTTTTGCCATGACATCTTTTTTGTTGGTGCCTCAGGTATTCTCCTAGCAGCTCATCTTTGGGTGCTTTCTTACTGATGCATTCCTGGATGCTCCAGGTGTCATCCATGACAGCAGCTTTGTCACTCAGTAGACCCTGATAACCCTTTTTCCAGATGGTGTACAGTCTCTGGATGTTGGCCTTGGGGTGGAAACCTCAATACATTGTGAAGAGGAGTTCGTACCATTTGTGACCACATATATTTTAAATATTTTCACTATCTTTGAGATTTTTTATATAAATCTATGAATCTGTCTCCAAACCTAAACATCTTTGAAAATTTGTGTTTCACAAAAAGTGTGTAAACAAAACAATTTCATGTATTGATTATCAAATGGATCTTCTTTTATAGGGATTGTCCACTGGCATATGATAATATTTACCATTTTCAAACCTTTCCATGAAGAACTGATGAGCACAAGTTATGAAAAAAAGTTTTAGAAAGTCAGTTATACTATTCAATATTATTAAAGTCTTGGTCTCCAATATTATGATTATGAGTGCCATTCATAAAGAAATGAGTGATCTTAATGATGTTATCTTCAGTAAATTAATTTATACAGGCATAAAACCAGTAGTCTTTCAATTGCTTATAATATATTTTGTTTTCTCTGTTGGTACAGCAAACATTGGTGTCCATCAATTGCCACTGCAACAAAATATTAAATTATGACCACAGCAGCAGTGATTAGTGATTTTTATTTATTTATTTGGAAATAAACTGATGCATTTATAATTCTGGATAAATGTTCAATGTGCATAGAAGCACAGGCTTATGAGAATTCTTTTTCCCATAACAAGCAAATAAATTTGTAAAGCTTGTTGTATAAAGAGTTTCAGTTCTGGTATGTTAATGTGCTGTAGCATCAAATTTAAACAGACATTTGCCATGAAATGGCAACCCAGAAGTTTAAAAGGACAAAATATCAAAGTAGAAACATAGTTCATAATTTAAAAATAACATTAAAGAGGGAGGGAGGGAGGGAGGGAGGGAGGGAGGGAGGGAGGGAGGGAGGAAGGAAGGAAGGAAGGGAGGAAGGAAGGAAGGAAGGAAGGAAGTTAGTTGAGTAAATGATATATTACATATCTTATAGAATGTAAATTCAAATTATATGCAATGACAGCAACGGATTTAGCACAAAATGCAGCTGTTTTCTGGGAAAGTTCACCAAAACGATCACTGTTCTCTGTTGATGCTAGCTGAAATATTTTACAATTAGAGTGGTTATCAGTTCTGCTCTCCAAGGATGACAAATTGTGAAGCTAGAACTATGTAACTCTCTCAATTTCAGTTTCAGAACAGATACATCATCAGTCTTGGAAAGGAACTAGGGTATATCTCTTATTGAGGAAAAGACATCTAAATGTCTTTTGGAATTATTTACTCTAAATGGAATTATTTTCTAATGATATAGAAATTTGCCCTGTTCTCTCCCTCTCTCCCTCCCTCTCCCCTCTCTCTCTCATGAGATTGAACTAGAAGCTTTCCCCTTTCCATGGAATAAGAGCTTTTCCTTTTTATATTTCAAGATTCTGATTTCTTTATTCCAAACACTTTCCAGGTGTACAGAGTTTGATGAGTAAATCTGTAATAAATCAAGACAGATGAAATTTGGTTTCTCCATGGAGAAATGTAACTATTTAGGAGTATGAGCTGGGGTAGACCTTCCTCCAAAAATTTTCTTGATTCAATATTTTAACTGACATAACCTCAAGCAAGCCTTACCAGAGATGTAAGGCTTGCTTCAGGAGAAGGGCGGTATAGAAATCTAAATAAACTGAAATTGAAACAGATGTATCTCAATTCTAATTGAAAAACGGATTTGGCAACTGAGTATGTATCTCAGGGTGTAGATCTGAAGTATGAGAATTTTATTGATTCTAATGACAAGAGATTCTTGTATACACAACATTGGCACAAGGCAAGAGAAGGTTTAAGACTTTGGTCTTAAATAATATAATTGTTTTATTGTTTTGTATTTAAGCATTAAGACTGCACGTAGAACTAGAAATGAGATATTTAGAATAAAAAAAAAATCTGGGATGGATTTCCCAAAAGGCCAGATAGTTCTTCATCTTAAATAGCATAGATGTAATGACTTGGATCTGAAACCTAAGCAAAATTCTTCGATTGTCAGAAGAAGCAGGAAGCCAACCTGTTGCTTCAAAGTCCACTTGAGCGATTGTATGTATGAGCTGGATCAGAGAAAGAGTAACAGATGTATAAATCTATCTATTAGTATTACTAGCAAGTATCGTTTGAGCTGTTTGAGGAACATAAAAAGCTACCATATCTATCACGAGGAACATGGAGGGCTTCCAATTTCTAAATGGGGAGCACATCTATTTTTCTAGAAGGAAATGAAAATCTTCATTGAATTCCAAGATTTATTCTCTTTAGCAGATGACGTGATGGAAGGGTGTTCCAAAAAGTTAAGTAATGTGTCAAGTCTTTTATCAATAGAGATTAAATCAGAATATATCAAAAGTACTATATCAACTACAGGTGAGCACTGTTCTGCCAATAGTTTTGGAAAAGATACAGCTGGGAGGAATATAGTTGGGGGGGGGTTGAGTAATGTCAGTTCTTTGAAGTAGGCCAGATCAAGAAGTAGATTTTACAAAAAAACTGCTTAAACTCTAGTTTATAGACATAAACTAGAAGCAATGCTTCTGTAAACTGGAATATGAATATTGGGAGAATAAAGAATAGTAGAATTCCCGTATTAGGGCTGTAAATTTCAATGCAGCAAGCAGTATTAGCTTTTGCTATCTCTTTGCTGCCATCTAGAGCTAATCCAAAAATTTTCAACCCAAATATGTAGACCTACAAAACAGTATGAGCTTGAATTTGAATAACATATATGCATCAGCCTGCAAGTGAAGAGATAAGATAAGATAAGATAAGATAAGATAAGATAAGATAAGATAAGATAAGATAAGATAAGATAAGATAATTGTCTTTTTTTTTTACTGTAAGCACACCATCCCACATTAAAAATGAAATTCTGTTTCCTGCTATAATAATAATTTAATTGTGAACAAAAGGGATGTTCCTGTTCTTCTTTCCTATATAATCTGGGTAACACAAATGGTATGTATTATTTACTTAAAAAAAATCACAGTGACATTTATTTCCTACTTGCAGGTTACTAATATAATAGATTTGTTTTTAATGCATTTAATCTTCTGTACATCTTGGCAAATGACATTTTATAGCCATTCAACTTTGAGGCTTACAGGCACAATCTGGGCTTTACCAGAAGGGATTTTTACATTAAATGGAAAGTGATCTAAAAATACCCTCTCGTTCCCTCTCAGGTTAAGTGCTTTCATATACTAACAGGAACTATCCAGTCCATAATACAGAGGCAATGTCATGAAAGACTCTTGCGGGAATAAAGAAACAAAACAAAGCAAAAAGGTTGTGCTTTATTTGACATCATCACCATTAATGTTAAGCACATAATTCATACACACATCCAAATTAAATCTCTGCCATTTTAGATTCCAAACTCCATTTGATGGGTTCTGATGGAACTATCCTTTAGCACTTTCAAGAGAGCCTATCAAGCAACAGCCTCCATTAATCTCAGCAGATTCTGCACAGGGGCAGTATTTGGTGCTTAATGTCCATTAATAGCCCTGCACATATAAATAAACAATGAGTACAATAAACTACTCATCTCTTCAGGCTTTTTATAGAGGCATCTATCATCATGATCTTTCTTTAAAAAATAACAGCACACCATGGTTGCCTTTTCTGTTACAGTTCAGATTTCTTTCATGTTCTGTAACAATTTGTTTCCCCCACATGAAAGCAAAAGGTATCTTCTTCCCTACAGATTAACTATAATGGACTCCACATTTTCTTGCCAATCACTGTAGGGAGAAAAGGAGATTTGTGGTCAAAGGCAGGGCATACATTGCAGACCCTCCAGCCCATGTACTAGATTAATTTTGTTAGGATTCCCCATTAGACTACTGTAATCTTAAATAAAGAAGCATTCCCTTCCCTTGCTGGGAAATGCAGGGTTTGCTTTAAAGCAGCATTCTACATTTTTCTTCATTCAGAAAAAGATAAGATGGAACACATCTGGATCACTGGGGAGTTTCCACCTCAACAAACACTTCACTCAAGCTTGACCTTTCAGAAGAAGAATGCCTAAAGCCAGATGAAGTTGACAACTGGGAAACCATTGAACTGGCTTTATCCCCCCTCTCACCTACCCCATCAGGAAAGATAAGCAGCAAGTTCTGAGGAGGTCAACTTCAAAGTACTTCAGGCCTGAATATGATGTACATCTGATGCAAGCAGTCCTTTTTCTACATGGAACAATAATATATATTTTCAGAATCAAAGTTAATTGGGCGGGTGAGTGGTTTCATAGGAGCATTCAATGACAAAGGAAGTGGAAAACTAAAAGTTTATATAGTTTTGCAGAACTGCTACTTTCCAAATCAGGAAAGTTTGCCAGTATATAACAAAATCACTAAAGGTACACAGAAACTATCATTTTTAAAAAAAGAAAGAAATATTGCTACAGGATGCGAATATTCTGGCTTCAGCATTACAGAAATAACATCTCCCAAGACACTGTTTTCACTGAGCAAATGTTAGAGAATATTTTAATTGTTTGGCATTGAAGTTACTCAGACAGATTTTTTTTTTGGGGGGGGGGGGTTACATGTTAAACAGATAATTCAAAGGCATGGTGGGATCTACTAGTAGGATGGTTAACAGAAATATGGAGGTAATCATAACACAACCATAGTCAGCTATTTAAATACAAGCAGTTTTGTTAAGAATGTGTGATTTAAGGAGAATCCCTAGATATGAACGGGCCACCTATTACTAAAAGTGGCAAACAGCATTTTCTTTTCTTGGGTCAATGAACTGCTGAAGCCACACATTTTTAATATACAACTTGTTTTCAGCAGTTTTTAACAGTTCCTGAAAGCTTGCACAGCTTCAGTGGTTTGTTGGCTAAAGGAAGGAGAATGCCATTTTTAGTAAAGGCAGTCCATTTGTAAGCATGAGTTCCAGTTTAAATACAAATTTGAGTTAAAGACAAAGTTAGGAACAGAATCATTCTTAACCTATAGATTGCCTGATTGTTAAAAATAGTGAGCAAAACTGGTGAGAATAGTGCCATTGAGATGTATGGAATTTGTGCCTTATTTTTATAATCTGGATTATTAGATTATTCACACACACTCTTGTTTTTGTACATATTAGTCACAAACTTCTAAGAAACTCTGAAATCATGAGTTATCTATCTGTCTCAATGCCTAAAGTACATTTGCAAATCAAATCATAGATTTCTGAAGTTCTTTTCTTTAGATTTTACTCATAGAATATAAAGATAATAAATCAAATGCATTTCAAAGTTCTCTTATTAACATTTAGCAAATTGTTTGTTTTGTTTCCTTTTTTTCTTTATAGTTCTCTTAAAGTATGATTTTTATCAGCACTAATCACATAAGGTAGAAAAATCCAACATATTTTCTGTTTCCTGGAGAGAAAACATTGGAGAGCAAAATAGTCAATTCCTCAACCACATCAAGGTCAGTTTTACATTCCATATAAATTTTAATACTGCACAGTTTCCAGAAGGAAGGAATAAATGGTTAGGACAACAAATGAACAAAGGGAACATCAGCTCCAGAGTCACCAGAAAGAATGAGGTTAAGGGAATACCTGAAAACAGTCATTATTAAAAATAGTGACTTCTGTAAAAATGAAAACAGGAATCAAAGATTACACGATTAATTCATTTTTCAGCTGCTGGGGTATTTCTAAGGCAGGAAAAGGTCCATATTTAAATTGTCTGGCTTAATTATATTCACAAAGATGAAGAAACTTTCTCAGCAATATGCTAGTAAATATTTGCTAAATACAATTTTGCCTTTTTATAGGATTCATGTGTCAATGGCAATCCCCTTCTATAATGTTGCTTTAAAAATGAGATATGGCCATGCAGCCACCTGGAGCTGAGCTTGATTTAGGGGAATCCTTACCTTTACCATAGCAAAATCTCATTCCAATTGCATCTATTTGACATTCTGGAGGAAATTATTATTATATTCATTTATATCACATTTTAGATAGCTTGAATAGTTTCTAAAAATGATAGAATATTTGAAACTGCGATGAATGTCCAAAAACTGGTTCATCTGAGTTATTATAAACTTCCTATGGATCCTGTTTCTGATTAGGAACACTGACGTTGCATTAATAGACAACATACTCTTAAGAATGTGTTTATGGCTTAATAATTAATCAGGACACACACACACACACAAAGAGAGAGAGATGCTTATAGATGTATAATGAATAAATTATCTTCTTTATACAAAACAGAATTAAGACAGAATCCAGTGATCCTCCCCATCCGGTGATAAAGAGCTAAGATATTACCCACGTTATTATTTAGTTTTATTATTTGAGGAGATTAAACACAAGAAATATACTGGTGTAGATTAAAGACAACGAACTTTCCTAGAATAACTTTAAGAGAAAAATAAAAAGGAATATTTCTAGTGCCAAATGGGGAGGTTGAAAAGAACTATTTTATATATTCTAGTTTAAAAAGCACAAAAAAAACAGCCAGGGGAAGCATGTATTAATAAAACAGAGAAAACAGAAGGTGCCACTTCTGATTTATTGTGGAAACAAGTACAAATTCAAATATTATTTCTAAGGGAAGTAGCATCACATTAATCATCATGGCTCGGTTGTTCTTGTTGTTTTTCTGTATGGTTCTAACCAAATGCATTTGGTTGCTTATTAGCATGTGACAGCAACATATAATTTTAGTTACTTTTTTCCTTTCTCATTTTGAAAAGACCCTTCAAGGAAATTCTTCTGAACCATAGGATATTGCTTGAATTGATTGTGTTTCTTGGAATTAGCCATTCTCCATCTGGCAGATGTATTATGACTACAAACTCCAGAATTCCCAGACACACTCTGAATAGGCAGCTTGGAGTTCTGAGATTTGGAATGCATTGTGTTTTGGAGGGATTGGCTTTAAAGAGGCTGCTCAGAAGACCAAGAAGCAAAAGGGGAAAAGGGAGAGAAGAGACAAAGAGAGAACCTGCTACTTTGAATGTGTTTAGTTCAGGGAAAGAGGCAGAGTGGATGGATGGATGGATGGATGGATGGATGGATGGATGGATGGATGGATGGATGGGAAAGGAAGGAAGGAAGGAAGGAAGGAAGGAAGGAAGGAAGGAAGGGAGAGAAACAAACTCTCTGTCAGTGAATATCAGTTGCTTCTGACAAAAGCCTACTTGGGAATTCTAGACAAAATACTTTTGCTAGTTTAAAATCATTTAAATGCCCAATTATTAAGCAATAAAACATGTGCTAATGGATTTTATCCTTAAAGAGGTGGTCCTGAATGAAACGTTTCAGTAAAGTCCACGGCTGCTGGATATGCAGCATTTGTCCTTCGCATATCATCTATGAAAATATTTTAGGTGTGCAAGCAAAATTTGTAATGTATCATTAGTATAATTAAAGCATCAATTGTGAATTTTCATTTCTTCCTCCAAAGAGCTCATTGTTTATATTTGCTATACATTCCCTTAATCAGGTTACAAATGTTCCTCAGAATATTCCATGATATCTAAAGAAATATTTTGATTGCATTACAAAGAAATAGCAAATTTGAAACAATTGTTTAATTTTAATCTATTTCAGAATGCTATTATTTCTCCCTTATGAAGAATGCAAGTCCTTATGCAATCCGTTAGTTATAACCATCTTTGCTAGTTACTGTATCTTTCACTGTATAAATGTATGAATTCAAAATCTTATTTAAATTCCATGCACATATGGCTAAAGTTAAAGGTTCAATAGGTAGATCACTTTTAAAAAGATAGATTACAAGACTTTTAATTTTAATAACTATATATAGTACATACTTCTTTGTGTCATATGGTTAATGATATTAACTTAGTATATGAGAAGATCATCATTTATCTTCAGCAAAATAAATCACAGATTACATCTAGCATGATCAAATACTAGGCATTGAATAATGGTAGATCCAACTTTGGTTCAAAGTATAAATAAAAGGTCAACTCTTTATGATATCACTGTAATCTCAGATACATTTTTCATATGCCTTACTGAAACATGGTTAAAATGAGAAGAGAATGGAATCTCTAATTGTTAATCTCAATGTTTTTTAAATAAAAGAATGAATGTTAAATCTGCCAAATGTGAAATACACATTTAAGCAATTAAAATAAATGAAACAATGCATACTTTAAACACCTGGAAAGGCTTAAACAGTATTTTCAATGATACACCTAATCTTTGTAGGAGAGCTAGGTTAGTCAATGATAGACAAAAATCCAAAGTCTGGTAGCAAAGTTTTAAATTAAGAAATGTTATTTAAAGTCATAAGCTTTTGTGAGCTACAGAACACGTCATCAGATATGCCATGTCTAAACTGATGTAGGATTTAAATTAGGATGAGGCATGTAGAGGAATGAAGGATGGTTATACAATAGTAGATTATATGTGATACAGATTATAGATATCATATCAGTTAGCAATTTATAATGTGTTTAAACCCTTTGTGTTTTTTAAAGCCTTCTGAGATAGCTGGAACTTTTTGATATATTGAAGTTTTAAAGTCTTGCTGGTATATTTTCATTATTCCCAAAA
The DNA here is from genome assembly GCA_030761175.1 of Masticophis lateralis. Lineage (NCBI taxonomy): Eukaryota > Metazoa > Chordata > Lepidosauria > Squamata > Colubridae > Masticophis > Masticophis lateralis. Next base: position 81,973,637 of record JAUDYJ010000003.1, on the reverse strand, counting down.
TCCTACTTTGAGAGCTACAATATAATGGCCTAGTAGGTTATAATGCTATGATATTATTTTATCCCTCTGTTAAGCCTCAATGTCTAACTTGTATCCATTAATGTTTTTGTACAAAGGCTGACCTGTTTATCCCATGTACAATCCAGATGGATATTATATGTTATATCACATTAAGGGGATAAAATTTATAAGAATTTGTTAGAGTGCTGTTGGAGTAAAAAATGGGAGATAAATAGGCATCTGGATTTGTTGCAGGTTTGGTTCCCAAGTCATTATCAATGTTCTATTGTTTCTTGCTACTTGTGATAATGTGTTTCAGGCTGTGTACAGTTATGAACCTGCCACCCTGTGCTTGAGAAAGTGCAGTATTGTGATCCAGTATAGGTCTGACTCAGTGCATACTGAAAATAAAGACACTTGGGGCATTTTTTGTTGCCAAGAGTACAATTTATTGAGCTGACATGGATACCGAAGTAGCGAAGCCAATTCTAACATTTCCATGTGCAAATAGCATAGTTAAATGTTTCAATCCTCAAAAGGTATTTACCTTAAGAAAGTCTGGCCTTTCCCTTGTGTGACAATCCACAGTTATAGGAAAAAGAAAAAAAAAAGGACTTTTGACTACTTAGTGTTGATAGGTCAATTTCAAAATTCTGAACTACAAAACCAGTTCAGTGTAGTGATTAGAGGCACTGTTTTAGAATGGAAGACCATGAGCTCTAGTCCTACCTTAGACCCAAAGCTATCTGGATAATGTTGGGTCAGTCGCTAAAAGTGCTAGATATAAGACAATGGCAAACCACTTCTGAAGATGTGCCAAGAAAATTGTAGGAACAATGTCATTGCCAGACATCAAGACTGATCTGAAGGTAAAAAACAACAACAAAAGCAATCTATTGTAATATGGGATACAATATATTTTGCCTTGCATAATGATCTTATATGACTGAAATTAAGAATTTTTGTCAATGTTAGAGGTCTGATCAATACTATAAAATATACAGAATATGTTCTTATGTGAAAAAGAAAAGGGAATTTGACATTACTTTCATCTACTTTAGAATAAGCAAGAAGATGATGTCTTAAAAGAGAAATGATTTGGTAAACAATATGCAGTTTATGGGTTGTGTCATACTAGAAAAATTTGCTGTATTACAAAGAGAGGGTTTCTTGTGTAAATTAATGAAAGACACATTATTTATTTTGTAGTAAACTATGGCTGTTAACACCAATATATTGCTAAGATTCAAGGGAGTTTTTACAATAAAATTCTTTAAAAATTAAAATTCTTTATGAAAGAAAACATAATCAGTTTGACCCGAGACTCCAAAATATATAAAGAGCCATTTTTTATTTTCAAAAATGATCTGAAATTTTAAAATAAATTATACAACTTATTACATAAATTTGTATTTTAAAAAGCATAGATGTGTTATAGAAAGATAACTTGAGTTTCACAAAATAGTCAGATATCTATAATAGATTCATGTAAATATATTACATTGTATTTTTAAACACTGTAGTGTTAAGTAGTAGCAGATGCTCTGAAAATGGGATTAAAATAACAAAATACGTTTCTGTATTTGATCAGTTGTTTACAACATAAAAAACTAAAAACAAAACTTTAAGTAGTACTAGAAATTTAACACAATTTTTCTGCTTAATGAAAATGGTTTGGAAAATACTGTATTCTAAAATACAGTATTTTAGAACCTCTGGGAAAGTAATTTAGAAGAACATTAGATATATGAATGTTTTGTGTTTGTGCATTTGAGTCTCTCTCTGTGTGTGTGTGTGTGTGTACACAAATGAACACATACGTAAATATATTATTAAATGTATTTTAATGTTTTATTCTTTTATGTCGTACTTGCTTTTTCCCCATCTATTTATTTACCATTTGATAAATTATATTGGAGCTATTTAAAACTTAAGAAAAGAAAAATTGGTTTGAAATATGAAACAGTTATCAAACGATTTATCATTTCTCTTTGGATAACATGGATATAAATAATGTTAATTCTGATTTATGTAATATATAATTGTGTATAAGAAATGCTTTCTCCCTATTTTGGTTTAACACATTGCTTATTAATATAGAAAACACTGAGTAGATTTGTGGAATAAGTGATAAAAGGAACACAAATAAAATATGCACACTTTTTATTTGATCAGAAAAACAAGCCAGTAAACAATGCAAGTAGATTTTAAATCCTTGGAAATATTTCATCACAGGTTAATTAATCAAGAGTTAGATATATTATCCATTAATGTTACCCCTAAAGAAAAGACTAGAAAAAAACTGAATACTGCTCTCTCTTATAAATCTGTTGGATAATTCAGAGTTGATATTACCACAAATCTAATTAATTTACTAATTTTCAGTTTTACATTATTTTGGAACTAAAGTAAGTTGGATGTGAAGAATCTCTCCAGGAATGTGCCCAGCAAGTGCAGAGCAGCCTGTGTACCAAGCTCTCCATCTCCATCACTACAGCAGAAATTGGCATGGTCTAGGTGAGTTCACTGCGGGAAGTGAGCAAGCATGGACATTGCTTGCCAGGACATGGCAAGTAATGTCCTGGCTCACTGCAAGGGGCTCAGGCATCCCCAGCTTCAGCTCAGTTCTCCTGCTGTTTCCCCCAACAGCCACCCACTCACCCCAGCCACCCACCTAACCGCCCAATGGGACACCTTCTCCTCCAACCAAAACAGCATGAAAAATGTCTCATGTTGATTGGCTCCTGCCACTGCCTTCGTGCTGCAATCCCTGAAGTCACACATCCAAACCAGCCACCTAACAGCAAGCAGAAGGTGCCTGCAGCATCACCCAGGCTGGGACCAAACAAGGCCCACGGGGTCACTGGCCTCGTGGCAAAAAAGCAGCTGTCTTTTATTCAGATACTGGTGAAGTTGTTTTCCTTAGGTCATGTGTTCTTACAGACAATTCTATCCTCTGCACAGAAATATAAAAACAAGCATGTGTAAGAATGCACGATCTAAGGAAAATAGCTTTACCAGCAGCTGAGAAAAAGACTGCCACTTTCCTGCCATATGATGTGGGTCAGCCTGTTCTAGAACTCTGGAGATCTTTGAAAGGTAAGTAAGCAATCAGTAACAGGGAAGAGCAAGGGGAATCTGGGGGGCTAGCAAAGTAGGCCCAGTCCCTGTGGAGACCTGGTGGGGCAGGATGGGGGGGGGAATAGGGGGGCACGTTGCAGCATCTCTGTGGTTGGTCATAAGGGTGAATGACCACTGTGGTGCTGCAACATACATAATTTCAAGACCAGGACATAAGTACTTTTTTGTGGGATGTCGCAATTTTGAACCAAGTAAATGAACTGCTGTAAGTCAAAGAATACCCGTATTTACAAAAGTAAATGATATAACAAACAAAAATATCCCCAAATTTCTTCAATAGGGATTATTATATCTGTTTTTAAAGACAAATCATTAGAACATGAACATACAGGAACAAATTTGTTATTGGCTCTTTAAACCTATCACTGCTAGGTTTGAGAATTTTTAAAACAAAAACTTGGTACAAGTTGCAATATTATAAAACTTGACATGCATTAAAAAACTAAGAGGAAACTGGTATGCCCTTACCTAAAAGTTAATGTTTGTTTAAGTATCAATAAGACAATCTTAAAAATGTAAATGAATGCATTTTTTTTAAAAAAATGTATAAACTGAACATACAATGATTACATATTCTCTAAAAAGTTATATAAATATTTGTGAAGAGTAGCATTTAATTTAATTTATATTTACACATTCTATTAATACAGAACATGAGAAGATTATAGAATTTTTTTCAATAAATAGTATTTACCCCCCCAAATAGAAAATTTAACATCTTAAATTCTTATAGTTGAGTAAATGAAAATTTATGCAACAAAAAATGTAATTCCTCACTTCATAAATTATGAAGTATATTATATTCTATTTACTATACATTTAAATGAATTTAAACTGTTAGTGGGAAAATTAGACTTGAGTTTGCAATTTGAAGCAGCTATCAATTTACCAGTCTCCCTTCACTACTCCAATAAAAAAATCATCTCCATATGATTATATATGTTCTATTAGATATATCTTATTTAGCACTACTAAATAATTAATTTTTGTTAGATCTCATGGTTTTCAAGGCTCATAATGTTTTCTGGAAAGCCACATTGCTGGATTTAGGAGTATGGAATAACCAAGTGATTCATTTTGCTAATCACAAAGAAATAATTAGAGCAGAAGCTTTTGTGAATGAGACTTTCCATTCATTTTCATTAACAATCATTATTAGTATCGTCAAAGTTTGCATGAAAACATTTATGGTAATTTTGTTTGGCTTACATAAATATTAACCACTCTTTTACATAGCCTGATATCTACTAGTTCAAAATTTAGAAATAAATGGGACATGCAGTTCAAGAAGATAGAAGAAAATAGGATGAAGCAAGAAGCCTAGGAAATATTCTCATGCTATCATGTTTAGTGGTTTACTGGCATTATGTTTGGTTATATCCATAGGTTAGAAGTCATTGTCTTCATTCTCTAGATTATCAGAAGGTTTATGTCAAGTGTAGAAAATCAGGAGTTCAGGCAATTCAAATGAAAATAGGATTATTGTACACTAATGCTCTCTACAAGAATCTGAATTAGTAATGGTCTAAGCAAATTGGTGCTAGATAAGAGTCAGTGGAATTCAAGGTGGACTGGTCTTAAATCTCTTGTGAGCACAAAAGGACTCAAGACTGATGACATGTTTGATCCTTCCCTTGGGCTCAACCAGGTTATCTATAATTATCAGATTATCAGAAATATGTCATGCATTAGTTCAATGATGGAAGGAACACTAGTTTCAATCATTTTTGTAGGCTATCCAAATGTCCAATACTTAATTTTTAAGAAACTCAGTATGAAACTTTTTAATCCTCTTACCTGAGCTGAGATTATGCAAAATTAAGTCTTATTCTCAATGTGTGGGGGAAAAAAAAGTGCAGAACGTTAGAAAATGCTCACAGTTCCTCCCATTTACCCCCAACTATTTTATCATAGGTAGGAGGATAACATCTGTGCACAGGTTATAAAGCAGTTTTACATCCTATTTGAAAACATTCTGGCATCTCAAGCAGAGAAAGTAAAGGCGTAGCATGTACCATACTGTGGATAAAATGCTTCAATCCCCCACACATTGTTTTTGGTTATTTCACTTTATTCAGAACAAATAAATTAGCAATGTATCTGGTGCTGGGGATGTTACTGACAAACTTTTCTCAGATGCCTTACTCTAACTTTTATATAAGGCTAACATCTGATAATAAAGAACCCCGTGTCTGAGAAGTGCATGCCCAGCACCAATAAACAAATAATGCCATCAGATGTGGTGGCAGCAGCACACTTATTGAGGAACTGCAGACAAGCAATGGGGCTTTTTTTTTTTAATTGAGATGTTATTGATTACTAGTTTTGTTCTTACGTCTTTTAAATTTATTGCTTTAGATATTCCAAAGTGTTTATCTCTCTTTCTACACTATTTCCATAAGAAATAAGATAAATGCAGGTAGGCTTTTCTAGCTTTTTGGGGTGGGGGTGGAATCATCAGCATTTAATTTTTGAAAACATTAGATGTGGCCCATCTTCCTATTCCCAGTCCCCAAGACTTTCCAGATACTACTGTATAGAGAAACAGCTCACTGTCTTTTACAATCTGGTAAATTTCTAGTGGACTTCTGAGAAACATTAGGGTTTCTATGATATAGTTACTAGGTTGCTAATGGATCCACTTGTATTACTATAGTTTGGAAACAGCTGCCTTGCTATTTGGTTTTTGGCTGGAGTTCAAAATTGTTCTTACTTATAAAGTCTGAAGAAAATTGAGGCTTAGTGATAGGAAGGTCTAGTTCAGTTTTATCATAGACACAGTGGAAACTGAAGGCAACCAAGAATTCTATTAGAGGGATAGTGTCACATGTTGTAGAGCGAGCTTATAGTAGAAAAAAGATATGATAGACAGCACTAAGAATATCAGACCTGTGTTAAGTTGGGCCAAACCTTCAGATTTTGGAATATTCTGCATTTAAGAAAAATGCACTGCTTTAGTAAAACTCAACAGGCTTCTGGTGATCTGTGCTTGTGATGAGTTAATTTTGAAGAACATGAGCCTTTTAGGAAGATTATAAAACCACCCCAGACTATATAATTAGTCTGCTGACTATTTTATTTAAGACTTATTGTTATATTTGAGATCTCACCACAAATTTAAAGTGTCTTTGATACAGTTCTCATTTCTTTCTAACAGTGATGAATAAATAGATAAATAGCAATTCAATATGTACATTATGGAAAAAATATATTAATTCTATATTTGAGTTTAATTGAATGATGGAAGATTATTGGGCTGTGCTCTGTATATTTTCATAATTATAGGTCTTCCTATTCTTCTTCCTCAGCCAGACAGTCCATAAAATAATAGTGTGAGGTGAAGGAAGACAAGGGGAAGAAGGGAAATGGGACAGATTTCCTGAAAGAATATTATTTTAAAAAAAATACAACTGGAGAAAAATGACTTCAAAGCCAGGTTGAAATAAACTGTCTTGCAAATATGCATGGTGGTTTTGAAAAGGATCTTTTCCCTCACAAATCCTTTCTGAGATCATTCAGAAAAGGAATATATGAATTTATCTACAGAGTGAAATCTACCAGTCAACTGTTTGAATGCAGATTACTGGTTCCTCGTATACAACCAGCTTTGCACTAACATAAATTATATATTATGTAAATTATGTAAATTTATGGCATAGTATTACCATATTATGACATCTGTTAGCCCATGTAGTTCTGTGACAATATTTAGTAAACACCACTCACTGGTTTATATAATTTGGGGAAAGAGAAGAAAGACTTTACTATGAAAAAAAGCATACAGTTCAACAGAAAAGGGAAACAGGATACCAAAAAAAAAAAAAAAAAGGCTTGGAAAAGGCAAATTAGGGGAAGTTCCAAGTAATACAAGAGTCCCTCTTTGAATGAGATGGGTGGACTAGAAACACAATCAATCAATCAATCACCTCTCTTGAAAATAATTGATTCCATTATTATTTCAAATGAGCACTACACTCATTTCTCTTTTAGCTCAGGAATCTTTAACAATCAAGAACATAAAAAAAGTTTGGTTTATTATCACTTTGTTTTAAATCAAAAGAACCTCTTCAATATTATGTAAACAAACAAAATAGGTCCTCTAATAAGACTTAAAAGTATGGAAAAAAGAGAGCTTGGGATTTGAACTTTATAAGTCACTTTGGAACTCTTTATAGTATAAAATTTCCTATAAATCTATTTTGGCAAGTCATAAATATTCACTATAAAATAATCAGTAGATAATGATATACCTCCTTTAAACTGCATTAGACTGTTCAAAACAGTGCTCCCCAAGATGGCTGCTGAATAGTCTGAACTTTACTTTTCTCTGAGACAATCTGCCAATTTTGCGGTGAAAGCTGGTTCCCTACATTTGAATGGGATCACTTAGGAATGACTCAAGACAGCTTTCAGATTCCCGAGGATTGCCTGTAAAGGAGAGTCTTGAAGATTCCATTTCCCTCTGGGAGTGATCGGAAAGTCACAGGCATCCATTTTTTCTCTTGGCAGTTCACCGGTAGCAACCCACCACCGAGTTGATTACAATAATAGTTTGTTAACAGAAGGTTTTGAAACTTCAGTCTTATCTTTCTTATCATTATTGTTCTTACTGTATTTTCCTGCGTATAAGACTACTTTCTAACAGACAAAAATCTTCTCAAAAGTCGGGGGTCGTCTTATACGCCGGGTCTCATTCTCCTGTAACCAGGCAGAACAACCCATAAGGCTCTGATGAGCCTTAAATGGCTCTGAGGAGGGTCGTCTTATATGCCCAGTCGTCTTATATGCCGGAAAATATGGTATTTTCTCATTAATGTAGTATATGTCAGGCTAATAAACTACAAATACATTTAGTAGTTTAAAATTTTTGGGGGGAGAGGGTTTGTTTTACAAGGGAAGGGAAACTGATATAGTTGTAATGTTATTAATCAGTATTCAACTAGGAGGGATAATATGTGTGTATGTATTAGGTTTTTAATGCATTTTTTTAATGTCTAGTTTCTTTTGCATGTTTTTTTTTGTTTTTTTAAAGAAAAAATGAAGTTTTTTATTAGTATTTTAACTTTTTTTAATAAATAAAAATAGAATAATAAAAAAGACTGTTCAAAGTGTCTGTTTAAATTAGAAAAATTGCACAATAAAGTTAAATAATTCTAGTATAGCTTTATTGTTAATACTCTTGAGCCTTATGAAATCTAAGATGGAACATTATTAGCTGCCATATTTATTATAACAAAACGTTGAAAAAAATGCATGTTTTTTAATCAGCAATATTTAAAATTTATAAGGGATGTTGTTAGCTGACCAAATGATAGCAAATTATCCTGAAGAAAAAATTTACTTTTGAACCGTTTTCATAATCTCAGTTTTTAAAATGTATTAATGAAAGAATTCATAATGGATTGGATTCCTAAGTATTTAATATGGATATGCATATTAACAAAACATAAATATATACATGTTTTTATCTTTTCTGTTAAAGTACACTTAAACATTTTTTTTAAAAGGGTGGGTTTTTTGCATGTTTAGATATTAATGCAAATTTTGGTACATGTTTATAATAGTAATAATAAATTCTTGGCTCATAGCACACCAGATATAATTGTAGTTGAAAAGAGGAAAGTGTAGATAATTAATGTGGAAATTCTAGGGGATAGTAGAATGGAAGACAAGGAATCGGAAAAGATCACAAATTATTAAGATCTGAAAATCAAAGTTGAAAGATTATGGCATAAAACAGGGCCTTGTGGTCCCAGTGAATATCAGCACACTGGGACCACACTATGTCTTACTAAAAAAAACAAAAACAAAAACAAAAACAAAACCCTTGGTAGGCACTTAGAAAAGCTATGCATTGACAAAATTTCCATTTGTTAAATTGTGAAAGGCCACACTACTTGGATCCGTACATATACTACGCTGATACATTACAACAAGAGTAGGCTTGAAAACAGAAAAAGAAATGAATAATAAATGAATAAAATAATTGTATAGATGGCAACACAGAGCTATCGCTACCTCTCCAAAAAGCTGAAGAAACAGTGGACTACCTTGTTAGCCACTTCAAGGAGATTGTACAGGTGACTATAAATAATGACATGACAAATGATGCATTAGAATATTTGTAAGAAATACCAATTGCCTGCAAGCAAGAAGTGTTGGAACCACAAAAGTAAACAAAGTAATAGAAAAGGAAGAAGCTAAAGTTCTAAGTAGACACACCTGCCATATAACATCCCAGACTTAACAACTGTTGATAAGAAAGACAGCAAATTGTGGATAGTGCATATTGCAACAGCTGGTGACACCAGACTACAAAGAACTGGAAAAAAGACCTTGAAATAAGAAGTAGAACACTATGGCAAAAGAAAATAGCAGATACCTTGGGTGCAATTCCAAAACATCTGGAGCATCATTTGCATTGACAAAATCACCATTGGTCAATTGCGAAAGATAGCTTTATTTGTGACAATACCTTTAATGTTATTAAACAACAATATCTGACTATCCCAGATCTATAGGAAGGACTCAGTAGGTAAACAAAAATGCCAGATCCAGTCTAAACATCTGGCTGACTGTGCATCAACCATACTAACAAAAAAAAAAAAAAGGCAAAAAAATTGGGATATTCTTTATATCTTATATTAATTCAGGCTTCAAGTTCTTAGTACCACCATATTCATTTTTTCAACCACCAGGTGCACCTAACTCTTATTTGCAGAAAGAAATATTGCCTTACACCATTCTTCACAGGCCTCTGCCCCTTACTGAGAGAAAATGATCTGCTTGGCATTCAATACATGATAGTCTAGTTACTCCAGATGATTTTTAGTACACTGGAGAGAAAAATAAAACAAAAGAGAAGCATGGTCCATGCTTGCTAAGATCTCAATCAACTGGACAATGAATGATACCTGTATCTGTCGCTCTTATTGATTATGTTTCCCACTGTTTATTACAAGGCCATTTCAAAGCTTGCAAGTCTCTGTTCAGTGGTATTTCAAATCCTAATACAAATTCATCATCTCATAATATGTGCCTTGCTGGGTTTGAACTTTGCTATCGTTGCTTTGACAGTGGCATAAGCAACGACATAAAAAAAAAACCTCCCAAGAATATCTTTTAAAGGGAATAAAATAAAATAGATTATTATTCTCTACCCCAACACAGCCCTCTGCCCCCATCCAAGCTGCATAACAACAACTTGTGATCCATGTTGCTGCTTTAATCAGTTTCTCTCCATTATTTAGCCACCAAGCCATTATCTTTGGCCCAATGTCATTTCTTCATAATTCAACCCTGTCAATCAATAAGATTGTATAGAATGGCTTGCATTCTGAAAAATTCAGCATTTTGAAATCAAGATAGAGTAACACATATGTAATGAGGAAATAGAAAAGAGAAGAGAAGAGGAAAAGATGTGCATCTGGGTCTGTGTGGCCCTTCCTTGGCTAGGTGTGTGATATTTATGAGGCATATACCTAGCTATACAGCTTGCTGCACAGAAATTTAGCAGGGCTGACATTACATGATATGAAGATAATCTAATGGGATAGGAAACTATTTTTTTCTAGATGCCCAAGGCAACTGATAACCTATAATAAGGCAAATCAGTGAAACTATTAAGTCATAATATTAGATATTGTCAACTGAGTAAAAACTAGCAAAGCAACACAGTATTTGACTTTTTGCGAATTTCTTTTCCTGAAAGATGCAATTGCCAGGCATGACTATATTTTCTTTGACAAATTATCCCATAGTTTCAGGCCTTGCCTTTCCCCAATACTTAGTTGAAATATTCTCCATCCATTCCTGATTTTGTGGAAATCTATAGAAACACATTTTATTTCCCATTATAATTTCTGCCCTACCTATATTTTGTTTTAAGTCATGGGAATCAGCTGACTCCTCTCCAAAATAATGACTAAGGAAGCCTGAGGAATTTTATGGAACCTAAGGTTACTCTCTAGGGGTCATGGTGGCTCAGTGGCTAAGATGTAGAGCTTGTCGATCACAAGATAAGCAGTTCAATGGTTTGAATCCCTAGTGCCCCATACCCAGGTGGACTCCCGTTACTTGTCCCAGCTTCTGCCAACCTAGCAGTTCGAAAGCACATAAAGATGCAACTAGAAAACCTTTGGTGGGAAGGTAACATAATTCCGTGTGCCTTTGGCATTTAGTCATGCCGGCCACATGACCATGGAGAAGTCTTTGTACAGTGCTGGCTCTTCGGCTTTGAAACGGAGATGAGCACTACCCCCTAGAGTTGGGAACGACTAGCATATATGTGCGAGGGGAACCTTTACCTTTACCGTTAAGGTTGCTCTAAAACAGTTTTGGGATAAGAGGGAAATGTACCAGTACAACTAAAAGCAGCTTAAGCCTCATGGGTTGAGATCATCATGGAGGTAAGGCAAATATATATATATTACCACAGCATATGCATATCATCAGTAAGGTAGGTACAAGTGGGGAAAGAATTTTCATATCAGCTGCTGATGTAGATACGTCAACTTATCATACTAGAAACTTCCTCTATCATCTGATGAGTTCTCACAATCCAAAGTTAGAATTTAAAAAAAAAATAAGTACATAAGGCATATATCCTGAAATTTCTATTTCTGTTCATTCTTTGAAAGGTGACTATAGCTCTTGGTGCACTACGAAGAAAATATGAATGTTATCCTCTCTGCAAATTAAGAAATAATGTAATTGAATAATAGACCATTTGGTACTTTACAATCATTACAGATTTATTTTTCTTTCTCTACACTTCCTCATGATCTCAGAAATACTGCTGTTTCACTTGTTAATACCAAGGTTAGCTTCATTTTTCATTTTGCGGTTTATTCTGAACACAAGCAAGATCATTAACTTTACTGCTTTAATTATTACCTGAAGTTAAATTGTACTTCAGTAAATTGAATTAAAACCTTTATTTGTCTTTCTCCTGCCTGTCAAGTGCAATAGGCATTTAGGGCATCCAATGCTGGGAATTCAACTTGGACTTGAAGCCAAGATGACAAATAGGAGGGAAAAGGAAGGCAAACAGAAGAATAATTCTAAGAAAAGTAATTTTCACAGATGTATGAATTTAATTGATGCTCAAGGAAAGGGTGATTTCCAAAAGGGATTCCCTTCAGTGAATATACAGGAAAGCATGCTCTGTAAATAGCTCCCATATAAAATATGCGTCTAGATGATGTAAAGATAATAGAGTACCAGTTGAAAAGCAAAGATCCAAGCAACAAAACATACATAGATATTTTGCATGACACGTTTTCTCTGTTTAAGCAATGGGAATCATTTGCAGAAGTCAACCACTGCTTAAGAGTATAAACTAAAATCAAATCTGTCATATGAACTCAAAATATGCTCTGGTCTGATTCTTTTCTACCTATCTAATTGGGATTACAATGCTTTTGTAAAACCAGCTAGTGTGGTTTTCAATATCTTTGATCAACAATGGTCTTTTATCACCATTCTTTATAAATAGTGAGTCAGACATTTTACTCCCATGATGCCTTCCATAAATGGTATATTACACATTAAACATTCCTTGTAGTTCAAACAGGCCACATAATATAAATGCCAGCATTATTGGATTCAGGCTTTCATCTTTCACTGAGGCTTCTATCTAGGGGAGAAAAGTCTGATGTGGCAATATGACTTAAGGAGTATATTGACATGGGTAGGTTTCAAAAATTTTAGCAAGGGCTTCTCTGCATGGTTGCTGGGTGGGCATGGCCATGGTGGCCGTGGCCTAGTTGGCCTCTTGCACCACAGTGTGGGGTGCGTTTTTGCCCTACCCGGGCTCCAGAGGCTTTCCTCGAGCCCCTGGGAGGGCAAAAATGGCTGCCCCAGGTTCCGGAGGCTTTCTGGAGGCCTTTCTGAACTTTCAGTAGGTCTGTTTTTTGCCCTCCCCAAATCTCCGTGTGCACCCTGTGCTTACCTGCATCTAAAATGGGCCGCCTGGGGACCCCTGGGAGGGGAGGGGTGGGGTGGACAGGGCCAGTCAGGAGTTGGGGGTTCTCCAAACTGCAGAGAATCTTAGCTAGAGGTTCTCCCGAACCCCTGCAAACCCCCAGCAGCCCATCCCTGGATATTGATAACTAATATGAAGCTAATATGACCTCAAGCTAATAGGAAAATAAAAGTGCTGTGGAATTTTTTTTTTTTCCTGAGACACATATTTTGAAGCTGTCAGAAAATCTACCATATTATAGAAAGGAAATTTCCACATGGAGCTATTTTTTTCTCCTTGCCTACTGCAACTCCTCTGTACTCTTTAGACATGGGGACCCTTGTTTTAAGTCAAAGGACTGTATTCATCTAGAAACAGATCTGGGATGGGACAAATGCTAGTAATTGATGAAACACATAAGGCTCATCAACACCACTGGACTGCTGTACTTTCTTCTTGCCAGAAACCAGGTGGAAAACATGTTAGCATAAATCACAGTGCCCACACACTGTGTCCTTATTGCACAACCAGAATGAGATCATGTTGTGCAGCTGTCTGTACAGGTCTCCCACACAGCACTGAAATGCAGTCGTTTGTGATTTCTCTAGCTGAAATGAAAATATCAGCAACTGCAACCACCAATCACACTACAGAATTCCAGAGAGATTGGTCTACTTTCCAATCAATCTAAGGAAGCCAGCATTGTCAGAAGATATTTCTGTGGTCATGTGGCCAGCATGAATATACGTCAAGATGCACTTCTTCTCAGGAGTGTCTATTAATTAATTATAGATGCCTCTTTTTCTCAAGGAATTCTCAACTTTAATTTTTTTTTTTTTTCAATCCATGGGAAAAAAAACAAACAATTTTTCCTCTTGAAAATTGCAGATTTTCTTGAAACTCTTATTTCAATTGTGCTGGGAGGTTTATATTCAAATCATCATCATAAAAAAAGATTGATGTCCGATTTATATTCCAAAATTGCAATTGAGTCCTTTACATTGTTAGTTAAATTCCCTCAGTGGTTTACACATAATTGCATTTCTGGAGTATTTGAGTAGTTTTTTATAATAGGCTTAGAACGTAACTGATCTATAATGTGAAGGGTTTTATTTAAGAATTTTTCAAATATATCTCTAATAATTTGTTCAACTCTGTACTCCATCTTCTTAACTCCCTCTTGTGGTCAAATATTTTTTTTTTTTTTGTAAGACAAGAATTGCTGGCCATAAAAATCCAAAAGTTTTAGCCACCCATAGCAAAGCAGACCAAGCTATAAATTACTTTAAAATAGTAAAATAAAACAACAACTTTCTACCTTCATGTTTCTCCATCAGTTTTTTTTTTTTATTTTATTTTAGGATACTCCACTCTTCCTTATTTAACTTGCCTTCAGCAACCCTCTTCCTTGTTGTTTAACAATAAAGTAGTCTCCAAAATAGCACACTCTTCAAAAAAGAATAACAGGCTGTGGCTGAAGAGAGCCTCTTTTAGCTTAATAAAGATAATCTTAAAAGTGATTAAGAAATGAAAGACACAATATTTATTTGAAAAATAAAACCCCAAACAGCTGCTTTTTCAATAATGAAGTGATTGCAGCTGTACCCCCCAAGCTGTCGGCTCACCAGTTACTCCAAAGTACAGCTTCTGCAGCAACTACTTGCAGACTGTTGCTGTATGGAAGATCTTGTGAGGTAATTCAAGGACTCTTCCTAACTCAGGATAATTATATAAACTAAAGGAATGTCAGTTCCTTCTGTTAGTAAGTTGAAAAAGAGACAGTCCAGAGCCCCAGCGAGCCCTCTGGATATAGCATCAGTTGGCCATCTTCATGACACTTGGGTCTCAAACCAGGGGTGAAATGCTCCCGGTTTGAACCGGATCAGCTGATCCATTAGCAATGGCGGTGGGTAGTTCAGAGAACCAGTAGCAAAAATCCCTGCCCCCCCCCCATGCTCACCCAATTGCCCGGTCCCCACTTGCTCACTTGGCAGCTTGCTGCTTCTTTCAAGCTCACTCACTTTCCCTGGCTTGCTTCGGCTGCTGCAATCAATTGCATCAGCTAGCAACTGAATCTGCTTGCCTGCAATCAATCTAGTCGGTGAGCAACTCAATCTGCCTGCCTTGTACCTTCAATTTGGTAAATGACTGGGTTTTTTGGGTGGGGCGGGGAGAGCTTTAAAAAAAGATAGTTAATTGGGGGTTTTTTAGGAGGGGTTTTTTTTTTTGACATAGCAATTTAAAGTTAAGGAAGTTGTAAATTTAGCTGCTCTTATCTAAAAATATAAATAAATATAAATAAAATAAAATAATAAAATAAAATATTTGTGCAACTTTCTGAGATTTGGTGTGTTTCTGTAGTGTTTCACTCTAGCTACACAAAAACACAAAATCCCACAAGCTCTCACAAGTGTGAAAGTTGGTTTTTGAACTTTTTGTGGCTGTGTGAGGTTTCTGCTTGTTGCAGGGGCCATTTTGGGTGAAGTGCAGCTGCTTTTACATTGTGTGTGAGACAGTTGTGTTGTGTTGTGTGCGTGTAACGTGTGAAAGTTGGTTTTTGGTACCTCTTATTGTTTTGTGTACTTTGTTTATTATTTTTATTATTTATTATTATTGACCATGCCCACCGGGTCACCTGACCACCAAGCCACACCCACCGGGTCACCTGACCACCAAGCCACGCCCACCAATTAAGCCATGCCCACAGGTAGGGAAAAAATTTAGATTTCACTCCTGTCTCAAACCATTAATGACCATTAGATGTTAGGAAAGAGTAGGAGTATATGCCTGTTGGGTATCACCTAATAATTATCTGGATTTATCCAAGGTAGATGAAGCTGTGTGAAATCAGGGAATACTCATATTTCTGATCATCCAAAATGAAAGAAAAGGGTTGCAGAAGGCAGGGTTCTGGACTGGGGTTTTTTTTAGCAACTCAAACAGCACTGCAGAACAGGGGCTGGCCTCAGGGATGAAGAGACGGGAGTAACCCTTTAGTAAATCTATCAAGGTAATTGTAGCCAAACAGTTTGCCATCCCTTATTGAATCATTTTAATTCAACTCCATAGTATAACCACTGTAGCCAATCTCCATTGCAATCCATTTGCCCCAGTGCAATGGGCAGATGGTTCCTTTTCCCCAGTGGTTACATTAAATTCCCAGATCCATAAGGCAGAGGCTTCAGAATGAGCAGCCCTTTTTTGATCTTTATCACATTGAAGAAAGCAAGTAGTTAACGAAGCTTCCAAAGTTCCCTTCAAGTCATCGGGAACATGTTATAGCTTTTAGCTTCAAGGAGTTGTGTTTCATTACTAGAGTAAACGAGTACAATTTAGAGTTGCCAATTAATTTCATGGCAATGTGAAATGCCACTATGAAAACAAAAGTGCAGGACTCAGCTGAAGCACTCTTTAAGAATGACAAGAAAAGCAAAACTAGCTTAAGTAAAAGTGAGGAAATATTGCCTGCAAGCGGGCTTCATAGTTTTACATGGCACTGAGTATTCAGCTAAATAGTTTGTTAACTATCCTATTGCTGAACCTCATTTTGCAGCAGAAACGGGCCCAACAATTGATGTTTTCTTATAGTTATTTAAATGAATTTTTATACCACCCAACTCCTAGTGACCGACTTCTTTTTTATTTTTTTAATGCAAGACAATTTAAGAAAAGTGATGGATACCTCAGCATTCCTTCAACTTCCTCTGAGAGTCATCTGCTAGTGGAAAAATAACAATCATTTTCTGTAATACAAGGTAGGTTAAGTTTGAAATGTCTGAAATGTTTGTGGTCCGTTTGTTGGGCAATTTCTCAACACTAATCTAACACTCTCCTGGAAGATTACTAGGTATGTTTTGTAAAAAAACAAAACAAAACATGGCCCTAGTGCTCTTATGAAAGGGTGCTAAACTTGTATCTAGAAATAACCTGGTTGAATGATCACTGACATAGAAGAAAGTTGTGAAATGAAGCTGAAGGGAGTGTTTGGTAACAATTTCCAACAGAGTTAATATGCTACAACCCAAAAACCTATCAACAATAAATCTCTCCGGACAACCACAATGACAAAGAAAAATCAGTAATATTTCCCCAAAATCCAGTAATAGAAAAAGTAAAAAGTATGGACATGAACCCCCTTGTTCACCAGACATGGTGAACCTTTAATTCACCCTGTAATGTCAAAACCAGCAAACCACTGCTGTCTCTTTCCTGGTTTAAATTCATTTTCTGAACAGAACAGAACATGAATAGTAGCTCTATTTTGCACATAGATCTAGAATTGGGTTTTTTTTTTTAAAGATCACAAAACCACTATTTATAAGAAATCTGCATAAGATCTGAGAATCACATTGAAAAACACAGGAGAGACATTACTCAGGCAGATATTTCTATAAAAGCTAGAAATCCATATTTGCCTCCAGCCCTGCCAAAATAGCTATGAAAAGCCAATGGCCAAAATTATGTCTAAAGAAGAAAAAGACTTTAAATTGGGAGACTGAAAAGTAACTTTTAGCAGCTTTGACTGTAGGTTAGAAATGAGATGAAGGTAATTTCAGGAGGACAGAGAGTTCTGTTCAGAGGTGGGTTTCTGCAGATTCTGACCAGTTTTGGAGAACCGGTAGCAGAAATTTTGAGTAGTTCGGAGAACTGGTAGTAAAAATTCTGACATGGCCCTGCCCCAATCTATTCTCTGGCTCCCAAGTCCCAGTTGATCAGGAGAAAATGGGGATTTTGCAGTATCCTTCCCCCGGAGTGAGGTGGGAATGAGATTTTACAGTATCCTTCCCTTGCCATGCCCACCAAGCCACACTCACAGAACCGGTAGTAAAAATTTTGAAATCCACCACTGGTTCTGATGTCATGGCATGAACAATGCAAATAAATACCAAGCCATGTCCTTGCTAGGGAGGATATGATGACGAGCCCTCAATATTTTTAATGCAGGTTATTATTCATTTTGTTTCACAGGTTAGCATTTGCATCTCACAGGTCAAATTCTCTACATTGGAGGGAAAAATTTATTTTCCATGCTGAGGACAAAGGGAAAAAGAAAGAACATACTTAACACAGATACTATTTCAGTATAAAGACAATTTAAAAAACCTATGTAGGTCTTAACCAAAACCCTTATCTAAACTGGCTTTTGGCCTTTTAAATGCCTTCTAACATAATCCTATATATGTCTACTCAGAAATAACCCCATTATGTTTAATGAGCCTTATTCTTCAGTAAAAGGATATAAAATTGTATCTTTAGTTAATAAATTCCAGTGGTATATATGATGCTACACAGTTTATGTTCCCTGGACCCCTGATTTGAAATATCTTTCTTCATCATCCACCAATAGTTACCTTTATAAAACGTGTTTAATTTTTTTTACAGTACATTAATTCTATAGGAAGCATACATGCTTTAGATTCTTAAGACATTTAGTAATTTTTTTAAGGAAATTTTGTGAGCAATAGAACTTTTCAAAAATCTTGAAGAAAATATGTGAGATATAGTATTGAGGCGGGAAAACAGTATGATTAAAAATATATATTGGGACGCGATATGAAGATTGAAAGAGAATGGAATAGAAAACTAATAATAATAATTGATCATGAAGATGAAGAATAGAAAGCCAATAATTCATTTATTCATTTCTTCATCATTCATTTAGTCCTTGAAATTGTTTCCATTATTTTTGCTGCTTCCATCTTCAGCAATCAGAACCTCTTGTTTAGTGAGGGAATGCTTGCCATTTTCTGTATTTTAATAATGTCTTATGAAACAAACAAACAAACAACAAAGAACCCTGAAGAATGAAATGAATGTATAAATTGGCAGAATCTATTTTGCAAAAGAAAAAAAAGAGAGAGGTGAATAAAACAAATAAAATAAAATGGATAAGATAAAGAATGTTCATACTTCCTTTCTCTTGTGATTTTCTTATTTCGTAACTAGAATTGGTATAGTCAGCATGATATTTCTTATATGATTTTTTAAAATACATGATACCTTAAACTTTACAGCAGAGTTCTCCAGAATTTAAGTAGCTTTGAAACAGTTAACTGACATTCACACCATGTTGAACAGAAATGATAACATTTATGTACCATCTTCTAGCATTTAAATATATTTGCTAATTGTATTATGTCCTTCAGATAGATGTATGCATATCCTGGCTTTCTTTCAGGAGCTTGAGAAATCCTCTCTTCTCTATTAATCCCATAAGTGTCTTGCCCAAGTTCACCTAGTGAGCTTCTATGGGATTCCCCAGAATTAATTATTATTCCACACTGAATCATTTGTGACAGCTTCTAAAAGTATCCATCTAGAGAAATAAGCAGTGTGGAATAATTACAAGAAACATATTCCTTATATAAATACATCTTAAAATTCATTGAGGATGGAACAAATTTGGGGGTTCACAGAGACAACTTAGAAACATCTGACTAATGCAATTGAGTTTGAACCTAGAATCTATTTTGTTGTTTCAGTTTGCCTGTTTCCAAGGCAGAGTTAATGGTTATTTTTTTCTTGGTTTATTCTACAGTTTTTGATTAGCAGAAAAGGCTAATTGTTAAATCAAAGTGTATGATTTACCACAGTGATGTCAATAGGATCTTGCTGCTTTTATCAAAATGAACTCTGTCCTTTCAAAATGATGTACTATGTCACAACACAGATGTAGCTTGGGTGGAACTTGCATTGCAATGCCACAATGTTATAATATGCTTTCTGATTGCTCTTGTCTCCTCAGCAGACACTGCTGATTTGCAGGAACATTTCCGAAATCTTGCATTTTAGAAATGATTTTACTATGTACCCTGAAAATGTAAAAATATGAAGTATGCATTTTCTAACTAAACTAATTTCATAGGTTGCATTTATACAATCGCTAGAAAGGATGGAGGATTGAATGAATCTATAGATGTATAATAGGCAATAAGATTAGCTTTGAGGACCAAGAGGAAGAGCCACAAATGGCAGGCAGAAGAAATTTGAGGCAGAAATGTAATTTGAGAAAGCATCACAGGTTTAACCCTAATTCTCTCAAGGAAAAAGAGAGGGCAGAGATTCCGTTACCATAGCCTTATAATAGTAATATTAGCATTCATCAATTTGGTTTCCTAGTGTGATCTACCTGATTACCGTGACATAATAATTATCTAATGCATGCTGACATATTCTTATAATTCCGTGCCTTGCATTCTGTTGAATTGTACAACTGTAAATGTTCCGAATAGCACTTACCCATATATAGCATACAGCAATACTGTATTTACTAATGAAGAATTATCTTTAATCCAAAGAGAATTCAACCCCTCTTACATTATGTTTCTCTCATAAGAATCTTCAGGGATATAAGAGACTCCAGGGGAGCATATATATATCATTTCTTCAGGCATTAAATCACAATGGTAATGTGTACGATAGGAATTGTTCTGTAACTGTGAAAATTTTCCTCATGTCTAAGGAAAACATCCTCATGTTCCAGTTGTGGTGACATAAAGATGGCTTATTAAATGATTTTGAGAGATACCGCATATTCTCATGATGTCACCTCCACTCATCCCCAGTTCCATACCTAGAGGGCCTGGAATCAATTTTAGTTGTTGACATTTTCCATCTTCTTCCATCATTAATTTTGTGGTAAAACATTCCAATGCATCTTGATAATGCTGCTTCTGTTGACATAGCCAGATGCTGGAAACTGTCCAGTTCTTAATGGCCACTATAATTGGTTTTACTTACGTTCCTGACTCATTTGATCAATGGGCTCAACCCTACTTGGGCACCTTATCTGTGGCTAAAGATAGAGAGAGAAAGAGAGGGAGGAGAGAAAAGGGAAGGGAGGGAGAGGGGGGGAACCTGGTTTGCATAGCAATATAGCAATATTTTCTTTTGAGTGGAGGCTGGAATTGTATTTGGATATAGTAATTTCCTAGTACACTAAATTCAGGTCTTCAGTGTCCAAATCAAAGGGGGAAAAATCAAAAGTATTTGAAATTACTGATTGGCGGGTAAACATGCACAATGAACTAGCAGTGAGTTCACATCTCCACTGACATAGATACATGCTTGCAGAAGACAATTTTATGTATGCTATGCAATATATCCAGCTTGCATTGTTCAGAAGAAGACTTCCCTAGGAAACATTTCAGTTTGAATTCAGTTCTGAGGAACTCTATATAGATTGGAGATGGTGAATTGGCTATCATTTCAAACACCTATTTCTGGATTGTGAAGTATAGGAAATGTTTTATTTAAACATTTCTTGGGATTTCTTCTCTTGTGTGTGCAAAAAAAGGTCTTTCATTTCTTAGGAATTCTCCAATCAAAATTCTACAACCACACCATTTTCATCAGAACCTTATTCACAGGGGTTATGAAGATCTCTGTGAATTTCATAGGGTTTTTAAAAAAAAATATTGATTGTTTCTCAAAAATTATTGTACCTGGATTAATTTATGTTTAATCATCTATTGTGTAGATTTATTTTAATCAAGGACAAAAAAAAGCCTGAATGCAATTTTCCTTCATTATCATGCACTTTCTGCATCTATATTTTATCTTTTTTTTTGTTTCAAAATGGAGAGGGAGGGAGGGAGGGAGAGGGAGAGAGAGAGAGAGAGAGAGAGAAAGAGAGAGAGAGAGAGTTCTTTGAGAGAAATTTCAATGCCTCAGCCTTCCATATTTTGCAGTAAATTAAGAGATCAACATTATAGCAATAAACAGAGAACAAAAATTAAGACTTATAACCCTGAAACAATGAGTCTTCATGCAAGATTGCTGAACCCCAGGAAGAGCTTGACAGACATGCCAAGGGAATTGGGCTAAAATAAGGTGTATCTTTCCAAGAAGACTGGTATCTTTTAATATCCTGGTATTTTAAAAATAGTAATTGAAAAATATTCTGACTCATTGCTGATGGAGAATAGGAGAAATGTGAGAAGGAGTGCCCAGATTCTCCTATCCCATCATTCTATACATTCAGGGGAGTAATTTGTAGTTGTTTTTCCCAACATCTACAGTAAGACATCTACCACTTGCTGTATATATTTATATAGGGTATATAATCTCTCTCTCTCTCTCTCTCTCTCTCTCTCTCTCTTGTATCATATCATATCTATCATATCATATATCATGTCATGTCATCTATATTGCTCTATTTATCCAGCTAAAACAGGGGTGTGCCAGACCCGTTCCTGGGGATGGGATGGGTTGGGACAGAAGTCTGGAAGGACCAGCTCCAAGGCCCGATGGTATGGAGAATTGACCTTGGGAAGGAATGTGGGGTCCAGCCTGAGAACCACTCTGTCCGGGTGGAAAACGCACAAGTCGTCCCTCATGGAGAGGGCTGCCAACTCGGACACTCTCCTGGCCGACGTAATGGCCAGGAGAAAAGCCACTTTGTATGATAGAAATCTAAGTCCCACCTCCCGAAGGGGTTCAAATGGGGCGCGAGTGAGTGAATCCAGGACCTTAGGAAGATCCCACGTAGGGTACCTGTGGAGAGGTGCTGGATGGAGGTTAGAGGCCCCCCTGAGGAATTGTCTGATGAGGGGCCAGGAAGAAAGAGA
Source organism: Masticophis lateralis (assembly GCA_030761175.1). NCBI lineage: Eukaryota > Metazoa > Chordata > Lepidosauria > Squamata > Colubridae > Masticophis > Masticophis lateralis. The sequence goes on along the minus strand of JAUDYJ010000003.1, from coordinate 81,950,963 downwards.
ACCCCTTGCCCCGCAACAAATGATGGATGACAGAGCGGCTACTTGCCTGCGGAGGGTGTTGGGGGCCAAACCTGCATCCAAACAATCCTGAAGGTACACCAGCACTTGTTCCGTAGATGCTGTAATAGGCGTGATGGACCTCCTCTCGCACCAGGAGGCAAATAACTGCCATGTGGAATTGTAAATTCGGGTTGTTGAAGGTCTGCGAGCCGCTTGTATGGTGGAGATGACTTTGGGTGGAAGAAGCCACGCTCTTAGCAGGCGCCGCTCAACCTCCAGGTGGTTAGCTGTAGCCATTCTGCGTCTGGATGTCGTAGAGATCCCTGCCGAAGTACAAGCCTGTCCCCTGGAAGATGCCATGGAGGAAGTACTGAGAGGGCCTTCAGGTCCACGAACCAAGGCTGGCATGGCCAGTGAGGAGCGATTAGAAGGAGTTCCGCCCGCTTGAATAGCATCTTCCGGATGACTTTCGTGATGAGGGGGAGAGGCGGAAAGGCGTATAGGAGTGCTGGAGGCCAGTCGCTGTGAAGAGCGTCCACCGCCTCTGCCCCAGGTTCTGGGAACCTGGCAAAAAACCTGTGGACCTGGCGGTTCTGTCGAGTTGAGAAAAGGTCCACCACAGGTGTCCCAAGGCGGTGTGTAATCTCACTGTACAGGTCCGGGTCCAGGGCCCATTCCCCTGGGTCCACAGTGGCCCAGCTCAACCCATCTGCCTGAGAATTCTCCACCCCTGAAATGTGAGAGGCCCGTAGGGATCTCAGATGAGCCTCCGTCCAGGCCCCCAGTTCCTCGGCTTCCTGCATGAGGTGTCGGGAACGGGTTCCTCCCAGGCGGTTCACATGGGACTTTGCGGCCACATTGTCTGTCCTGACTAGAACATGTTTGTCCAGGACCTTGTGTGTGAAGACTCTGAGGGCTAGATGTATGGCCCTGAGTTCTAGCCAGTTTATGTTCTGTTGTAAATCAGACTTGGTTCAGTTAATTGGTGATTCAGCGAGGTTTGGGCGAATTCTAAATGGCTACCGGAAGTTCCAAAATGGCCACCGGAAGTCCTCGCTGCTTGTAGAGGCCTCTAATGGACCATGCGGTCCCTTAAAATGGCCGCTGGAAGACCATGCTGCTTGTGTAGGCCTCTAATGGACCATGCGGTCCATCAAAATGGCCGCCAGGCACCCCAATGTGGCCGATAGGGCTGAAGCCTTAAAAAGCCCCCAATACAGACCGGATCCTTGAAGCGATGAGAAGATCGGTCAGAGAGCTCTCTGGCCTGGACGGAGCTTACAGCAGCTGCCCAGGAAAGCGCGGGCCTAAAGGCAGCTGCACGATCGATTTAGGCCCTTGGTGGCAGCTTTGGAGGTCCCAGAGGAGCGATAGCGAAGTCCTGGCTATCTGAGCCCCGAAAAGCCAAAAATTAACCCCCTCCTAGCCAGGAGGGAGGTCTAGCCACTAGGGCTGTCAGCGGAATCAGGGGTTAGCCTTTCGCGCTGATGTGGACCAGCTCAACCAGCTGGGAACCTACAGCCCACAGAATGCCAGAAAGGCCTTCAGCGGATTCAGGTACAAACCCCTTCATGCTGGAATCTCAATCATGATCCAGAAACTGGAAAGACAGGTGCAAAAAGAAATTTTTGCAGGAGCTCAGCTCAAATGTGTCTTACTCAATCGGATTGAGTCAGAAAGCTGGGAGGCAAGGAGGAGGAGCTTCTCAGCTAGCTGACTCAATCAATCATATCGGTGTGGTCATTAACTCGTTCCTGACCACTGGAGCCAGGTTCTACGAGAATATGATGATTCCTTGTTGGACAATATTTACAAATATCAATCTTTTTTTCCCCCCGTTTTCATAGCAGATACAACATGTATTTTCTGAGGGAAATTATCTATTGTCTGGAGAAATGGATCATTAAAACAAAATGGGTTTAATCAAAAATGGGGAAAATATTCAGAATTTGTAGAAGTGAATGTAGCAGTAATCATTCATCATTTTAATCAGACATTTTTAGGTGGAAACATAAAAGTAAGAACATAAATGTAAAATTTATAATAGCATTTTTAAAATGTGGCAGGGTAAAATATGGAGAAGATACTTCTTTTTTTTAAGGGATCTCTTTGCTGATAATTGGAAAGAGCTCCCCCTAAGTGTTAAGCATAATGCCCTATCAATTAAAGTAATAAAACACACACTACTTAATGTTCAATCATAAAATGGCACTCCTGCATAATAGTACTTCCTTTCCTTTCCCTATCCCAATATTATTTTTCACCATGTATTGTCTCTGGAAACACTCTTGTCCTAGACTATGTCAATCACATTCTCTCACACACTGAAAATTAGTGAGGGAGCACTGACCAGGTGGGGCAGATTCCACCGATGTCTTTATTGAGTTTCAGGGACTAAGTTTGCATAGCATTTATGTATTTTGTCTTTCTATTATTTCTATACCACCACATTTGACATTTCTAGATACAGTATGTACAACATGCTTATCCATGGCTAGTAGAGCTTTGTTTTACTCAATTTTAGTGAACATATGACACATTGAAAAATGACATACCAGATGGCTTCATATAGTATCCTAGGATAAAATGTAGATAAAATGTATTCTGCAGAGGTTTGAAATTATAGGAGGGAAGCACTTCCAGCTTGGCATGAGTCTGTGTGCACACCTAGAGTTAAATGTTCTGCTTCAGGTGAGTCTAGCAGAATGGGGATATATGAAGCCAAGAATTAGTGTCCAAATGGCACAACAATCATTAAACTTTGGAGGGGAAAGTAGCAATGGGGCTTCACTTCAATAAAATGAAAATATAATATGTTAATATTGTACCCAATGCATTAATGCACACATATATTGTACATGCACACTTATTTCTTGAACGTAAATGTCACTATCTCCTTTATGCAAGTGAAGGATTTTTTTTCATTCAAACTGATGATGTGATCCTTTATACAATGCAAAAACTGTTCACTTCAACCTTTGAGTGTAAAATACAGTAATCTGAATAGTGTTCCTCATAAATACTCATGAGTTTTTTAAAAAAAATAGTCAAAAAGCAAGAAGAATCCACAAGAGTACTCAGCCCATTTAGCAAATTGGATAAAATGACAACAAAATTATTTTTGACATTCTATTCTGTTGTTGTTATTATTATTATTATTTTCTCTGCTCTGTACTCTCACCTAGAAAGAAAGTTACAGGTACATGGTTATGCTTAAGATTATAAGCTATTACAGGAAGGCAGTTAGCTCAAATTGCAGTTCTTCACTCAATGCACAGATATAGCAGGTAAAATAAGTTTGCCTATTTGTTCTTTGTTATATTCCTATTTCACCCCTTAGTCATACAGAGTTCTTACAACAACTACTGAGGACTTTTAAAAACTGTTTTTTTGGGGGGAGGAAAGGGGATAATCAGCCCTCCAGAATCTGTTCAAAATGGATCACCAAAGGAGGACATAATGATTCAAAAGGAGTATAAATATATCAGCTGAATTTATTTGATTGAACTTTAATTTAAATTAAATCTATTTTAACTTATGCCTACCACATCCAAATCATTATCAAGGTTCTGTCCATTTTTTCAGAGAATGATCATCAACCTGCCATTAAAAGGCTATATGTCCCTCTCAATTTTCCTCCCTACACTTTGTATACTGTTAGATTAAGCATTATTACTCCTATTATAGTTCTAAATCTGTTCTAATTAAGGTTCAGAACTCAAGCAACAACCCAACTTTATTTTATATGTTCTTCTCTGAAAGAAAATGTCTTGGAATTATAAATGATGCCAAGGTGTAGCAGATTGTTGTCTGTGTGGGTGTGGGTGTGGGTGAAATACTAAATCTTACCATGGGTAACTACTAATTTCAAATTTCAAGAAATTTAAAAGTCTAATCAATATAAAGCCTCTTAAGATAGAAAAGGATCTCTGGACTGAAACTCTCCCAATGGGAAGCAAACCCAATGTGTTCCTCTTCCATGTACTGTAACTGGCACTACATTGTATCCAGTGGTAGGATTCAAATAATTGAACAACCGGTTCTCTGCCCGAATGATTTCTTCCAACAACCAGTTCACCAAACTGCTCAGAAAGTTAACAATCGGTTTTCCCAAAGTGATGCAAACTGGCTGAATCCCACCACTGATTGTATCTGGGAGAGTGGGAACATGTTTAATAAAAAGAGCTGGAGACAAATAGCTCAGGCATAATCCTCCCATTCCAAGGGCATATGGAGAAAACAAATTATTTGCTGGAATTTCTGAACTGCCTCATGTCTCATCAGAGACAGAGTTATTTGGAAAAGCAAAGGTAAGGTTTCCATTCAGACTACTCCTTTTCCCTCTCCCTCTGTAAAGAGTTTAGTTCTTTCAAATATTGTTCGGGAGGCTTAAATATGTTTTCTGATTAACAAGTGTTTGAATCGTTGTGCTTAAAAACAGGCTTCATGAGAGAGGTGGAGATCTGATAGAGTAAGAACTGTAGGGTTTAATATAACAATGCCACTCACCGCCAGTGACTTTTCCTTCCATTCCTAATCAGCAGTTAAGTGAATGTAATTTTACATCTTATTTTTCAGTACTATATTATAGCCAAACTAAGACATCTTTCTTTCCCTTATCTTTGCTAATACTAAATGTCATCTCTTTTTGACTAAAGAAAAATAATATTATCACTCTTTCTACCACACCAAATTCTGCTTGTAGTGCTTCAAACAAGTACATCTATTTCACTACTGCCAGTAGCCCTAGGCATTATAATTTTTGAGTTATATTTGAAAACCACAGCATGTCTCACTTTTGACACCAAAAAGATGAGCTATGGAAACTTCATGGAACATGATGTCAGGATACAAGGAAGAACACTGCCAAGAACCTGTGGTAGAAGGGGCGTTGGTCCTACCTGATACGCACCTTCTTGTTGGGTGGAGACAGCAGCCAGACCCTCCCTAGGCCAGTCTGGTCTTGTTTTTTTCTGTCTGCTTTACTGATCCTTTTTTACCACACGCCGAGTCTGTCCTTATAGTCCTTCGCCAAAAGCTGGTCTACCTGGCAACAAGGGCGGGATTTAAGCTTATGGATAGACTCAGTCCTTCAAGCTGATTGGCCTGATATTACCCACACTGGCTACTGTCTCCACCCAACGAGAAGGTGCGTATCAGGTAGGACCAACGCCCCTTCTCCATTGTGGGTGGAGACAGCAGCCAGTGTGGGACATACCCAAGTTCACTGTCCCGAAACCTGGGGGGGGGGATCAGGATGGTCCGAAACAACTTCCCCAGAAACAACCCGCTGTAACACCTGCCGGCCAAATGCTGCCTCAGCGGAGGCAAATTTATCAAGTTTATAATGATGGATAAAGGGAGCCGGAGAAGTCCACGTGGCCGCTCGACAAATCTCCAGCAATGGGGCCTGGGTAGCCGAGGCTGCCGATGTAGCCGTGCTGCGTGCGGAATGAGCCGTCACCCGGAAGGTCGAGGGAGAGAACGGAGGTCATAGGCCGAAGCGATAGTCTGTCAAATCCAGCGGCCTATGGTAGAAGACGACACTTTGTGGCCCAAGGATACGGGAAGGAAGGAAACGAATAATGCCTTCGATCATCAGAAGGTAGCTATGCACTTAATGTAGATGCGAAGAGCCCGTCTGATGTCCAAGGTGTGCCAACAGCTTTCACGCAGATGAGAGGGTCGTGGACAGAAATCTGGGAGGATGAGCTCTTGGGAGCGATGGAAGACGGAGTTGATCTTTGGCACGAAGGTAGGGTCCAAACGTAGAACCACACAATCGGCATGAAACACGCAGAGATCAGTCCAGGTGGACAAGGCAGCCACCTCTGAGATGCGGCGAGCTGAGGTTATGGCCACCAAGAAAGCGACCTTACAAGACAGCAACTGCAGAGATGTCGTCCGCAGGGACTCATATGGAGGCCCGATAAACGACTCCAGAACCAACGGTAGATCCCAAGTAGGGTATCGGTGCAAAACCAGAGGAGACAAATTAGTAGCACCACAGAGGAAGCGACGGATATGGGGATGCTGTGTCAAAGAGGAGAGGGAACCGCAGGTAAGTACAGATGAAATGGCTGCTACTTGACGCCGTAGAGTATTAGGCGAGAGTCCGTCAGAAAATCCCTGCTGAAGAAACACTAGGACATCAACAATAGAAGGTTGCAGAACGGGTACGCCAGTCCGTTCACACCAAGCTGTAAAGGCCCACCAGGTAGCAGAATAGATTCTATCCATTGAAGGGCGATGCGAAGCCTGGATTGTTCGAATAACATCGCCCAGGATGTGTGCATTGCTCAAAGACAGCTGCTCAACCACCAGGCAGTCAGATTGAGCCATGGGAGGTCTGGGTGGCTCAAAGCACCCTGAGTTAGTGTGTCCGCTGTGATAGGGATGGGCTGGGGGGGGGCAACAGAGAGGGAGACCAAGTCCGCAAATCAAGCCCTGCGTGGCCAGTTGGGGGCCAGTAGGATCAACTCTGCCCATTCGTCCAGGAGTTTGCGAATAACCCTGGGAATCAGGGATGTTGAAGGAAAGGCGTACAATAATCTTTGCGGCCAAGTGACCCAGAAGTCATCGATGGCTCTGCCTGAGGCTCTGGGAACCGAGCTAAGAAGCGAGGCAGCTGGGCGTTTGTGCGTGTCGCAAAGAGATCTACGAACGGAGGTCCGAACCAAAGGACCAGAGTCTGGAATATTCGTGGGTGAAGCTGCCACTCTGCATTGTCCACCTGTTGGCGACTCAGCCAGTCCGCCTGAGTGTTGTCGACACCCGATATGTGCTCCGCCCACAGGGAGCCAAGGTGGTGTTCCGCCCAGAGATCCACCTTCAGGGCCACAAACAACAGAGACTTTGACCGTGTGCTGCCCAGTTTGTTCAGATGAGCCTTGGCCGTGACATTGTCTGTTAGAACAAGTACATGGGCACCAGTTAGAAGATGACGGAATGCTCTGAGAGCTAGAAATATGGCTTGCAACTCTAGCCAGTTGATAGGACGACAAGACTCCATCTCGTTCCATGTTCCTTGCACCAGCTGACTTTGGCAGTGGGCATCCCAGCCGAGGAGACTGGTGTCTGTTGTCACCACCACCCTCTGGGGCTCGAGGAAGAGGGAGGCCGCTGATAGAGCTGGGGAGTGCCACCACTAGAGGGACCTGCGGACCAGGGATAGGACAGGGATCTGCCTGGTCGAAGTGCCTCTGCCCGCCTTCTGTAAAGGTAAGAGAAACCATTGAAGCTTCCAGGCGTGGAGTTGAGCCCAGGGAACAATGGCTATAGCAGATATCATCTTTCCCAAAAGTTGGGAAGAAACATATGGGGAGACTTCCTGGATCCTTCAACCCTAACTACCAATTCAGTAGTTAGTTAACTACTGAATACAGTAGTTAGTTAAGCTATCCTGACACTCGGGAGAGAGAAACACTCTACCCTGACGAGAATCAATTAGTTCCCCAAATGGACCAGGGAGGTAGAGGGGACCAAATGGCTTTTTTCCAGGTTAATGGAAAACCCATGGATAGCCAAAGTCTTTAGTGTGAACTGGATGTCCAGGACAGCTTGTTGGGTGGAAGAAGACAAAATCAGAATGTCATCTAAATAACAAAGGAGCCTAATAGAAGAGAGCCTAAGAAAAGCGGCCAAAGCTGCCAACACCTTCGTAAAGGTGCAGGGGGCAGACGAGAGACCAAAGGGCAAGTCCCTATATTGGTAATGTACCTCCCCGTAACAAAACTTTAAATAATGTCTATGGGACAGGAGAATAGGGATGTGTAAATAGGCCTCTGTGAGATCTATGGAGGAAAGGAGATCGCCCCTTTGAACACCATCAAGGATGGATTTGAGAGATTGCATCTTAAATTTTCGGTATACGACATACCGATTTAAACATTTTAGGTCCAGAATGGGTCTCCGCCCCCCCCCCCCCCCGAGGACTTAGGCATCAGAAAAACATGAGAATAGAATCCCGTTCCAATTTGATCGGGAGGAACAAGTTGGATAGTCCTGATCGAAAAGAAAAGCTGAACCGCAATGTCCATCTGAGACTTCCTGATGGAATTACAAAATATCGGAGAGCAAATAAAGGTGCTCGGGGGGGGGGGGGAATTCAATGGCCAAACCAGATCATAAGGTGGCCAGGACCCATTGGTCAGAGGTAGATTTCTCCCAAATGGCAACGAAGAGGACCAATCTGCCGCCAATGGGAGGATCCGAGATGCAATTAATGACGGTGTCGATAGGAACGACCTCCTCCTCCTCGAAAGGGCCGTCGAGATGCGAAGGGCCTGCCCCGGAGAGATCTATCCTGAGAGCCCTGTTGTCTAAACGAATTACTGTATGGCCTGGGGGAAGGGAAGGAAGAAGACCCCGCCCCATCAGCACCTCGAGATTGGAAGCGAGGAGCATATTGTGAGGAGCGGGAATCACCCCTGTGATAAATGGCCGCCAAAACCTTTTTTTCTCTATTTTCCGTAAGGCTCTAAAGTCTCACCAAACAGGCAGGATCCCCCAAACGGAACGGAAGCCAGACGCCACTTGTGCCAGGGGTCAGCCTGCCAGTGACGGAGCCAAACAAGGCGTCGAGCAACTACTGTAGATGCGAGAGCCGTGGAGGTGAAACGGGCGGCCGAAAATTGCAAGGCCGCCACTATCTTATTCAAGTCCTGCCTCGTATGTGTGTCCTCAGGTGATAGTTTATCTTGAAATTGTCTTAACCACAGAAGCGTGGTACGATTAAAGAATGACGCCGTGGTTGCTTCCTTAATCGCCCAAGCAGAGGCTTGAAACGCCGTCTGAAGGATCAAGTCGGCGCGCCGTTTATCCGGGCACAAACCTTCATCTGGATCCCCAGGAAGGTTGGCATTGGGCAGCAGATTAGTGACCGGTATATCCATGGAAGGAAGCTGAAGGAGGGCATCCAGGTCTGGGGCGACATTAATTTCAATGAAATTACATTTGTCATTTGAGGAAGGAAGTGGAGCCGAACCAGGAGATGACCATTGCCTCTTAATAATGTCCAAAAAAAGAGGGGGAACTGGGATAGTAGTAATCTGCCTCACTGGCTCCGCAAACATAGGATCCAAAGTCCCAGAGGCGGAAGTAGATGGAGCAACCGTTGGCGAGGACAATTGCGCCGTGTTAACAGCTTTGAAAAGTAATGAGCGGAATAAAGACTGTGGGAACAGATCGGTGAAGGTTGGTTGGTCCGGGGGCAGGTTGTTATCGTCAGACAATCCGGAATCACTACAGTCTGCATCAGACTGACACCCCTCATCATCAGCGACCGCCGAAGGGTGTTTCAAGTGGGAGGCAGCCAGGGAATCCGGGGCCTTAGGAGCCACATTGTCCACCGAGCACTGGAGACATGGATCTGACAGAACCAGCATTACTAGAAGGATGGATTCCAGCCGCTAGCAATTTTTGGACAGCCGCCTCGATCAACAGTTGAAGTTGATCTGGGTGGAATTGACAAGAAATAGCCTCAGTCGGTGGGGCTGGAACCAAAGATGTTGAAGTGTCCTGTGAGGCTTCAGGCAACAGAGGAGGCGAGGATGCAGGCGGATCAGAGCTCCACTAATTCGTAGTAGAAATGGCGACTGGACAATCCCTGAGGGATAGTTGATCAGGGGTGGAAGGTCGTGTAATTCTTTTAGGTTCTGCAGACCCTAAAGACTCAGAAGATTGAGCACCAACAGAAGCAAGCTTAGCAGTCGCTTTTTCACAGATCTTTTTGAGGACTTTGTCCCTGCGCTTTTTCACCTTCGAAGACAAATGGCCATGCTTATGAGGCTTGGAAAAGGGGTGTGAAGGTCTGGTAGGTAGAACCAGCTCCAAGGAGTCCTGGTTTGCAGGTTAAGGGGTAGCAGACAAATTATCTGATTGACCCAGGCCCATGGCAATGGCCCTCCGGCCATGCTTTGATTTGGAAACAGCCTTTGGCATAGTGGCTCAGGAAGGCCAGTGAATCCCACCAGCTCAATTTTAATGCCACAAATACAACAAGGAGAGAGGGAGCGCTAACACTCCACAATTTTGTTCTTAATATTCCTTGTCAGTCCAAATAATGAAATTGTCACCTCTGCAAGGAGAGCGCTGTTTAAATATAGGGCACTTGCAATGATTGCGTAAACAACTCCATCAGTCCAAAGGATAATGTAGGCCAAGGGGGCGTAACAGTTCCGCAAATGGCCTACTTGCCCTAATTATGCAGTCAAAATGGCAGTCGCACTGACAGGAGACTAACTGCCACTATAGTAAATGTCCCGGATTAGGCAGTAATTGAGAAATGGCAAAAAGGGTTAATGTCCCAGGGGCTAAACACAATAAATGAGTTATTTGAATAATAACAGTCCTCTCATGCAGTGAAGGGAAAGAAGCCTCCGCAATCTACAATGCCAGCTGACAGGCACTTAAGGCACCCTGGAGCCCCGACTCTTTGTAGGCAAATTTTCTCAGGAATATTGATTTTGTTTAGCTGGCAGAACGCTTAGCAATCGCCCAGGCAGGCAGTCTCAATAATTCCTCAATGCAACAGTCCATGGAGAAAAGCCTCAGTTTACAACGACCAAAAAAAAAAAAAAAATCAAAATGGCGGCCGCACCGAAACGGTGCAAAGAAAATGGCCCCAGTAACCATTTGACAAAGAGAGAGGGGAGGCTAGCGATCGAGGGGATGGCTCCATAGCAGGTAGCCTGGTGAAAGTCCAGATCGATAGCCCTAACCGCCTCAAAACAGGGAGGAAGGCAACCCCCCCCCCCCGGGAGAATTACCCCCAAAGGAGGCAGGCAAGCCTTTGAAGGAACAAACAATGCAAAACTCACAAAGATCAATAAAGTCCAAAGCAACCAAGTCCAAGGAGAAAGCAGTAATCAGTGGTCAAGAAGTCCAAGTCAAAGAACCAAAATAATCAATCCAGAAATAATTCACTAGAAAAAACTAGAGAGCTAGGAAACCACACGCCTGTCCAACTGAAGGACTGAGTCAAAAGCTGGTCTACCCGGGAACAAGGGTGGGATTTAAGCTGATGGATAGACTCAGTCCTTCAAGCTGATTGGCCTGATATTACCCACACTGGCTGCTGTCTCCACCCACAATGGAGAATCAAAGGATTTATTTTCACTATTTGGCAAACAAAACTAATGAATAGTTATCCAAATTATGATACCTAAATAGCCTTGCAAATGTCTTGAGTCTGAAACAAGCTACTCTTATTCTTAAACTGCTTTTAAAAAAACAGAAAAATATTTTTGCTTATCTTCCAAGATCTCAGGAATGCAAGTTGGATTATGTTTAACAATTATTTGGGTAAGCTACCGTTTTGGACACATTTGAAACGTTGAAAGCATATAATGAATACTTTCACAAGGTACTGTCATGTTCACAAAATACCTGTCAAGGTCACAAAATGGACACTTCAAAACAAAGGAAAAAGAAAGAAAGACAAAGAAGTCAGCATTCGGATGAGAGGCCTCCAGGAAATATCAGAACTGTACGGACGAATGGTACACCAAAGAACAAATAAACAAATGTCATCCAGAAGGAGGCAATGGCAGCATTCTAGGAAAAGTGTCAGAACTTACAAGGCTAGTTCAATTAAACTCATTTTTCCCATTGTGAAAAGTGTCAGACTGTATCATTTCAGATGGCAGGTCTGCAATCTAAATGTCCATCTACATCAAGGCAGAAACTGCCTCAATCTGCAACTCCCACAGTATATTATGTTGGCTGGGGCTATGGAGAATTAACATGCAATTAGAAGGATTCAAGGTTTCTTGTCTCTTCCCAATTTAAATCAAAGAATTGCCAACACACTTTAAAAAGTAGGCCGATGATCTCTTCAGAAGGCTTCTGGCTGACTTTCTAATTGTCTAATTCAGAAGAGGAAGGTAAAATAAAAAGAGTGTCTCATGTGAACCAATGTCACATTGTCAGATTATTTGAGCATTCACTGAAGAGGCTCATGGGGATATTTAAACAAATATACATTGGTGAAGTTTTGTTCCTTGAGTGTTCTTTAGAGTTGCTCAAAGTTGCTGCTTTTAGTTCAACCTTCTTTTTGTGTATCATATTATCACTTCTGCCTCAGATAATGGTTTGAAGATATCTGAATCTAAGGTACTCTGGTATTATATAGGTAGGCAAAAAAAAAGAAAGAAACAAAAACAAAAGAAGAGTGATTTTATTGAAATATCATTTGCTTTCTCATTATATAAATATGCCTTTTGTACATCATAAAAAGTAATAAAGCCATAATGTGCAAATATATAAATAGCAGCCTACATTTTTACCGATCTCCATTCTGGCATATTTATTCCATAAATAGGAGAAAACTTATTTTAGCATGCCAGGTAAGACGCATAATAGCATGAAGACTAATGGATTTATTTTGTTTTAATGTGAACATTAACTCTGTGAACAAATTATTCAGTTCACATTTCCAAGAACAGCGTTGGATTTACATTCAGTAGTGTATCCAATGGATTGCAGCTTTTGATTAATAGCATTTGCATTATTGTTCAGTATCTGGAACTCAAGCTGATACTGCAAACAGCTGAATCCATATCAGTTAAGTGCTAGCAGCATGAAACAGCAAACAATAACTTGCAGATCCATGATTTGGGAAAAGAAACCTGCCAAATACTTCTCGGCAAATTTCCAGGGGAAAATAGTTCAATTAGTATTTGTATCTATAGCTCCCAGGGAACTATGCATGCCTTCTCAAAACCGGCATATGTGCATATTTACCCCCTGTCAATGTTTTCCCTGCTAGAGCATACATGGGGACTATGACCTGTTTTTACCAGATTTCATTGATATACTATTTTAGAAGTAGTATCCTAGAGGCTGACGGTCTACAATCTATGGATTCAATGAGTTTTTTGAAAGTTTTTGATGAGGTCTCTGGAGACAATTGCAAAAATATTACCAGAATGCATAACACAAAACTTTTAAATGCCTCTGATGAACGATACATTGTGCCCTTTGCATTATTGTTTAGTTAAAATTGATCGCCTAACTGAAAATCCATGCACATGGGCATGCAAAATTAAATTAAATATATGCAGACCCTAATTTGATATCAGTCAATGCTCTGAATGCCCCAAACCACTTGATTTTTTTTTTCTGAAGAGTTTTTGTTTTGCAGATATTATTACACTTCAGAATAGATAAATTGGTAAGTAGCTGGTCAGCTGTTGGAATCTGTTAAGTTATTGAATTCCATATATACTTGTTTCAACCATTCTGGAATTACCATTCACAATAAATACTGTGTCAAGGTTTATGCCTTGTTTAATATCATATGGCAGTACCGTGTATGTATGTTTGTAGGTATGTATGTAAAAGCTTGGACTTCCTCCTCTTCCCTGAAATCAACTAATTAATTTGGAATGCCTTCCAATTTTGTTTTAAAGGAAGTAGAGGCACAATCCACTAATAGGAAAAATAAATTGTGAAAAAATCTGAAGGAATTAACTAATGTAGACCATACCGGCATGGAGCCTAGTTAATCCTGATCTTATGAATGAACTATCTCTTTTAATGAATGGAGGCAGGAATGCTCTATGATTGCTTAAGAAAGTGTATAGGGAGATAGACAAAGAGCTGGGAAAGTGATTAAACCTGCAAGCTTCAACTTTCAGCAGAAGGTGACATAATCTCTGGCTAAGGAAATTAAAGGAGGTGCAGATAACAAGACTCAATATTACAAACCTTGGAGGGAAATGTTCACTGTATGCAAAGAATTCTTTTAAACTTAAAGCACATGCTGATAACATTTTCCCATTCTTCACCTGTTGTAAGAACAAAACTGGATATATGGTGTCCCAAAAAAGTACCACAACCTTTCTAATTCTAGCAGCTTATGAAAGATGTAATGCTTTCAAGTAAGCTTGAGACAAATATTTTCAAAAATCTTGGCCTTTGAACATCTCTTGTAGTGCGCTTTGAGATTACATCCCTCCTTTTCTCTCTATCCCTGGTGTCAAAGGAAAGCCAGATGTTCCATCTTTCCCCGTATTTAATGTTTTTATGGCTGAATTTCTTTCTGCTCATATTATGAGAAAAAACATGAGAAATTCTTACTTATTTGCATTGGTTACATTCAATTGGGGGCAGCTATTTCTAGCAAAAAGAGGCCTGTATTGCATATGTAGTAAAATCTGTGGCAAAATCTAGGTGGAACTACAATTTGAAGAGCTACTGTTGGAAGGCTAATTTTGTTTTCTCCCACATAAATTCTTAATTTGAAGTTAACTTCAGAGGAATAGTTATCATCTATCAGTCAAATTTAAAAAGAAAAATAATTATTTTATAATATGCATGCCTGAAACTAAATGGCAAATATAAAAGGTGTATCTGAATCCTTAGCTGAGCACAACAAGCTGAATGTATAGGAATCATAAGCCATTATTTTAAAAAGCTAACTTCTTCAAATTATTTGGACATTTTAATTTACCCATCTTTTAGACTGTATATATATATATAAAATACTCTGTCCTAATGAGAACGAAATGTATGAATGCTTGTGGTCAACTCTCATTTTAAAAAATGAACTAAAATTCTTATTCAGCCTTATAGGTGACTTGATTTCTTTCTTTTCATTCAAGCGCAGGAGCTTTAAATGTCATTAAAAAGCCACGGGCAGTAATATTTCCAGCAGGGGACAGTGAGGAGAGGACAATAGACTGAAAAAAGATATGTAATTAACAAACAGTAGGAAACTGCCACAAACAAGACACAGTACAATTGCTGCATTTACTGATTATATAAATGATAGTAAAGATAGTAAAACAGAATTCAATAAACAAGCACTATTGAATACTAGAATTGAATCTGCCTGCCTAATAAGGACATCTTGGAAGAGCCTATTGAGAAGATCTCTTCAGTGTGATATTAAAGGGAAGTGGACTATGGAGCAGGCAATTATTGTTGTGATTCCCATGCTTTGGAACTTTTTGTCTCCCAGAGGTTGTGCATCTCCCTCTCTCTCTTGATATTCTATAACAAGGCAGTGATATTCCATCAGTCTGTTTTGCAGCATCCAATGTGGATTCAATTAATTAACCTTATATGCTGCTTCTGTATCTTTCCAGTCCAGATTCTGGATTGGATGAAGTAACAAAATAAGTAATAAAATAACCTACCAACCTATTTACTTCCTTATAACACTTCCTTCAGTTAGTGTTATAATGATAGAAGATCCTCTCTTTCATATTTAGAAGTCAAAATTAACTATGACTATTTCCTCTTCTTGCAAACATACCATTAAACCCAAGAGATGCTTCTCCCTTAATTAACACTGCTGAATGTTGTAATATAAATTGTCCCAAGGTCTCTGGGCTGTGAATAATTTTCAGAAGTGCTTGATCTTTATATAAGTAAACGCAAATTCATATTCATGGAATTGGTTAGGACTAACTTTGTGTGTCAAAGACACATTTTTATTTCTGAAATATATCAGTGATATCACTTTAATCTCATAGTAACTGCCATTTTTCTTGAAGGCTTATTGGCGAAGAGAACAATGTACATGGTTTCTAAGGTTTTTATGTAATTGTGCAGTCTTTGGGAAGACAATGCTTGCTAAATATCCATCATCGCACATAGTTATCAGGTCCTGTAAAATATGCTGTCAGGGAACAGCCATTAACCAAATAACTACACTGAACCCCAACTTTCAGTTTTTCCTATATCTTGGATATTGTTCAGGTAATAATGTTCCTCTTAATAACTTCAACTGTGTGATTATTACATAAGGATTCTATCGATATTCATTTTAAAGCAGAACAAAGTCAACATTTGCAGAATAAAATATTTATCTCTCAAGCATTTGCATTATGTTACAATAATGCTTTGCCCTTTTATTTCTGCTTAACTTCCTTTTCTTCTGCCTTTACTGTATTTGACATCATCTCCCTATTGTTGGCTGCAGTCACACACATTTTTTTAATCATGTAAAATTTTCTGTCATGATGAAATACAAAATGCTTCAAATCCACAGGAAACAAAACTAAGGAGCAGTGAGTATTCAAGAAAAAAGAAAGGAAGAAAGAAGGGAAGGAAGGAAGGAAGGAGAGAGAGACAAAGAAAGAAAGAAAGAAAACAATGGTAAAGAAACAATGTTTAAAATGAAAATGGAAATAAAGTGAAGATGTGACAATATGAACTATTTTGCTCTATTCTAATAAAGATTAACAGTCTTGCAAAAAGGAAATGTATGGTCAAAGAATCATAAATTTGACAAAATTTAAGAATTTTGTCAAGCAGAACTTTCTATCAATATCAGGAATATTGAAATTCCTGATATTCCTGATAATAGAGCCTTGGTGGCGCAGCAGACTAAAGTGCTGTTAAGTAGCACCAGCTGCCCTCAATTACTGCAAGTTCAAATCTCAATAGGCTCAAGGTTGACTCAGCCTTCCATCCTTTTGAGGTAGGTAAAATGAGGACCCGGACTGTGGGGGCAATAAGCTGACTTTGTATAAAAAAAAAGAACACAGCTTGGGAGGGTGGCGAAAACCCTACTAAGCAGGTATATACAAAATATGAAGGCTATTGCTTAATGCATTGTAAGCCGCCCTGAATCTCTGGAAAAGGGTGGCATATAAATCGAACCAATAAATAAACAATAAATAAATATTGACTAGCTTGACTAGCTCAGGGATAGGCAATTTTCTGGAAATCAAGGGCTACATTTAATATTTTTGGGAAACCAATGACCACAAAATTGGTGGTATTATATAAATGGATGAGAAGAATTTTGGATGCTTCCTCTATTTTTCATGTATGATCATTTTCAACATTTCTGGTTAAATGGGATACTAATGCTGCAATAAGGATTTTTATATAATACATAAATAATGGATGGAAACTAATCAAGGAAAGAAAAAACCTGGAATTAAGGAGAAATTTCCTGATAGTGAGAACAATTAATCAGTGGAACAGTTTACCTTCAGAAGTTGCCTCATCACTGGAGATTTTTAAGGAGAGACTAAACAGCCACTTGTCTGAAATGGTATAGTGTTTCCTGCCTGAGCAGGGGGTTGGACTACAAGACCTCCAAGGTCCATTTCAGCTCTATTCTGATTGATTGATTGATTGATTGATGTATTCCTGTGGTTATAAACAGCCAATCTCTGGTCTAGGCCTTAAACTCTATGTTCTCCTCAAAAGATGGCTTTCAGATGTGTTAGTAACAACTCACAGAATTATCAGAGAAAGGGGACAATCAAATCTCATCAGTGGCTAGCTTAAGCAGAGGGTAGCCTGCCAACTCTACTGATCAACTATCTGGCATAATCTCTGTTTATGTAGCTGCTCCTGGACTCCACATTAACATTCCTAGAAAGTTACTTAATTGATGGTTGCCACTCAACACCCAAAATATACACTACTTCAGAAAATTGAGAAGAAAGTCAGGATGGCAGAAAACAGCCTAAGGAATTTCAGAGGCTCAGCAAGAACAACATTTCAAGAAAATGATGTTTTGTGCTTAGATGTGCTCAGTTCAAATTAACTCCCATCCCTACTTCACTTCTACTTTCTAATGATTAGTTCACTGCATTTATTTTGTGACAAGACTAATATCAGATGAGAGTTAAAAGGAAAGGAAAAGCAAAAGGTATAAAATGTACAATATTGTGTAATGTACCATGATTTATATATTTTCATATTTAAAAATGATGCTAATGATGTTTTATGCAAAGAATACATGAGCGAAGCAGGCAGGCATAAAACCAATTCAACTAAAGTAATTTTCTTTAAATACAATATACTAAAATATATTCCTAAAGAATGAAATAATAAAAAAAAAATAAAAAATGAAAGGGATGGGATGGGATGATGTATGAAAGGTGGCAAACAGAAAACTAGAAAAACCCTTTAATTAGATAGTAAATCAAGTGAAAACATGATCGAGAATGGTGAAAATATAAATTGGTTGGTGGCAAAGGGAGCATCACTACACATACAGATGCAAAAGAAGAAATCCTGGACAACACTGAGGAACAATTGCAGGAACAGCAAAATATATAATCAATCTTTCTCTTTTCCCTTCATGATCTTGTCATTCTTCCAAAGGCTATTGATTCAGAAGTTCATGGACAATAATGGAAGTTAGATGGTTCCATTTGTCCTCAAAGCCACCCATTATTACCTCATTCTATGTCAACTGCAGGCTTTATGCTGAATCAGAGCACAACTAGAATTTGTGTTCTTAATATCTCATTTTGTTCTGTATCGACTTCATGTCCTCGGGCCACAAATTTTAATCATCATTTACGCCTTTAGTAATAAGGTATCTAAGGTTTCCTATCAAAATCAGCATAATAATGCAATCCTATTTCACTTAACTTACTGGTTTTATAAAGATTAAATGGTTGCATACTTGTTTCAACAAGATTCAGTTACAATAGTGAAGAACTGAAAGACTGAAGGACTAGCTTAGGAACTGATCATTATGGAGAAATTCTATCTATATTGTTGCCTAAAATTGATAATAACTTCATCATCATCATCATCATCATATCATCATGATGTTATCAACTTGAAGCAATACAGCAGTGACACAAAGTAGAACAACCAAGCAGTGATGGAAAGTCTTTCAAGAGCATCATTTTGTTTTCTAGAATTAGATAGTCACATTTCTTCACACAATACAGCTTGAAAGAGGTTTCTCTTGAATTACGATTCAGCACAACACTCCTCTGAAGTTTGCATGACTTTAATGAGTGCTTCAAAAACTCAATGTACCAGGTAGGGTATGCCAATGGGAATGCCCATTTCTAAACTTGATCAGGGTAGAGAGAATACAACTAAATCAGATCTTACATCCCGTGTCTTGTTTTTTCTGTTACTGCCTCTCAATGGCCAGTGGGAGAGGATGGGTAAATGGGAGAAGAAAAAGCCATTAGTAAGGGATATCTTTACCATGCTAAAAGAAAAGCAAACTTCTTCAGTGCCATGCTTAAGCCCAATAAACATCTACCTGTGTTCTGCCTCAAGAAACCACAGCACTCTGTGGGATTCTTCAATCAAAAGGGGACTTTTTAAATTTAAAGAGCTTTCAAACAAATCAGAATTATAAGCATTAGATTTTGAAATAACTCAGAACAAACAATTCATGATGCAAACCTTTAAAATATACTCATAGCTGATCTGAAGTTTGGATTTCAGGACTCCGTCATTTATGGAAATAGCAAAAGTGCCAGGATTTGTTTGAAGACTCACTTTGCTGTCAGTTTCACTTCTTCATTTTATTAGACTTCTATCATACCTTCTTAACTGTTAATACTATGACTTTATTTCTTTTTGTTTCAGGTACGTTTGCCTTAATCACTTAAGTCACAATCAGAACAAATGGGAAATGCCAATGTTGACAATAATCCTAGATCATATTTTCATAGTAATTGCTACAATGTAAAAGGGAAGACTGAAACATTTGCAACCTATAAGGTCCCTGCCAGCACTATAGTTCTCTGAAATCTATAAATTAAAATGGCTGAATTATCTAGAATAAAGGTTATGCAGTTTTTCTTTTCCCATCTCTCTTGCATAAGCACTTTAATTTATTTAATGGGGGAAGCATTAGCTATGCTACCTTGAGTTTTCTTTAAAAAATAAAAAAGCAGATGTATCACCATTATCTTCCCCCCCCCCCCGCCCCATTAAAAATATGGTGAGATGTAAATTATAGAAACCCATACTGGCCCAGTCATCCCCTGGGTCAACAAGGACTGCACTAGATGTTTATGTTTATTTAATTTATATACCGCCCTTCTCCCGAAGGACTCAGGGCGGTGAACAGCCAAACAATAAAAATACACAATACAAAATTTAAAAATAGAATAAAAGCAGATTAAATAATTTGGCCCAAACAAATTAAAACAGCCCAATCATTTAAAAACCAATTTAAAATTTACATATTAAAAAGAAAGAGAGAAAAGATTAGGCCAGGCCCGCCTGGTGAAATAAAAAGGTCTTGAGAGCGCGGCGGAAGGTGCGCAGATCTGGGATCTTCTGTATCTCCAGGGGGAGCTCATTCCAGATAGTAGGTGCCCCCACAGAGAAGGCTCTCCCCTAGGGGCCACCAGTCGACATTGTTTGGCTGACAGCACCCGGAGGAGCCCCTCTCTGTGAGAGCGTACTGGCTGGTGGGAGGGTATTGGTGGTAGTAGACGGTCCAGTAGATAACCAGGTCCTAAGCCATGGAGCGCTCTAAAGGTGGTAACCAAAACCTTGAAGCGCACCTGGAAGACCACCGGGAGGCAGTGCAGCTCGCGCAGGAGGGGGGTCACATGGGAGCGCCACGTCGTTCCCATCACCATCCGCGCGGCTGCATTCTGGACCAGCTGGAGCCTCCGGGTGCTCCTCAAGGGGAGCACCATGTAGAGAGCATTGCAGTAGTCTAGGCGGGAAGTAACGAGAGCATGAGTGACCATGCTTAATGAGTCCCAATCCAGAAAGGGACGCAACTGGCGAATCAGGCAAACCTGATAAAAAGTCCCCCTGGCCACAGCCATCAAGTGCTCTTCCAAAGACAGCCGTGAATCCAGGAGGATGCCCAAGTTGCGAACCCTCTCTGTGGGGGCCAATGATTCGCCTCCAATAGTCAGTGATGGCGTCAACTGACTATATCAGGACGTCAGAAACCACAGCCACTCGGTCTTGGATGGGTTGAGCCTGAGCCTGTTCCTCCCCATCCAGATCCACACGGGCTCCAGATGTTGATGTTACTGGACATTTGGTGAAATATGAATTATAGGTCTTAGGACTGTTGGCTGAGCAACTAGAAAACAAAGTGTTTATCCGTCATCAATATACAAAGATTGAAAACAAAGAAATAGATTTTAGATTTAGATTTTATTTAATTTCTATACCGCCCTTCTCCTGAAGGACTCAGGGCGGTGCAGAGCCAACCATAAAACAAGTCCAAATACAAAATTAAAAAAACATTTTAAAAAACATATTAAACCATTGGCCTAATCATTAAAAGTAAACCCCAATTAAAAATCATGTCTAGGCCAGCCCCACTTGTTGGAATAATAGTGTCTTGAGGGCATGGCGAAAGGTGCATAGGTCAGGGATCCTCCATGTCTCTGGGGGCAGTTCGTTCCAGAGGGCAGGTGCCCCCACAGAAAAGGCTTTCTCCCTGGCAGTCGACACTGTTTGACCGACGGCACCATGAGGAGTCCTTCTCTATGGGAGCTTATTGGCCAGTGGGAGGCTATCGGCAGCAGATTGTGGTCTCGTAAGTACCCGGGCCCTAAGCCATGGAGCGCTTTAAAGATGGTCACCACCACTTTGAATCGCACCCAGAAGACCACCGGGAGCCAGTGCAGCTCGCACAGGGTGTTACATGGGTGCGCTGAGTCGCTCCCATAAATGACCGCATGGCTGCATTCTGGACTAGTTGGAGCCTCCGGGTGCTCTTCAAGGGGAGCCCTATGTAGAGAGCATTACAGTAGTTCAGACAGGAATAACAAATAATAATTTGTTATTACAAATCAAGTCCAACAAAAAGAAGATACCAGTCATAGAACTTAAAATACAAATGGAAATAAAAATCAGAAGAGAAAATGGAAAAGAAGTGGAAAGGCTCACCTTTTTGCTTTACATTTTTAGTAAATATAAGCCATTTTTATAACAATAAAATCAGACCAGGGCTATCAAATATATCTGCCAGGCTATTCAACTTCCTTTACATGGACAAGCTGAAGCTGTATGGAAAAAACATCTAATTAAACAGATTCACTGTCCAATGTTAGAGTGTGTCAATTTTTCAACTTTCAAGTTCCAAACTTAAAAGTTGTGACATGCCTTGGGAATTGTAAAAATATTTTTGTTACTTTAATATAAGTTAGATATGGTCAGGGGTGAAATCTAAAATTTGTTACTACCGGTTCTGTGGGTGTGGCTTGGTGGGGGGAGGTAATGTGACTGGGTGGGCGTGGCCAATTTTTTTTTACTTTTAAAACCATTTTTTACATGTAAAACCATGTAAAAAATGCTTTCAAAAGGCTCTGACATCAGAACTTGGATCGTCAGAGCCACTTAAAAGAAAAAAAAAAGGCTCTGATGATTGCACAGCTCAGCTGGGCACTGGGGGCGGGGGCAGAGGTTTTTGCTACCGGTTCTCCAAACTGCCCGCCGCCATCGCTACCTACTCACCCGAACCGGTCCGAACCGGGAGCATTTCACCCTTGGTTATGGTTGATAAGTACATAAATATCATAGCTTTTTAACATTCTGTTTGTGTTCATATATATAGACAAGATATTGCAATTGAATTTGGACTGGACAAATATGCCATACTCACCATCAAATGGGGAAAAATAGTAAAAAGTGAAGGAACCAAGATGCTCTAGAAAAATAACATCAATATCAACAGTCTGGATGAAGATAATCACTATAAATACCTGGATATCCTTCTAGCTGACAACATCAAGCCCACTGAAATTAAGGAAAATATTAGAAGTGAATACATCAAGAGAGTAAAGAAGATCTTAAAGTCCAAGATGAGTGGAGGAAATACCATCAAGGCAATCAACACCTGGGCAATTCCAGTCATTAGATACACAGCTGGAATAGTGGTCTGGACTCAAACAGAATTATAAGCCATGGATAGGAAAAATGATGATGAAGAAGATGAATCATGCCCTTCATTCTCACAATGACAGTGACAGATTCTACCCATCAACAAAAATAGGTGGGCATGGAAAGTTGCAAGTACATCAGACAGCTGAAGAAGAAAAAAGGCACTGCAAGAATATCTGAAATATAGTGAAGATGCACTGAAGTATATAGGTATATCAGGAAGGCTTACTGACTACTGAAGAGATCAAACTGGGTGACAAGAAATGAAGTACAGAATGGAAGAACAGAATGGCATGGAAAACAAAGCACTACATAGTTAAAATGGCTATGGGAAAACAAAGCACTACATAGCCAGTATATTAAAAAGAAATTGCAGAGAAAGCAGGTAAGACCTGGCAATGGCTAAGAGAAGGAAAGCTGAAAAAAGAGCTAATTCTGACTGCATAAGACCAAGTCTTAAGAAAAAAAATGCACACAAAGCCAGAATTGAAAAGTCAGCAACAAATAGCACATGCTGTCTCTCCAAAGAAGCTGAAGAAACAGTAGACCATCTGATTAGCTGCTGCCAGAAAATCACCAGACTAACTACAAGCATGACAAAGTAGCAACTATAGTGCACTGGAAAATCTGCAAGAAATAACACTTGACTGCCAGGAAGAACTGGTGGGATCGGACATTGCTTACCTGAATGTCCATTCTGAGCGCGCTGCTGGAGAACATAAAATAGAGAGTCATAGAAAATGAAGAACTAAATTGCGGACTTCCGGTTTCGATCTCTTCGGCGCTGGGCGGCTCGTTTGATCGTCCGCCGCCCCCGCCGCTTGTAGAGCCGCTTTTTTACTCCAAAAGCGGCTTGGAACGCTCCCCCTTTGCAGTGGGGGGGAGCGAGAGTGGGCAGCAAAGGTTGAGCCCCAGAAGTGCTGCCAGGGTGGTTTCTAAGCCCTGGTAAGCGCTTTTGTTGGGGCTCCCTATTTAAGCTGCTGAAGCTCCGAGCGGCGTGGGACTTCTGCCTGTCAGAACAAGCTGGAGAGGAACCGAAACGAACGAAGCTAATTCCCAAGTGAAAAACAACTAGCTTGGTGAGATCCTCTGATGAATATAAAGTTCTTAATGAGTTTTTTTTAAAATTTGGAAAGCAAGCTGTTTGAAGTTAAAGTGTGTGAAAATGGCGGCTGATTAAAGCAGAGTCAGTGAAAGCGGAAGGAGAAAGTGAAATAAGAAAGCGAAAGTGTGTTTGGCTGTAATTGGACTTTGTTTATTCACAAGTTTTACAAGTTTTTTACAATAATAGTTCTTTAAAGTATCTTTTCCTCATAAAAGTTAATGGAACTTGCTCCTCTTTTGTAAACCTGGGGAGATCAGGAAAAGGAAGAAGATTCTTTTCTTTTTTGCCTGGATTTAAGCTCTGTACAGGTATGACTTCAAAGAGAGCAGGGGGGGATTCCCCCACACACCAAACAAAGGAAAAGCCAGTGTCAGCTTCAAAGCAGTTAAAACAGACACAGGATTGTGATATAGAAGATTTGAAAGCATTCATACATAAATATATGGGAGAACTCTCTGGCCAAATGAGTAAATTGGATGAAAGGTTGACTAAAAATCAAAAAGAAATGAAAACAGTGGTGGGGGAAGTTAAGGAGCTGGTGGAAGAAAAAACTGAAGGATTACAGCAGAGTGTAACCAAAGTAGCCACGGTTCTTACTGATGCTTTACTGGTGATTGAGAAAAAAGTGGAGGACTTAAATCTTGAAGTTGAAGCAAACAAAAAGGAAGTAAAAGAACAGATGTTTAAGGTGGGGGTGCAGAGCCAGAGGTTTGAAGAGGAGATTACCATGCTACAATTTCGAAATATGGAATTTGCTCTAAGATTAAGAGGCCTAAGAGAAAATAATCGTGAAAACCTGAGGGCAACCTGTGTGGAGGTGTTGGCGAAGATTTTGAAAGTTGAACCAGAGGTGGTGGATAATAGAATAGACAAGCTGTATAGAGCCAACTCACGCATTGCAAAACAGAGAAATTTGCCAAGAGATGTGGTAATTTACTTTACTGAGAGGAAATTGAGAAATGACATCTTGCAATACTCTTTTCAGTCTACGCTTCTACATGGTGGCAATCAAATTGGGGTTTTCAAAGAATTACCACCAAAGATGTTAAGAGACCGGAAAGACTTTGGTTTCCTTGTGAATGAGTTGAAGCGGCGTCAGATCCCATTTAGGTGGGATGTCCCTGTTGGTATTGTTTTAAGATTTGAAGATGTGAGATATCGTATCAACTCGGTGGAGAAGGCGGAACAGTTCTATAACAATGTGTTGAAAAAAGTTCCTTCACCTCGCTCTTCTACACTTATACCTATTGAAGATATCTCAGTTGAGCAGGTTTTTCAACAGGGACTGCTAAAGGAAGGTCAAGAAGCCCCAAGGGAGGAAATTCTAGGTGCAGTAGGAGGTGTATTAGAAGATTCATTAATAGATATCCCTGAGGTGAAACCAAAGCAATCCAGAGCCACAAGAGAGGTGGAACCGGATTTGGATTTACTGATGCAAGAACCCCAGAACCAACGTATAACCAGAGCGGCAGGGAAACAACGATTGGAAACATATCAGGAGAAGACACCACAGGAGGTGAAGGAAGCGAATGGGAAAAAGTTATACTCAGAAGCTGTGGGAGGAGCAAGACCGAAGACGTCGGCGGTTGCGGGAACTCTTCGTGAATTGCTTCGAGAGCTTCAGCCATCGTCAAAATGATACTTAAAATTTTATCTTGGAATGTGAATGGTTTGAATTTACCGCAGAAAAGAAGAAAAATATTTCACTATCTAAAACAATATAATAATGATGTTGTTTGCTTACAGGAAACTCATATAAGAACCCAGGACCAGAAGCTTTTAATCTCAAAAATTGGATTACAATTTATATCTTCTAGTGGGGCCAAAAGAAATGGACTTGTCTTTTACATTGCTAAAAGAATACCAGCTAAACTTATAGAAGCGGATGATGAGGGGAGATATGTTGCTGTCGTAATAACTGTACAGAATGTTGAAGTGCTTCTAATTGGCATCTACGCCCCGAACCAGCAACAGGAAAGTTTTTATAAAATGTTGAATGAGAAAATTTTGCAGTGGAATTACAAATCTTTCTTGATTATGGGAGATTGGAACGGGGTGATTGATGTAACATTGGATAAAAAGACATCTGCCAAGAAAGGGAATAAGTTACCACAGACTTTTTTTGCTATGAAAGAAGAATTAGAGTTGAAGGATGTTTGGAGAATTCATCATCCAGATGAATTGGATTTTACTTTCTTTTCAGATAGACATAAATCTTTCTCGAGAATTGATTTTATGCTGGCTACTACTGATTTACTTAATGTAGTGACAAAAACAAAAATTCTTCCTAGAACTTTAACAGATCACAGTCCAGTCTGGATTGAGATGAACCCAGGCAAGAGAGAAAGGAGATCTTGGCGTATGAATGAGAATATCTTCAGACATGAAAAGTATATTAAGGAGTTAAAGGAACAAATTAAAGAATTTTTTTATATTAATTTGAATAAAGGTACACCCATCGAGATAGTTTGGGATGCATGCAAGGCCTATATGAGGGGTGCACTGATACATATGAATTCTAGACATAAAATAATTCGACAGAAGTCGAGATTGGACTTGGAGACGGAGATAAAGGATAAAGAACAATTGCTCATTAAGAATCCGACTGACGAAAAGGTATTGTTAACTATAAAACTCCTGAAAGATCAATTTCAAATGCTGATGGCTGAACAAACAGCAACTAATCTGCAGTATGCTAAACATAATACTTTTTGTAACGCTAATAAACCTGGCAGATGGTTGGCTTATACTTTGAGGAAACAGCAAAATTCTCGTATGATAAATGCTATTGAGTATAAAGGTAAACGAATACATCAGCAAAACTTAATACATCAAGCCTTTTTAACCTATTATTCGAAATTGTATCAAGCCGATAAAGTTAAAGAAGATCTTATCGATGAATATTTGCAGAAGAAGAGAGTTACAAAAATTTCTAGTACACAAAGTGACAGACTGGAGCGACCTATAACATCGGAAGAGATTTCATATGCAATAAAACAATTGAAATTATCTAAAGCTCCTGGGACAGATGGTTTGACAGCAGTTTTTTACAAGACCTTGCAAGAGGAACTGATAGAGCCTCTTAAAGACTTGTTTTGTAATATTCAACAGGGGGGAAAAATACCTCCCTCGTGGAAGACGGCTTTTATATCATTGATACCTAAAGAAGAAGACTCTGCTATACCTGAAAATTTTAGACCAATATCTCTCCTGAACACGGACTATAAAATTTTTGCTAAAGTATTAGCCAACAGATTGATGCCAGTTATTCAAGATGTGATTCATGAAGACCAAGCTGGTTTTATAGAAGGCAGATACATGAAAGACAATGTCAGGCAACTCATAGATTTGTTGGAATATCTTGATGAAAAGAAACAGATCTCTGCGGTGCTGGTGTTTTTGGATGCGGAGAAAGCCTTTGATCGAGTCAACTGGGATTTTCTAAAAAAGATTTTGCATAAGATGAATTTTGGAGATCAGTTTATACAAGCAATCTCGGCAATTTATCAAGAACAGACAGCACAGATTATTATTAATGGCAGTTTGACTACTAATTTTAATATACAGAAAGGGACAAGACAAGGCTGCCCATTATCTCCACTATTGTTTATTTTGACGCTAGAAGTGCTGCTGAATGCTCTACGGGACTCGGACAAAATGAGTGGAATAGTTGTAAGGCAAATAGATTACAGAACAAAGGCATTTGCAGATGATCTGATTGTTACCCTAACACGACCTTTGGAATCTATCATACAGATGAAAAACATTATAGAGGAATATGGTCTGGTTTCAGGTTTTAGCCTGAACCAGAAAAAGACTAAGATGATAGTTAAAAACATGCTGGAACCACAAAGGAAAGAGCTTGAAAGGGTGGCAGGCTTTGAAATAGCTACAAAGGTGAAATATTTAGGGGTTCAAGTTGCAGCATCTAATAAAAAACTTTTTCAAAATAATTACGAAGAACTTTGGCATAAGATTCAAAAAGATCTTGATACATGGAAAAAACTGCAACTTTCTCTGCTTGGTAGAATTGCAGCTGTTAAGATGAATGTTCTACCTAGATTTCTGTTTCTGTTTCAAATGATTCCGGTGCTTAAAAATGATAAATATCTGATGGACTGGCAAGCAGGCTTAAATAAATTTATTTGGAGTGGGAAAAAACCAAGAGTTAAATTTAAGATTATGCAAGATGTACGTGAACGTGGTGGCCTTAAAGTTCCAAATCTACGTTTATATTATGAAGCAGCAGCATTGATACAGGTCGGAGATTGGATTGGAATAACCAAAAGAGATATTTTGAATATAGAAGGCCATGATTTGCAATTTGGATGGCATGCATATCTACTTTATGAAGATAAGAGAGACAGTGTATTTAATAGGCATATTTTAAGACACGCTTTGCTGAGAGTTTGGAAGAAGCACCAGCTTCAATTGGATTACAAAATACCTTTGTGGTTGGATCTTGGGCATATTTTGCCAAAAATAAAGTCACTCGGGGGGTTGTTGTACAAAGAGATACTTTTTATTGATGGGGGCAGTTGGTGTTTGAAGTCTTGGAATACTCTGTTGGAAGATGGAGTCAATTTAACTTGGTTGCAGTACTTTCAACTTCAAGCGAGATGGAGAGAAGATCAGAAAATTGGATTAATGCTACATGAAGAGGACTTGATGACTCAGATAAAATGTAAAGGACCGATGCATATTAAACGATTGTACAATTTACTGTTGGAGAGAGATTCAGAGGGGGAGTTAGTTAAAGACTGCATGATTAAATGGGCACAGAATTTTGATCAACCAGTAATGTTAGAAACATGGGAAAAGATCTGGGTCCAGAACGTTAAATTTACGCAAGCACAGAACCTAAGGGAAAATTTTTACAAAATGTTCTATAGATGGCATTTAGATCCCAAAAAATTATCATGTATGTATCCAAATGTTCAACCTAAATGTTGGAGGTGTGATTGTTTGGATGCAACATATTTTCATATTTGGTGGACATGCAGGAAGTTGAAACCATTTTGGATTAAACTTTGGTGGGTGATGCAGAACATTTTGAAGAAGAAGTTGGAGTTTTCTCCTCAGTTCTTTTTGTTGGGAATAGTCAAGGGTTTTTCAGTAATTGATACTAGGTTAATATTGTATATGATTTCTGCAGCCAGATTACTGATAGGTCAATATTGGAAGAAAGACAAAGTGCCTACCATAGAGGAATGGATATTGAAGATGTCTAATCTGGCAGAGATGGCAAAAATTTCTGCATACCTAAAGGAAAGGACCCATGAAGCTTTTGTCAAGGAATGGAGGAAATGGGTTGATTATATGAAGAAGAAATATCAAAGCAAGAAATTTCAAATAGTGCTCAGTTGAATTAGAGTTAGAATGTATTTAAGTAAATGTATGGATAGTTACGTGGTTTATTATTATTATTAAACTGAAGAATTTATAATAGATGTATAGTTTAAAATTTAAGATCACTAAATGTTAGTATACTTAAATAATTGTATGAAAGGTATAGTTATATGGTTAATTATCATTATTAAAATGAAGAGTATATAACTGAGGTATAGATTAAATTTTAAAGAGAATGTATTAAGCTTATTTAGCTAAATTGTCTTAATCTAATATGTTTAGATTTATAAGTATGTGAATGTTAGTGAAGTGTTAATAGTTAATTTCTTTGCAAAGGGATCTCGCCTTTAAAGAATGTTGAATATGATAAGATTAATGTTTGTCAAATAGAGGAAGTCAAGGGAGGGGGGAGGGATAGAAGGGATAGGATGGGGGGGTGGGAAAGGGAGGGGGAAGGGGGGGTTTTCATATTATAAAATGTAATGTAAAACTTTTTCAATAAAAAAAAAAAGAACTAAATTGCTCTGGGACTTTATAATTCAAACAGACAGGTGTCTGCCACATAAACACCTCAGAATAAACAATTGTCAATAAGAAAGACAAAGAAGTTTGGACAGTGGATGTGGCAGTACAATACAAAGACCTGCAAATAGAAATGGAATGACTATGACAGAAGTAAGCAAAGGTAGTCCCAATAGTAATAGGCACCTTGGGTGCAATCCCAAAACAGCTGGAGCACCACTTGAATACCATTGACATTGACAAATTCACCATCAGTGAGTTGCAAAAGGCAGCTATACTTAGAACAACTTAAATCCTGTGATGATATCTGTATTCTTGGAAACAACTTGATAGGTGGGCAAAAATGCCAAATGCACCCTGAACATCTGTCTGATTGTACAATGAACCAATAACAACAACAACAACAACAAGTGGTTAGAATTTCCCTTGTAGTCTAGTGGTTAGAATTCTGTCCCTAGTAGTCCAATCGTTAGGATTCAACCTTTGGTGATCTAGTGGTAAGAATTTCCCTGGTGATTTAGTAGTTTTTGGGTCCTGGTGGTCTAGTAGTTAGGATTCAGTCCCTGGTGGTCTAGTAGTTAGGATTTGGTCCATGGTGGTAAAGTTGTTAAAATTTGGTCCCTTGTGCTCCAGTGTTGAGGATTCAGTCCTTGGTGGTCTAGTGATAAGGATTAGGTCACTGGGGGTCTAGTGCTTAGGATTTGTTCCCTGATCTTCCAGTGGTTAGGATACAGTTCCTGGTGGTGATCCAATGGTTAGGATTCAGTACTCTCATCACTCTGTCCTAAATTCAATTCCCAGTTAGAGAATCTATTTTCCCCCAGGAAGGCATTACCCTGATGTGATTGTGGGCCTTGTCTGCTCTGAGGAAGATGAGAGCTATGCCAGAATTTCTGGCATAGAATTTACAATAACAGTTGGAAGGACTTTGGAAGTCTTTTACTCCAACCCCTTGCTTAGGCAGGAACCCCCACACCATTTCAGACAAATGGTTATTCAATCTCTTCTTAAAAACTTCCAGTGTTGCAGCATTTACAACTTCTGGAGGCAAGTTGTTCCACTGAATAATTGTTCTAACTGTCATACAGATAAAGCTCATCAGAGACACCAAGATATGGTAAGATGTAAATTACACAAATCCATACTGGCTCAGTTTTCATCTGGGTTAACAAGAACCATGCTAAATGCTGAAGTTCCTGGACATCTGGTGAAAACTGGGCTACAAGACTGAGGATTGTTAGCTGAGAAATCAGGGCCGGCAGCTGCAGAACCAATGGAAGGAAAAGGGTTTACTCATCTCAAAAATACAGTGATTAAAAACAAAGAAATAATGATCTGTTATTACAGATCAAGTCCAACAACAAGAGGATATTTGAAATGAATGTACCAGTTCTGGAAAGAACAATATCCAGTATCAGAAATAATACAACAGGGGCTAGTAGGTCAACATAGATTTATAAAACAAAATAAAGTATTCACAGAAATCAAAACCTTGCCAGACTATAGAGTCAAACCAGGTAGAGTTGGCAGTAGAGAAATCCAACAAAGATTGTTTTTCCTTTGGAAATGAGGCACCTTCTCCTTTGGCTCAGAAAGAACAAAGCCATCTATCTAAAGAAGAATTGAAACAAAGAACAACTGAGTATCTAGAACAGCACAAAAACATCCGAATAAGGCTGCCTGCAATGAAGCTTGTTCCAAAGAAACAGCTAGCCCGAGCACTAAAAAAATGGAAATACTGCAATATGAATTATAAGCATCGTCACTGCAGGAAACAAACCAACTAATGTACAGCACAGCTGCAGTTATAACTGAATACATGGGGTGCAAAATAAACAAAGAAGGAAAAAAAGGCAAACAATGTGACACCAAAATGGAAGATCAGACTGGAAAATAAGAACAGGAAGTTGAGATCAGAAATTTCCCCATGGGAATAATATCAAGAGTTTGGATGGAGAAGATTGCTACAAATAACTTAGTCAAGCTGACAACACAAGTCTGGATAGTGGACATTAACAGTACCTGGAGGCAGAAGAATAGAAGAGTATAAACTTGGCTAAATGTCTAAGGAAATTCTCAATCATCCAAGTCCTGGTTGCCCCAAAACTGCGTTTTCCAAAAGGCAACTGGACTTTCTTGGTTTTTTTTCTTTGAAAATGTTTTGCTTCTCATCCAAGTTGCTTCTTCAGTTTAGAAGACGTTTCGGAACTGAAGAAGCTTCTTGGATGAGAAGCAAAACATTTTCAAAGGAAAAAAAAAAGAATAAGAAAGTCCAGTTGCCTTTTGGAAAAAGTACCTTTGAGACAAAAGAATAAACTGGAGAAATTCACGAAATACAAAGACCTACAAATAGAAATAAAATGACTATGACAAAAGAAAGCAAAGACCATTAGCAATAATAATAGGGCACTTTGGGTGAAATCCCCAAAGAATTGGACAACTATTTGAACACTATTGGCATTAGCAAAATCAGCTCAGTCAATTGCAGCTCTACCTGGAACAGTTTACATCCTTCAGTGATAGCTTTAATTTTATTAAACATCAATATCTGCCTATCCTAGGTTCTTGGGATGAACTCAATAGCTGGATAACAATGCTAAATCCAGTTTAAACATCTGTCAGACTAAGTGACCAAGCAAAATAATAATAAACCTAAGATATATTGTCTTCCTGGAAAAAAAGCACCCAGTTTTTTCCCTCTAATTTGGAAGAAAAAAATACTCAGATTAGAACCATTCTATTTTTTAAAAAAGGTATTATTGTTGGGTTTAAGGTTAGTAGCTTTGTTTCTATAATTTATTTGTGATAACAAATTTTCCTTTTCCAACATGATTTGGTGATACTTCTTTCCTTTTGGTAAAGTCAAGTAGAGATATGATACTCAAAATCTCTGAGAAACATTTTTCATGTAGTACAACACATTTTATACTCCATTTCTTTTACTAAGGGTACTTAATCTTTCTTCATTTCTGTTAGATGTCCACAGTTCACTTTTTTTGTATTTCCCCTAGCAAACAAGATAAGGGAGTGTTATACAACCAGAAAAAGTGGCATTTTCAGAAATTATAGTAGTTTACACAGTTAAATCTACTTTGAAATGATGAAGATCACTGCTTATCTGACTTTCCCCACTGTTTGCCTGTTCTAATGCACTCTTCTACTCTTCATTGATTGAGGCTCCTTTTTCTTGACTATATTACTTTGATTTCTAATGATCCTTGAGTGTTCACTACTGCAATGTCACGTAATCAATCATACTTGGCTATTATCGTGCTAAGAAAAATATAGAGATAGTGTTATCTGCAGGGGAAATCAAGATAGTAGAATGACTTAACATTGTGCTGCTGCAATACAAGCTTCACGCCTTTCCCATGTGACAACATGTGCAAACCCACAACGAATGAAACTTTCAGCACCCCACTTTGATCATTTTGACAAAAGCAGAAAGCTTCAGTAAACATTCATGGATAAATAAAAATATTGGTTTACTATTATTTTGCACTATTTATATATTAGCTTTCATTGTGAAGGTCTCTAGCTGATGGATACCTAATCTGTGGCTTTGGTGTAGTGTCAGGCTGGACAGAACCCATTTCTAGACAGGACATAGAAGAAGAAGAATCTAATTGTCACTGTGGAATAGTTCAGTTTTGTTGTCTCTGAACACTACATTTTCTTGGGTGAAGCCTGATATAATTGGCCTTTCCCAGAAAGAACCCTCTCAACACTGTCATCACTTGGTTATATTATATTGGTAGTTTGTAGGCAATAAGTTAATTAGCAAAGGCAGCAGAACTGACTGGCATGGAACAAAAGTCAGTCATAGTTTCTCTCCTCCATTGTTAAGAGCAGAAAATGTTTGGACTGCTGCCTGTCAATGCAAGTGTGGCAGACGTTGACTTATTGTAATGTAAAGAGATTCAACCTACCCTAGTCATGTGCAGTATGTAAAATAATAGGTAGGTCATAAAATCTGACCAAGAGTTCATATTGTTAAACTGATAAGTTTTGAGTACAATTAAAATAGTTGATCTCCCACTAAAGTTATGGCTTGTGGCTGGTGACATTAATTAATACTCAGTAATATTAATCTAGGCACCTTAAAAAAAGAGTTTTTTAATAAGGTGACAAAACCCATCAGCTAGCTACTCATGTTAATATCAATAAGCCCATTTTATAACTCAAGTCCTATCCACTCAGTGTTCTCCATGCATAGAATTTAAATTAAAAGTTTATAGATTATCTATAAGTATCCCAGGGGCAATAGAAAAGCTGTCTATTTTCTGAAACTTTTTGGAATCATCTGATTAAATTGTGACTTTGAAGCAGCCCATGATATAATAATTTAATCAAAGTTTCATTGAGTCAACCTTTCAAAGCTTCAAAGTTAGGGATATTATATGTGGTTATTTGGTTTTAACAGAGTGGGCCATTCAGTCATGTAATGCCCACACTCACTATTAGAATGATTTATCATTCAGTTGTTTAATTAATGATCTCTCTAACATATGACATCCTGAAACAATTAATTCACTTAGGATAATTTCTTGTTCTTTAAAGTTACTGTAGACCTCAATTCAAACCAGCTTTCTGAAAAGCAGATTTTTTTTTCTTTTAAAACTTCCCTTAAAATGCAGAAACAATTGGAAGTATTTTCATCCCACTCTGTCAGAGGAAGATTTTTTTAATGTAATTATTGATTGTTAACTCCCATATTTAAGCACAAACAGTATGATCAATCAGCAAGAGTACCAATTAGTGTTAGCTTTGATTATAGTCTTTCAGTAACAATTTCAGCCATTAGGAACTGAGCTGAAACTTCCATTTCATTTCACATACACAATGATACCAAATAATGATCAGATGGGTTTGTTGACCTTTATGTAGTACAAAAGTAGAAGACAGTGAAATATTATTAGCTGGAATTTGTTGCACAAGACATATGGTGATTTGCATAAACTCATATTTGCGTTACTAAGTGTTTACTTAAGCAGTATAAGATTTCATTGTTCTGTTTTCTCTCAGTATGCAGTATGATACTCAGAAAGAAATTTGTATTGGAAACAAAAAATGTCTACCATCATGCTAAACAAAACATGCAGTCCCAACTGTTTCACATATTTTGAAAAGGACTAAAGATGACAAACTTTCTTGTACCACATGGGTGTTTTCATGCAATGTCATAAATAATTCCTGGATATAAAAATCGACTAGCCCAAATATACTCCTAGCTGCAAGAAATCAAACCTCTGCACAAAGTCTTCTACTAATTATTGAACTCATCATGAATTCATAAATAAGTGCTTGCATTTATTCTCCTAACATTAGAACAGAAATTATTTTTCAATTCAAAGGCCAACTGTTAATCTCTGAAAGTTCTTGGAGTCCACATCCAAGTTATTACTAAAATCCATGTGAGTGTGCTCCAAAGGTACAATTCTAATTTTACATGAATATTTTATGTAATTTTATGTAATTATATATAAACACTCACCATTTAGACACCATTTTCAAAGCATTAATAAAAAGCCAAGTTTGACTTCTGGGGCCTGCTCCAAATGGTATGGATACAACCTCTCAGATATGATTTGCCTTTGCCTTTTTCTGGGATTCCCCCCCCCCCCCAACTGTTCAATTTATGCAACATGAACATCAACCTAAAATAAAATATGTTTGCAACCTAGTTGCATATATGCATTCAATAAGCAAATATTTACCATGAAATGAGGATCGAGCTTTGGGTTTATATTTGTTTTCATCCTTAGCACAAACTCTAAGGACCTAGATTACAGATAAATGGGCTCTGGATTTTAGGCCCTGCACACCATTCTGGATTTGGAGACTTCATCTTTAGTTTTGGATCCTATCCTAGACAGATCTGATACGCAATTCAGGGACCTCCCTTAGATTCATTGCTTTTATATGAACAGCAGATAACCAGAAGCAGATTTGTAAATTCTATCTTGTGTGCCAATTACGCCCATTCTTAGATTGGAGCAATGGTGACTTGCTACCTGTTCGCCCCTGTTCAGGCGAACTGATAGCAACTGCAGTGGGAGGCTCCGCCCACCCACCCGGACATCAACAAATATGTTCTGCGCATGCACAGAAGCTTCTGCATATGTGCAGAAGTGGCACATGCATGAGCAAACTGGTAGCAAAGGTAAATGAAACCCACCACTGGATTGGAGACTCTGTTCATAGTTACTTATTCCTTGGTCACCTCTGGCTTATACTACTGAATTGTGCTGTACATGAACTATCCTTGAAGACCATTCAGAAGCTGTAAATGATTCGGAATATGGCAACTCAGGTAGTTATCGTTACATTATACTATGCCCAAGTATATACCACGATTTTGCAAGCTGCAGTGGTTTATTTATTTTTACCTAATTTACATGGTGATGATGTTCGTCCATCGTGTTCGAAGAGGACCTTGATATCTAACAGGTTGTGGGCTATTCACGATGTGTCTGCAGGTGACTGGTAAGGCCTATACTGGCACGAAATGTTCTGCCACATATCGGGCAGACATGTGTGGGCACCATTGTTGCAGCGTTTGTGGTCACAAATGCTGCAGCAATGACCATTGTGGTCAGAGTGCATGGTCACCCACAATCAAGTAACTCTGGATAGCATACAACAGAATATATATCCAGGATATACCCAATGTACAGTATACCTAATAGAAAACATAGTTCTAATACAAGTTCTACTAACCATCAATAAAGCCTTAAAGTTGGCACAAAGCCAACTTATTTCCTATTATTGCCTGTTTCTAATTGTGTCTGCCTATCCTGTGAGATCTGAAAATTGAACATTCTTCAGGTTCCCTCTATGATGTAGTGTTATCTAATGGAACCTTGAGAGTTTTCCTTTTCTGTTATGGCACTTATCCTCTGAAATGATATACACTCAAGATTTGCACAGCCTCTATCCTGTTGGTCTTCTATAAGGAACTTGTTCTTTTTATCTCCTCAGCACTGGCCAAGATGTTGGCTAGTCTCATCTGGTAAGTGATTTGTCTTTTACCATGTTTGGACTCAGCCTTATTGTGTTGTTTTATGTTCTACTTTCAGATTTTTTTCATGTTAATTATTTCATTGAACGTTGTTCATGTTTTAATCCTACATTAGCAATTTATAATTTGGGCAGTCATATAAACTACAAAATCAAATAATCCTGAACAAATTTTAAACCTCAAAAATACAACTAAAGATTTGTAAAAGGTTTCTCTTCCTTGCACAGGAAGCTAGTATATCAAAAATGCCCCCCAAAATTACTTCAAGTTGGAATGTGGGAGCAATAAATATATATTACTTTTAAACTATTCTACATAAATATACTATATTTCATAATGCATAGATAAGACTATGATGATATAAGCAAGTTCCCATGAACATTTATCTTCAAACCTGATTTATAAACAATATTCCAAAAAAAGGGTAATTACATACTACTTCTTAAAATTAATTGCTAGGTTTCATTTGATTTTGCAGGAATAGAATGAGTTTTGAGGGTGACTTTACAATATAAGTTCTACAATAAATGAGCATTAAAAAAGACCACACCTATTATACTCACTTTGAAGTAACTAAGGAAGGAAGGAAGAACAAAACGAAACACTGATTTTTGAATCAGGAATGAGTACCAGCAAAACAGAATCACTTCGTTTTAAAAAGATCAGCTATATAAAACACACTTTAAATGTAGCAACACATGGTCTAAACTGTATGAATCATTTTTTAAAATTAAATTTATATTCATGTAGATTCGGATAACTAACCTCTCTACTTTACTGATGGCAACTTTTGACATTGCAAGAAAATATTTCACTGGATAATTTATATTGTGATTAGGTTACCATTTTCAGTTTACTGTCCTCTTAAAAAATAAAGACAGTTTTTATATAGCAGCATACAGTAAAGAATAGGGTGATCAATCTGTGACAAAGCAGCAAAATTAATATATCTGAACAGAAGAACTATTGATGCTGGTTAGAGTTAAAAACATGGGCTAATATTTCTGCCATTTCCTCCTAGGCTGCTCTATACTTTACAGAGCCACTATTTACCATCTTGCTTCATCAGTTAGAATAGGCCTTTTAAGGAGAGAAAGACAATGGGGGTTATTGTCTGGATGCCATTGGAACCGATCAGATGGATCCATATTTTTCATCCAAAGCATCAAAAGTTATTTAAAACAGAATGGTAAATTAATTCAGTAGTTGAAGTATCTCAACACATATCCAAACATGGGTGAAATACAGCAGGTTCTGACAGGTTCTGGAGAACTGGTAGCAGAAATTTTGAGTAGTTCAGAGAATTAGCAAATACCACCTCTGGCTAGCCCCAGAGTAGGGTGGGAATGGGGATTTTGCAGTATCCTTCCCCTGGAGTGGGATGGGAATGGAGATTTTGCAGTATCCTTCCCCTGCCATGCCCACCAAGCCACGCCCACCAAGCCACACCACGCCCACCAAGCCACACCCACAGAACCGGTAGTAAAAAAATTTGGATTTCACCACTGATACCCAACTGCTGGCTCCAAGAAATAATGGAGTTTCTCCCCACCCCACCTCCAACCATACTCCCCAACAATCATTTAGTAGAAAGCAAAACATTGTGCAGGAGGATAGGAAATGTTCAAATAAAACTTTTGATTATTAAAAATAAGTGCTGCTACAGAAATCTGAGCAGCATAGTAATATTTGTCAAGTTTTGGACTGGATTGCTACCTGTCCATGTTGAGGACTTAATTTCACCAGTTGCTTTTGAAAGTCTGAATTTGACAAAAGACTGAATTTGAATTTGATAGTGTGTATGTTGCCGAATACACTAAAAATGATAAGCATTCAATTTATTCTTGCCCTGAGCATGTGTAGTCCAGCCTGAAGTTCATGTCAAAGAATGCATTCTGAGTCAGCCAAAGCTGTCCACATGAGTACTCCATTTAATACAAGATGAGTGGAAATAAAAATAAAAGAGGCAATACCAGGGGTGGCTGTGATCCAAACAGAGCTAATTAGGAACACAGTTGTGGATATAAGAAAGGAGGGGGTGGGACAGATGGCGCTGCTTTTTTTTAAAAAAAAAACCAAACACTTCTCTGACATCAGCTATGACAGCCAAAAGCTAGACCACAAAGGGAGCATATATTGCAAGACAGAAATGTCCCCAACAAACTGAATCATCACTGATTCTGTCTGTGTAGCTTTAGTTCTAACTTTCCATTTTTATTTTTCAGCTGGGCAGCCTGCCTTCAGCTGTATCTACTTGCAATTTATGGCTGACCTAAATAATGTTATACCTCTGATTCCTAATTGTGCACGGCTTCTTGTGTTGTTTAAAGAGAAACGCCAGTGTCATGCTTAGAATAAGGGAAGAAGAATTGCTACACAAATTCCTTTGCTCTCTTCGCTTTAATGAAACTTACACTAAGTCGTCATTAGTGAATAAGCAATGTCCCCTCCTCAATATACTTTACAGGTTCTTGGCCCAGGATAACTGCTTCTAACACTGGGTAATAGTAAGAAAAAGGGCAATATAAACCAAGGGGTTTAACATTCTATTTGGCTGCCAAATTTAACAGGCTTGGCAAAGCAGATGGACAATCAGTTCCAATGCTGTCTTCTGCTATTCAAAGCTTATGGGGGGGGGAAAAATAGATAATTGCTTTGATGGGACACATAATGCATATAGGCCCCCTGTAAAGGAAGATCACTGTAAAAAACCAAATGAATAAAAACTACAACAAATTTTGGTCAAAGTTCATGAATCAAATAAAGTTATGAGTGAACCAATGGCTACAGATCAAGACATATCCCAGTGACTATGTAAATGAGGGGTGTCAAACTCATGGTGTCATGGTGTCATGGTATGTATCATGACTCCCCCCCACCCCCTTTGCTAAACTGAGGTGGTCGTAGCCAAGTATGTGACACATCTGAGCTACGGGCTGCGCGTTTGACACCCCTGATGTAAATAATGATATAAGGGAAGTTTAAAGCAAAGTACCTGCTAAAATACAAAGTTGGTATTGAAAGAGACATATTCCTTACAGCTGAAACTTAAATAAAGAGAGGTTTCAGTCAGTGCTGGAAAATAACTGATGCTAATCAGCTGCTTCCCAATTTAGATTTTTCTTGTTGCAGCTAAGCAGTCCTCTACCTTCCTGATTTTTTACATGAGGGAGTACCATTCCTGGATGTAGATGAGATTCTGGTACAAAATCTAAAATGGTGTGTCCTGAAGTTTGAATGCTAATGCTACTTCCCCTCAATTGTTTGGGTTGGAACTTTCTGTGCCTGACTCCAGTTGCCTTGACTTAGGCCTCCTTCTAATGGAGGACACCTTTCCAGCCAGGAAAGTGATAATTGCACTTGAAGCTACAATTTACTCAGTGTAAAAACAAACAAACAACAAATGGGATGATTAAGCATAAATAAATGATTCTGCTTTCTTGTGATATGCTACAACAAATTAAACATTAAACAAATTGTTCACTCTGGGATATTCTTTGTATGTGGTATGGGAAGCATTGTTCTATGTGCTTGTTGGCTGTTCCTTAATCTGGCATCCCCTATTTTCTCCTTTTAATAGCATAGTTAAGCATATCATA
Organism: Masticophis lateralis; assembly: GCA_030761175.1. Taxonomy (NCBI): domain Eukaryota; kingdom Metazoa; phylum Chordata; class Lepidosauria; order Squamata; family Colubridae; genus Masticophis; species Masticophis lateralis. The sequence continues at coordinate 81,910,774 of JAUDYJ010000003.1, read as the reverse complement.
CTACTGGGAGGTGCCCAGCACTTTTGGAGACACAATAGTCGTGCAATATTTTGGACACATGGTAATGTGCTTTTTATTTACTTTCTGACTAGAAGTGTCATAACAGCAATAATTTGGGTTATCATGAGTAAGCCATACAATTGCAGTTGCAACTTGTCATTAGCCAATCCAAGCATGTCAGTGATTTTATTGAGAATTAAATGAATACTTTCCCAAAAAGGTGTTTGATTTTTTTTTTACTTTCCTCAATGGCATCACTGAATTTTTTCCCTGTGTGTGTTAAAAAAAAAAAGCAAAACAAAACCAAGAATAATATAGAAAAAACTTGACACTTTTTTTTTATCCCCAAACAAAGATTACATTCACAGCAAGTTGTAATCCTTGGCTTTACAGTATGCTTTGCAGGATTAAGAAGATAAATGTTCATTGCTTTTAATCCTCCTCATGATTCATGAAACTCTGGGTAGCTTCTCCCCACCTCCTGAGAGTATCTACAGAACATGTGGTTGTTCTATCTGTGGCTTAAATTATAGATAAATCTGTGAAGTAAATGGCAGATTGTTGTCCTCTAACAGAGAAGCTTCCTTATGTCTCCTGCAGTGGTCCCCTGATTGCCACAAAGAATGTTACTTTTTTGCTTGGTTATTAAGATCTTGAGGGAGAGGGATTCTATCAGAGTAGGTAGTGTTATGAGGCCCTGGATGATCACTTGTCATGCTAACTTGAAAGCAACATGGCTATAACAGCAGCTGCATGAACTCATGAGAGAAACAGCTGAAAGCTTTGGCTTCTATTGTTGCACAACATATTCAGAGCTCTTGCTTACTGAGGGGGGGGGGGTAATTACAAGTTAAGTAAGATGTGCCTAATGTAAAGAAAGCATGATCCATCAAACTGGTAATCACACCATTTGGATTAGCCTTCCATTTTGCTTCCTGTTGTAATTACATCAGGTAAAGGCAAAATTTAAAAGATGCATTACAGCTTGCTTTTAGGGAAAAAAAACAGTAATCAGTCTAGGATGCAAGAATAGAGCTTTCTAAATTGACATTTTCTGTAATTGATTGGGAATTTTGGGAGTTTGAAATCTTGCAAAGTGCAGCAAGTTGAAAAGAGTCGCATATAGGTATGTTCCTCTCCCTCACCTGGGTACTTTAGGCCAATAGTTGTGCAGAACAACAGCTCTATGCTGAGCCTTTTTTCCCCCAGCTTTCCATAGCTTCTAAAAATTTTGAAATATATTATATTTATATCAGGTAGTCAACAAATCAAGGCTAATGAAAGTCCAATCCATTTTAGAAGTATAAATACCCACTGAACAAAAGAAATATGGCAATTCCTTTGTTTAGGTTCATTCCTCTAAAGATCTAATTTTAATATGCTTTCATACCTTATGTTGATGTGTCAGAGAGGAATTTGGGAGCAGTCTTAGGACAACCACACAAGGGTGGGGAACACCAATAATAAAATTGTCAAAAAAAAAAGTTAACAAAAGAGTAAAAATATTATATAATAAAAAGATGGCCAATAAATATAAATATTCACAAGGAAGTGTACTTGTAACCTTTTAATGTGAATGCTAACCAACAATTATTTAGAAAAGATGATTGACACAAGTAGAAGGTTAACCCAATAATATGTGAGTCTTCAGTTATTTAGATATAGGATACAACAACATTCAGGAAATTGCCATCAGTTGGTAGTTGTTCCTACTGATGATGAATTGTCTAGGTATCAAAAGTGTAGCGAAAATGCTACATGCCTAGAAAAACCAAGCCATGGAAACTCAAAGGAAGATGGGTTTCTCTCATCTTCACAAAAGGAAAAGAATATATGCCAGAACCAGCTGCCATGTTGAAATTGGAACTTTCTACAGTACAGACTGCAGGGGTATCAAACTGGACGCCCACGGGCCAGATGAATCTCACGCAGGCCATGCCCACCCCAGCTCCACGAATGGGAAAAACATCACAAACTGTCACATGATGACAATGTGACATGATGAGTTTGACACACACCCCCGTATAGATCCAGATGCAAAGCCTTTGAATTTTATTTTTATAATTATATTTACATTTACTTGAAACATACACTGAAAATATAGTACCCTCTGATTGTAAGCAATGGTAAAGGAGAATAACTAGCATAGTTACTTTGCTAGTTCTATGTATATCTTTACTTTTAATCCTACCTCCAACAGCTACAAGTCCTTAAATTCTACTACATATTATTGGTTATCAATGCAAATAAACCCATCTATAAAAACTTCTATCATTTTTAAGGCTTTTTCCTGCAAAATGAATTGTAAAAAGGGGGGTTGATGTATAGCCTGGCTAGTGGACGGGTGTTAAGGGAGGCTTATCTTCCAACACTTTTAGAATTGTAAGAGTCAGAAAAACCTAAAAGTAGTTGGTGTGTTCCTACTCTTGATTCCTACAGAAGCAGTTTATATCATTGCTATTGCTTTTCTGTACTGTAATCTAATGCTGTTACAGCTTAGACCAATATTTAGGTTCAATATAAACAGTCATTTAGTTCAGAAAGACATCTGCATAAGGGAATGCTTTAAAAGGATGCAGGTTTTATACTGAATGGCACCTTTTCATTGAGGAAGTTATCACTTGTACCAATAATGTTCATGCAACCAATTTGATCTCTAACCTTTTCAATGATGCAGGAAGAAGAAAAATGTCATTGCATATTGGGGAAATAATATACACATTGTCAGCTGATAAAATCTGCCATTTGCAAGTAGCAAAGAACCTGTGATCTTCTGAAAGCCATTTCTATCCATTCAACACTCAAAGCTATCATTTAAGCAGGTGCTTCTTTCCTGGCATTTCCCCTTTTCAATTATTATAGAATATTGGGAAAATATATTTTAAAATCACTTAAATAGAAAAGCAGTATTCAGAACACCTCAATCTAGAGGGTTCTTTTTCCCAAAGAATGTTCACATTTCTATTTTCAAGGTATACTGCTTCCAGGTAGTGGTGTGGTAGCCTAGAGGTGGAGCTCTCATCTCACAATCAGGAGGCTGTGAGTTCGATCCTAGGTAGAGGCAAATACAGTATTTCTTTCTCTAGGCAAATTGAGATTATATCTGCTGAATATAACTCTACATTGGCGTCAGGAAGGGCATCCGGCCAGTTAACACTCAGCTCCATTCAGTTGACCAGAGTCCACCCCGCAAGGGATTATGGGGTCGTTAAAAGACGATGATGATTGTTTCCAAGTCCCGTGCCACATTAAAACCAAAAGATACTTCAAAGAGTTTATAGCACATGTAATAAACACCATTCTCCAGACTCCATCTGTTTACTGAAAACATCCTGGCCAAAAGGTCATGCTGTAGGTTTCTTTCTTTTTTGAGAAAAGAAAATGAGATCCTGGAAGATGATCTTAATGGTTGTAAGTCTCCTCAGACTGAAAAAGCCTGCTCAATCAGCTCAGGATGGCCTCAAAGCAACAAAAGCAATACTGTTCTGCAAGGCATTTGGAGTAGGGAGAATAATGTAAGGGTAAAAGCTTTTTATTGGGACTGTTTGGGATGACCAACATGTATGTGGCCTATGTTATTATTATGTATGGTTTATTTTTTTAAAAAAAAATAGTTTATGCATGAAAAATTATCTGGATTTTTTGAGTAGGTGAGAAATATATAGATGTATATGAATAAGTAAGTGAATAGTGCAGATCTTTCAATATGTAGGGAGGGTGGGGATAGGGATTTTAAATTCCAGTATTGAAAGCTTGGGAAGATGTAAATACAATTTTAGGCTTCAGTCCTTATTTATTTTCTACCTGCAAAGATGAATCCACATCCTCCAAGATCTCAATAGGGTATCTTTAGCTTGTCATGTCCTGAAGCAATGAAGTCAAAACGATGGTCTGCCAAAATAGAAGGAGGTGGGGGGAGAGACAAAAAGGACTTACTGAAAACAATAATATAGCGAGATAAAAGTTACAATTACTTTACAGTACAAGAACTTTGGAACCATGTCACAATTACTCTAAGTAAGGTTAATGTGAACTTCAGAGGTGTTCCACCTCATGATTAAAAAGTTTAATCTATTCTCCCTCACCCCCACCCCAAGATTCATCTTCCTGGGTAATGTCATTTGGTCCAGGTAGTCCTTTCCCTGCTCATTTGGCTCAAATGATACATTTTAAGAGAATAAATTGTAGATGTATATGTAAATCACCTGCCCACTCTAAGTAAGATTTTGCTAGTCTTTATGTGGGGTATTCTTTGCACTTCTTTCAATATTACTGCTTGAAAAAGACCATACTTAAAATTCAGCGACAACTTCCTTCTTGGTTAATCGCTTTAAGAGGCAAAACTATATACAATCACAATTTCATTTTTCTTTGATTCTGGAATTGTTGGATACTTTTTAGTACCCATGAAAAGAATAAGCTTTCTTTGGAACTTAATAGGGCAGAAGCAGAAAATTAGAGTATTGGCCTGGACTACTCTAGCAATTTCCAAAAAAAACCTATGAGATGTTCTTAGCCTGCAGGTATAATCTCCAGCAGTTTCCATTGTTTTATTTCAATTGTCTTTTATCCTGACAGGGAAGGGAAATAAACATGCAGTGAATCTTTTTTTTTCAAAATTGCCTCATAATGATTTGGAATCATTACTCGATGTACGTAGAAAAATTCTGTAATGTCTTCCTAGTAACACTTAGGAAGCTTAAGGGTTTTCTTTGGTCTCCATTTCAAAGTGAACCAATCTGTTCTGCAATTTTCAGCTTAATGCACACTCTAGAAAGCAGCAGCAATCTTTTGAATTGTTTACATTTTTCTATGCAGTTCTTTCTTCTCCCCAAATTTCATGGTTTAATATAAAAATATGTTTAGGAAATCATAGAACACTTTGAGAGACATTTGATTTAAGATAGATAGATAGATAGATAGATAGATAGATAGATAGATAGATAGATAGACCGACCGACAAGACAGACAAGACAGACAAGACAGACAGACATTATTTTATTTTATTTTATTATTTCTATCCCACCTTTATTATTTTTTTTACAAATAACTCAGTTGGCAAACATATCCAGCATATCAGAGGTGGGTTTCAGAGGGGGAGGGCCTTCTCTGTGGCTGCCCCAGCTCTCTGGAACCAGTTACCTCCTGAAATCTGGATTACCCCCACCCTATTGGCCTTCCGGAAAGCAGTGAAGACCGGGCTTTTCCAGCAGGCCTGGGGCCGTTGATCTCGCTGTTACAATCTTGCGAGATCTGGCCATGAATGGTGTGCATGGACTTTTAATGTTTTTAAAATGTTTTTACAATGTTTTTTAATAATTTTCCTATGTTCTTTGTTGTATTATTTTTTGCTGTAAGCCTCCCAGAGTCCCTTGGGAGTTGGGCGGCATAGAAATTTGATAAATTAAATAATTAAATTAAATTAAATTAAATTAAATTAAATTAAATTATTAAAATAATAAAGTTGGATTAAAATAAATAAATAAAAGAAATGAATAAATAGATACATTTTCTCTTTTAGTGGCATTTTGAAAAAATATCCTAATTTAGGGGTGAAATGTTCCCGGTTCGGACTGGATCACCCAATCCAGTAGCGATGGAGGCGGGTGGTTCAGAGAACCAGTAGCAAAAATCCCTGCCCATGCCCCCCCCCCAGTGCCCAGGTGAGCCGTGCAATCATCAGAGGCTCTTTTTTTAATTTTTAAAAGCATTTTTTCTACAACCTCTTTGGCCGAAAAAAAATGCTTTTAAAAGTTAAAAAAAAAGCCTCCGATGATCGCGCAGCTCAGCTGGGATCATCAGAGTCTTTTAAAAACATTTTTCTACAACCACTTTGGCCGAAGAGGTTATAGAAAAAATGTTTTTAAAAGGAAAAAAAGCCTCTGCCAATCAGGCAAGTCAGTTGAGATCGTCAGAGGCTTTTCAGCTGAAGAAGCTGTAGAAAAAATGGTTTTAAAAGTAAAAAAAAAAAAGTTGGTCACGTCCAGTCATATTACCCCTACACACACACCAAGCCACACCCACAGAACCGGTAGTAACAAATTTTGCATTGAACCACTATCCTAATTCAATTTAAATCTGATGTTAGATACAGTGAATATGATAATTACTCGTACATTAAATAGTTTCCACTTTCTGTAATACTGACAAATGCATAATTCAGTGGAAACATTTGGAGGAGTTCTGGTATAACCCAGAAGGCTTTGGGGTGACATTATTCATCCCTGGGGCACCAGATCATGGACTCTGTTTATTGTGCTTCCATGAATCACATAAATGCCTCCATCCAAATGAGTTGGTTACAGGGATATAAAATAAATCTGCTAAGTATTTCTGCGGAAGCAGATTTGTGTGACCTGCTGAAGCAAAGATAGCCATACTGAACAGAATCCTGTAGCATCCATCTTTCTCTGAAAGAGAAAAAAATTGCACAAAAAGGTATTTGAAAAAATGCCTATGGGAAAAAAAGAGCATGCTTTAAAGTTGCACGTGCAATATTTACATAAGGGGCTGCCCTTTTATCAGAAGTGGGAAGTGCAATATAAATTTAAATCATGGAAATTCATATTAAGAAAATAAACATAGGCAATAGACATATTTAAAAAGGACCCTGGAGGTAACTTAAAAATGTATAGAAGTTGTATAATTTGTGAATAAGAAAATTATCTTATAAGGGCAAGATTGGAGAGAGATTCTGATTCATAAAATTCTAGTCACAATTTTGGGTGTTGAATTAGTTCCTTTAAGCTAAGTTGATATACAATTTTCCTTTTACTCCTGAAAGAGGCAAAATAGTTCCTTTCCTTTCCTTTCTCCTTCCCTCCCTGTAATGTTAAAATTCCGTTGTGATTTTCACTATCTAGCCTGGAGCCATGGAGACTTGCTGATTTTTATTTGGCAGTGTCCCTTGCTTTGTATTGACTTCCGAGAAATAGAAGTGATTTGCTATGCCTTATAAGAAGAGTGTTTGCATAACTGCAAAACAAATCAATTCATTAATTGCTTTGTCTTGATTTTGTTTTCAGTCAGTTAGTTTACTTAGTTAATTTGCTTACTTGCAGAGAAGATTAAAGTTTACACAAAACCTGACTTTGGCAAAGAAGAAACTATTTTAAAGTGCCCCGAATCAATGCATAACTCAGGAATGTGCAAAGGAAAGAATGCGAAAGGAAGCTTATTGAGTAAAATTACAATAAACAATCAGATACAATCAATATATGATTAATTATATTCCATTCAACTGATTTATTTATGATTGCTGCCAAAAATGGAGGTCACGATTCATGTGTCAAGCCTCTCTTTCTGGATAATATTTATTGTAAATGAAGACTTCTTCTTCTTCTTCTTCTTTTTTTTGTAATAATTTCATTAACAGTTTTATGTAGAACAATAAACTAAAACTAAAAAAACCTAACTAAACTAAACTAAAAAAAAGAAACTAAACTAAACTAAACTAAACTAAACTAAAAAACTAAAAAAACTAAACTAAACTAAAAAAAAAAGAAAAATGCAAGAAAACACACACACACACACACACACACACACACACACAATACATATCCACCCTCCCCTCAGAGAGCAACTCCCCACTCCTCATCATCATGTCAAGCAGGGGTGAAATTCAACTGGTTCCTAACAGATCACGCAATATGTTAGGGCCGACTACATAAAGCCCTGCCCACCCACGCGGACGTCATGACATCCCTCTTTTGCATTGATTTTCAGCCTCTGCGCACGCACATTTGCGGTAGGGAAGGTAAGTGAATTCCCTCTTGATGTCAAGTATAAACAATTTCATAATCTATTCGCCTCCTTTTAGTTAAGAAGCTCTTCATGCCCTCTTCATCATATATTCATCCTAGGCAAATCAAATCAAAGTAACATCTTCTCCAGTCCAATTACCAGCAAAAAGTCCAAACCAAGCTCTAAAATATTAGCATTTATTAACATATAGCAAAATCAATATTCCACATCTCAACTCTTAATTATAAGCAAATTCCCATTTAAATGCATAACATGGTCCCAATATCCTAATGTAAACAAAATAGAAGAAAACCAAGGTTTAATGTGAAAAAAAGAGACTGTGACAACTGAAATTGGTTCTGATATTTCCACGTAATCTAGTACTAAAGAAATGAGCAGTGTTGCAACAGCAGAAGAAGGTGTAGAAGATAAGAATTATCTGGGCCATTTTGATTCTGAAAGAACATCTATTCCCATATATGAACCTGCTAAAACTTTCAGATCCTTGAACAAGATCATATTCTCTACAGGTCCATGAAGATGAATATTTGGAGAGTCTTCAGAATAATTAGTCCTGGGCTGCTGCCTTTCATCCTTTAGGAAATTCAAGTGGTTTAAATCTGAAATCTGTTTTAACTATTGGGTGTTTTGTGTATTAATTATTATTATATTTTATGTTTTTGCATATTTTACAGGCAGTATTTGGAACCCAAAAGCTACATGAAGCTCTAATCCTAGGATCATTTAGTAATCACAATTTTGGTGCTACAATTTCTAAATTTTAAAGGTGAAATCAGAAGAAATCTGAGAAGTTAAGAGAAATGTTATGGATGCTCAGGAAAGAAATGTTTCTAATTTGAAAACAGTCCACACACAAAGATTTTTGTTACTATAAGGACTTTCTAATAGGCTGCCCCCCCCCTCGAATAATGTGGGTTATGGGGTGATTTTGATAGAATGAGCACTTGAGATACTCAACTTTCGTAGATTCTGTTATGCACTAATTTAATCTAAAACCCTTAAATTAATTTGCTGATTCCAACTTAATTATGCACTAGAGATTGTACAGTTCTCAAGTGGAAAAATGCCAAAAAAATATATATTTTAAAGACAAGTTGTTTCAAACACACACACACACACACACATGTATGGATATTTTTTATGGAATGGATTTAGATTACTGTGGATATTCAATTGAAAATTTTATTTAAATCCATATTATTAGGATGAAAACATTGCTCTACAAAATTGAACTGCCTGCACTTCAAATTTAGCTAGAAAATTGGCTGGAGAAGCGATGGCAGGGAACAAACTAGGAGATCATTAAAAAGTACAAAAGCAAGGTCACCTTAGATGCAAATCTAATTAGAACTCTGATTGCCTAGCAACCAGATGGAGTCTAAGAACTTGGTTCTTTTTTGTGTGTTAAGTTTACAATGAGTGTTCCAGGTTGAATTGTTCATTCAGGTTTTATTTTGAAGCAGGTAAAGTTTGCTAAGTTCTATACTTAATGGATACAGCCAACTAATTTAGAGAGTCTGCTAACATTTTGTTTCAAGAGATGTTTATTAATGCCAAGCTGATTCTATTAATGATAGTAATCAATGAATAATAAAAAGATGGCAATTCACCTGCAATCAATCCATAGTACAGTGCTTTATTAGTATAAATTTTGTATTCATGCATCTAATGATCCCAAGTACGATTCACTTATTAGAAATAGCCATTTATTTTTCATTTTGCCTGTCCTATCCAAAACACTATTAGGAAGTGCAGTGGAATAAATGACTGTATTTTTAAAAGCCCACTGCCAACAGTGCTTTAATGACCAATTTCATTTGCAATGATGGAAAAGGAGTAAACTGCTCAGTCTGGGAATGAACGAGCCCATTTCATCTTGAAACATCTAAGCAATGGGGGGGAGGAGGGGGGCAGACTCCAAGCTGCTGCAAATTATCTTACCAAGTACTGGCACTTGTCTTTTTAAAAACATCAGTTGGCATTTGAACTGACAATTCACTACATAATCACCAACACCAACTATATTAGCTTTAAATATTCAGTCTTTTTTTTTTTTTACAATTTCCCCCAAAGTATTAATTAATCAAACAGGTTATTTGCATGGGTAAGAAATATAGCTACAGTACTATTATTTCCAAATTGTAGTTTCTTGGCTACTTTTGTGGGCTTTTTTTTAAAGCCAGATCTTTATTGGGTGATCAAACAAAACAGCAAACAAACAAAAAATTAATTTGTTCTTAGCTTGTTTCATTTTAAGCAGAGGTGTCTGCAGTCACTGGCTTCAAAATGTTAAGTATTAATTGAACACACAAAGCCCATTCTTTTCTATGTGTATAAGGTAAAGGTTCCCCTCACACATATATGCTAGTCGTTCCCGACTCTAGGGGGCAGTGCTCATCTCCATTTCAAAGCCGAAGAGCCAGCACTGTCCAAAGACGTCTCCGTGGTCATATGGCCGGCATGACTAAATGGCAAAAGCATATGGAATGCTGTTACCTTTCCACAAAAGCTGATCCCTAGTTTTCTACTTGCATTTTTTAAGTGCTTTCGAACTGCTAGGTTGGCAGAAGCTGGGACCTCACCCCATTACATGGCACTAGAGATTTGAACCACTGAACTGCCAACCTTTTGATTTGCAAGCTCAGTGTCTTAGCCACTGAGTCACTGCATCCTTTTTATATGTGTATGCAATGCATCAAATAGACCTTTAAAGGGGGTGGATACCTCTCCTTTTCACTCTCCATTTTGAAGATAATAACATTACCACAGATACCCCTGTCTTTAAGAACTACTATTTTTATAGTGTGGTCTTAGAATATTATTAGGATGAATTCATAAAAAAAAGGGCAAGACCCCAGAGAAAATAATTATAAAAATCTATAACAGCTGAAAGTAAATTTATGCCCTCATAACTCCATATAATCATTGAATGTTTGCAACTGTAATATTAGGTTTATTATATCAATGGGTGTTTGTGTATAACCTAATTTGATTTTCTAACTCTCAACTCAAAGTAATAATTCAATGGTTGTAACTATAAAATTATATCTGTTATATTAGTTCAACATGTATTTTATATATATTTATAAGCTCAATTTATTGATACCTAATGAAATGATCAAAGTGCGTATAGTCAAGGCTATGGTTTTCCCGGTTGCAATGTATGGATGTGAAAGTTGGACCATAAGAAAGGCTGAGTGCCAAAGAATTGAGGCCTTCAAATTATGGTACTGGAGAAGTCCTAAAGGAGATCAACCCTGACTGCTCTTTAGAAGACTGGATCCTGAAGATGAAACTCAAATATTTTGACCACCTAATGAGAAGGAAGGACTCACTGGAGAAGAGCCTAATGCTGGGAAAGATTGAGGGCAAAAGAAGAACGGTACAACAGAGTATGAGGTAGCTGGATGGAGTCACTGAAGCAGTAGGTGTGAATTTAAATGGACTCCAGAGGATGGTAGAGGATAGGAAGTCTTGGAGAAACATTGTCCATGGGTTGCGATGGGTCGGACATGACTTCGCAACTAAGAACAAACAAAATAATCAGATATTTGTGGTTAGATTATATTAATTGTATTGTATTTACAAGTGTTACATATGCAAGCCAGAGAAGAAATTTACATGTAGATCTTGTTGATATGCATTTTAGATTAATCCTGAGATTTTTGGAGTTTCGTACAATAAAGTATTTTTCCCTGTAGGCAAAATAAAGCCATAATGATGATTATTGTAGCAATGACAATATCATAATAGGGAATGATAAACATGTAGTCAATTTTGTCTCTTTGGAATTTTGAATAATGTTGCATATCTAGGCTACAAAAATGTGGACAATCAGTAGATGCTTAGAACCTTGTTTTTCTTTGCTGGTCATTTGAATGTCTCCATCCCAGTTTAGAGTGATTAATGCTAGTTAACATTTCCCTGGAAAAAAAAACCAAAAGTTTGCATAGCCCCAGTTTTCTTGACCCAACAAGCCACATTTGAAATTTTAAAAGTAAAAGTTCCTGAATTCCTTGTGATTTCATTGGAGGAGAGGATCATTTGGAAAGAAGACCTACCATTTGCAAGCCTTATGCACTGAAGCCAGTGTGGTTGGTTTATTGTGCAATATTCTGAAGGTTGTATAGGTCCTTAAAACAGTGCTTTAAAGACGTGCATAATTATTTCAAGTCTACTTAGTTCTGATCAGATATAATTATTACATCACCCTTCCTTTGCAAGCAAGTTTGTGCAGCCATTTTGTGCGCCACCAGTCCATTCCTTTCGTTCCTTCTATAACGTCTTCTATATTCATCACGTTATTTCCACCCACCAAATTGTTTCCTTTGTGGTACAGAATAGGAGGGATCAGCTGGTGCTCTACTATCCATTTTTATTTGATAGATAAAAAGGTTAAACCTGGAATAACCAAAGATCACGGTGTTTTTTCTGACCACCGAACAAATTATTCACAGGTTATTTCCATATCTCTGAAAGGTTCTGTAATCTTTTGATAGATATAGATAGATAACACTGATAATGTACATTTTCCATCATGGCACAGATTTCAAAAAATATTCAGAAAGGTTTTGGATATTTTGCATGAGCAGACCTCTTTGCTATCTTAATTTATTGAATCAGTCTGGCATTTTTCAGATTTCTAAATCAGCCTGGAGGGGAAAAAATATGATACTTGAAAGAAACTATTTATTAACATTTATATAGGTCTTAAAGCAGCACCACTGGCTTTTTTTCAGCCACACCTTTGTCTCCTATTAGTTTCTCAATATATAGGAGGAAGATCTCATAGAAGCTTCCAACAAAGAGTCAGGAGCACATCATTATACTGTACGTATAATTTTGTATTTCAATATGTTAACATATCAGAAAAAATTGTATTAATTGCATGCTTTGCCAGTTTCCAGAGATTCTAATGAAGGTTATTTACCATTGAAGAGGGAAAACATAATATTAATTTTGCTTTTTCATTTGACATGATAAAAATAATATCAGAATTTGAGATAATAGACTGCTATTATACAATGTTATTCGTAAGAAAATGATTGTAACTGAACAGAAGTATATATTGAACCAAAAGAATATTTCATTTTGGATTATATTTGTTTTAATATTTAAACTAGGAAAGATATTATGAATGACTTTCATTCACATATTTTCCCTCTCATTACATGGATGTCTACCATATTGGAACAAGATTTACACAGTGGAGAAGATTTTAGACATGGAGTAAGAGGAGAGAAAACTGAAGTGAAGATCTGTAGAACAAGAACTCTATTACCTCACAATGGATGTAATCCAATGGATTTCTTAGCAAAATGTCTAGGTTTCTAACACTTTGGAATAATAATTTTAAAACATGTGTGAAGCCATGTTACATCTTTCAAATTCGAGTGAGTAATGTGAGTAATCCACAACACACGCCATTTAAACTTTTCCAGAGGAGTTATTTTTCAGTAATGGAAAAAGCCAACATCCAAAGGTGTCAGTGAGGCACACAGAGAAAGTTGATATCATTTTGTCCCAGTGCAAAAGTTCTTTCAAATCTTCGAGGAATATATATATATAGCTACTTCTGTAGACTAGGCTCAAAAAATTACAGCTGTTTTATTTTTTTTTCTTTTGAATTTTTCATTATTATTTGCATTATACCTCTCATTAACCCTATGTTATTATTTTAATAAATTTACAATACAATTAATTTTAATTAATTATAGTGCTAATGGCTTTTGAAAACAAACATCTAGAATAAATGATCTTGATGATACAAAACCAAGCGTGATAGAATCTGTTCTGGGAGGGATAATTTAAACTTTCAAATCTTCATCTATTACAAGAAACTTGAAGCATCCCCACCCCATGGCTGTTCAACTTCTGTTTCAGCAACCTCTCTATCTAGTAAAGAGAACCCCATTCCACTTTGTAGTCATTTTTTCCAGTGCTGCTCTTACTGTTAGTTTTTTATTACTATTATTATTATTCAGCCAGAACCTGCCTTTAAAACCATTCCTCTCTTACTCTAGGTAAACAGAAAACAGTTTTTTTTTTCTATGACATATTTTCAAGTGCTATCTTAACTATATTCCTAGTTCATTTCCTTAGTCTTTCTACTCCTGAATTTCTTTGCTTTTCTTCGCACTTATTTCAGTTTCAAGTGGAGGTCCTAGAAGTGGTTACAGTTCTTGAGCTTCAACTTGACTAGCCAATGTAAAATATGGAAGAACTACTCTTTCCTGTGATTTAAAATATTTCTCTAAGTGGAGTCTAAAATTTCATTTATTTATTTTATTTATTTATAATTTAATTTCTATACCACCCTTCTCCTGAAGGACTTGGGGCAGTGTACAGCCAATTAAAACACAATATATATATACATCAATTTAAAACCCAATTAAAGGTATTAAACAATTTTGGCCCAGAATTAAAACCCAAAATTAAGACACCCAATTTAAAATCAATTACAAGGATAGCCTGGCCTGGCGGAACAGTAGGGTTTTAAGAGTGCAGCGAAACACATGGAAGTCGGAGATCTTACGTATTTCCGGGGGCAGTTCGTTCCACAGGGCAGGAGCACCCACAGAGAAGGGCCTCCCCCTGGGTGTCGTCAGCTGACACAACTTGGCCAATGGCACCCTGAGGAGCCCCTCTCTGTGGAAGTGAACTGGCCAGTGGGAGGCTACTGGTGGCAGAAGTCGGTCTCGAAGGTACACAGGTCCTAAGCCATGGAGTGCTTTAAAGGTGGTAACCAACACCTTGAATTGCACCCAGAAGACCACTGGGAGCCAGTGCAGCTCGCGCAGGAGAGGTGTCACATGGGGCAACAAGTCGCACCCATAACTACCTGCGCGGCGGCATTCTGGACTAGTTGGAGCCTCCAAGTGTTCTTCAAGGGGAGCCCCATGTAGAGAGCATTGCAGTAGTCCAGCCGGGAGGTGACAAGGGTGTGATTGATTGTGCACAAGGTGTCCCGATCCAGAAAGGGTTGCAAATGGTGGATCAGGTGGACCTGATAATAAGCCTCCCTGGCCAGGGCCATCATGTGCTCTTCTAAAGACAGCTGTGAGTCCAGGAGGACACCCAGATTGCGAGCCCTCTCTGTGGGGGGCAAGGATTCACCTCCAATAGTCAGTGATGGCACCAGCTGATTATATCGGGACGCCGGGAGCCACAGCCACTCGGTCTTGGAAGGGTTGAGTCTGAGCCTATTTCTCATCGCATTTGCCCTTCTATATCACATTTGTCCTTCTAGTTGCCAAGTCATCCTACCAATTCATACATAGTCAGCTAGAAACTGTAATTTCAATATGCTTTTCATAAAGACTATTACCAAGTAGGGAATTGTCCACTATATCTTTGTGTTTTTAATGTATTTCTCCTAAGTGAAGAATTATGCATTTGCCTTATTAACTTTAAATCCATTTTTTTCATCGCACATCATAACCTTCCAAGATTATTTGAAATTTTATATTTGACTCCTAGAATATTAGATACCCTGCTTATTTTGTGTCTTAAGAAAATTGGATAAGCATTTGCTCCATCTCTTTATCATTGATAAAAGGGTACTCAACAAATAGCTTAATTTTGTTGCATCCCATTTGATTCCTCACTCTAATTTGATGAGAAACATTTGATGAACATATTGTAGATCCACCTAAAAACTATAACATTCAGCCCATACTATCTATCTATCTATCTATCTATCTATCTATCTATCTATCTATCTATCTATCTATCTATCTATCTATCTTTGTGTAAAGGTGTCTTATATTTAAGCTTAACAACTGGTGATGACATCTATTTTTTATAGTTCATTTATACCCAACATATGGAGCGAACCATTTTCTGGGCAACAATAAAGCACTGATTTCCAACTGATGTCTTCTGGGATGATGGTGATGATGATTAACTTTCCAAAACAGACAATGTCTAGAAGTTCCACCTTGCAACCTATTGAAGTTTGGCCCACATTTTACTGCCTTGCTAATCAAATGACATATGATTGTTTGTTAAATGTTTTGCTCATTCCTATGTCCATATATTTCCCATCCATCTATTGTAGAAGTTACTTGAAAGAAAATATGAAGTTTATTTGACAAGTTTATTTATTCTTTGTCAATCCATTGCATCTTGTATTTTAAAGGTATTTTGCAGAGTAATCACATGAAGAAAATTTATCTGCACTATGTGGTAACTAGGATCAAAAAGAACTTGATGGTTCATCATCATCACCACCACTACCACAACAGATTTATCACTTTATAATCTACTCCAAAATGTTCTTAGGTACTGAAGTTAATCTAAACTTCAATACCTAATTGTATTGCTAATCTAAGTCAGGGGTGTCAAACTCAATTTCATTGAGGGCTGCATCAGGGTTGTGTTTGACCTTGGGGGACTGGGGTGGGTGTGGCCAGGATGGATATGGCCAGCTTGACATTACTGGTGTTGGGGGGTGCCTATGGTGGCCCGAGAGCTCTGTCAGTGAAAATGGGCTCCCAATCTCCATTTTTTGCTGGGATGGTCTCCTCCAACGCTCTGCCAAGCTCCCGGGCTCCGTTTTCACTGGCAGAGAGTTGCAGGAGGCCGCCCCAGCTGAAAATGGAGATTGGGAGCCCATTTTCACTGGAGAAGCACCATGGGCCAGATCTAAGCATCCCATGGGCCGCATCCAGCCCAAGTGCATTGAGTTTGACACCCCTGTCTAAGTGATCTGTAGCTCCATTGACTTCTCCGTTTAAAAATGGAATTAATCTGGAAATTTAAGAACACAAATTTAGGAACACATACTCTTCTCTGAGTACAGAGTCCCCTGATTCTCCAGAGTTTATTCTAGTCCTGTTTTCTGAGGAAGGAATATTATGAATGCTGAATATGCATTGTGCTTTTTGTTCATTTGTGTGTACTCTGCTTTGTTAACATGTTTTGTTAAAAGGAAATGGGAAATCACACTTGCAGAAAGAACTAATGTTTTTGCTGTTGTTTTAATCTTTCCAATTTTGAAATCCTTAGGCAGTTGCCACTAATAGAAATAATTAATTTGCTGTGTATTAATTCTAGAGTACATAAAAAACAACGTTCCACACTTCCAAACAAGAGAGAGAGGAAAAGAGAGAGACAGAGGAGAACGAAAAGAGACTGAATTTTATTAAGATTTATTTGATGGGCTTTCAAAATTGCTAATGTGTTATCTAACTTGGCCACACATGGACCTCAATGATGCTAGTCTAATTAATTCCCTTTGGCATTATTTTGCAGACTCAAATATAATACTATACTATAAAGCTTGTTATTTTTACTTCCCTGGAGCTAACCACCACATTGACTAGAAAGTAAATCTAATGCAGTAATTTCTTTCCCACTTCTAACATCTACATCTCTTTTCTAATAAGTCACATTTCAATATATAACCCTGAAGCAAAGATAATCTGTCACCAGGCATTACCAAATAACTTTGTGATAAAGGTGCAGCTAATATATAATTAAAATGAAGAGAAGGTGAACCAACAGAAATAACAAGCATCTTTTAAAAAATATTTTACTTATGCTAGAGAATGTGAATTTGTTTTTATTTTAATGGAGCATATGCATTCATATATGTTTTATATGAAAACAACAATGAGGTTTTGGGTTAGGCATCGAAAAAATGCAGTCTTTGGGAATAATGTGTGCTTTTGCTTCTCATTCAGTTAGTTTCCTTATTCCATTCTTAGAGCCTCTTAGGCATTCTTAGACATCAAAGAATTAGTTTTTGGGAATAATTTGTGCTTTTGTTCCTCATCCAGTGAGTTTCCTTGTTCCATTTTTAGAGCCGCCCCAAATGCAAAGAAGCTTAGAGATATGTCCTGAACTGCAACTGATAGACAATACTAACCATCTACATTGCATATAAATATGCATTGCGATTTGCATATATTTTGTGTGCTCAAAAGATAAAAACCTTCTTTGATTTGTGATACTCTGGGCTAAAGAATCTAAAGTTCTGTAGAAAGAACCACAATTCTGAATTTGAACTGGTAACAAATTACATTGCTGGTAACAAATTACATTGCTAGGAAGATTTTTTTTTCATATATAGCCCATTGGAAGGAAATCAAAAAAAGAGGACAAGTGTGTTGATATAGAATGCACCCCCAGATGGGTCATTACATATAATATTCTACCTGCTGTGAAGCAGCATCAGTGCATGAAGACAGTTTAGCATTCTACTTAGTTTACCTGTCTATCAGGGGCTCATATGGAGAAGAATTTAAGAAAAATGTTGGACCACATTCCAATTTTGCAAACATTTCAACTTTGCAAACATTTCAGATTTCAAATACATATTTTTATTATTATTATTATTATTATTATTATTATTATTATTATTATTATTGAAGAATGTGAAGATCTTGTGGGACTTTCGAGTACAGGTGGATCATCATTTGGAACGTAACATGTCAGATATCATATCTCTTGAAAACTGAAACGTACAATTTATTAATATCGAGTACCAGGAGATGCCAGAGTCAAAGAAAAAGAACTAGGAAAAAATCATGAAATATTGCGACCTGGCCATCAAAACTACGTGATTATGGATGAAACATGTGAAAGTGATGCCCATTGTCATCAGGGCACTTGGTACCATATCCAAGAATTTTATACATACATGAAGAAATTGCAGCTTCCTGCAATAACACCAGTGGAACTGCAAAAAATTGCACTACTCGGAACATCGTACATCTTAAGAAGGTACTTAGTTGATACTTGGCACGCTGGCAGCAACCTGTATCAACCATTAGCACTAGTCAATGGTATTTGTAATGCATTCTTGAATGTTCAGTTGACTGAGTTTCATGTTTAATGAATAAAGTATAGAAGAAGAAGAAGAAGAAGAAGAAGAAGAAGAAGAAGAAGAAGAAGAAGAAGAAGAAGAAGAAGAAGAAGAAGAAGAAGAAGAAGAAGAAGAAGAAGAAGAAGAAGAGTGTTGTCCCAATTGTAATTGGAGCCCTTGGAGCAATACCCAAAGGGCTATCCCGCTATTTAGAAATTCTAAATTTACCGGGCTTGAATATTTTGACTCTACAAAAAACCACGTTACTCGGAACAGCTTACATCCTCCGATGATACCTTAACAGTTCCTAGGTCCTTGGTTAGGACTCGAGCTGCTGAGCTATTAACCAGCCTCAAAGGCTGTGAATCTCACCACAGAAATAATAATAATAATAATAATAATAATAATAATAATAATAATAATAATAATAATAATAACAACAACAACAACAACAACAACAACTGGCAGCTGTGATGTCATATTTTTAGGTGTATAACAATAAAAACCAAATAATAATAGGGTCCTTGGGTGCAATCCAAAACATGAATTGAAGCATTGAATTTGAACAGCATCAGCAGTGACTTGATAGATGATAAAAATGCCAAATCCTATCTAAACATCTGGTTGACTGTGCTATAATCATAACATCAACAATAAATTAAAAATAGTAGAAATGATAGTAAAATATCAGGTATGTCTAATGATCTATCTATTGTCGATCTAGGAATCATAGTATATATTTTAAGAAATGAAGGCATAGTCTGAAAATGGATTATAAAAAGAAATAATAATGTTATCTTTTTGAATCAGTTCGTCAGGGTCTGTTTCATATGTCATCCATCAAACCTGGTCAGTGACCCACTGCATATGGAAAATAACCTTTAGAAAACTCTTTAAAACTATAAAGTAGAGCAAGAAGTTTCATGAATGGAACATAAATAGTGAAAGATGAGAGAAAGCCACTTTCTTCATTGTTTATAACAATAATTACTAAATCTATTTTTTAAAATAATTCTTTGTCTTTGTTTCCTTGAATTTAAATTCAGAAATAAGACCTTATGTTATAGCTTCAAATGAAAATTATTATGAAATTTTATCAAGAACTAGTAAAGGGAAAAGAAGAAATTAATTGGTTTCTCATTTTAATGTGAACCTATTGAAGACACATTTTCTGAAAATTAGGATGCCAATTCAAATACAAAGAACCTGATTTGTTCTGGGAATATGAGGGACAAAACAACAATCATGACAACTGCAACAGCAACATATATCTTCAAAGGAACACATAGTTTGGCCCTTAGATTGTAGAGCGATTATAATTGTTATGTTATGTGACCTTTGTACTTCTAGATGGTTAAAAAAAATGGCTGTTTTGACAAACATGACCTCTAATACATTAATGCCCAGAATATTAAATTATGAATTGGTGGGTGTATAAGCAAAATTACTGAGTGGTCCTTGGTGCTCTCTGAGCTTGGGTTTTTTTTGGGGGGGGCAGACATTTCATTACCCAAACTAGTAACATCATCAGTGCTAGTCCTGATGATATTATCTAATTTGGGCAATGAAATGTCTGCAAGAAAACCATGAAGTTCACAGAGAAACAAGGGCTCCTCATTTCAACCCTGAGCTACAAATTCCCCTTTACTGGTAACAAAATTACTAACCAGTCTAAAGCTAGAGCAGAAAATCAAAAATCAAAGGACTACCACCATAGACACCTAGAAAGCAAGAATTCAATTAAGGATATCATAGAAAAGTCAATAAACTATATCATACTACTATAAGCAATAAACCATATCATAAACTTATTCTGTCAAAATAGCTAACATTAATAGCATTTTATAAACTTTAATACATGATGTCTTAATTTATTTTTTCTAAAAATGACATTATGAAATTTAAGTCTTCACATGCTGTTGGAAGTAATACTCAGGCTTCCATTCCAGCAATTTAATTATTTTATTTACTGAAAATGTGCATGCAGAAACAAACATAAATTCCTATTAAAAACCAGAAATTTGAGCTACCAAAGCTTCTAATCTATGGATTAATTCTTTAGGAAGAAAGTTATGCTCCCCCAATATTTCATATTAAAAAGGGACTATTTTGGATATCTTCAATCCTTTAAAAAAAAACCCAGAAATCATCTACAGTGCTAATTCTTTGTGATACTAGAACATGAAATATAACATCCCTGTCCATTTCTAGTATTAATTACAAATTGTTGCAGTGATATTTTAGTTAACTTAAAGCAGCCTGTCTCTGCCCTACACTGATTGAAAAGTCAAAATAATATTTCTTCTGTTGATTAAATACTTATTAAGGAAATTAAAGTGCCCTATAAAATATAATTAACACATCAGAATGTCCATCAGCAGATGTAGCTCATGAAAGGACATGCTTTATAGTGTTAGGATGGCGTTAGGATGAACATTAGTTAGGGGGAACTTATTTCATAAAAAAAGGATACAGATGTAAATATCTTAATACAAATGCATAAGTATATACCTAGAGGGTTTTTGTTTTTTTTGTATGTGGGGGGGTGCTTTTGAGTCAGTTTTTTTTTACTCTTTGTAACTGCCTGGGAAAAAAATCCCTGCAACAATTTTTCTTAGGATAATTGGAAGTGGTTTGACATTGTCTCCTTTCTAAGGCTGAAAGATAGAGTGACTGGCCCAAGGTCACCCAGGTTGCTTTGTGGTTTAGGCAGGACTAGAACTCATGGTTTCCTGATTTCCAGCCAGATGCCTTAACCACTCCACCAACTGGCTTTTCACATAATTACATATGCATAACTATACCAGTGTTCCATATGCCTTTGGCATTTAGTCATGTCAGTCACATGACCACAGAGATGTCTTCAGACAGTGCAGGCTCTTCGGCTTTGAAACAGAGATGAGCACCGCCCCCTAGAGTCGGGAATGACTAGCACATATGTGCAAAGGGAACTTTTACCTTTACCTTTTTAACTATAATGCTCAAAATATGACTTTCCAACTTCCCTAATTATCTACTGACCCTTTCCATTGATTGTAGCAGAATAGCTGATGGATTTATCTCAAAGATGTTTTTTTTTTTCCTTTCTTTCTTTTAAAAAGGCAACTGGACTGATTTTTTGACAACGAAGAAGAAAAAGACACTTTGCTTCCCATTCAGGAAGCTTCATCGGTTGTACTGGATGGTGAGGGAATTTGAAGGACAGTTACCAACAGTTGAGATTAGATGGTAGGGTGGCTGGAAGGATAGGTTCTGACAGAATGCAGGGGAGAATGGAAGGACTGTAGTTTTTTTTTGCAGTCATCTGGTCTTAACACTCTCTGAGAGCTGTTGAGGCTACTTGGGGTTTTGTCGGTGGCTATAGAATCACCTGTCCAGTTGCCTTTTCAAAAAATAAATACCTTTGAGACAACTACAACCTGGATGACCGGGAATCTTCATAGACATCTGATGGATTTATACATACTTCTACTTCTTCAGAATTCATTCTTTTTCACTGACAGTTATTTCTTCCCTTATATTCTTGTTCAACAAGTACACACACACACACACACACACACACCAAACAAAACATACAAAATATTGTCTTTGGGAAGGTAGTGTTTTTCATTTTTTTTCCCCAAGAAAATAGGTAGAAAAAATGGTAAACCTATATTTAAGCCTAGAGTGCATTTAAGTATAAAATGTATAAATCTGACTTGGTTTGACTGTGCACAAATAAAAGCACAATTTGAAAATGGTGTAAAACAATATCTAACACTACATCAATTGCCAAAAACCTTGTGTTAGCTTTGGGGATGAAAAACAAAGACTTTCTTGGGTCATGATTGACTCTTTCTTGGACACAATCACCATGTAAATTTCTTGGCAACAATGTGGATCTATTTACCAGTATCATCTTTTAGTCTAACCTAGAATTTTTTTTTGTGGTCTCTCATTCAAATACAAAGTCCAATGCTGCTTAATTTCTTGAAGATCAGTCCTGATCAGCAGGTTACTGCTACCTGCTGAGTTCATTTTATCCAGCCAAATTACTTGAGAACAGGTGATACAGATAGACACCTGGAGTGCATAAAGCAAAACAAATTAAAACAAGATAGAACAGTTTTTCTCCCTTTGTGTGTGCTCATATTCATAATTTTGTAGTATCCCAATACCAGGAAAGCAGGGATTCTCAAATTTTGCAGATTATTAACTTTAGAGGGACATGATTTACAACTGGGTTGGCACGCTTTTTTATGATATGGGAAGAACAAAATGCATAGTTATTTCCAAAGACATGTGAGGAATGCCTTATTATTAGTGTGGGAAAGAATTAGAGAGAAACATTATTTGAAAATACCAATATGGCTTTCAACAATGAAAGCATTTGTTTACCCAAACCGTATGAATATAGAAATATTATAAGATGTAAAGATATCTTATCAGCAACAGGGGAATTGAAAACAAAACAAGAATTAGAGGAACTAGGGATTGAAATGGAATGGTATACTCAGTTGCAAATACAAGCGAGATATGGGAAAGATGCAAAATTATATGGTTTTTATTTGGAAATGACAACATTGGATGAGATAGTCACAGGAACTGAGAAAAAAATGATCAGAAGACTATATAGTTACTTATTGGAAGTGAAGTTGGAAGAAGAACAAGTGAAAGGAACAATGATAGCATGGGCAAAAAATTTTGGCTATATGATTGAGCTAGATAAATGGCAACAACTATGAGAAAGAAATTATAAATTAACAATGGCCACAGCATACAAAGAGAATTTGTATAAAATGTTTTATGGATGGCACTTGTCACCAGGGAGATTGGCAAAAATGTTCAAAGATAAATCAGCTAACTGTTGGAAATGTCATCAGATACCGGGATCATATTATCATATGTGATGGACATGTCCAGAAGCAAGAAAATATTGGGCAAGACTTAGAATATGGCTAGAGAAGATGACACAGCAACATATTGATTTAAAACTAGAATTGTTTCTGTTGGGTATTTTTTTCAGAAAAGTATAGTAAAGAACATATATATTTAATAATACATATCATAACGGCAGCAAGAATGATATTTACACAAAAGTGGGAAATGGAAAAAATCCCTACAAAAGGAGAGGTAATTAAGAAAATATTGGAATGTGCAGAAATGAATAGGTTGACATTGGCAATCAAAGGGAAAATAGAATCGGAGTATTACAACATTTGGGGGAAATTTTATCAATGGATAGAAAGTGAGTATAGATAATAAACAGGATAAAGACTAAAACTTTAAGATGAATATGTTGTAGTATATTAAAATTAAATGAAAGAAGGAAAGATAAATATATATTTTAAGAAATAATGGTAAACTATGAAGATGATAGCACAAATGTTATACCCAGATGAAACATGGATTGATTTAAAAATGTACAGGAATACCAGCGGAATAATAGTAAAGTAAAAAATGAAATTGGAAATGAAGATGTATGGAAATGGAAATCAGGTCTGCTTGAATATCATCTCAGATTGAATTAAAAAAGGAAACAACAAAGGAATGGAAAAGAGGGGAGGAGTAGAGAGGGGAAAGTAGGGGAGTGGGGAGGTGAGAAGAGGAGAAAAGAAGAGTGGGAAAAGGAGAGGAACAAGGAAAGGGAAAGAAGAGCAGGAGAGAGGGTAAGAAGGGGAGGAAGAAGAGAGGAGAGGGGAAAGAGGAAAGGAAGTAGGAAAAGAAAGGAGGAATGAGGAAAGAAGAAAGAAAGGAGGAGAAAGAAGGGAACGGTTTTTGTAGTAAAACAAAAGAAGGAAATGGTAAAATAGCAGACCCGAACAAATAATTAATTAACTACCTAGTGGAAGTTAAAGAAGAAGATAAACGAACGATGGATAAGGATGGATAAAAGACTGTACATTTAAACATGTTGATGAAAAATAAAAATAAAAAACTTTTTTCAAAAAAAAAAGGAAGAAGAGATAATACAGATAGACACCTGGAGTGCATAAAGCAAAACAAATTAAAACCAGATAGGACAATTTTTCCCTCTGTGTGTGTGCTCGTATTCATAATTTTGTAGTATCCTAATACCAGGAAAGCAGGGATTCTCAAATTTTGCAGTGTGGTGCCCCTTTAAATGATAAAATAAATTATATGATTTCTCCCAAATAGTATTAATGTTCACAGTAATTCCTCTGTCCATTAAAGAATCTGTGGACTGCAGGGAGGTGGAATGTATCTGTGGCAATACAAACATGTCCTTGTAGTGGAAAGCATGATGCAAACATGCCTTTAACAAGGTACCATATTTTTCGGAGTATAAGATGCACCGGACTATAAGACGCACCTACCTTTTTTGGTGAGGAAAAGAAGAAAAAGAATCTCCCTCTGCCTCTGCCTCCCAGCAATTTTGCCTCATTGCAGCAAACAGCAAACAGCCTGCTTTACTTTCATTTTCAGCATAGCTTGATTAGCACAAGGAAAAAAAAATCTGCTCCAGCAATTTACCTCCTTACAGCAACCAGCAGAGGCCCATGTAAAACAGCTGAGAGGAAAACAGCTGAAAGCTGGGAGGCCAATCCAATCAATTTGTTCTAATTAGGCTGTGCTGAAGCTGAAAGGAGCTGTTTCTTCTTGCTGCTTGCTTCAAGGAGGTAACTTCTGGGAGGCAGAGGCCAAAGGGTGGCCTCTGCCTCCCAGAAGTTTTCACCTAAATTTTCACCCCCTTTTAGGGGGGAAAAAGATGCATCTTATAGTCCAAAAAATATGGTATATCAAGGATACTTCCCAAAGGCTCAGTGAGATTCAGTTCCCATTAATAATTATTAATTTTATGCCTTTGTGGGGGGTTGCAGTCTGAAAAGCCTAGCCTTCTTTTCTCTTTTAAAAGCATATGCTAAGGAAATAAAGAAAACTTTAAGGGCTTGACCTTCTACTTGCAGCATCCTATGATACCCAAAGGCAAACAGCAAGTTAACCATTCTTTGTTGTTATTGCAGCAATGAGGAGGAGGAGGAAGAGGAGATGTCAGCCCTGAAGCCATTTTGGGAGCATCTTCAGGGCTGCCACAGCCGGGCCTGTTAGAGCTGTTGGAGCTACGGGGATGTGGGGTGGGGGGATACAGATAGCTGGGGGGATGTGTAGCCAAAATAACATTCTTTCCCATGGAAACCAAGAACTCATTACCACATGTTGGAGGGGCGTGGATGAGAGCCAGCTGGAGCTGGGAATGCAACCTGATTGGGCCTTGTGGTGGGTTTGTGACCTGGGGGCAAGAACCTGGGGTTTTGATTTGAGTGGGGAAAATTCCAGGTCTTTCAGAGACGGGTTTTCACCAGCTGTGCCAATATGACATTCCTAATAAATTCATTCTTTGAAGAAACTCCAGGCCTCAGAGTTTTGATTGCTTTGGGTCTGTTACTTGGAACCCTGACAGGAGGAGGAGCAAGTAATTAATATTACCTGCAACTTATCTTCTGGTAACAGCAATCTCTTTGGGAGCAACACAGTGGTGAAATGTAACATTTGTTACTACTGGTTTTGTGGATGTGGCTTG
Organism: Masticophis lateralis; assembly: GCA_030761175.1. NCBI lineage: Eukaryota > Metazoa > Chordata > Lepidosauria > Squamata > Colubridae > Masticophis > Masticophis lateralis. The sequence continues at coordinate 81,884,678 of JAUDYJ010000003.1, read as the reverse complement.
TTGTTGGTGGTGGTGTAATGTGAGTGGGTAGATGTGGCCAACTTTTTTTTTCTTTTACTTTTAAAAGCATTTTTTTTACAACCTCTTCAGCCGAAAAAATGCTTTTAAAAGGCTCTGACAATCCCAGCTGAGCCGTACAATCATCAGAGGCTTTTTTTTTACTTTTAAAAGCATTTTTTCGGCCGAAGAAAAAATGCTTTTAAAAGTTTTTTTAAAAAAGCCTTTGATGATCGCACAGCTCAGCTGGGCATGGGGAGGGGTGCAGGGATTTTTGCTATTGGTTCTCCGAACCACCCGCCACCATCGCTACCGGATCAAGCGATCCGGTCCAAACCGGGAGCATTTCACCCCTGGAACAATGCATTTTTTCTTTACCTCCATACCCCAATATAGGAGGCAAAAGAAAGCAACTGTAGATGTGGGGCATTTACCTTGGATATGTGTAGGACTAGATGGGCCATGAATATTGTACATGTAAAACGGCAAGTGTCCTATTATAACTGATTCTCTGGTTAGCTTCAGGCAAACTTTGCATGAATACACTCCATCAAAATTATGATCTCCACTCCCACCCCCACCCCCCATATATCATGGGACCTGTGTTTTGAAAATCCTGAAACAATTCAATTAATAGTAGTATACTATATATTATTACTGTGACAGATCTACCATGATTTTGTAGTTACCTACCATACAACCTATATTTCAGAATTATCTATCCAAATCAATTTGATGAGAATCCCTCACTTTATTAAAACAAAGCAAAAAAAAAGTGTCAAGACGAGACATTTCTTTTACAGTATATTAAAATTCTTAATTATTAGAAGTGTCAAAGCAATGGCACATCTTTGAGATTCCAGTGTTATTGTAGAAAAAAGTGAGGAAAGATTAAATGATTAAGGGGATAATATTTATTATTAATAAGAAATTAACAGAACAAACAAAAAGTCTGCATTTCATCTAATGGTAGTTTTGCAATATTAGCAAAATATAGCACAGGTTATTAAAATGACCACATCATTTAATAAATATGAATAAAAAGGAGCACTGTTCCATCTCATGTAGAAAATGCAGTAAGTGATATTTTAGGTGGTCAGATGAATCAACATTTTTCATCTAAAGCAGCAAAATTCCACAAATTATAAAATACTGTGTCGCCCCCTCCCCCCTCCCAGTATTTTCCCTGGTAAAAATAAAACAAAATACGGAATCTTTTTTTTTTTTAAGGTTAAAAACTCTTTAATCCAACTTGACTTCTGATAACTCAGATATATCCATGAAATGATCCTAACAACAAGGTGGTTGCTATTGCTACTGACTTTTTCTCAATTTATTTCCAGTTTCCCAATCTGATCTATAAGCCTGGGACATTTTGGGGTTCATCATCCAAGTGTTAACCAGATCCAATCCTGTTTAGGATGTTTTCTGTTTTGTTTTGTATTTTTGAGAGCAGTCAATGTCAGATAAGTGTTATTATATTGCTAAACTGATTATTTAATGTTCTGGAATAAATCAATTGTATATAGATTACATGTTAGAGATCAAGCACTCTGAACTAAAAATAAATATTAAGAACAATAGAAGTCTGGAAACATTTTGTAAGCCATGTCTAAGGTCTCACGTTTTCTTGCTAAAATTCTGGGAGAACATAGATTTGATAATCTCCATACAGGATAAACAAGTTGCATAAGATCACTGTAACCAAATTACATCTGATTTTTACTATTTCTCCAGTTACACCATCTACCAGGTTCAGTCTTACAATTCTTCATTTTTTTTTCTTGAAAACCAATTCTATTCTTCAAAAATTGCAACCATCATGATACATACATCCCATTTCATTACCTTCAGCCCTCAAGAACAGATTCCTTCTTTCAGACCTGTTGTACTTTTTTCCTTTTCTCTTAGTTTCAGTTATGCAACATACTTTTCTTTCCATTCATTAACATGATCATGCACTTCATGACTTACTCTTCTAGCTTTCCAAGTTGCAGTCCTGTATATGTAATGGTTGTCACTAGATGCACCCAAATATATTGACTTCCACTAGTCATCAGAGCTTTGATCAGCTTAGATTTTCACATAACATTTGTTAAAGAAGGCAAATCACATATAGACTTAGTTACTAGCCCTAATAGTACCATACCATATGCAAATGCCCTGTTAAGTAGGTAAGGATCATAATGGACAGTGTTGGCACATTGTGACCTGTATTCCACAAACACAACCAAAATTCAGTTTTGTCCCCAAGAAAGTTCCTATGATCCTCTAAGTCTATGTTTGTTATGATATAAAAATGACTTATTTCTTTCCTTCCTCCCTCCCTCCCTCCCTAGTTCAAATAAATAATTTCACATGTACAGAAAAACAAAGAGAAAAATAGTGTTGTTCTATTTCCAGAGGAGTTGACATTGTGGACAGGCAAATATGATAGTGCTGACACTAATCCCTCTACTAGAATTGTGATGGAACCAGAAGGAAAGATATGCAAACTCTTGCAGCATTAATTAACAGTAAGAGGTTGTTTACATGAAATTTCTTCCTGATACCCCATTTTAGTAAAATTTATATTCTGCTTGAAGGCCCTTCTAACTAACTAAATAAATAAATGCAACTGTAATTTCATTACAATGATTCTTAATTTTATTTCAAATGCATCTGTTTTGTTTCAATGCTATCTGCGTTAGGTTATTTTTATTGTCCTCCCCCCCCCTTTTTTTTTTGTATATATTGCCTTTAGCCTGTTTTGGGATTTATTATACATAGATCTTTCCCTCACTACAATGTTGACTAAATACAAAATGTGCATCTTGGTATTGTAATGCAAGTTCTGCTTTTTCATACTTGCATCACAATATGGCAAAAAGAAAAAAAAAGATTTCAACACTTGTTCCCTTCCTGTGGACAACTTTGAATCTTTGATATAGGATTGTATGTATCAGCAACTATCATTAATAACCTAATCTTGACCAATAATTGCATTAAAATGTGCTCTTTTTCAGCATTCTAGAACATCTATTACATCTACTTCTATTCTGTTCCTTTCCCTCCTAACTAGCCCCTCTTATGCCAATAATAATTCAATAATCATTAAGTATGCAGTGATTAGGAGAAAACGCTCATTAAAATATATATATATATATATATATATATATATATATATATATATATGTGTGTGTGTGTGTGTGTGTGTGTGTGTGTGTGTGTATGTATATGTGTGTGTGTGTGTGTATGTGTATATATATATATATATATATATATATATATATATATATATATATATATATATATATACATACACACACACACACACATATGTAGGTCTTTGGTTATTCGGGTCTTCTCCCGCGTAGAATTGGAAGTATCTTGGCGACGTTTCGACGAAGTCTCATTTGTCATCTTCAGGCTGGTGTTCTCGGAAGCACGAAGCCGAGAACACCAGCCTGAAGATGACGAATGAGACTTCGTCGAAACGTCGCCAAGATACTTCCAATTCTATGCGGGAGAAGACCCGAATAACTAAAGACCTACATACAAACACCCGTGAAAACCTCAGAAAACATATATACATACATATATATATTCTCTTTTGCAAAGCCTTAAATTGTCTCCAGAATGCTAATAACCTCATCACAAAGCAGCAGTCTTTGAAAAATGAGTTCAATATATGACACAGGTGGTACACCAGCAATCTTTGGCCTTCCATAAGAGGTTTAGCATTATTTGAAAAGCCCTTTCCAAGTGATTAATGCAGACTTCTAGAAAGAGCAATGAATCTATTTTTTGTGACAGAAAGAAAAAGAAAAATGAGGTCTAAGGATGTGTATGTGGAGGGTGGAGATGGTCAGTTTTGTTAATTTAGTACGGACTTCAGTATGGACAGTATTCTTCAACTTTGGTTTAAAATGCAATCCTAACGTATTATTCCTGGGCTACTATAACTATAAGATTGTATCAGAGTAGGGGAGGTGAGAATCTATTTAATTGCTATAACAAAGGTTCCATATATATATATATATGTATATATGTATATATGTATATATGTATATATGTATATATGTATATATGTATATATGTATATATGTATATATGTATATATGTATATATGTATATATGTATGTATGTATGTATGTATGTATGTGTGTGTATGTGTATGTATGTATGTATATATATATATATATATATATATATATATATATATATATATATATATATATATATATATGTATGTCACTATTCAAGGTAAAAACAACAATCAGAGAATCCTGTCTGTTTTGTAAAGAATTTCTGTCTTTGCATCTTCTTCTTCTACTTTGAAGATTTCAGTAGAGGTCAGGGAATAGATATCCAATTATTTATATTGCAGCACTCTTCTTGTTCCTCCAGATTTGAATATTACAACCCTTTTCCTATATTTCTGTGCAATTATATGCTTGACTTGATATATTAAACCTTTATTTTCTTCTCAAGGCTCTTTATATAGGGTAGGTACTGCAGTAATCTGCCAAGTTTGATTTTTGGATGTAAACATTTCTCTTGCGCTGATGTACATAAATTATTCGGAACCCAAAGACTGGCAATATATAAAAATTCAATGTGACAATAATAACCTTTCCTGGGCTTTTCTTATATACATTTCACTTTGTAGAAAGGAGGATTATTGTGTGTTTTTCTCTCTGTGTGTATGTGCAATTTGTACCTGGATACACTAATGGAATAAGAGCGCTATCAAGATGTGGAGAACATTAATAACCAGAAAGCAAGATTTCTCTTAAATGAAAGTAGCCTTTAAACGCTTCTCAAGATATGCATATACTTAGATATCAAAACAAGACAGCAAAATGGAAGTGAGATGGATGCATAAACAGCAATATTGCATAGGCATTTGTGCCTACCCACTGTCAACATAAATGCATCAATCAACCACTACAATGCACATCCATTTGTGAAACGCTTTTCCCTCCAGGGGGAGATGAGAATAGAAGATGTGCAGAAGCTATTTGGCAAAAAAAAAAAAAAAGGGGGGGGGGAGGGAATCTAAGACATACAGTGGGTGTTTTATGTATAGCTGGGAACATGAAGAAAACTCAAAGCTCTGAAAAAAATAAGGTTTTGCCAACACATATATTAACACAACTCACCAACAATTTACAGAAAAGTCTAACTTTTAAATTCATTTACGTAATTCCATTTTACAGCAGCTTTCCCCAGTTCAGTGACTACTGAGCTGAGCTAAGCAATAAAAATGTGGTTTCAAGTTCATGCTATTAACTAAGACAAGGAAAGAGGCAGTAAATGCTTAAAAAACAAAATGATTCTTATGCCCTTATCCTGAAACATAATGTGAAGTAAAAGCTAGCAGTTGCAATGAACTTTTCAGAAAGAAATATTTTAAGATTGCAACTTTGCAATTGGTTCCTACAGTCAGGTTTGTTTGGTTTTTTTGTTTTTTTGTTTTTTTTTTTTTGTCGCCAGTAGCTTCTCCAGCAAAAAAAGAAATGACCAGAGTAACCTTAGTTAATAACAGGGCTACTGCTGTGCTGTGAATAAATCATGTTCCATCTGGTGTCCCACAACCAATCTAATTCAGTTCGGTGAGAACTTGTTCCCACTTATCCTTCAAAGAACACTTCAGTGCAATTTAAAGGAGTTAGATGTGGGGAACCAGCATTCACCTGATCTACAAAGTGGTTGACATGTAGGTGAATGTCCTTTGTGTAATTGTAGCATCATCTCTATGGCCTTCTTGCTTCAATTTAAACCCAAAGGGGGACATCATGAAAAAAGTGGGGGTTTTTTTCCCTTTTTTGGTTCAGAAAATTTGGTCAGATAGGGAACTATAGGTAGAGACATGAAGAGATCTATTAAGATGGAGAGTTCTATTGTGAGTAATAGTGTTAATCGCATAATTAAAAATCAGCTAAAAATACAACCAACATATATATATTTAAAATAAAGCAGCCAGAAAGAATCCTAGGAATGAATACAAAAAGAACAGCAAGCAAATGAAATGAACCAATCCTTATTTATCTATCTCTAGTCTATGTATGCTTTTTAAAATTTTGTTTTTGTTTTTGGCCAGTTATCTCAAGCTTCATTGGAATTATGACTTCGAAAAGAAGTTAAAATTGTCTGCCTGGCTGGAAGAACATATCCCAGTGAAACATTGCAGACATCACAAAACCACACATGTAAATCCCAATGAACAAACACCTGCATGTAACTTGGCTATAACCTCCATTCTATTTTGGACTCCTTCATTACATCTGGAGAAGGAAAATAATTCATTTACGAGACTGGTTTATGGTTCCCTTCATAACCATTTGTAGCTAGAGAATTTATGAGAAAACTTGGCTAGATTAAAACAAGCCTCTTTCTTGCAATTCAGGTAAAAGTAGAATAACAATAACAACAAAATGAAGACTACCTCTGGTTAAATCACCTTAAATGAACAAGAACTTAGCACAAGCATAAAAAAGGAAGTAGTTATTTTGAAAAAAAGTAGAATTGGGCTGAAAATCATTTCCATGTTTGCATTTTCCTGGGGGAAAAGGTGTTTTCCAGAACACATTACTACTCCACTCTTCTTCCTTAAGGTTAAAGGCTTATATTCAGCTTATGAATATAGGTACTTCAATGTAGGACTTATTAGTGTTGCATTCTGGGAAGATGACCTGATTTCTGTAGAAGGAGTGGCAAAACCTGGGGGTGGAGTTAAAATAGGGATCAGCCTAGATTTCCTATGTAGCCACAAGTGGACTAACTCCCCTTGAATTCTGTGAACCCTTATCTAACTCCAGGCAGGTGCTAACCATTATTTGAAAAGATTCCTGTGCCTAGGTTTTTTAACAATAAATCAATTTAACTGTACCTTCACATGTGGACCTGGTCTTTTACTCTTGACAATTTCCAATATTTTGGATAGATGATTGATTAATAGATAGATAGATAGATAGATAGATAGATAGATAGATAGATAGATAGATAGATAGATAGATAATCTGCAATATATATCTTGCTCTTATCTTAAGCACCTGCAATATATATAGTATTTTACTTGCCGCAGAACAAGAAAAGCAAAAGATATACTTCCAAACCACAATCGTTACCCCTTTGCTGATGGAAAAAGCACCAGAGCCCTCCGGCTTCTATATAAATCTTTTTCCATGGCATTTTTCAAGTGTACAATTTGTCACTGGATACATTTAATAAAATCCACCAAACGTACATGGCAGCACATTTTTTAAGTGTTGATATCAGATAAGAGTTTCGCCAAGTAAAACAATCAGTTACACAGTGTGGTGCAGGGAATCGGAAAATAAAGAAGCATCACTGCCTCCTTTTCTTACAATGCCCCATGATGCCACAAAAAGAGAACATGTCTGCCTACTTCTGGAAAATAACTAAAGAATCACAAAACTATGGTATATCCATATTAATGCATTTTCTTTCTTTTAAAGCCCTGCAGAATTCAATATACCATTTTATGTGCAACAGTCAATCAGCTATAACTGTATTATCACAACATTTTTTTCCCTAGAAGAGTGATTCTTAAAACATACTAAGAATTTCACACGGTTTTTACTGTTCTGTAAAATCCAGTCCATGTAATTTTTTCTGAAAGGACAATTTTGGCCAAAGGGATGATCTATGGATGGATAGTGGATATAACCAAACCCTTGGAAAATGGGGTTTCTTTACTTCTTTCATTATTATTGTAATATATAGCACATCTTTGAAGGCATTCAAGGTAGCTCATAATAAAACATAAAATATAAACTCTGAAGCACAGAACCTATGTGCCTCAAAGAGCAGTCAGGCTTTAGAAAGACTAAAAGCTATTAGTCACAAGTTGTAGGTTGGGGAATTTGCACTGCAGCAGCAAAACTGGAACTTTTCTTTTTTTTTTAAAAAAAGGAAAAAATTTTCTTCAGAACACCATGGCCTCAAACAAGCCATCAGGTATATTTTCCCTTACTTTCATCTTGCCTGTTTGTTTTTTGTTTTTGTTTTTTAATGCCTCTATCTACATAATAGCTCTGAATGTCATCCAGGACAAAGAGGGAAGTCTCTAGTCATACTGCATCATGCATTCCTGAGGTGCTGAGCATTTCAAACCGAGATATTTTTCCCTCAAGGCTGAGTAGATATGCTTAGTTAGCATGATGAAGGTTGTGCCGGCTATTCCTCTGCCCACTTTGCATTTTTAGTAGATCAAGCCTTCAACAATTACCTTCTTCTTTTGCCTGAAAAGAAATTGGACTCCAGAAAGGGAGGTTTTATTCCAAGTGAAATCCAAGAAAGACAATTTACTCTAATATTTTTTCTTCAATGTCATTCTGCCTCCTTCACTGTGATATTGTGAGATGCTATGGAGGGTAACTATGATATGCTTCTTCCAGTGGTGTTAGTTTGGGAAGGAGGGGGGCTCTTTATGATGAAAGGATGGGCTGTTTAATCAGAGCATCTCCTTCACTTTAAAGATTTATTTAAAGGTAAGATATAGGACCCTTTTATGGATCACTGCCTTGTCATGGCGAAGGGCTTTCACAGCGCAATGAAGCTATGAGCTATGCCATGCAGGATCACCCAAGGTCATAGCAGAGAGCTCTGACAAAACATGATCCACTGGAGAAGGAAATGGCAACCCACTCCAGTATCTTTGCCATGAAAACCCCATGGACAGTACCAAAAGGCAAAAAAGTTGTGCATAGGATCGCGATGGGTTGGACATGACTTTGCAACTAACAACAACAGGATTTAGGAAGATGAGATCTTTTGTTTTATTTTAAGACAAAGTAATGTTACTAAAATTGTTTATCCTTATTTAGGATGAATGGGGAAATCATTTCTTTATATGTTTATTTTCTTTACTATATTCTTAATTTTCTACTTTTCATTTTTTTTTAGTTTGTATTGGTTAACTTTTAATTGTATTTTTTTAAAAAAATAATTACTATTGAAAGGACAGATCATGCAAATAGCTTAAAATATTCATGCCAAGATTTCCTTGTAAAAGGAAGAGGAATATTGCCATGATATTATTACAGTGTCCAGAATGTGACATATGTGCATCTCGCAGAACCAAATTAGCACTGCTAAATGTCAGTTCAAGCAAATATGGTGTTAATAAGGTGTTAATAATCATTCCTGGATTGTGCTGCACAACTGGTTGGGGCAGATGGTGGACCATCCAGATTCGGACTTGGATTGGGGACCACAAGGAAATCTCATGGAAGTAGGCTAGACTGGTAATTTCATAAGGTAGTGGTAAACATATTGCCAAGAAAACTGCATGGATGTCTGCATCCATGGGAACGTTTATCTTTATTTTATTTATCACATTAGGGGTAGTGTGTGTGTCTATGTACACATACACACAAAGATAAACAACCAAAAAAAGAATATTTTAAAAAAGAAAAAGCTCAGGAAAGAAAAAAAAAGCATGAAACTGAAAAGAAGAAAGAAAGAAAACAGAAAAAGAATGACTTTCAACTTTGGTACAGATATAAATTTATTTATTTATTTATTTATTTATTTATTTATTTATTTATTTATTTATTTATTTATTTATTTATTTATTTATTTATTTATTTATTTATTTATTTATTATATTTATTATATTTCCATACCGCCTTTCTCCCACAGGACTCAAGGCGGTGTACAGTCAAGAAAAAATAAAAAATACATAAACATCATAAAACTGATAATTAAAATTATAACATAGTTTAGCCCAAATTAAATAAAACCCAGAATTAGATAATATTTTAATCATTCCCAGTTAACATGTTTAGCCCTGCCTGATTGAACATCAGGGTCTTGAGGGCACAGTGAAAAGCATGGAGATTAGGGTTGTTTCGTATATCAGGGGGCAGTTCATTCCAAAGGGTTGGAGCCCTTACAGAGAAGGCCCTCCCCCTGGAAGTCACCAGTCGGCACAATTTGACTGACGGTACCCTGAGTAGTCCCTCCCTGTGAGAACGAACTGGTCGGTGGGAGGCTATTGGTAGCAAAAGGGTACGGCTATTGGGTACGGTCTCATAAGTACCCAGGTCCTAAACCATGGAGCACTTCAAAGATGATAACTAACACCTTAAATAAGAATACATCAAACTCTTACTCTAAGATTAACATTGGTCTACATCAGGGGTATCAAACTTGTGGCCCACGGGCCAGATGCTTTATGCACTTGCCACCCCCATCCCCGTTTTAGCAAACGGGGGAAAAGGGGAAAAATGTTTCAATACATCATGTGTCAACAACAGGTCATTGCAAGTTTGACACCCCGGCCTACATTATTTCCATAATCCCATCTAATTTTAATCATTAAATCCCAAAATCAACTTTTTCATTTCTTTCAGTTTTCTCACAAAAAATCCAAAACTGATTTGCAATTAGAAATGAAATTTGTCAGTCTTCTATTTCATCAAGGCTGTCAATTTTGCCATCTCTGCCAATTCTACAAGTTTTACATCTACTCTCCTATTTCTCAGAATAAGAAATGTAAGAATGTCTAAGTCCTTCCAACTTTTGAGTCAGTCTTGCTGCTGTTATCACATATAAAAGCAAAGTTCCACAAGATGTTTCCATTTGTTTGTCCATTATGCCCAAAAGAAATGCTTCTGGTTTCAATTGTACATTTATTTTTTAAATCTTCTGCATCAAAATACATACTTGATCCCAATATTTTCTAGCTTTGTTACATATCCATCAAATATAAGAAATTGTTCCCTCAATTTGTTTACATTTCCAACAAATATTTGAAATTTCTTTATAGATTTTTGACAATTTATGTAGTGTCAGGTATTAATGATACATCATTTTATATAAAAAATATTTTAAGATTATCATTCACTGAAAATTTCAATCCTTCTGTCCATACTTTTCCATTAGTCCAATAGTATATTACATTCAATTTTTTTGACCATTTTATCATACAATTTTAACATTACTCTTCTGTTTGTATTTTCAGTAAAAGTTTGTATATGTTAATAATAATATGATCTTCTCCCACCCAAGAGCAGTTATTGAGATTTACGTTTTGATCTGTTGTAAATTTCTTACTGGTCCTCTGGTATCAGAAAGGATTTTTTAAAACAAACAAATAAACAATATATGATAAAATATGATAAGTCCTTCAAGATACTTTGGAAGACGAAATGGGAGGCACATATCATGGCAATTTTCATTCTTCAGCAACACAGAGGAACCAGCTCTGATTTCAGAAAACCCTTATTTTAGTTGTATGATGTGAAAGAGATAGCATTTTCCCCACAGCGTACTGTTAACAGTATCCACCCATCTGCATGATGCCTGTGTGCATTTAATTAGCTTTCTTATTGCCATCAACACCAGTAGCATCAAGAAATGTAGCCTCCTTGGGAAACCTAAATCTCTTAAGCACATGTCTGAATAGGAAAGAAAAGATAAAGCAAGACAGAACATTTCTATCAAACTGAGGGGGGGAAAAATACTCAAGGAAGTCTCCTGACAGGTAACAAGATGATAAATTTAGTGGAATTTACCATTTGGGTAGAAGGAACATGGAGGGGAAAAAAGGCAACCAACTTCCTGTTCTTATCCCGCGTGCCTTGAAAATCACAAGGGAGGGAAAATGCTACAATGGAGGACAGGAAGTGGGTGCTTTAAACATGGTTAGTTGCTTAATGGGATTTGTTCCAAAGCTAATAAGAAATTTCCTGACAGAACAATTGATCAATGGAACTATCTGCCTCCAGAAGTTGTGAATGCTCCAACACTGGAAGTTTTTAAGAAAATGATAAAATATGGTTAATAATAAAGATAAAATATGATTAATAATAAAATAAGATGTTGGATAACGATTTGTCTGAAGTGATGTAGGGTTTCCTGCCTAAGCAGGGGGTTGGACTAGAAGACCTCCAAGGTTCCTTTCCAACTCCTCTTCTATTCTATTCTATTCTATTCTATTCTATTCTATTCTATTCTATTCTATTCTATTCTATTCTATTCTATTCTATTCTAATAATATTATGGCACAGAGAAGGACTGATTCTTTAATTATACGAAGTTTCCAGATTGCTGATGAACAGAGTCACAGAACTGGAAGGGGCCGTTTACGTCACTGAGGGCAGCAATCTAAATTAAAATGCCCCCAACAGATGGCTGCTTGAAGGAGATTCTCTCATTTCTCTAGTCTTTGAGCCTATTGTCAAATTGTTCTTACCACTAAGAAAGCCCTGATTATTTAATGTACCCCCCAGCTTTCAGAATATTATTTCTCTTCCACCCAAAATTATTTTTATTCCACGCAATAATGCTATCAGCATATTTGATAAGCATTTCATTCACCTCATCAACCAGATCCTTAATAAAGAGTATTAAAGAGTATAGGACCTAGGACTAAATTTTGTACTACATTGTTCCACTTTAATAAGGAACTCTTGATAAGGATGTTCTGATGAATTTTTGAGCCACCTATTTATTCCCTTGTCAAGACATCTACCCTACACTTAAATAGCTTGCTAATTAGAATATCTGGTAGTGTTTTTTTCAAATGCTTTGCTGAAAGCAAGGTATATTACATTTAGAGTATTCCCACAATCTGCAAAGGAAGTTATTTTAGATAAGATAACTGGAAAAAATAGGATATGGTTAGTCTTCAAGATTTGTCACAAATCCTTGCTGACTTCTAGAAATTAATTATTCTCTTGTTTTTGTGATGCTCATTGACCTGTTTTTTTATGATCTGTTGTATAGCCTTTCCAGATTGTTATGACAGGCTGATTGTTTCATAGTTCTTCTAGTGTCTATTTTGAAAACACTTTTTTTAACCTCTTCTGGCCATCTAGTTCTTCACCTATTCTCCAGAGTAATACATAAAGATTCAGCCAGATCATGGGAACTTTTTTTCGTTTCCCTTGAATACAGTTGACTGAGGTTTAAACAAATTCAATCTAAATAGGTATTCCTTGATAATGCTTCTCCTTCTTTTAAGCTTTAATCCTGCCCTTTATCCTGCTTCTAACAATTGCCTATATGTCCTACTGTAAGAAAAAATTTAGTCAAAATACAAACTGAATAATTTTGGCTTTCTGTTGGATTTATCTCATTTTGAACTTTAGCCTTTCTCTACAATCCCAGGCTATTATACATATTATTTCTTGATCATATCTTTGATCAATTCCTGTATGCATCTTTTCAGTTTTTAAATCTCCAACTAAACTTTTTTGTTTAGCCACATGATTTTCTTATTCTGTCTTCCATTTTTGAATGGAAACTGTAGATCTATTGTTGGACCATGGGGCTTTACATAGAGATAATCCTTTTCTATTATGTTTTAATCAAAAGAGTATATCGTTCTGGAATTCTGAACTTTAGAGCAAGGAAGATACTACATAGGGTTTATTGTTAAATCACAGTTGGGTAATTATATATATTCGTTGCCAAGACACTTCCAATTTTACGCGGGAGAAAACCCGAATAACCAAAGAGATATATATATATATATAGATATATAGATATATAGATATAGATATAGATATCGATATAGATATAGATATAGATATAGATATAGATATATATAGGAGAGAGAGAGGGAGGGAGGGAGGGTCAGACGGAGAGGGAGAGAGGTATTTTTCCTCATGGGTATATATTTTCTAGACAACTAAGAAGGTTTTCATTTTTTTTTTATTCTGCACTCTGAAAAACTCTACAAAAATAAGGTTTGAAAATATTAGTTTGATAGGTAGCTCAAGGTTAGCTGCAACCTATTCATGACTTGTTTTTGGATTATCTTCAGCTGTGCCATAACTGCAGTGAACAAGCAGCCTTTGCTGTTCTTTTCCAGGATGAAATAGTAAATAAAACCTGATTTTATATGGATTTTCTGGAATTAAAGGGGAGAAGTGAATGACAGAGATGAATGTTTTGCACTTTATAGAATATTTAAATGAGCTAAGAGGTCAAAATTAGGGCAGTTATAAATGTCCTACCCATTTATTTCTAATGGATAAAACAACATTTAGCTTTGTTCCAAGTTGTCAGAGTCATCAATCTACTGTAAACATGCCTCCCTGAAGTGAATGAAATAAGGCATAGCTTCAAGCAACCAGTCTTCTTTCATCACAAGATCCCATTTATATTTGATCACCTCCTCATGAAAATTACATGGACTACATGGTTCACCTTGGTCCGAGATAATGCTACCACTGTCTTTCATCATAAAACGTTCTGAATTGTCATTTCACAATCTCCACAGTTAACTTTTAAGATGTAAAAAATGCCAAAATGTAAAAAAATGATCACTAAAACATTTAGATTTTACTATCCATATAGTATACCCTTTCAGTTCTAGATTTTGTTACAGTGGGCTTAGTTTTGCCCACTGTAACAGAAGACTCTATTAGAAGAGTCTTCTAATAGAGTCGTATTAGAAGACTCTATTTAAACATCAACCAATGATTTTATATGTATGATAAAATAAATATGACTAGATAGACAATTTGATATCCAACTACTGTATGGTAAACAATATAGAACCTATAAATTTAATTTTCTACTGCTCAGTATCATGCCTTTTCACTGTCCATCAATTTATGGTAAATAGGCCTTCCTAAACATTCCAGCAGCTATGAAGCTATGAATTAGGCTATTAGAATATTTGATTGTTACAGGGCAGAATTAAGAAAAGTGGGTGTGGCTGGCTGACGAAACCTAACAAGGTAGAAATAGATCTATTCCAGTCTCCCTCTTAAATTCAAAGAGATAGCAAAATAGCTGCTGGAATGTTTAAGAAGGCCTAAAAGCTGGTGAATTGAGATTTCACTGAAAATTAGGCTATGAAACATCTTGATATACGTAGGATGTTATGTCCTTATAAGGACATCCGCCTGGGATTGGCTGAGGATCCTTTCGGCGGGAGTTTTGAATCCCTGTCAGTGGGCGGTGCGTCTGCCGGAGTGTATATAAGGAGAGCTCCGGCAGCGCACAGGCTGTTCAGTTCTTGTTATTAAACCTGTTAATTGAACCCTGCTGGTCACTTCTTCTTTCCTGCGCCGATCTAACACTGGCGACGAAGGTCTAGAGAAGAAGCTCCGCGTGGCACGATCGCCATAACGAGCTGAAGTCACTCGACGCGGTCTGAGAAATGGCAACGCCGCAAGCGCCGTTCGCCTCGCTGGCTCCCTTCAACCCCAGCCGGGAGAAGTGGAGTTCGTATATGATACGTTTCCGACAATTCCTCCGGGGAAACGGCTACAACAACCTAGACGACGAGAGGAAGAGGGCTCTCTTCCTCGCTCACTGCGGCTCCGACGTTCTGGAACTCGCCGTTAACCTCGTCGCACCCAGGGACATTGAAGTTATGTCCTGGGTGGATCTGCAGACTGCCCTGCAAGACCACTATGCACCAACGGGCACCCCCATATCGAACCGCTTTACCTTCCGCCAACGTAATCAGAAGGAAGGCGAATCGCTTAAAGTCTTTGTGGCGGCATTGCGCCAAATCGCTGCGAACTGCGAATTTGAGAACGTTGACAATGCCTTACGCGACGGGATCGTCTTCGGGATGAGAGATGCCAACCTCCAAAAGAAGTTCCTGAGCAGAAAAAGACTGTCCCTGAAGGACGTTCTTGAGGAGGCTACGGCTGCTGAAACATCCGAGACTGCCGCTGCTGCCATGCTCCAGTCCCGAGGGATCCATAAGATCCGCAAACCGTCATCTGAATCGTCCGAGGACTCTGCCACACCAACCGATTCAGAGGGAGAGTCGACCGTTTTGAAAGTTTCCCGCCCACCTAGGCGGGAAATTCAAAAAGATGGCCGCCGCGCCGCTCAGTGCGGCAGTTGCAAGGGACACCATCCCCGCCAATCCTGTCGCTGGCGGGATGCCACCTGCAGACGCTGTCTTAAGAGGGGGCACATCGCGGAGGCATGCAGAGCCTCTGATCCGGTTCCTGAATCGATCAAGCCCCAGAATCCAGAAAATCGTCGCGACTCCCAGAGGTCATCCAAACGGTCCTCAATCCAGCAAAATCGCGACGACCGCAACAGTTATCATGGCGGCGCTGTGAACCAGACAACGATCGCCCTCACCAGCACCAACAGTGCCACAAAATTCCACGTGACACTGTTGGCAGAAGGCTTGCCGTGCACGATGGAAGTCGACTCAGGCTCCGTCTATTCGATCATCGACTGGCACCAGGTCAAGAGACTGAAACCGAATCTCTCCAAGCGCCACCTTGAACCTCTGCACTCCAAGCTGGTGGATTTCGGCGGCAACCCCATCGGCGTCATCGGGAGAACCAACCTCCGGATCGCCTTCAAGCAGTTCCAGGGCCAGCTTCCCATAACCGTCGTGGAGCATAGCCGCCCGACCCTGCTGGGCGTGGAGTGGTTCCAGCCGCTGGGGCTTTCTATTGGAGGCATCCACCAGATTAGCTCAGGCGAACTCGACTCACTCATCGGAGAGTTCCAAGAAGTCTTCGATGGTAAGTTAGGGACCTTTTCAGGGAAACCCATCTCCTTTAATCTGGACAAGGGGGTAACCCCAATTCGGCTCAAGCCCCGCCGGGTTCCATTTGCCTTGCGGGCTAAAGTAGACGCTCAGCTAGATAAGCTGATTGCCCAAGGTATCCTGGAACCCATCGATCATGCTTCATGGGAAACTCCCATTGTGACTCCCATGAAGCAGGATGGATCTGTGCGCATCTGCGCCGACTACAAAGTGACCATCAATAAGGCGTTGCCGCAGAGCGCATACCCCGTGCCAGTAGTGCAACATTTGCTGCACTCACTCGGCAAGGGCAAAATTTTTGCAAAACTGGACCTGGCCCAGGCTTACCAGCAACTGCCAGTAGATCAGGAAACGAACATTGGCTTACCTGAATGTTCCTTTTCGAAGTGCTGCGACTGCATTCCATCGGCTGGGTTGATGTTCTAGTTGCTGTTTGGGAACTGAGTGTAGCTCTATGAATTTTTCCTTGGATCTATCTTCCTCCCTTCTTGGTAACTCCCTCTCTGTAGCTCCTCCTCCAGTCTGTTCGCGAAGTTGCGAGTAAACAATTGAATCTGGAACTAGAAAACTTCCAACCAAATATAAATATTACAGTAACAAACGCAGTCTCAAGAAAAGGGAGGGTATGGAATGCAGTCGCAGCACTTCGAAAAGGAACATTCAGGTAAGCCAATGTTCGTTTTCCAAAGTGCTGCTCCTGCATTCCATCGGCTGGGACATACCCAAGCTCCAGAAAAAAGGGTGGGAGACTGTGCACAAATTTGTCATGCCAACACAACTTGTTGTAGTACCCTTCTTCCGAAGGACGCCTCAGCAGATGCGTATGTATCAATTTTGTAATGTCTAATGAACGGCGTTGCCGACGACCAGGTAGCTGCACGGCAAATGTCATAGAGAGAAGACTGGGTCGCCCATGCAGCCGAAGTTGCTGCGCTCCTAGTAGAGTGAGCAGATATGCGTCCCGGATTTGGTCGAGAATGACTTTCATAGGCAGTAGAGATACATGCCCTGACCCAGCGCCCTATAGTCACTGATGAGACCTTCTGGCCCAAGGTCCGAGGATGAAAAGAAACAAACAAGGCTTCAGATTTCCTAAATGCAGAAGTACGTTTTATATACCTACGCAATGCCCTTCGTACGTCGAGAGTATGCCATTCTTTCTCCCTAGGATGGCGAGGGGAAGGGCAAAAGTCAGGTAGAATCAACTCCTGCGCTCTGTGAAAGGCAGAGTTAATTTTTGGTAGAAATGTTGGGTCAAGTCGTAGGACAACCCTGTCCGGGTAAAAGATACAAAGGTCTTTGCGGATAGACAAAGCAGCTATCTCTGAGATACGCCTGGCGGACGTCACGGCAATCAGAAAGGCAGTCTTAAAGGATAGAAATTTAAGGCTCGTGGAAGCTAACGGTTCAAAGGGATCATCCGTAAGAGATTGCAATACAAAGGGTAAATCCCACGACGGGAAACGATGAATAGTCGGAGGAGATAAGTTGGATGCTCCATGTAAAAACTCCTGGATCCTAGGATTCTGCGCGAGGGTGCGGTATGGTTCGCACTTAAGCACTGTCGAAATCGCTGCCACCTGGCGACGTAGAGTAGCTGGTGCTAAACCTTTTGTCAAGCCGGCTTGCAGAAACCCCAGGACATCCGGAATACTCGCTGATGTAGGGTCCACATGTCGCGAAATACACCAGGAGGCGAAAGCCTTCCAGGACGCCTGATAGATTCTGGTGGTTGAAGGACGTCTCGAGGATTGTATGGTGTGCACAACGTCCTCTGGTAAACCATCTCTCCTTAACTGGATCCGCTCAAGCGCCAGACGGTCAACCTGAGCCATACTGGATCGGGGTGCGCGATGACCCCCTGGTAGAGAGCGATCCTGGACGGAGGAATGTTCCAATGCGGAGCGATTGAGAGGCTCCGAAGGTCGGAGTACCAGGGTCTCCTGGGCCAGTCTGGAGCTACAAGAAGAAGCTCTGCTCTCTCCTTGATCAGCTTCCGAATCACCCGTGGTATTAGAGATAGTGGAGGGAAGGCGTAGAGGAGGCCTGTTGGCCAAGGACAACGAAGGGCGTCGCAAGCTTCCCCTCCTATTTCCGGATATCGGGAAACGAACCTTGGCAGTTGAGCATTCCTCCTTGTTGCGAAGAGATCTACCTGTGGACGACCGAACCTCTGAACAATGTCCTGGAAAATCTGCGGTTGGAGCTGCCACTCTGCGGGATCCAGTGTCTGTCTGCTGAGCCAGTCTGCTGTTGTATTTTCCTGACCGGAGATATGATCCGCTTGAAGAGAAAGGACATGGTGTTCCGCCCAGGTCAGGATTCTTTCTGTTTCTGCCATCAGGAGCCGGGATTTGGTGCCCCCTTCCCGGTTGATGTGCGCTTTGGTGGTAACATTGTCGGTCAGAACCAACACGTGCTGATTCCTCAGAATAGGTTGGAAAGACCTGAGTGCAAGGCGAACTGCCCTCAGCTCCAGCAGGTTGATGCTGAACCCCTTCTCCCTCGGAGACCAAAGACCCTGAGACACTTGCCTGTCCAGGTGGGCACCCCAGCCCTGTAAGCTGGCATCCGTCGTTAGTATGCGCCGTTCCGGCTCGAAGAAGAAGCAACCCTTCAGTATTGCAGGGGACATCCACCATTTTAGGGACAGACGAACATGGGGCGGTACTACAATCAAGAGAGGAGAAGATGCTTGGCCTTTCCTCTGAAAGGGCAGGAGGAGCCATTGGAGAGTTCGGGAGTGCCCACGAGCCCAAGGGACAATGGCCAGGCAGGAAACCATTTTCCCCAACAACTGTGACAAGAGAAGAACCGGGGACTTCCTCTGCGATCTGACAAGTTTGACCATGCTGACCAGACTCCGAATTCTGTCCGGAGACAGGAAGACCTGTCCCTTCACTGAATTGATGACTGCACCTAAGTGTAGAATTTGGGTGGACGGAACAAGCTGACTTTTCGGGTAGTTGATGGAGAACCCGTGACTTTGAAAGATCTGTATTACAGCTGCAATGTCCTCTGTTGCCTGATGGACAGAGGACGACAGAATCAAAATGTCGTCCAAATAACAAAGGATTCGGACAGGAAGAAGACGTATTTGAGCTGAAACCACCGCTACCAGCTTCGTGAATGTCCTGGGGGCCGAGGAGAGCCCGAAGGGCATTGCACAATACTGGTAGTGCCTGCTGCCATACTCGAAGCGGAGGTATCTGCGGTGGGATGGAAGAATGGGGATATGGAGATAAGCCTCCCTGAGATCTACAGACTGCATCAGGTCCCCTTCTCTGATGGAGGCCAGAATAGACCGCAGGGATTGCATCTTGAATCTTCTGTAAGAAATAAACTGGTTGAGATGCTTCAAATTCAGGATGCCTCGCCATCCGCCCGAGGACTTTGGAACTAAAAACATTGTAGAGTAGACTCCTGTCTTCTCCTGTCCCGCTGGAACAGGTTCTATGGCATGAATTGTCAAAAGGTGACGAATTTCGGCCTCCATCAGGGCCCGCATGTCCGGTAGATGAGGAACTGGACAGCTGACAAATCGATCCGGGGGAGGAGATTGGAACTCCAGAGAAAGTCCGAATTTCACCGTTCTCAAAATCCAAGGCTCGCTCGTTGAAGTCGCCCATTGAGCATGGAACAGTTGGAGTCTGCCTCCAATGGGCGAGTCGCCGGCAGAGTCATTTGCCCCTGCGGAAAGCTCTGAAGCCGGAACCTCGAAACTGACGTTTCGCAGGAGCAGTGGTCCGGCCTCGGTCACGAAAGGGCTGCCTGTCTGCTGGACGATTCGAACCTTGAGAATTGGACCTTTGAGAATAATAGTTGCCAGAACTGAAGGGGTAACGGAAAGACTGACGTTGAGAATAGGGAGAAAATCGCCTTTCAGGACGTCTATAAGATGATGGTAGAATTTTCTTCTTGTCCTTATCCTCTATTAAGAGGGGTTCAAGGGATGGGCCAAATAGGAGAGGCGACTTGTAAGAGGAAGTAGCAAGCTTCCATTTTGTCCTGGCATCCGCCCGCCAATTGCGGAGCCAGAACATCCGACGTGATGTTACAGAGGAAGACAGGGCACGAGAAGCAAATTTAGCGGCGTTTAGGGACGCATCCGCGGAGTACTCCGCTGCTGCAATTAACTTGTTAATGTCATGATGTAAGCGGATATCATCCGTCGGTAACGTTTCCTGTAATTGCCTGAGCCATAACAAAGACGCTCTGGTGAAGAAGGAGGTCGCTGTTGCAGCCCGTACTGCCCAGGCAGAAGCTTGGTGAGTCTTCCTAAAGGCGAGCTCAGCCTTTCTATCTTCAGCTCGAAGACCATCCACTATGTCGCCTGTGATCAAGGACGAGGAAGACAAAGCAGCCACCGGTTGGTCCACAGAAGGTAAAGCTAGAAGAGATTCCAGCTCTGGACTAGCACAATACAACTTCTTGTCTAAAGAAGTCGGCGCAGGCAGGGACCCTGGTTGGGACCACCCACTCTGAACAACTTCTGAAAAAAGAGGTGGACAGGGAACAAAATCTTTTTCCGGTTTGGATACCTGAAACAGCTGGTCATGAGGAGCAGGCAGTTGTTGTGCCCCCTCAGAAGAAGTCGGGGTAAGACCAAATTTAGTGACAAGTTTTGCTTTGTGAAGCAACGATTTAAAAAGAGCCGGGCGAAACAGACCAGAGAAAGAAGGTTGATCTGGTAAAAGCCCTTCGTCTTCTGACAGCTCCATATCGTCAGGAAATTCTTCATCTATGTCAGAATCATCACTAGAAATCTCCTGCTGATGGCCTGTCGAGGTGATTTTGGTAGGAGCTCTGCTTGGGCCAGGCTGAGGCTGCGCTGAAAGATGGCTCGAGGCCTCTCCTTGATGAAGACTGGCAGCCAACACCTTGGCCAGAGCGTCAGACAATACAGAATGAATGTCCACCTGAGGGGTTGCAGGTGGGCCTTGAGAACTATGAGGAACAGAAGGCACTTGTGTCACCCCCGCTGAAGCTGGGGCCTGAGAAGGTTCTCCCGATGAAGATGGTGCTGATGAGTCAAGAGTAGTCTGATCCTTTGAAGAATCTTTGTTAGAAACTGGTGGAAGGTGGTGAGGCAGGGAGCCAAACACTGGTTGTGCAGGAGACTTATTCGAAGAGGCTTGAAGGAAAGCAGCCTTACGAGCCTTATCAAATTGGCGCTCAAGGGCGTTGTGACGACGAAGAGCACATTTGTCAGCAATCTTAGATGCCCTGGTTCGAGGCCTAACGAGCTTAACAGCTCTGGTCTTGGCCTTAGCCTTGCCAGATTTGGTTGGCTCAGGTGCCACTGGGGTATCTGAAATCTCAGGCTCAAGGTCTGATGATATTGGAGATTCAGACATGTTGTAGCTGAGAATCAACTCAGGCAATTAATTCAAGGCTATTATTAATATTATTTGGTTATATATATATATATAGATATCTTTTTTTTTTTTTGATTTGGGAGCAAATTAATTAAAAGGCTCCTAAAAATAGTAGAATTAATAAGGAAACTTGAAACAAACTGACTTGCGCCTCCCAGCCAGGTGAAAAAACACCGTTGTTTTAGAAAAGGCTAGGCTCCTGTGAGCCAGCAAGCGCCCGTAGCAACCAATTAGCCTTCAGAAACAGGCTATTTAAAATCAGGCCTGGCAGGCAATCTTCGGTATCAAGAGGCTAGGCTCGTTCGAGC
Organism: Masticophis lateralis; assembly: GCA_030761175.1. Taxonomy (NCBI): domain Eukaryota; kingdom Metazoa; phylum Chordata; class Lepidosauria; order Squamata; family Colubridae; genus Masticophis; species Masticophis lateralis. The sequence goes on along the minus strand of JAUDYJ010000003.1, from coordinate 81,862,497 downwards.
CAGCAAGCGCCAAGGACGCAGACGGCGGTGGTGGGGGGGCTTCGCTGATCGTCCCAAAAAAACAAAGGAAAATGGCGTCCGCAACAAATTTGAGCCTCAAAATGGCGCCCGCCACTCAGGCGGTCTTCAAAATGGCGCCCGCTACTAAGGACGACTTCCAAAATGGCGCCCGTTCCCTCAGCGGCAAATCCAACTCTCCGTTGACCTTAGAGAAAATCAAAATGGCCGCTGAAGACTAAAACGGCGGGAAAATCAACCGCCCAGGAGAAGAAGCCCCCCGGGAACAAACAAACTCACTGTGCGCTTCGTGAGTACGGCGCTCGATCCGAAGTGCTACCACCAACCGCTGAGGACATCAGAGCTTGCCGGAAACATAGGCAGAGGCTCCGGAGCCGCTGAAAAAAACCGCTGCTGATGCTGAGGCGGCCGTGGTCGTAATCAGTATATCGATAAGCCAACGGACCCGCCTGCGGCTTTTGGGAGAAGCTGGGAGGCGAAAGGAAATGGGCTGTCAGGGCAACACGAACTTTAAACAAAAAAACGAAGCTGCCCGGCGCCCCAGGCGCTTCAGCGCTCCCTGACAGCAGGCCACGAAGCAGCGATCAGCAGAAAAGAAAACACTCAACTAAATTTAAGAAACTAGCTAACGCAACAATAATCGACCAAAATAAAAAATAAATCTAAACTAATCTAAAACACTAAACAGCAATTTGACAGAGCTATGCAAAAACACTCCAGTTCCCTCAGCAACTGAGTGAACAGACTGGAGGAGGAGCTACAGAGAGGGAGTTACCAAGAAGGGAGGAAGATAGATCCAAGGAAAAATTCATAGAGCTACACTCAGTTCCCAAACAGCAACTAGAACATCAACCCAGCCGATGGAATGCAGGAGCAGCACTTTGGAAAACGGCGGAGGCACAGACTATTGTCACCCATAGAGGCGCGTTTAAGTGCAACCGTCTCCAGTTTGGAGTCAGTGCAGCCCCAGGCATTTTCCAATCCATGATGGAACGCCTTCTCCAAGGCGTTCCAGGGGTGGTGCCTTATTTCGATGATGTACTGATCTCTGGGGACTCAAAGGCTCAACTCCTGGACCGGCTGAGGCTAGTTCTCCAGCGTTTCAGGGAGAAGGGCTTGAGAGTCCGGAGGGACAAGTGCATCATTGGGGTACAGGAAGTCGAGTTCCTGGGCTATCTGATAGATAGTTCTGGCATACACCCCACCAAATCAAAAGTTAAAGCTATCCATGAAGCTCCCAGCCCCAAAAACAAAGCGGAGCTTCAGGCTTTCCTTGGATTGCTTAACTTCTACGCTATTTTCCTCCAGCAGAAAGCCACTGTTGCTGAGCCGCTCCATCGCTTGCTGGCGAAGGCGGTTTCCTGGAGGTGGGGACGTGAGGAAGAGTCTGCATTCAGAGCCGTTAAGCAACTTCTGACCTCTGACAGTGTGCTCATTCAATACAATGAGACACTGCCCCTCAGACTGACCTGTGATGCTTCCCCGTACGGAGTTGGCGCTGTACTCAGCCACGAACTGCCTACCGGTCGTGAAGCCCCCATCGCATTTTTCTCAAAGACTATGTCTAGTGCTGAGCGCAACTACAGCCAACTGGACAAAGAGGCGTTGGCTATTGTTGCAGGGGTGAAGCGCTTCCACGAATACCTGTATGGACGGCAATTCACCATTGTCACCGATCACAAGCCTCTCCTCGGCCTACTAGCAGGGGACAAGCAGACCCCAGCATTCATGTCCCCCCGGATGACGCGCTGGTCCATATTCCTCGCCGGCTACTCCTACAGCCTCGTCCACCAGCCGGGTAAAGCCATCGCAAACGCCGACGCGTTGAGCAGGTGCCCATCCGCCGAATCCGTGGAAGACCCGGCCCCCACGCTCGAGCTGCTGCATATTGACAACGACAGCAACTGTCCCGTGACATCTGCCGACGTAGCGACGCACACGCGAGCTGACCCCATCCTCCGGCAAGTCCACTCCTGGGTCCTGAGAGGCTGGCCGACTCGAATTGACAGCGACGACTTCAGCCCGTTCAGCCGCAAGCAAGGGGAGCTGTCCACCATGCGCGGCTGTTTACTATGGGGAGATAGGGTGCTGATTCCCAGCACTCTGCAACGAAGGACTCTTGCTGCGCTGCACAAAGGACACCCGGGCATAGTCCGGATGAAAGCCCTGGCACGGAGCTACGTCTGGTGGCCGTCACTGGACAAAGACATTGAACATTGGGTCGCCAGGTGTAGCCCGTGCCAAGAAGTCAGAGCCGCCCCGCCTCAATCTGACCCGATGCCCTGGGAGACTCCGAGCTCCCCCTGGTCGCGCATTCACATAGACTTTGCTGGCCCCATTCATGGGCACCACCTCCTCATCGTGGTTGATGCCTACTCCAAGTGGTTGGAAGTCGTCCCCATGGCATCCACCACAACAGAAGCTACCATCCGTGCCCTCCGGCGCCTCTTCGCGACCCATGGACTCCCAGACGTGTTGGTCTCAGACAACGGGCCCCAACTTACGTCCGTGCCCATGGAAGCTTTCCTGGCTGGCTTGGGCATCCGCCATGCCCTCTCTGCCCCTTACAGACCGGCCAGAAATGGGCAGGCTGAACGGATGGTGCGGCTCACGAAGGAGTCACTCGCCAAGATGGGCCCGGGTGACTGGCAGGAGCGCATTGACACTTTTTTGCTTACCCAGCATATCACGCCTCACTCTGCCACCCGAAAATGCCCCGCCGAACTTTTAATGGGCAGGAGACTCCGGTCACCCCTGGACAGACTGCACCCACAATACTCCTCTGAGGTGCCCGCATCCGCCAGTCGCCAACTTCGCCAGTTTTCCGTCGGTGATGCCGTCTTCGCTCTTAATTTCCACGGCTCGCCTAAATGGCTTAAAGCTACAGTACACAGCACAACCGGCCCCAAATCCTACCGCGTTGAGCTGGACGATGGACAGATCGTGAGACGTCATCTCGACCAGCTCCGCAAAAGGTGGAGGGAAGTAAGCGAAAACCACCCCGACGAGGTAGGCCTAAACCACCCCGACGAGGTAGGCCTAAACCACCCCGGCACAGTAGGCCTAAACCACCCCGACGAGGTAGGCCTAAACCATCCCGGTGCAGTAGGCCTAAACCACCCCGACGAGGTAGGCCTAAACCACCCCGACGAGGCAGGCCAAAACCACCCTGGCGAAGTAGGCCCAAACCTCCCAGACGAGGGAGACCGGCGACCCAAGGGAAGAACAAACACCCCGGAGCCTAGCATAATACCAGATCCGGCAAGGCAAGTAGACCGGGGACAACCCAGCAGGGGAAGCCAACGTCAACCCTGCGAAGTGGGCAACCGGCAGCCCAGAGATGGGGACCTCCAGCCAACATTCCAGGAGGCCCTACAACAACCCGCCAGCCGCGCAGAAAACCAACCCTGCAAGGAAGGCCTCCAACACCCCGGCAGGGTAGGCCAATGCCAACCCGACCAGGTCGAGCAGCCCAGCGGCCAGAGGGAACATTCGGCACCACCACCAGACCAACCGCGCAGAGAGGGCCTACACCACCCCTGCAAGGTAGGCCTACGACACCCCGACCGAGCCGACCAGTCACCTTTTCCGTCCGCCTGCCGCCCCGGGAGTAAGCCGGACTCGACCGGAGAACCCGGGGGCTCAACCCAACCACCACCGCCGGACCCGCACCCTGACCCAGACCGGCGCGACCCCAGCCCAGAGGGGACCCGAGGGAGACCCAGGGACCTACCGGGGCTCAGGAGTTCCGGACCGGTCAAGAGCAGGGATCCACACCGGCGGCTCCACGATCCGTGCAGGAACGAGGCAGACCAGCATCGCCCGCAGGCGGAGGTCCGTGACCCGGCCGGAGGTTCGGACACAGTGCCCGCGTCCTCGACGGCCAGATCCAGCCCGGCACCGGGGAAGAAGCCCCGAGCAGAGCAGACACCCTCCGTCCGGGAGAGTGTCCATCTTGACTGTGAACTGCGCAGGTCTACGCGGGCACGTAGACGTCCTGTTTATCTTAGTGACTATTTCCCTGATCGACTGACTAAGAACTAGGGGGGAGGAGTGTTATGTCCTTATAAGGACATCCGCCTGGGATTGGCTGAGGATCCTTTCGGCGGGAGTTTTGAATCCCTGTCAGTGGGCGGTGCGTCTGCCGGAGTGTATATAAGGAGAGCTCCGGCAGCGCACAGGCTGTTCAGTTCTTGTTATTAAACCTGTTAATTGAACCCTGCTGGTCACTTCTTCTTTCCTGCGCCGATCTAACATAGGAAAATCCCTGGCATAAAGAAATATACACATAAAGACCTATGAAAATAAAATAATAAATATTTGACTGTTACAGGGCAGAATTAAGAAAAGTGGGTGTGGCTGGCTGACATAACCTAACAAGGTAGAAATAGATCTATTCCAGTCTCCCTCTTAAATTCAAACAGATAGCAAAATAGCTGCTGGAATGTTTAGGAAGGCCTAAAAGCTGGTGAATTGAGATTTCACTGAAAATTAGGCTATGAAACATCTTGATATACGTAGGAAAATCCCTGGCATAAAGAAATATACGTGTGTGTGTGTGTGTGTGTGTGTGTGTGTGTGTGTGTGTGTGTATACATACACATACATAAAGTTACTTAGTGAATTTCATTTTTCAAAATTCATTTTGTTAATTGTCTTTTCATACTTGATTTGTTTTTGATCAGGAACCCATGGTTTATTTTATTATAACATTTGGTCTAAGGAAACATATAATTTCTGTTGCGTTACAATACATTCCTCAATTGTCAGTTCTCTGAACTTTATATTTCTTGTTACATCAAGAATTTGTGAAAATGAGCTTGCAGGTGAGGACTGATGGTGGGTTAGATGTCCCTGCAATCAACTCTGTTAGTGGAGACAGTAATGTGATAGAATTGCTAGGCAGGAACTAGTTTCTGGCTGACAAAAGTCTCTCTGGAGATAAAGAGACATTTTAGTGATTATCTTTTTTTTAATGCTCTGGAAAAGCTGCTCAATCCAAGAAGATGGCAGGAATTGACTTTCTTGTGGTGAACCATGAGTGACATGGCTTCGAAACCAAATAATTTACAATGTGTCTTTAATCACTGTACAACTTAATGAACATACTTTCTTAAACATTTTTGAATTTTATTAATTTATATAGCCTAAGAATGACATTCTGAATGGCACTGAAGATCAAAAACTCTTGGTAAGGGTCTTCTTTTTGAAATTGAAAGTAGAGAACACCCTCTACTTTTAAAAAACATACATTATTTTAAGGCATTTTAATTTTTTTAAAAAAAGGTTTAACAAGATCATGATGAAAGAAAGTTTAAATGGATAAAGGGGCAATTTTTTTTTTAAATCTAGCAAAAGAACTTTTGGAAATTACAAAATTAGTTAGACTAACAGACTGGACCTCCATGGGAAGGGTGATAGTTGATTTTTAAGAAGTAATTGATGGATTTTATAAAACATGATACAAATAATATGAGCTAAACTATGAGACCGTAACTGTAGAGAGCTAATTGGATATCAAGTGCTGAAGACAGAGGCTAGCAAAACTTTTTTTTTTTTTTTAAAAAAAAGAGAAACCTGTCTATACTGTCTAAATTGGTGAATATGGGACATAATTTCCCATAATGGCAACCATAAGAAAAGCTGATAGATCAGGCAAAGGATACGGGGTTCACTACAACAGTTAATGGCTTAGGGCACATTTCATGAAATTTACTGCAGAAATGTTTGAATAATTTAGCAATAAGATGACTGCAGTGGTTAAAAATAAAACCAGAAGAAGGATTTTCAGAAATAAAAAAGGTATGAAAGAAGAAATTTAAGAAGAATCTGTAGGGCAAGTGGCTACAGACTTAAAATAAATTAGTGACAAAATTGTGGTTATGGAAAGTAAGACAGAAGTTATAAATAGAGAGATGGAAACCAAATTGTCCAAATAGAGATTTGGATAATTTGGTATTACTGACATTGAGAAAAAAAGAATTTTGCTTAAGATCTAGAACAATTCCAGAACAACACAGAAAATAATTCAGATAAAATTTTGTTAAGTTTCTATTTTTAAAAAAATGGAAGATGGCGACAATAAAACAGAAGTTGATAAGATCTATAGGATGAATAAGTGTTTTCCAAAATACTTTGGAAGATTTATTTCAACTGATGTCCTTGTGTAATTTCTCAGGAAGAAGAAAAAAGTTCACATTTTACAGCAGTATTTTAATACTAGGTTGAGGATACAGATATAATTGTACTTAAAGACATTCCAATTAGAATACTACACAATAGAAGACAGTATTTTTTTTTCCTGACAGACCAATTTAAACACAAGAAAATTCCATTTAAATGAAATAAGTTCAAAGGTGTGATTTTTACTTTTAAACAACAAAGATTCAGGTGAACTTCGTGAAAAAAGCAAGAAATTTTGGGGGGAAATTTAAAGAAGATGTGAAGTAAATACAAATAGAAGTGCCAATGACATATAAGAGCAAATAAATTCCACAACATATACACATTGAATTCCACAGGTATTGTCTTTTTAAAAGTCTTGAATTAACTATGGATTATAAATGGCTAATGTGAACCAATGCTCTCAAAACAGAAAAAAAATATTATTTGAAAAAAATTAAAAAATGTGATTTGTTTACAAGAAACACATTTTAGGAAAAAAGATACAAAATCTTGAAGTCACAAAAAACTTGGGAAATAATTTTTCCTTCTTTTGTATTTTTCTTCAACTTTTTTTCTTGTTTGCACATTTTTTGCTGTCTCTCTTTTTTGTTCTATTATAATAGCTTGTATTAGCTTTTAATTTTTTTAAATTTTTTAAATAAAAATCTTATACACACACACACATTATATACAAGAATCTTGTGAAAGTGAATGTGTTGATTTTTTTTTAATAATTGCAAACCATATCCCTAGATTGTCTTTTCTACCAAAGAATGGAAAAGTAGACAGTGTGATATCATTTTTAAAAGAAAGAACCCAAGATAAACTAGAAAATTGAAGGCAGGCTGAGGTCCTAGGTATATGTTGGAAAAAATATTAAAAATTAAAATTACAAGTATTGGGGAGACATCTCCTACTTCAGAGACTCAACATAGCTTTTTTTTCCCTAACAAAAATAGGTATATCTTTTGCTGACCTTTAAAAATACTTTAATCCCCTCAGAACACATGTCTAACTTCAATAATACAGCATATTGGGTTTAGATTTTTCAAAAAAATAATTGATAAGGTTACTGAACAAAATAAACAATTCTGGGATAAAACCAGATGTTCCCTATTGGGATATTAACCTGTTAAAAAAACAGAATAGGAACAAATGAGCAATTACATAAATGGAAAATGGGGACCGTAATGTTCTGCCCTGATATCCTATGTTTTTAATTTGTACAGCAACAATCCAGGTTTAGGGTGAACAGTGAGAAGTTGTTGATAACATGACACCATTTAAATAAGAGATTTTGTAAAGAACTTCCAAAATATCTTCAAATTGAGGAAAAGGAATATTGAAATAGCAAATTAGACTTAATACGAGTCTAATAAGTCTAAAAAGACTGGTTGAGTCTTTTCCCAGTTGTTTCTACCCATTCAATCCAGTCTGGCAGGATGGGCATGCTCTGGGTTCTGTTGACCAGAGAATACCAGCTGCAGAGTTTAGGACAGGGGTGCTTCATATCACCCCTTTATTCAGCAGGTTCTGACAGGTTCTGCCGGTAGAGTAAATTTTGAGTAGTTCAGAGAACTGACACATATCACCTCTGACTGGCCCCAGAGTGGGGTGGGAATGGATATTTTGCAATATCCTTCCTCCAGGAGTAGGGAGGGAATGGAGATTTTGCAGTATCCTTCCCCTGCCATGCCCACCAAGCCACGCCCACAGAACCGGTAGTAAAAAAATTTGAATTCCACCACTGGTTTAAGAGGCATGTCTTTTCTGCAATAGTGCCTACACTATGAAACATCCTGTCTCGAGAGATAAGGATGGCAACAACCCTTCTGGACTTTTGTAAGGCCCTAAAGACCAGGTTATGTGCCCAAGTATGTGAAGGGTCCCATCTTTTGTTTATGTTAACAATCATGGGTTACAACTTTCTTCTTGGCTGCTGTGTTCATTTTAATTCTTATCATCACTAACATTTAACCATTGCCTATCCATTGCAGGATGAAGTGTGTGTGTGTGTGTGTGTGTGTGTGTGTGTGTGTGTGTGTGTGTGTGTAAACATGAATATATGCATTTTAATTTTCCAAGCTAATTTTGAAGGAAATTGAAGTGACTGGGGAATATTTTTACAACAGAGGAAAACATTATGCATTAGAGCCTTCCTGATTTCAAATGGAAAAATCCTACAATTATGGCAGTTAAAATTGTATGCAGATATAATGCCTTTGTATACTCACAAACCCTAGGTATAAGAGAAAGATTATGGAAAGGTTCATGAGGATATACTCTCTATGATATTCAGTCTTAATTGAATTCAAATCTCTAAAGAATACTAATCATGTCATTTTGGTTTTGGGATGGTACCAGATGGATTGTGGGAACTTCAATTGTAATATCCTGCAAGAGTTTGAAGGATGATTCTCTCTGTCAGATATGATAGAGGCCATGTGGCAGACAAAGTAAACCAGACAGATGAAGGCTTTTTTCAATCTCTAATCTGTTTCAGCACATTGGTAAATGCTCCAAAACAGTGCTGGAAAGATGTATATTTTTTCTCCAATCCTAGATTATTCTCCCAAAATCTTCTATTCAGATGGCAATCCTGTTGGAACAGGAATACCCTTAAAAGAAGTAAGTATTTATTTCAAATCTGATGACTAAACTAGGATTATTCTATAATGCAGTGAAGGTGGAAATAGTATCTCATTTTGCCTCAAACTATTCATTGAATTAGGATTGGCATTTAGCAGTTTGAGTTTTGGGCCTCTCATACTAATAGTAAAAACTGTGCACAGTTTCTTAAGAATGTGATGCTTTGAATTCATTAGATTTACCCTCAAGTAAGTCAGTTTCACATTGCAACTTTCGCCATTAAGCATCACATTCTTGCACAATTTAGCAAATAAAGGGGGGTGGGGTGGAATCTCAAGTAATAATAATACCAATATTGACAAAAATAGTACATATTTAAATGCTGCATCCTTAAACACATTGGATTATTTCACCAGTGTGAACTGGTTCATTTGCTGACAAAGTAAATGTTTATCCTACAAAAGTTATGGACCTAGTTGCATTGGAGAATAGCAAGGATCTGTAGATGGTTATTAATTCTGGCAGGAAGACAGAAAATTACATCAGATATTCTAATGTTGGGCATGTACAATTATAGCAAGCAGATTTATTGTGTAAATCCATTGAAGCTATGTGCATCACTTAATAAGTGAATTTCAGGCTTATTGATATCACAAATTAACAGTCCAACTCGGCATATTTTTGAGAATCAGATTTGAGCAAACCTCCCCTCTCCACATTTTTCAGTGAACCTTTTTCCACAAAATTGGTCCATCAATGCTTAATATCTCATGATGTTCGATAGCAAGATTTGTGGCCAGTTATGATTCATCCAATCAATTAGTCACAGTGAAGTAAGCCAACCTAGGCCTTTCAACAGTTCCCAAATGCCTTAATTATACAGATGAAATTTTTAAAAAAGTTCCTAGCATGCTTAGATCAGCAGTTATCTTTTCCCCCCTCATGAGGAACATTTCTATGATGATCCATCTGTTATGGAAGCTTTTCATATTGGGAAAGATAGAGGGTAGTATACCAGAGCAGTCACAAGCCCTATTATAGAAATTATAGAAACTGGAGTTAGAAATGAAAGAAACTTAACTAGACTGTATTAGACTGCCTCTAATTTCTATAAAACCTGACCAGGGCTATAGATTATGATGAAAGCTGTCATATTCTCAGCAGCAAATGGTCCAGTAACATCATGCCAGAATATTTTTGTGTGCTTTTGACCAAAATTTTTCATGTTGTGTCTTTTCATTCATCTTGAAGTTAGTTTTAAGGCATGGTGTGAGAGTGTAAATGTGAGGTACTAAGGATCAAAGAATATTGAGCATCAACTTTTGACAGCTAGCTCCAGAACTAATTGAAAAGACACACAGTAGTGTGTTCCAGATAAAGGCAACCACTCCTGTTAAAAGTCTGCACTAGTTGATATTGCTAAACCTAGCTGAGTTCTAGGAATATGACATTTCTTGTATACATGAGATAAGGAATCATTTGTAAGCAAGGGAGTTTATATGGTCACAGAGCAGGGGTGAAATGCTTACTGTTCGGATTGGATCACCTGATCCGGTAGCGATGGAGGCAGGTGGTTCAGAGAACTGGTAGCAAAAGTTCCTGCCTCCCTCCCCATGCCCAGCTGAGCTGTGCAATCATCAGAGGCTTTTTTTTTTTACTTTTAAAAGCATTTTTTCTACAACCTCTTCAGCCGAAAAAATGCTTTTTAAAGTAAAAAAAAAAAGCCTCTGATGATCGCATGGCTCAGGTAGGATCGTCAGAGGCTTTTAAAAGCCTTTTTTTCCCTACAACCTCTTATTGTTGTAGAAAAAATGCTTTTAAAAGTAAAAAAAAAAAAAGTTGGCCATGCCCACCCAGTCACATTACACACACCTCCACCAAGCGACGCCCACAGAACTGGTAGTAACAAATTTTCCATTTCACCACTGTCACAGAGTGAACATTATGCACCAAAAGGAGGAGGCTCATTCAGCCAGGAAAGACAAGATGTCTACCTTTCTCCAGCCCAGCATAGTTCAGCATACTTCAACACGTTTCAACTCCAAATTCATTTATAGTTTTGGGAAAAGTGCAACCCCATTAAATACCCCATTTTCCAGAGTCTGAGGGTTCTAATCACAAATCACTCAGTCTTATCATGATTGACCTTGAAACTGTTTCTCCTTATTCAGATTCAAATAGCCTCAATACAGTGGAATAGGACTTCAACATTATCATTTGGGTGGCCTGGGAATTGAGATTACAATTGGATTTTATTAGCATACTGATGGGATCTAACTCTGGACTCATAGATGATCTTAACCAGCACTTTTATATAGAAGTTAAACAAAAGAATGCTGAGCCCTTAGGCATCCCACAACAGTCCAAGCTCTGATGATGTTACCTTGTTTGGATAATGAAATATCTGCAAGAAAACTCTGGTGGCTCAGCAGATTAAAAGCATTGTAATTAAACACCAGCTGTCTGCAATTACTGTTCGAATCTCACCAGACTCAAGGTTGACTCAGCCTTCCATCCTTTCAAAGGTAGGTAAATTGAGGACCCAGTTTGTGGGGGCAATAAGCTGACTTTGTATAAATATACAAAGGTATGAAGGTTATTGCTTAACACATTGTAAGCCGCCCTGAGTCTCCCGAGAAGGGCGGCATATAAATCAAATTTTAAAAAAAACAATCAAGTTCAGAGGGTACCAAGTACCCCTCACCTCAATTTTCCCCCATTTCTGTCAAGTCAAACTAAAAGTGAGCATAGAGGAAGGAGAATTATCACAACATAATATTCTTCCACTCTCAATCTTTTCAGTCAGTCCAGAAAGATACCATGATTTGAAAGCTGATGAGAGATAAATAAGAAACAGGATTCCCTTTCCCCGCTTTTTGGGAGGTTTTTTTAAATGAATAAAATAAAAAGTTGATTTTTTTAAAAAAAGGATCAGAATGGGTGCACTGCCTTACCTTACTTCTTTCAAAGGTAATCAACAAGCACAAGCAATGCTTTCTCAGTAGTATGCCCCAGTCTGGAGCCCAAATGAAATGGGTTGATATTGATATCATCATGATATAATGCATGATTTCTCCCCCCCCCTCCCCTGTTGGATGCCTAAGGTTTGCTGATAAACTGCCATTCATCCTATTACAAGGCTGGAGAATGACATCACTTAGGATCATTATTGACTTGAGAAAAAGTCTGTAGGACATGGGAGTCAAACTCATGTCATCATGGTGGTGTCACGTGACATATCGGGACTTTTCCCTTCACTAAACCGGGTGTGGGCGTGGCCAGCATGTGATGCATCTGGCCCATGGGTTGGGAGTTTGACAGCTCTGCTGTAGGACCTTCTTGCCAATATTACAGTTAAACAGCTCTGGCTTTAGAAACAAACGAATCAACAAATGTATTCGTGGGATCCAGATGGGATGCTTATTAAATATGTGAGGGTTTTTTTCAAAAATGTGAGATTGTTTTCCAAGGTTTGACACCTGGATTGCTGCACTACAGATGTTCTGTAGAATGTGCTTAAGGAAATATGGGCCTGGATGTGCCTTGCTGCCTTGAACATTTTGAAGAGAAACTTTCTGAACTGAATGTCTTATGTTATGTCTTATGTCAGATGTTCCTACAAGGATTGCAGTCTGTTAGAAGTTCTACAGTTCTATAATTAGAAATTCTTATATGCTATCACTGCAGTTCCTGTATGTGTTCTACAATATGCCTGGTAGAACTTTTTTCAGTGAGGGTACAACCTTCATTTCTTTCTTTTTTTCAGCTGTTGGCTTGAAGTAAGTTGTTCTATAAATTCTAATTGAGCAAAGTACGGTAGTTAAATAAGCAGCTTTGGTGTTACTGATTTTCTTTTGAATTCCTCTTTGTGTTGTGTTTTGAAAATGCTAAGAGAACAATTAATTTTTTTTTAAATTAGATTTATATGCAATAGCCTTCATACTTTTGTATATTTTATACAAAGTCAGCTTATTGCCCCCACAAACTGGGTCCTCAATTTACCTACCTTAGAAAGGATGGAAGGCTGAGTCAACCTTGAGTCTGGTAAGATTCGAACTGGTGTAATTGCAGACCGCTGGATGTTAATAACAGGCTTTAGTCTGCTTTTAGCCTGTTGAGCCATCTAATATACCTTATGAACCTACCAGAACATACTCGTTGTCCAGCATGTCCTGTACAGTGTTCCTTAGAACAAGTTTACTATCCTTCCTTACCTATCCAGTATTTTTGTGCCAAAATGAATCTATTTATAATAAAACATCTGTGGCGTCCTTCAAACTACTCAAGACATCTGACCCAATATACAGAACTGTTTCATTCTTTCTTTGTCACTGTTAATAGAAGAATACCATAATACTCTTTATTTGTGATTCCAGGGAATTACCTCATTTTCTTTTACACTGTTCCTTGTATAGTGAAATATAAATGTTTGTGCTACAAGTCTTGTCGGGAAGAAAACCTGGTTCTCATTTAATTTCATTTTATCCAGACTATAATAATGCAGTTAAATTACACCATTGCTTGTCCTACATATTGGCTTCTGGTAAAAACAACTTGGACATTTTGGATGTATTTATGTATAAAAAATAGGACATCTTTTTAAAGTAGCTATATTATACAGGTCTCTTGTTGCTGTGCTAAACTTTATCTGGCTACCTGCTTAACTAATATTTTTCCATAATTGTATATTATAAGGAGAATGAAAAACTTCGTGGGATGGTTTTTAGGAATGCTTTTTTTGAGGGATGCTTATCTACCATTATTAATAAGTTCCAAAGTGTCAAAGACACATGATGTAGCAGCTCAGCTGCCAGGATCTACTTAAAAGGCCACACAGATCTTCAAAGGGCGCTTTGTTTGAAGCTTTGTTAAAGTGCTTCTTTGGAGTAAGGCTGTAAAGCAAAAAATACTCTATTGATGGCAGTACAATGGCTTTCCTGCTTCCTTTCAAGCTGATAAGAGTGTTTCTCATCTTGGTCCCCATCACATGGAGTTAAATAACTAGCAATTAGTAGCTGACATGCCAGACTGGGGAGACCCAGGTTCAAGTCTGCTCTCAGCTGTTTCTCTCTCCAATCTGTTTCATATAATGATTGAAGGGAGGGGAAACAGTGAGATACCTTTCTTAATACTAATTTTCTCAGTCATATCTCCATTTACTATCACTTCTGGAGTATTATGAAGCACATCCAGAAAAGCAAATGGTGTTGATCTTCTTAGATGCACAGAAAGCGTTTGATAATGTGAATTGGCAATTTATGCTAGCGCATCTAGAAAAGATGGAGTTTGGGGAGACATTTGTGAAAATGATTAAGGCGATACACCACAAGCAAACAGCAAAAGTGATAGTAAATGGGGAAACAGTGAGATACAACAAGATTTTACTTTGAAACATGAAAACATAGCAGCCTGCTTGACACATAATACCTACCACTTTTTACTCTAATCTAAAGAAATTCATCTGGGACCTTAAATAAAGGAAATTGCAGGCCTTGCTTGAGCACATCTGGCAGTGGTCACTCCTGAATTCAGTATAAGAGAGCTCCCAAGTCTGGGCCAGATGCTTCTCCTTCAGTGAAGCTTTCCCCAATGCTTTCTTATTCATTTGCATAGGAATAGGTCTTCCCTTGGGAAACAGAGATACTTGTAAGACTTCAAAGTTCAAAATCTGAATTATATAAGAATTGGGAGCACAAATAAATAGTTGGAATTGTCTGATGATGCTATTTTCCCATTGATCCTGAGACCTGGATGCCTGCCTTCCTGATTGCCTTATCTTGAACTTTTTTTTTTTTAGTTTTGAGAATGATTCTTCTGCCATGTGTATATGGCACTTCTGTCCATGTACATCATGCCTTAATAATTTGGGAGCCAAGAGACATTGTTCTGTGATATAAAGCAGTAGTAAGCTTAATGTCACTATTTAAGATTTTGAGATCTGATGGATGTTTGTATTTATTTTATGCCACTCTGTCTCTTTTACTGTTATGTACATTTTCTTAATTTCTCTAAGGTCCTTTTATATCTGAAACATAAACCCACACAAATGTTTTCAAACTGTGGCTTGTTGTTCTACAACAATTATTCATTCATTGACCTTGGTACACACAAACAAAAAAGCCTTCCGAAAACATTACATTCGAATTGAATGCAATATATGCAATCCCAAATGTGCTAGCAATAGGAAACTCAGTGATGATTCTCATTTGGGTTTATGGTATTTGACTTCCATTATGCCATAAAATAAATCCTTAGGATTTCATGTAGTCTAGCATGAAGACTACAATATAGATGATAAGAAATGCAAAAATAATTATAGTGAAATGAAGAGTGAATATACGTCTCATTTGGAAATTGCAATGCCATTTGTAATCATAATGCCTCCAGCTATCCAGACCTATTTGGCCTAATTAGTTGCATCACTGCCAGTTCATTAGACTTTTCCAGCAGCTGCCTGGATGTGGGTGAGCAAATCTGACCATTTAATATGACAAAGTGTTCATTTAACCTCTCCTTCCCTCTAAAATGGATAGTTTGTTCTTCTCAACTCTGATAAGCAAGATTTTTTTTCTTTGATAGTTGGGAGAATTTTATGTGGAGGACTGTATTTAAGAAACGGCTCATGCTATGACTACAGGAAGGGAAACAAATTTACAACAAAATTGGGGGGGAGGGAGTTGATTCAGGTGCTATTTTGGAATAAACTTTTGTAAACTGCACTTCCGGAAACATTACATATACTGAAATGTAGTTCTGCTTTAGTATTCATCCTTTTATGACTATTGTATGCATTCTCTGAAAAATAAAATGTACTTTTGGGAGCAATGCATTCTAAAATGTGTGTCTTAGCAGCACTTAGCAGTGATCTATGAATATGAAAGCTATGCTAAAAATAAATGAAAAAGCCAGAAAGGAAATGGTGGACTAATGTCTCAAGAATGTGTGAATCCCAGGGTTGGGGTAAATTGTTAGGTATATTCAGGTGGAAGGAGTATATTAAAATTACTAAAATGTATAGGGTGAATATAATTTTCCAAAATATATTACAGCAGGGTTTCTCAAATTGTGTTCTGTGAATACTGGAGTTCTGTGAGAATCAGATAGGGTTTCATGAGAAGCTAAGGAGAAAAAAAAATCAACATACTGGGGTTGTTGATAGCAATTTTTCTAAAAATAAAAAAAAGCAATCATATTCCAGTCATTGTAGAGTGCTTTGTTTCTTTAAAACATTAGCCTTCCAAGCAATTGTGAACTTCATTTTTTAATCTCTGTATATTGGGAAATTTAATTTTCATTCAAAATGAAAAGTTATTATAAAGATCTCCTATTATAAGGATCTCCTATTAACTAAATGTGGAAATTATCTGTCATATAATTTGACATTCTGGCAAAATATGTTTAGCATAATCCAATGCAGATTAAAGTCCTACACTAAACGGGAGTTGCCAGATGTTCAAAGTGCTTTTAGAAAAGGCCAAGGAACAATATTGCTGATGCATCGGGCAACTGAGAAAGCAGAGGGAAGAGAAGGATATGGAGATTGTGCTTCATTGACTATAGAAAGGGTTTTGATTGTGTTGAGCATATCGAGCTGTCAAATGTATTTGGGGAAAGTAAAATCTAAGGACGTCTTATTCTTCACACAGAAAACTTGTAGAGAGGACAGGAAGCCACAACACAGTAGGACCATGGTAAAACAGGCATATGCATTTGCTTTTGCTGCTGCAGCAACATATATGAATTGTCTCATTTCTTAGATTTTGATAGGGTACTGTCAAAATTGTACTTCCCAATTATGGAAAACTACACTGATCTTATCTTTGGTAGTGGATAGCCATATCTTCAAAACCCGGTGCGTCTATACTGATATTATATTGGAAATATGGTGGGAAAGTGCAATGCAAATTCAGATCCAGGAGTTTGGCATCACTTGGGAATATATTTCTAAGGAGGTTGAGCTCTGACTAGCATAATAGCAGGTCTTAAGGGGCTCCTAGCAGCTGTTCTTTGGATTAAAACCTTTTCATAAAACAAGACTTTGTCATAACACAACAAAACACATCTGCCAGAGAACTAAGCAGCTGAGCTACACAGTAAAATAAGTTATTTTTTTCCCCCTCATGTGAGCCAGGAAAAAATCAGATGAAAGAGAGGAAAATGGTGGATGGCAATACTTTCTAAAGCACTATATGTTAAGATGTGGCATCTCATGAAACTTTATATAGTCTGTTTCATAATTTGCAGGAAAGATTTCAGAGGGGAGACGACAGGAATAAACAGATATTTTCTATGAATGTAATATTCCCTCTTTCAAGCAGCAGGCTCCTGGGAGAAATAAGCAAGAAGGATTTTAACATCTACTTCTTATGCAAATGAAGAAAACTCAAACATCTCTTGCAAAATGTAGCAGAATGTGGGAGAATATTGGGAAGGGAATATAATATTGTGAGTGATGCTATTTGTAAAATAAAGAGATAGCAGTGGCCTGCTTTACTGGTAACCCATCTACAGTAGTAAAAGTATCTAACCACATTCAGAAATCATGGATGAGGTGCTTTATTTATTAGTATGCAAAGCAAACTCCTGCTCTCTTCGATTATAATGCATAACAATCAGGAACATTATACTCAGGAACGTTATACATTATACTCTTGTAAGAAGCTGATGCTAAAAAAAGATCATGTTGATGCAACACCGAATAGCATCAATAGAGAGTAAACAAGTGCTTTTTTGGAGGCTGACAGTACTGTGAAGAAAGGGGGTGTCTAAGGGGACAAATTGATGCAAACAAGGAGCTGAACAATCCATCATTTCAAAAACAACAATCTAACATACAATAAACCCTGGGCCTAAACCAATTATGGGCACTGCATATCTGCATTAGTATACTGGAACATAGCCGCCCTGAGTCTTCAGAGAAAGGCGGCATATAAATTGAACTAATTAAATTAAATTAAACATACTACAATGGATCCTCACTTCAGGACTGCCTGTTTACACACTTTAATTTTTTTTAAAAAATTGATTTATATGCCGCCCTTCTCCGGAGACTCAGGGAGGCTTACAATGCGTTAAGCAATAGCCTTCATACTTTTTTGTATATTTATACAAAGTCAGCTTATTGCCCCCACAAACTGGGTCCTCAATTTGCCGACCTTAGAAAGGATAGAAGGCTGAGTCGACCTTGGGTCTGGTGAGAATTGAACTTGCAGTAATTGCAGGCAGCTGGATGTTAAATGCTGCCACTCAGGCTCCCTATTATGTAGGTCTAGTCCCCTACATTTATCCATTGCAGCATCCCCATGGTCATTGTGCTTTAGATTCAGACACTTCCCAACCAGCAGATGTTTATGAGCATTGCAGCATCCCACAGTTATGATCACTCTTGGTGTGCTTCACAGCTAGAGTCAATGGAGAAGTTCCCAGTAAAATTGCAAATTACAGTCATATAATGTCTCATTTAACAACCATGAGTGATTGACATCATGATCATGAAATAAATAAGATTGAAGGCCCATTGCCATCACACAATGCCTTGCTTAACAATCACACTGCTTAGTGACTGATCCCAACTGTGGTGGTTAAATAATAGGATGCCTTTAAAGCAGAGGGGCATTAAGATTATGCTTAATAATACCAATTGGCATTTAAGGTTCACACTGGGGATCAAAATATAGAAGTGAGCAGGGGCAAGATAAAATTACATATAATTTATAACACCATTTCCCAAGAATAAGAAAAGAAATGTCCTCCTCCTCATCCCCATGCAGGAAAAAAAACAGAACTGAAGGTATTTAAATTGTATATTTTAAATCAGCTGCCTTATTTAAGGGAAATTGTAGGGCAACAAGAGTTGTCCCCTACCTGTACATTTTGGGTGTAACCCAACAGGTAGATTTGAACCATGACATTTCCTTCCACAATTTGGCATTTAAACATATCAGCAAATATTTACAAATCCCTCTTTGAAAGCGTGAGAAATATGTACACTAAGAAGAAACCTATTAAACGAAATTAGGAATGTGATTTTTACTATGAGTTTTTAATTGAAAATACTCCAAATTAAAAAAAAAATAGAGCAAGCTATCTATCAGCTTGCTATCTTTCAGCAAGCTATCTTTCAGCTCAGGGATGGTGCTTCCCCTTTGTAGGGGGCAACTGATCTCTGTGGAACCAATAATGATTCCAGGACTTCCAGGGAGATTTTCTATTAAAAATATGGTGAATCTCTCAGCTCTTGCTGTTGAAACTCAATCATACACTTTGGGGAGAGAAATAACAGGGACCACATCAGTGGTGGGTTCCTCCCGGTTCGGCCCGGTTCTCCCGAGCCGGTAGCGGTAATGATATGATGTCACCGAACTGGTTCTGCCCCCCCCTGCCCCTACCTCCCGCGCTCCCCCACCCCTGACATTATTCTTACCTTTTATTTGGCCCCACCCCCAATCTATGGCTGCCTTCTGAGTCTCAGCTGATGGCTAGAGGGGAAAAAAACTGTTTAAACTCTTGCCGGGGGGGGGGGCTTCAAAGGGATGCCCTACAACTGATCAGTGTTAAAAGAAAACAAATGAATAGACCAGTGCCTGCAAAAATAAATGGGTAGACCAGTGCCTGCAAAAAATAAATGGGTAGATCGGTACAGCTCTGCAAGCAGTTAAAAGCCTGGTAGACCAGTACCTCTGCTAAATCCTAAACAATTGTCACATGACCATCAAGCCACGCCCACAAAATAAGCCATGCCCACAGAACCGGTAGTAAAAAAATTTAGAACCCACCCCTGGACCACATGCCATCCATGGGTCAGGTGTGTGGGCAATATGCTTTCCCAAAGAGGCGTGTTGACCTTGTACCCACTCTTTGCATCCTAAGAACACAAGGAACTGCCTTGTGCAGGAATGGAGTTTCTCCTTTTATATTTGCATTATATGCTACATTAGGAGCCATGGTGGACCAATGGTTAGAATGCAGTACTGCAAGCTAACTCGCTTCTCACTCCAGGAGTTCGATTCCAAGCAGTTCAAGGTTGAGGTTGACTCATTTTTTCCATCCTTCCAAGGACAGTAAAATGAGGACTCAGATTGTTGGGGGCCAATATGCTGACTCTATAAACCCCTTTGATAGGGCTGTAAAACACTGTGAAACAGTATATAAGTGCTATTGCTAATAGCAACTATTTTATTAAATCTAAGGCAAAGAACTTTTCTTATTCCCTGATCCTTTGAAACATAGGACATCATGCAAAGCTATCATTCTTCCACAGACCACTCCACTGAAGGCCTAAGACCATGAATTGTTGCACATGATTAATTCCCACCGTTACAGGGCCATTGCAGTAGCTCAGAGTCAGTGACCATAAATACTAAACTACTTACAGATACACACACACATTTTAGGATCTAGCTTCTTTTTTTTAGATGTATTAATGCTTAGAAATACAACTCTTCAATGGCAGCTGATCCAGCTTCTTTTTTTTTTTTAATAGAGCAAAAGCCCTGTAGTTAAACTTTATGATCCTCATCTTCCATATATATCAAAAAAAAAAAAAAGAAAATACAGCAGAAATCAGACCTCCATTTGTCAGGCTGATGGATGAATTTTAAAAACCTTGATAAAGCAAAGATAGCCATCAAAGCAGAATGTTTTTTTGGATTTTTCAGGAGCTGCTATAAGTTATTTTTGACATCTGCTGTTGATTCAAGAATATTTATTGTGGATCATCCCAGAATACAGAGTAGTAGAGGATATTAATATCATTTTAAGGTCAAAGGTAGATGTGAAAAAGATTGGTTGACTCTTTCTACTCTTCCTTCCAATATTCAGTTAATCTAATCCATGTTAATTCGCTCTGTCTCTCCTGTTGTCCAAAAGCATTTTGTTTAAGGCAGGCATACCCAATCCTTGGCCCGTAGGCCAGATGTGGCCCTGGACTGTCCCACAAGATAAAATAAATATATAAAAAAACAAAATAAAGGAAGTTTGTTATTCATATAATTAGTTATATTATATATTTTATTTATGGCCCAAGACAATTCCTCTTCACTGAATGTAGCCCAGGCAAACCAAAAGGTTAGACTCCTAAGGTTTAAGGTCTTTCCACATATTATTCATATAGAATAAATATGTATTGGTAGAAACCTTATGGTACTTATGGTATTCTACCACCTACTGACCCCCGTTTATTACAACATCTTTAGATGGCTCCTATCTCTATTTCTGTGGATATGGGAGTTCTCTTTAGGTGTTCTAATTAATGGAAATAGGCTAAACTACTTCCCCACATGCTTACATTTTGCACAGATGAACTCTTAGGGGGAAAAACTTAAAGCAGAAGTTGCTTTGAGGTTGGAGTTATAAGTAAACTAGAAGCATAGAAATATGGAGTGCCAGTAAGTCACAATTCAGAGTCAACATGTCACTAAGCAATGCTCATTTAAACCATAGCAGGAGGGGGAAAATTACCATACTTATCTTCCTTATGGGATTTCTGGAAGTGTGCATTGAAAAAGAATGTTAGACCAGATGGAAACTTTGTTTCAGCAGGACTATTTTTTCCCAGGCTCATAATATTTATTTGCCTTAATTATCCTTAAAATGGGAGCAAGCAAAGCCCTGGATATTACCTACTATGCAACAGTTCCCAATACCTCTTTGCATAAGTTTCCTTCTACTTGTGAAGGTCAAATTGCATAAAGTAATGTGTCAGGATTGCTTATAATAATTGTTTGTCTACCCTGTTTCCCCGAAAATAAGACATCCCCTGATAATAAGCCCAGTCGTGCTTTTGAACCCATGTGCTAAAATAAGCCTCTCCCCGAAAATAAGCACTCCCCAAAAATATTTAAATGCAGAGTTGGAAATCAGGTAAGACAGCAAGAGGAACCCCATCCAATGGTGGGTTGCCCCCTGGTGGACCTGTTCTATAGAACCAGTAGTAAAACCGGTGGAAGGCTCTGCCCACTGACCCTGACATCATCAGAAGCGATCTGCACATGCGCGATCCCGTTGCAAACCAGTAGTAAATGTAAGTAGAACCCACCCCTGGCCCCATCTTGCTCCAAGCACCCCAAAACAATAAGACCTCCCTGAAAATAAGACCAAGCGCTTATTTGGGGGTTCAAAAAAATATAAGACAGGGTCTTATTTTCAGGGAAACACGGTATTAACTTTGTTTCTGCTTGGATCTGTATCTTCATTTCTTTGCCTTGCTGCATTACGTGACAAGATCTCAACAAGAATTTGACTAATTCGAATAAGAATATAGATATTGCTCACTCTGCTCCAAATATGGCAAAGCTTTGTTCACTTACCACAAAATGCTGATACAGCATTTCCATTTATTTGGTTACTTATCATTAGCCACCTTCTATCCAGTAGCCATCAGATTAAGTAAATATAAATTTAGAGAAAGTTCTGAGAAAAGTTGGCACTTTTTTAGGATGATTTGAAAAAGAAAATCTCAGAAATTTTCTCAAAATCTTCAGTTCACAGTTTTGGGGGTTATACAAAACTTCAAAGCAATGTTTCAGATTGATGAAGCAAAGCAAATTTGTTAACTGAAGCAGAGTTTTCCTTTAAAGTAGTAACTCAAACTAAGCGGCTTTGAATTGCTTTATAGTTTTCTGAAATATTTCACAGATTCAGGGGGTTTTCTCCTGTTTCTGGGGTGTTACAGGCAACATATGTTGTTTCAGCTCTACCTCTATATATGGAAATGGTGAGAAGAGGGTTGAGCAATGTGATAAATTCTCAGATGGTGACATTAAAACTCTTTTGGGATGGTGTCAGCCTTAACTTTGCTACCTTTTCCTGTGCTGGGAAGAAAATTATTATGCTAATCCTGCCAGCGCAGCTGGGAACTCAAAGTTGTTCAGTTCTCTGAAAATGGGCTCAAGGATGACCTCATGGTTGGTTTAACCTTTGGGGCAAATGCAAGTCTCTTGTCAGGGAATAAATGAGATCAAGGGCAGGACATAGTGGGATTGGCCTAAACGTTTATTATTTTTAAGAAAATAAGATGTGTGTATATGTAAGAGACAGAGAGAGAAGACTACCATCCTTACTTTATATATTCTATCTTCTTTCTCTATAGACTGCCTATCTCCATGATGTTGCATGTTACTAAATTAGTTTGGCTGTGCTCCGTCTGCTAATTAACTGAAGTAGAATACTGCCAGCAAGCCCTTTTCTTGGCAGACTCTGTTTTTGAGAAAGGTTTTCATGGGAAAATAGATGTAACTTATCAACTAGGTACGCCAACTCTTCTTTCACCTGGTAAAAATTAGCGATCAGAGACAGAAAATGACATCATTGAATAAAGGAAAGGCTCATTTATCATTCTTTTGTGTAATGTCCAAAAGATGCATAGTTACTCAGGGTTCCCTGTCTACTGTAGTATTCCACAAAGCCAAGAGGAGAGATTTTTTTTCCCCTAGAAAAGGTCAAATTTGCCAACTAGCTACGCCAACATCCTAACTAACACCCCGGATAACCCCTGAAAACCCCCCAGTTTTCATGAATGACAACAAATCAAGGGTTGTTTTTCAGCAATAGTATTTCGTCCATCTCTGCCGGTGGAGGGAGAATATTTCAACAATTTATTTCAACAATTTATTCCTGTGAAACCCTTGAAAATGAACAGTTCAAACTTAAAAAGCATTCTATCATCCCTGCTACATTCATTGCATTGGTCACATGTATGGCACATATAATAACCATTTCAATAATTCCTTGTTAACATATATGGACATCCCCCCCCTTCCAAATTAAATATCAAAACAGATCTGATCAAACTGATTTGCTTTTAAATCTCAATTCACCAACTCCAATTGAATCATGGATTTGGAATATGATTATTCTGATTCACAAGGCCTATTTTTAATCCTAGCCAAAAACCTTCATATTCTTTGAGGAAAAAAAGAAAAAAACATTCAGAGAAGGTGCTTTGGAAGATAAAAGCAGCTGTGGAGATTTTTTCTGGCTGTCTTCCCATGCACCTGCCTACATAGCCTGTTTTCCTAAGAAATATGCTCAATAGAGCAGCTATGTATACAGGTGCAGAATAGTTTTCAAAGTTATAGAAGTCTAGAAAAAGATGTGGCCACTTGAATGATTTGGAGAAAGGTACTTCATATAGGTTTCTATTTCTTTTGAAGAATTTGCACAGATTTAATATCAATTGTAAATTCCATACCAATGTTCAATCTTTTGGCTCCAGAGGGTTCATCAATCAAAACACAAAAAAGCATATATCTGTGCTGTTCAAAATAGTCTGACTTTTGCTGGCAGGTCTTAATTTAGGAGCAGGGTTGAATTAAATATTCTGCTACAGATACTTTACAGACAGAATTCTGGATCTACAGAGAAAAAAAAATCTGTCATATCATTGTGGTCCAAGTGCTTTCTCCTCTTCCCTCCCTCCTCTTCCTCCTCCTCCATCATCCAGGGATGGACAAATATCAGGCCTATGGGTGGTCTACAATAGACTCAACCATTTATAAGGTTTGAATTGTTGAGAAAAGGGCAGCAGTTGAAATGTCCCTCCATCCAAATTACTGATTAACCCTTTTAATTCTTTTTTTATGTTCACCTAATTGAGTCACAACGTTATACCTGCCTCCATTATTAGATATTAGAATGTGAAATCTACTACTGAATTAAAAGACTGTATGCTTTCATTGTTTTTATAATAGTTATTTTCAGATTAAAAAGGTAAAGGTTCCCCTCACACATAAGTGCTAGTGACTTGTTGTGGACTCTAGGGGGCGGTGCTCATCTCTGTTTCAGAGCAGAAGAGCCAGGGCTGTCAGAAGACTTCATGTGGCTGGCATGACTAAATGCCAAAGGCACATGGAACACTATTACCTTCCCAACAAAAGTGGTTCCTATTTTTCTACTTGCCTTTTTTATGTGCTTTCAAACTGCTAGGTTGGCAGAAGCTGGGACAAGTAATGGGAGCTCACCCCATTACACGGCATTAGGGATCCAAACCGCTGAACTGTTGATCTTTTGATCGACAAGTTCAGCGTCTTAGCCACTGAGCCACCCCATCCCTTTTTTATATTTCCAGATTAGATATTGCCTAATCCATCTCTCTTTTTCCAGTTCTTGTGGATTCAGTACTTTTATTTTCTTCTGGTCATACCTCTCTGGGAGAATTTGTCTTTTGAAGACAAAGAAGATGATGAGTGGGACCTGAAGGTATGTAGAGTTTTGTAACAACATGGCATGTCAGCCTTTGGTTTGGTAACAGGAATTTGTTTTGCTTTCCTGATCCTTCAGTGCTGACCTTAGAAATAGCATTTCATCATGGGTTTGTAAGATCTTGAATTGTGTTACATCCTGGTCTAAGAGTTTCTTAAAGTTGTTTATTACTGAGCTTAGTCTATAAACAAGATATTCTGAGCCCTGGTTTGGAAACTGAGAATTTGAGAATAATAAGCAGTTCATCTTCCCCACCTTTCTCTAAAGATGCATTAAATGGTCACCCAAATCAGTATTTACTTCCTTCAAACCTCTAGCACCTTGTAGGAAAATGTATTTCTGAAAGACAAAATTGTATGCAGGATGCACCTTCTGGGGTAGCCATTTTTTAACAAATGCAGAATTTATGGAATGGATTTAATTCCTTAATAGTTTTTTTTTAATCTTCTTTCATCCATTTGACAGCTGATGTCATTGAGCTTTTCCTGCCAACCCTGTATTGCCTTTGGAACAAATAGCAAATGTTGAGTCCTTTAATAGAGTACTAAGAGTGTTTATTAGAGCTGCAAGCTTTAATTGGATAAAACAGTAGATTAATTAACTCAAGCTTTTGTTGATTATTTGGTGAGGGCAAATGCTAATCAGCAGAACTGCAAGTTAAGACACATTTGTTTGTTTTTTGAAGTTATTTGATTCTCATATGCATCCAGAAAAAAATGGAATGAAAAAAGAAACAATTAAAGGTGGCTTTGTCTTGAAACAATGTGTTATGATTATCAAATTGCATATTACCCTACACTTTCTTCTGAATACTAAGAAGGATTTTGGTAATATCCACAAACATTGAAATGCAGTTGATTACATTAGTTATAAATTGTACAGATTATTAATCAGCTAAGACTGAAATCAGGATTCTTAAGGAATAAGGGCAGAAAGTTTACATGAAGTAGAGACAATCTTAAATCTCTTTAGGTTCACCTCTGTCATCGTAAGTCATCACATTAACATAATACATAATAACTTGTTTTTGGTTATAAACCACGAGTTTCAATTGATATGGGCAGGAGAATGCAGAAGATGATAGTAGCATGTCAATGGAATCCAAGGTGGGTAACCAAACATTTGGCTTATGTCACCAAAATTCAAGGAAAATCTGTAAACTTTAGTGCTGCTTTTTTTTAAATCTTTTATCAGAATACATGTGCTGAATCTCTACTAAAACAAAGTAAAACAAGCCCAGCAACTGAGAACTTTTTGAAAAAATGCAGGACACCAATTCTGGACAACACTTCTCTGTTTATATCACTAGGTTACTACCATGCACCCTCTGATCCTTGAAGGACTAAAACAAAGAACCATAAAACTGTTTTTTACCCTTGAGATAAATGAGACTATAGGCAAGAGAAAGATAACTTGACATGCACAACAGTTTATATTGTAAACCACCATATTGTTATTATAAATGGCAATGAGTTTATATTTGCTTCACCAGCACATTAAGTAAACAAATATGCTATTTGCAGAAGCAACATTCAATTGTTCCACATTATGGCTTACTTTAACTAAATCAGTGGGACTTATTTCTTTGATATTGTGAGGATTGTGATACAGTTTTTTTTAAAAAAAAAAATCTTTTCTATCCCAGTTAATGTTAGCAATACTTAGTAATAGGGGCGTTACAATTATTAGTACAATAGTACTATTATTAATAGACTAATCATCACAGCTGCATGTATCTCATAACATCAGTATGAATTGATCATCTCAAATCACCCCCAAATACAATACTTATGAGGAATTTTGAATATACTATATATGGATCCCTATGATGTGAGGGTGGTCCTTCCTACCTCTCATGTGATACCAATCTCATAATATTAACAGAAATGTTCAACCATTCGTCTACTTCAGTAGTTTCACCAAAATACTTTAGCATCTTTGAAATTGCTTTATTCTTCAAAACAGCATCAGATTAAAGTTGATGCCAATACAAACAGTAGCAGAAAGCTTGAGAAACTACAATTAATGTAATTGTATTATTACTTTTTAGGCAATTATTATATAATAATTTTAAAATAATATAGAGATTTAAGAGCTACAATAAAATATAGGAAAAATGACAATAAGAACTTAAAATTGCATTATAAAACAGCAACCATCATCATCTTCCTCATTGAAAAAAGATACCTCTTGAGCAACTGGCAAAATGTCTACATTGACGATAATGACTTCAGGGTTGGTAATTCCAGTAAATTAATTAAGAAGGCCATAAAGCAGATAATATTATTTTTGTAAGAGCCAGCCAAAACTTCAAAGAACATGGTGGTACTTACCAAGAAAGACATTCCAGAAATACTGGACTAACAAAAATTCACTTATTGATTCTTAAATATCTTATCTCTTGAGGGTTCTTAAATTTCATATAAAATCTGGAAAACAAAATTTCATATACTATCTGGAAAACATCTCTCATCAAATTCAAGCATGTCATGATGATAGGGACATTATTGTAAAGCCACACTCCAAAATTAATTTAAATGGACTAAATGAAATAAGTGTGTTGAGAGGAGTCTGGTCCCAAGGCCTTCCTCTTGATGGGAAGAACATTTATAACATCAGTTTATCACTAGTTTCTGAATCTTGTAATCCCAGAATGATTTATTTTCGGGGGGGGGGGGGGATGTTCTGTGTGTGCTCTGAAAGGGTCCTTCACTTTCTTCATTGCTCCCTTCTGTTGATATTTCTTTAAATATTTCTGAGGCTTTGGAGAACATGCACAAAACCTTTAAGCAATTGTGAATATTAAACCCTTGCAGTAATTCACTATTATTTATGATTAGCTACATAAGCAATCATCTCAGCAGATGGCAGCACTTGGCTGAACTTGCCTAGATTTCAAAGCCAAGCATTCAGGCCTAATCAGTTCTCAAATGGCAGACTATCCAAAATTACAGGGTTGTAGCTTTGCTAGACTAGGAAATTAAAAGGAAATGATAATGGTAAATTATACTGTTGCCAAAAACCTACATGGTTTTTCCCAAAATCACCCTAAATTGAACTTGGTAGGGGAGGTGTTTTTTTTTCCATTTTATAAGTGATTGCTATGTTAATGGCAACATGCTAAGTATTTCCAGCTAGTATTCTGTTAATGGTATCTGTGTGCCATACTCACTTGCAATTCATAAACTTTCTCTCACTGCTTGTTGATTTGTTTGTTCTGAACCTCCAATTGAGGATGAGATTTTGTGAAACGTCATATTTGATCTTGACTTTAGAAATTGTCAGTAGGCATTCCTGAGATCTCTCATTGACTATAAAGGGCCTAAGGGTATCATATTGCTTTATGGTATCCTACTAGTGCAAAATATCTGAAAATCAATACAACTGTCACCTTTGAAACCTGTTCTCAAGCATTTAAGTAGTATCTATTGGATGCATTACTATTTATAAAACAGAATAAAAGGTAAAGGTAAAGGTTCCCTTTGCACATATGTGCTAGTTGCTCCTGATTCTAGGGTGTGGTGCTCATCTCCATTTGAAAGCTGAAGAGCCAGTGCTGTCCATGCTGCTGACATCTCTGTGGTCATGTGGCCGGCATGACTAAATGCCAAAGGCGCACGGAACACTGTTACCTTTCCACCAAAGGTGGTCTCTATTTTTCTACTTGCATTTTTTACATGCTTTCGAACTGCTAGATTGGCAGAAGCTGGGACAAGTAACAGGAGCTCACCCCATTACATGGCACTAGGGATTTGAACCGCTGAACTGCCAACCTTTTGATCGACAAGCTCAGCATCTTAGCCACTGAGCCACTGCGTCCCTGTATAAAACAGAATATAAAGCATCAATTTAATTTGGCCTCCTGCTCCCCTACTCCTCATCCACTATCTCCATGGGATCATTATTTGGGGAATATATAATCTGTATAAATATCTGAAATGTAAATAACTGAAATGTAATGACAAGAACTAGGCTGATAGTGAAATGGGTAGTATACATGCAGAATAAATATCAGAGTAAGACGTTTCAAGTAGCACTTGAGTTATAATAATGTTTATTAAATATATAATTGGATTTATATCTTTATGATGAGGTATTGTTTAAATTTGATATATTTTTCTTAAAAATAGTTTAATTCTTTCTATTTTACAAGGTTAAATTTGTTATCTTATTTGATGTTTTTTGGTTTATTCTGTTTAATGATGATTTTTATACTTGAATGATTAAGAAATATTATTAAGAGTAAATTGTGGAATTTATATGATATTTTAATTCAAAACTTAAGATGCCCAACATTATTTTATCATTTTTTTTAAAAAAAGATAAGTGTTATATTTTGTATGCGAAAATTTTCTATGATTTTTTATAAATGATTTATGTGGTTATATATCTGGGGGGGTAATAGATTTTAAAAGTTTAGAATATTTTTTGTACTAAATAAGTTTAAAATTGTTTTATTGTTAGCCAGATCTTACCTAAAAAGTTGTTGGTTGTTGATTGTAATACATGATTGTTTAATAGTGGAAGTCGGGGGGGAGGGGGGGCTGAGGGGGGAGGAGAGGGGGTGGTTGTTGGGGTGGGGGGTTGTGGGGAAGGCATGTTAAAATTGTATTGTAAAACATTTTCAATAAAAAAAAAAAAAAGAACTAGGCTGATAGCCTAGGAATGATAGTTATCCCACTTCGCATACTATCGAAACAAATGTGTCACAAAGGTTTCTACACCTAAAGAAATACAAAGAGAGAGAGGGAAACATTGAGAGTATGTGATACTTCAATGCATACATGCATTGAAGAGGCATAATTTGATGCCTATTCAATCTAAAAAACAGCAATCAACTCACTGACAGTATTCAGAGCTATACACTTAGTAAAGTAAACATACTGGGGAAAGTTGGAAATTAAAGAATCTGAATGTTAATTCATGTGTGTGAAACATGGGTAAACAAAGCATCTGCTCCCTTTTGCTCCATCATAACCTTAGACCAATCTTGTTTGAGCAAACAATTATCCAATTCACTTAGTAAAAGCAAAGACTGGGGGAAAAAATAGCATAAACAGATTTCAAGGAGGAGAAACTTCTACAATTATATAGCATTATATAAAGTCAGTATAATGTTATATAATCATAAAACTTTCTCCTCTTTGAAACCTACTAGGGTTTTGACTGTCTTTCTTATTGTTAAAATCCTCATATGTAACTAAACAACTTTGAAATGCTGCCTAGACTGCTAAGGCCTTGGACTGGGGAGGGACTGCATTTTTAAATTTAATTAACATCCTCAATGAAAATTTTCAGGAAGGAGGTGGTGGAAACATCTTTTAAAAAATGTTTTAATATAATATTAGACTATTCTTCAGACTGTACTATTAGCACTTATTTTTCACTTCTAATTCTAAAGCTAGAAATGTCTGGAAAATATTGCATACTCCAAAATACACATTGTGGTTTCGCAAGGAATGCAGACTGCAAGCTTGACAAACTTAGGCATTTTTTTTTTATTGAGTACCCCCACATCTAGTGCAAGGGAAGACCCAGGTTCCTAAGGAATGACTCCTTGAGCTACGCTATATGATCACAGTTACTGCAAGCCCCTAACTAAATTGTTCATTTCTTGGTTCTTTTCACTATGTAACATTGTTGACATTAACCAGGCAATAATTTTGCTGTGAAACAGTGACTGCCTTCTCAGGATCACTTGTCAGTTAAAGAAATATTACACAATCTGCTTCATAGTTTAAGGATAGACAGATAGGTAGAAATAAAATACTGGCAAAGAACCTCCCATTTCTCATTCCAGCATTTGTCTTTCAACCCAAGGACATCTTGCCAGCTATTCTCACTTGTGCCTCTGGCAGCTTTCAGTATTTCCAAAAAAAAAAAAAAAAAAAAAGAGGGGGGAGGGGGACATTCACAAAGAACAAAGTAAGATGTGTTTTCCAGCCTTATGCAAAAAAATGCATACATATTTGCTGTTGTGTGATATTTTAAACATTTTATTTTATGTTTGACAACATTTTCAAAGCTCAGAATGGGTAAATGGGCCATGTGCAATTAAACCGTAAAGGAAACAGCAGTGATTCTGCTCTGAACTATGGGCTTTTGAATGAAGATCATGAAGGGATGTGTGCTTTTTTAAAATACAGAACTGCATCAAACAAAGTGCATCAAATGTTTAGGCAAATCTGCATCAAGAAAAGAGCTTGCATGTCTAAATCAGCAAGTGGGAAAATCAATATCTTTGGAAATAAAGGGATACTTTTCACAGTTGCACTCCTATGCCATTTATCTCAGAGTAAACCCACCGTGTTCAGTGGAATCTATCTCTGAGTAAATATGTATGAAATTAAATTTCTCTGTGACGTTCTTTGACCAGCATCACAAATAATGATAATAAAAAATAAGGTAGGTTGATACAGGAAACTCATCCCTCCCCTCCCCCCCACACACAAATTATCATCAAACAATAGAACAGCATGTCTAATGGAAAATTTTGTACTGTAATAAGGCTTGAAATAGCATCGGGCAAACTGTAATGTGACTGAAGGGTTAACATCCCTTAAAAATAATGATCATAATGTTTATCTGTAGAACCCTCAAATCTGGAAATAAAAGGAGAGAGCAAGACACATCTTAGAACATCATGTAGTAGACAATGTGAAAAAACATAGGGACTTCCGGTGGCGCCTCCGTCGTTGTCGGCAGTCGCTCCATGACCGCCGGCCTCGCCGCGCATTAAAGAGCTGCCTCACAGCTGGCAGGCGGCTCGAAAACCCCGCAATTCTATCGGAAGAGCGGGTAGAGCTAATGGGGGTGTGGTAGAGCCCCCTGAATTGCCCCCAGGACCTTTTTTTTGTCCTGGAGAGGGCTCAGGGTGATGGCTCCCTATTCACCCCCAGAGAAGCTCCACGCAGCGAGGGATCTCTGCTGTTCCAGCAGCAGAGCCAGACATCGTGAGCAACACCACAAGATTGACTGAAACTTAAATAAGCTGGTGAAACATGGATTAATCAAAAAAGGAAAAATGCAAGTATTGTTTTTTATTAATTCTTTAGAAGAAAAAAAAGAGAGAGACTGGAGAAATAGTTTCGAAAATGGCGACTGGCTTTGCTCGGAAAATGCTTGAGAAAATGGAGAGTGGAAAGTGAAAGTCAGAGCTTAGCCAGCGCCGAAGTACTTTAAAAGAAACATTCTAGTAGGGAAAAGAAACAAAATTGATTTAAACAGAACTTTTCTGTCTTTTTGAAAAAATTTAAAACTTTTTTTAGAAGTATGACTCCTAAACAAAAATCAAGGGGAGGCTCCCTTACAACTCAGACAAAGGAAAAAGCAGAAATGACTCAAATGCATTTGCAGGGAACTGCAAATGAGGACTTAAAAGATTTTATAACTAGGTCTTTAGGAAGTGTTGTTGAGAAGATAAAAAGCTCACAGAAGAATCTTGAGGAGCTGGTACAGGGAAAATATGATCAATTGAATCAAACCATTACTAAAGTAGTTTCTGATCTTTCAAGTGCGGTGGTGGAAATGGGGAAGAAAGTGCCTGAAATTAGTACAAAGTTTGATTCCAAGATGAAAGACACAGAAGAAAAATTTTATGAAGCTGATGCCAAACATCAGAATATTGAGAATGATGTGATGATGCTTCAATTTAAAGCTATGGAATCTGCTTTAAGATTAAGATGTATAAGAGAGAATAATACAGAAAATCTAAGAACACTTTGTGCTAAGGCACTAGAGGTATTATTAAACTTGGAAGATGATCAGATTCTTGGTTGTATTGAAAAAGTTTACAGGGTCAACTCATGTGTGGTGAGACAAAGGAACCTGCCCAGAGATGTTGTTGTCTATTTTACTGATAGAAGATTAAGAAATGATATTCTACAAAAGTCTTACTCAGCCACTCTAAAGGTAGAAGGTTTACAAGTTAAGGTGTTTAAAGAGTTACCATCTAGGATTTTAAGATACAGAAAAGATTTTGGATTTCTGGTGAAGGAATTGTACAAAAGAAAGATATCATTTAGATGGGATGTACCAGTTGGTGTAATTTTGAGTTATCAAGATGTGAGATATTGTTTAAACACTGTTGAGAAAGCTGAACATTTTTATAATAATATTCTTAAGGGAGCCCCCATATTTTCATCCTCTCCTATGTTATCAACTATGGAAGAAGACAAGAAGGATAAAGAGTTTGAAAGAGAGCCTGAGGAACAATGTATCCAGATGGAATTACAAAATCAAAATAATCAAAGTGTGTTGGAAGAAGAAGGAGTATTAGGTGGTTTTCTAGATGATCATATTATGGAATATCTAGATTTGAAAATAAAGTATCCCAGAGATCCAAGAGAAGTGGTACCGGGCCTTGAACTGTCAAAAGATAAAGATAAACATATAATTCGAGATGAAAAACAAATATTACTGAAATAGCAGAGGCCCAGTATTCCACAAGTGGAAAAGCATGAAGAGAATAAGCAACAGAAAGTACAACTTAATGGAGGAAATAAACTGAAAACCACTGAAACTGAATTGCAGCGGAAACTGCGTCTGATGAAGGAAACGCTTTTTGAAAATCTAAAGGATATTTCTGATTTTTTTACTTTTATATGATAATGGATTAATTCTGAATAGATAGAATCTATTACAGAAAGGATCATTTGAAATTGTCTTGAAAGATAATCATCATTATATCTAATTCTTATATGATAATGGATTAAAAACTTGTTAACTCATCCTGATTTGGATTTGACATCTTGAGAAAGTTTAACAGATCACTGCAATATATGCAGAGGATCTGTGATTACCCTATTATAAATTATGGGAACTAATTATCTAGATGATGAAAATGAAGATGAAAATATCTGGGAAACCTGAAGGAAGGAGATGGAAAGGTTGGCAGGATTTGAAAGAGTTTTAAAGGAACATCTGGGAGTGCAGCTTGTATGAGCTGCATCTGCTTTTCTTTTAACGGAGACATCAGGAGCCAGATTTGATTGATCTACCTAGAGGTCTACAAGATACCTTTGTGGTTGGATTTTATACAAAGTCACTCGGGGGGATTTATATTTGAAGAGATGTTTGTTGCTGATGGGGGCAGCTGGAATAGTTGTTTAACTTCAATCAAGATGAAGATGAAGAGAAGACAAAAATTTGGTTATTGAGATAGAAAATCTGCTTGATATAATTGTTGTGTATTTTTTTGGATTATTAAGATAGAAAACTATTAGATATGATTGTTATATATTTTATTAGTATATACTAAGGGGGTCTGATTTACGTAAATAATTATGTTATATATTACATTTAGCGGGATTGATAGAAATGTTAATGTTTTGTAGTGGGGTTTAAAGATTAAAAGTGTATTATTGATGGATAATTGACTATTTGAGGTAATATTGGTAATTGAGATAAATATTTCTATTATTATTAGGTTTTTTTATTATACTACTAAATGTTTCACTGTATCTTTTTTAGTTTAATATAAGTAAGGGTTTTTGTTTTTTTAAAATTTGTAGCGGAAGTCAACAGGGGGAGGGGGAATGGGGGTATTTCAAAATATTTGATAAGTTATAGGTTAGCAAATAAGCTAAGGGAGGGAAGGGAGGGGAGGGGAGGGAAGGGGGGTGGTTGGGAGGGGGAAAAATGGGGGGGGAATGGAAAAATTGTATTGTAAAACTTTTCAATAAAAAAAACACAGGCAAAGTTTTTGATTTCCTTAGAGCGAAGTTTCTGGCGATAGATAGATAGATAGATAGATAGATAGATAGATAGATAGATAGATAGATAGATAGATAGATACCCTGTTTCCCTGAAAATAAGACCTCCCCAGATAATAAGCCCAATCAGGCTTTTGAGCGCTTGCGCTAAAATAAGAAACCCCCCCCCAAAAAATAAGCCCTCCCCAAAAATATTTAAATGCATGCACAGCTGTCCCCGCCATTTCCTCTGCTTATGGTTAGGGAGACAGAACTGGAAATCAGGTAAGATGGCAAGCGGAGCTCCGTCTTGCTCCATATGCCCCAAAATAATAAGATCTCCTCGAAAATAAGGCCAAGCGCTTATTATGGGGTTCAAAAAAAATATAAGACAGAGTCTTATTTTCAGGAAAACATGGGAGAGAGAGGGAGAGAGAGAGAGAGAGAGAGAGAGAGAGAGAGAGAGTTATAGAGATAGAGATAGAGATAGAGATGATATAGATAGGGTCAGATTGTATAACTAGCCCAGGATAGAAGGGAATCTTATAAAATCAGGTCAAAACCTTTAAATCTAAATGGCAAAGAAGATCAGATCTGAGAGACAGAATAAAGAAGAGAGAAAGAATCACAAGGGAGAAAGAATGACTGACAGTCTGGAAGTGAATCTGTTTTGAATCAAGTCTCATTATTTTGAAGGGAACTGAGTATGATATCATCCAAAATCAGTAATTATACAACACAACAAATGGTAAGCAGACTTGTCACTCAACTGAAATAATTGTGGCGTTTGTCATCTCTAAAATGCTGCCTCCCTTTGGAGTTACTAGATACCTCATTAACAGAGTGAGTGGAATTTGGATTTCATGTCAGAGTTTATTACTTTTGGCAACTGCAATGGAAAAATACTCTTTATTGACTAATATAAATCTTTATTGATTAAAGAAGCCCAGGATCTTGAAAATAAAAACATAACAGTAGACCAATAACTTGAATACTGTATGTTTATACAGTATGAATATTACTTGTATGGTCTATTTCACTTGGTCAGTTTCACAAGCAAGGGCAAGATTATTCAATCAACTCTACACCTTTCAGCAGGCTGTATCTAGTATTCTGTTTTCCTGAAAATAAGACATCCCCTGATAATAAGCCCAATTACGCTTTTCAGCACATGCACTAAAATAAGTCCCCCTGAAAATAAGCCCTCTCCAAAAATATTTAAACACATGTGCAGCCAGTCCCCACCATTTCCTCTGGTTAGGGTTAGGGAAACAGAGCTGGAAATCAGGTAAGATGGCAAGAGGAGCCCCATCTTTCTCCATGTGTCCCAAAATAATAAGACCTCCCCGAAAATAAGGCCAAGTTCTTATTTCGGGGTTCAAAAAAATATAAAACAGGTCTTATTTTGGGTAAAATACGGTAGCAATTTTTTTTCTTCTCATCAATGAACTACTGTATGAAAATTTCCTAATGGTTATTTATGGTTTCTCAAAAGCTGACTTTCATGACAACATCACTGTTTTATTTAAGTGGGTTTTTTTCCTAAATAAATAAAACTTTCATTATTCAATACCAGTAATAAGTGTGTTCAAAGAAACTTGATGGATTATTGAAGTTTCTTGTGGAATGTCTTACATTATTCATCATTCAAAAAGAAGCCACACATTGTTTATGAATGGGATGTTGTGTAGGGAAATAAGATGGTTTGGGTCTTTAAGGAGATTTACAGTAATTGACATGCTCTTACATGCTGTAATATTATTAATGCTCTTGTGGGGATTTAATGGAGCTGAGAGGATGCCTGGTCCACGGTTTGAATAGTCTCAGAATCAACTAAAAGATATTCCTATCTGAAAAAGAAGTTTAGCCTATTATTTATTTAATTTAAATATTTATATAGCCACCCATCTTACAATCAGCTCCTAGTCATAAAAAGCCCACATAAAAACCATAATAAAACTATAAAAGGCCTTGGGCAAGAAGATAAAGGCAAGCAGGATAGATTTTAATGAACTCCAAAGGAGATAGAATGATTTGAAAATCTAAAGGAGAAAATTGTAGAGGAAAGGTGAGAATATGACTATACAGTATTTTCCTTGATAGTGCACACATCTGGCTTACAAAATGCAGAAATCAACCAATGGCACCAAAGGATTTTCTATACCTCCTTGCTTTATGCTAGGATTTTGCACTCCAGATCAATTCAACAAACATTCTCCAAAAAACAATCAGTATATAACACAATCATCATCATCATCATCATTTTTCTGCCATCTTGTGCCAAATGCCAGTCATATCACATTACCTTTCTTAAATATAGAAGCATCTTTTTCCTGTATGAAAAATTAGTTTGGCTCATATTTTCAATTTTTAAAAGATAATACTTTAGTTGAAATAAATTATTCTGTTTGTTCTGGGTACAAAATATGGCTGTCCTACCACATAGAAAAAGGGGCCTGATGGTTCAGTGATTAAAAAACACTGCGCTTGTCAGTTGGAGATCTGACAGTCCAGGTTTGAGACCAAAGCTCCGTGCAATGGGGTGAGCTCCCATTATTTGCCCCAGCTCCTGTCAACCTAGCAGTTCCAAAACATGCAAATGCAAGTAGACTAAACAGTACCACTTTGATGAGAAGGTAACAATGTTCTGTGCACCTTTAGCATATAGCAGTGCTGGCCACATGACCACAGAAATTGTCTTTGGACAATGTTGGCTCCCTTGGCCAAGAAATGGAGATGAGCATCATGCCCTAGAGTCAGACAGGACTGGCATAAACCTTTACCTTTAATACATAGAGACAGCTACATGATTTTCTCCTGAGTACAGATAACAACAAAAATATCTTGCTTTTCCAGAGCATTTCCAGCCCTTCAGTTACTAACAGTCTAATGAAATCTTGCACAAACTCTTTTCTTTTTTATATAGTGATATAAAACATAGCCGCGGAGGATAGAATTCAAAATCCTTACTCTAAATCAGACACTGTCTTCCAATAATTCCTTCCATAATACTTTTTCATGGTCCTGTAAAATAAGGAGCCACATCTGTCTGCTTCCTAACTGAGTAACTTTGCATTTGACTCTCTTAAATTTTATTCAGTTATTTTCAGGCCATAGATCCCACCCAATTTTGTGTCATCTACAGATCTGATCATCATTACACCCAACTTCTTATCCAAATCATTAATAAAAAAAGGTTTAAGAAATAGAGAGGTCATTGAGGGACATGTCACATGAAACTCTACTCCATTTTGATGAGAAGTCAGTGATGAACAGTTATTGGATGACAAAGGAATTTTGATAATTTTTTGAGGCAGCTATACTTCAATTTCATTATTGATACGCTACTCATAATATTAAAGGTTTCCTTTGCTGAGATCAAGCTATACTTGTAAGATTGACACATTCTTTAAAAAAGTTAGGTATCAGATCCAAATAAGGTTAGTATTACATAGTTTGTTTTTAACAAATCCATGCTATCTTCTATTATTCCCAGTATATATATATATATATATATTGTGTCAAAGTATGTGTCAAAATATGAATTAAGTAGCTTTGCTTTACTCATGCTAGCATTTTTCACTGACCAGCTAGTATCCCAATTCTTGTCATTCCTTGTTTTTTCCCCCAACAAATCTGAAAAAGGCCAGGGTTGTTGTCCTTAGCAACCTTTGTCAATCTCAGTCCATTCTAAGCTTTAACCTTTCTAATGCTATCTCAGCCTGTATATAGTCTTCCTTGGAGATCTGCCCTTTTTTCCAGCTCTTTTATCTCCACTTTTTTATTGTTATATTTTCAGTTTTTCACTAAGCTTTTGGGGAACCTATATTTGGTTTCTAATATTTCCCTCCTCATTTTCTCTCTCATTGGGGACAGTGCTTTTAGGATTTCTGTATCTACTGACTTCACCGTCCCTTGTATTTGTGAACTAATGTCAAAAAGTCTGGAGCCAAAGAACAGCTGCAGATGAATTAGAATTCCAAGCTTGTAGAACTCAAAATCCAAATACATAAACAGGCAAGATCTTAATTTGCTGGAGAGAGTGGGAAACTGACAACAGTTCAGTGAGCACATGGAACATTGTATGTTTTGTTGGCTACCTAAAACTAAAGGATCAGGTAAGATGAAAGAGTCAAATTCAGTGAGATCATGCAGAAAAGCAACACATATTGCAACACCTTGTTGCAAGTCCTAAACTGTTAATATGCACTGAGAGTATTCACAGAATTATTTGTCCTATTTAAAAAGCTATTACTTCATCCCTCAAGTGACAGCTTTGTCCTTTCTATTTGCCACCCATCATTGGAGGCTTCATTTGAAATCAGCAATAGAGAAGTTGGAGAGAAAGCCAGCAAATCCAAATGCTTCAAATTACTGCACCAGCGCCATGTGTGAGCTATTATTTCTTTTCCAGAAAGAAAATAAATGAAAATAAATTGCCTTGCATGGATATCAAGCTGGCCCAAATTGCAGCATCTCTCGCATGACCATCTCATGATTAAGAAGTATTTTCTCATTAAAACCACCCACAATGACTCACATTTTCTCTCGCCTTTTGTTTGCATGATATATTACAAAAATGTTTCTTTGTTCCTCATTGCAACTCCTTATTATAAGAACTTTAGCAAAAATTGTAGGAGTTGGGTTTCCTCTGGAATAAAGTTATTGTCATGGATTACAAGCCACTGTCACTTAAAGCAAAAGCTCACTTAAGGTGGACAAATGTCTCTGAAATGCACTGGAATGTATTACATGAATACCTGATCTTAGTTGAAAAAAATATTGGATAATCTCTAGGTGGTATCAAAGAGATACATGAAATGGATCCTCTTTGTTGATATATAATAATAAATCTGCATCCCAGATTTGGTAGTCCCAATGTACTCATTAAAAGGAAGTAACGATCCAATCTTTTAAAAAAGGAAGAAGTGGGAAGAGATCTCAACCCACTACAGGAAAAAGAAAATGGAAGGCAGTATTGCCCATGATTTATTGATAATGATTGTGTAGCATTCCAATGATGAAAGGGTCTTTTCATGAAACCTCATTTAATTAATCTGACTCACTTCTTGTCTACCTGCTTTGGAGATAATGGAGGTACAGTAGCTATTCCAATTGTCATTGTTTTAAAGATAAAGAAGATGTTTTATCAACAAGTAGTTGGTTGCTGCAAGAAGTTTGTTTTTATTCAAGGGGTGTAGTTATGGTACAATTTAAAACCATTCAACCCTTCCCCTTTTTCTCATAGTCTCATTAGCTGCAGTTTTTGAAAGATGCAGTTACAGTGGGTCAAGAGACACATACATACAGTATGCCCTTTGCATGGAAACCACAGAAAGCAGAAAGAAATTGTAAGCCAAGAAAAAAAAGGAATAGATAAAATCTAGTTAACACCAACCCCATTTACTATATCTCTCTATAACTTTCTATTCACGACAAGCATCCTTGCTTTCGCCCTTTCCATATACCATTTCAATATGGCTTTTTGTTCTTTAAACTTTTCACCTCTCTTTTTATGAGGACCTTATCAACTGCATACAATTGTTTTTTCTGGCTCCTATTTCTTCCTGATTCATTCAAATATCCTTCACACACTGGTTTTATAATTCATTTCTCATTCATTCTCTCTTATACAATCAAATCACTTTAAGGTAGTTTTGTATACAATCCATATTCACTCAGTCATTCTTGTCCCCCATCTCTTCTTATTTTCACACAATCCTTAGGTACCTCATTTTCACTATATCCAGTTTACCTGTTTCTCCTGGCATATTTATT
Organism: Masticophis lateralis; assembly: GCA_030761175.1. Taxonomy (NCBI): domain Eukaryota; kingdom Metazoa; phylum Chordata; class Lepidosauria; order Squamata; family Colubridae; genus Masticophis; species Masticophis lateralis. The sequence continues at coordinate 81,822,055 of JAUDYJ010000003.1, read as the reverse complement.
TATTATTGAATTTATATGCCACCGATCTCTCATGCATTCATGCAGAGCCATTTTTCTTTATTTTGACAAAAAAAGCATTCCTCACAATAGGTGATGTATACAACCCACTAATGTCTCCATCATTTGCCTGTCTTGAAATATCTACATTCATTTTCCCGCCTTTAATACACATTCTACCAAAATGCAAAGATTAATCTGTTCACTCTAGATTTTCAAAATATATTGCATTTGTAATTTGCAATCATCCACTCCATCTTCGCTTTCAAACACGTTTACCTTGGTTTTGATATATTAATTTTCAAATCCACACTTATCTTTGCAACACATAAGCTACATTATATTTGCTGCAAATAATATATGTTCTTAGGAAGAGGTGGACATCACATACTGTAACAACTGGTTTGCCCAGACCCAAAAAGATGAGCATGCATGTACGTGCAGCATCAAAAAACCGGCAATTACATAGGACATGATAGCACCAGGGCAGGTGGGTGGGCCCAGCCACTGATCGGAACTACCAGTTTGCTCGAACCAGTCTGAACTGGCAGCAGCATAAGACTGTTCTTAGCCAACAAAATGGCAAAAAGACATGCCATTTAGACATTTGCATATTCATTTTCCCAACCAACCAACACACCTTTACTGTCACCTATGTAAAACATTTTATACATAGTCATCAATTAACACCATAGATTCACAATCAAGGGACAACGCATATCCTTGTCTCTGCTAAATAATGAATAATTCTCTAAGCATGCAAGTCATTCTCACATGACTTACTTCCATCATCAATCACATTTGTCACCTTTAGCAACAAACTTTTAATATTCACACAGTGAATTCCATAATTTAAACATATAAAATTTATGATGTGCTTTCTCTTCATCTAAAAATACACAATACTTTATCATATTCGTACATTCCTTATTGAGCTGCTAAAAAAATCCACAAATCTGGCCTGCACTGTCCTGCTGGCACAAAGCATTGCTGAAATTTTGCTGACTATCACTTCTTATACTATTTTAATCTGAATTATGCCAAATAACTTCATAAGGATGCTTAATAAATTATCATTATGGTTGGTTGCACAGTCAGCCAGATGTTTAATCTGGAGTTATTATTTTTAGTAGTAGTAGTATTGCCTTTGAGTCATTGTTGACTCCCGTGTGAAGAAGTCCCTGCAGCTTTCTTGAAGATAAGACCTGGATGATAATACTACATCCAGTTCTGGTTACCATGATACAAAAAAGATATTGAAACTCTAGAAATAGTGTAGAGAAAAGCAACGAAGATGATTAGGGGTCTGGAGGCTAAATATATGAACAGTTGCAGGAACCGAATATGTCTAGTCTAGCAAAGAGAATGACTGAAGGTGACATGATTTTCCAATATTTGAGAGGCTGTCACAAAGAAGAATGGGACAACCTATTCTCGAAAGCCCTTGATAGCAAGACATGAAGTAACAGATGGAAACTCATCAAAGAGTGATCCAACCTAGAACCGAGGAGAGAGCTTTCCTTCAAAAGGTATGCGTAGGCCATCCCTGGAGGTTTTTAAGAAGAGATTGGACAGCCATTTGTCTGGAATGGTATAAGATTCCCTGTTTGGGCAGAGGGTTAGACTAGAAGGCCTCCAAGGCCCCTTCCAACACTATCATTCTGTATTTCAGAAATGGCTTACCATTGCCTGAGAGAGGGTGACTGGTCCAAGGCCACTCAGCTGATTTTGGGTCTAAGGAGATTCACAGTCTCCCAGTTTCTAATCCGGTACCTGAACCATTACACCAAAGTGAATCTCCATTAATTAATTAATTTCCAATAACTTTTAATATTTTCTTCCTTTCTTTGTTTATTTTAGGGAATAATAATATCACTGTTCCAAGAACTCCATATGAAAACCACATCCATCTTTTAAAATTTACCAGTTAGTCTAACTATAGACTGATAATTTTTCACTATCTTCACAGTTGTGATTTCCTTTCCATTATTTTTTGGTTGGCAATTAATATTTATAACATTTGCTTAATTTCTATTTTTGGTTATCATTGACCTCTAAAATGCTTTTTCTAATATTCCTCATAATAGTTTCATCCTAGATAGGGTTGTCACTTACTACCCTGGAGAGTTTCTTGTTTAACTCTTATCATGTCTTTCAAAACACTTTTCCTATGACAATTATTCTGCATTTTACTTTCTTTTAAAATCTTAATTGCTCCTCTTTTATTGGATTTGTTGCAGCTGTTTCCCCCCCAATATTTTATGTAATAATTTTTTCACCATGATTTGTTTTACACCAATCATTCTCCTCTGTGCATATTCCCAGCCATAGCATCATTCATAACTACATTCCACCGAACATCTTTTTTATATTTCATTATTGTATATGCATGCATTTCTGTGTATTCTGTCCCCAGAGTATTTTTTGTTCTGGCCCGAGAGGGTAGATTTCTTTCTATTTAGCTAGCTTGTAGGTAAATTAGGCGATCCTGACCTTTCTAGTCAAAGTAGGTACAGAACAGTGGTGCGATTCTGCCGGTTCTAGGCAGTTCGGCTGAACAGTTTGTTAAATTGCTGGCTTGCCCCGCCCCTTGCCCTGCCCCTTTGCCCCACTATTTATTGCCAATAAATAGTGGTGGGTGAGGGGTGGGCAAGCCAGCAATTTAACAAATGGTTTGGTGTTTTTTTGTATTTTTATTGGTCCGTCGAGCCGGTAGCGATCACCAAATCGGTTCTGGCCGCCCACCCCATCCTCCCCTGCCATGTTATTCTTATCTTTAATTTGGCCCCACCCCCAATCTATTGCTGCTTCCTGAGTCCCAGCTGATCAGCTAGAGGGGAAAAAAACTGTTTAAACTCTTACTGTGGGGCTTCAAAGGGCCACCCTACAGTTGATCAGTGTTAAAAGAAAACAAATGAGTAGACCAGTGGTTCCCAAAGTGGGTGGTACCATCTCCTGGGGGGCAGTGGGATGCCTTAGGGGGACAGTAAGAGACAAGGGGGATGGCAGGGGGACGCTAGAAGCAAAAGGGGGTGGCAGGGGGGTGCTAAGTGGTAAGGAGGGGGAGAAAGAGACATGAAGGGGAGAAAGAAAGATGAGAGAGATGAGACACTCAGAGATACCTGTTTAAAAGAAAATACTGGGAGCCACAAAACTTGGGTGGGAGTAAGTGATATGGAGTTGGCAATGCCTACCCAGGTTTAAGGTTGTGTTTAAGTGTTTACATGTATTTAAGGTTGAGTAATTAAGGTTGCAGACATCTGATCACTTCACCCTGGAGCCAGACCTGTAGGCCTGCATCTGTTGCCCACCTGGGCAGCAGCAGCCTACCTACCTGTCCCTGCAGCCGGCCCGAACGCCCACCTCGGACTGCCTCGGACTGCTCCAGCAGGTCATTTTTATTTAATTAATTTAATTAAGAATGCTGCAATGGGCATAAATGATGTGTATATGGACTACTCAGAAAGCTGAAAAAGTTATTTTTGACCGGTCCTCATACGTTTGACCAGTCCTTGAACTTACGACTGTCCTCACATTTTACGTTTTGCACCCTAAAATGTGAGGACCAGTCTGAAATGACTTTTTTCAGCCCTCTGAGTAGTCCCTATGCAAATAGCCATGCCCACCCGGTCACATGACCAGCTAGCCATGCCCACCCAGTCACACGACCACCAAGCCACACCCTCAACTAAGCCAAACCCACAGAACCCGTTGTTAAAAAAATTGAATCCCACCACTGGTATAGAATATTCCTTAATTACAAAGTGTTCAGGGATTATGACCATACTTACTTTCCCTTCCCTGTCTCATCACTTCTTTTTACAAGCATTGACGAGAATATTTCATCTTTCATTCAGAGAAACCACTCACAGATTTTCACATGTAATATTGCTGCATCTGGAGGAGTCATAGGTAAGCAGTATATCCATACACATTTTTAGGCAGTTTAGGCCCTGAAGGGTGTAGGGACAGTTATATTTTGGGGTTCATTGCTTGGATAGTTTTCCATAGAGCCACTGAGTTACGGATTAGGGAGTCCAGGACATTGTAGCAAACAGAATGTTTTTATCTTCTTTCAAGTAAGTTCTGCATTTTCTTTCTTTATACATCATTCTACACATCATTCATTCTATTAGGAGAAGAATCCATCTTCTAATACTTTTTTTTTTCCATACTGGACTCATATTTTCTGTTCTTGCAGTTGTTTTACTTTCACTCTTGTTTTTTTACTCCTCTTTTTCCATAATTATTGTTTTTCCAAATGTTCTTGGGTCTTCCAATTGCTCTGTTAGCTTTTCTATATTCTCTCATCTTGTTTCTATCCTTCCATTCATGTTATCCAAGATACCCCCCCCCCACTTTGAGTTTCATGAATTCAGAAATCTGCACCATTTCCCCCCCAGAACTCATTCCTGGTTCCTGTATTATCCAGAGCCATTGGAGTATAATATATTACTATCATCTATGTCCTAATTTCATACTCAGAAAAATCAAAATAGCCCTAATTCATAGTTCCTAACACATATTTTAATCTTATTATTCATAATTAAATCTACATATACAATGTCCTATTTATATTTAATCATCCAGTATCCATAAATTCAGACCCTTTCTTCACATTTGTTACTGGCTTCCCCTTTCTTTTAGTTTCATAGCTCCACATTTTTTTTTCTTATTTTTTTCCATTTATGACTTCATGCATCTGTCATTCATACTTTTAACATTTAAAATTGAAAACTTCAATGCTTTGTTCTGATTAGATGGATCCATATTTATTGATTTACATCACATGCCATGACTTTGGCCAGCTGAGCTTTTCACACTTCACCTAGTAAAATGAAGAAGCTGTTGTTGTTAGTTGTGAAGTTGTGTCCGACCCAAGGCGACCACATGGACAATGTTCCTCCAGGCTTTCCTGTCCTCTACCATTCTCTGGAGCAGGGGTGAAATGCTCCCAGTTTGGACCAGTTCGGGTGAGTAGGTAGCAATGGCGGCGGGCAGTTCGGAGAACTGGTAACAAAAATCCCTGTCCCCGCCCCCCATGCCCAGCTAAGCTGTGCGATCATCAGAGCCTTTTTTTTTCCTTTTAAATGGTTCTGATGATCCCAGCTGAGTTGCCTGCAGTTAGCTAGCTAGCAAAAATCTCTCCCCCGCCCCAGCCTCCAGCTTGCTTACCTTACCTGCTGGTTGCAATGCCTTGCTTTGCTTCCTGTAATACCTGCAATCCATTGCATCAGCAAGCAAATGAATCTCCCTTCCTGCAATCAAGCTCATCGGTGAGCAGCTCTATCTGCCTGCATGCCTTCCTGCCTGCAGGGGTCTCCAACCTTGGCAACTTTTAAGACTTGTGGACTTCAACTCCCAGCAAAGCTGGCTGAGGAATTCTGGGAGTTGAAGTCCACAAGTCTTAAAGTTGCCAAGGTTGGAGACCCCTGTTTTATTGGGTAAGTTTTTTTTCCCCTTTGGGAGCTTTAAAAAAAATAGTTAATTGGGGTTTTTTTTAGTTGTTCTTTTTTTAGATCTAGCCATTTAAAGTTTAGGAAGGTTTAAATTTAGCTGCTTTTATATAAAAATAAAAATAAAATAATATTTGTGCAGCTTTCTGAGATTTAGTGTGTTTCTGTAGTGTTTCATTCTAACTACACAAACACACAAAACCTCACAAAATTTTGTGTGTGTAAAGTGTGAAAGTTGTTTTTTGGGCCTTTTTGTGGCTATGTGAGCCTCCTGCTTGTTGCAGGGACCGTTTTGGGTCTAGCACAGCTGCTTTTACATTGTGGGTGAGCCAGTTGTGTTGTGTTGTGTTTTGTAGGTTAAAGAAGGATAAAGAAGTAACATTGACTTGGCCACACCCACCCAGTCACCTTACCACCAAGCTCCTCCCACTAATTAAGCTATGCCCACAGAACCAGTAGCAAAAAAAAATTTATATTTCACCCCTGCTCTGGAGTCCATTTAAGCTCACACCTACTGCTTCAGTGACTCCATCCAGCCACTGCGTTCTCTGTTGCCCTCTTCTTCTTTTTCCCTCAATCTCAAGCATTAGGCTCTTCTCCAATGAGTCCTCCTTCTCATTAGGTGGTCAAAGTATTTGAATATCATCTTCAGGATCCGGCCTTCCAAAGAGCAGTCAGGGTTGATCTCCTCTAGGACTGACCAGTTTGATCAACTTGCAGTCCAACGGACTCACAGGAGTCTTCTCCAGAAGAAGCTGTACACTATGTTATTAACTTTAGTGAACCCATGCCACATGCCACAAGCTCTGCTGATAGTAAGGGCACTGGAGTCATTGCTGGTACTTTTTGAACAGTAAGCCACAAGCATGGCCAAAGCACCATTTTATCCCAAGGATACTCAAAACATTCTATATAAATTTGGATCTTTAATCTAGAAAGAACTTTTCAAGCTGATGGTCTGTTGATGGCATCCTACCAACTAAGAGGTATGTTAATGTACTGACACAAAGATATTTCATGAAGGGCTCTTTCATCTTTCCATTTATAGATGAAGCATTACTGGAGATGATGGTCATTTGCAAAAGCTCAGGGGTTCCATGGAACATATTTGCCTTTGCTATCTGGAAAATGGATGTTTTTATGACTACATTAGGTTGGGAGTGGTAATTAGACTCAAAGAAACTAAGTGGATGTTGATGGGTAATTAGCATTATTTGTGGACATTGTTGGATGACCAGTTTTTGAGCAAATTAAACATAACATGTACTTTATTAGGTACTATTAGTTGTATAAATCTGCAATTTCATATTGCATCAGCAACATGTCCATATTTAAACAGTGGATTAGCTCATCTTTTTTTGTAAGTTGATTATTTCTGCTTGAGAGAGAAAAAAAATGGAAAGGAAGATTTTTGTCTTTAAATCTTCCCAGGCTCAGGATTAATGGGGGGAAAAGGGCAAAACTTTCAGCATCATATAATGTATGTTTTCTAAAAAAACAAATCAAAACAAAAAAATCAATAACAGGAAGGCTTTTAGGTATAGATGTCAGGCATATTCAATGTTTTATTTAATTTATCTATTTTTGGATACATTCAAAACTTATTTATGACAATAAAACTGGGATAAAAAGCTAAGAAAGTAAATTGTGATGTGGAAATCAATTTATTTGAATATTCCATTCAGCCCAAGAAAGAAGACATTCAATCTCAGATGTGCATAGATATACAGCTGTGTTGCACCAAGCTTAAAGGGTAATTCTTACCACTTTGTAGTATGCCAAATGCTACAACAAGAAAATGTATATCCCCTGAAGAATGCATTTGAAAAAATAATAATGAACAATTACTTTTGCAAACTAATAAATAATTTTTAATTTGCTAATGTTATGGGAAATAAAGCTTCATGTAATTAACTAAGAAATTTTAGTATGCTATGGTAGGATTTCTTTTTTTCATAAATAATAAGTGAAGCGAACCCCCTTCTCCATTAAGTTCCCTTGTGGATTAATTATTATCAATCTCTGTTTAATAACTGAATTCCGAGAACTTTGTGAGGGCCAATAGTCTGGACTTGGTATGAAAGCTAATTAAGAATAATGAAATAAAGCTATAGTGAACTTATCTCTTTTGTGTGTTGATGTGATTGAGAAATGTCTCAGAGGTAATTATAATTAGTAATCATCTGGGGGAAAAAAGAGATATTTTAAAATAATAAATGGATGACAGTTCCTGACAGCAAGCAAATTTCTCCATGTCCTTTTTAAAGTTAATGAATATTAGATAAGGTTCAATAAATAGACACAAACAACACAAAAGAGTCTCGGGGCACACTGGAAAATCACATCACAATTGAATTTACTTTCGTGATCTAATTGGGTATTTTGTCATTAATTCTTGTCTTCTTCATGAAAAGGTACCTGAGGGAAATCATCCAAATGGCAACTTGATAAAGTATCTTGTTTGTTTTGAAAGGCACACAGAATATTCATGAAATTTACAGAAATTTAAAGAAAATGTGTTGGAGGGAAACTAAAGGGTAAAGGTTTCATAATAAGGCACAGGTATTTATAAGCTGGTTTTGAATATGTAGACTGGGTTAAAATTTATTCTACTTCAAAATATAATAGCTTGAAAATCACTCCATTTGTAGATTATGTTCCATATCTCAGTGTAACAACTGACCAGAATTATTTCACTCAGTTGTTAGTGTGGAATACTCAGATTTTTTTTTAAAAAAAATGAGAATATCTGAATGATTGATCTTCTCCATGATATCTAGTTTGGCCTTCCAATAAAACGTTCTCATAAATAAATTATTATTCTTTTTCATTCAGAAACAGCATATAGTTAAGTACTATTCCTGCTTATAGCAAAATCCACATTCTGTTTTTTCACAGAAAGGTGATAAATAAGAATTTGAGATGGGGACACCTCCAGTGACGTATTTGAGGAACTTTTACAAAATCCAATTTCAGTGAGGCTAAGATAATTTCTCAAGGTTGTCACTGGATCATGTTTGAACTGAACTTTAAGGGAAAATCCTCAAGAAATTTGAGAAAGAATTGAGACATTCTGAAACATGAAAAAAAAAAGATATTTATTAAAGCAATTGTGTCATCCTTAAGGCACAATCATAAGTGTTTGGGACTTACTGTGACAAGAATTTGCATAAATGACAGTGGTTGGGCCAACTTTCAAACATAAAGAGGAATAACCTATAATGTAGTAAGACTGTTCATGTGCAGCTATAGATACTTTTTAAAAAGTGTGCATCAGATTATTATCACTTGTGATAGATATGCAGATTATTAAATAAGTACACACACTCTGAAAAGAAAGTTAAGGAATTTTAATTACTCCATATGCTTTAGGAATCCATGCGGGTTGTATTAAGCATGGCACACCCTTGGGTACAGTGACACATAGCATCTGGCAAAGAGAAAAGATCTATTGTACTGTCATATCTTTATATCAAGCATCACATGGCCTATATATATTTTATGGCAGCCACACTTATGGGAAACATATGGCTTAAGGCTAAGTATTTGCACTGAAAATTCATAATCTTCAAGAATGTGTGATTTCTTATTTTATTCTTGCAATTTGGTAAAAGCAATAACATAGGTATAAATTTTCTCTCTGGAAATTTTAATATATTCATTCTCTAGGCTTTTTGTGTGTTTTTGAAACAGTTTATCTACTTGTTTCTTTATTTATTGAATTGTCTTTCATTCTACTCATATTGAAAGATGGTTCAGAAAAATTCAAAGGAGTAAAATCCCTAGAAATCTTTTCCCAGGCCTTGATTTAACACTATAAGATGCAGCAGTATTGTATATATTTTTGAACTGTGCTGTTAGCTGGTATGAACATTTGATCAAATAACACTGAGGAAATAAATGGAAGATGTTATTTGTGAACTGTCCATTATATCTTTATAAGGATTACTGATAACTTGTAATGGGGATGGCCAATATTTGCAAAAGATTTGGGCTTCAAGTTCCTATTTTTAGGTTAATTGGCTGTAGGAGGCTATTTGGTGATATGATGATTAGGAAAGATAGAGTAATTTGAGGGACTTTGGGAATGATGGTGGGCTAGGATGGAGATGGGAGATGGGAAGAGGAAACATCTGGGAAGCAAACCACTCCCATCTTCATTGTCATAAGCTCCTCTGTTAAAACTTACCTTCAACATTTTGCCACTTATCTCCTGAATTGAACAATCTAAATTGGAGTCTGCAAATATATATTAGGAGGATTGCTCATCCTTAGTCTAATTAAATATTAATTTGATATACTGTGTCAAGGTGCTTTAGAATTTAAAACTGAGCTCTTGATTTTTGAGGGGGAAAAATATGGTTGTATCTCAAGAGAAGACAAGATAAGAACCAAAAGAAAATTTATGGCCCATCAAGTTGGAAAAAGTGTCTCAACAGGAATAAGAATGTTTAACCAAAATAAGAATTTTAAAAAGTAGCAAGTTATTTTCCATATATAATTGAAATACCCAGATATACAACTACAGGTTATTTAAGATGAAACAATGTTTGGCAGTTTCGGATATTAAAATTCAGTACTAGATGCACTTGTGAATGATTCTCATTTGTTTATAAAGGAATATCTGGCAGTTGAAAATAACCTGATGAGAATCTTACTGCTTTTAGAAGTTTGCATTTGACTGTATTTAGAATACAAGCCACAGTCACCTCATTTTAAAACAGCAAAAAAAGAAAAAGAAAAAAGAGTCAAAATAGGCAAGCAGTTAGAGCATTTCATTTGAGGTATATTCAAAACAGCTTCCTTTTGGAGTTTTCATTTGAACACAATTCAATCAACTCACCTTTTCCAATGCAAGCTGTGAATCAATTTGACATATTGAACTGGGTGCTTTTCCCATCAATTCAAACACTGAATGAACTTATCAATGAATCAATTCAGCCGATCACAAACACAAATCAAATCTATAATTCAGCTTGGATTGCAAATTGAAATAAGATTTTGGTAATTTGCAGAGCCTTCCTATTAGGTTTTGAAATAATAGTACAATGGATATTTTTGAAAATATGAATAGGATATTTAGGACTGATAGAAAAAAACCCTCTAAAACTCAGAGCCACAAATTGGCAGATTCCGGAGAAGCAAAGAATATACGATATTGAAGAAAGTACAGTAGCAGATGAGATTTGCTGAGAAAGAGAGAGTATCATTGAAGTAAACAGGATATACATGTGAACTTGCTGTGAACATTTTTACACTTATCATTTAGACTGATTATTTACTAAACTGAGTGTTAAATATAAATGACAAATTATAATTAACTGAACATAAAATAAATAGATAACATATCTACAGATGGACTCTCTGAAACCCAAAGGATGTGATAACTGTATAAAGTTTTAATTGCAGACAACTTGATAGAGAAGGATGTTTTCTTAGGAGAAAAATAAAATAGACAAAGCACTTCAGCCCTATCTAGCATATAGATAAAATAGGAAAATAAACACCTAACCAGTTTTCAAAATGAATAGCTTGCCAATGGGAATAGTAAAAACACTGCCCACAAACCAATCTTAAACTCATTTATTATACCACATATTTTAAAAGGTTGCACATAAAGTTGCATGGCTGTAAATAGTGTCGGAAATACTCAGAGTAGTAGATTACGTTAGGTGGATTTATTGCAACTTTACATGGCGGAGTGGTGGTGTTGGGATTTTATTTTTTGAATGCAGGTTTTTTATTCTTTTATTCTACCTTCTAAAGACGTTCAAAATTCCAAGACTGCTATATGTTTAATTGGAAAACTTAGATGTTCCTTTCCATTAGAAGGAGAGTTTTTCATTCCCATTTTTGCTATAAGGCAAAACATAATTTTTAGTATATGAAGACTTGTTCTGCCCTTCCCTCCATCTTTAATTTTACCAAAAAGAGAGGAAACCACAAAACAAGGATTGGGTTTTTTGATGCACTTTACAAATAATACCTTACAAAATTAGTTGATACAGTCCAGTGTTTTTCAAACTGGTAACTTTAAGGTATGTGGACTTCATCTCCCAGAATTCTTCAAACAGCATGCTGCCTCAGAAATTCTGGATATTGAAGTTCATACATCTTAAAGTTGCCGTGTTTGAAAAACACTGCTATAGTCCGTTCGATCCCTTCTTTTGGCACATATAAGGAATTTGATCTTAAGAATTTGAGGGAATCTGGTCTACACAAAGTGCTATTAATATGAACGTGTTTCCATTTTCCGTGTTATTTGCTTAAGCACAAAAACACACATAAAAGCTTTGTAAACTTTAGAAATGCATATTCTGGGGAAAAATAAAAACTTAAAATATGTTGTAATTCAAATTTAGGCACAGATTTAACTCTCTGAATTAAGAGCCAAATGATATAGCATTACTGTATATATAGTATGAATTCATTTGGAAATGTTTTCCATTGGGACTGGTCTTACCATCCCCATCTTTTCTCATTACCAGCTTAAAAGTCAAGACTTTAAGTAATTATTTAAAGTATTTCCTAACTACTACTGTTTCTCATTAAAAGTCATATGGGTAATAGCCACTGTTTTTATGATGTGCTTTATGCTAGTTCAATTAATGGTTTACAGACATTTATTTTTTAGTGTTTAACTTGGAAGCTTTTTTGCTTCCAACTAATACCAAAGTCAGACTTGTGTTTCAGAGATTATTATCCCAAAATGGCTTTGGTGATGGGGACAACAACAATAAACTCTTTACAATTTCATTATACAGTATATTTTCACAACAGAAGGATGCTTGTATAGAAAATCATAGATGATATCCGTGCCTCTACATCTTTTTTATCATCCTTTGAAAGATTTTAGCTAACACATCTTCCTATATTTTATTTAACAGTATAATAGAGTTGGAAGGGACCTTGGAGGTCTTCTAGTCCAACTCCCTGATCAAGCAGCAAACCTATACCATTTCAGACAAATGGTTGTCCAATCGCTTCTCAAAAACCTCCAGTGTTTGATCACCTGGGACTCTTAGAGGCAAGTCGTTCCACCAATTAATTGTTCTAACTGTTAGGAAATTTCTCCTTAGTTCTAGTTTGGTTCTCTCCTTGATTAGTTTCCATCTATTGCTTCATGTCCTGCCTACAAGTACAAGTATGGTCTTACCAAGACATTATTGGCTTGTTTTTTTTGTTGTTGTTTTGTTTGTTTGTTTGTTTTTTTGGCAGTTGTAGCATACTTCTGGCTCATATTTAAGTGATTGCCGATTAGGACTCCAAGATCCCTCCCACAGTTATCCATCCTTCTGAGGTCAGTAAAATGAGGACCCAGATTGTTGGGGGCAATATGCTGACTTGGTAAACTGCTTATACACATACACATACAATGACAATAAAGTTGATTTATTTATTTAGAGACGGTTGTAAAAGCACTAGGAAGCAGTATATAAGTCTGGTTGCTATTTATTGAACAGATTTTTATGGCTACCTAACTTACATATGGAGACTATTTTTCATAAGACTACTTTTTTCTCCATATTTTATAAGCCTAACCATAAGAGAACTGTATTATTCTGAAAAATTTAACGGTAATGTACAATTGTATTATTTTATAACTGTGGAATATTTTTCTCTTCTATAAATATAGTTATATATCCCTGAAATATATAAATATACCAGTAGTAGGTTCCTCTTGGTTCCGCCCAGTTCCGCCAAGCCGGTAGCGGTGACGATATGACATCACTGAACCGGTTCTTCCCCCCCATCCCCGGCGTTATTCTTACCTTTTATTTGGCTCCACCCCTAATATATTGCTGCATCCCGAGTCCCAGCTGATGGGCTATAAAGAAAAAAACTGTTTAAACTCTTGCCGCGGGGCTTCAAAGGGCACCTTACAGATTATTAGTGGTAAAAGGCAGTTTAATGGTAGACCGATGCCTCCAAAAACAAATGAGTAGACCGGTACCTGCAAAAATAAATGGATAGACCAGTGCCTGAAAAAAAAAAATGGGTAGACCGGTACAGCTCTGCAAGCAGTTAAAAGCCTGGTAGACCAGTACCTCTGCTAAATCCTAAAGAATTGTTGCATGACCATCAAGCCACGCCCACAAAATAAGCCACACCTACAGAACCGGTAGTAAAAAAATTTAGAACCCACCCCTGAAATATACTGATTTTTAATAAAACATCTTGTTTATAAAACATGAAAAAAATGATATGCTGCAAAATTTCCTCTTTTGCAACCTTATCTCAAACTTCTTACATTACAAAATAAAAATTTGGAATGCCCTTACCACATTCTTACCACATGTCATTTATATTTCTTTGCTATACATATAATATTTCCTACTATACTTTTATGGAATAAATTATTGAAAATACTCAAGATGCTTGTGCAATTTTTAGGCAATCATTTTAGGGTGCTAATGTTTTGATGTACTGCTTAAAAGGAATTGTTTTAAAAAAACATTTTCTTAATATTAAAGAAAACAATTAAAGTAAAAAAACCCCAATCAGGAAAAGAATTTAGGGCAACTTTTTTCCCTATATCTAAGTAGTACAGTTGTAATACTGTACTACTGTACTGACCTTTTTTTTTAAAAAAAATGGCAGATTAAAGTGAAGATATGTTATTTCATGAAATAGACAGGAAAATGCTCTTTAACTTATAGTTTAGGGTATAAAAAAACATTTCACTGCAGCTTAAATGCGGTTAGCATGTTTTATTGAACCTGTCAGAAATATTGCAGAGAAAGTCAATCCTTTGATGATCTTCAACAGAAATCAAGAGTCAATAGGGCAAGGACCAAATGCACTCTGTAAAAATCAAATTAAAGCCCCAGGTAATTCAAGCAAAAGCCTCTCTAACAGTTAATCTTCTCCAAAAGTCCAATGAAACAAAACTCAAGTGCATGAGTTCTGAGACCAAAGGGGGTTTTCAGATATTGATTCAGAATAAAATGAACACGAATGATACATGCTTCCAATATAATTTTTGAGAAGGCATCTTCTGTATACCTTCCTTTGCAGTGAGAATAATTTCCTCTAGATAAGGGCATGATGTACGTGTTCACCTGAAGTTCAAAAGGAATGATGACCCAAACTAGCAATGCATTAGATTAGTATGAAAGCACATTCAAACCTACAGCTTGTGCATTTCCCAACACAATAAGAAGAAAGGTTGTAGGATATAAAATGCCCCTCCAATACCTGCCCTATGTACTACTAATTAAGGGTATAAAAGAAATTGTTTCATGAAAGCACACTGAAGTGTCTCTTTAAATAGGATCTGTCATGGTGAGAAGAAGCAGCAATGAAGGGAGTCAGCTAAATTGAGAGGGGGAGGAAGTATACTTTTGGGAAAGGAATACAAGCCATCCTTGTTTAGTGGCTGCTTCATTTAGCAAACTTCATTTAGCAAAATTTCTTTCATCACTGTTATGACAGTGATAGGAAAAAGAAAACACTTTATGACCAATCCCCACATTTACAGCTCTCACAGGTCTGTAAAGCAAAAGAAAACTGAAGGAAGATCATAAGCACTGTCTTCATTTCACTTAGCAATTGCTTCATTTACCAGTTGAAATGCTGGTCCCAATTGTGGTCCCCAAACAAGGACTACCCGTATATGATGTTAAAGATGCTTACAGAAGAACCACAGAGTGGAGGTAGTTACGGTATAAAAAAATATGCATAACAGAATGAAGATTTATTTTTAAGTCACATTGAGGAAAATTACAAACAAGTTTCTGTATATTAAGAAAACGGTATATAAAATTAGAAAACTTTATGAACTAGGAATAATTGGCAGTGACAATGAATGTGAATTTTCCAGGGTAGTAGTAATAATCGTCTCTTTTAGTTCCTCCTCATGATTGCTGTATCGTTGGAAGAAGCAAATTATGTCTCTCAATGATTTACAGTAACTGTACCAAAATACTGGGATCATCTTTTAATTGCTTAAGCAATTTGTTTACAGCCATTAACTTTTTCCCTGTGCTGTGAGCCATTCCAAAGTTAGGGAGTATTGTTAACTGTAAAAATAATACACAAATGATCTCTTCTCCATCACATCCACATCAAGTTAAATTTCAACTATATTTCTAGCCTCAGTGTATTAGAGGCTCCTAAAAATATGAAAAAAGTGGACCTGATCTTTCAGCTCTATTCCAGTTGAGTCTATAATGGTACATCTTCAAACTGGAGATCATATACCAAAGACACAGAAGAAAATAATCATAATTTACTCTCTGGTATAAAACAGGCTATGCTACCACATTTAAAAAAAGGTTAATAATAATAAATTAGTATTTATTATTAAGACAAAAATAATAATTATTTTACAATAATAAAAAAGCTGTCCTTTAAAGATTAAAACTACAAATAATAATTGAACTGAAGTTTTTTTAAATTATTGAATTCAGTTTTTTCTCCTTCAAAGATACTAAATGTCCTAACTCCCAGAAAAGTCAATATCAATTTTACAACTGAGGAAAATAATGCAATTATGTCCAGCTGAGACAAAAAAAATGCTATAATTGACAACAATGCTAAAGATTATGGAATAGGCAGAAACAAAACACAATTAAAAAAAGGTTACAGTACTTTTAAGTTCTGAGGGGGAAGGAATGAAGAGGCTTGGTGGAGAGAGGGTCTTCCAATCCCTGTGATGGTTGGGAGAGACAGGGGAGGCAATGGGGGGGTTGGAGAGAGCCTCCACTTTGTTCAAGCAGTGGCGCACTCCTGCCCCCTCGGCTCATCCTGCTCCCCCAACGGTGACAGAGTGTAGAGCCCTGGACTCCAGCTGGTGTACTTGAATGCCAGGTCTGAGGTGAACAAGGCCCTCCTTGTGCGAGATCTTATTGACGAGGAGGACGCAGACCTGGCTTGTATCACTGAGACCTGGTTGCGGCTGGAGGGTGATGTCCCTCTCTCGGATTTATGTCCCCCAGGTTTCCGGATACTACACCAGCCGCGACTCCAGGGGAGGGGCAGTGGAGTGGCAGTAGTTATTAAGGAAAGTCTTAGTCCTAAGGAGGTCACTGTTCCTCAGAGAATTTTGCACAGTTTCTGCAACATCTGGGAACATCTGGGTTGAGTTTGAACCTGTTTTGCTGGATGATATGGACAGGATTATGGGTCGGCTGGCATCCTCCACGTGTTTAATGGACCCTTGTCCCTCCAGCCAGAGAAGTTACTGGAGACTGGATCCAGGCTGTTGCCAATGCTTTGTTAAGGGAAGGGGTCTTCCCTGCTGCACTCAAAGAGGCGGTGGTTCGGCCCTCCTTAAGAAGCCTAGCCTGGGTCCTGATGTTCTTAACAACTATCGTCCAGTCTCCAACGTTCGCTTTTTAATGAAGGTTGTTGAATCCGTGGTGGCACAGCAATTCCATCAATTCCTGGAGGAAACAAACTACCTTGATCCTTACCAATCTGGTTTGAGGCATGGTCACAGCATGGAAACGGCATTGGTTGCTCTAGTAAATGATCTCTGGCGGGCCAGGGATGGGAGTTGTTCGACCATGGTATCCTGCTGCAGCGGCTCAGGGGGATTGGGATAGGAGACACTGTTTTACGGTGGTTCTCCTCCTACCTCTCTGGTCACTTGCAGTCTGTTTGGGCAGGGGGGTCAGGGATCCTCTTAGAGGCCCCTCACTTGTGGGGTCCCTCAGGGATCTGTTCTTTCCCCCCTGCCCTATAACATCTATATAAAACCGCTGGGTGAGATCATTCGTGGTTTTGGCATGAGATATCATCAATATGCCAATGATACCCAGCTTTATATCTCCACCCCTGACCCCCCCCCCCAGTGATGCCCTTTCTGTGATGACCCACTGCCTGGAAGCAGTGCGGGTTTGGATGGGGAGGAACAGACTGAGACTCAACACTTCCAAGACAGAGTGGCTGTGGATGCCGGTGTTCTGTCCCCGTCTCTCTCTCTCTCTCTCACACACACACACACACACATAGACGGGCCGGAGTTAATAAGCCACACAACAAAGTCTTTGAAGATAAAGCTGGCAGCAACCCAGTGGCTGGCTGCCACTTCAGACTTTACTCACATAAAACAAAGATTAGACTGAAAGCATTCCGATAAGGCAGGCAAGGTCCCAGCAATACAAGGATTATTCCGAATGCAGTCTAATAAGGCAGGCAGAGTTCCAGTAACACAGAGACTATGGATTGTTTCTAGTTTTTTGCTCATCACAAACTGAACCGGCCACCACACCCACATTTATACCTGTGGGGTGTGGTTCAGTGACTCAGCTAATCTCTGGCATGCCTCTTCCTCTGCTGTGCACGCTTCTCCCTGCGCAGTTGTCAAGGATCCAGCCAGCACTTATCTCCTTCTTCGCTGTCCACCTGTGGCTGCGGGGACGTGCTTGGCTCTGGGCCAATCTCTTGGCCTTTGGTGTCCTCCGGAGGCATTGCCAGAGAGGAGGGTCCTGGAGAGGAAGGCCTTGCCAACTCCTCTCCCTCGCTCTCAGAGTCTGCATCTGTCGATAGCCCAGGCTCAGGCAACAGAGCCACAACAGCCAGCATCTTGGGATCCGGAGGTTCCATTTTTAGTGATCAGGGGGGAGACTCTTACTCCCTCCAACAGGGTCTGCAATCTGGGTGTCCTTCTGGATTCTTGGTTGTCCTTGGATGACCATCTGACAGCCATAATTAGGGGGGCCTTCGCACAGGTGTGTCTTGTGCACTAGTTGTGCTCTTTTCTAGACCAGGACGCCCTTGTCATGGTCACTCACGGCCTCATTACCTTTAGGTTGGACTACTGTAACACCCTCTACATGGGGCTGCCCTTGGGATGCATCCGGGGGCTCCAGCTAGTCCAGAATGCGGCCACATGGGTAATTACAGGGGCTTCTCAATACTCCTGTGTAACACCTCTCCTGTATGAGCTGCACTGGCTGCCGGTGGTGTTCTGGATTCATTTCCAGGTGCTGGTGCTTACCTATAAAGCCCTTGATGGCTTAGGTCTGGGGTACTTACAGGACCACCTCCTGCCGCTCTCCCACTGTCCTGTGCGCTCTCACAGAGTGGGCCTCCTCAGGGTGCCGTCAGCCAAACAATGTCAGCTGACGGCCCCCAGGAGAAGAGAGACGTTCTCTGTGGGAGCCCCAACCCTCTGGAATGGTTTGCCTACCGAGCTCAGGAGAGCCCCCAACCTCCTTTCCTTCCGTCACGAGCTGAAGACATGGCTCTTCCGTCAATTTAACTAATCCGTTATGGGTGTACATTGGCATAATTTTAGATTGTTTTAATTGGGTTGTTGATTTTAGTTTTATTGTGATTTGTATTGGAAATTGTCATTTTTCTAACCTGCCTTGAGCCCCTCGGGAGAATGGCGGCATATAAATCGTAAATAATAATAATAATAATAATAATAATAATAATAATAATAATAATAGTTCTACTGATGTATTTAGTTCTTAAACAATTGTAAAAAAAACCGTGTATTCTCCATCTGTTTTAATCTAATCAGACAAAGCCATCGTGGCAAATTCAGATGAAACAAACCATGACTGACTGATTTGCACTTATGTCAGTTGGGTGGAAGAATCATTCTAATATATTTGAAGCAAAAACATATTTGACCAATGCATAATAGCTGAAAGTATTCAAAAAGGCAGAGAGAGAAAATTATGAATATTAGATTGTGTGAAGCTTGAAAGGGAGATTCAATTGTAAAGAGAACCAGTTAAAATATCCCTCCAAATCTTTAACCAATTCTTGAAATGATTTTCAATCATTGAATAGAAACAGCCATCTTCAAATAGATTTGGAAAAACGGGATGATTTGAAATTTTGATGGACTTTCTATTGCTTTATAACTCTGCTTCTTCAAATGTTGTGGTACTTTTCCTTCCATACAAGAACAAAACTGAGAAAGGGTTGAGTGTTGTAATGGACTCTCTAATACCGACAAGAGAAAATGAAACTGGTCAATGAGCCATGCCAACAAGCATTCTAGCTGAGAAAAAATATCTGGCCAAAAAAAAAATAAATGATAACCTTTTCAATCTTGCTTACTTTTTCAAGTTCTTAAATGTTTTTATTGTTAAATTGGAACAAGACATATTCTGCATTTGGTCACCATAACTTATTTATGGGCTATTTTCTGGATAATTAGTGAGCTGCTATGCTTTTCTTTCTTCATTTCTTAGAGCTCCAAGGTAAATACTTCAAAATATGGATTGCTCCTAAATCCTTTACTATATTCAATGGAAAATTTGAAGAATTAATATAATCAAAAGGGTCTATTAGTTAACTCTTATTTTCATCTCATTCTGCCTGCTTGGCCGGTTTAGTTATTTATTTATTAAATTTATTTGCCACCTGTCTCATAACGAAATGACTCAGCACCAGGCAAGAAACCAGGAGACTGTGAGTTCAAGTTCTGCCTTAGCCATGAAATCCAGCTGGATGATTTTGAGCTACTCACACTCTATCATCACAAGCCACCTCATATGGTTGTTGCTGTGGGGAAAATAGGAGAAGAAAGGTATGTTGGATACATTTGCCATCTTGAGTTATTTGTAAAAAATAAATAATAAAGTGGGATATAAATAAAATAAAGTATTAATATATGGTATATTATATTTAGATGATATATTAGCCATGCATATTTCTTCAAGATTCATAAGTAAATATTGCCACAGTTTCCAAAATATTATGAAAAAAATATAATTGGGTGAGTTAATGTCTGTATATTTGTGAAATAGTTTTTAGATGTTGTAGAATTAAATGCTGCACTTCCATTTTTGGTTTTATTGTATATTTTCTTCTTATTGCTTTGTAATCTAATATGGATGCCTTTAAAATGAAAATAAATTTGTTAATATTATTAATACAAAATAAAAATAATCATCAACAGAAAGGAGAAAAATAGAGAAGCAGACATAAAAGAAATAGAAAAAAAACCCAAAGCAATTAAAAAAAAACCCATGAGGGATTAGGAAGATAAAAAAGTTGAACAAAAATAATGCAAGGCAGTAAGAGAAGTAGATCCAATGTTTTAGTAGTAAATCAATATGATCTGTGTGGTCATGTTCAACAAATTAACCCACTTGGGTTTCATAGAGGAACAAAGGAAAACAAAGAGAGAATCCAAAATAATTATGAGATTATAAACATGAGAAATTTATAAATAAGACAAATTCCTTGAGTATCCAATCACACTTAGCCAATAAAGAATTCTATTCTATTCTATTCTATTCTATTCTATTCTATTCTATTCTATTCTATTCTATTCTATTCTATTCTATTCTATTCTATTCTATTCTATTCTATTCTATGAGGATTAGATGGCAGAGAACAAGATTCAAGAACCTGGTGGCACAGTGGATTAAGTGCTGTTAAAGTAGCACTTAGTTGCCAGCTGCCTGCAATTATTGCAAGTTCAAATCTTACCAGGCTCAAGGTTGACTCAGCCTTCCATCCTTTCAAGGTAGGTGAAATGAGGACCGGATTGTGGGGGCAATAAGCTGACTTTGTATAAAAAAGAACACCGCTTAGGGGGGCCTGAAAGCCCTACTAAGCAGGTATATACAAAAGTATGATACTATTGCTTAACGCATTGTAAGCCACCCTGAGTCTCTGGAGAAGGGCGGCATATAAAGCTAACAAATAAATAAGTAAGTAAGTAAGTAAGATGAAATTAATTTCAGGTAACATGGAAATTCTATAAAATAGGAAACTGAATTTAGGAGATGTTTTTGTTTGAATATTGAAGAGCTGATTCATAATCTGGGAATTTACCAAGACCCTCAGCTATCATTGGATTTTCAAATGGCAGCTATAATAAGCAACAATTTTGCACAAGTACTGTTAGTGCACCTGAAATGGTTGGGGTTGATAGAAGTTATCCATGGCTCAGTTACATACTGTATCTTCTAAGTGAGAATAATCATGAAAAGTGTCTTGAATTTGAAATGAGGGAAAGGGCTAATGATATCTATACCAGAATTTGCCAACACCACTTAAATCAGGGGTATCAAACTCAAGGCCCATGGGCCGGATTCTGCCTGTGGGGTGCTTAGATCTGGCCCACAGGGCTGCCCTGGAAATAGCAAAGGACCAGCCCGCAATGCCTCTGCCAGTGAAAATAGAGCTCACGAGGGCTGCATGTGGCCCTCCTGAGCTTTGTTTTTGCTGGCAGAGGGTTGCAGGAGGCTGTCGCAGCCAGAAACAGAACTTGGGAGCTCATTTTTGATGGCAGAATGCTCAGGGCACCACAGGTGCCCCCAATGTCAATCTGTCCATGCCTGACCTGATAAAGCACTTCATGGAACTGAGGTTCAAACAGTCTGTCAACATCAACAGTTAGATGTGATTTCTTCAAAAGTTTGCTTCAGCTGAAGCTCTGCCAAAACAATTCTACAGAGCCCCAACATAGACCACTAGCCATCAGAAATATATGATGGACTACCTTTCCACATCTCTTTAAATTTATTGCTGAATATTTTAACACCCTGTGAAAGAGCTGGTGATATTTTTGTTTTTTTAGAACATAGAATAATAGAGTTGGACATGGCTTCAGAGGTCTTCTAGTTCAACCTTGGTGTTTTGATTGATTGATTGATTGATTGAGAGTAAATGTCCTACGGACAATTTCACCTAACATTTTACTCACTATTTACCATGGTATTCCTCAATTCAATTAATTAACTTGCAACTCTATGCTCTCTTAAAGATGAACTGATATCTAGAATATTATGTAATAGTAGTTGGCTCAACTTTGACTTTCTGGAAAACTTTTCCTTTAAATAATTAAATAGTAATGTTCTTGTGGTTGATGTTTTCAAACATCTCAGTAGAAGGATAATAAAAGTAATCAAATTAATTTCTACTTTTGGCTATGTTTAATTACAGCTCACAAACAAACCTGTTGCTTTTTTTAAAACAATAAAAATGAATTGCTTGGGCAGTTAGAATTACAGAGATATGCTAGAGAGAAATCTACAGTCTAATTAGCATTGAATCACTCAAGCACTTTAATGAGTAAATATTCTTTTCTAAAAAAATATGTTTGATGTTTGGTGGTATAAAGCATATATATATATATATATATATATATATATATATATATATATATATATATATATATATATATATATATATATATATATATATATATACACACACAAGATGATGCAAACAAATGTAGGAATCAATGTAGCAACATTTACAATACTGGTCAGAAGAGCCAGGTAACAGAGATAGAATACTGTCAAAATAAAGCTAATGTGTAGTAATGGTGACACTCAAAACTGCTGATGAGAATGATTAAAGATCTTCCATCAGTCCATTTTTCTGATCAGAACTGCTGTTCACCTCCCACACTGCTATTTTCTCCATTTATCCAAACTTTTTAAATGGCTGATTTAAGAGCAAATCCAATGCAACCAAATTAACTCAAGCCATGATTATTCACAGTTTTCCACAATTTATTTGAAGCAAAGGGGAGGAGACTATTTTCTTCAGAGACTCTAATTATATATCTTATCTTACTGCTCTTACTGATTCTTGTTCCTGCTTAGAATCACCTTTGGAGAGAGAGAGGCAACTATATGTTTGATCAATAAATATTGTTTCTAAGATTAATGCTAAATTTACACATGCATATACAAGGCTGCTACATTTGATAATCGAAAGCTAAATGTACTGTAAGGATCTCCACAAATGTTTTTAAAATGATCTAAGCCAGGGGTGTCAAACTCACGGCCTGCAGGCTAGATGCAAAAAGTTCCAATATATCACGTGACGACACATCATCACGAGCTTGACACCCCTGATCTAAGCTGATACGACTGTTCTAACAGTATAAGTGCTGAACAAGGAACAGTCTTCTTAGTCCTAAATAGCACTTTCTACTTAAGTGATTTGTTTTTCTCTCTTCAGATTATTAGGATTTACATCAGAACATTCTGTGTGCATCACCTCTTTTAGTCTTCTTTATGATCTGGGCACTTATGTATCATCAAAACAATCAACCAACCAGGAAATACACAGTCCCAGATAGTAGCAAATGTGGAAGTAATTACTGAATTATACCAGTGGTGAAATGTAAAATTTGTTACTACCAGTTCTGTGGGTGTGGCTTGGGGGGGGGGGGTTAATGTGACTGGGTGGGGCATGGCCAACTTTTTTTTGTTTTTTACTTTTAAAAGCATTTTTTCTACAACCTCTTTGGTGGGAAAAATGCTTTTAAAAGTAAAAAAAAAAGCCTCTGATGATCGCGTAGCTCAGCTGGGATTGTCAAAGGCTTTTAAAAGAAAAAAAGCCTCTGACGATCAGGCAACTCAGCTGGGATCGTCAGGACCTTTTGAAAGCATTTTTTACAACCTCTTCGCCAAAGATGTTGTAGAAAAAATGGTTTTAAAGTAAAAAAAAAAAAATTGGCCACGCCCACCCAGTTACATTACTCCCACCAAGCCATGTCCACAGAACCAGTAGTAACAAATTTTAGATTTCTCCACTGCACAGTAGACATTATAAATTGGAAGTTTTATTCAAAATTCAAAACAGAGCACATTTCCCATTTAATGCACACTTTTGGTGTGTGGCATACATTTGTTTGCAGGCATAATATTTGGGATTTATTTTTGAATAAAATGCATAATTTTCACTAAACCAACACTACATCAACAAATATCAACCACAGTGATATTTTCAGATAGCTCTCCAGCAAAATTCAAAGAACTCTTTCCTGATTATTCAATATTAGCTCAGATGCATTAGCGTACACTAGTGCATCTATGGCTTGCTTCAGAAGAAAATGGTTTTTGATTTCTTGAGAAAAGAAACAATGTCTTCATTCTGTTTTGGTTACTGTTATTATCAAATTCACACATTCAGTGTTCTTGGCCAATGTTAAGAGGAACATGTCTTTGTTTTTTTTCAAAGTAAGCAGTTTTTTTAAAAATTTCTGTTAGAAGTAATCAGTTGGGTAATGTTAGGAAATGTAAAACACTGTCCTTACACTAATTTTTTTTTTAAACATGTCTTAGTTTTGACTTGAAATAATATGCTGAACTAGTTATTATTTCTGCTCACTAGAGAAGGATTATGGCTTCAATAAACATTTTGAAGACAACAAAAAACAGAAAAAAATCATTTATTGAGTTTGCACCCCTCTTTTATACACAGTCATAAATTTTGTATGCTAGGAAGGTAGATAAAAAATTATGTGTTAACCAATCAAGTTACTGTGCTGTCAATTTTATGAGCCTCAGATTCATATCATAGTTGCTTGTGGATTGCCAATTCATATAGCACATCTCTAAATGTTAGTAATAGTTGGAAATGTTTCAGATCACTAGGTTATGGGAATTTCTTTAAAAAATAATATCATTTAGAGTTACATTTTTCACTGACTGTAATGACATTGACAATTATGTCATTACTATAAGGCTAAGCAAGTTGAGTTAATAATACGGAGAAGTTACCAATAACATCTTTATCAGACAATATTGATGTTAATACTGTATTAACATTATACATACTGTATATGTCATTGAACAAATGATGAATATATGTGATGAATATATGTTTGTATTATGACAGCTCATGTAAGTGCTTAAGTCATAAAATTTATGATGATGTCATAATGTACATGACATCATTTGCCTGTCCTATTGTGTGTTGGTAGAAAATAAACAACAAGAAAAGGCTTACTTAGGAAAAGTGACAAAAGTGGACAGGATCTTTTGAGAACACAAAGTTCTTAATGGAGAGTAGTGCAGTTCTAACATCCCATTGGCACCATTGTGTAGATTCAAATCATATGTTATTTGCATTACACAACAAGAAACCTGTCATTAAGACAGGAAATAAACTTTCCATTCTCCTAAATAAATCATGTTTCATCAATGCAAATTTCATATATGATCTTGTCTGAGACAATAAGGAAGAGTAAAAGATTAAGATCCCTTTTGTCCTTTTCCTAGGGATGTGGTGGCTCAGTGGCTAAGATGCTGAGTTTGTCGATCGAAAGGCCAGCAGTTCAAATCCCTAGTGCCACATAATGGGGTGAGCTCCTGTTACTTGTCCCAGCTTCTGCTAACCTAGCAGTTTGAAAACACATAAAAAACACAAGTAGAAAACTAGGGACCACCTTTGAGAGCAGGTACCTGCATTCCATGCTCCTTTGGCGTTTAGTCATAGTGGCCACATGACCACAGAGATGTCTTTGGACAGCACTGGCTCTTCAGCTTTGAAACAGAGATGAACACTGTCCCCTAGAGTCAGAAACGACTAGCACATATGTATGAGGGGGAACCTTTACCTTTTAAGTCCTTTTCCTGGTTCAAAACTAGACCACATTTTTCATATTAACTTTTGAGTAAGCAAAAAGCATCATTGTAGTTCCATGCTTCCTGCTTACTCAAAATTAAATATGGAAATTCAATAACCTAATATGGATTTTGGGGATTGCTATGTAGCAATCCAATTCATTTCTTTTTTAAAAAAAAATCTGGGAAACTAATAAATCAAGTAGAGAATGAATTGCCCAGTCTCCTAACTTTTACTTTGTCTCCTTATTTCTAAAATTGTTAGTTGCGCTCCTTTGCCCTCTCCTTTCTTTCCCTCTAATTTTCTCCATGATTATTTTTTTCTGAATAGTGAAAAATAGTGAAAACCCAAAAAAGTATTCCTGCAGAATACTGGAAAACAAAGGATATCTTGAAATTTAAAATGTGTAAAATTTCCAGCTGCAAACTTGATGCAACAAGACAAAGTTTTGAAAAACCCTACAACAAAGAATACATTTTGTGATCATGATTATTAGCTATATTGAAAATGTTTTCTTTATACTAATATAAAGAATATTATATAATATAAAGAATCTTTATATAATATAAAGAATCTTTATGTAATATAAATACTAATCTATTTTACAAATACTAATCTCGATAGAAACATTGAATACAGATGTTTTTAAAGTTCATATTTTTTTCTGAAGCTAAACATTTGCCTAAATCTAAAAACTGAAATTAAGCTAAATAAACTATTTTTATCCTTTGGGCACCCCCAACTGATTTTCAAATCAACACTATGAATATTTTGGTGTTTTCATATGTATAAATTATGGTTTCAGTAACATATACAAAGTTGTGTGGAAACTTTTCTTTAAAAGAAATCAAAATAACATGGAAATTGGGCAAACTGAAGAGTAAAAAAAATGCAAAGTGAGAAAAATTGAAACTGACAGCTCCATCCATTCTCAATACAAAGAGAAAAGAATGAATAACAGGTGATTTAGGAAGAAAGGCAATATATAAAACAAAAGAAAAGGGAAGAGGAACAAAAATTAATTGTGTGAAGAGTCTGGGAAAAATAATTAGGGAGATTAGAGAAATAAATGTCATAAAAAGAGAAAAACGACTGAAGTTATAAAAGTAATATAGGAAGGATGTTGAAGAAAATTAATTTCAAAGACAGAAAGATTAGAAATAATCATTAAAAGATATATCTATATTAATAGCCTGTTTTAGTTGTAGCTAATGAAAAACTGATTTAAGATCCTGTGATTGCTTTAAATCATGACAATTTAAATTTGCATTGGCTTCCAATTAGTCTTCTGAAGACATCAATACCGTGCCATTTGAAAGACAAAACTCCTCTAAGGAAAGAAAGTGTAAATAAAAAGAAAAATAAAATGCAAGTAGCTACAGGTAAAATTGTTTTTATTCAGCAGCTTAATGATCTGATGTAAGCAAAACTATAGAGAGGCTCGTCAAAAAACATGACAAACAGGCTAATGAGGCAGTTTTATCTGTACATATGGAGACAGTGTGTAGCTTCAAAAGGTAACCTGGGGATATATAAGCAGGTTGATATGAATAAAGGTGATTCTTCAAGGAAACTGGTATTGGTACTATTTCATTTCTATGTAAAAAAGTTTTGTTGTGTTCTAGTTTGGAAAGCCAATGTCTTGATAAAGCTGGCTCAGCTTTCCTTGAGATGGATAGATGTATTTGGGGTGTGGCCTGAACTTCCCAGAGTTTTCTTCAAGACCTCTGTTGAGACAAAATGTTTGTTTGCTTGTTTATTTTGCTGACCTATTACTTTTTTATTCTTAAATCCACCTGTACGTCTAACTCAAAGTGTTCCTGATCTGGCTATATATATATATAATTTAGATCTGTATCTGACTTTAAAACTACCAAGTTGAAAAAAAAAATTGTCACCTATGCAATCCGTGGGAAAAACCATATGAATCAAATCACAAACCAAACAGGATTAAGAAAGTATTAATCTCTTTACACAGTAATGGAATGACATTGGATTTCACATATCAATGCTAGGACAAACATGGAATAAAGTTGGCAAATATAAACTGGGAAGCAGGTAGGAGTGAGAACACAGAAATCCAATTTTACTGATGTGAAAATGGTTCGGAATATTAATCTAAAACAGCAGTAGAATAAGAATGAATATAATAAAGCACAGAAAGACTGTTTTGATTGAAAATGTATGGAATTTAGTGAGGCGAGAGAGAAGCATGAATGGCTCCATTTACCAGAATCAATTGGTTTGTTTAGAAATAGCGTACACAAATTTTCCATAGAAAATATGTACAAAATGTGTACAAAATATGAAGCAACCAATTAGAAGATATTGCAGTCATTCCAATCTACTCATTAATGTGAATTCTCTTTCTCTTGTTCAGAAAAATTGGGAAAAAGTAAAGGAGTTTACTTTGCTAGTCATTACGGACTATAAGGGGCGGTGATCATCTCTGTTTCAAGACCATTAAGTTAGCGGTGTCTGAAGACATTTCTGCAGCTATGTGACCAGCATGATGGCATGGAACACTGTTACCCTCACACCAAAGTGGTCCTATTTATCTACGTGCATTTGCATGGTTTCAAACTGCTAAGGTTAGCATGAGCTGGGGTGAGGATGGGAGCTCACCCTGTCACATGGCTGTCAAAGCTTTCTCGGCGACAAGCCCAGCATCTTAACCGCTGAGCCACTATGCTGTCCTATTGGGGAAAAAAAATTCTAAAAAATTACATGCTGCCAAAAATATAATGGAGAATCCGCTTCAAGCATTATCAATATGCACTTGGAGAAATCTCTACAGCAGTAACAGGCAATTCTGCAACCCAGAATGTTAATGTAATGGTATGATCCAATCCAATGCTGTGCAGTGCTCCAGATATGATTTGAAAACGGTGCCATGAAACACTCAGAGTGGCAAACTCAAGTGCTTTTTCTAACTCTTTAAAATAGCTGTGTCTTTTTGTGTGACAGTTGCAGAGTCTTTGTTACAAAGACAAGATAAGCAAGATAAGCAAGATAAGCAAATATTCAGCAATCCTTCTGAAGTGCTAATCTGTGGTTCCTGCATGTCCTTCCTTCCTTCCTTCCTTCCTTCCTTCCTTCCTTCCTTTTTGCACTTCTTTATTTGCATTGGTAATGTTGTGGCCCCGTCCTCTGAGCCTATCCCATTGGAGGAAGGAAGCTCTGAGCAGGAGGAAGAGGAGCCAGCCAGATCTCCCAGCCCCCCTCCCCTCTGGCACCGTCTCAGGTGCCAGCTGAAAGACAGCCAAGTAGTGGGGAAACAGGTGTCTCAGATGAGAGTGAGGGAGAGACGTCATTCCTGGACGCACGCCAAAGAAGGCGAGAGAAAAGATTACTGCAGCTGCGGCGACGTATGAGGAAATAGACCTGAGTCACTGGATTGGAGTCACAGGATCAATGAGTCACTGGACCACACTCAGAGCCTATATAAGCCAGGAGGGTGGGTCCTGAGTTCTGTGATGAACAAATTATACTATATTGGTTAGGCATTGGAGTTTACAAGCTGAAGCCGATCAAAGACTTTGCTGAATATTTGTGGTGCTTTTCTTTCTGTATACTATTAAAGTCCTTGGCAGACGGTGTGCATATCGCTGCCAAGTTTGAGATAAGAACTGTGGAGTGTGCCAAGTGCTTCCTTAACCCTCGACTGGCTGTGTTTTTGTGGGTCTCTGAAGGGGGGGACAGATCAGGTAAAATAATGCAGGGAGAGGTCAATTTATCCAGTTTTTACTGAAAACCAGATGAAATGGAGTGTCAAATCTCCAATAGGCTTAACACATCTATTAATGGTAAATTCTTTTCTCAAAAAATAAAAAAATAAAAATAAAAACAAGCCAACCTCTCAAAGTAAGACTATCAAATTTTTGTTATTGCCCCTGCAGTCTTTGGCCAACTCCACCACTCATACACACACACACACACACATTTTAAAAGTGCTGCAAAACAACATTTTTTTCTGCTTTAGAAAAGCTGCTAAGGCAAGGCAACTCAAATCTTAATTTGGGGCTGAAGGCAGCCCCCAAATCTTATTTTTACCACCTTTGAACTGTAGTTATCTAAGATTAATGGCATTGACTCTTGGAATTTCCTGAAAAACTGAAGTTTTTTAAGGGAGATGGGAATCTCAAAACTGTCCCAAATTCAAAGGAATTCTCCTCAGAACTTCTTTAGCCTGATTATCTTGCATCATCAGACTTGTCAGTCAGCAGCGCTTCTGCCCTCAAAAGTTTCAAAGTCGTGTTGCTGGCCAAATAGGTTTTCTATATTCTCCATAATGGATGAGAAATGTATTTTATTCAGTTGCTCATTTCTTCCAGCTTAGGTGGGGAGAAGTCTTCATATTATTTCATGAATGTTTCCCTCAAAAGTTATACTTTTTTTCTATTGTGCACACCTTTTATAAGCCATTTTTGTATTAGTGTTCATTGTAGTGATTTTCCTTTTTATTTGTACATTTGTGTGCTCCATTTTCTTCCATAAAACTATGTTCTATTTTTAGACATTCTGAAACATGAAGATTTTGATAGGCAACTTTAGTCTCACTTCCGCATTTAGACTATGCAAATAAGTTACAAATAAAATTTGTTACTACCGGTTCTGTGGGTGTGGCTTGATGGGGGGGTAATGTGACTGGGTGGGTGTGGCCAACTTTTTTTTTTAAACTTTTCAAAACATTTTTTCTAATGCTTTGAAAAACTTCTGCCTACCAGGCAACTCAGCTGGGATCGTCAGAGACTTTTCAAAGCATTTTTTTACCACCTCTTCAGCCAAGAGGTTGCAGAAAAAAGTGATTTGAAAAGCCTCTGATGATCCCAGCTGAGCCGCGCTATCATCAGAGGCTTTTTTTTTAAAAAAAGCATTTTTTCATTGGAAGAGGTTGTAGAAAAATGTTTTTAAAAGTAAAAAAAAAAAAGCCTCTGATGATCGTGGGGCTCACCTGGGCATGTGGGGGGGCAGGGATTTTTGCTATCAGTTCTCTGAACCACCCATCGCCATTGCTACTGGATCAGGTGATCCGCTCCAAAACAGGAGCATTTCACCCCTGATATAAATGCTTTCATTAAAGAATCTAAATGTTTTATTTTATATTTGGGCATATAAAAATTAAAATGGTTTAGATTTAGGCTAATCAGTACATCCGCCAGTTGCTTTTTGTGGTGGAAAAGCTTATGCTATCTTCTTCCCTCTAGTGAGGTGTTTCTCAAACTTGACAACTTTAAAATGTGTCACCTTCAACTCCCAGAATTCCCCAGCCAACATGCTTTGAATTGAAGTTCACATATCATAAAGTTGCCAAGTCTGAAAAGTACTACTCTAGAGGTTCTTCACTCTATTCCTGAAGGTGAAATCCAAAATTTCATTTTCTCCCAACTATAGGAAGCATAATTAAATAAATTAAATCCCAAGGATGGGATTCTATCCTTGGAAATGGGCCTGTAAGCAAGTTAAAGCTTCCGTTGAAATGAATGAGCCATTTTACATGTTGTTCCTTTTAGCAGAAAAAAATGGGTACTTTACTGCTTAGCCAATAGTTGTCATGCCAATTCAAGACTTATAGTGATGTTGGAAGTTGGCAACTTGATTAACAACTTTCCACTTTTCAATGGGATGCCTTCATGCTGGTCTGGCCTGTAACTGAACAAGGATCTTTTAATTTCAAGAGTTCCAAGAGTTTAGTGTTGTGGTAGGAACATGTACATAAGATTTACCTTTCCTTTCAATGGTGTAGTTACTTACTTTTAATAAACAGTGGCTACTTACTTTTAATAATATTTCCAATAAAATTGAAAATTAACAAGATTCAGTTGTGTACTTTCTTCTCTGTTCATGGGTCTCTATCTTGCAAGCAAAGCAGTTCTCTGAAATGCTTACTCCAACATAATTGTTTCCTACACATATGATTGAATCAAGTGGTATAAAATATACCAGGCAGCAGATGGAAGAGCATTCACATAATACATTATCACACAGATATAATACACACACACAAACCTATATGTCATGTAAATATGAGAGTCATACCAATTCTTTTCTGCCAAGTATCACATTCGACTTTTGTGTTCCTTGGTCACACAGACATCATTCACCCAGGGGTGAAATGCTACTAGTTCATTCCAGTTCAGGTGAACCAGTAGTGATAAAAACTACCGGTTCGGTCGAACCTGTAGTAACTACTGGTTTCATAAAACTGGTAGTTTAAAAAAGCTATGATCCGATGATCAGCTGTGCTGCGCAGTTTATCTTTGCTAGAAAGTAGGAAATCCTGCTTTCTAGCAAAGTTAAACCGTGTGGCACAACTGATCCCCTCCCTGGTTGTTCTATTTACCTTCTCAAGCCTCCTTTTGATGCGTACTGCACCATCAAGGTAAGTAGAACAGCGAGGGGGGGATCAGTTCTGCTGCGCAGTTTAGCTTTTCTAGAAAGCAGGATCAGCACAGCTGATCGTCGGATCGTAGCTTTTTTTAACTACTGATTCAACTGAACCGGGAGCTAACTACTGGTTTGACTAAACCAGTAGCTTATTAAATGCACAGTGTGCATATGGTGTGCACTGCAGATGCATGTGCAGCATGCGTATGGTGTGCATGCATGCATGCAGCGTGCGTGCGTGTGCAGCTAACGAACCCGTAGTAAACTGGTTTAGATTTCACCACTGTATTCACCCAAATGAAATGCAAACTATGTACCCACTCCAATAGTCCTCGGTAACCTGGTACCTTCCTAATAGGGTTTTGGACAATTTGCCATGGCCAGCTTTGTGTGGCCAGCTCACCATCGTCAAGTTGCATCTGCGAACTCTTGGAGTCACCAAGTCACCACAGGACAACTCAACAAGGGGACGATTCACCACGGGCCACCAGCAGGACAGCTAGATTAGCAGATAAGCAAGCAGTTGAACGTAACGGTGGTGGCAGCTGGGAACTTCCCTTTTTCACACATCCTGCCACCAGCATGACAAGTTCCAAACGAAAGAGGAGAGGGCGGTGTATATAGTGATATCCTATATGGATAGTAGATTCCAATTGTGAGTATGCCTGCATTTGTGTGATCAGTATAGAATCTGTATAAATATATAACTGGAAACATCTAGAGGGGGTATGGGTTGATCCTTATGTAGTCAAAATGACACCATGGAAGGAAGGAAGAATTCCAGTATTCAAAGAAATAGATGATTGGGGAGATTTTTTTTTAAAGTTCATTGAGGATTGAACACATTGAATGTATACATGGACATGACTGCTGGAAAGAGAGAATATATGATCGGGATGGAAAGCAGTATCTTAAAATGAGGGCACGGCTACCACTTTTTCATTCTGTCATTTGCTGCAGCGTATGAGTGTCTCCCATTATAAGGCATCAAAGTGAAGGTCCCATCCAATGCTAAAAAAATGTGATAGATTTGAGTGTTTATACATAGCAAAATGACAATATTTATCATAGAAAACATTAAGCAAATACAGAGAGATGTTTCCCTATAAAAATAGCAACAGGGAAAGAATGTGTTTGGTTCCATTTTTCTAATAATGATGAACTTTTAATGATCCATCTTTTAAATCCATGCAGAATCTTTTTTTTTTTTTCTCACCAGCAGTACAATCTACTGTTTTTCTAGCTTGGGTACGAGTGCCATTACTTAAACAGACAGCACTTATTGGAAATTAAACCGCCACTAATGTATTATAATTATTACTTCAGGGTAATTTGGTGCTCCTATAGAGACTCAGTGCTAATCTGATGGTAACAGTCCTTCTGAGAAATTGCTCATGTTTTCTCTTTATCTGTCGTTTTGCTAAAACAGAACAAACACAAATTTTCCTAATGTATACAGGTATCCTTGGATTATGATGGCCATTGGAACCCAAATTGCTGTCCTCTAAACAATGAGGCTGTAAAGGGAAACATGATTTTGTTGCTTAGCAACCACAACCCAGGCAGTCCTGGGTGTCAACATAACCCCAAGACATGTGGATCATTAAGTAGGAAGCCACAGGAATCCAGATAAGGAGTGCAGAGTGCCATGGGGTGTGTATGTGCCATAGGGGAGTGTGGGAGGCCAGAAGAGTCATGGGAGGCCCAGTATAGGCCAAGTATGAGTGCATGGAGGCTGGGGGAATTTATCTGGGTGACATTAACTTTTCCTGTTGACTTTGCTTGTGGGAAGCTGGGAAGGGCACAAATGGTGATCACTGGACCATGAGGCACTTCAACCATTATAATTGCCAGCTGCTTGCCAAACACCCAGATAGCTATCACACGATCACAGAGTTGGTGTGACAGCTGGAACGTTAAGGACTGATCCATAAGGACCACTTGTTCAGTGCCATTGTAATTTCAAATGGTTGATGAATGAGTAGTGGTAAGTAAAAGAATTTGTTTAAATGTTGGGTAATTCATGACATCAATATAGGAAGAGGAGATGTGTATCTAAATCAGTCAGCACCTGAAGAGGCTGGGGGTTATTAAATAATTTTAGAAAGAACATTCTGTAAACACAACATATAATCCTAATAGGAAAAGGAGGAAGCGACAGACAGCAAAAGGATGTAACCAAAGGTAACATTACTTTCATATACCTGGGAAAAATTATCAGGAAGCATCTCTGTTGGAGACAAGCAATTTTATATAGCTTAAAATAAATAAAAGCACATATTGGCTGAAATCTGCATTTTTTCCATCAATTTCCATCTTCTTAAAAACACAAAGTGCAAACCTGGAATAGAAACTTTCCATTTAAAAAAAACCCCGTATTGATCACTTAATGCACACTCTAAAAGTGGAGGAACAGGATGTTGTGATCCATATTCAACAACTCAGTTACTCAGATTATTTGGAGGAAGGATATGTGAGAAGTCTTGCCTGGTGATTTCATGAGTTCTTCATGTATGCTTACTCATGTTTGCTCCAATTGAACAGAATCCAGTATGGTGAGCAAGTCTTGATCTTGTGATTTGATTAGGAATTCTTTGGAACTTATTGCACCCAAGAAAGTAGATAGGTTTCTCTATGGCATGGGTTTTGCCATTTATAATTTGGATTCTATAGGCCCTTTAAACTTCTATTTTTAAGGAGATAGTTTTGTACCTTCTTTTAATGAAACTCTCTTTGGGCCTAATAGTTTTGTTAAGTTCCTTCCTTGTCATCACTTTTTCAGAATGGTATACATATTTCAGCTTCCCTTATATTCTCAGAGCAGAGAGAAACAGATGTTACATTTTGAGGAGAGAATTTCTGTATTTTTACATAGCATATATCCTATGTGGTTTTCAGTTACATTACCATCAGAAGGCACTATATGACTAGTTTCATCCTATTTGGGACTCATCAGACTGGTTATTTATTTGAATTTGGTTGGGAAAAAATATGTTAATTTTTAATAATCTCTAACTCAAATTTAGCTTTCCATTCAATAATTGATACAGTCATAAAGTAATTTTTGGTTTTTGATGATGTCATTTACACAGTGGGCAGCAATTTGGGCAGACCCTGAGAAAGAATGGAGGACCAGGGAGGGCAGGGGGGTGCGTGCTGTGATTTTGGGATTGTGGAGAGTAGGACAAATGACTTAGTGAGTGATTGGACAACAACAACAAATTTATGCTCTTTAGATTCTAAAATGTTGCTTAGCATCAATAAATTTTACTCTCTAAAATTATTATACTTTAAAAAAGGAATTATGTTATTGATTTAATGGATTTTTTTTTAAAAAAAACCAGTCGATTACAGCTACATATCATCACTGTAACACAGAGACCAACTAAAGCCCTCCAAAGCATTTTAATTTCACAACACATGGACAAATTCAACCAGTGCACCATTCCCCGACTCCGGCCTTGCTGTGGAACCACTGTCTGCTCGCCCTGAACCATGCAGTGTATCCTACTGCTCACCTTTCTCCCACAGCTGGCTGTCAGGGAAGGCAAGCACCCAAAAGTTACTGGAGTAGCTCATTCTCCTTCTTGAATGAGCCGCTCTGGTCCACGCACCGACTGTGCAAGCGCACACTGTTTCTTTAATTCAGAGGCAGATTGC
This sequence comes from Masticophis lateralis, assembly GCA_030761175.1. Classification (NCBI taxonomy): domain Eukaryota; kingdom Metazoa; phylum Chordata; class Lepidosauria; order Squamata; family Colubridae; genus Masticophis; species Masticophis lateralis. The sequence goes on along the minus strand of JAUDYJ010000003.1, from coordinate 81,786,266 downwards.
GCAGGTGCGCTTGTGCAGCCAGTGCATGGACCAGAGTGGCTCATTCAAGAAGGAGAGTGAGTGACTCTGGTAAATTTTGGGCGCTTGCCTTCCCTGACAGCCAGCCATGGGAGAAAGGTGAGCAGGAGGAGTCGGGGAATGGTGATTCCTCGACTCTGGGGAATGGGGCAGGTGGGAGGAGCCGCATGGCAAAGGGAGAACAGGCAGCAGCTCTGCAGCAAGGCCGCGTGCATTCCCCAACTCGGGGGAATGGGGCGGGTGGGTGGAGTCACGGAGAAAGGTAAGAACAGAAATTTAAAATGTTTTCCTACTGGGTTCTGTGAGCGTGGCTTGATGGGAGGGGGTCTTGTGACTGAGTGGGCATGGCTGTGAATGACACCAAGTTGGCCACACCCACTCAGTCACAGAACATCTCCCCACCAAGCCACGCCCACAAAACCGGTAGGGAAAAATTTTAGATTTCACCCCTGGATTACATTACATTGTTATCCCACTACTGTGTCTGCCTATCTGGTGATAATATCTTGGGAAGATATAAAGAGTCTTGGTTCTATCATAAATGATCCATAGACAAGACAAGAAACAAGAGGCAAACCCCACATTTTTTAACTCACTAGAATTCATCAAATTCATCAAAAAGAATTCATCAAAAAGCATAAAAAGCAGAAACATCACCCTGCCAACAAAAGTGTGTATAGTCAAGGCTATGGTTTTCCCAGTTGCAATGTATGACTGTGAAAGTTGGACCATAAGGAAGGCTGAGCATCAAAGAATTGAGGCCTTTGTACTATGGTGCTAGAGAAGACTTCTGTGAGTCCCTTGGACTGCAAGGTGATCAAACCAGTGAGTCCTAGAGGAGATCAACCCTGACTGTTCTTTAGAAGGCCAGATTCTGAAGATAAAACTCAATTACTCTGGTCACTTAATGAGAAGGACGGACTCACTGGAGAAGAGCCTAATGCTGGGAAAGATTTAGGGCAAAAGAAGAATGGGACAACAGAGAATGAAGTGGCTGGATGGAGTCACTGAAGCAGTAGGCGTGAGCTTAAATGGATTCCAGAGGATGGTAGAGGACAGGAAGGCCTGGAGGAACGTTGTCCATGGGGTCATGATGGGTTGGACATGACTTCACAACTAACAACAACAAGAACTTATCAAGCCATGTGGAATTGCAAGCATTCAAGTACTACATTAATCAAACAACCAGCATTATTATTTTTTAATGGATTTTTAGGTATCCAGTCCTTAAATTTAAACCCATCAGCATAAAAATGAGAAAATGAAACTTATCAGTGATTTCACTGAGAAAGCAACCTTATATAATATAAATATTCACCTCTATCAGAAGAAAGTTTAATCACTTATATTAGCAGATGTAACAAGAGAGTACAAATCTCAGATGCAATTGGATAGTAAAATAAAAAAAAAGAAATTCAAAAACTGGGAAGTACTTAATATTTCTTCTTGCATCATCAGATTCATGCTTAAAACCTCTTTAAATGGCTGCTGAAATATTCTTCACACATTCTGAGCACAACATAAAGGCACTTAAATATAGGCATTCCCGTTTATTATGATTATAACTAGTTTGTGTAGAATTTACAGCATCTTTCCATTAATGATAAGAATACTTTTATTTTCCTTTAAGGGGATGACAAGAGAATAAAATATGATTGAGTTAATCCCAATGAATGAATGAATGAATGAATGAGTATGTATGTATGTATGTATGTATATGTAAAAAGTTAAAATCTCGGGTGTTTTCCCATGTCATTAAAAGTCTGTTAGTTAAAATGCTTAAAATCCTGGCTAAAATTCCAGCTTAAAATCCTCCAAAATCCCAACAAAACACTTTGTAAAGTCTTTTGAAACTCTAGCTAAAATCCTAACCAACACTTTAAAAGTTTTCTTTTTGGCAACATTTGCCAAAACGTTGCATATATATGCAAGTTTTAGTATATTTGGGTCTTTTCCCGTATAAAATTGAAAGTATCTTGGCGACGTTTCGACAAGGTCCCACTTGCCATCTTCAGGCTGGTGTCTTTGGCTTCGTGCTTGTGCGAGGAAAGTGTGATCGGAGCTGCCGTCTCTCTATAAATACTGATGGGGAGGTGTGGGGTGCTGGCTTTGTTGCTGTATTGTTGCCTGTATTGTTAAATCTTGATTGGTTGATGGACATTAACCTGCTTAGGACATTACATCAAAAAACTCAAGATATCACAACACTAGAACTCAGGATGTTAACACACAGCCCATTACTCAGGTCATTAAAACACAAAAGACTAATGGGCACACATCAAGGACCTCACCCACACAGGCTGTTTGTTGCTCACAGCAACAAAGTCAGCACCCCACACCTCTCCACCAGTATTTAAAGAGAGATGGCAGCTCTGATCATGTTTTCCTCGCACAAGCACGAAACCGAAGACACCAGCCTGAAGATGATGAGTGGGACCTCATCGAAACGTCACCAAGATACTCTCAATTTTACATGGGAAAAGACCCGAATACAATATATATGTATATATAATGGTTTGTTGTGAATGTGACTGCTTGAGGGCTCCTGGATTGGAGCTGAAAGGCAAAAGGGAGCAGAATGCCCCCTCCCACATGTTGGGATAAAGTCTTGGCATATTCGGGTCTTTTCCCATGTAAGATTGAGAGTATCTTGGCGACGTTTTGACAAGGTCCCACTCGTCACCTTCAGGCTGGTGTCTTCAGTTTCATGCTTGTGCGAGCAGTGTATCCTCCCTGTAAAGGTACAATAGAGAATGTGTGAATGTGATTTCACTCAACCAGGGTTTGCAGAAACATCTTGGTTACATAGGAAAAACCTGGCTTAAAGAAAAACACACATAAACCTACGAAAAGTAAGAAAATAGACATTGTACCTTTACAGGGAGGATACATGAGATATAGGTGTGGCTTACTGATGATGGCTAATGAGCCAGAAATAGCTATATAAGTCTCCAAGTCTCCAAATGGGCAAGCACAAAATCTGCTGGCTGCCAGAACGAAAAGAAGGAAAAAAACCCTAGAAAGTAATGAATGTGATTTCACTCAACCAGGGTTTGCAGAAGCATCTTGGTTACGTAGGAAAAACCTGGCTTAAAGAAAAACAGGGTTTTTTGTTTTGTTTTTCTATTAAAAGGACATTTTTATTCTTCTATCATTTTGTTACAACATTTTGCAATTAAAAAATACCCCACAATGAAATTTAAATGTATTTTCAACTTTCCTGAAGATACATACCTTAAATTTTATTTCCATAGGATACTCATTTTTTTCCTCAATCATTATTATTTTTGATATAACCCTGAGCCAAGAGGTGCATTTCAAAATTCAAAGATATGAAGGGAACAAACTGAATTTGCTATCACCCTGCCCACAAGTATCTTCTGAAAGAATAAGTAGCAAAAAAAAAAAAAAAAAAAGCAGCACCAACCAACGGATGACTTTCGACTAGTCATTATCTTTTAATCCAATTTGCATGCTGTTGGGATAATAATGATAGCTGATTCCTGAAAGTTACCTTGAGTTCTTGAAAAAGAGGAGAAGGGAGAAGGAAAGGGAGAGAGAATGCAGTCTTCTTAATAAAGATAGAGATGCAGTTATAATTCCATTTAAACCAGCAATTTTGCATTTACATTCTACTGAAACCCTTGTATCTGTTTCATTGTTTGTATGCTTTATAACTGTGCTCATAGGGGTATAATTTTTGAATCAATGAACCTTGTTGGCTAATTTATAGAATAAATGCAAAATCCAGAATCCATTATAGTCTTGATGGTAAACCCATGGCATGTGTGCCAGAAGTGGCACGCAGCGCCCTCTCTGATGGCACACAGCCATCGCCCCAATTCAGCTCCGCTGGGCATGTGCACACCTCCCAAGCTGGTTTTTGGGACTCTGCAGTGCATGCATAGGGGCAGGGTGGGATGAGTACGGGTGGGGCCATGTGTGCATGCAGGGGGGTGGATGCGGGTGGCTGTGCGTGCATGCATGGTGGCATAATGCATGCAGGGGGCATGCATGTGCGGGGGCTGCACGAACATTGCATTTTGGGAGTTCAGGCGCCCACACATGCTTTCGTGTGCACACACGCGCACTTTGAGCACTTGGTTCTGAAAAGGTTAGCCATCACTGCATCATACCAATGGGACTGAAATTTGGTAAAGTTGTGACTGCTTCAATGCTGCTGTGGTGCTACACCATTGTGCTACCATGGTCAGCTGCAGTGACGTGATCATTTTTAATGCTCCCTGAACTCTTTCTACAAAACAAAAACAAAACAAAAACAAAAACAAAAAACAAATAGGGAAACCAGCAGGAAGTTAGAACTCACTGCCATTCTCACAGCTTTTTCTTTCTTTTTTTTGGTCACCTGTTTCTCTATTTAGGTAAAGAAATATCTCTGAAAAAATAACCCAGTTAGTCACTGGTTGTCTTGTTACATATAGAAACAATTTCTATTTGAATCAAAACTTTAGCTTATCTAGCTTAGTAACTGTTGGTAGTTGACTAGGAATTATTCTTCAGAGTTTCATACATTTTGTTTTTCAGATATTATCTTGAGATGCTATGGATTAAACTACACATTTTTTTTTCTTAAAAAGCGTTTGACGCTGAGTTTGCCAAGTCTTTCAGTTAGTTACTCTTTTTTTTAATCATAAAAAAGCTTCAGGTTGATATGAAAAAAAATATTTAAGTTATAGGACTTTTTTGTAAAAATAAATAAATATATTGCAAGGTGGAAATTTAAGCTTTTGTGTCTACCAGTCTAATACTCCATTGTATTTCCTTGTTCCTCCTTTTTTAAATTCCACTGTCCAAAATCCTTTCTGTGTGGGTTACAGTCTCTGAAGAAGGCCACACAGAGAGAGAGTTCTTCAAGAATAGTAGTCTTAACTGGGTACATTCAAAGCTTTTGCAGAGGTAAGTTTTTTGCTTTTTTCAATAGCTAATTGGGGTTCTCTGCATCTCACTTTCCATTTAGGGTCCCCACTGTAATTCTCAATTATAAATGCAAAATCAAACAGCAGTTGCTCAAAGGAGATATTGAAAGTGCTGTGTTACAGTACAAAGTTATCAAATGTTGGATATTTGAAACTTGGGAACCGGGTCACAATTCCTTAAAATATTTCTAAGTAATTCCTCAAACTGTTTTTTTTAAAAAAAACAAAATACAAATCTCCTTCTTTCCTTCCTCCCTTCCTCCCATTTTACATTTTCTTTGGCATCCATCATAGTTCAGTGTTTGGAAAAATACAAAAGATCTGTTCCTGCCACTATTGGAGAATTTATTTTTTGAGAAGAGGGAGGAAATGAAACATTTTATCTGGTTTTTTTGTCCTTCAAGAGTCCATTTCATCATTTTTTTAAATCTTCAGAGCCATTTGTACTGAATTAGCTGTGTCAAATAAAATATCTTTGGCACCTATTTTACTTCTAAGAAAAAGCTTAGCTAAAGAGACAGGTTTCAGACATTAATTAAATCGCAGTCAACTCCTAGATGACAAATTCCATAGGAAGGGTGCAAAAAACAACAACAACAGAACAAACCTTGTAATTCATTGTTTGCTTACTTGCAATTGTAATTTGATGTTTACTCACTTGCAATGTTTCACAAGTTTGTGAATTATGATGCAAGAACTGAAAACCTTGAAACATGGGGGAAATATAAAAAAGGAAAAGGAAAAAAAACCCACTGCACATTTATGGTTGAGAATGTATCCAATAATTAACCATTCCTTGTAGAAATAAAATAAGGAACTGAAGTGTGAGGAGAGAGGGAGTACAATATTATATGCAATTTCAGAAGGTAGTAGTAAAATAGAAGATAGATAGGAATATTAAGACACTAATCTAGACTGGGAAATTAAAAAACATCCTAAAGGAAGGCAGCAAAAAATTACTTTTGCACCAGTCTCTAGAAAACTATAATAAAGTGCCCATAAAGTCACCAGGAGTTGAATTCAGCTCAAAACAAACTTTCCTTTGTATCTATTGAATAAATTGAATATGCTACTTTACCCTTATTGCATATGCATACAGTGTCATGCTATTAAACTCCACCAACGTTTACAACGTGTGTAAAGGAAGTTAAAAAATACCCTCCATTTTAATTTGTTCCATGTTTAACCCTAAACCTTATTAAATCAACCTCATAAACTTTAGTATGAAAATTACTTGCTTTCAATGATCACGACTTATTAGAATAGTCTTTCGCAGGTGACTGACTGGGCTTCAGAGGAAGCTTGGAGTTGTTACTGAAGTTTTGTAGCTCAGTTTGACTAAGGCCGTTACCGGATTATGGTCCCAGAACTATCTTTGGTTTACAGGGGAGTTAATAGAGATGAAGTAGGTAAAAAGATGCTTCAAGCACCATTGGAAGGTGATGAAATGCAAATCTTACCAAACCCAAATTACAGCCAATATTTTAGCCTCCGCCATGGTAGTAAAAGCAAGAGATAAACCAAGTACTGTTTCTCTGCCCTTGTTGCATCTACAGAAAGACACCCGGTAACCTTGGTTTGGGCACCCAAGCCTTCATGTTTGGGGATGGCTCAGAAGTTTATCTTCTAGGACATGCTGAAGAATTTGCTAGGCATCTGGCAGATAAAGTTGATTGGATTTGCACCATGTTAGACTCCGGCCTTGTAAGAGATCCTGTGGAGTTGATTAGGACAAGATCTGGCTTAGTTATCTGGGAGGAGTTCAACTCTTTTGGGCTTGAGAAAGAGGGTTGAGTTGTGATGTCTATTTCTCAGTCACCTCTGTATTAGATCCATGTCTCTCCTGGTTGGGTCTTGGCAATGATTAATTTCTTCTTGAGAGGGGGATATGTGGTGAATGAAAAGCCAGTCCCCTCTTCAGAGGCCATTTCTGGACTCCAAAATACTGAATAATTTTGTTCAAATTCCAACCTTCCCTAACAGGGAGGTCAGCAAGGCCCTGCTCAGTGTCACTCACACTTTAGTCATATCCCAATTGGATTACCACAATGTGTTCCTATACCTTTGAAGAGTATTCAGAAGCTTCACTTGGTACCAAATATGAGAGCACAGGCAGTTGTGAGTGTTGGTTATTCAGCATTTGTTCCATTAGCTACATTGGCTACCAGAATGTTCCATGTGCAATCCAAGGTGCTGGTGGTTACCTTTAAAGCCCTTCATAACTTGGGACCAGGTTACTTATGGGATTCTCTCTCCCTAGAGGTGTCAACCCATTTTGTCAGTACAGCAGAAGAGGCATGCTCCATATCCCATTCACAAGAGAGTTCTACCTGACGGGGCCCACAAAGACACCTTTTCTGCTGTGTTCCCTGACTTCTGAAATATTATTCCCCCTGAAATTTGACTTGTCCTGATTATGTTGCCCTTTTACAAGGCATTAAAAACAGGCTTTGCCATCTAGGCTGGAGCTCTGATTACAGGGGTGGGCTGGGTTCGGGCAATCCTCTAGCCAAGGATCGCCGGGGTTTGGTGAACCCCCAAATGCCACCCATGGCTGGCCATTCCCACCCCACCCTGCCTCTCCCAGGAGTCTCTGCACGGCCTGTTCATCATTCCAGATAAGTGCAGGGGCCATGCGGAAGGCCTGAGAGGACAAAAAACGGGCCTACTGGAGGTTCCGGAAGTCTGGAAACAGGCCTGTTTCCAGCCTCTGGAGGGCCTGCGGACCCCAGGGGAAGCTGTTTTCACCCTCCCGGAGGCTCAAGGAAAACCTCCAGAGCCTGGTGAGGGTGAAAAATGCCCCCTCCCCACTGTGGTGCAGGCAGCCAACTAGGCCATGCCCACCATGGCCAAGCCCACCCAGCAATGGGGCAGGGAACGTGTTGCTAAATGATCTGAAGCCCACCCCGTCTGATTATATGATTGAGTCTATTTCATGGTTGACTGAATATTCTCAACAGCGATTTAATGCAACATATGTTATTTTTTTTTTAAAAAAATGTTTGCGTTTTCCTCTTTTTATTTTATTTTTGATGTTAGTCACCCAGAATCATGAAATGGGCAGCCATGTAAATTTATAAAGTAAAGCATAAATACATAAATAGTCAATGGTTAACATTTATCAGCTCTTGGATAGCATCCCAAGTGGTGGCTAATGCATCGAAATTAAATTTCTAGTCTCTTCCTGATACACACATTGCATTCTGTTAACAAGCAAAGTGTGGATTCCATTTTTATTTTAGTCTTTCCTTGGCAATGAATTTTTTTTGGGGGGGGGGCACAGGATTAAAAAAAAAACCAACAAAAATATAAAAACTAAAGAAGAATAAAAAAAAATATGAGAAATTAGAAGAAAACGTCAAGGTCAGCAAAAAGAAAAAAAAGATAACTAAAGAGGTGATTTCTGATCTTCTTTGCAGCAGTTACAAACATAATAATTACTATTTCCAGAATCTTCAAGTTATATATTACAGTTCCCCCATAAAGAACCTTTTAAATCAGTAAATCATTATTCATTTTTGTCCATTTTCATCAAAAAGTCCATAGAATGTTTCCAATTTTTTGCAAAAGTAATTGTCCCCTTCTTAATCAAACATATAAATTTAGCTATTCATGCAAGATCTGCCATCTTTACAATTCATTCCTCCATTGTGGGCATGCCTGTTTCAGTTGTCATAATGAAGGACATGAACTGCACTGTTCTGTAAACCATAATTGGGCCTTGAAACACAAGCAGAAAAAAAAAGTACTACTAAAATTGTCCTTAACATTGTTCATTCTAATATAATTAGAATTAGTTCAAATTATATAACTAATAGTTCCATCTTCAGAACTGAATAATTCAATGATAATATGTTGAATAGTAAAAGATATTCCTAAAATTAAGATAGGTTAAATTCAAACAGTGCTACACTAAAATGTCTTAGTGTAGACATTTTAGTGCCTTCCTATGACTTCCTATGATTTAATCATTCAGATGACTTTTATACTAAATTCTGAAAATAAATGTCTCATGTTAAAGGTTCAGCTACCAGATTTCCAGTTTTTGTTCAGTAAACAAAACATACTTTCATTTATATTTTGTCATATTTGATCATAGTAGCTATAGCTATGATGGCAAACCTATGGCAAACACCTGCCAGAGGTGGTACACAGAGCCCTCTCTGTGGGCACGGGTGCCATTGCTAGCTGCTCTTCTTGTTTCCGGTGCGCCAGCCAGCTGATCTTCGCGGGCGCCGGAGCATCGAAAAATGGCCCAGAAACTGCCAAAAAACAGGCCCCCAAAATGCCCCAAAAATGGCCTGAGAAATGGCTCAAAAACAGGCATGCATGTACCGGCCAGCTGGTTTTCGGGTTTCCGGTGTTCCAGTGCACGTACATGCACGTGGGTTCCAGTTTTGGCATTCGGTGCCAAAAAGGATCATCATCACTGAGCTATAGCTAAGACTTTTTTCAGTTGCTGGCATTATTTAAGAATATCCCCAAATTCTGCTAAATATTCTACAGTTAATTAAGTAGTGCCTATTTTGGATGATGTACCATCAATATTATGCTTTATTAAGATCTTGTTAACCTTCAAAACTGTTTCTTTTTCCTAAACATATGTTGATAAAAATATATTTGAAATTAGATTTTGGATCAGGTACTAAGTTCACACCCCATATACTTTCACCCACAAGGCTGTGATATTATTGGAAAAGAAATATCGGTGTCCAAGTTTTTAAAAATAAATAAAAAGAAAGGTAAATTTGGCAGAAACATTTTCAACCGGGCATTAAATGAAACACTATTTTCAAAGCCAACTTATAATAATATTACAAAATAAAAAGTTCATATTAAAGAAAGTAATGTAAGTAAACATATAACATGCATTTATTTAAATATACGTAATAATTTTACCCTAGGTATATTCAAGTCCCTTTCTGTGTATTATGTGTAGGGACATTATCAATTATTTCTTTTTTGCCTTGTCTCACTTCCAATTATTAATTCCTGCCTAGATATGCAGAGTTGCTTTATATCTGCTTCCTTGAGAGAAAGTATAAGATGTGGACAATGAATTTTACTACTAGGGCATCATGTGACAATTATCTTTAATGAAATCTCTTATTCATCACATGAAGGTGAAGCAGGAAAACCTTCACCTGCAAAAACCTCTAAAGATCATGAAAGCTGATGACTGCATGAATAAATAAAACTGATGACTGTATGGATAAATAAATATGTATAATCTCTGCAGGCTCCTGACAATGGCCTAGGTAACCCTAGACATTTTTTCAAATACTGTATCCTACCTTTCCGGTAGTAATTAGCACCCAATAAATAACCCATCAAGAATATTATTTCTTTCCAAATAAGAAATACATTTGTAAATCCATCTGTAAATTTGAGATGTTATCTTTTAGTTATTGTGATATGCACATATACATACTGTATATGTATACTACTGTAAAAAACAAGTGAATGGATGTAAGTGCAAGGGCTTACAGGCATTGCGGCTGAAAAGAATGAATGGCTTGAAAGTTTACCCTGAATATTAGCATTTGGTTTCATGGGACTGGCTTGCCTGATTCATCATCATCATCATCATCATCATCATCATTATAATTTTCTCTTTTATTCACTAAACATGAAATTCAGTCAACTGAACTGAATTGTGATGCATTCAAAAATGCATCACAAATATCAGTGACTGGTGCTAATGGTCGATACAGGTTGCTGCCAGCATCCTAGGTATCAACCAAGTACCTTTTTAACATGTATGATGTTCCAAGTAGCACAGATTTTTGCAGTTCTGGTGGTGTTATTGCAGGAAGCTGCAATTTCATGATGTATTTTATAACATTCTTGAACATGGTACCAAGTGCCCCGATGACAATGGGTACCACTTTTACATGTTTCATCCATAATCACATAGTTTCAATGGCCAGGTTGTAATATTTCATGATTTTTTTCCAGTTCTTTTTCTTTGACTCTGGAGTCTACTGGTACCACGATATTAATAAATTGTATGTTTTGGTTTTCGGCAACTGTAATATCTGGAGAGTTGTGTTCCAAATGACAATCCGTCTATATTTGAAAGTCCAACAAGATCTTCACCTTCTCATTCTCAATAACTTTTTCCACTTTATGTTCCCATGATTTTTTGGATACACGTAAATCGTATTTTTTACAAAATGACCAGTGGATTAATTTAGCAACTCAGTCATGTTTAGCTTTGCAATCAGTTTGCGTGATTTTGCTGCATTCATATATTAAATGTGAAATGGTTTCAACTTTTTCATTGCAAAGTCAACATTTATATTGTCAGTGGATTTTTGTATATTATTATTATTATTATTATTATTATTATTATTATTATTATTATTCTGCCATTTTTTGTTTTTCATATTCAACTCAAGGGGGGTTCTTGCCAAACTGTCTTCCTTCTCCTATTTTTTCACAACACAACACAGCAACTCTCTGAAGTGGGTTGGGCCAAGAGAGAGTGACCAGCCCAAAAATGTAGTCAGTTTCTCATGCCCAAAGTGGGGCTAGAACTCATTGTGTCCTGGATTCTAGGCTTTAATGCCCCTTTGTGATGCGTAAGTTTCTCCCTCTTTTCTTTTCTCCTCTATGTAGTTATCTTTTCTGCTTGCCTCACTACTATATAATTCATTCATATCTTTCTATTACCTTTCCTTTTCTTCCTGATGCAATTGTCTTTTTTATTACACTTTTCTTCTTCTTTTCTAATTTGTTCAAATGTACTTCTTTGTGTGTGAGAGAAAATAATTGCTATATGCCTAGGTGGGATCAAATATTTTATAAATAAAGCACCTTATTTTATAGGCAATTATAGGCAATCCCTTCACACTTTTTTGGCAAAGTATAGTTTGGATATGCATACATTTAGGTACATCTACCCACAAACACAAACAGTATACTATTGTGTCTAGTACTGTGATTTATTACAACAGCTTAACAACAATTTTTATATGGAAGTTTTTCATCTTACTTGGCTATTAATTTAAGCTTTTGACTCTTAAAGATCCATGGCAGTACCTAAAGTCATTGAAAGAATAATAGTGGTAGAGAGAGGCAATCATTCATAAACATATGTAGGACACTTCTTTACCAAGTACAAATTTCATCTACACTGGACCAGAATAAGAAATAAAGAAATCAGTCCTTCATTTGGCTGCATAAATAAAGAGATCCCTGCAAAAAGTAATAAAAAGGATGAAATTGTACCTGCTTTTTCTGCGTATTACTCATCCTCTTGGCAGAAGATCACACATTAAGGCCAAGGCCAATGAAACTTAATGACCCATATACTATTCTCTATATTAATTTCTAAAACAATGACAGTGAAGTAGATTATATTAAACATCAGGAGGAAATATTCAAGGTGACATAATGCATGTGGGACATCAATGCATAATGTTTCTTCCTCTGCTTTGGATTAAGTTAGATGTATATGCTGCAAGTGTTGTAAAGATTTACCAACAAATCCCTATCATGCTTCTAGAACGATAATTAATAAAAGGAACCAAAGCCTTTGGAGGGCATCTTTATGTAATATCATTTATTAATAATAAAATATGTTATACATAGAAAAAGACCCTATTGCCCCTTCATGAAATATCTGAACACATCAAAATGTGTTAGACAGCATCTAAACTTTCTTCACAGAAATTGGAGCAATGATTTTATTTAGCATTATTTATTGAACAAATTTATATTTCTGTCCAATTCACACACAAGTAACGCCAGGCAGTTTACAACATTAAAAAAACCACAGCCTAAACCCATAACTTTCCCTACACAGTTACTGATATGTGAGAATGTGTGAAGGATTATATTAAGAAATATTGTTGGATGGAGTGATAATCAAGTTACAAATGATCCACTAATTTAAAACCAACCATTTTCTATTTTCTATTGGTGGAACCAATAGAACCAAATAGAACCAAATTCACATATGGTTACTATTTTGTAACCATTTCTTTATTCTTGTATAATTTAAAGAGTATTAATCTACTGCTTTCCTGTTCATCTCGGCTCTTATGGTTTAGAGCCTTGGTAATTCAATAGAATATTGAGTACTATTTTTGTTGCTCCAATATAAAAAAAGATGTTGAGGTTCTGGAAAGAGTTCAGAGAAGAGCAACAAAGATGCTTAGCGGACTAGAGGCTAAAACATATATAGAACAGTTGCAAAAATTGTCCAGGAGTGTCAAACTGGTGATGACACATTGTCGACTCATGACCTATCACAACTTTTTCCCCCTTTGCTAAACTGGAGGTGGGCATGGCCAGCACATGATGCATCTGGGACGTCTGACACAAGTTTGACAACCCTGGTCTAGTATAATGAAAAGAAGGATTATGGATGAAATTATATCAGTGTTCCAGTTTCTAAGGGGCTGATACAAAGAAGAAGGGGCCAATCTATTTATCAAAGCATCTGAAGACAAGGCAGGAAGCAATGGATGGAATCTAATCAAGGAAGAGCTAACCAATCTAAGAATCCGGAGCAATTTCCTGACAGTTAGAATGATTAATCAGTGGAACAGCTTGCCATCAGAAGTTGTGGAAGCTCCATTAATGAAAATTTTAAAGAAAAACATAAGATTTATATCTGAAATGGTATAGGATCCCCTGTTTGAGCAGTGGGTCAGACTAAGAACTCCAAGGTCCTTTCCAAGTCTGTTATTCTTTTATTATACTACAGCCATAATGTAAACAGCATTATGAAACAATTCCAGCAGCAGAAAAATATAAATATATATATACTTGGGCACATTTTTGAGAAGGTCACTTCAGATTTTTTTTCTCTAATCAAAAGCATGCTATAACTTCAGACCTATGGTGAATGTCTGTGTATACTCATACAAAATACAGTGATACAGAAATCTGATATCCAAAATCAGGGAGATCTATTTCAGTAATCCCAAAGCCTCTGCACTGTGAACTCAGTGTAGCCTTTTGGTGAGATGAGATATTGAAACGGGACTCAAAGAATGATTGAAAATCAGTTGGCTTACACAGAACGAGTGGTCAATCGATCTACTGAAGTCAAAAACAGCACTGTTAGTTTTGCTCAAAAATAAAATAAAAACCAAAGTATATGCTTGAAAAAAACATTATTATTTTTTACATATGTGTACGTATATGTTGGAGAGAGAGAGAGGAATGCATATTTGTGTTTGTGATGATGTGTGTACATAGTGCAAACTTTAGCAGTTTACAGATTCATACACAGAGAAAGAGAGACATGCATGTGTAATCTGGCACACTTTGCACTAGTTATAGCTTAAAAACATTTTTATAGATAAGCTCATACAGCCCATTGTGGTATTTAAATGAGGCTTGGATCATGATGGGAAGATCTAGTTTCTATAAGATGTAGTCTTGCTGTTGAATCAGCTGAAGTTCTGGAAGCTATTTTAGGCAGATGCCTAAAAGCATATGGGACTACAGTATATAGAACCCCAAGGAACTCAATGATCTTAACAATAGTGATTTTTCACTAAAGTAAGAGCTGTCACTCTATAAAATGTTTGCCAACGACTCCACAAGGATGCCAGGATCAGAGAGAGAGAGTCGGGAATATTCTCATTTGTGGCACATCTCTTAAAAATACGGGCGTGCATATTGGCTTCCGTATTGCTCTAATTTTGTTTTGCTGCATACAATTGGGAGCCCCAGATGGGAACAAAGAATCTCATCAGCAATGGAGGCATCCATCAGGTTAAAGAGAAGAGTGAGCAAACAATGGTGAGGTACATCTGCCTCTACTTCACACATGCTTCTCCCAAGAGGAATGAGGCACAATTGCCTTCAGTTGTATGATTCATAAATGAAGCACTACTGAACCTGGCATGAATTTGCAAAGCAAACTTCAGACACAATTCCAAGTTTACTCTGGAAAGCCAAGAGAGGCTGGTGTGATTGACAGGGGAAATATGTATTTTTTGTATCCTTGACTCCTCTTGTCATTCATTGAATAAGAAAGCCCTTCCTCAAATCAATGCCATTGACACTTACAAAATGTGCCAGCATCAATTTCTCAGAAACCTGTCTCCAATATGCCTTTTACCAATTGTCGTCCGACAGATGGTTGCTGTTTTGATGAGCAACGGAGAAGGTGGAGAAAAAGTGGGCTGAGAGAACAGGGGAGAAATCACAGCTATTTCTACATGGATTTACCTTTATCACTAAAATGAGCATGAGAGACTTTTTTTTCTCCCTAGGAATCAAGGCAAAGAAACAGAATTAAGAAGATTGTCTAAAACAGAAGGAATATGATTTCAGTTATCTTTAGACTGCATGCAGCTTTTCTTTTATGTGCTATCCCTGTGGGATGAAAAATAATAACAATGAATTCTGCTGAAGGTATATAGGACGGATGCAAAATAAAATATAGGATTGATCGGTGGACTGACAGCCCAGACCCAAAATAGGTTGCAAAACATGCACATATTCTCTCATATATAAGAACATCATAATTTGCATTCCATAGTCACCAAAGCAATTGTGTGTGTGCGCACACACACATGCGTGTATGAAGTCAAAATCAGAAAGATGGGAAGACAACTTCTGCTACAAATTCCATCTCCTCTGAACATGCCTGTACAATTTACACATGTTCAAAAGGAAGGCGCTGGCTTTGCAACGTTCTACCCACCCCTTCCCATGAATTTCTAAAGTCTCCCTCTTTAAATGGAAGCAGAACTCTTGACTTTTTGGCCCATTGGCTTCATTGGTTTTTGAATAAGCTATAAAGAGCTACACCAAGGTAGGAACAGAGAAAAATTAAATACAGAAATAAAGTCACTGTTTTTATAAAATATTTTTATATTGAAGTCTATTTACCATGATCCATGTATTTCATGTCTGTTTGCTGTCTTATTAGAAAGGCTGGCTTAGTAGTAAATTGTCCACCATTTTATGATCCACAGGTACAATGATTCAGAGAACACCACGTATGTCCTCCCAGAACCATTTTATGGCCCCTAAAACAGCCATGTTTAAGTTTAAGTTTATTTATTTGTCAAGCATATATAAGATTACAGGTAAAAGGTATAAACATAATTTGAATACATGAAAAGAGTAAGTAAAAAGGAATATTAGGACAGGAACGGTAGACACGCTGGTGCACTTATGCATGCCCCTTAGGAACGGGGTGAAGTCAACAATAGGCAGTTTAAAGTTAAAGTGTTGGGGGTTTGGGGAAGAAACTATAGAGTCAGGTAGTGCATTCCAGGTATTGACCACTCTGTTACTGAAGTCATGTTTTCTGCAATCGAGTTTGGAACGGTTTACCTTGAGTTTGTATCTATTGTATGCTCGTGTATTGTTGTGGCTGAAGGTGAAGTAGTCACTGACAGGAAGGACATTGTCACAGATAATTTTATGTACTATGCTTAGGTCAAACTGAAGTCGGCATAGTTCTAGGTTGTCTAAGCCCAAAATTTGGAGTCTGGTGGCATAAAGTATTTTATTGCAGTTAGAGGAATGGAGGACTCTTCTTGTAAAATATCTCTAGACTCTCGATTGTATTTATGTCCAATATGCAGTGCAGGTTCCAGACAGATGAGCTATATTCAAGAATTGGTCTAGCAAATGTTTTGTATGCTCTAGTTAGTAGTACAACATTACCAGAGAAGAAGCTACGCTTTATCACAGCTTCATCACAGAAATAGATACAGCCACATCTTTTGATATGTGTTTTGGGGACTGAAATGGATGCATTCTGATATGTAAAAACTTGAG
This sequence comes from Masticophis lateralis, assembly GCA_030761175.1. Lineage (NCBI taxonomy): Eukaryota > Metazoa > Chordata > Lepidosauria > Squamata > Colubridae > Masticophis > Masticophis lateralis. The sequence continues at coordinate 81,769,551 of JAUDYJ010000003.1, read as the reverse complement.
GCATCCATTTCACTTCTTACAGTTCTCTAAAATCAACAGTAGTCCTATTTCTGAAGAGGTGAATATAGTAAAATGGTGCCATAGGTTTTGCAAGAGTCAAGGCTTTTCCAATCCCAGACTTCTTAAAAATCCAACAACAACAGCAAGTTATTGCCTACTCCAGTGACATCCTGACATCAATAGCTGAACCTCTTGTACTCTCTGGAAACTAAATTTAAAAATGTAACCTCTGGCTGTAAACAAGTTCACATCAAGATTAATGTTTTTATGTATGCAGAATTGTTAGGGGGAGACTGGGAGAGCAAAGAGCTGCCAAATGTCAGAGCTGCCAGTTGCCTAAATTAATGTAAACTGGACACTTACATTATTATATAGATGCATAAAAGATGCAATTCTTTCTCAGAAAAGAGCTCAGCTCATAAAGGCATTTTTGTCATATAACATTTAATGCATCTATAAACTATTTATCATACCAATTAGGAAGGGTCCTTATGAGCTTTATGTCAGAAGTAAAAAAGAAAAAAAAATGAAGATAGAACAGGACTTATCAAATTTCAATCAGCTGTGCCGCTAACTATTGAGAATTTGGGGTAATGATGAGAGATCCAGCCAGAAATCAGTGAGTTACAGGCCTCCATTAAGCATAAAAGCCAGTCAGATGACTTTGACTTTGGACCAGTTATTTTCTTTCAGCCCACCCTACTTCTCAGGGTTATTGTGGGGATAATAGGAAGCAAGAGTATTTGGTATGTTTGCTTCTTTGAGTTGTATATTAAAAAAAGATTTTAAAAATATTTTAAAAATGAAGAAATTTGGATGGAAACTTGGAATCTACAAGTGGTGAGGAATGCAACAGTTTGATAGTTATGGATGCTTCTTGATAACATCCAATATAGCTAATACTCTTAGCACCACATTTAAAATGGTGATTTGTTTGGTTTGCAACTGGATATAATCTTATCTAGTTTTCTTTCCTGAGTATATTAAACCTTTGCAATTCAATTCTGAATATAAAGTATGCAAAATAGTATTTCTTAAGAAAAACTGCACCAAAATATGGAAAAAGCTTTACGAACATGTTTTCTTTAGGGAAAAAATATGTAAAAATGAAATTATACAGTGAAATGCAACAAAAGAAGTGTGTATAATTATTTTCAAGGCTTTTTTTAAAAAATATATTAGCTGATGTGAAAACAGGATGAAATGAATTAAAGGACTGCAAGATGAGAAAGTGAGCAAAACCGAATATGTCAAGTTTATTTGCATTCAGTTAATCCATAATAAAGATTTTACCTGGAACAGTCCTTTTGTCTGCAAAGTAAAAAATTATTTTCAGTATTTCTTCTACAGTTTGCTCTGATATCATAAGTTCATTCAAAATAACCATTAATTTGCTTTTAACAAATAAATGCTTTGGATTATTTACATGCCATCATTTTAAAATATTCCAGAAATGTATTAACCCTAGATAAATTAGAAAAGAAAAAGCATACTTTTCTATTGTTACAATATAGAAAAAAGAGTGACAAAGCAGGAATGCCCAGAAAGAAATTGGGCAAAAAGTACAAATCATGCTAATAAATCTTTGTTATGTGAATATCTAAATTATTTGTTATCTAGTTTCTAGTTCATCACTTTATTTATTTCTAGTCATTTTTCAAAGCTGCTGTTTTTTCCTCAACAGGCTACAATAAAAAAATATGTAAATTGATTGATGCATCAAGTTCATGAAATAATCACTTAATAATAATATAAATCCAAACATAAACAGTATATAAAGTGAAAGTAAAGACGAGGGACATAACTCGGTCAGGATAGATGGCCCGGTGATCTAAACATTAAGCTATATTTTATGTTGATATAACATCCATGTATTCAAAAAATTCTTAAAATTCCATGCTCTGCTTTCATAGTTCTTAAAGAATAGCCAATTATAAATTGTTGAAGATTCACTGCACTGCCATCTATCATAGTTGCCAGGATTCAATAAATATCTGAAAAATATTTCAGATATTCTGTGAAATTCTGGCAATTTGAAGGATTGTTGAGCATCAACAAACTAGAATGCATGGCTGACTGGCCTATTTGATGTTACAGATCTACAATAAAGGTAGTCCTTATTTAGTGACCACAGTTGGGGCTAGTAACGTGGTCATTAAGTAAAATCATGATTGTGCTTATGAGCTTACTTCAGCTTTCCTTTGCTTTACAAAACTGTGGCAATTACAAATGTGAGGATTGGTTGTACATCATCACCATTGTAACTATGAACAGTTGCTAAACAAGGCAGTCACTAAAGGAGGACTACCTGTACCTGCATGTAACTTTTGATTGGCAGGAAGGCATGTTTCTAAATAAAATATAAAAATGAACTATTTGTTCATTTCAGTTTAAGAGTATAAGTGAGTGCGAAAAGTGAGTGAATAAATTTTATTCTTTTCCTCCATATCCACTAACCTCAACCCCTAACCCACCCCTGGTCTCACACTACTTTATCATGGCCCTGAATTGCTCACAGCTGCATTCCTTTTGTTTTGAACAGAAGCTCCGAGAATGACAGGACTCAGCTTTCAAGTGGCTAAATTCATTTGAAAAGCAGAAGTGGGAAAGAAGATTCAATTACTGATGATTCTGAAAGGCTTAAGCTGCCGGACTGCTTTTAACATTCTAACTTTAATAGGGAAAAAGAAGGGAAGGAGTCATGGTCAATTAGGGGACGATGAAAGTTATGTCAATGGAGCTGCTGGAGTAGACAGTTAAAAGGTCTCAAAAGTGACAGTTGGTGGACAGAAGCCCTTGGTAGCATGGTTATCTAATAAATGTAGTAATGCCTTCTGAGAAACAAGAAAGGGCACATAAACTACAGGAGGTATTTGCAACTGCTTTTACAATAGAGATTACTGCAAATGAGACCTAATTGAATAAAAGCCACACCTTCTGCCAGTTGTTAAAAGGAAAGGCACTGATCTAGGCGACTCAATTACATTAGGAGGAGGCTTGTCTTACACAGGATAACAGTAATGCCATGTTGGGCAATGGGAAGAATTTATAAATGAAGATTGGGATTTCCTGAAAGGCAAAGCAAAAGAAAAATTCAGTGTTAGTCATAGCGCACCAAGGAGCAAGTTTCTATTAGAATTGTCTCAGGCAGCAACATGTCTCAGGCTGACATTGCATTATTAGGCTTGTTCCAGCCTTAGGTCTTCTTCCACTTAAGTACTCAAAGAAGAGGGATACAGATGTTACATTATGTCATGCCTGCATGTACAGGACTTTAAATTGCTTCCACCCAACCCTCTCCACCCCATTCATTCAGAGAATGAGGGGAAATTTCTCTTTTTCACAGTGTATGGTATTTTCAGTTACATAGCCCACCAGGAGATACCCTATTACCAGTTTCATCCTTTTTGGAATCTTCCGGATCATAATGATCATAATGATCAAACCATAAGGAGCCTGGTGGAGCAGTGGACTAAAGCACTGTTAAATAGCACTTAGCTCCCAGCTGCCTGCAATTACTGCAAGTTCGAATCTCACCAGGCTCAAGGTTGACTCAACCTTCCATCCTTCCGAGGTAGGTAAAATGAGGACCAGGATTGTGGTGGCAATAAGCTGACTATGTCTATGTCTATGTCTATGTCTATGTCTATGTCTATGTCTATGTCTATGTCTATGTCTATGTCTATGTCTATGTCTATGTCTATGTCTATGTATGTTCTTCTTTTTAAGCCAGGTTTTTCCTACATAACCAAGATTTTTTGGAACCACAACTGAGTGAAATCACAATTCACTACATTCTGGGCTCTTCTCTTCATTATGGCTGCAAACAGATTTTAGTGTTGCGTTGTGGGATACCCCTGGGTTCTTCTCTTCATTATGGCTGCAAACAGATTTAGTGATGCATTGTGGGAGACCCAAATAGCTATTTCTGGCTCATAAGCCGTCATCAGTAGGCCATACCCATTTTATATATTCCTCCCTGTAAAGGCATAATATCTATTTTCTTATTTTTGTAGGTTAATGTGTGTTCTTCTTTTTAAGCCAGGTTTTTCCTACATTTTTTGGAACCACAACAGAGTGAAATCACAATTCACTACATTCTGGGCTCTTCTCTTCATTATGGCTGCAAACAGATTTTAGTGTTGCATGTATATGTATATGTATATGTATATGTATATGTATATATTTGTCTATGTAAGTTTTCACTGGTATATATGTGTGTACAGGTAATATCTCGGGTTTCTTCCCGTGTAATTGTAAACATATCTTTAGAAGGATAGTAGCGATGTTTCGATGAAATCACATTCATCATCTTCTGGCTGATGTTCTCGGTTTGGTGCTTATGGGCAAACTGTGTGATCTTAACTGACGTTTTTCTATGAAAAGAGGCAAAGGTGTATTCTGATTGGTTGACAGTGTTGTTTTATTCTGATTGGCTGATGACATAGTTGTATTTTGATTGGGTGGAAGCACTGTTGCTGGGTTGTGGGTTGATGGATAAGTTATGTTGGAAATGGTGGCAACACAGGCTTTTTGATGAACCTTTGATCTATGGTTTATATTTTGTGTTAAGATTCGTCTATCTATGAGAGCAGGTTTCCAAATAGAAGGCAGACGGGAAGTGTCATCACGTTTATTCATACAATATGGTCTTTTCTCTATTTCAATATATATATATATATATATATATGTATGTATGTATGTATGTATGTATGTATGTATGTATATTTGTTTTCTGAGGTTTTCGCGGGTGTTTGTATGTAGGTCTTTGGTTATTCGGGTCTTCTCCCACGTAGAATTGGAAGTATCTTGGTGACATTTCGACAAAGTCTCATTCGTCATCTTCAGGCTGATGTTCTCGGCTTCGTGCTTCCAGGAGCAATGTGAGAAACCGAAACTCTGGCTCAGATACGTAGACGACACCTTCATAATCTGGCCACATGGGAAAGAAAAACTGGACAACTTCCTCACACACCTCAACAGCCTACACCCAAAATACAGTTCACCATGGAAACGGAAGCGAACAACCAACTTCCCTTCCTGGATGTCTTAGTCTACAGGAAATCCGATGGCTCCCTAGGACACACTATCTACCAGAAGAAAACACACACAAACTGCTATCTGCATGCACTCTCACATCACCACCCAGCCCAGATCAACTCTGTAGCCAAGACACTCATCTACAGAACAAAACACTTAGCTGACGAACAACACCTAAAAACCGAACTACACACTCTCACTAACGTACTAACATCCAATGGATTCCAAAGAAATAAGATTACCAACCTAATCCAAAAAGAAACCCCCACTAAAATTCAAGATAAAGAACAAGAAAACGGCAAAGCCCTCCTCCCATACATAAAAGGCACCACAGACAGAATAAGCAAAATCCTCCAGAAACATAACATCAAGACAGCATTCTGCACAAACCAAAAAATATCCACCATCCTAAGGAACCCCAAAGATAAAATTGAGTTAGAAAATCAAGGAGTATATGAAATCCCATGCACCGCCTGCCCCACCACATACATCGGACAAACCAACAGAAGAATAAGTGCACGCATTGAAGAACACAAAAACTCAGTCAAAAAAGAGGAACCAACTTCTTCCCTGGTCCAACACTTTAAAGCCAGAGGACATGAAATTGACTTTAAAAAGACCAGAACTATCGCCAAAACTGAACACTTTAATAACAGAATAATCAGAGAAGCCATCGAGATAGAAAAACACCCACACAACATGAACAAATGAGACGATACCTCCCGCCTACCAGCCATTTGGAAACCCGCCCCTATTGACAAACGAGTCCCTAACACGATCAATGACATCAGACCCACACTCACAAGAGCCACACAGGATGTCACCACCACACATCCACGCAGAAAGCAGACTCAAACCCACACTGATAATGAGGCACGACCAAGGACCAGAAGCCAGACCGCAGCTGCATCATTAGCCACTTTTAACCCCTCCAATCCATACATGAACCAGACCGACACCCACCATGAAAAGCTCTCTCGACCACAAACACGAAGCCAAACAACAACGCAGCTCACCAGCTCAAATCCCCCTGCAACTCAGACTAAGCCGAACACAACCAAGCTCCCACCCAAACAGAACACACCCCCAACCAATCAGAGCACAACCAACCCCCCATCCAATCAGAGCACAGCCAAGCCCCTAACCAATCAGAACACACCTCCACCCAATCATAACACAGCCAAGCTCCCACCCAATCAGCTCCCACCCCCACTAGCAGTTAAAAGGAAGGGTCAGCTGCAATCTCACATTGCTCCTGGAAGCACGAAGCCGAGAACACCAGCCTGAAGATGACGAATGAGACTTCGTCGAAACGTCGCCAAGATACTTCCAATTCTACGCGGGAGAAGACCCGAATAACCAAAGACCTACATATATATATATGTGTGTGTATATATATGTATATATATATATATATATATATATATATATATATATATATATATATATATATATATATATATGTATATGCATATATGTGTGTGTGTGTGTATACATATACATATATGTATGTATGTATGTATGTATGTATGTATGTATAAAAGAACACCGCATAGGGTTCTTAGTAGGGCAAAGGCCCTACTAAGCAGGTATATCCAAAAGATGAAGGCTATTGCTTAACACATTGTAAGCTGCCCTAAGTCTCCGAAGAAGGGCGGCATATAAATCAAACCAATAAATAAATAATAATAAATAATAATGAGCTGCTGTGGTGCAGTGATTACACTGCAGTACTCCAGGCTATTTCTGCTGACTGCTGCCTGCCTGCAACTGGGCAGTTCAAATCTCCTCAGGCTCAAGGCTGACTCAGCCTTCCATCCTTCCGAGGCGGGTAAAATGAGGACCCAAATTATTGGGGCAATATGCTGACTCTGTAAACCACTTAGAGGGAGCTGTAAAGCACTGTAAATTGGTATATAAGTCTAACTGCTATTGCTATAATGTAATGCCTCCACAGAATCATCAAGAGTCTTCTCCAACATCAGTATTCAAAAGTGTCAATACTCTTATCTTTTTCAAATTTCAACTTTTTCTTCACAGGTAAAATATGATCTGCAGTATTCTGATTTTTGTAGGTATAGACACATTCCAGCATCTGAACATATTTTCCAAGGTCTTCACTGTTACTCTAAATCAGGAGTGTCAAACTCACATTGTCACGGCAGCATCATGTGACGTATCGGGACTTTTTTCCCCTTCACTAAACTGGGCATGGGTATGGCTAGCGCATGATGCATCTGGCCCATGGGCCAGGAGCTTGACAGTCCTGCTTTAAGTGCTAGTCTACAGTGTATTTCTTGACTGGCTGGTTCTTTTACTGTTGACAGTTGATGGTATCTTTCTCCCTTCCTGCAAACCACTGTGTGAGGGGTCCTTGGTGCTCTCTGAACTTGTTGTTTTCTTGCAAATGTTTTAGTGACTGCACTGATGATGTTACCTAGTTTGGTGTAATGAAATGTCTGCAGGAAACAACTAAGCTCAGAGAGCACCAAGGACTTTTCATTTCAACCTTGAGCTACAAATATTCTCCTTTATTGAAACCGCTGTGTATCTGGAGTTGGATAGCTCCTAAAGCTCATGCACTGTATGTAATTAACTATTAAAGTTCATGAGTTTATTTTCTGAGAAAGAGTTTGAACCCCGTAGAATGAGTTGCTGCTCATGTCTGACGATTCCCAGTATGCCAAAGTTTTGGTAAACCAATTTTAATTTGTCTAGGAAACCTTAAAAAAAAATCTGGAAATTTTAAACCCAAAAGATAGTGAAGATCATGAAAATGATGTCTTTTTTCCCCCTTACATAAAAAATAAATAAATAAATCTGTTGCCTTTTAATCTATAGGATTTTCAATATTGGATTAAAGCTAACAAAGTGAATGATTCGGTGTTTATTTTTAAGTACAAATAATGTTGATATGCATTTTGGCTCTATTATTTAGCAGCTTGAATATTTTGAGAAACATTAATAAGGGTAAATTTTAGGATTTCTTTTTCCAGCTTGAATTTGTCTGCTAAGCTTTTATAGATGAGGGGGAAGTCTCGTTTAGTTATTAAATTATTAGTCATAGAAAAGTGGCATGCAGAGACATTACAGCAAACTGGTTGTTTCCCATTTCATGACCTTAATTAAATTAGCATTAGCAATGAAAGAACAACCTATTTTCGTTTATCAGCTCTTTCTGAATATGAACAGCTTACTGTCAAATGAATCTTGAGATAAACCTCAATTAGTAAATGGGTTTATTCCTCTGCTTACAATGGCGCTTTGTACATAACATATGTGAATAGAAAATGTCTGTTGGCTTAACAGCAATACACATGTTTTGCATTTATAGCTCCTCAGGTATAATCTATGTTGAATTAATTAGCTGTTTAATTTTAGATTCTAGATAATTGTTGGGCTGGGGCTCAAAAATCAAAGACGGTAGCTGCAATGATGGTGATTTTAGCCCTATTTCTTTATCTGTGCCATACCCACAAAACATAGAAAAGGGGGTTGGGACAGAGGTGGGTTTCAGCAGGTTCTGACCAGTTCTGGAGAACTGGTAGCAGAAATTGTAAGTAATTTGGAGAACCGGTAGTAAAAATTCTAACTGGTCCCAACCCCATCTATTCTTTGCCTCCCAAGTCCCAGCTGATCGGGAGGAAATGGGGATTTATCATAACTTTCTCTTAGAGTGGGGTAGGAATGGAGATTTTACAGTATCCTTCCCCTGCCACACCCACCAAGCCACACCCACATAATCGGTAGTAAAAAAAATTGAAACGCACCACTGCGATGGGCTTTGCTTGTAATGTTATGTCCTCTATCTTGATTCTCCTCCTGCCAATATACACCAACTCAACTCTAATAGCTAAGTGGGGAAATTCTTCCGGAACAGGAACAAACGCCCTAGAAATTCTTCATTGCATAATTGCATTGTGTTTTATACATTCATTGGTTCATTTCTGAATCTTGTGTTTTGGGTGTTTGTGTTTGTGTATGTGTCTGTATGTATGGTTTATCTTTTAAAGGTAATTATATTCTATTAGAAAGATGTAAGGGTGAGACCCTATTTTGCTTACTAGATTATGTCCAACACCCAAGAATAATGGTTATGAATGAAACATTTTCTCATTTTTTACTTACTGGTAGTTTGTAATCACAAATTCTCAGATCTGTTCTTGTACATGTAATCATTTTTAAAAGAGCTGTTTCTCATCTGCTATTGTCCAGAACTGTATGCCTCAATCTTTCATTGGGGTAGAACAGTGATGGCGAACAGTGCCGAAAAGGGAGTGTGCTCGTGCAGCACGAAGTGCCAAAAAGCAAGCACTTCACGCGTGCGCATTCGTCAGGGCTGTGACCAGGAAGAAGAGCTGCCCAGGGGGCATGCATGTGCTAGATAAGGTACTTCCAGTTTCTGGAGCATGCAAGCATGCTGGCAAGCAAGTCTTCTGGTTATTGTTGTGCATGCTCACGTGCTGATCAGCTGGTCGGCGCGCATGTTCACACCGGAAAACAGAAGACAGCTCCTCCAGTTTCTGGCATTGCCGCACGCACAAAGGCCAGCTAATCATCATATGCACATGTGTGCCAGAAACCCGGAAGAGGAACGGGTGACACTGTGAGTTCCAGGTGACATGGCTCCATGTGCCACTTTGGACATGCATGCCATAAGTTCGCCATTACGGGATTAGAATCATAAAGATTTGTGAAGGACAGACTACACTGAATCCATACTGTAATTCTTCTGCCTTTTTTAAAAAACAAACTCATAGGGGGGGGGGGGGGAATGAGTGGCTTAAAAATGAATGGAATATGTTATAACAGGGTTCACAGAGCATATCTGTATTTTTATTTCAGCACACTGCTAGGCTAAACAGGGTTACTTTATTCTTCACCAGACATCATACTTGCAATTGACTGCACACAATTCACACAATTTCATTTCTGATTTGCCTTTTGTGGTTGAGTATATTTTCTCAGGACTTTTAGGTTTGAGTATTTATGGTACTGTTATGAATCCAAAAATAAGTGTTCTTTATCAGAATATCACTAGTCAAAACTATTATAAAACAATGCAAAAAACCAAACAAAAGTGCACATAGAAAAACCACATGATATAAGAAAAATCAAGAGGAGTAATAAGGAGAGCACTAAATACAGCATGCAATGACATTAAACTAGCATTAAAATACAGACAATGTGAAATTACAAAAAGGGGTATAAATATTTTTGGGGAAAAAAAGTGGGAAAAAATATCTTGGCACTGCAAAGATGTGGGTGACCAAAGAGCATCCTTGAAGAATGGATACACCAAAAATGGCATGTCATTATTCCAAGGAGCTCTTTTTTTAGCAACAGTGGTGAACATCTGTAGCTCAGGTGTAGGATGAGGGTGAAGATTTGTTCTCTAAGCTTGTGGCTTGATTTCCAAATGTTTCATTACCAAACTAGAGAACCTCTTCTGTAGAATTTAGGGGATGTCAGTGTTCTTCTATTTATAAGGGAATGACCTATAAGGGTTGTGTCAAGTGAGATCTTGTGCTGGGTCACTCATACTCATCCATTACAAGACCCTTACACTCACACCTGAAGCCTTTATAAACAGAAGAATACTGACACCCCCTAAACTCTGCTAAAGATGTTACCTAGCCTGGTAGCGAAATGTTTGGAAATTAGCCCACAAGCTCAGAGAATGAACCTTCACCTCAGTTCTGTTTAGATTAGCATAGCAACCTGTCACATTGGACAAGGATTTTTTTTTCCAAGAGCATTTTCATACATTCTCAAAGCGAGATACTTCTATTGAGTTGATATGTATGTGGAAAATCCTTATAAAAAATGTTTGCACAATGTATACATGGCTAATTAATGTTTCCTGATTTCCAAAAGATTTATGTTGATTCTAACATATTGCAGCACTTTGATTACCAGGGAGGTCATGTTAGCTGTTTCCAGAATACCGTGTCCTATTCATCCATTTTCCCCTGCAAGCAATGCACTTTCATTTGTTTTCAGTCATGTTTATATGGACTCAAACTTAATTTGCACCATAATGGTGTGGTGGATTTTTTTCCCTCATTGCATAATCTTCTGTGAATGTCAAAGAGCAGAGAGAAGAAAGAGACGGGAGGGAAAAGGGGGAGGAAGATAACTTTCAGCCTAAATATTTCTGCATTCCTGCCTTACTACATTTACACCTTGTAAGTTACAGTATAATTTTTTGGGATGTTCCTAAAGAGACATTTCCATACTAATTTAACCATTTCATGTTCCTATTATGGACAGACACTAGGTTAAATTACAAGGTTATAATAAAGACTGTTAAAGTGATATTTATGAAGAGATTATTGAGATAATATGTATGAAGTGCTTTTAGCATTTGAAATGCATAATACAATATAGTCAGGTATAATATATATGTAAAATATGTGACTTATCACATTGAATGCAGCATTTTATATAACAGACCTATAATGTGCCATGCAAAATATGTCAGTGCTCAAGCATGGCTTTTTATAATTTCGGTCTCAATGTTAAATAGAATAAATATCAGACTTTTCACTATAAATAAGTAAGATTTCTATTATAAGTGTTGTAGTTCTCTTTTCTTGGAAATATTAGGAAAACTTGGCAGCTTTCCCTTACTTTTTTTTTCTTATCTCTAATAGCAAAGAGATAGGAAAGTTGTAATAAAAGAAGAAACTAAATTTGATTTGGCAGCTCATAGTGTGTATCATATCATAAGAGCCTTGGTCATAAGAGCCTTGGTGGTGCAGCAGATTAAAGTACTGTTAAATTACACCAGCTGCCTACAATTACTGCAAGTTCAAATCTCACCAGGCTCAAGGTTGACTCAGCCTTCCATCCTTTCAAGGTAGGTAAAATGAGGACCCGGATTGTGGGGACAATAAACTGACTTTGTATAAAAAAGAACACCGCTTAGGAGGAGCCAAAAGCCCTACTAAGCAGGTATATACAAAAAGTATGAAGGCTATTGCTTAATGCATTGTAAGCCGCCCTGACTAGTCTGTCCTTAAATGATTCTTAACTTACATTTTACTTACAAATGAACTCCACTTACATTTACATTTTAATTCTATCATCCACCTGTCTCCCTCCATGTTTATCTGCCTAACTATTTAGTCTCTCTCTCTGTGTATATGTATATGTATATGTATATAATAAAGAACAGAGCCTGGTGGCGCAGCAGACTGAAGTCTGTTATTAACATTCAACTGCCTGCAATTACTGCAAGTTCAAATCTCACCAGGCTCAAGGTTGACTCAGCCTTCCATCCTTTCTAAGGTAGGTAAAATGAGGACCCAGATTATGGGGGCAATAAGATGACTTTGTATAAATATACAAAAGTATGAAAGCTATTGCTTAACGCATTGTAAGCCGCCCTGAGTCTCTGGAGAAGGGTGGCATATAAATCACTTTTTTTAAAAAAAAAGTACAAACAGAAAGTTTTTTTAAAAAATCCAGAAGTCACAAAGATCAATTTTAGTAACAATATCATTATTTGGTAATCAACAGGCAACCCCTTTAACTTTCAGAATACTAAAATTTATTAAGTGGATCTCAAAGATTTTGAACAAAATTTTCTCCTAGCTAAAAGGGAAATGTGAACCTTTGAACTTTAACATATAGTTTTGAATATCAGATCAAAATTGCCTTTTGCTCGTAGAGCAATTTAAAGTCCTAGGTGATAACATTTGCTCAAGGCATCTAAAATTAAAATAATACTCACCTTGATATGAAACCTACTCCCCTTCCTGTTCCTTTCTGAGCCTAAAATGGAACAAATATGACTATTCTCAGGTGAATCTCTTAGAATAGGTTCTCAACCTTTTTTTTTTTTTTTACTTTTTATGATTCCTCAAATAGGAGGCTCTGTCTTTCTAATCATATCAGAGAGAAAATTTTTATTCCTATGCTTATACTATATTTGATGCAGCAAGTGTTCTGGAGAACCTGATGTCTGATATCTAAAATTAGATACTCACTTTAAAAAAAAATCAGTATAAAATACTGGAGTCTACAATATTTTGAGAAGCTTTAGGAATAATGGAATTGAAAATTCTGGAAATATTTCAATGGAATCTCTATCAGAGCAGTACCATCTTGTATAAAGTTGGGCAGTTGTTGACTTCCATCAGGCTTTATAATTCATGTTGTACAACTTACAGGCTTCTTAAATTACACCCCTGAAATTCAGAGGCAGAACCCAATAGGTTTATCAGTCCTAAACAATAACATTATTTTTCCCTTTACTTCTTCTACGACAGTGCTGGCTACCCTTTTTGCCATTGCATGCCAGGAGAGAGGGGCAGGGGAGGTTTGCACGTTCGGGTGCCCACACCCATAATTCTATGCGCTCTGCCCTGTGCATGCATGTGCAACCTCTCCTCGCATGTGATAGCCTGGTAGGCCCATTTTTCTTTCTTACCTGGCTCCAGATCTTCTCTATGCACCTGGAAAGGGTGAAAAGAGCCTTTCCCACTCCCTCAGAGGCCTGAAAGGGCCCATTTCCCAACTCCCAGTGGGACAGGAAGTGATGGTTTTTACTATTCCCCAGCCTCCAGAGCCTCTCTAGGAGTCAGTCTCTGGAGGCTTGGGACACCGGGAGTTGGGAAATGGACCATTTCAGACCTTTGGAGGGCTTCTGAGGGAGTGGGAAAGGCTGTTTTTGCCCTCCGCAGATGCATAGAGAGGATTTGGAGCCAGGTTAAGAAAGAAAAATGGGCCTTCCCCATTGACCCCCAGGCCCTCTGGAGGCAGGAAGCAGCCTGTTTCTCTATTCCTGGTGGGCCCAGAAGGCCCGAAAATCAGTTGGCTGGCATGCACGCCAGAGCTGAGCTGGCGTGCCCACTGATACGGCTACGCGTGCCACCTGTGGCACACATGCCATAGGTTTGCCCATCATGGTTCTATGACATCATGCTATGATGTCATAGTACCCATAGTACATCTGCAAGTATCTTTGGCAATTCTTGATTATTAAAGAAACATGTATCCCCCACCTGCAAAATGATTGATCATGTCTGCTTTCTATTTCCAGAGCTTGGGATCATATCTCAATGGATGCCATGCAATCCCTCAACAAATATAATACCGGTATTTAGCTCTGAATAAATTGGGCTCCTGAAAAAAGGGGTTTTTTTTCAGTATTTTTATTGTTTTTGTTTTTCCTGTCTTGTTCACTGCAAAGATGTGATAAAAGAGGGAAGAAATATGTGATAAAAGAGAGAGGAAATATGTGGAAGAGGCCTTCATTCTGCAGTAGATAGATAGTGTCTAAAATGATGATGATATTATCAATCTATATAATCTATATCAGTCTCTCTCTCATCCTTTGTGTGTGCGCATGTGTACACATATGCAACATGATCTCATGATCTAAAAAACAAAATCTGAAATATAAAGTAAATATAAAGTCACCAACTAATATTTTGACTATATATTACCTCTCCAGAAATCCATGGTGATCTTTCTTAGTGCTTAAAGCTGCTGAAAAGCAGTAACAATCCCAAAGTTCACATAGAGTCATTTGGCTGAGTTTAGGTGAGGATATTTAAAATCACATGTTCAGTCAGTGCTTGGGGGTCACACTCTCTCAACATGGTATTCACAGGATCTTGTTATTTCCATTAAAAAGGGATGGGTGTGTGATTAGCAACATAGGATCAGAATCTGCACCATAATGCCACAAGGCCGCTCTCATCAGTTTCATCCAGAGGTGGGTTTCAGTAGGTTCTGACCAGTTCTGGAGAACCGGTAGCAGAAATTTTGAGTAGTTCAAAGAACCGGTAGTAAAAATTCTGACTGGCCCCACCCCCATCTATTCTCTGCCTCCTGAGTCCTAGCTGATCTGGAGGAAATGGGGATTTTGCAGTAACCTTCCCCTGGAATGGGGAGGGAATAGAGATTTTATAGTATCCTTCCCCTGGAGTGGGGTGGGAATGGAGATTTTACAGTATCCTTCCCATGCCATGCCCAACAAGCCACACCCACAGAACTGGTAGCAAAATTTTTTGAAACCCACCACTGGTTTCATCCCTCACCACTTGACACCTACCTTCCAACTGGTTGCTGTTGAACTTTACCTGAGCCTTTTTATCCTTGTCTGTCAGGTGAACCTGGTTTATACAGTCAGGTTCTGAGTCAATGTGTCATGAAAAACCAATAACCAGATTAATGCAGCCACAATATATGGACCTGGAAAGTTCATATGTGAAATACAGCTAGGGGCTTGTAACCGATCTTGAGTATAATCATCCAATGCATAAAATGAATTCTACGTTTGCATTGTAATCGCTCAATATAAATAAGATACATTTTATGCATGCACACTTTGCATGGATGCACACACACCCACATGCATATATAAAACATATACAGAAAAAGAAGGAAAGAGACAGAGAGACAAAAGTGCTTTATTTTTCATTTTTTCTTCCAAATCAAACCACCCTTTTGGGGGGAAATGTGGGAGCTCAGAAAACGATTTTTTCTTTATGTGAAACAGCATACTTTTAATTATAGCTATCCTAATTTAAGGGTAAACCTGGATGACTGCTTTAAAATAGAATAGAATAGAATTCTTTATTGGCTAAATGTGGCTGGACACACAAGGAATTTGTTTTTGGTGCATATGATCTCATTGTACATAAAAAGACAAGATATACTTGTCAAGAATCACAAGGCACAACACCAAGTGACAGTCATACAGTACAATAAGCAATCAAATCATACTAGGAAACAATCAATATCAATATAAATCACAAGGATACAAGCAACAAAGTTACAGATATGCAGTCACAAGTGGGAGGAGATGGGTGACATGAATGATGAGAAGACCAATAGCAATAGTAATGCAGCCTAATGTGAATATTTTGATAGTGTTGAGGGAATTATTTGTTTAGCAAAGTGATGGCATTCGGAAAAAAATTATTCTTGTATCTATTTGTCTTGGTGTGCAGTGTTCTATAGCATTGTTTTGAGGGAGTTGAAATAGTTTATGTACAGGATGTGAGAGGTCTGTAAATATTTTCACAGCCCTCTTTTTCATGCAGTATACAGGTCCTCAATGGAAGGCAGGTTGGTAGTAATTGGGTTTTTTTTTTTTTTTTGGTAGTTCTAATTAACCTCTGAAGTCTGTGTCTGTCTTGTTGGGTGGCAGAACCAAACCAGACAGTTATAGAGGTGCAGATGACAGACTCAACAGACAGACTTTACATATCTTTCCTCCAAGGGCAAAAAAAGTAGAAGTAAATACGAATATTTCGTTTTCTGTTAGAAAAACGAAATCCGGTGTATGTATTAAGATTACATTTTTTTCCTGAAAAATAAAGTATATCCCCAATTTTTTAAAAATAACCTTTATATCAAGAATTAAGCTGTAATTCTTTGAAAATGAACAGTCATTCATTTATTTGTTTATTTTTACTTTTCCTCTAAGCAGTTCAAGTCACTCATTTTTAAAAAACAATTCTCCATAGCAATCTGCCTCAATGGGGAACTGAAACTTGTCTGGTGATTTAGTCCAACCTATTAAGCACTACTTCACACTAGATTTATTTATGTAGCATATTCATAATATATCTTTACAATGCATGTTTGCATGGCAATTTGCTACCTTTATATGTTTTGCTTTTATACCACTCTTAATGTTTCTTACAAAAGCTTTGAGAGATAGAGCAGTAATCATAGTTTATAAGTGCACACAGGTTGAAAATAACTGAATTTTTAAAAAAAATTAGAAAGGAATGGATAGATTGTCACAGGTAATAACTTGCTTAATGGGAGAAAATCAGAACTAAAGTCTTCCCCACATTATTGTTCAATGCCAACAGTACTTGTTTGTGATACCCACTTGAAGAATTCATTAGTAATGGAACAGGAAATCTTGATATCCATCTTCATGCAAATTAAATCAATTTGCACATCAAACCAATACACCAATGATTTCTGCCATATAGTTCTCCATTAAAAAAAATAAAGTGTTTTTTTTTTAATTTAAGCAATATTGCAGAATGAATAGTTGGAAGGCAAAAGTCTCATTTTTAAGGTAAATAAAGATGATAGATTTAAAAATGATACTTATTTGAATTGGGGGGAGAAACTTTATATTCTTTGAGATGTTATTGAAAACCAAAAGATTGTTGGGGGTGGGGGCATTATCTGATTGCTGAGGTCCTTGTAAAAAAAACTTCTATTTGAAAAACAATATTGAAGATTAGTTGTGGAAGTTGCTTGACAGCTGAATTTTAATGTTTCATAATGTTGTTTTCAAGTACTTTCTGTCCTGCCTCATGCCAATTCATTTTTCTGGAGGTTGTTTTCCCCCCCTTCATTTTAATTCTACTGTTTTTCCCCCCTTGCTAGAAAGTGCACATAGCAAACTGACATTACATTAAAAAGACACCTGTAGGCTGATATCATGATGTCACTTTATGTATTTGCCTCTCAATATCTGACAGAGGTATGTAAATTATGGTTATTGTCTCAAGAGGTATGTGCCACATGGTGTCTATTACCAGCTTGCATGGCTTAAAAATAATGTTGGACTGATTCATGGAAATTGGGGAAATCAATGA
The DNA here is from genome assembly GCA_030761175.1 of Masticophis lateralis. Classification (NCBI taxonomy): domain Eukaryota; kingdom Metazoa; phylum Chordata; class Lepidosauria; order Squamata; family Colubridae; genus Masticophis; species Masticophis lateralis. The sequence goes on along the minus strand of JAUDYJ010000003.1, from coordinate 81,751,927 downwards.
CTATTACCTTGGTGGCATTGTGCCTGTCTCTAAAGATCTTCTGCTAGAAGAAGCGGGCTTCCCTGTATCGTTGGTTGACCAATGTGAGGACAAAGTACTGGATTAGATGGGTGAGGGGTCCAGCCCAACACGGTACTGCTTATGTTCTAATATTTTGATAATTTGACAATATTTTATTATCACCCTCTCTTATCCCCCTTTTTTTGATGCTTAGAGGAATCTCTGTATGTATTTGTATGATTGAACAAGAGTGATTGGCACATGAAACTATTTTCTCAAAGGATTTCTTATCTCATAAGAAGTTAAATTATTGCATTTTTTTTAAAAAAAATTATTTTATGCATTCTACAAAACAGGACCTTTTTCTCCCTGCCCCCATCAACACCTGGCAAAGCCTATCCACATATATACTACATTCTATCAGAAAAAGAGTCAGAGCATGTGTTTTGTGCCTATGGATTTGGAAAGAAAAGTAGATCAAAGTGACCTGAGATTTGAACTCTTTTAGGCATAAAGTAGGGGATGCAGTGGCTCAGTGGCTAAGATGATGAGCTTGTCAATCAAAAGGTCAGCAGTTCAGTGGTTTGAATCCCTAGTGCCGCATAACAGGGTGAGCTCCTGTTACTTGTCCCGGCTTCTGCCAACCTAGCAGTTCGAAAACACGTAAAAAATGCAAGTAGAAAAATAGGGACCACCTTTGGTGGGAGGGTCACAGCATTCCGTGCACCTTTGGCGTTTAGTCATGCCGGCCACATGACCACAGAGATGTCTTTGGACAGCGCTGGCTCTTTGGCTTTGAAACGGAGACGAGCACTGCCACCTAGAGTCAGGAATGACTAGCACATATATGCGAGGGGAACTTTTACCTTTACCTTTAGGCATAAAGTAGGCAAAAAGGAAACCAAAGCAAATTCTTAATTTTATCTACATCATACTGTCTCCTTCTATCAGTAGATAATAATGTGTTGACAAGTCAGGGCCATTGGATTAGCACCTCCAACAAAGGCTTTGCATTTCATTGCCAACAAATGGCCTTGACAATATGCTAAGGTTAGCAATGCAATAGGGTGGGGGGGGGGGGGCGGAAGCAAACTGGGCTGTCTTAAAGATATGCATAAAATGTAGCTAACTCTCCAGTTAGCATAGGGAGATGACATAACAATAGAATGAATATAAGGAAAAAAACCAACTAGCCTTATCCCTTAAGTACTGTATAAAGATGTATATGTAAATGGCTTTCATTTGTTACAGACACATTAACTGTAGTGATACAAAATAAAATGGGTATTTTTATGTCGCATATATAACATTTAGATCCATTTCCATTTCTAACGTTTAGCAAAACTAGCCATGAAATTGCATGGATTCCAAGATCTGAAAATACTAAACAAAAATAAATAAATAAATAAAAAACCCTAATACATTCAAAAGTGTATTGCTGCTTTAAGCTGTATCCAAAGCAACACACAATGTTTTTCACTGAATGAAAATCAGTTCCATGTTTTAAAAGTATAGCCTCTTTGCATAAACAATTGCCTCTTACTCTAAATCTAAGCCTTGGGTAATAACTGGATTTGAAGAAACTATTGAAATTTTTTAAAAATGCCATTTTTCCATTTCAGTTTCAAATACAGGCAAAAGTTTCCTCCACAAGTATGTAATGCATTCAGTAATCTCAGCATAAATTATATTATTTGGATCACTTTGAAGGCAGACAAGATTCAAAAGCATCTGAGAATAAAATAGGAAGAAGCTATCCGGTTCCCAAGTATATATGAACTGATCTTGCAACTTCAGTGAGTGACACAGGGGAAACATTCTCATCTTTGACCCAGCCAATGCCTATTTTACATAGTAATATCCTTTCAATTTGGTTTTTCAAAGCTAGTGCAACTAATTCCTTTAAAAAACGCTAAATATTCACTAGGAACTGCATATTAGATTGTTCTTCTTGAGCTTGATTCTATGCACATTTCTTTGCCCCTTCTCTGTGATCTTCTCCCTCTAATAACTGATTATAAAGATATGAATCCTGAGCCATTTTGCATTGTGACGAAGCCAGCCTCAAACTGAACACATTTCAGAATTCCCCTTTCCTCATTTTAGTCCATCATTTCCTAAAATTTAACCAATGCAAAGAAAGATGGCCAAAATAAGGCAACATTAGGGCCAGGTCTCCCTTAATGCTTCTCCTCCTCCTCCCCATAACTATTATCTACCTACTTCTCTGTCTCCTCTCTCCATGCCCACCTTTCCCTCCCTCTTTCTGGAGGAACCACATGCTATTTAACATGTGTCTAGCTGGAAGACATACAATTTTCCTCTGAGAGCTGCAGGTGGTGCAAAAGATATATTGCTGCTTGTGGGGTATACACTTATCCTTTTTTCTTTTCCTGGTTAAGCAGATTTTGCAGACTTCTTCAAGGCTGACCTGAAGCAGCTGCAAACCAAAGAAATGTGTATCTCACAGCAACAGTTGTTGATCTCCAACTTTCAAAATGTTCTGTGTAACAGTAAGCAATCTCTCAGTATTGATAAGCACTTTGGAATCTTGAAGCCTTTTACAGATGCTGTCTCATAACTGTTATATGATGCATTCTGCTTTATGAAATGACTGCTATGAAGAAAATGGCTAATGCAAAACACCCATTTATTATAAGACAAGTTAGTGAAAGTCCCAAGACCAGGAACTTGTGGCTTGTAGAGTGTATATGTCTCATCAGTGTTAATGGGATTTACTTCTGAATGGAGTGAGATAGTTGAAAGTTTATGCATCTTCATGGGAGAACAACTTGCTTCAACTCAATATCATTATTTCAGACTAAAATCTGTAGTAGATAGTAGCCTGAAATATGTTTAAAAGACATGGAGGTTTTAACACTTCTGTCTTTTTCATAAATATTTAAAAATATATATACAGAGTTCCAGATGAGAAAGATTATTAAATATGTGTGCAAAGAGTGAAAATGAATCAATTAATCTAATACCACATGTTCCATGAATAAAAAAAGCTTGTTAGTGTTTTCACTTTCACCGTGTTGTCGCTCCTTTATACTGAAGTTTGCAATTGCAAATGTTTTGCATATTACAACAGGAAAGAAGGAAGAGAAGCAAGAAAAACATAAACAGTGCCCGAGGGCTCTAACTTTTTGACATCCAGGTGCCTCGAGCAATGGAAGAAAGAATACTAGGCGTGTCTGATCAGTTTCCTGTTATTAGTATTTATGACTTTGAAGCAAATCTTCCTTCTATCTTCCTCCAAGAAACAATGATTAACTACCATTAGTGGCTTGTTTATGCTTCTTTCCTGCATTGTATACCAAAAGATGTTCTACTGCATCTCTGGAGAGGATAGAAAGGAAAATGATAGAAAAACATATATCCACCCTTGTTGAGGAAGAAAAGGGGAATTAGGGGCAAGACAGGGAGTATTTAGTGTGTCAGGTCCCATACATTCCTATAGGGATGCTGTCATTATGGTGGGAGGGGGCATGCTTGGGGTAATATCTGTATGAGGTTTCTGTTTCTATTCCTTGTTTTGTCTTGCTGCAACTTTTGGGACCTTGGGAGTGGGGGGGAAAGAAAAGTACCTTATCTCGTCTCTGGAGAAGAGTGGCAGTGTTGCCTTGGGAACCAGCATTTATCACCTTCTTGGCCTGAGTTTCTCATAACATCTTTACACCTCAGGATTGGCTCAATGATGGACTGGACTTTGGAAGGGGCTCTGTCTGCAATGGTTTAATCCAGTGGTGAAATCCATTTTTTTTACTACTGGTTCTGTGGGTGTGGCTTGGTGGGCATGGCTTGGTGGGGACTGGAGGGGAAGGATACTGCAAAATCTTCATTCCCTCCCCACTCCTGGGGGAAGGATATTGCAAAATCTCCATTCCCACCCCATTCTGGGGCCAGCCAGGGGTGGTATTTGTCAGTTCTCCGAACTACTCAAAATTTCCACTACCAGTTCCCCAGAACCTGTCAGAACCTGCTGGATTTCACCCCTGGTTTAATCTAACGTTTTGAGCAGAAAACCTTAGTTCCTGCCTACATCTTCTTGCTATCTCTATCTTCCAATAAAAGATCCTTTTGAAATGGCTTTCGTTTCAAGAGTTCTGCTTTCTTGAGAAGACTGGTAAGGCAGGAGTTTACATAGTGTTTTAAAAGAATGGGAAGTTACTACCATAGTGGTGGGAAGATTTGAAGCTTACATAGTATGGATTAATGGGTGACTATGCGGAGCCTACAGGAGTGTCTTGCCTGATCCTGGTAGTTAATGTTGGTCTACTAAATGGTGAATTGGAGCTTGCCAGAAGGTTATGAGAAGGGAACTGGAATTAATTTCTAGCCTGAAACAATGGAGTCCAAACTGAGGTGAAGCCATTCTAGCAAGTCCCTCTTCTAATTCAGTTAATCCCATCCTGGAGCCAGAGATGTGCTAAAAAATGTGTACAAACTATCACTTGCTGGTTCCCTTGTCACTAATGGATCACTCTAGGAGCTACCAAATAACAGATTTGCATGCTAGGCTCTGTTCTCAATCAGCTTGCAAAATTTCAGAAAATGTAACAATCAGCATTCACAAGCTTGTAGGAGCTGACTCCAATATTCCATTGTCAGCAATCTGGCCCCAGGTGCTATGAATAAATGTCAAGTTGGTTTGAAACACAGCTTCATCCATCTTTAATATAATAGTGAACAAGCAATGGGTTCAGTGTGTATTACTCTGGTGGGTTGGGCAATGATGGAGATATAGCTCTATTAGAAATTTTCCCATCCAGGTTTCAGGTCATACAGAAGCTTCAATGCTGAGACCAGGAAGGTGAGGTAAATGTCATTATTTTGTGGGATTTTCTCAGTGATATTAAGCACTGCTCTGAAGGTGACTGGGTGCAAATGCCTATGAGTAAAGATAAGTCACACTGACAGATCAGGGATTTTATTGGTGTACCAACTATCTAGGACAATTTAATTGAATGACACCTTTGATGCATTAGATTTCCACTGTTAGTTTTACCAATGAATTATTTTTAATGTCCAAACTCACAAGGAGACAAATGCATATAGAACTGTAGTCATAAGGACAGTCTCTCTACATAGTTTTGCACAGGATATTCTTCAATGTCATATTGCACTTCCCAACAAATTTTCTTACTAATTTAACACCACAATATAGGTTTGATGACGGGTAAGAGCTATGTGTAACACCTATATCACTTAAGATAATAAAAGCCAAATACTGCAAATTTCTATTTCTCAAGAAAAGTCTGTACATTAATGTTTTCTTGACTCCCAGAAGCACAAACTAAGGGAAATGCTAATCCACAGTATATGAGGGTTCCCCCCCCCCGCCCCCAGCTGCACTTCCTTGAGGAGATTAATGGGAAAAGGTTACATCACAATGTGTTCTACATTTTGTACAGATCCATTGTAAATGAATACCACAGTCCAGTTACTTACACTTGATACAGAAACTGATTAGAATATTGATCATGAATATTAAATTCCAGTCCAGAAGGAGAAAGGAACTGGAAAAACATTATGAACCATGGTGGTGCAGTAGTTAGAATGGAGTAATGCAGGCTAATTCTGCTGATTGACGATTGCCAGCAGTTTGACACTTCGATTCTCACAAGCTCAAGGTTGAGTCAGCCTTCCATCCTTTCAAGGTCAGTAAACTCAAGCTCAAGGTTGACTCAACCTTCCATCCTTTCAAGGTCAGTAAAATGAAGGCCCAGATTGTTGGAGGCAATATGCTGACTCTGTAAACCGCTTAGAGAGGGCTGTAAAGAACTTTGAAGTGGTATATAAGTATAAGTGCTATTGCTATTATTTTTTTTCCTATTCCCTTACCTCTATATCGAAGAAGAACGTAGAAGAAAATGAATTGGCTGCTGTTATTTTAATTACAACACCCACATACATACATACATACAGTGGTGGGATTAGAGCCAGTTCACACCCCTTTGGGAGAACCGATTGTTAACTTTCTGAGCAGTTTGGCAAACTGGTTGTTGGAAGAAATCATTAGGGCAGAAAACCAGTTGTTAAAATTATTTGAATCCCATCACTGCATACATACATAAACACATACATACATACATACATACAAATATATATGGGCAATAACATATCTAGTTAGAAATATCATCTTTCTCCCTCATTCCTCCTTCTTCTTACAAAAGAATATTAACTTGCTATATGGCAAGTTATTTAAAAATGAGGTTAACAGAAGTGCAGTCATGAATATCACTGGCTAAGGTGTCAGACTGCAACTACAGAAGCCAAGGTTCAAGTCCTACTTGACCGTGAGCTCATTCAGGACTTCAGGGCACTTGTTGTTTTTTAAAAGGATGTAGTGGACAAATTAAAGAGCCTTGGTGGCGCAGCACACTAAAGTGCTGTTAAGTAGCACCAGCTGCCTGCAATTACTGCAAGTTCGAATCTCACCAGGCTCAAGGTTGACTCAACCTTCTATTCTTTCGAGGTAGGTAAAATGAGGATCCGGATTGTGGGGGCAATAAGATGACTTTGTATAAAAAAGAACACCACTTGGGGGGGTCGAAAGCCCTACTAAGCAGGTATATACAAAAGTATGAAGGCTATTGCTTAACGCATTGTAAGCCACCCTGAGTCTCCGGAGAAGGGTGGCATATAAATTGAACCAATAAATAAATAAACAAACAAACAAACAAATAAAACAGACAAGGTTGGATAGCTTTTGTATGGCTAGGGATGGAGAAAAATGGAGATTGGCTTTCTTTACTTTTCAAGAAAATAACGTTAATTCTTGCTAAGTGGCCAAGGAAAAGCTTTTTAATTGGTTGCCAAAGATTGGATTAAAACACCAAGGAAAAGTAATTATGAAAAGCCATTTGAACTTTTCCTGGTACTAAGTAGATCCTTCTCCTCGAAATTAGTGAAAGCAAAAAGCAAAATCATAAATAAGACATGCATTGTAGCCAAAAAAAAAAAGACTGCCAGCTAACCATATTTCAAACAACAGTATTTACATTCTTCTAGATTCTGTAGATAGACATAGATATTATAGAGAACCACAGAGCAGCATTGTGGCCTACTGATGAAGATGCTCGCCTCCCAGTTGGACGGTTGAGAGTTCAATCCTAGGAAGCAGCAGATATTTCTCTCCTAGGGTGCAAAGAAAAAGGAAGGACATCCAACCAGTAAATGCTCAGATCCATCCAGGAGCCCTGACTCTACCCCAAATTAACGGATTACAGGTTTGTAAAAGAGAGTTATTGCAGAGAATCACAGAAGTGACTTTGGAGAAACTATGCCGAAACAGTTACAAAAATAAAAGCTCACTTTTAAAGCTCACCAGAAAAAAACTGACAAATTCATAGAAAAAAGTTAATTCACTATAATTCACAGAAATATAGGTGGAAATGAGTCCTTCTGGACAGCAAAATGGGTAGCATATAAATGTAATAATAAATAAAGGAAAAGAAAACACAGTCAGGCTTTCAAGATTCTGTTACTATAGACTATTTCAAAAAAGTTGTGGTCCAATAAAATATGTGGAATCTGGTTGTGGAATTTGTGGAATCCAACCCTGACTTAGATTACCTTGAAAGACTGACCAAGATAGATACAGAGGCAGAGCTAGAGATAAGTGGGTGTGGGTGGGTACATATATTAATCAATATGGTTATGAGTATAGTGAATGCTTTCAGAAAGTCAGAGGTAACTTGCTGATATTTTCTCAGATCAGATTAATTATTCTTAAAACACCTGTCCTGTTTTAGAATAATTTCCAAGTATACATCACCTCCACTTGTAAGGAAACACAAATTTCGTTATTGTTATTGCTATTTGGGTAGGGAGCACAATATAAATGGAAAAGCACAGCAAGAAATAAAGAATCACAAGAAACTCCAGTCCCTAGTGAAAAAGTATAATATTTAGTTGTTGAATAATCACAAATTGTCTATTATAAAGGGAACAGCTTCATGCCACTGAAGCTATTTCATTCATAATCACTTAAATCATCAATAAGAATTGTAATCATGGAGATTTTATTAGAGTGACTTGGGAGAGCAGACTTTTGTGGGGACTCGACTGTACCTTCCAACAAAGCATCTATATGGACAACTGTATTTCTTTATGGATGTACGTATAAGTGGATCAGTGGTGGTATTCAGCCGGTTCTATCCAGTTCAGACGAACCAGTAGCGGCGGCTGCGGGTTGCTCCGCCCACCACCAGGATGTAATCACGTCCCATTTATCCACGTTGTTGATGCTCTTCACATGCACGGAAGGTGCACACGCTCACATTTGCAAACCGGTAGCGAAGGTAAGTGAATACCACCCCTAAGTGGATGTATGTACTTTTAGTTGTTTCTACTCCTTATCCTGTAAAAATAAACTCTTATTCTTACATCACAAATAAAATACTTTAAAGAGAAATTCTAACTGGGACTGGATATTTTGTGTCTGCATAAGCAACTTGGCAAATATTGAAATTCTGAAGCTAAGGCTAATCTTAACATCTGGTTTTTAAGCCCAAAAGTATACTCCTGAAATATATTTCTTAATCCATAAAGAAAATAAGAAAGTCCACATCCATCAAAAATTAAAAATCCAAATGATATTAAATAATTAATTATTGGTAAAATACAGAATAATCATATAAAATGAATATAGTTATTCTGCAGACGATATTCTGCTCTCAAAATGGAGCATCTGTTGTGGATACATTATGAAATCTACTTTATGGATGTACTTCTTATTTATATGGAGGCTATAAATTACTTTTTTATGTATACAAAAAAGTGAAACTAGGCATCATACAGTCATCTAAAAAAAACAGAACATATATAAAATGATCATATAAGAATCAGTATTAAAAGATAAATATTATTAAAAACAAAATATAAACAAACCCTAGACAAATAGAGATTGAAAATATCCATCCCAACAATCAAGCCATCTAGATATAATCTTCCAAAGAAGATACTCAAACGTTACTGATTTGAAAATGTATTTTTTTTAAAAAAATAACAATAATAAACCACATTCTTTTGGCATTCTGTTGAATTTGGCCATACGTGGTTTAATATACTAAGAAGTAATAAGAGACAATACACACATATTCCTCCTTTAAAATCTAAGGCACAGTCTTGCTTACACTGAATTATAGACCTTCAAGTTCATTCACACAAACATTTATTTTCTATTCCCAGGCATAGGAATCTCTTGTTAAACCAGTCAATCCTGGGGAAAAGAAAAGAAAAATCAGCAAACATTTGTAGCAGCTTCAATGGACATTCTTCCCCTCCCACTCCTGTCCTGGCATGCAGATTGTCAGATCTTCAGGGATAGTCTATGGATAGCCACAAGCCAGGTAAAGCTAAAGTAAAGGCTTTCAGAGACAGTAATGGGAGATGTATGCAATTGACCACTCCTACTCTTATTTCCCAGCATTTGGAACCATAATATGTAATATTTCCTTAACTGGTAATAATATACTGTAATGGAAAGTGTGGATGACCTTAGGGAATGAGGGGAAGAGATGCTGCCTAGAAAATAAGCAGTTAACCAAGACAGGAGCCCCCAGTGGCTTAGTGGTCAAAAAGAAAGAAAGAAAATTAGGATATATCAATAGTTAAAAGTGGCAGCAGGAAGTTCATATATTCAGACTTGCAAGATTCTCTTACTCCAGTTTTACAATAAAGTAGAAGTAGGTTTTCTAATCTGGTTTTCCTGGGAGGGCTGATGTATAATGTGTATGCCATTATATCTGGGGACTATCAATTACCTCTTTTTTCATAAATATATTTCCATCTCCTTTTAAAGATGGGATTAACATCCAAGACTGTAACCAATGCTAGATCCATTGTTAGAAATTCTACGTTTATAATATTGCACAGAATAGAGGAGTGCTTCCATTTCTGAATCTCTTAGCACTGAGATTTCTTGGATGGCTCCATACGCTAGTAAATGCAAATGACACAAAATGTCTTTAGGGCCACATCCTCAACTCAAAGATTTTGTACACCTTTTTGTCATGCCTGCCCAACCCCTTTTCTCATCTATTCTTTTCATTAGGAAAAAGAAAATTCAGATGTTATGCCTGATAGTTCTAGTTCATAGGAAAAGATAGGTGATGTGAAAGGTCTCAGCTTCAGAGCTTGGGCAAATGCTGCCAGATAGTATTTAACTAAGTACCCTGTTTCTCCCAAATAAGACATCCCATGATAACTTACAGGACCATCTCCTGCCTTCCTCCCATCGTCCTGTGCGCTCCCACAGAGTTGGCCTCCTCCAGGTGCCATCGGCCAAACAATGTCGGCTGGCGGCCCCCAGGGGGAGGGCTTTCTCTGTCGGAGCGCTGACCCTCTGGAATAGTCTGCCCACCAGGCTCAGGATGGCCCCCGACCTCCTCTCCTTTCGCCGCAGACTAAAGACGTGTTTCAGCAATAATCTGATCGAGGGATTGTATACTTTTATAATTTTAATATGGTTTTAATGGAGGGTTTAATTTTATATTAATTTCTACACTGTGATTTGTATTGATGATTGTTGTATGTAAGCCGCCCTGAGTCCTTCGGGAGAATGGCGGCATATAAATCACAAAAATAAATAAATAAATAAATAAATAAATAAATAAATAAATAAATAAATAAATAAATAAGCAAGCAAGCAAGCAAGCAAGCAAGCAAGCATTATACAAATCCTGATGGGATAGGATTGCTAACACGAACTAACCAATTCATTTCTCTGAGGACAAATGTTATTGCTGCCAAGATGAACCAGACACACAGTAAAAGCAAAAAGCAAACCTTTTTTTCTAGCATTCTGATATGGAAGACAGGTGACAGAAGCAATTTCTCCATTGTTATCCAATGTGACAATTAATGATTAAGATAAATGATGAACAATAAGGACCTAATTGCAAGGATGCAAATACAGACACAGAGAGAGCAAGAGCGAGAAATATTCTGTAAGCTAGGCAGCACAGAGATAAGTGAAAGCAATGGGATGGTTTTCATTCTTCATTCAATAAATCATGAAATAGCTTTGATATAATACTGAGCATGTGTGTGTATCACACACACATACATATGTCTGTTAATCTTTCTTCCTGAAATATCCATTGATCATAACAGTTATACAATAAACTTCAGTTTGTGTACAAAAATGCTTCTCAGATTTTTCATATTTCAATGAATATGATTTCATAGTAGTTATACATCACTTGTGGAACTTATTATGAATCTAAGTGAACCATATGTTTGTTAGGGATTGAAGTTAGATTCCTTCTCAAATGTTGCCAAGGTAATAAATAGACCATTACTGAAACTGAGTAACTTTTGCAAAAGCAAAAGGCATCTCAGATGTCCATGAACCTTTAAACTAAATTTTGTACTCTCATCTCTAGCCATATCCAATGCTTCCTCAAATATATCCAGCTACTTTAATTTAATTTCTGTAACCCTGATAATTCTTTCTCAGAACAAGATTTACTGAATAAATGAAACTTATATTTTTCAGAAACCTTAGCAACACTTCTCACATCAGTAAACAGCAGGTTGACCGTGGCTACAACATCACTGTCTGAAAATGAAGTCTTACATGTATTGGAAAATGTTTTCATGTGAACTGGAGCAATAATAAAAACAAGGTTTGAGATTAGGGGGACATTTTCACACGTACAGCTTCTAGATGAAAGATTACTATAAAAATAATTAGGTTATACTTGTAGAAACAAGCTGTTGAGTGTCATCCCACTAGAGGATAAGAACTGTTCATCTCTCTTTATGTTCTGCTCAAGAATGTATTATTTAATAGGCTCACATGCTCGTAGAATTACAGTCTGAGCCATAAATGACAACCTGGTCACTAAAAGATGAATCCACCATCTTTATCTGAAGTAACTTTCCTCCTATGTTGAAATTATTATTGTAGTCAGAAGCAAAACACAAAAAATCCATCTCTAAATACATTTTCTTTAATTTCAATCTGGATCAAAGACAAATGTTTCTCTGCCCAGAAAGTTGAAGTTCATACATCTGTAATGTATGCAGGGTAGGCAAGAGCCATCTATGACTTGGAGACCCCTCATATTATATCCCAATCTTGGGATCAAGTGAGATAGGAAAACAACTCCCTTCTACAGAACAAAGTCTGTTACAAAGAGAAAGCTAGTTTTTTCCAGGAAAAGGCATCTTTTCTAATACATATTTAATGGCATTGATGTAAATTTTTTGCTTGATGATTCAATTGTCAAATCTTTTTTATATCTTAAAAAGTTTTCTCTTCCTGTGGGATAAGGTAAAGAGAAAGAGATGTCTGCATTAAAAAAACCAAAACAAAACACCACGACCATTGAAATTAACCTCTTTTCTCAATCTTGCCAGGAGTACTGTAGGAATCAGTACCATTGCCTAATGCTTGCAAATCTAATCTTTGCTCAGGAGCTTTCAGTGTGCAGACTGAAGAATCCATTATAACTATTGTGGAAAACCCTATGGAACATGCACAGATTCACGTTCAATTATACTGTATCTCTACACAGCAGTACCTCCAAAAGAAATGCAGCATCGCATGTAATTATACAGAAGCTGGAGATAATATAAAAGACCATCTGTAAGCTTTGAACAGATGTAGCTTTTGAATACTTGGGCTTATCTTGCACTTGAAAATACAAACCTCAAAATAAGTGGAGCTTACCAAAGTATCAGAGGAGGAGCGTTAGTTAATAGAAGCCTCTTTAGAATTTCTCAACAGTGTATACTGTATAATGGTTCTTTAATAAATTGGACTGCATTCAGCACAGATGTGACACATATTCATATAACTGTTTTTAGGGTCTAAGCCCATAAAAGAGATTGACTCAAGAACAAATGAAGGTGGGAATTTGATCTTGATATAAATGGGTGAGGAATTTATCACTTTCCGAATGTGTTGAAACTCATCTTCCACAAGATCCAGCATACATGGCTTATTGTGATGCATTTCTGAAGTGTGCATGGCCCTACCAAATGGTGTCATTTTCTTACAAATACATCATTTTCTAGAGCCGTGCATACCTCATAAATTATTTGGTAGGAAGCCCTGATACTTCAACTATATTTGGGGTCATAAAAGTCCATAAGCCCACAGTATGACAGCAAATATAGTCTTGTGTACACTTTGTATCTTTTTGTATAGCCTTTTTTAAGTTGTTGATTGTCTTAAAGCAGCAGTAAACTTACTTTCCCCTCATCAAAGCTTTAAAAAATAAATGAATGTTCTTCATTAATAAATGATTGATTGGCAATAGATGTGTGATGATGTATTTTTCGAGGTAGACACACAGCTAAAATAGTTCAATAAAATAACAATGAACTGTTTTAGTTATATAAATTCATTTCTCAAGAACATTATCTGCTAAAAAGAAGGCATATTCCTGGGCCCTTGATACATGACATTGTTTAACAGAAGGGACTTGGAGCATGCCAACCCTCCAAGATTAAATTGGCTGGAAAATCAATGGTCTTCTCAATTAACCAGTCCTAAAAGTCAAAGAGCATGAGGAAAGAAATGAGATTAAAATTAAATATAAAGAAGACCAAAAAGATGATAATGTGTAGAATAACCAACCTTAGAACTAACAAGAAACATGTCAAAGTGGCGGATAGCATCTACCTTTTAGCATCAACCATCAACAGTAAAGAAACAAGCAGTCAAGAAATACACCACAGACTAGCACTCCAGTGAATAGACCTGAAAGCCTAGGAAAAGATATTTAAATGTTGTGTTGTGTCTGTATTCACAAAGATAAGAATCACGCAAACAGTCGTTATCCTGTTACACTCTACAGAAGCAAAAGTTGAACTATAAAGAAGCAGGATAGCAAGAATATTGATTTCCTTTCAACTTTGATGTTGGAGAAGATTCATAAGAATAACCTGGACAGCTAAGAAAACAAAATGATGGATCAATGAACAAATCAAACCAGAGCTCTTATTCAAAAACAAAAATGATCAGGCCCAAATTATACAACTTTGGACAGATTAAGCAAAGACCCACGTCTATGGAAAAGACTCTGGAAAGTTACAAAGAAAAAGAAGAAGAGTAAATGGACACTACACAAACTAAAGCCATCTTTATATATTGGACCTGATGGAATATGTGCCTACTTTCTAAAAAAGCTCCCCTTCGCCATAGCTGAACCTCTAAGTACCATCTATGAAATATCTTTTAGAATGAGCTCCTTGCCTGACATATGGACATTAGCAACAGTCAAACCTATCTTCAGAAAAGGTGACCACGGCTCTGTTGAGAATTATAGACCAATCTCCCTTTGCTGCGTCACCTATAAAGTCATAAACCAATCCATCACTCTCCACTTAGTGACAAATAACCTACTCTTTAAAAAGCAATTTGGTTTCAGGAAAAAATTTGCCATGTAATCTACAACTCATACAATGCAAAAACATTTGGACCTCTCAACTCGACCAGGGTAAAGCAATAGATGCAATCTATATAGACTTCTGCAAAGCCTTTGATTCAGTGGTACATGACAAACTTCTGTTAAAACTAAATTCTTGCAGCATTTCTGGATCTTTGCATAAGTGGATAGCTACATTCCTATCAAACAGGCAACAGGTAGTTAAAATTGGAAACGCTATATGAAACCCTGCACCAGTTAACAGTGGTGTTCTCCAAGGCAGTGTTCTAGGACCAACACTTTTTCTGCTTTATATAAACAATCATATTATAAGCAGCTGCATCCTCTTTGCTGATGATGTAAAACTATTTGACATCACAGAAAATTCTACTACCCTACAAAACAACCTAGATTATGTATCTGAATGGTCAAACAATTAGCAACTCCAAATCTCTGCTAACAAATGCATACAAAACCTTTGCCAGACCTATCCTTGAATACTGCTCACCTGCCTGGAATCCACACTATATTTCAGACATTAGTACATTAGAGTGGGTCCAGAGGTATTTTACAAGAAGAGTACTCAACTTATCTGCTCACAATAAAATTCCTTATACCACCAGCCTTGAAATTAACATGGAAACCTTGAACTACGCTGTCTATGTTGTGACCTAGGCTTAGTACACAAGATTATCTACCATAACATCCTACCTGTTAATGACTACTTTAACTTCAACCGCAATAATGCAAGGGCTATCAATAGATAAAAACTAAATGTAATCTGCTCTAATCTTGATTGCAGAAAATACGACTTCAGCAATAGAGTAGTAAATATCTGGAACACTCTACCTGATCCTGTTGTTAGTTTCTCTAACCCCCATACCTTTTACCTTAAACTGTCTATCGTGGACCTTACATGTTTCTTAAGAGGGCATAAATAAGCACACCAGTGTGCCTACCACCCCTGTCCTACTGTCTCCATTTACATGAACTCATTTTATGGGTTTATGGCTATGTTTTGCTTATTTATATCCATTTATTTGTGCCATTTTTTCATGTGTCCATGTCTATGTCTATACTGATACTTGTTTCCTTGTACTTGTTGACTAAATAAATAAATAAACAAACAAATAAATAAATAAATAAATTGCTAACATTTTCATGATCCTCAGAATGTTTGTTGGAATGCCAGGTATTTTGTGAATATTTTGTGAGAGTTTTCTGAAATTTAGCATTACAACACTTTGTATGGAACTATGGAACATTATTGTACATTTTTCTTGCCTATGCTACCAGTTGCTGCTTTCCATTTATTTAATTGCTGTTCCTCTACATTAACAGATCCCACATTATATTCCTCTGAAACCAAATAATGTTTTATATACCGTATTTTTTGCTCCATAAGATGCTTCTGACCATAAGACACACCTAGATTTAGAGGAGGAAAACAAGAAAAAAAAAATCTTCCCCTGCCTCCCAGCATCCATCCGGTATTCATCTGGCTAGCGTCCTTGCATCAAACAGCAAACAGCCTGCCTCCTCCGTGTCTTCTGCCTCCGCCAGGGAATTCTGGAGCCTTTGCCTCTGATCAGCTGATCAGCTATTGGATCGGCCTCCCGATCCAACAGGATTCCAGGCAGCAGGGATCGCTGCCACCGTTTGCCACTGCTGCCAGTCGCCCATATTCACTCCGTAAGATTCACAGACATTTCCACCCACTTTTGAGACAGAAAAAAGTGTGTCTTATGAAGTGAAAAATACGGTATATCCTTTGTGGAAATGTCTCTGTATTTTATACACATTTTTCAACATATTCTGTACATACTGTTCCCTTTGTAGAAAGTTAGCCCTCACCACTCTTAGAAGAATGAAATATTTTAGGAAATATTAAAAAGACAGAATATTATATTTTCTCTAAAGGAGAAACATGTTTCTAAAGATGGAAACTCAGAGCCACAGTTCCCTGCCCCCAAGCAGATACTAAGCTGAGGTCAGCTTTTAGAAATGCAGATTTGGTAATCCATTCAAGACAGGATATTTTGAACAAAGGTAGAATGGTAGGATTAGCCCATACTCAAGATCCAAACCAGGACAAAGTCATTAAGACACAATAGGAATTGCCCACAGAACACAGGCCTCTTCATTACATCATCACCCTCCAAGTTTCAACCAAACCTAACTCAGACAACCTCAGCTATGACTCCTGCATAGCCCCATGGCAGTCTGACAGCAACCAATAGAATACATGCTCTTGCCACAGGAATAGGAAACTCAAGTTCAAAGCCCAGAGACAGTATAAATAACCCTCCACTCCATGTGTTCAGCTGCACTAGGACCTCAAACCCATGTGGTCCTGTTCATCAATAAACCATCTTTCCAATCAGCCTCCGTGTTTCCAGTGTTTTCTCCCCACTTGGAACTGAACCAGATGGATATTTCTTGCAACACCTTTAAATAAACCTTTTACATGTATTTTTCTTTTGGAAGCTATTGGGGTTTCCTTTCTAACTTATAGATTCCGCAAATCTGCCATTCAGTTTTCAGGATGGGGAAAGTGTAAATACATAAATAGATGCATATATACATACACTATCCAATTTTGCAACTTATGTCATCATTATTATTATTATTAGTAGTATTAGTATTAGTATTAGTATTAGTATTAGTAGTATTAGTATTAGTATTAGTATTAGTATTAGTATTAGTATTAGTATTAGTATTACTATTATTTCATAGAAAAACCATTCAAGATTTTCTCACTTTGTGCAACATTTTAATATGATATAAAAGCTGTTACTGCTGAATTCTGCAGCAATATGAGGAAAATGTGCGCAGTAATTTATCATAATCAGTCTGTAGTCCAATAGTTGTTTTGGGAAATATTTTAAAAAACCTCTTATCTCCAAATTGTCTTGTAAAGGATTATATCCCTCGGCTTCTTTTTTTTATATTGTTTAGTTGTAAATATACAACAAATATGCCTGAATAAACGTTGGTGATTATACCGAAGGACTTTGAAATCATCTTTGAGAAGATGATTTCAAATGATGGCTAATATTGTAATGTGACACGTGGGTCCAAAAAGATTCTCATAAACAAATATGTTTCTAGGGTTGGTTGTCTACTTTGCAACCTTCTAGATTCTTGTCATCTTACTTGCCTATTGATTTATCTAGCTAGCTAGCCAGACACATTTTATTCAAATCACCTTTAATTTTAAATGGAATGGGGAGTCTTGTGGCCATAAAAGGGAGTATCTAAGGTTATTAGAGCTTTCTGGTGTATGCCTTTGAGTTAGTCTTTTGACCCATGGTTATTTTCTGGACAAATCACTGCAGTTTTCATGGCAAGATTTCTGAAATGTTTGCTATTATCTCTTTTCTAGGACTGAGACAGGAACTATTCCAAGGTCATCCATATAGCTTTCTGCCTAAGGCGGGACTAGAACTCACAGTCTCCAAGGTCCTATCTGGTGCCTTAATGCAGGGGTGAAATTCACTTACATTCCCTATCGTTTTGCAAATGGGCACGTGCCATGCGTGCACTTGCTTTGCTCGCACACACTGTCATCTGCACATGCGCAAAGCCTTCTGCGCATGCACAGAGGCTTAAAATGTTGCAAAAAAGTGACGTCATGACATCCACGTGGGTAGGTGGAGCCTCCCACAGCCGCCGCTACCGGTTTGCCTGAGCTGGATAGAACCAGCTGAATTTCACCTCTGCCTTAACCTCTACACAAGCTGGCTCTCTAGAGTAAACTAGTAATCTCTGAAAGATATAATCACAGATGATGGGCTACTTGTTTAATTTACTATGTATCAATTTTCTACAACTTAATGCTTCCTGTCCACATAAAATGGACTATAAGGTGTTGGGAATAGTTTTATTAATACTATTATTGGGAAATGTTAAGAGCAGGAAAAGTTCTGGCAGAGCACAGATTTCATACCTAAATTGATCTACATGCTCAGATGAGTTAAACTCAACCAACCCTCCCCTAGTGTCACACCTGAAGTGCACTTGGATTTCCAAGAGGGGTACTGTTCATCATTTCTCCATGCCTAGCCAGATCTTGTGATATATGCTAAGTGAAACCTCTCCATTAAAGTCCTGGATAGGTAGGTCTTATTACAGGAAAACCCGACATTCAGCAGCAGCCAAAAATCTGTATGTCTGAGAATCTAATGACCAAGTATTGGGTACAACCCAAGGGGCTGAAATACAGAATTAGTAGGAGACACTGAATTCTTCAAGAATGGCTCTTTCCTGGATCACTTGTGACTAAGAATTCAAGGACTCTGGTTCCAGACCCATCATTTTCCCACCATAGTCTACTAATATATGTCTAAAAATCCATTTGCATCCCCAGAACTCCAAATCCCACCTTCTGTCACTAGACAGCGACAGATGAAGATGTTCTCCTAAAGTAGCAGAAAAACAAAGAGTTGTCCCCAAGGACCTTCATCAGAATGCTGTTACATAATCATGAAGGCTCAAGAAAAGCCTTTCTCTTGTAATATCATCTCTCTTTCCATAAAGTAGGATTGTTGCTTGAACAGGATTGGCACAGCCCAGGAATATTTCAGCATTTTGATAGCAATATGGGATAAACGTATAGCTACGTGTCCCAATATACGATGAACATTCCCTTTATCTTCTATCTTGACAGAAGAATGATACACTTGATTCTTTGGAGATTCTTTCTTCATGTATTCATGCTGACTTCCCTCTGCTACCACCAATCACAGATGTTTCACTGATATATTTATAATATCACTTTGAGGCTATTTCTATGCTTAGATAAAACATTCATTTAAAAAAGATCCAAACTTCACACTGTGGTTGTATACAGTTTCTATTAACCTTCAAGAATGACCTTCTCTGTTCATAAGCCTGTCATTTATTTTCTGCAGATTTACCTGTCATTTTGTAACTCAGTTGTCCTTGACTATTCTTTCTCTTTCATCATACTTAGTTTTGCTTCAGTACTCAATATTTAGTAATATGGGTGACATTTTCTGAAGGGCTAAGGAACTTCTTTGGGGAAAACAGATTTTTTTTGTCTAGAAAAGTCTGTTCAAAACATGGATATAATTTATTCATTTATTCATACTCACACACACACATACATAAATGCATATCTGGATAAATTTACATTTATGTGTGTGTGTGTGTGTGTGTGTGTGTATGTATGTATGTATTAACTAGATTAAATACTTTTGTTATTAAAGAAAACTCTTTGTGAAGTACAGCAATACTTACTGACAGTAACCACACTAAGGGCAAGTATGACAGTCCCATTAAAACACTTCAATTATCATGAATTTGGAGAATCCTTTGGATCTGATTAAAATACCTATAATCCATTATATTCTACATTTCTTCCTCAGGAAAACATTTTAGAAATGTGAATTAACTGGCTATCTGTGGTTGATCTAACTGTACTATTGTACTAATCCATCTGATTTTCAAAATGCTGCTTAAATTCAGTTCCTCATAGACCATGCATTTAATTTGACTCAAACTGATTTAATAGATGATTCCCCATAGGCAATTAGTCTTTAGAGATTGTTGGAAGTATGTCAATTATTTCTAATTTAAGTTGCATAACAGTAATAAAAAAATTGCTAAAATGAATAAGGTCACATTGCTCCTTCATGATTGAGAGGCATTGAAAAAAATCAGTTTATACGAGGCTCAGGATCTATGGTGAGATTTTAGGACAAAGACTCAGAAATAAAATACTGCCATGCATAGTATGACCTAAAGGGTTCTGCTCAAATTGTTCTCTCTGGACAAAAAATGAGATAGTGTTTTGATAAAGGAATTCAGCACAAAATGTCAAGATGTAGCCTGAATGCATGAATGAAGGAAAAATCTATGCCACCTGTAGAAAGATACATAACCCTCAGTAATTCATTTAGCATTATGGTGCCTCTGTTTCTTACAAAGAAGAAATTTGCTGTTCTTCAAGTTGAAGATCAGAAATCATAAAAACAGTAGCCTTTCCTTCAAACTTGGAAGATCATTGTATGTTCTAGCTGCAATATGAACATATTGATCTCATTATTGGTCATGCTGGCCACAGCTGATAGGAGTCGATCTTCAAAAGCCCTGGATACCACCAGATTAGAGAATACTAATACTAACTCTATCCAACTGTGTAATTTGTATGTATGTATACACACACAGAGAACAGGGTAATATATATATTCTGAGGTTTTCATGGGTGTTTGTATGTAGGTCTTTGGTTATTCAGGTCTTCTCCCACGTAAAATTGGAAGTGTCTTGGCGACGTTTTGACGAAGTCTCATTTGTCATCTTCAGGCTGGTGTTCTCGGCTTCGTGCTTCCATTTGCTCCTGGAAGCACGAAGCCGAGAACACCAGTCTGAAGATGACAAATGAGACTTTGTCGAAACGTCGCCAAGACACTTCCAATTTTATGCGGGAGAAGACCCGAATAACCAAAGACCTACACACACACACACACACACACACACACACACACACACACACATATATATATATGTGTGTGTGAATGTGACAGAATATTTTTTAAACCCAAATAATTATATTACATATCAAAAAGTATGGATTTTCATTGACCTATTTAAAATAGTTTAGCATGTACTGTACTTATTTGTTCTATTTTTTTTTTTTTATGCTCAGCTGCTCACTGATTTTGAATGATCTGAAAAAGCTAAGTAGGATCAAACTTAGTTAATGAATTCATGGAAAATCACCAGGAAATGCTGCTCAAAAGTAAATTACCCATCCATCCATCCATCTTGGAAGAAGAAAATGAACAATATATTACTGGCAAGAAAAATATGTGGATGTTGGTAATTCTCCTGCAAATTGAAATAGCTACTATGAAGGGAAGGTACCAAATCTTTTCCTCTGTTATATTTAAAGAGTTTGTAGAAACATTAATATTTCAGACAGTTTCTGTGATGGCTAAACTTTTTTTTTTTATAAAGGTTAAAAAGTCTTCTTGAGTTTAGAGATCAGTTCTGCAGGACATCAAATACTATGCAGTTGAGCCAGAAATCAATCAATTTGGCTGGTATATGTACAACAGTACAACATCATACATCATACCTATGGAGCAATATGAAGAACATGTATGGAAGTATCCTCCAACTTCCTGGTACAATGGCTTCCTCATGAAATAATTAATTAAAATGAAGATTTGTGTGTCCATGTATAGACAAGAAGTTTCAAATTTGAGGAGCTATTAAGTTTTTTGGAGGAAGGGGGGATTATTAGTGGATCCTCAATCAGATAACCAGAAATACTACAATGGTGTCAAATATCAACATACCAATCAAAGGTTCATTGTAACTTGCAGTGAAGAGAGAAGTGATGGAGTTTTAAATGGTGTGCTATGCAGCCACAGAAAGGAAAAGAGGACACGTGCTCCAACTCTTCTCTTTCCTGATCCCTGATCTTCCTAGAATAACTGATACAAATATTTTCAGATGAGTCTGGGTGCAATCCTCACTTAAGATTTTCTAGATCAGAATGAGAAAAATTTGATTTTCCAGGGTTCTTAAACTAGCCGCATGCCGCTGCTGAACTTGGTTGTACCCAAGCCTCACTTAGTGCAAAGTTAATATGGAGAACTTAGAGTTAAACCTACTGTTCTGTTACTGTTTCACTTTTACTCATATTCACAAATACTTGAGTAGAACTTCATTTCATGCAGGAATATGTAAACTTGACAAGAGGTTTCCACTAAGCTAGTATGCATTCTAAAACATGCCAGAGAATTCTTTGGCACATATAGGATATTGTTGCAAACAAATACATGTAGTGGGGTTTATTTTGATTTGTTTCTGAGTAGAAAATCAGAAAACACTGGTGTAGCCAATAATTTGATATTCTTCACAATAAATTCAATATCAACAAAGGATGCACTTTAAATATTCCTTCTCTTCTTTGCATGTCTTGAATTTTTAATTTCCTAGTTACTAAAACAAATTGAGTTAGATCTTTGTTCTCAATTCAATCTTTGTGTGGAATAAAGAAGAAACAATATGATGTTAAAGTTGCTGGCAATTTACATTTGTTTCCCAAATCTTGATGAGCTTACTGTAATTATGAGTCATTTTAGTAAAAGCAATAAACATCTTATGTAAAGAGAAAAGATAGGTGGGGAGGGCTGCTCAAAACAATTAGGCTCTACTTCAATACCAAATACATGTTATATAAAGAATATTAATGATATCTCTTTTCTAGCTTTGCACCAACAGTAATAAAAATGGTTCTAAAATTCTTATCACTTGAATTTTACTTTTTATTTCATAGCATTAAATTATTTATCTCCTTTATCAATTTGGAAACCTTACTATTCTATATTTCTCAGTATAATCCTATATATACAGTAACTACACAGAGAGAATACAAGTGAGTAAATAAATTGTATGATTGCAGTGAAGTTTACATTATCAATATGTGTACATTGATAAAACACCTGGAAAACAACAAAGCAACCAGTAAAATTGGTGCATCATTCAAAATTGTCATTATGTGATGCTTGTCACTTACAAAGGATTTATAATGGCCCAGAATGTCCCTGGCCTATCAGTATTTGTGAACGTAAGGTATTCTCTGCATACAATAGTAGAGATGCAGGTTTATTGTCCAGTTTGTGTGTGTGTGTTTGTGTGTTTGTATATGAAAATCTCCTTGTTAAGGGTAGCCTGAGAACGTTAACTGAAGAGGATGGTAAAGTTTTATCTAGTGTGATACTCCTGTAAGGGATATTCATTTTCTTTCTTTTCTCTTTCTTTCTTGTGTAGTTTCTTAGGCTTGTGAAAAATGCTATATGAAGTTATGAGGCATCTCATGAAAGACCTAGACTGTGGGAGGAAAGTGGATTACATGAAGAAATGTTATGATTGTTAATGATAAGTAATCATAGAGTTTACACAAGTCCTAGAGAAGCCCCTTTACTATCAAATACAGCAAATTTCCCAGTAGTCAATATTCTTGTTAATGACTAAGCAGGATGATTCACATAATGGAACTACACTGTAAGATAATTTGGACCACAAGGAACTCAATCATTTGCAAACAGGTTTTTTTGTAAGATACTTGATGCATTCAATAATGACAGAACAAAGTGACAATGCCTGCTTCCCCCATTATCTTTAAAATAACATTCAGTATCATTTTTACAGCTGTCTGTATAATAGCTCCCTGCTGCATCCCTTGGCTCAGTGCTTTTCTATTGGACAAGAAGCACAAATTTGGTGCAAGGTCTGTTAACTGTTACTTGCAGCATCACAATCAAGCCGATATATTATTTCATATTTTGATTCCTAGAGAGGTTTTCTTAAAAACATATTCTTCAGCTTCTAGAAGAATAAAATAATGTCACATCAAAGCATTTTCTACCTGTTTAAAGCATTGTGTGAATTCCTGCATTATATCAAAAATTCTGTCTCTATGCATATACTAACACACATTTTCAGAAAGACCAGAGATCAATGTTTCAGTTTTACAAAGTGACTTCAGCAGCAGACAAGGAGATTTCAGCAGAGCCAGTTAATCATTAAACCTAGTTCCATTGTAAAACACATAATTTAAAAAACCAAGACAGCAGATAGACACAGACACATATATGCACATGACACAATTATATGAAGATAGTAACTAGGAATCAAAGATTCCAAGGGTTCTATTCCCTCAATTTTTTTAAAAAAAAATACAACTTATTTTTTTAACAAATATTTGACTGAACTTGGTTCTTCTATAATTCAGACTTTCCTGAACAACAACAAAAAATAGCTTGTCAGAAGATATGAGAATTAACTGCTTGAACGTGCATCCAAAGTCTCATTGATTATGCAGAATTACTTGCATCATCATTTGAGAGGGAGGGGTTATCCTGACAATACATATAAAATGCTCAGCCATCTGGCAAAGCTTTTGATGGGGCAACGTTCCAAAAAGGTTCTATGAAAATCGCATCAGAAGACATAAAAAATATGGGACAGCTCAGATCAAAAGCCATAATTAAATAAACCCCCTGTCTAGTTGCTGAATTTTGTACAATGTTTCTCCACTGGAAACAAATATGGAATGAGATGATTCCTAAAGAATGAAAAAGTTTGACGGCAGGGGTGGGGTTCAAAAATTTTAGCAACTAGTTCTCTGCCCAGTTGCTGGGTGGTCGTGGCCATGGTGGGCATGGCCAACTCGGCCTCCTGCACCATGGCACGGGGGGAGGGGGGCTTTTCACCCTCCCCAGGTTTCAGAGGCTTTCCTCGAGCCTGTGGGAGGGTGAAAACGGCCTCCCCAGGCTCCAGAGGCCCTCTGGAGGCCAGAAAGGGGCCTGTTTCCAGACTTCTGGAACTTCTTGGAGGCCCATTTTTTGCCCTCCAAGAGCCTCCACCCAGGCCCTACACTTACCTGGCATCCAAAACAGGCCACGTGGAGACTTCTAGGAGGGGTGGGTGGGGTGGGTGGGGCCAACCAGTCCTTGGAACTACCAGTTTGGTGAACCAGATGTAAAATTAGTATCCAGTTCGCCTGAACCAATCCGAACCAGCTGAATCCCACCCCTGGATGAATATATCTTTTCTAAAGAAGAGGAAAGCAAGAAAATATATCAGATGGTAATGGAAACAGCAAGAAAATTAAGAAAGAGACCCACTTTTGCTTTATTGACTATGGTAAGGTCTATGACTGTGTAGAATTCATCAATTAATTCATTAAATCTGTAATCAAGAATATGAAATATATTAAAGCTTCCAGCCCTTAATATAAGCAGAGAAGGGGGCTATATAACCCAAATAATGCATTAATAGCAATAAAAATAATTATTATACTGCACTGGAAGGTATTAAGAATAGTATTTGAAAACATGGAAGCTCCTTTTTTGTACATCCCCAAAATCATCATCATCATCATCATCGTCGTTGTCATCATCATCATCATCTTAAATTTACTATAGCCACCATTCCCATAGCCTGGATAGCTTACAAATACAAATACAAACAATAAGAATCAGTTAAAATGTACAATCTCATAGGTTGTAATGATTAAAACAATCAAATAATAAGAAACCAAACTACAGCCTATGACCAAAACCAGGTCTAAGTGCTTTCTCGAATCCTAGGAGAGAAGGTGGTGTTCATAACTTGGGGGGTTGGGAGATGATATTCCAGACAGAGGCCAAGGGCTGCAAGAGAGAAGGCACGCTTCCTAGATCTATAAGATGATGCCATTTATAAGGTACTTGGAATGTACTCACTGCGCCAGAACACATGGGTCAGGCAGAAACAATTGGAGATAGATGGCCCCATAGATATTCAGGCCCTATGTTATAGAGGACTTTATAAGTAATTATCAGCACTTTGTATTGCACCTGGAAACCAATGCAGCTTGCATAGCAATGGCAGGAAATCAGCACATTGCTGCAGGTGCCACTGAATTTGTACCAGCTACAGTATCCAGATGGTTTTCAAGAGCAGTCCCACATAGAGCACATTGCATTAATCCAGCTGTGAGATGACCAGAGCATGAGTAACTGTCTGAACCTTCCAGATGAGGAAAAGTTACAACTGGTGCACAAGATGAACCTGTGCTCTTCTGGTCGGAAAATCTGCTTTGAAATAACTATAAAATCTGACTTGGCAAACAGCAGCTTCCTACTTTATATTAGAGATAATGCAAAATATCAACCAAGATTTACCAATGCAAACTAGAACAGCTATTTCCTTCAGATGAATCGATTGAATAAGCTCACCAGCATGCCTACCGTCCCTGTCTTACTGTCCCCATTTATCTGTATTTACTTTGTTTATGTTTTGATTTTGATTTGATTTTATTAGATTTATATACTGCCCTTCTCCTTGTGGACTCAGGGCGGTGAACAGCCAGATAAAAAACAAGATACACAAAAGTTAAAATTTTAAAAACAGCTAATATAAATTTGGCCGATAGTTAAAACAGTGCAATTTAAAATTAATATCAAAACTCTAAAATTCTAAAAAATTTTACAGGGATCAGGCCAAGCCGGCAAGTTGAAAAAAATGTGATTTTAAGGCCCGACGAAAAGTCCGAAGGTCAGACATCATTCGCAACTCTGGAGGAAGGTCGTTCCAGAGGGTGGGAGCTACCACAGGAAGGCTCTTCCCCTGGGGGTCGCCAACCAACATTGTCTGGCTGATGGCACCCTGAGGAGGCCCTCTCTGTGGGAGCGAACCAGCCGGTGGGAGGCAATTGGTGGCAGAAAGCGGTCCCGTAAGTACCCTGGTCCTAAGCCATGGAGCGCTTTAAAGGTGATTACCAACACCTTGAAGCTCACCTGGAAGTCCACCGGTAGCCAATGCAGCTCCCGCAGGAGAGGTGTCACATGGGAGCGCCCTGTCGCTCCCATAATCCCCCGCGCGGCTGCATTCTGCACCAGTTGGCGCCTCTGGGTGCACCTCAAGGGGAGCCCCATGTAGAGAGCATTACAATAGTCCAGGCGAGAAGTGACGAGGGCTTGAGTGACTGTGCGTAAGGAGTCCCGATCTAGAAAGGGCCGCAACTGGCGTATCAGGCGAACCTGATAAAAAGCCCCCCTGGCCACGGCCGTCGTATGATCCTCTAAAGACAGCCGTGGGTCCAGGAGGATGCCCAAGTTGTGCACCCTTTCCATGGGGGCTAATGATTCACCCCCAATAACCAGCAAATGGCATCAGCTGGCTATATTGGGCTTTATGTTTATACCTATACCTGCTATCTTGAGATCATCCGATGATATGGGGTGAGGTATCAGCAATACGCTAATGATACCCAGCTGTATCTCTCTACCCCGTGTCAATTCAGTGAGGCGGTGGATGTGATGTGCCGGTGCCTGGAGGCTGTGAGAGTCTGAATGGGAGGGTCTGGATGGAGGCTGTGAGGGTCTGGATGGGAGTCAACAGACTCAGATTTAACCCAGACAAGACCGAGTGGCTGTGGGTATTGTCTCCTAAAGACTATGTTGATTGTCCATCCTTGGTTTGTGGGGGGGGGGGGAGAAATTGTCCCACTCAGAATGGGCTTGCAATTTGGGTGTCCTCCTAGATTTACAGCTAAGATTAGAGCAACATGTGTCAGCTGTGGCTAGGGGGACCTTTGCACAGGTTCACCTGGTGCACCAATTGTGACTCTACTTGGATTAGGAGGCTCTCCTCACAGTCACTCATGCCCTTGTCACCTCACAGTCAGATTATTGCAACACGTCTCTACATGGGGCTACCCTTGAAAAGTGTTCAGAGACTACAGTTGGTCTAGAACACAGCCACACAAGCTGTCGTGGGTGCACCTAGGTACACCCACATTACATCAATTTTCCGCAAACTGCACTGGCTCCCTATTGGTCCCCAGTCACAATTCAAGGTATTGGTTTATTACCTTTAAAGCCCTACATGGCTCAGGGCCAGGTTATCTACCTTTTACCACGACCGGTAAAATCCCACATAGTTGGTCTCCTCCGGGTCCCATCAGCTAAACAGTGCCAGCTGGTGGGGGAGGGCCCGCTGGGGAGGGCCATCTCTGTGGCTGCCCCAGCTCTCTGGACCCAGTTACCTCCTGAGATCCGGACCATCCCCACCCTATTGGCCTTCCGAAAAGCGGTGAAGACCTGACTTTTCTGGCAGGTCTGGGGCCATTGATCTCGCTGTTGCAATCTAGCGAGATCCGGCCATGAATGGTGTGAATGGGTTTTAATTGTTTTTAATGTTTTAATTTTTAATGTTTTTATATATGGTTTTTAAATGCATTGTACATGTTTGACGAACTATGTATATATATATATATATATATATATATATATATATATATATATATATATACACACACACACACACACACACACACACACACACACACACATATATATGTGTGTGTGTGTGTGTGTGTGTGTGTGTGTGTAGGTCTTTGGTTATTCGGATCTTCTCCCGCAAGTTGACCCCACTGTCTTTACAAACTGACTCAAGAAGAAAGAAAGGAAATATTCAAACATACACATATCTTTTTTAAAAAATTGAATCTATCAATTAAAACTGAATCTATCAAATGTAGTAAGCTCTCCTAATCTTATGGTCAATGTCTTCCTAGATAAAGACCTGTACTTTTGCTAGAGGACAGCAAGAATGATGGACCTAGCCTTTTGGTGATGAAATAGTACCGTGTTTCCCCAAAAATAAGATCCTTTCTTATATGTTTTTGAACCCTGAAATAAGCACTTGGCCTTATTGCCATGCACTCAAAAGCCCGATTGGGCTTATTATCAGGGGATGTCTTATTTTGGTAGTAGTGCCACCTTTTAAGGTATCTTTTGTACTTTGCATTAGTTTTCATATGGCAGCATCTGAAGTTTGCATGGCGATACCTCATCTAAACACAAAGCATATTTTCTGGCATGCAAATGATTCCATCATTAATTCATTAATTAATGCATTAATTGTCCTGATTTTTTGTTTATAATTTTGGTTCTTAAGACCTTCCTGTATTTATAGTTAGGTCCTCCCCAAGCACTTCAAAACAAACCCAGTTCTGAAGATATTTGTCATGTATGCAGCTGTCAATCAGAACAGACATGTCCTATGGAGGGACCATAATGGACATTCCACAACAGAGACACTACCTATGCTATGAAATATATCAGTGGCTCATGGTGGAAAGGAGGTTTTCCCAGCAGATCTTGCCATGACCAGCTGCACAAATCAATTTTCATTAATTCTGTCTCTTTAAACCTGCCTTTTGTTTTAGAGAGATTGTGATCTGTTTCTGACATCTATGGCAAGATAATTAACAAAACACTGCAGGAGACTGATAAGCACCAGTGCTCTGTATATTTGGCAATTAGTTTTTAAAAAATACATGTCTTCAGGGGACATCATGTACACAGTTCTAGAGTGGTACATGCTTTAGGTACAATTTAGAATAAATGTTTCAGCCTTCTATTAGCACAACACTTCTTTGCCATTCAGTAAAGCAAAACTTTTTTGTGGGTCATAAAGGAAGGAAGGAAGGAAGGAAGGAAGGAAGGAAGGAAGGAAGGAAGGAAGGAAAGAAAGAAAGAAAGAAAGAAAGAAAGAAAGAAAGAAAGAAAGAAAGAAAGAAAGAAAGAAAGAAAGAAAGAAAGAAAGAAAGAAAGATGTATCACTTTCATGAATTTTAGAGAGGAACTTTACTTACAAAAAGTTCAGAATATTTCTTCTGAATAATTCGTGAAGTATACAGAAGCCACCCCCCCAAAAAACCTTCCAATATTAATCCCAAAATAGTATTTCCTCATATTTTATTCCACTGACTTCATGAAAATATTAATGACTTAAGAGTTTTTGAGGAACAACTTCAATTTTACTTAGCCGTAAATAAATCTGAATTCAATGCAAGATTATTAATAGCTCAAATCAATGGCTTCAAGTAACTATACAGTTCATTTTGGGATTTCTAAATTGATAAGCCTTAGTATTTTAAGTTCCATTTTATGTTTACTTTGAGCCATTTAATATGTAATCAATTTCAATGAAGCAGTGCTGCCACTCCATAATACAATTTTGTTTCCTATCTATGGGATCAATTAAAATAGAACTTAGTGTGGCAGTGGTTTGATATTTGGTGTTTGTTTTTTCCCTGTTCCTCCCTCCCTTTGCCCTTTGATGTACTGTTTTACCCAGTTAAGTTTTAATACTGTATAGACATTTATGTCCATATTTAATATTTCTAGCTGACTTAGATGATTTGTTAGTTAGTTACTAGGTTCAACAAAATAATTCATAGTACGCCTAGTTATTATATTTGAAGCAATTTATGAAGGTTGAAGCAATATCTGAATATCTGAAGCAATCTATGAAGGTTGCCTGGTTTACTATCCCTTCTCCACTACTAAACTTATATTTCCAAAGTAGTTCAAGCAGTCTATATTAGTAATCAAGCCTTTAAACAATAACAATCATAATAAATTAACTAGGACGTAATCTGACTCCCAGTGATTATGGGATATCCCATAGTGCAAGTGGAAAACAATTACTTGAAACAATTACTACTGATTTAGTAGGTATCCTCTGAAGTAATTCCATGTATTTTGGTCAGAAGCCACGCAATTGTGGGGTTCTGTCCAGAAACCCAGAGCTAGTCTGTAAAGCAATCACTCAACTCATACAGAAGGTTATATGGCATTAGCTGAAATGGCATGGCAACTATTTGGTGCTGTATAAACTTGTATCTACTACAAGGAAGAAACCAAAGAAAAGATACCGAATAATTTTATAAGAATTTCATGAAAAATGCTTCATCCTCCGAATCATTTAACTAATAAAACATGTGGAGTTGTTTTATCTAATTTTTCTCTACTAAGATAAAACTGGAAATTAAGCTGATGGAATAGCCGAAGGATAGATATAGTTTAAATACAGAGTCAGATGTTGTAGAATAGAGATATATATGTAGGCAGAGAAACCGATACAGAAATAGATAGGGTTAGTCTTTGATCTTGTCCTTTATAAATAACCATCTGCATGAGTGGTTTCAGAAAAGCTATGAGACAGAATACTGCTACATTTTAATTTATTGAAAGGGCCTGGTTATTTGCCAGGTGCAGAAACATTTTGCAATTGGGCCGTGAACCAAATGTGCTTCTGAAAATCAGCCCTAGCAATCAAAAGCAAGTTCCCAGGAGCAGAAGGTAGTGTGGAAGTGAGTTTGAAGGAAATAGTGTAATTGTGGTTTTTTTAAAAAACGAAAGAGAACATATTAGAGTCCTTCTTCTATGAAAGAGGAAATTGCAATGTTAAAGTAACGTTATCCTATAATATATATATATATATATATATATATATATATATATATATATATATATATATATATATATATATACATACACACACACACACACACACACACACACACACACACACACACATATATATATATACATACACACACACATACACACACACACATACATACATACATACATACATACATACATACACTGCTTTCTTTGAACAGGTATTATACTACTGATATCTGAGGATGGAATCCTTGGAGTTTATAGCATATATTTATAGCATATATTTCAACAATTGTATTCTCATGACTCATCTCCCCTCCCACCCAGTTCATGTTATGAATGATAATTGGATTAGTAAATTCAAGGTGAAAATATAACCCTTATACTATTCTTTATTCAGATTTGTAAGAGTTTATAATGAGATTCAGATTACTGTTATTTTTTATTGAAATAAATGTAAGGGTTTGTAAAGAGTCAGAAGAAAGACGGAGAAGCACAGCTTTTATGGGGATGCTGATAGCCTTAAGCAATGAGATATAATAAACTGTTTCTGCTTTGCTTGAAGCTGTCTACTTTATAGGATATGTGCATACAAGTGGAGAATTTCAATTTTTTTTACTACCGGTTCTGTGGGCATGGCTTGGTGGGCATGGCTTGGTGGGCGTGGCTGGGGAAGGATACTGCAAAATCTCCATTTCTACCCCACTCCAGGGGAAGGATATGGCAAAATCCCCATCCCCTCCCAACTCCTGGGGGAAGGATATTGCAAAATCTCCATTCCCACCCCACTCTGGGGCCAGCCAGAGGTGGTATTTGCTGGTTCTCCGAATTACTCAAAATTTCTGCTACCAGTTCTCCAGAACCTCTCAGAACCTGCTGAATTTCAACCCTGGTGCATACCGATTGTTATTTTACAGGATCTATGCATGCCAATTTGTGTAGTTTATGCCAGATCTTATGAGCACTATTATTTACATGGATCCCAATGCAGGATAACAACATATATTAACAATTGCCAAAATCAACTGCCTCAGTTTCTAATTCATTATTTCTAATCTGATCTTTATGTAAATTTTATATATTTATTATGGTTGCATGAAAAACAGATATGTATGATCAAATATTGAATCCTATAAATGTGAAAATTGTTGCTTATCAATCAAACAATCACTGAACTAACGTAAAAGTTAGAAGGGCATGATTAAAAATGGGATAAGATCAAAGATGATCATACAACTAGAATCATTTCTTGACATTTTTCAATTTTTAAGCTACAATAACTAGAATTCATTAACTGGTTCACACATAATGCTTAAACATTTTTTTGACTTAGTGTATTATGTGAACCTAAATACTGTGATTTATGGTTAATGGCATAATATGTTTTTGGATTCAGCCAATTATGGTTTATTGAACAAAACAAAGTTACTATAGCACTGTGTACTAAATCTTGACTTACAACCCCAATGGAGCTTGGAATTTTGGCCATTATTACAGCATTACTCAAGACAATACATAATATGAGACTAGCTGTAATTCAGTAAGAAAAAAGAAGCAAGGCTTGGTTGAGTTTTGAATATGATAATTCTGAAGAAAGATGCCAATCTTTAAGAAAATCACAGATTATGGTGGCGGGAATTATCACAATGTAGTCTGATATGAATACGTGATACTACGAGAGAGAGGAAATGCTATCTCTACTCTTCTCTGCAGGGGTAAAGCTTGGGTGGCAAACCTTCTCTTCCCAAGAGGAATTACAGCAATTTAGGGACAATTGAGTTTAAAAAAACAATGGAACTTGTTACAGAATTGCATGCCATTTTAGCAGTAAGTAACCCATTGGAAGTTGACATGCTGGGGATGGTGAGTGAAATGAAGGGTTTAATTAAATGAAAAAAGGAGAAAAAAACAGGTTTTGAAAAAGAGCTATAATCCTAATGAATTACCTGAAACTGTTTAACTGTTTAAAAAAGGGCATTTTTAATAAGAGCATTGAAGCTTAACCAAAGCTTTACTTTAATAGCATTAGACTATACTAGGGTATGTTTTATTGTGCCATTAACATATACCTCTCAACTGAAACCACTTGGTCACACAATGAATTAAATAAAAAAGCATTAATTGACCAATAAAGCAAGCTCCGTTACATGTTGATGCTGACCGTGTAATGACAAGAGTTTTATGCATAATTTTGTTTGCAAAAGTATCCCCAGACAGTCACTGGAAACCAACAGAAGCAGTTTGCTTAAAGATGGTGTGCGTGTGTGTGTGTGTGTGTGTGTGTGTGTATACACAATATAGAGAGTAGGTCTTTGGTTATTCGGGTCTTCTCCCGCATAAAATTGGAAGTGTCTTGGCGACGTTTTTACGAAGTCTCATTTGTCATCTTCAGGCTGGTGTTCTCCGCTTCACCGAGAACACCAGCCTGAAGATGACGAATGAGACTTCGTCGAAACGTCGCCAAGACGCTTTCAATTTTACGTGGGAGAAGACCCGAATAACCAAAGACCTACATACAAACACCTGCGAAAACCTCAGAAAATAGTATAGAGAGTATAAATACATACAGTACAGGGGTGGGTTCTACTTACCCTTACTACCAGTTCGCAACAGGATCACGCGCGGGCGCTTGCTTTGCTTGTGTGCCTTGCTTCTGCGCACACGCAGATTGCCGATGACAACATCCGGAGTGGTTGGCGGGGCCTCCCGCTGGTTTTACTACATATTCTTGCGAACCAGTCTGAACCAGAGGCAACCCACACACACACACACATGAGAGAGAGAGAGAGAGAGAGAGAGAGAGAGAATGTATATGTACATACATATGCACACATATGCACATATGCATACTGCCCATAGAGATGCGTGATCCAGAAATGCAAAATGTAAATACACACACACACACATACACAGAGAGAGTGTAGATATGATGTGGGTGTGCAGGTGAACTTGTTTGTGTGTACACACTCTATATACAGTATATGATATATAAAGAGAGGTATATCCATCCATAGAAATAGAAACAGATGGTTAGATCACATGTGAGGACAAAATGTCCTGAATTTGCACTGGATAGTACTGAGCATCCAACAGTTGTCAACAGACAAGTTGAGGGCTATGCACATCTTATCGCTTCAAAACTGAGCCACTATTGTCAGAGGAATACTGACTATTCTTGGATCTTTAGCCTAAGGGAAAAAAATGAACTTCAAATGTTGCTTTGCACAAATTCTAGTGATAACCTGAGAGCTAGCAGTCTTTTTCTGAAACTATGAATTTCACTACTGTAATGTTTTACCTAAGGAAGACACCCAAATAATCATGTTTTCATCTCTAAAATAAATATCAAGAAACATATTTTGTATCACATTATTTTTATTAGTATTGATATTATAACAGAAATATCTCCCATTTTGGGCCAGGAGATCAGGGCATTCCTTTTCCCTCCATGCAATTTTAATCTGCCATGGCTTCAGGCCATTGCTCCTCTGTAATATTGCTTTCTTTTCTTGGGTCAAAGAACTCAGAAAGCAGATGAACTGACTTTGAAAGTTATTGCTAGTCATAGTATACATATTAGCCTAAATGTGTTCTTTAAAAAAATACTAAGATTTACAAATAGAAGGAATATAGCCTAATACAAACTACAAAAAATATAGAAATCCAAAAAGAAACACACAAAAAGAGAAAATAAATGTAGAAAACAAAAGAAAGAGAAATAATTTCCCCCTTCATCCCAATAAGTAAAAACAATTTTAATAGTTTATGACCATCTCCTAGTTGTGCTTATCACACATACTCCCTTCAGCTTGTAACTCATGCCTTAACTAAAAAATAAAATCCAAAAACCTCATCATTCATTCTTTATCAGGACATATCCAGTAAGGGAAATCAGATATAACCATTTTTTTAAAAAAAAATAACCTTGATCAAATAAGTCAATCCTGTATTCCTTTCCTATATTTTTAATAATCTTAATTTTAATTTCTTCAAATATAGTCCTACCACTTGATTTCTGTTAATCTTTTTTTTTTGCCCCAAGAATCTTTCAGAAGAGATTGGGAAGTAGGGGGAGTGTCAGCCCTGGATCTCCTGTAGCTGCACAATGATCTCTTGTAGCTGCACAATGATCTCTTGTAGCTGCACAATGATTCAAGGCTAATTCCTAACTTGATTCCTCCTCTCTGCCTGGCTGGGCAGTTCCCAAAATCAGCAAATTAAGTGTCCAAATGGATTAGGAATTATAATTATAATTTTGAATTAATTAGAAGAATTCTTTCTGTGGGAAATGGTGACTGTTTTGGTCTTCTTTTTGACTTCTTTTGACAGACTTCTTTTCCAGATCCTTTTTAAAAATTATTCTTATAAACTTCTTCAAGACTTTAACTGGTCTCATATGTATTTCTGAAAAATAAAGGTTATCTAAATCAGTTTTCTGATTGTATACCTCCTTTAAGCAATGATATATTACCAGTTTCATTTGTATAGCCAGTATTTTTTTTTCCATATCCTTCTTATTCCTTGACACATTTAAATCCACAAATTTATTTCAAATTTATCTGGTCTTTTGTAACTTCATAAATATACAATTTATCATATCAAGTAATTTCAAAGATGAACAGTGAATAATATTCATCCAAGTTTTTTGCTACATACTCTATTAACCAGACAAATTTATTATCCTCTAGCTTCCTCTTGTTCCTCTAGCTTCCTCTTTAAGGTTGCTTGCTTGCTTGCTTGCTTGCTTGCTTGCTTGCTTGCTTGCTTGCTTGCTTGCTTGCTTGCTTGCTTGCTTGCTTGCTTGCTTGCTTGCTTGATTGATTGATTGATTGATTGATTGATTGATTGATTGATTTATTTATTTATTTATTTATTTATTTATTTATTTATTTATTTATTTATGCAATTTATATACCACCCTATCTCTGAGGACTCAGGGGGGCTCACAACAATAAAAATGCTTAATTCCTCGTTAAAACAATAAAATTTAAAATCAAATTTAAAACAATTAAAATTGATTAAGAAATCCCCGTCAGTCCAAACTATGAAACAATCAGGTCTTCAAATCGCAGCGGAACGAGCGGAGGTCAGGAGCCGTCTGGAGCTCCAAAGGAAGTTGGTTCCAGAGGGTGGGTGCGCCCACAGAGAAAGCTCTCCCCCTGGGGGTCGCCAGCCGACAGTGTCTGGCCGACGGCACCCTGAGGAGATTGTCGCTGGCTGCAGGGGGTCCACCAAATATCCTGGGCCTAGGCCATGAAGGGCTGTATAGGTAATAACCAGCACCCTGAACCTCACCCAAGGTTCATGTTTACTTTTAAAAAGACCAAAACAGTCACCATTTTCCACAGAAAGAATTCTTCTAATTAATTCAAAATTATAAATCCAAGTCCATCAGGACACTTAATTTGCTGATATTAGGAAATGCCCAGTCAGGCAGAGAGGAAGAATCAAATGGGGAATTAGCCTTGAATCATTGTGTAGCTGCAAGAGATCCGGGACTGACACTCCCCCTCCCTCCCTGAGAACAGGGAAGGCAAGCAGTCTGGAAAAATTCCTGTATTATAAGCAGAAATCAATAAAGCAGTTAACTTGAATTGTACATAGGTAGATCTGGTCACTTGTGCCTCACAGTTGTTAACATTCAAAAATCTATATTTTAAGCCCCCTTTTGCTATATAATTACAAAAATAATATTTTTCAGCACTTTTAAAATCATATTTTAAAAAATTCTTTCTCCAAAGAGGCAACTCATCCAGTGAATACAATAAAAACTGGCTGATCTGAAGGGTCTTAATGTTATCATAAACAATGAAAAGACAATCCAAAAAGTGATTACTGAATGATGTTTCTTTGTCCTTATGTTAAAAGTATGACCTTAATTGATATTCCTTGATTCCTAGCCATTCAACTCATAAACTAACTACAATTTCTTTGTCCTACTCACAGGGAAGAGCTGTCTGGAGTCGCATGAATTATCTCAACCATCTTCTCCTTCCTTGAGCAAGATTCTGCTGTCCAGATCTAGCAGCCATCCATGATTTTCCACATAAACACTATCCCATCAGCCAGACATCAGTTGCTATAGCACTCACTGGAAATCCAATCTGTATCTATTCTGACTTGGGGCCCCAACTGATATGTAAACTTCAATTCCCAAAATTCCTCAGACAGAATGACCTTGGCTGAGAATTGTGGAAATTGAAGGTCACATATTTGTAAAATGCCCATGATGGAAAACAGTCCTCTAGATTAACAAATAATCTGTCCTTCTAGGCTATAGGAGTAACTAATAAAGTTGAAATTATGCAAGATACAAGAGTAATACAAGCTACCTGCCTCAAATTTATTTGCTACTCATATAATATCTCAGAGAATTGCCCTGCTGAAGGTGGCATCATGTAAGGATTCCATCTGCAGAGATTTTATAGTAAATGTCTCAGTAGTGACACTCTTCCTGTGGAATAATTTGCTATATTCATCTTCTTTTAACGACCCCATAATCTCTCGCGGGGTGGAGTCTGGGCAACTGAATGGAGCAAGCAGAGTGTTTAATGGTTAGATGCCCTTCCTGTCACCAATGTGGAGTTTTGTTCAACAGATATATTCTCATTGTGCCCTGCCTCTGCCTAGGACCAAATTCACAGCCTCCTGATTGTGAGGTGAGAGATCCACCTCTAGGCCACCACACCATTCAATAACTTGTTACATGCATGCATACAAATATGAACTACCAATTTCCTGATGAGCTTCCACAAAAAAAGTGATAATTGGTCAGGGAGAAAGCATCGAAGTGTTTGGGATCTAACCCAGTTTGAGATCTGTTCCTGCTGGATTGTCTTATGATGGTTGATATTGTTTTCTGTTTGTTCTTTTGGTTTTCATTCTTATTTTGGCTGCACACTGCTTTGGGTCATTTGGAAGGGAATAGCAGAAATGTCAGTATTCAAAAGAATAAAAATCAGGTAGATAGATATAAGAAAACATAAATAATTGATTGGTGCCTGTATTTTGGGGGAGAAATGAAGGATTATGTTATCCAAATTGAAGGTATCTTGGGAAGATGAAATTGCTATGTTTTCTTTTGTTGGTTGGCTTGGTTTTAATCAGTGTTATCTACATTTTCACCTTTTGAAATATTGTGACAAATGATCAGTATCATTTGTCACAACCAAACAAAAATAATTCTGTTTGGTTCATTACTAAAGAATGTATATAGAAAAAGAAGTCTTCAGGTATAAAAATAGCAGAATGCTTGAAGATGGTGGGATAAAAATCCTAAATTTTAGAACATTTTGCCATATACTATTACTTTCCTCTTTTACCATTTATGGCAATCTCAAGAAAATTTATCTCAGCTGAGCTAGCAAATTATTAGATATCTGTGTTCCGCTGAAAGATTGGCTCTCTAGTGACAAAAAGACAAGACTGAAGGCATAACCAAAGCCTGTTCTAATATGTAATATTTTAATGAATTCTTGGGAGAAATATAAACACACACTGACCTAGTAAAAGCATCCTATTTTAATGATCTTGCCATCCAGAATGTGCTGTCACAAAAATAGTTTGTGTTATGGCTGCATGGTTTGCAAGTTAAGCTTGATCAATTGTGAATAATAAATGTATATTTTATTTACAGTGATGTAAAATGAAAAGTTATTTCAGTATGTGGAGGCAGGTAAAACTTCATTCCAATTGTATAAGGAAGTTTCAAGGTAACTAGAAAGTGGACCAGTTTTGAGTAACTCATATGGAAGATAAAAACGTGATTGGCTATTTAAAAGGCCAATCAGGAGACAGCAATATCCCTGTGGGGTGATTGAAAAGAGGGAAGATCCCAGCAGGGTTCTCACCATGATATTATGACTACAAGGGATGCTGTGGCTTAGTGGCTAAGACGCTGAGCTTGTCGATCAAAAGGTTGGCAGTTCAGCAGTTTGAATCCCTAGTGCCACGTAATGGGGTGAGCTCCTGTTATTTGTCACAGCTTCTGTCAACCTAGCAGTTCGAAAGCACATAAAAAATGGAAGTAGAAAAATAGGGAAGGTAACAATGTTCCCTGCACCTTTGGCATTTAGTCATGCCAGCCACATGACCATGGAGATTTTCTTCGGACAGCGCTGGCTCTTCGGCTTTGAAACAGAGATGAGCACTGCCCCCTAGAGTCGGGAATGACTAGCACATATGTGTGAGGGGAACCTTTACCTTTATCCTTTACAATTACTACCATTTTCCTCTTTTGACAACCCATCCAGTGGACTTACACATCATCAAATGTTTCTAATGTTTATTTACTAACATTATTTATTAACTTTGACAATACTTTATTGTGTTCTGGATATAATCACTGCACAGCTTAAGGGGGTCATTGAGTGAGAGGCATCTCATTTATCCTTTCTGCCCAACTGGTTTTTATGTTTGTTTTCTTTCCATATGCAGGTTCTAATTTCAACTCCCCAGCACCACCACCTGAGCTTATAAAATAAATGCATAAATAAATAATCAAGTGCAATTAAATTGAACAAAAACTAAGGATTAAGAGAAAAGAAAAATACTTCTCTAAACCTAGAAGAGATTGTGTTAATTTACAAAGAGTGAGTCTGCCTACAATTAAGTAAATCAAATTGGGAACTAAAGCAATTTGCACATTGCTTACTTAGCCCTCAGATAGCGTGATAAGGTTTTACTTACCTATGTCATTTGAATATAAGATATTGGCTATTTTTAAACAGAGCATTACCTGAGAAGCTAATTATACGGCAGTATTTGCCTTCCTTCTTTCATTAACTCTGTTCTACCTTACCCTTTTGATTGTTTTAATGTGGATGAAATCTAGAGATCTCTTGAGTTTGAGATAATGAAATTGCAAATAGCTTCAGCCATTCAAAAAACTATTTCTGAGCTCTGAAAAAGAAGTTGCACATACCTGCATCTCTACTTGTCAAGAAGAAAGACAGG
The DNA here is from genome assembly GCA_030761175.1 of Masticophis lateralis. Taxonomy (NCBI): domain Eukaryota; kingdom Metazoa; phylum Chordata; class Lepidosauria; order Squamata; family Colubridae; genus Masticophis; species Masticophis lateralis. The sequence goes on along the minus strand of JAUDYJ010000003.1, from coordinate 81,711,798 downwards.
AAGAGACACAGACCTGGTAAAAGACCATTTAAATGCTACTGTTCTGGATACGCGAAATAATACTTCTATTTGGAAAATCTCTTGGGAGCTCATTAAAATACTTGACACGTGGAATGCTATAAAGCAGGCCACCACTTTTTTTCTCCCTTAAAGAGATAGTCACCTTTTTCTATTAAAGATAAACAGAACACTACAATTGCCATATGAAAAGTTATTAAATAATTGTAATAAAATAAATGGTTTTTTTTCAGAAACAACAAATCTGAACATTTTAATTTTTTAGATAATGCTTGAGGATACTGACTACTTCTTTGGGACTGGATGGTAAAATACACAAAGCATATTGATGCCATCCAATTCCTAAGTTTTTTGTGATCTTCCCCAGCAGTTTCATGCAGATGTCAAACAGTATGTCAGGCCAAATGGAACTTTGTGGGACAACACAAGTCAGTAGTCAAGGTAATGATCAATGGTCCTCTAGCATCATACTCTGAAGTGGACTGACAAGAAACACTGCAAAGAAGACATTATCTAAAAGGACATGAAACTCATCAAGAGCCTTGGAGAATTAGCTCTTCCACTATTTTCCAATCTATTCCAATCTATTTTGTGGCATAAGTCATCCATCAAAGCAATCAAAAAAGTGTCAGTGAACATTACAGATGAAACCACATTTGAAAATATCCAGATAACCAGTATCATCCAGGTGTTTCTGGAATTGCTGCTACCTTCTCAATTACCTTTCCCAGAAATGTTTGACAAAATTTATGTCTTTATCTTTTCTTAGATGTTCATTGATTAATACTATGTTTACATCACTAGGCAGTACTGAAATATTAATCAAAATGCTTTGGAATCAGAGACACCCTTAGATTTATTTTGCAGCTTTAATAGGTGATTTATGCTAGGGTGTTTATATAGATATAAGGTCCATTGTTTTCAGTGGTTCATCTGTGAGCTGACAGCCTGGAATCAAATGGAGCTCCTTATGTAAACCTAAGAGTTTTTGAGTCTATTAATATGCTAGTAGTGGAACCTTAAACCTTGATTCATCTGAACTACCACATACCATGTACACTAGTGTACCTAGCCGGAAGAAATATATTTAAGTCAGAGAATATCCCTCTCCATTTAATGTGTGTTAGAGGAGGGGGAGACTAGGAAGAGCTTGGACAGTCGGACTTGTAAGGCCTCAGTTCACTTCAAGCAGGTTAAGCTAATTCCTTGACATTTTCCATGATACTGCACTTCCTAGATTTTCTTGTCTCATGAGTATATCAGCCATCTGTTCCCTAAGAAGTGTACTCAGGATTGCCATCTGCAATGCTGTGAATTGGCAGTTGGTAAGTAATCTGATAGTAGCTGCAATAATGTTTTATTTGATTTCTCTCTTTCTTTTATCATAAACTATATTTATTATGCTACTTCTGACATGGACTAAAAAGATGCCCTGCAAAGAAGACACTATCTAGAAGGACACTATGATCACAAACTCACTAAGAATTCTAAAGATAATTCTTAATCTATATCTTTGCTCCCTATTAGGTTCCCATCTGCTCCTTGTTTATTGTTCACCATAATCTATATACATCTTACGATCATAAGTATGGCCACTAGCCTTAACAACAATTTAACAGGAGAGCTTCATGGCTTGCAAGAATAGTCTGGTGTGCTGTACACTAAGGGCTTTGTCACTTCTGAATCTCAGACAATCTAATGGAAGCATTAATGAGGATGGAAAAAAAGCTGATATTATATATTACAATATAATTTTCACTATTTTCAAGGCATTATGGCCTCCCAACACATCCAGAAACATCCCAATAGAGAAGATTCCTACTGTAATTTAAAGAGGAATAAAAGCAGAATCCAAAATTGCATGCAAATTTGCTGACCTCAGTTTTTCTCTCAAGATTCATCATTGAGGAGAGACAAAATAACTGTACTTCCTTCCCAGTATTGCACAAGGTCTAGCATTAGATTATCAACTTTCTTCTCATCTAGCCTGACATTTCAGTTTTCAGCACTCTAAAGCAATTTCATTACTGAGCTTAGATAGCTGAATTCAGGTTTTGCAATGTTAGAAAGCCGCTTATCTTGCTCCAGAGTTCATTGATCACATATTAATATAGCAGAGCTAAACAATCTGAGACCTCAGGGCTATATGATGCTCTCCAAAGCCTTAAGCATAGTCCTTAGAGACCATTAACACCTGTTGCTAAATTGTATTTTTTTAATGTAACAGAAAGGGGAAATTACTAAATACAAGATTGAAGAGTAATCAGATTAATTTTAATTAAATTGAAATGTACAAAAGATAAAAATCAAATTAAGTTTTATCCTGACCCTACTCATTACTTTTGAGAACAAGCCCAGACATGCTGCCCTAAGGTTAAGTGTACTTCTTGGGATGAAAAGAAAGTGTGCACTTCTGTATTAAATTAAGAAATACATTTCCCAATATATTTTTTTATCCTCCTTTCATGCTTTCTTATAGTCTGCCAGGGTAGCTCACTTGCTGATTGATTGTACAGTTGGATGAATTTTATAGAAAAGCAAATGCTCTTGTGGAGGATGGTGTATCAAATTTCATATAAATTGCAGCAGGGACTTTCAATTGTATTTCTTTCAATTCTAGAGGGAGGGGCAGATTATGCTTAGTTGTTTGGGGATGGAACACAATAAAGATTTAGCAATAACAACCAAAGCAGCAGGAAAATGCCTGTGCCAAATAGCTACACTGAAGGGGATGAAAAAGGAGAGAGTATTTTACAAAATTATCATCTTTCCTCCTGAAGTTGATGGGGCTGTGACTATGGGGATGAAGGCGGAAATGTAAGGAAATGGCTTTGGCCTTTTTCCCCCCCCCCCCTTCCGTAAAATGCATCAGTTGCTAATATAAGGCCAGCTCAGGGACACAACTCACAGTCTTTGCACAATTTCTCTGTATGAGAGGTGAGTAACAAGGAGGTGGAGTGGGTGGTAAAATTATTTCATCCTTTTCTTTCTTTTGTATCCGAAGACATTGTGATTGGGGTAATCTGCTTCTAATGGCTATTTTGATTTCAGTAAAGATTAGGAGAGGTCAGAGCAGGGTAAGAATATGGTATTAGGTAGCATCAGTGAAGCACGGTTATGTTTGGTTTTTATTGTTATATCTGGGGTTTTTATTGCTGGGTTATAAGCTGCCCAGAGTTTGGTTTTAGATGGGCAGTTATACAAATGTTTTGAATAAATCTATTGATTGCAAAATTCAGTATCATCTCTCTGCTTCATCATGGAGGTCTTGTTGTTGTTTTTTTTAAATTGTTTATTTAGCAGACACCATCTCAGTGTCTGCTAAATTTATCAGCACAGTGCTAAAGAAAACAAATGAATTACAGAGAATTGGGGGAAACCCAGAATGGGGGCTCATCGGACATTTTTTTTCTAGTATTGTTTCATTTCTATATTCTTTCATTTTAATAAAAGAAAAGATGCTTTAATTTTACTTCCAGTATTTTCGGTTGGCTGGTCTAATATTTGTTTTGAGGCCATAGACACCCACTGTGCTCTGTGGTTGAGCCAAATTATGATTTTATATCCTCTCCATATGAAACCTGAAGAATTAACTGCCTCTCAAATGTCTGTTCCATACTGTCCTTGATTTCCCCCCCCCCCTCCTTCTTGCCTCAGTCACACTGAAAAGGGTCTGTTTCAGATTGTATTCTCCCTAACCCCATTAAAAAGATAAGATGTCACAAATTTCCAACACAGTATTTGGGAAATCATTTCACAGTCAATTAGCCTTGCTGAGCTCTGCTTCATTTTGTGCAACATCATTCTTTCTTTTAAAAAAAGTTACTTTATTTCTGTATCACATTTTCTGGAATTATATGCAATGAAAAAGTAGGGAAAAGATTGTTTTGTTTTGCCTTTTATTGGCAATGCTGTCAAAAAAAAAAAAAAAAAAACCCACCACCTCCCTACCAGTTTGTATTTTTCCATACCTAGCAAAGTTAAGATTCAGAAACATGGGAAATTCAAATGCATTTTTTCCCAATATACTCCCCTCTTAATTTGCACACAGCTGAATTGTGATTTTCTCCCATTACCATCTTTGTTATACACCATTCTATTTCATTTTATTGCTGCTTGAAAAGCTCATAAAAAGACTGTATAAAGAACAGAATTGGGGCACCTACATAGTATAATATCTCACAGCAAATGGGTCTTAGTCTATTTGATATTTCTTGCTTCATCAGAATACATATTACAAGTGATAAGGCCCAAGTTCAGAATCAAAGATTGTTTTTTCAAATAGCCATCCAGCAGAACCAGTGGTGAATGAACCGAATAAACTCTAGTTTTATTGCACAGAATGGAACACCTGACTTTAAAAAATATAAGATTTATGTATGTATGTATGTATGTATGTATGTATGTATGTATGTATGTATTTATTTAATCAAACTTTTATACCGCCCTTCTCCTGAGGGACTCAGGGCTGTGTACAGCCAATAATAAAACAGCGCAGACACAAAAGTTAAAACTATTTAAAACAGATTCAATGGTTTGGCTGAATTATTAAAACCCCAAAACTAAAATACCCATTAAAATACCCATTAAAATACCCATTAAAATTCCTCATTCCGTCAAGCTTGTTGGAATAGTAGGGTCTTAAGGGAACGGCAAAAGGCACGAAGGTCGTGGATCCTACGTATCTCTGGGGGAATTCATTCCATAGGGCAGGGGCCCACACAGAGAAGGCTCTCCCCCTGGGGGTCGCTAGTCGACCTAATTTGACCAACGACACTCTAAGGACGCCCTCTCTGTGAGAGTGTACTGGCTGATGGGAGGCTATCGGTGGCAGCAGGTGGTCTTGTAAATATCCAGGTCCTAAGCCATGGAGCGCTTTAAAGGTGGTAACCAGCACCTTGAATTGCACCTGGAAGACCACCGGAAGCCAGTGCAGGTCGCGCAGAAGAGGTGTTATGTGGGTGCACCGTGTTGCACCCATAATCACCCGTACGGTTGCATTCTGGACCAGTTGGAGCCTCGAAGTGCTCTTCAAGGGGAGCCCCATGTAGAGAGCATTACAGTAGTCCAGATGGGTAGTGACGAGGGCATGAGTGACCGTGCGCAGGGCGTCCCGGTCCAGAAAGGGATGCAACTGGTAAATCAGGTGAACCTGATAGAAGGCTCCCCTGGCCACAGCAGTCATATGATCTTCTAAAGACAGCCATGTATCCAGGAGGACACCCAAGTTGCAAGCCCTCTCTGAGGGAGCCAAGATCTCACCCTCGATAGCCAGCGATGGAGCCAGCTGGCTATACCAGGGTGCCGGGAACCATAGCCATTCAGTCTTGGAGGGGTTGAGTCTGAGCCTGTTTCTCCCCATCCAGATCCACACAGCCTCCAGGCATTGGGACATCATGTCAAGGGCATCATTGGGGTGGTCCAGGGTGGAAATGAACAGCTGCATCATCAGGTAATGTATCATCAGTGTACTGGTGACACTTCACCCCAAAACCACAGATGATCTCGCCCAATGGCTTCACATAAATGTTGAACAGGAGGGGCGAGAGGACTGACCCTTGCAGCACCCCACAAGTAAGGCACCTTGAGGTTGACCTCTGTGCCCCCGCCAACACAGACTGTGTATGGTCAGAGAGGAAGGAGGAGAACCACCGCATTATGGTGCCCCCCCACTCCCAGCCCCCTCAACCGACGCAGCATGATACCATGGTCGATGGTATCAAAAGCTGCTGAGAAATCTAAAAGGACCAGGACAGAGGAACAGCCCCTGTCCCGAACCCTCCAGGGATCATCAACCAATGCGACCAATGCCGTTTCTGTGCTGTATACCGTCCTGAAGCTCGACTGGTATGGATCTAGATAGACAGCTTCATCCCGGTATTGGGGAAGTTGTTATGCCACCACACTCTCAACAACCTTCACCACAAAGCGGAGGTTGGAGACTGGACAATAATTTGCTAATACAGTCGGGTCCACCGCCTCTTTCAGGGCAGCAGGGAAGATACCCTCACTCAGAGAAGCATTAATAATCCCCTGAAGCCAGCCTCGTGTAACGTCCCAGGAGGCCAGCACCAACCAGAAGGGACACGGGTCCAAGATCCATCCAGGATAATATTGCTAACCTTGGTGTTGTCTCATGACACAGTTCCTGTGGAGTTTTCCAAAGAACCATTTATTTGTTTGCTTGTTCATTTAGAAAATTTATATATACCTGCCTATTCACTCACAAGGACTCTTCTTTATGGGCTCAGATTTTGTTAATGTTACCAAATGATATAGAAAAGTACTTGGAGGTACAGTGGCCACTTTTGTTTTTGATTTCATCTTTGTTAAAAGTTAGCTTGTGCGCATGACTATTCATAGGAAGAACAAATAATAATGCAGATAATATGCTATTGAGACGTAATATGTATTTGTGCCTGGTAACAGGCTACAAGTGTAAAATTATGTCTTTAGGCAATATTGTAATGATACAGGTGCTGACATCAATGCTTGCAGGAATTAAAAATGATTGTATCTCAGAGGCATTCATAAAGACCATTGGGTTGTGCATTTTAAGAAATTTCTTTTAGACTAGTAGATGATTGTCATTCCAACAAGATAAAGGTCATTCCGTATAGCTCTGCTCTGATGTAGGTCTACATGTCCTTGAAAAAATAGGTTGATAACATTGGCACAATTTTAGAGGATGGTTTGTTGCTAACTGACGTTGGGAGCACAATGTCTTTTAACAATTGTCAGTGTATCAACTACATCTACTCTCAGTTAGTAATTGCTTGACCAGGTGAGAGGCCACATACTGCGGTATTATCTCTCTAAGTGGAGTACTTCAAGCTGCTCTTAAACTTTCTCTAGTGAATAATACGGATGCTGCCAGATAAAATCCTATTATCCCAAATAAAGATAGTCTTTGCTGAATGACTGGCCTGTTTAGCAACACTATGAAGTTATGACGGTGCTGAAAAAGTTAATTTTATGACCAGTCCTCACATGTAAACCATTGTAGCATTCCCGCCCTCATGTGATTGTCATTTTAACGCTTAATACTTGTCTTCTTATATACTTCAAAACCTCACTTTTGTTACTTATGTTGCTCATTTAACTTTTGCTACTTAAATGGTATCACTTAATGCACAATCAGATTCAAGAAAATGTGAAAAATGGTGATTGAGCAATCACCTACATGGAATCCCTTCCATAAACTTTTAATTTGAGTGACAGGAATGGAAAATGCCTTCTGTATTATGGAATCCCTTCCATAAACTTTTAATTTGAGTGACAGGAATGGAAAATGCCTTCTGTATTATGGAATCCCATGTGCAAATCATTATCCATCCATTCCTAAGAACCCTGACTAGTATCATTATTATAATAAATTCAGCATCAACTCCAAACATTTATCTTTTCCAGAGGCATTTAAATTGTCCTACTGTATTTTTACTGATTTTATTTGTACTTGTATTCTTGGATTCTTTTGCTCTAATTAAACATGTCTATAAACTACCCTTCATTACTTTGAGTGGTACAAGTTGCATGTAGTTTTGTTCACAAGGCACATTTCATATTATATGTCAATGATCTACTGCTAGATTAGTAGACTGGTGAACACATAATAATTAAAGTCCTAAGTAAAGACCTAAGAATTATTAAGGTAATGTCTAATAATATAGGCAGTTCCAAGTAGGGTGGCTTTTTTATATAAAGTTAGGGTGTTCAGGGCTGATAAATTCAATATATCCAGATATCGGGGAAATCCTTTAAGAATTACTCCAAAGGTTTCAAGTGATATACCAATGGGATTCTTTTCCCATAATCTTTGATCTACAAGTCCCGGCATTTCACAATTTTTTCCAATTGTTTTTCCTTAATTCTAGTATCATCCATTATAGCAACATCAATGAGTCAAACTTTCTTCTTTTCAATAAGTGTTAAATCAGTTACGATATGAACAAGATGCCTGTCTGTTTGGATTTTAAAATCCCCTAAAATCTTAGCTCACTTATTTCCAGAACCTTCTCAACTTGATAGTCTCAGTAGTTTTTCCTACAAATCCTTCAAATCCTTTTTGAAAATCCTTTTCCTTCAAATCCAAACCTCAGACAAAGTTTCCAATGAATAATTCTGGCTACTTAGTCATGACACTGCTTTGATCAGTTTATTAAATTTTGTTACATCAAATGGCAATTGTTTTATCCTTTTTATTACAAAGGCAACCTTTGCTTGTTGCATCTTACATGCTGAACTTTTACCTTCATGCAATTAGTTGGTAAAGTTTGTTCTTGAGCTGCTAAAATAAAGCCTTTAGTCTCTTTCTTTAACACTCCTGACCTTAACCAACTTCATGTGTTTTTTTTTAATCAGCTTTTCCTTCTGTATTTTTCAAGTATTGACCATGCATTGGCTTGTACTTCTAAATAATAAATTGGTTTCCAATTGCTTCTGTTTTCTGTATTCAACTGTCAATTTAAATTGTTAGCTTGAAAGATGCCCAGGTATTTGTAGTTATCATCTTCATCCGTCTCTTGATGCTATTTCTATAGGGCATCTAGATTCGTTCAGTTTTTATTATTTTTCCTCTGTTGAGGTTGAAGGTAGCACATTTGTCCAGTCCAAACTCCACTGCAATACCTTGGCTGCATATACTGCAGTGTTGAGCGGGGATTCTATTTCAGATGATGTTTTTTCCATACAGCGTCATGTCATCCATATAAAGATGAAAGGATAGCTTGGCAGATGTTTTTGATGTTTCTAATGTTTGATAGCCATGGCCTGACTTGTTTAGTATTGTCGACAGTCAGTGAATTGGCAAACAGTAGTAGTGATAGTGAGTCTCCTTGAAAGATTCCTCTCTTGATATTAATCTCTCCCGATCTGTGACCATTGTCCAAGAACCTTGTCTTCCACTATGCCATTGATCTTTGCACAAAGCTTCTGATGTTTCTATTGACACCTGTTATTTCTAGGCACTTATTTATCCAATTATGTGGCAGGGAGTCAAATGCTTTCTAATAATCAATCTATGCTACAATCAAGTTGTTTGCTAGTTTGTTGTTTCTCTGCTGTTTGGGTGGTTTTTTTTCTGCTCAGATGGAAAGAGCTTGTTTTCAGCTAGATGCTGTTGAACTGCATCATCTACCACACTAGTCAGCAACTTGAAAGTTGTTGGTAAGCAAATGATTTCCTCATGTGGTCCCTTTGGATCTTCCTTTATTAGATTTGCCAGATGTTAACCAATCTTCAAGTTTACTTCCTTCCTGTATGTTTATTATCATCCTTCCCTCTGCTTTCACCTTTAAATTTCCAAACTATTATTTTCAGTCTTCTGATTCCTTTCTTCCCAGATGCTTGATCTCAGTTTTTGAATGGAAACACTGGTTTCATTAAAAAGGGGATGCTTCTGAGCCAAAGCCTCAAACTTCACCAATTTTTAATGTGTCTGTTTCTGAGTCTTTCTCTTTTCCTCTCCATCTTTTATCCCAGGACTAGCTGCAGCCTCTTCTGAATCTATATCCAGATGCATGAACAGGTACTAGTTAATGCTTTCTATTAGCAGAGTTCAGCCATCTGTTCTGTAACCAGCAGCTTGAGTTTTGCATTCCCTCAGTAGGTCTCAGAATTGCACAGTACAGTGCCAAAGAAAAAAAATAAAATTATCATTGCAAACCTATACAAGCACAAAATATTCTTATCCCTTGTGCAAAAAAAAGGAAGGATAAGATGCAGTATATATATGCTGCTCAGATTTGCTCCACTTCCTCTAAATCTTTCATAGGAGAAAAGCACTCAGCTGATTTGCTGTATTTGTTTTATTTTGAAAATTCCAAGATAATTTTCCCCTACACTGGCATAACCATTTCAATCAATGTTACTGAGGAAAAGTCTTACGCTGCAATAGTTACTTTTCTTAAATTAAAAGCAGAGAAGGATATACACTGAAAACCATTCTGAAGGAGTGGGGGGAAAAATAATAGTTTAATTCTTTCCCTTCTTTCTTCCATTTTTTCTGTCCTCTCCTATCACTTTAGTTACTTTTGACTATAATAGCTACTCTGATCTAACTCCTAAAATATAGAAACATTGTTATTTAAATTGCAAATTAAGAATAATACAGAACAACATGGATATTTCACTGTATATTTTGTTGCATCTACCGGCAACTTTGCTTCATCTGAAAATGTTTCTGTTTTTCCAAATAAACTCACATAAATTTTGCTAATCCCTTATTCCTTTGTAGATCTCAGTACAAAGTTGTCCCAGAAGTACATGTTCCTGGCTATTCAGAATTAATTTCCTCTTGTGTCTCTTTGTAGAATATAACTAATGGAGGGAGTAGCTTTGCCCCAAATAGCCAAAAGTCTAACAATCTCTTTTTCTCCCACCCTAAATGAGGTTAGGGTGTTCACATTATGTTAACAAAGTCCCTTGCTTACAGATGAATGATTAAGTTTTCACATCCTATGTTATTTTTGTTTATTTATTTATTTGGGAGAGGTGTAATGCAGAGGTGGGTTTCACTTACCTTTGCTACCGGTTCGTTCACACACGCGTGCTCCCTTCGCTCGCACATGCACAGATCATATTGTATGACGTCCAGGTAAGTGGGTGGGTGAGTGGAGCTTCCCGCTGCCGCTGCTACTGGTTCTCCCAAACCAGGGTGAACTGGTAGCAACCTACCACTGGTGTAATGTAGACCCAAACACTTTGAACAGTAAACATGGTCCATGGCTCAAGGCTGACTATACCCACATGTTGTATGGTTACATATTAATCACATTTAAATAACTGTTATTTTCCTAATAATTCATGGCAGTGTATATGGCATTTTCTTGTTTTATCCTCCAGGCAATGCAACTGAGACATTTTAGATTGAAAGATAATGACTCATTCCCGACCATCTTCAGAGCTGCAGGGTTGCCTCTGAAGTTGAGTTGTCTTCACCTTTTAACCTTTCGCTAAAGGCAAATTTCATAGCAACTGTAGCATATGGCACATAGCACTAAGTCAGTGTCAAAAATAAGTGATAGGACAAAGTTGGAGCTTTGTTGTACAGTGACATTTACATACATGTTTTGACTACGGCTGCAACTACAGTAATTTTGTGTCCAATTAAAGATTTGAGGAACCTAAAGAGTAAAGTGTTAAGATAGTTCCTTGTCTGTGAGCCCTCAGGAATAGCACTTTTAACAAAGAGAGTACACCTTAACTACACAAAACAAGCAAGGTCATGTATTCAGAAGGGAGTAAAAATAAATCTGCTCCCAGGAGTCTGCCTTGTGTGTAAGTGGAGGGCAGAGGATGATTTAAATGCTACTTTGATGCATGAAAAGTATCAGCCTGTATTGTATCTGGCCTAGCATACTACTGTAACAGGCTGTTAATGTGCACAATGATTGTATAATTTGCATGTTAGTGTGCCCCTGTGCAGCAGCCAGCACATAGCTGAACTTTCTTACAAACTGATGTTAAAATACTCAGAATCATGTAACAATAATTAATTTAACATAGTCTGCACCTTATGGAAATAACTTGAATCTCAGCTCAATTTTAAAAATGTGCATTAAGGGGGCTCAGTCATGTCCTTACAGATTAAACACAAATTTAATCAATTCCATGATTTTCTCCTACCATTTTAATATCATATTACTTTGCACTACTCATAAAAGAAAAGGAATAAAAGAAATAGATCTGGATAAATGGAAGAATCTGCAATTATCTTTGATAGGAAGAATAGCTACAATTAAAATGAATATATTGCAGAGATTATTGTATTTATTCCAAACAATTCCGATAAAACTGGAAAAAAATATTTTTGAAAAAAAAAACCATATCTGACAAGGGAAAAAAGCAAGAATTTGCCTAAAAATGTTGCAGGATGCAAGGAGTAGAAGCGGTTTTGGATTACCAAATTGGGAACTGTATTACCAGGCCGTGGCATTAACATAAGTGAAAGAATGGATTGTATTGAGAAATATAAGATTATTGACTTTGGAAGGGCACAACTTGCAGCTGGGATGGCATGCCTTCTTGTGGTATGGGAAAAGTAAGATACATGGCTACTTTCAAAGACATTACATAAGGAATGCATTATGGTTAGTATGGGAGAAAATTAGAGAGCAACACTATTTCAGGATACCAGTTTGGCTTTCAACAATGGAAGCACTGATTCACTCTAACATTATCAACATGGGAAATATCATTAGATATAAAGACATTTTGAATGAAAAGGGGAAGTTCAAAACTAAACAAGAATTGAGTGATCAAGGAATTGATATGTCATGGTATTCACAAGTGCAGATACATTCTAGATATGAGAAAGATGCTAAATCATATGGTTTTTATAAACAATTAATAGAATTAGATAAGATATTAGCAGGGACAGAAGAAAGATTGATAAAGAAATTATATAGCTATTTATTGGGCATCAAACTGGAAGATGAACAAGTGAAGGAGACAATGATAGTAGGGGCAAAAAAAATTGGTTACACAATAGAATTAAATAAATGGCAGAAACTGTGGGACAGGAATTATAAATTAACAATGTCAACCGCATATAAAGAAAATTTGTATAAGATGTTTTACAAATGGCACTTTGTACCAGTGAGGTTAGCAAATATGTTTAAAGATAAGTCAGCTCAATGTTGGAAATGCCACCAGATGCCTGGGTCTTATTATCATATATGTATAGAAGCAAAAAAATATTATTATCATATGTGGTGGATATGTGTAGAAGTCAAAAATACATGACTGGAAAAGATGACAAAGCAACACATTGATTTAAAACCAGAAATATTTTTCTTGGGGATTTTGCCTGAAACCTATAGTAAAGGGAATGTATATTTAATTATTCATGTATTAACTGCAGCTAGAATTGTATTTGCACAAAACTGGAAAAGTGAGGAGATCCCGACTGACGAGAATGTGATTAGGAAAATATTAGAATATGCAGAAATGAATAGTTTAACACTTACAATTAAAGAGAAAGAACAAACTGAATATTATATGACATAGGAAATATTTTATCAATGGCTAAATAATAAAAATGGAAATTAGAAACAAAAGGAGATTAATGAAATGTAGAAAATGTGTTAAAATAGAGATGTAAACAATATGATTATGACTATTAGGATTATTACATGTAACATTATTATTATATTCTTATCAGAAGATATGTAAAGAGGGAAAAATGAACATATTTATTATGCTCAATATTACTACTGTAAGATCAGATAATTATTATCAATGTAATGAATACGATTGTAAATTTTGATGGTTGTTGCACAGAGATATTTGTACCCAGACGACACACTGTTGAATGGAAGATGGAATGTTTATTTTTTTTAAAAAAAAATTCCTAGAATCATGTATAAGCACATAATTGATGAACAACACATATACCGTATTTTTCAGAGTATAAGACACACCTTAGTTTTCGGGGAGGAAAATAAGAAAAAAGCTGATTGGCAAGTGGATCGGCCTCCCGGAATATCCCAATCAGCTGTTCCTAGAGGTGAAATTTAGCAACAGGTTCCTTGGTTGTGAGTTCTGTGCCTTGCTTTTTTTTGCTTTTTTTCCTGCCTCTGAAAGCCTCCGAAACAGAGCTTCAGAAAAAAAAGTCTCTGAAGCTCTGTTTGGGAGCTTCTTTTCTGAAGCTTTGTTTCTGATGCTTTTTACAGCTCCTGAAACCTCCATTTAAGAAGCTGGATGGAGCTATGTTCGGAGTATAAGATGCACCCAGATTTTCACCCTCTTTTTTTGGGGGGAAAGGGTGCATCTTATACTCCAAAAAATACGATAAGCAACAAGAAAACCAAGACTGTTTTAGAACAGCCAATCAAATTCAATCCTAAATCTAAGCTGAAGATAGTAATCTCAGTGTTTCTAAATATCCAAACCACTGATCCAACTAAATAATCTCACACTGGCAACAGCTCTCCAGAATTACTGAGTGACACTCTACCCCATTCCTACTATGCAAAGTGATTGAATCCAAGATCATTTACATGCAAAACATGTGGTTTATCACTGTTAGAGTCACCTTCCAGTGAGAAAGTCTTGCATAAACTCAAATATCCATAAGTATAGCTAGGGCAGGCAGGACATTACTTCCTTACACTTTATTGGCCTAGTTTTCATTCCTAAAATCAGTTAGCAGTCTCCATGGAGACAAGGCTTTTCTTAAAAAAAAAAAAATCCCATGGCCTCCTCTTCTTTCCTCAGACAGGCCCTAAAAATACTTTTGCTCCAATTCACATTTTATAGGGAATTACTTTGATTGTTGCTCAGCTTTGACGGATCTCAGAAAGCTAACGAACAATGCACTTGGGCTAGCAGCCCAATCTACAGGAATGATGAAAAAGAAAGAAAGAAACTTCAATAATAGCAAACAACTTCCATATTGTGAAGAAAACTTCAGAAAGGTAAATGGAAAATCACCAGGAGAGAAGCTCAATTTGAGGGAGGTTGGGAATGATTACTTTTGGAAATGTTTTTTGCAATTAGGTTATGGACTTTTGAATGTTTTCTGCTTTAATAGTTTTATGTAATATTATATATTTGCTTATAATTTCCTGATTGTAAGACTGCTTGGAGATAACTTTTTTTTTGTTCCAGGATATAGGATATTTTTTAAAGATAAAGCTAAAGAACACAAATGCTATTGTCTGCACAAGTACTTACTTTCAAAACATCACACAGAGGCATAGCCTATTGACTTTTGGCTCAAAAGTGTTTTAGAAATTTCAGCAGGCTCCTTATTCTAAGGCTTATCTTCACTGACTTTCAGGAAGAAGACAATAGGGGAAAAATTAAAGTAGACTTTTGAGTTCAAATAAGTTCGGCAAGCTGCAAGAAGAGAGAGTATGTCTATGACCTATAATTTACACCCTGCCAATCCTCAATCAAGTTAAGACAAGTTATTAACCTGATAGCAGTTATATAGCATTTGTAAGACATGTCTCATAAATGCCACCAACAGTGGAGTCATCACACAAAAATGTCTTCTGGGTAGCAAATTAAAGAGAAGTTTCCTAACCGTGACAGCAATCAACATAATAGAATAGCTTGCCTTCAGAAATTGTGGGTGCTCTAACACTGGAGGCTTTTAAGAAGAATTGGACATCCATTTGTCTGAAATGGTATAGGGTATCTTCTGCTTGAGCAGGGGAGTGGACTAGAGGACCTCCAAGGTTCCCTCCAATTCCATTATTCTATATTCTAAATTAAACTCCAGAGCCACTAATCTTATTTTACAAGATGGAGCCCACTGCATTGACAATTTCAAAAATATTTCCTATAACCATCAGTGCAATTATGGTTTAAAGCAGTGGTGGGATTCAAGTAATTTAACAACCGGTTTGTCCAGGGTCAAGTTGGCCATAGTGGGATGCATCCGACAGGGATGCAGGATGAGCCTCCCACGATGGCCAACCTGATTCTGGGTGAATTAGTTATTAAATTACCCACCCCCACCCCCACCCCGCTATCAAAGTGGATCCTGGGTGCTGTGTTGCAGTAGAGAAATGAGATATTGAGCACTGGCATGAGGGAAGGAGGAGGAGCAGGGAGAAGAAAGAAGGAAAGTGGCTTCCTCCTTCCCTCACACTGACTGCTCCATTGCCTGTTTCTCCACTGCAGCGCCACACTATCACCCACTATCACCCAGATGCTCTTGCTTCCCCAAGAAAGTTAGTCAAAGAAAGAGGATTCCATTACTTGCTGAATACCATAATTAAATCATGACTTCCTAAGATGCCATCTCTGTCACTGGATAAAGTGAAGAGGATGACTCAAGGCAGCAAGCACCTCCAGCCCCAACAAAGTGAAAGAAGAAGAAACATGAAAGCAGTGCCCACCCACCTCTCTTTTCCACCCCTAAATAGTGTGATTCTCCTAAAGGCCTCTGGTTTAACATGCCTGCCATACCTCTTTCCATTGCACCCTTGTCATGCCCGTGTTCAGGTCATTGACACCTTCCCTCAGCAGCATCTGAAATCTGTGGAAAGTGGCAGGGTGGCTCACAGCCTGTGTGGTGGACTGTAACACCAGGTGAGCAGAGAGAGAGAAAGAGAGAGAGAGAAAGATGGATGGATGAATGAATGGATGACTAGGTGCACGGTTGATGGCTTCCAATGCTGTACAGGGCATGGAAGCATCCAGGCTGTCACCGCCTTTCATTAGAGCACATGGCACATGACATGGTTCATCTTGTTGTCTCTTCTCTCCCCTTCCCGGACATGGCAGGGCTTCCTGCCCCTCACTTCAGCTGGTTTGCTGGGCTCAAGAAAAATTTAGCTACTGGTTCTACTGAACTGGTGTGAAGCGGCTGAATAAGGTATATTTAAGGTACATAACAGAGAAGTGGAAGCATATATGGAAAATAACCTGAAAATAAAAGCTTCAACTTCAAATTCAAAATATCAAACTAAAATGTTGTAAATATATCTAGTGGAGTGATGGAGTGGGGATAATATTTGTGGGAAAAGGAAAAGAGGGATATTGTCAAACTAAATTTCTCTTCTTGTATGGAATTATAAGTAGTGGGTACTCATGCACTGATAATAATCCAATACTGGGTTAATGGGGGAGGGATTTTCAAAACTGAATTTAAAACTTGCTTTAAGAAAAATACTTTTTTGCAAATGTGCCAGCCTTGACATTTATAGAATGGTTTGTGAATGTCAGCGCCTTACTTTCCTCCTAAGGGGGTACGTTTTTTCCTCTTGGTATTGAAAATGACTTTTTTTTTTAAAAAAACAGCAATATTCTTATCATGAAAAGATATAATATTCCTATCTTTTACTGATTTTGTAAAAGCCAAGGCATTTGCCTGTCAGGTTTAGATTCTGTCTTTCATAGAGACATAAAGTCAGATTGTTTCACTCACATGTTACTTACTATCCCTCAACATTCAGTAAGCTAATAATAGAATCAGGGCTGCATATTACTACCATAGAGCAATCTGAATTTGAAGAGGAAAAGTAAATTAGAGCAGGGGTGTCAAACTGGTGGCCCGTAGACTGGATGCATCACATGCAGGCCAACCCCCGCCCCCCAGCTCCACAAAGGGGGAAAATATCACGATATGTCATGTGACAGCAACGTGACACCATGAGTTTGACACCCATGATATAGAGTATGTGTGAGAATGCATGGAGCACCTGTTGGCAATCCCTTACAAAGACTTAAATGGAATTCCATGAGAAAGATAATATGGAAGAGTGACAAGTGCTTTATGTGTGCAAGTCCATGTTCCAAATCATGTTTTCCCCTTCACTGCACAGCTTTAGTAAACATATATGATCATACACGCATACACACTTCAAGATTTCCAGATCCTCTAGGATCTGAAAATCCTTAGGACTTCAGGGGCAATGCTTATATTACTATAAGCATTAAATATTACTTATATTATTTAAAAATGAGATTAGAGCCATAAACTACATGAGACAGAGAGACATCCTATTAATTATAGAGGGGGGGATATTTTTTCAGTAGTCTTTCCATGCTGGAATAAAAATAACCCCACAAGATATAGTTTGAGAACTGAATCTCTGAGAGCTGAAAATTCTACTTTTAGAATTTTCTGCTCTCAGGAATCTTTCTTTCTTTCTTTTCTTTCTTTCTTTTTTTATGCAGCAGAGCATTGTAAATACGATACATTTCTGCAATCTGATTTTTTTTTCAGTGAGGGAGGACCTTCAAGTCACTGCTAACTCCTGGATTAATTCCTGCAGTTTTCCTGGCCAGAGTTTTTAGAACTAGTATTGCCTCCTTCCCAGGACTGAGAAAGTGTGATTGGCCCAAGGTTACCCAGGTAACTTTGTGCATAAGGCAGGACTGAAAACTCATAGTTTTCCAGTTTCTAACCTAGTACCTTAACCACTACTCTAATCTGGCTCTCTAATCTGAAATTATGCATCATGTGCTAGTACCTCCTGATTCTTACCCACAAAACATGTTTTCCAGCAAGATATCCAATGACTCCTAACTGAAAAGTTTCAATTGTGATGGCTTTAACTCACGGTGAAATCCAATTTGTTTTCTGTGGGCGTGGCTTGGTGGGTATGGTGTGGCATGGTGGACATGGCTTGGTGGGTGTGGCAGGGAAAGGATACTGCAAAATCTCCATTCCCTCCCCACTCTGAGGCCAGCCAGAGATGGTATTTGCTGGTTCTCCGGACTACTCAAAATTTCCACTACCGGTTCTCCAGAACCTGTCAGAACCTGCTGGATTTCACCCCTGCTTTAACTATATTATACCAAAAGTTAAACGGAGCTCAAATCTTGTTTATATACTTCCTCAAATACTTGCTGAAGTCATTCTGTCCATGAGATCTTGAATACCATTAAGCTCCTGCCAAGACTTAATACGTGTCTTGGTTTTGTTCCTTAGGTAGGACAGTTCAAGAGGCAAGGAGAAAGGAATCTTGGTTAATTAAGCTTCTGATAGGTAATAACATTCTTCAGACATGAGTTCCACAAAGGTTTTTTAAACTGAGCTCCATGGAACTCTAAAGTTGGGGCGTCTTTGAGTGACTAACAGCAAAGTATAAACATTAAATGCAGCCAATTTTCTATTCCTATAACTATAACCCCCTCGATCAAGGATTGTGGGAATTATTTTTAATGTGAAAAACTTTGGCAGCCTTTATTAAACCTCACTAAGCCTCATTTCTTCAAAATGTACTGAATAGGAATTGTATATATTATAAAAGGTTGTATAAGTTGTAAATTGTATAAGTTATAAAAAGTTTGTGCTGTTTATTGGAAAAGTTATTTGACACCTCTGTGGAAGGATGGCTAATTATGTTGAGGGAGTATGCTTCAATGTCTAGAATCACTTCATAGTTAAATGGTAAATATGTAGAATTTATTTTGGAATTATTTTAGCCTACAATACTTTCAAATACATGGATTTGTGCCACATCCAAAATTGGGATTTTAGAATTTATATTGAAATATTACCTAGATATAATTTACCGTAGTTCTTAAAGTATTGTTTGTGAGCTATAGTCTTTCTCTTTGTTTTTTAAAGACTTCAACTGTGTTAACTAAGTACCTTTCAAATTTAATATATATATTTTGACTAGCAAATGGGTAGGGACTATCTTGTAGTATTATACGCTATATTTATTTATTTATTTATTTATTTATTTATTTATTTATTTATTTGTTGAATTTCTATACCGCCCTTCTCCCAAAGGACTCAGGGCAGTGAACAGATTAAGATTTAATATACGTATAAATATGTTTTATAAACAGTAAATAATAAATTAAGTCAACTTGGTGTATCTACTAAGACCTTGGCATAGATATATATAGATAAATATATATAGATATATAGATAAACTATAGTAATCATATGATGTTCTATATATGATGGCTATCTACTTGCATTCTACTGTTTAAAAGTGATTTGTATCTATTTTATCTACTTTAAATTTTGTGTTTATGTTAGCTTTAGTTTTTTAAATAAAAATAAAAAGAGTTGTGACAAAGAAAGGTTGTACAAAGAAAGATTTTACATGGCTTGTACATTAAAAGAAAAAAGGAAATCTCAGGAGGCAAAGCAGATAACAAGACCTGGCAATAGATAACAGCAGGAAAGTTGAAAAAAGAGAAACAGAGGGGCTAATTCTGACCACACAAGACCAAACCTTAAAAATAAATGCATACAAGCTAGAATTTAGAAGACAGCAAGAGACAGAAAATGCCTCTTCTACAAAGAAGCTGAAGAAACAGAAGACCTCCTAGGTAACTACTGCAAAGTCACACAAATTAGCAACAAAGAAAGACATGAAAATAGTTGCTAGAATGGTGCACTGAAATACCTTCAAGAAACACTACTTGTCTGAAAGCAAGAACAGTGGTAGCACAAAGTAGACAAAGTAATAGAAAATGAAGAAACTAAAATGTTCTGGGACTTTAGATCCGAAAGAGACAAGCATCTCCCACACAACACACTGGACTTAACAATTGTGGATAAGAATAACAAAACTGTCTGGACAGGGGTGAAATCTACTTACCTTCCCTACCAGTTCAGAAATGCACATGCACACACACATCATGTGCAAGTTTGGACCCTCTGCGCATGTGCAAAGCCTTCTGCACATGCACAGAGGGTAAAAAACAGGTTACTTCCGGGTTAAAACCAGGAAGTAACAACATCTGGGCAGGTGGACGGAGCCTCACACTGCTGCTGCTACTGGTTCTCTGAATGACCCACCACCATGACCGGTTTGCCCGAACTGGTACAAACTGGTAGCATTTCACCCCTGTGTTTGGATAGTGTATATGGCATACTTGGAGACAATAAAATAAAAGAGAAAGAACTGGAAAAATTCACAAAATATGAAGACCTGCAAATGAAAGAAGAACTATGGCAAAAGAGAACAAAGCTAGTCATAGTAATAGATGCCTTGGGTGCAATTCCAAAACATCTGAAGCACCACTTGAACTTCATTAGCATTGCCAAAATCATCATCAGTCAATTGCAAAAGGCAGCTTTACTTGGAACAGTTTACATCCTAGGACAATACTTTTATCATTATTCAACAACCTCTGCCTATCCCAGGTCCTTAGGGAAGACTCAATAGGTAGACAAAAATGCTAAATTCAGTTTAAACATCTGGCTGACTGTGTAATGAACCATAATAGGAAAAAAATGGAAAAGTGAATCTACATCAAAGATCAATGGCATAGCACTCACAGGCATCATACTATCTGCTACTGAATGTTTCTAGAAGTCATTCAGGAAATTCCAAGTTCTATGTGTCTAGATTTAGGTAGATATTTAGCTATCCAAATGCTGCAAAATTTCTGTGAGAAAACAGGAGATTTTGTAAAAAGTTCACAACTTTTCAAAAGGTGTTTTGTTTATTTAGCCACCCACAATTTTATGGGAAATCACATAATGGTGCCTATCTTGCAAAATGACTCTGATTCTCTGAACTGTACTGTCTAGTCATCCAATTAACAAGCATCATTCATCCCTGCTTCTTTCATGAGTTCACTGTCTAAAATGGTTCCCAAAATAAAAAGAGACCATGAGATTGCTCAGCCATGTCCCATTCATTAAGATAGTAAGATTGCAAGCAACACTGGGTAAGTAGAAGGGGAGGCTGGGGCATCCCAGAGCAGATAAGGATAGCGAGGTTGTGAATGATGCCAATTTGTTCTGGACAGCAACTTAACTTTGCACATGCCAATGAGTCTTCAACTCCAATCCCTGTGCTCTCAATGACTCATTTGCTTATAAAGAAAAGTAATCAAGACCAGTAGTTACAAATCTACATGGGAAATAGTAAGCATAATTTCTCACAGCTGCCACATCTCTTCTGCACATTTAAATCTGTGGCATCCTGTTAGTTTCACACTTTTAAAAAAAGGCTTAAGGCTTGGCTAAATGTAATGCTAAACAAGATTTCCTACTGAGACAACAAAGCTCCACAGGGGAATACTGTTTGCCCACACTGATTTCTCAGTATATTTGATTACTATAACAAAACAAACAGTACAGTTGCCTCTTGTGGGAAGCCTTCACTGGTATTTATTGGAGAATAGCATATTATTCCACAGTCATTTATGAAAACCCTTTCAAATCTATTTAGTTTGGGGACCAAATCCATTCATTTGGAAACTACTTGCTGCAGTGGCTTCCATGGGATCTCTCTGCTTTCTTTAGAATGAAGCAAGCAGAATCACAGCAACATGACACTTGTGAAGTTGTGACATAGGTAGAAAAAAATTGGGATTTGTTTTGTGATCCTGTGATACCTCTTTTACTCATTGTGATCCCCACCCCTACCCCCATCTCCAATGTTGCTGTTCTTCCACATTTCAAATTGTGTGATCTGATTTTATGTCTACAGGATTCAGTAAAACACATTTTCTTCTTTTCTGTTAAAATTTGCCAGCAAGTTACACTTTTATGCTTAGAGCAAGTCTGCCAGATTTCTTGCATTTCAATGTAGGGGTTTCTGAGTCTGTAACATGCTAATTTTGAGAAAGTTTATAGCATTTACAGTGACAGTAGCCCTAGCTACTAGTGGGAAGAAATTGTGCCAAATTTCAGACAAGTTGTGCAAAGACAAGAAGGATTTGCAAAGAATAAGGGTACATTTTCTGAATGTGGTGAAACTGATTGTCAGAGCTAAAAATATACATCACCATATGCGCAGAAGAATCCAAAAAAATTGAAATGTTTCTTGGGTGCAGTTAGAAAAATAATTAAATGCCTGTAACATGTAACACAATTAGTTTATGAACTCCTAAGAAAATCCCCAAGAGATTTATGTTTCTATCCAAGATGTTTTTTTTCACTGAACATAAGCACACTTTTAATTTGTTTGATTGATTGGTATAGCAGCAATCTCACATACATGACTCTGGATGGTTTACCATAAAATAAATAACAAATAAATAAATAGCAGCTGAGCACCATAAAGTAATTATCAACAAAACTGGCATGTTCTAGCACACTTCTCAGGTTCATCTCAGAGTCACCTGAATCAAAAATACACACACACAATCAGGTGACTCTGAGGGCAAATTTATAAACCCCCAAGTGGCCTCAAGAGTTCCTAGGGAGAGTGCTAACTTTAAAGAAATACAATCCTGCCATCCCCCCACCACATCCAGTTAGAACCTATCTTTCCACCCCTCCCACCCCATCCAGTGTCCCCCCCCCACCATCCAGTCTCAACTGTCAACTGTCAATACCTAGCCTTCCATCCCCCCACCATCCAGTCTCAACTGTCAACTGTCAATACCTAGCCTTCCATCCCCCCCACCATCCAGTCTCAACTGTCAACTGTCAATACCTAGCCTTCCATCCCCCCCCCCATCACAACTGACAAACGTCTTGGATGAGAAGCAAAACGTTTTGTTCTTCTTCCTTAAGAGAAGGGGGAGAGGGGAGAAACCAGCCCGATTGCCTTTTGAAAAAGCATTTTGGAGAAAACAGCAAGAGAAAAAATGCAACAGAGACTCTGGCTTCTTCTTTGTGCCCCAGTTCACTGTTCCACTGGTCTTTGACCTAATAGAAACAGGAAAAGGAGTCACAACTTTTGCTGACCCCACTTGTGACCGCTATCTTGCCAGAGTTATGAAACTGGCACTAAATGCTACTTTATGTTCAGTGTACAAGGGATGTCAGTAAGAAAAACCCCGTTGAAATGTAGCAAAGGAACAACTAACAGGGATGAAAAGAGTTGTGCTGTAAACTGTCAGAAAAATGTTCCTCTCTCCTCATGCCAAGGCTAATGGGGTTGATTCAGATCTCCCAGATCAGAAAAACACCCATGTTTCAATGAACTGGCCTCTTTTTTTCTGCCCAAAGCAC
The DNA here is from genome assembly GCA_030761175.1 of Masticophis lateralis. NCBI lineage: Eukaryota > Metazoa > Chordata > Lepidosauria > Squamata > Colubridae > Masticophis > Masticophis lateralis. The sequence goes on along the minus strand of JAUDYJ010000003.1, from coordinate 81,688,439 downwards.
AATAAGCCCTGGAAAGTACTGCCTAGGCACTGAAGGACATACAGTAATATATCTCCATGGCTACCTAAAGTGGTGATTATGATATCACGCGATGACAACAATAATGAAATGGTCAGTGAAATAAGGTGCTCTGAGCATTGAACCCTCAGTGCTTGTCAGGCTCAAACAACTGGAGCCACTCGTAAACTGCCAGGTAAGCAACTTTATTATTTCCACCAAAATTACAAGAATCTTCTCAAACTGCTTGACATCCCTTGAGAACAACCAGATAAGCCTTCGCAGATCTTGAGGAAGATCAAGGTTTTATGCCTTTTGTGGCTGCCCAATAATTCCAAGCTGGTTTGTCCCCTTGTCCTCTTCTTCCAGCCTAGATGGTAGTTTCCCAACAGCACTTAGCTTGATGCTTGCTTAAAGGCAGGTGGGAGGGGGAGAGAATAATTTCACATCAAAACAGGCAGGAATAACTTTTAGCTGTCTCAGGTATGAGTTGAGGACGAAGTGACAAAATAAAAAAAGGTGTGAGGTCATGTCTACACCAAGTTAGATGCAGGTGGGACAAGGCATTTCACTCATACAGGCATTCATAACAGGTACTAAATTCCATTGTTGTTGTTTTTCCAGATCAAGTTTAGCCTGATTTTTTGCCTGCTTTTCCCCATTTATTCTCCCTCTTTAAATACATCCTGGAGAAATCATCCCGTTTATTTTTCTAAGCTGTCAGCGGTGATAGAGATATAAATGGGGAGGACACCATAAGCATGAAAGGACAGGCAGTACATTAGCTGCAATATGAACTGTCCAATTAAGATGATCTAAATGGGGAGGAAACAACACCCCACACAGTAGCATTTATTTAATTGATTCACAAAATGGTTTGAATCTGATTTATTTGAGCTCTTGGAGCTAGACTCTATGCTGGTGCATTTCAGCGCCACAAAAGCAGAAAGTACCATGGAAAAATTAAGAGAAAAAATAAATCTGATGGGTAAGGTAGGAATTCAGAGATCTTCACTTCACTTCCTTGTCAGGCAGGAGCTCCTGATAAAGGTTGTTTTGCCTTTATCAAAATGATTCCTGCAGATTTTGCAGACTAACATGTTCATTCTTTCTTGCTTTGGCTGATGGGACTTGTGTTCCAATTTTTCTAGGGAGCAATAAATTTGGGAAAGGTTCCTTATGAGGGCAAACAGCCTCACAGACTTTTTCATTGCTTAACAGTCTGAACTGGAAGATACATTTTACATATATAAAATCTGTGCCATAGAGAAAACTGTTTTTTTTTCCTTTTAGCTACTGTGCAAAAGCATAATACGATCAATGAAAACAGCAAGGGTAACATCAATGTTCTACGTATTAAAAACAACAACAAAAAACAAGAACAGCTGTGTTCCAAAGAGCTTACAATTTAAAAATTTTTTTTCAAAAAACCACACAGGAAAGGGGAAAGAAACTGAGAAGAGGGGGAAAATGTATTGGCATGGGATGGGAGGAGCAAAGAGAGAGATTGTTCACCCCAGGTGCAGGCAATAATGAGGGTGCTACCAAAATACATGAGGGACTAATGATGGGTGTGGAATTGCATAGCTGTTGCACGACTTCTAAGCAGCTGTTTGGTGATTGTCATTAGCACAGCAGCAACACAGGAAAAAAGTGTGTCCCCCTCAAGTCAGTTTGGTCTCCTGGTGCCTATCCCCTGCAGTTTTCTTGGCAGCATTTGTACTGAAAAAGCTTGTCAATTCTTCTGAGAAAAGTGACTGATCCAAAAATCACCCAGTTGGTTTTGTGACTAAGGCAGTCTCCCAGTTTCTGATGTTTGTACATCAAGTTTCAAACTGACTCTCAGCAATGAAGGAGGGGGAGATTAAAAATGATCAGCTCTGGCTATCAAATAGACTAGGTATATCACTGAGGCAAATGTGCTTGTTTATGTCTAGTACAAGTCTTGGCATTTGGATTTTCTAACTTTTAGAAGAAAATCCTAAGCATGCATGGCATCAAGAAAAAAAAATGGATCATGTTATCAGAAAGTGCAGGAGAGCTCTAGTCAACTGAGCAACAATGAAGTCAAACGAACACAACCCAGAATTGCAGATATTCAAGATAATAAAGGTAGATGATAAAATATTTATCTGATCGTTAGATCTGTGCCTTTCTTTCTTCCAGAAGTTTAAAGTGTCTTATAGGATATTCTGTTTTTATTTCAGTTTGATGAGATCAATCCTATGAAGTTTGTTTGGCTTTTCCTAACTCAAGTTGAATCTGAGAGTTTCTATGGTTGAAGGTATGCTTGAACCCATGTCTTCCCAATTTTATCCAACATACTATTTCCACACACAATATTTATTTGTTGGGTGATATTTCACCTTTCTGCAGTAGCTCTAGATAGTGTAATTACACTCTCAATATAAGCTTATAAGGCAGTGCTCCTGAAAACAGCCTTAAATTGTACTAATTTCCAATCAGTTTATTCATGGGGAATCTATAGAAATACACAGAATATCACCATTATTTCTGCATCTTTGATAGACTACAAGTTTCATTAATCTATTAGTGAGAAGCTAATACAGATAGTCCTTGCCTTGCAACAGTTCCTTTAGTGACCGTTCAAAGTTCTAACATCACTGAACAAGTGACATGACTGTTTTTCACACTGACAACTATTGCATCATCCCAATGGTCACATAATCAAAATTCAGATGCTTGGCAGCTGATTCATATTTAGGATGGTTGCAGTGTCCCAGGGTCATGTGTCCCACCTTCTAACAAGCAAAGTCAATGTGGGAACCAGATTCACTTAACAAGTGTATTAGCTTAACAAGTGCGGCAATTCACTTAACACTGTGGCACGAAAAATCATAAACTGGAGCAAAATTCACTTAGCAACTGTCTCAGTTAGCTACAAAAAAGTTGGGCTCAATTACAGTTGTAAGTCAAGGATATTCAGTATATTCAGTGAGAATAGAATTAACATAAAAATATCACCTTGCAGCACCCTGCACCTTGCAGCAAAATACTATGCATATCTTCTCAGAGTAAAACCAAATGTGTTCAATACGGCTTAGTTTCGGGATATAGAGTTACAGTAATGATGAGGTTTTCTGAAACATTAGGAATGCAGGTAGTGCTCAACTTAGAACCAATTTTTAGCAACTCATCAAAGTTACAGCAGTGCTCAAAAAAAAGTGACACATGACTGGTCCCTGCACTTTTTGGCATTTGATCTACATATTTGTTGAGATTTTATAATCCTAATGTATCTATTACAATGTGAAATACTTGACATTATTTGAGAGACCAGTGCATTTTCTAAAATTATGTCAGAAACTTGATAGAAGTCCAGTTACGAGGATAATTACAGTTAGAATTAGCGATCTGGCCCATTCCTTTTCTCATCTATTCTCTCTGTAGATGTTACATACTAAAAAAAAAAAATTGACTGAGATTGACTCAAAACCTCTTAGCTGAAACTGGAAAAAAAAATACTGCTCAGAGTTACTACATCTGCAGAAATCCAATTTTGGAGAACATAAAGGTGCTTCTGTAAACTGGAAATAATGGGAAACATTAGTATTCCTGCAAGAGATTGGACATCAGTTCCCTTTTTAAGGATACTTTGGACATTTTGTGGATCAATCAAGGGAGGGAAGGCAATGGGTCCTGGGTCCTTACCAAATGATGGAAGATGAACATTCACTTGGGCGATTAAGTAATTTTAGCCTCTAGCCTGTGTATAATTGTGTCATTCCCTCCTTTTAGACAGCAGTATCTGTTATTGGTAAATTGATGAATCATTCCTGATGTATTTGAGAATCTTTTTGCTCATTCATTCTTCTGAGCAATGACTCAGAAAGTTTTGAGGATGCTACTGCAAATCAATCCCTTCAAATAGAAGATTATTATTTCTGTAGTTGGAGACTAACTTGTATTGGTGTTACACATTCAAAATCCTACAGATTAAGATCAGAGATGGTATTCTGCTGGTTTGGACTGGCTCAGGTGAACCACCCACCCGCCCGCGCAGGCTCTATGCCATCCTATTTAGGCATGTTTTTGAGGCTGGCCGCATGTTTGGAAGGCACATGTGCAAGCAAAGCTCATGAATGGAAGGCCGGGCATATATGCAGAAGGCAGGCATGTGCGTGGACCAGGCATGCACGTGTGAATTAGGTGTGTGCGTGCACGGTGAACAGGTAGTAACAAAATGTGAAACAGGCCACTGATTAAGATGATGCACATACTCAGAAACTGAGCCTTAGGTTTTATAGTGAATGCAAGCCCAGTCTTGTCTCCTACCCTTAACTTTGCTTGATCCAGTGGACAAGAGGGCAATTTGTCAGTAACAGCTTCTCTGAATTCTTGTAAGCTCATATTTGTGCTATCAATCATAGATAGCATTCTGCTAGCTTCTCTTACTACTGCCTTGATTTTTCTCAGCAGAAAGGGCACTATTCTTTCCAATTTATTATAACAATCACATTTTTAAGCCTTTCATGCAACCCTAAAAGAGAAGGTTTGTGTTTGAAATTTTCTTAACTTGAATGGGTGGATTCTTTGGAGCAGCAATATATTTTTCCAGGCTTACTCAGAAGCCCAAAATAGCAGAAAGGTTCTGCCCTCATATGAGGTGTTGAACACTTATTCTGAATCATTTTCTAACAGTGCACAGCCCTTCTACCATTGCTGTTAGAGCAGTAATTGAGAAAACATCTGAAACAACACAGCTGGTGACCAGAGAGATTCTTGTCAATTGTAGATTCTTCAAGTTTTTTGGAAAGCTAGTATCTGCCCTGGTTATCAAACAGCAGCAAAGTTAGTACTCTCTCCAAACCAAACTGGCAAATTCTAATTGGTGTTAATATTTAATTAAATTTTGCAGTGAGCATCAAGTTGCCACAATTAAAATCCTATAACTCTGGAGATGTGATCGTATCACAATGCTTTTAGTCTGTTCACTAGGCTTGGATGTTAAACAAAGTACACGGAGTGTGTTATATGCAAGCCAAAAGGCAAGATAAATGCCCTGTTCTCTGCTATGATATTGATCAATGCTGCACTCCAAAATAGCATATGCATAAATATTAGATACTGAAAAAGTACTCTGTCATTGTACAGTAGAAGCATTTCATTTGCTACAATAAATTGCTCATCTGACAGGCTGAAGATTCAGTCTTCAATTTACTGGGATTTTTATTTTTTAAAAAAAATATTCTTAACTTTTGTCTTGTCCTGGCTTTATGATAATTTATGCTTCTCTTTTATCTTGTTACAAAGAGGAGCTACAGTAAATTATTTCTACGTTCCCTTTAGCCAATCATGGGGCCTGATTATTTGCAGTCTAATTATGGAATAATAAATGGGGAAGTAACAAATTTCCTCTTCCTCATTTATTCCTGTAATTAAATGGCAGAGTGTGCATCAATCAAGTAATCTATGCTATTAAGATTCACAAACTTTTGGGGAGAGGGAGATCACATTTTGCTTTGCTGGCAGGGGGCATCCATCAAGGTTTATAGCCACCTGTCAGATAATCAAAGAACACTAAATAGCTAATAATGACCTCCAGGTAGGATGGTAAATAATCAGCCAGCCAGCTTGCTAAGAGGTTTTCAGGAACCTGCCTGTTTTTGCATTAACAGTATAAGCACACAGAGGTATGAAGTATTTGGGTAGATTTTGTTCAGTTGCCAACTGTCCCCAATCCATTTTATCTAGATTCTGAAAGCCCTCTGAAGCATAAACCAATTTCTAATGAAAAAGGAAAGAAAGAACTGTGATTTAAGTTAAGGTCGCCAAAACTCTATTGTAGCTGTGAGAACATTAGTTGAATTGTGTAATACACAATTCAACTAATTGAATTCAACACATATACACACGTTTTATATGTGATGGAATGGAGGCCCCGTTCAACCCCCTCAATTTTTGTCAAAAGTTATGTTGATCTTATGATGAGGTTGATTTCTCTTGGAAATCTAGAGATCAGCTTCCAGCTGAAGAATTAAGTACGGAGTAGGTAGACAATCTAATTTGATGAAAAACAATCTGTCTCCATAGTTCATCCAAATAGAATGTTGAATCATAATGAAGCTCTTATTGCAATAAATTGATAATAAATCATTGTTTGGCAATGAATGCTGAAATCCTGACATTTTATTATGGTTGAGGAAGTTGTTATAATTTGTATAATAGAGACCTAGCTAGGGCAGGCAGGTGGGCTGGCATAGTATTGGTGGAGCCAGAGGTAGATTGGGGATTGTGTTAGTGTATTACTTCTCTGGTGCTTATTGGAATTTGTGAGTAAGATGACAGAGTTAATATTGAAAACCCTTAGTCTTATCGTACTGAGGAACATCAATATCCAATTTGGGACTAGTTTGTGTGGAATGGCTCAAAGGTTTATAGCAGCTATTAAAACAATGAGCCAGTTTGTCATAAGACCAACACATCATGCAGTTCATCTGTATAATTTGGTATTTTGTTTTTATCAGGAAACACTATAATGGAACCTCAGTTTCCCCATTAGCATAGACAGATCACCTTTTGCATTAAGGATGGATTAGTGGCTATATTGCAGTTCTGAGGATACAATGAGAAACAATACACTGAAATTGATTCCAGACAAAATGGTAGGACTCTTTGGTAGGACTACAATGTTAGAAAATTATGGATATGCTGTTCTGAATAGCACTGCACTACAGTATGCAATTTGGGGGGCACTTCTTGACTGAAATTCTCTAGTCCCCCAATTGAGGCAATGACCACAATCACTTTAAATCAGCTTTTGTTGATATACCAACTGCATGACCTTAACACTGTGGTAGGTGTCTAATAAGAAACATAGGCCTAATCCCTTCCCAGTGTCAGGTGGCCACTTTTGAGTAATTGTGTACTATGAAAAAGATGTTGATCACCATATTCTTGTTACAATTCCACTTCTAACCTAGAAACAGCTAGGTCTTGCCCTTTAGAAAACAATATATTACTAAGAAATTCAAAAGAAGGAAGGGAAGGAAATTCTCCACTTATCTGAATAAATCAGGACTGTGTTAGAGCTAAGAAATGGCATAGGTTGTACTGTATATGCCACTAACAACCTTACAGTCCATCATAGACAGTAAGTTTATTAACCCTTGTATAACAGAGTACACAGACATCTATCCTTGACCATGGCATGAGGAATATAATGTTAGCTATATGAAGAATATGGCTCGCTTTGGCTATCTTCCATCTGTGACTTTTGGACAGATGGAAATATATATGTACTGTTGCATCTGAATATTTTGGCAGCTTTTCACACCATTGGCCATGGCATCCTTCTGAGCATCTGGGATTAATCTTTTGCTCTGTAAATCACTATTGTCATTGATCTGCATTACTAATGAAGATTAGCCAAGACCAGGCAATTCTGGATTAGAATGACTGAAATGACCACCTTCAGAACATCAGCTCCAAATGATGCATTCAAATGCCTGATGACAACGTTGAGGTATTTCCAAGAACAGAGAATGTCAAAGACCTCAGTCAAATGAAGTGTGCAAAACTTTTGAAGTAATTATACAGCAAATGCTTCTAAAGCCATCATTTTCTCCATTTTCACAGTAAGTGCATTTTAGAGTGCAGCTGGGTTAATGAGTGTTGAAGACAGCTTTAAAATTGGTCCAGAATTATAATGTTAATGAGGCAATGCTCACAATTTAATGAAATGCTTCAGTCATTTCCTATTGTCCACATTCTTCTTGTTGGCGAAGCCCTCAGAATGGCCATGGCATGATTCCCATTTGCCAGGTTTTGTCAACCAAGAAAATTTTGTCTTTAAGGTTTGGAAATTCAAATTTCTCACTGAAAAAGATAAAACTATCTGTTTGGCTTACTGCTCATTCTGTTGCTATGGGACATTGGCCATTCTTTTGTGACATAGAAAATTAAACAACTGTTTTATCAGGATCCCCTCTCCTCTAATACCTTCCTATCTGGATTTTTAAAACATGATTTTCTTTCCTGAAAAAGAAAATGCATCCTATAATATCCAGGTGTTTCCCCCTTGATAGCACCTGATGAAACTTCTTTCAGAAAGAGTAGCCAATCTAATTCTCTCTGAAATACAAATTTCTGTCAGTTTTTAATTTGATTCTTATATGTCTTAGTAAGGAAAAGAAAGAAGTCTGCTTCACTTTCTCTTTTATAATTGATCAGGCCATAAATCTTGCAAGTGAAGAAATCCAATAAACTTATTGTCTTGAAACATACACTTATTATTTGTATTCACTAGAATGTTTGATAGTCTCTTGATATTCACCAAAGTGAAATTTTCAAGGTACATTCTAATTCTAAGGGACGTGTGTACATTTTTGAACAGATCATCAATGAGAAGATAATGCTAAAGAAAAAGCAAGTGATTCCCTCTTGCCAATTTTTTTCTTACCAGAAAGTCTTCTAGAGAAATCAGAGAAAGGTTTGGACATATCTATTTTTTTAAAAAAAAATTATAATAAACTTTTTTGTTTGCTCTGGAAAAAGTGGATGCCAACTGTTTCCTTTTGCACTTACTCTGTGCCATTGAAGAACCAGTCCCATTGCACTTGTTCTGCTAAAAACCTGGGCTAATTTTTCTTTTGCATCCCTGTTTTTTGCTATAGGAAAAATATTAGCTGGGAAATCAGTCAGCCTACAAAGTTTTGAAGTGAATACAAGCCCAAATTTTCAAGAACTGGAAATGAGAGCAGTTCAATTCAAATATATTTAAAGTTATCACTGCCCTTTTATATTTTTACTGTTGTATTAATTATGCCTCTTCCCAGCAGACCGTGTATGATAGTAAACTGGCATCATCTCCAGGAGTGAGGAGATGGCTTGCCTCATCATTTAAATGCAATAATCTAACCCAGACAAGCATTGGGAGAACACTCTGGAAATGGTACTGTGTCACGATCCATCATTAACCTTCTGAGCTGCTGCATTACCGAAACAGCCCTCTAAATGAATAGGTCACAATTGATTTGCAGGCTCTGAAATGTGTTAATGCTATAGAGACTTATATTCTATTAAAGAGCATGGAGGAAGTAGAAGAAAGAACAAAAACTAAATACTCTCTATACAGACTATATAGATTTAGCAGTAGAAAAAAATGTCTGTATTTCACATTACAAAGTCATTTTAGAGGGATACTCCATAGAACCTGAATGCAGGATAAGAAGCACTGGGTGGAACCTTGTCAGAGGAAGATCCAACCTGACAATAAAGAGGAATTTCCCAACAGTGAGAATGATTAATCAATGGGACAGTTTGCCTCATGGAGTTGTCAGTGCGCCATCACTGGAGGTTTTAAGGAAACCTCCAGTTGTCCAAGATGGTACAGATAGCCCTTGACTTACAATAGTTTGTAAGTTACAACAGCCCTGAAAAAAAATGACTTATGGCATTTTTCATACTTATGTCTGTGGTAGCATCCCCATGGTCAGGTGATTTACATTAGGATGCTTGACAACTGACTCGCATTTATGACTGTTGTAGTGTCTTGAGGTTATGTGATCACTATTTGTGATCTTCTGACAAGCCAAGTCAATAGGGAAACCAGATTCATGGTGCAGTCATGTAGTGATTCACTTAAGTGCGTTTTGCCCCATTTTACAACTTTTGTTAACAAATTTCTCACTTAGCAACATAATTATTGGGTTCAATCGTGGTCAGAAGTTGAGGACTACCTGTATAAAGTCTTCTGTTTTGGGCAGGGGGTTGGACTTGAAGGCCTCCAAGTTCTCTTCCAGCCCTGTGATTCTATAACAATATATATATTTCTTAAGGGAGGATGATATTCTGATTGTATAAATACCACTTTCAATTTAGAGTTACTGTTGATTACCTATTACTGTTTTGACTCCTCCTCCACCTCCTCCTCCTCCTCCTCCTCCTGGAATGTACTTTTTCCTGATTTAGAATATATATTTTCCCTGGTAGTCCCACTTAACTAACAAACTCTCTATGGCAGCTTCTTTTTTATATTAAGTTTTCATGAAGTTCCTCATCTCATACCTGAAGCAGCATTGGGTCAGCCTTAGCTGTTCTGGGGTCAGCATTTTCCTTCTTAGCCTGACACTCCCCCCCCCCCTTTTTTTTTGCAGTGGATATAATTTGATATGCTTCACGAGCCATTATGCTGGGGCCATAGTCAGGTGACTCCCCTTGGAGGTTACAGAAAAAGTTTTCTATGCAAATATTTATATTGGGAAAATGGCAAATAAGAAAGTTAAAAAAAAAACACAGCTCTATCATGGAGCTCAAAAGAGGGTCTAAAAGTTAGTACAAATTAAAATAGCAACTTCTAAAGTGAAGGAGCAATTAATGATGAATTACCAGTGCCCTTCAGAATAGCTATCTTGAATTGAACCTAGGCAGGTTTAAAGATTAAGCTGTTTAATTGCTGCTTTAGGAATGCTGGATTTTTCATAAACGTGAATCCAGGTGTTAACACTGATTCTTCTCTGTTCCATTCTGATAGCAGGCCTCAATTTCAAACCCAATTAATAGGAAAGTTTCAAAGGCTTTGTCACAATTGCAAAAGCTTTAGTTTAATCAGAGAAAAAGCAGCAATCTGGGGATACTGCACAGTGCAGAAACTGAACAGTAGGGTTTTTTTTTAAAGCATTGCTCTCAAGTGAGCTGTCCAAGGTTAACATTTCAGGCAACACTTATTTTCCTGCTATGTTTTAGGTGGTTTGATCTCCTCTTAGAAGGCTGGTTGCAAAATATTGATACACTGCCAATGCTCATTGGAATGAATGAATCTTCTAAACTCTTTGTGGTTTGGCTTGATTTATATTTCCTGATGTTTACTTTTCACAATCAGGGGATTCCTCAAAAGCTTGTAACCCATTTTTGTTTGTTTACTTCACTGTTGCTTTCTTAGCAGAGGAGGATCAATTATCTTGTTCTACTTTTCTCCTCCATGTTTTTGCGAGTGCAGGGGAGAAGGTTCATGTGGAACAGTTTGAAAATGTGTCTTACAGCACTTTTATGCGGAGCAATTGATTTCAGCCATGGGGTCATTCTGGATATATCAAGAATATTGACACAATAGGTCTAGCAAATAGCCAAGTTTTAAGATGAAGGCACCAAAAATTAGTCTATAAAGAGTTTGAGGAGTAAGCTACATTTTAGTTCAAATGGCAGCATTATATCTAGGTCATTTATAGGTCACTCAAAATCAATTATACTTTGAACATGCTAGACTTCAGTCATCCTAAATCTCAGGTCTTTAATAGGGTTTAAAACAAAAGTCAAAACTACCTAGTTTTTGTTTAAAATCTCAACAGAGATTTGAGGGCAAGATTAAAAAACTCTGTCCACTACACCAACAGATTGTGTAATAATCTGGAAAATTTTTGAATGTGTAGAAATGGACAAACTTACTATAGAATTAAATAATAATGAAGACTTGGAATATTACTCAACTTGGAAAAACTAGTATCAATGGATAGAAAAGAAAAATAGGAAATATATACTGTAGATCAAAATAAGACATACATTGTGTTTACATATATTTGATCAAGAAGGAATATCTGAGAATATATGAATAGAATTAAGATTTGTGTACTGTTAGAACAATGTTGAATTGTACAACTATCATCTGTATTTTCATTACAGATGTATTTGTATTTTAATATTTTAAATTTTAATAAAGGTTTTTTGAAAATTAAAAAAAAGAAACCGTACAATGGCTAGGGAAAGGAGAAAAGTTTGGGGGAAAAGCTACTACTCTTCATATGCTCAAAGAGTAATTTGCATGTACAACTCTATATTCTATTATAGAATATATAATGATTGGAGAGCATATAATATTTTGGAGAAGAATGGAATTTCCTATGTGATGTTGTTCTTGAAGCTTGTGACCCCACCTCAAACAGCTCTTGAAATTTCTCTTTGAGGAAACAGATTTTCAGGGTTCACAGGAGGTTGCAAATAAACAGAGTTCTCTTCCAAGGTAGTACCGTGAAAGTTAGAACAGCAGCAAGCCACTCTACTGAACTTCAATGGAGTGTAACAAACAAGAACAATAAGATTAATAGAATGAGAATATCCAGAGTGTTACTACAAAAAAGCCTCCTTTCAACCAATAGGAAAAAAGATCATAACTGATTTTATTTCCCTCCTTTTTCTCTTTCTTTCTCTTTCTCTTTTGTATACTTTTATTACATTAAAAATATTTCATATCTGTATTTTTACTTTTAGCTATCTACTACAAGTTGTTCCCAATCTACCTCAGTTATCAACAGTATAAGAAATATGAAGGACAGCCCAATCAGAAACTGATTGTAGCAGATAGAGACGATGAATAAGGTTTATGGGTTGTGTTCAACACTCATTGTCTGCTGTATCCCATTGGCAGGCTATACAGGTAAGTAGGCATTCAGTCTGAAGTAAAAGAAAAATAAATGCTGTGGAATTGAATTATAAGAGAACAATTTCAAAACTGTATAGGGCTCTGAAAAACTCTTATGTCAAAATTTGTATATTAGACGGTCACTTTCAGAGAAAAATCACTGAACAAGTTAATGAACCATAACTATACCTGGAGCAGAATATATTAACTCTTTTAACTGAGCAAATAACAGCTTAACCTAGAAAATAGAGCTTTTTATCTAGATATGAATCACAATATTTTCATATTATTTTCATAATATTACTTTTTTGGTAGGCAAGCTGCCTTAATGTTTTAGGGCACAGGTCCCATAATGGACCATCCTGGTATGATGGCAGAACTAGAAATCAAAAGGTTTTGGTATGCAATATTTTACTTAACCAATTCAGTACGAAATCTTTTCCTATTAATCTATTATTAGCTGTATATTCTAAATCTTAATAAAAGCTATAAAAGCTATTTTGATCTAATTCAGATACCAACCCTTCAAAGTACACAAAGTAAGAAAGCAGACATCACAAGAAGTGCTAAAATTCTACTTTATTGATATACAATACAGAAACTTGAAGGTCTGGCAACATGTCCTCTTCTCTCCATCTTAGAATAGAATAGTTGGAAGGGACCTTGGAGATCTTCTAGTCAACACCCTGCCTAGACAGAAAACCCTACACCACTTCAGACAAATGGTTATCCAACATCTTCTTAAAAACTTCCAGTGTTTTTATGTGTTCTTATAACAAAGTGTTCTTATAGCAAAGAGCATCAAGGAAGAGCAATCTTCTTTCTCATGCCTTCCTCTTTTCCCAATCTAAGTTCATATTTCATTTCTAATGATTGTCTAATATTTTCTTCAGGACTACTTCCATACCCCTCTGCACCATACAATTACTTGCCAGTCACAGGAAAAGATACTATTTTAATTTCAAACACAGATTTTATTCTAGGTAAGCTAAATGATTACAAGTAAATTTTCCTCAAACCAGTTAGGATGCAGTCCCTAACATAGAACTAATCAGCTAAAATTGGCTGAAGAAAATTGACGTGTTTTCTTAATAAGATGATTGAATGAGTTTCCTGGCTGAACAGAATGAACTTAGTTTGTCAACAATATTTACAACTCAAAACACCTATTTAGCCTAGATCAACTCATTTAGAAAAGTCCAAATTAACATTGTTTTGCCAGCTAATTCTAGAATGCCAGACTCTGAACAGAAATAGTTATTACTATCTATGATTTTATAATATCGGGTTAGATGCTGTAATGTATTGTACATTGTGATGCCTTTGAGATCTGAGGTTTGGAGACCACATATTATTTAAACCACAACCGCTAGGCTGCTTAGTGGGATCAGAAATTAAAAATAGATCACTATTGCTTCTGATCCATTTCCCGATACAAAGCTGAAAATCTATTTATGGCAGGAATCTTCTTTCTCTCCAGAAAGTAAATGCTATCCTGGAGAATCTCAGATAAAGGATTCTCCCCTATGGCAGGATTTATCTGATATTCTGCATTTATGATCACTAAATGAAAATTAGGAAAATATGGAAACCATCTAATGAAATCATATTTTCAATTTTTAAAGACAAGGGCATATTTTTCGGGGTGGCGGAGTTATAGTTGCATTTGTGCATTCCTTTCCATCTCTTCCATTTTTAAGGTTCCTTTTAAACCAATTGTTTACTAAAAATTAATCCAAAATGATTTACTTGTCAAAATAATTTAATGTACCCCATGTGATTTAATACCAGCTTGTAGTACAACTTTAATTGTACAGATATTCAATAGCATTCCCTGAATACTATATCTTTTATATCAGTGAGCAGAATTGTGCAATTCCTATTCTTGTACTGGAAGATTGATATCCAGCTAAAGGGAAGGCAATATGAACTATAGGAGTATTATAATGTTAAAGAAGCTAACTGGTAATAAATATGGAGATGTTGCAACAGAGCTGGAAGGAGGCTGTGATTTCTTGATTGACAGTGAATGTGAGGTGGCTTAGGTAACAGGTAGACATTAGTTGATGAATGTAGGGAGATTGGGCCACTTGATCCCTTACCACACACAATTTGTGAATCACTACCCATAGAGTTGGTCCTCCTTTCGTCTTTCACATATTGGAAAGATAAGGCTTTCTAGCTGTTGAATCCCTAGTGCATTTTACTTCACACAATAGTATGATCTGTTACTATATTGTGTTTCCTAATATGGTACTGTCTTGGAAATGTTAAGAAGAGTCCACAGATGCTTTAACTGAATAATATGTAGTTAAACTTCATTGATTTTAAAATATCTTACAAACCTTTTCTTTGTCACATTTGGTTACTACATCTGCTTTTCTCCCATCCTTGATGTATGACATACTTTATGGTGATTAATGAGACCCCAGAACATTGGTAATTTTCTGCAGTTGCATTCCTAGATTACACAATATGGTCCCATTTTATATTATATCAGGTCTTCAGCTTCATACTCTTCTGATTAGAAGCAGAAAGGCTTCCTGCCCTTTGAAGATACTGTCTGACTTGGAGCTACTCTGAAAGGTCCAATTCTCTATTGTTAATCTTGCTTTAGAGTTGCTGGCAGAGAAGAGGACTGCATTTGATTTTATGGAGCTTTTTTCCCAAATAGCTGGTGGATAAAATGGGGGACAGTGCTTGGTTGACCTTATCTGGGCTTCAAAGCTAAAAGCATCAAGCCTGGTTACTGCTTGGATAAGAAACTGCTTGGACAGGAAATCCCAAGGCTATAGGCTAGACAAGAAAGTCGGACAAAATATCGTGAGGCAATTTCAAGACACTTATATACTGTAGTCAAAAATACTGAGTCACTTCCATGAAGTTACCAGGAACTTAGCTTCACATGAAGGACTTGTATATGAAAGCCTAAATTTTGTTCAAGATGTTCCCAACTACATTTGTTTTCTCTGCCTTATTTATTCCTTTTTGTTCTACATAGTTTGTATTGTTTGTTTTTTAATAAAAATGTTTTTAACAATATATAAACCATTTGGAGTCACTTGGAGTGGGGCAGCATATACTGTACATTTAATAATTTGTCATTATTATGGGTAGTTGATGACCCTGACATTTTGACAATATTCCTTCTTAGAAGGACGTTTGCCCACATGTCATAAAAGGTTACTAATGTGCATGGAAAGTGGCTTTGCCGTACCATGAGCATGATAGGTACATTATATCAAATTCTATTATGCTTTTGAAAAATATTTCTATATTTGGAACTTTATGTAAACATTTCATTAAAGAGGAAGCACTTCATGAGACAATTGTGGTATATTAAAAAAAAGAAAGAAAGAATTGCTAAAACAGTTATTTTCATATTCAAAACTACTCCCAGAACATTACAGATCAATAGGTTAGAAGTCAGTAACTGCAGGCAAAAAGTATTTGAATAATGCATGCGTAATATTCATAATTTCACTTTATTGCCATATTTTAAAATATGACACAGTTATTACAATGTTTTTCAGTTTTTGTTTGCTTTGTTTCTTTATAATGTCTTACAGTTAGGACCTGTTTTAGGGGGAAATATATCAAACTCAAGAGGTAACTAATTCCAATTCGCCTCCAGAAATTTTATTTTTTTAGAACTTAAGTTCATTTGGTAGATCACAGGATGTGTGCATACTGCATGTAAAAATTGCATGAATGTGCACAATGTGCACAATAAAATATATACAAGTAGTCCTGATTTAATGTCTGCTCTGTTTAGCAACCAATCAAAGTAATAATGGTGCTTGAAAAAGTAACTTTACTATCAATCAATGCACTTATGATTGTTACTACATCCTATGATCACATGATTAGTGGCCATTAGTGCATTTCACAGCTAGCTTCCAACAAGCAGAGTCAATGAACAAGCCAGCAATCATTGCAAGTTGTAGTCACATGATGTCTCCCTTAATCACTGTAGATAATTTGCTTAATGACTGTGGCAGAAGTGAATGGAAAGTACAAGGTTTTATATTTAGTCCATAGTTTCTGACATGGATTTCTACTATTCTGAAGCAACAAAAAAAAAGTAATGTAAGATTGTATTGTATTGTATTGTATTGTATTGTATTGTATTGTATTGTATTGCAGGCTAACTCTGCCCACTACCAGGAGTTCGATCCTGACCAGCTCAAGACTGACTCAGCCTTCCATCCTTCCAAGGTCAGTAAAGTATGGACCCAGATTGTAAAATATGGAACAATATGCTGACTCTGTAAACTGCTTGGAGAGGGCTGTAAAGCACTATGAAATGGTATGTAAGTTTAAATGCTATTGCTATTGTATTATATTGTACTATAAAACCTTACTCAATCTTTCAGGAAAATGGATAAATAACCATAGGCCGTCCAAAGGTAAGAAATGACTTTACTCACTTGGCTCATTACTCCACCTTGATCAGGGCTCCTGCCTTTTGAAAATCTGTGTCCCAAAGCTGCCAAAAGTGAGGATACCACTGATAAAAATAATTGAATCATGTAAAACTGTATGGGTCATGTTGAAATTACATTGTCAATGTCACAAAGGAAGGGAAGGCATAGCATCTTGTTATATTTCAATTATTTGAATCCTATTAGAATATAGAAAGAAGACACAGCCGGAGGTAAAGGGCACCCTATTCCAAATGAATGAGTTACATATAGCTATGTAGGGGTTCAAACATCATCTCAACATCTTTGTCTTCCAATTTCCTGACAAATATGTAAAACCGTGCTTGAATGTTTCATGATTTTAAAATTATGGATTTTTCTCATTTGTTGTTGGGTTTAGTACACATACATTATTACAAGTTACTTTTTTTTTTTAAAAAGGAGTTTGTTATTACCCATATTCTGCTGAGATGCAAATCAATTTCTAGATAAAATAGAAATCATTAGCATGTTCCAAATGAAATAGTCTTAAATCAAGAATAGAGATAGGCAATCCCATCATCTTTCAAGTTTGACAGAGTCCAATTCATTATCCTCAGTTGCATCCTAACAATATCTAGAAGATCATCCAGTTCTTTATCTAGGAACCATACTTTCATGTTCTGAAAAGTTATTGTAATAAAGAGTCAACATGCTTTGAATGACAGCAACAACAAAATAATCAGATATCGGATTGTTGGGTTAGTTTTTATTCTATGTCTCAATTCCATTGTCAGGAAAGTAGAATTGAGACAACCACATTTTCAATAATTCACATGATGCACAGCTTACTGAGCAAATGTAAAATAACAAGGGTTTTTTGTTTGTTTAAAGCAAGTTGCTTTAAAACTATTGAGCTGAAATCAAATCAGGCCCAATAAAAATGTACAAAGCCACACAGTCAGGTTGGTCACTGGAGAAATTATTATTGGTCCTTTACCCAAGTCACTGGAGACTTATCTTTAAAATTATATATACCAGTGATGGCAAACCTTTTAGACACCGAGTGCCCAAAATGCATGCATGTGCACACACAAACTGAAAGGTGCACATGCATGCAATAACATGCATGCACACGCACAGACATGCGTGCTCGCCTGTGAAGACATGTGTGCATTCGCAGCAGAGACCCAAAGACTAGCTGGCTAGCAGGAGGCAGGGCATCCCAACACCAGCAATGCGGCAAGAGGTAAGATCTTTTTCTTTTGTGAGCTTCTTTTTCGTCGTTTGCAGGGAAACCGAAGCTCATGAAAGAAATGCCATGGAGATTTGACCTGGGACAATGGTGCACGTGCCAGCAGAGAGGGTTCTGCATGGTACCTCTGGCACATGTGCCATAGGTTCACCATCACGGATATATACCAAACCCATAGAGCCAGATAATTGTCAAGATGGTCCACATATTTCCTAGGATCTTGCTTTGTACACATGTAACAGTTTATCTTGTGCAGCATGTGAATGTTCCTATTTACAATATTGCAATCTATGTTAGCATTTATTTTTTGTGCTTTTTACATTGGAGTTTGGAAAGAATTATCAGAAAGAGTCTGAGAGCTTATTGGTTGATGGATGTTGTCATTCTCTATTAATCCTTCATTCTCTGCTAGTGTGCATTTTTCTGTACAACCTCCAAAATACAGTCTTCACATTATAGCAGGTATTCCTGTTGGGAAAGTGTGCTACAGTTTGATATAGGCAAACCACCGCAGTTCACTGAATCCTTTGCAGAGGGAGGACTATCTCATCAGCTAAATTAGTACTTACCCTTGTCTCTAATATGTTTGACAGCTTCCTTTACTATGAATGATGCTGTAGCACAATGCTTACAACACTTGCTTTGAAACCCAGATATTTTTTTAAAACAAATTGTTAAATTTTTGAATGAATGCATGATGAACTGCTGGTTTTTTTTTTTTAAAGCACACAAAAAGTAGGCTTTTTAAAAAAAAAATCTGCTGGATTTCAAACCAACAACTTTCTATATATAAGGGGATAATCCAGTGTTATTCCACTGCACTAGAATATTATTTTGTTTAAATGATTACAGGTAGTCCTCAATTTACAACCACAACTGAACCTAAAATTTCTGTTGTTAAGTGCTAAGCAAGACAGTTGTTAAATGAATTTTGCCTTATTTTATGAACTTTCTTTCCACAATTGTTACTGTAGTTACTAAGCTAGTTGCACATTTGTTAAGTGAATCTGCCTTCCTCATTCACTTTGCTTGTCAGAAAGTTGCAAAAGCTGTTCACGGGACTCCAGGACACTGCAACCATCATAAATACAGACCAGTTGCCAGGCACCTAAATTTTGATCACATGATTATGGATCCTGCAATGATCGTAAGTGTGGAAAAGTCATAAATAACTCTTTTGAATGCCATTACAACTTCAAAAGGTCACTAAACAAATGGTTGTAAGTTGAGGACTACCTAATATGCAATCTTATTAAACACTTGGCCAGGCAACAACTGAATAATTATGGAAGGGGAAATAGCCACATTGCTAAAGTACATCTAGTAGAAACTTCAGGTCCCGTGAAAGTCTCCTCAGTATAGATTAGAATTTGATAATTTCCAGAGGAGGTAATATTACGGTCTTTTGCTCTTTCCATATAATTCGAGATTTTTTGGTGTTACCAAGTCACATATAAAAGACAAAAACTATATTAGTTCACACGACATTGGAAAAAAAAAAGCCAGCTGGGTCTCCTAGTGGTTAATATTGTAAAAACTAATTTAAGTAAATGTAGTTGGGTTGTGATGTAAAGAAGCAGAATATGCTACTTAATAGTTTGAGTGGAACAGCATTTTACATGAAATCCAGTTATGTGAGTTTCCTTCTGACTTTGAATTATGTTGCAAATCATCCTATGCTTTGGGTCGCTGTAAGTAAAGTAAATAGTTTACTGAATAAGTCTTCAGACCATTTCAATCTACTACGGGTCACTGAAATACCCATGCTTTTACTCTGGACAACCAAAGGACAAATTTATCCGGAAGGTAGGCGAAAACCCCGTGTATATGTACACCAGCAATTACACAGTTCTAACAAATGATCATAATAATGAAGGGCTGCAGGCAGTTAGCCGTATAGTTGAAGGAGTGGATGAGTTAGCAGGACCTTCACATTGTGTGAGCAGAATTTCCTTCTGCCATGGTGAATAGAACATCAGCTGTGGGAGATCTTATAGACTCCAGCTGCTGTTCAATCTAGCAAAAGAGACAGGAAATGCCATAGACCTGGAAGAATGCCAGGGGGATCTTCAAAATAATCCCAAATCCCCCCATAAGACAAAAAGGAGGAGGAGCAAAATATAAGGGGGGGATTGTAGATTTCCACATTAAACTATTAGTTGTATTATCCACATTAATATGAACAACAGACAAAATATATTATGGTACCTATTCTGAGCAAGGACTCTTTGGTAGAAGTGAACAGAAACCAAATGAACTATTAGGGCTGCAGGGGACTCTGAATCAGTTCTACATTGAACTGCCTGGGATTTTGGTTATAAAACCATTTGGCTTCTCTCTTTCTGGTTATAAAACCCTAGAAACCCCTCTCAATCATCAGTGGCAACCACTGAAATATCTTAATCAGATCTTAATGGAGAAGAAAGACTCTCTGACCCATTTCAGATACCCTCTGCATGAATTCTTAACTCCTGCTTGCTGTGCAGAACATTTGTTCTTCATAATATTCTATCCCAAATCCAGTGTATCCGCTGAAAATTGCACTGCTTGCTCTTAACACCTGCCTCGTCTCCCTATCATTAGGAGGCTTTTGTTCATTAGGCTGGAAGTCGAAAAACCGTAGGGCAAAGAAAAATTCAGATGGCTTTTTGGTTTTCTTCCAGCATCAAGCAGAGCCTATTTTCCTCCTGATCATTGAGTGGATTCATTCTACAGTGTATCAAAACCAAAACCAAAACAAACCAAAGAAGGAACAGCTGTTGTCAAAAAACCACAGACCCTCAATACAAAAATCCATTGACCGCTTCTTTTTAGGTGAGAATGCTAATTTGGAAAAAATATATATATAAGCCCACATGAGCTGGGAGGAAAGGAAAAAAAAACTGACTACCAAGCTGTGAAAGTCACAGAATTGTGAATCACATTTCTGATGAGAGAATAAAATTATACATCCGGAGAGAAAGCGAAAGGCACCTGTACTTTCTCACCTCAATATCTTGCATCTGAAAAGAGGGCTTTCTGGAACATTTACACTTCATTCATACCAGGCTAATTGAAAAAAGAGGGATGAGTTGTCTATTGCCAGGTAATTTATTTAGTCAAGATAAATGGGAAAAGGAGCTGACAGTCTGATCTCAGACCTTGCAAATCTTATTTGCTTTAGCAGAATTAAGATCTCTGTTTGGAAAACTACAAGTAATTGTCAATCAGATGTACCAAAAAAAAAAAAAAAAAGTTCTCAAGAATTTTTTTTCTTTGCTTCCAATCCCCCCCCCCTTCTTTAATTGAAAGATCAACATCTTAGCACCCAAGCATCTGCCATCCATTTGTTTAAAAAAAAAAAAAAAACAGCCCACAAGAATGCTTAAAGTCACATCCAAAATCCTAATTCCAGCATGGCACTTGTTATAGAACAAGACTGCAGTTAGTTTAAAAAGGAACGCTAAATATTTTTAACTGCTCTCTGAGCCACATAATGACAAATAATTGATAATGGTTAACTATATATATATATATATGCGCGTTCATCTTAGGGAGAGGAAACCTTACAGCCCCCCCTTTCTCATTTCAAATGATGCAGCCTGTCATCCTAAGTCTTGCCCACTTTCCTTAGAACTTATTCAAGTTTTCGGTTTTTTTCACCGCTGGTAGGATAACCTCCTCTAGCAACAGACAGATGCCTTCTCCTCTAGTTTGCAATGTCCTATGCTATCTAGCGAATGCAGCAGTGACACATTCTGGATCCAGGATGCCGAAGCCCTCTGTTTAATCCCCCTGATTTGGTTTTACTTTGGGGGGGGGGGTGGCGAGGGAGAGGAGAAAAGACGAAGGCTTACCTGCTGAACGAAACTGCAGCTGTAAGAGAAACAGCAGCGGAAGCAGCGCTAATATATAACAGCAGCTCCTGCTAAGGGAATCTTGCTTTCTACTCCACCGTTGCAAGAAACTGCTTTCTCCAAAAAGTCCTTTTTTCCCCCTCTCCTTTTCTTTTCGTTCACCGAACAGATGAGAAAGGAAGACCGAGCAGACAGGTTGAAACCACGTTCTTTTTGGCTGAGGTCCTTCTTTCTTCTCAGAAATGACCGGGGAATCTGGCTCCGGGCTCTCCCACTCTCTCTGGCTCTCTACACGTTTACGCTTCAGATCAATACAGCTCTTTAGCAGCAGCTTGAGCTAAACTGCAGCTGATAGAGCCCAGCCAATAGGTACCGAGGATTCCCCCCTCCCCTCCTGTCGCCCGCCCTCAAAAAGAGACACGCAAACCATGTATCGGAGAGGTTATTAGTTGTGAGCGAAGGAGGACAATTAATCTGAACCCCCCGCCAGATCACTCAAATCTCTCTCAATTTGCGTGTGCGCGCGCGTGAGAGAGAGAGCCAGGGCACTTTTCAAGCTTCGCTGTTGTTTTGCCTGATGAGATGAGATGAGATGAGATGAGATGCCTTGACTAAGCAAAGAAGCCCCCAGCTGGCATCTTTAAAGGAGAAAAGTGCCTTAACGCAAAAGGTTCAAACAGGATCCACAGGGCTTCAAACCTTGCTGGCCATCCCTCTTCTCACCAACGTACAGAGAGCGCGTACATCAATAACGAAAGGATTCATATATTGTGGGTGGGCTTTTCATACACATGTATTAGATGATATTCCATTTGACCATCCCGTATAATTAAGTCCCCCAGGCGCTGTATTTTCTCCTTTAAAACTCAAAAGGCTGTTCAAGCTGAGATCTTTACTACCTGGTTGGTTCGTCTAGTTCAGCACTTTCTAAGGGACAGACAATTCAGTTTCCGAGTCCATGGACTTTCCATTGATTTCTACCAATTGCTCTATCTGTTCCTGGATTGCTCCGCAAATTGTTTTTCAACCATTCCATTGAAGGGGCGGGCGGGGAGAGAATCTCTCTATGATCACTTTCACACTGCCTAAGTTCCAGATGGCATTTCTAGTTAAAGGATCTGGAGTGCAAATAAGAGAAGGCACCCGGAACATTAAAAAAGAAGTCAACAACACTATTTATAAATGACACATTCCCTTTATATGGAAATGTTATGTGGAGACCGCTACTGTAATCCTGCCTGGGTATGCTTTTCAAATGCTGTGCTGTTTATGCAAATGGACAGCGTTGAATATATTTGCAGTTATCATAGACAAGTTACATGTAATTTTTGCTTGGAAAACTGCAATAAAGGCTTTTGCCTAAGATCTTCGAGCAATGCTACCAAATGTGTTCATACGGAAAGATATGAGATTTTACACTTCTCAGCAAAGAGAACATCGTGATTTGCTATTCACAACTAAAAAAAAAAAGTAATCATCACTATATTCAGCTCACCTGATACTAGGTGCAATGTAATATTTCTCACACAAACAACTCCCTGCCTCTGTATTTTGCTTTAAATTGATCCCTCTCTTCTAATTCTCCTTAGCAATCCAAAATATGTATTGACTTAGTCAAAGAATAGCTTAAGATATATCTCCATCTTAGCCTTGACTCCTGGCATCATAAATTTTGTTTATCTATTACAAAACACAGGGCTAGTTCATATATACATGAACAGAAACACATACATAGGTTGTTTTTTTTTCTTGAGTGAATAAGATGTTCCACTTTGTTTTATAAACTATTACTAGCAGCCATGCAATATCAATTTGTAAGGAACTGTATCCCATAAATAGTATATGAAGTAATTAAACATTTCTCCCATGCCATTTCCAAGTTCACATCAGGAAGGCTAATCTGGACATTTACAAAAATCATGTTGCTCAATTCCACCCAAGCCCTGACAGATAAGTCCAAGGCTGGAGATCTAGTTGGAAAAAATGATGCACTAGCTCTGTGGGATCACACCTTGCCTGAAACAGTCTTCCCTGAAGATACTTGTGATCCTTACCCTAAAGGCATTTTGCAAGCAAATAAATATATTATTCTAATGCATCTTCAGCCCTTGTTGATTGTGTTGTCCATTTCTGCATTTTAAGTCACATTAACCAGCTGAAATTTTGAAGGACTTTGGGCAATTTATGAGACATCTGAATGCCCATTGGGAGGCTGTCCTGAAGAATGTCCTCCATCACTGAAAAGCAGTGATGAAAACTCCACCCTTGTCATTTTCCTAGAGTGGGAACCACTAGAAATTTCTCCTGGGTAGATGGAATTAGTTGAGCCAATTCCAGTAATCAAATGCAATCCTGTAGATAAATAAATGCCAAATTATGCAAGACATTATAGGTTAGACCCAAAACTGTACATAGAACCGAACCCTATTGTTAAACAGAGTAGAGCCCACAGCATGGTGTCATTATTCCCATTGGTAAATCCAGTTTAACACATGGGCCGCTTCATTTTTTAATTAATATTATTTATTTATTTATTTATTTATTTATTTATTTATTTATTTATTGAATTTCTATACCGCCCTTCTCCCAAAGGACTCAGGGCGGTGAACAGATTAAGATTTCATATACATATAAATATATATTTATAAACAGTAAATAATAGATTGAGTCAACTTGATGTATCTACTAAGACCTTGGCATAGAATTTAGATGTTATATATATATTATGTTATATTATAATTTATTGAGTTTCCACAAGAGATGAAATATAACAAAACAAAAAAGGGGAATTAGAGGGGGGAAAGATCAGAAAAAAGGCAGTTGAGGTGTGGAAAAAATAGGAAAAGTAACTTTCAATTTTCTTCAGTACAAATACAAATATAAAATACGTTAAGCTCTTATATAAAGATTCTGATCATCAAATCCCAAAATTAAAGTTTCCTTTATTTTACTTTCAAACAAAAAGTCCAAAAAGGGTCTCCAAGTAGAAACAACACTGGACAAAGTCTTTCCTTTCATCAAAGTAATCAATTTTGCCATCTCAACCAGTTCCATTAATTTCACCATCCACTCTTTCATTGTGGGAATTTGTACGTTCTTCCATCTCTGCACGTGTCTGCTGTTGTCATACAAATGAACAAAGTCCCATGTTTTCTCTCAGTCTGTTTATCCATGAAATCTAAAAGGAAATGGGCCATAGCATTCTGAACTGCAATCTTTGAGTAGTCTAAATGGATGGTGTTGAAGGCATGAATCACTGTAAGATTCATCTTTCCACTCTGAATAGGACCACAACTGGCAGACCAGCCAAAGCTGAGCAAAGGGTCCCTCAGCCATAGTTTCCATCTTCTGTTCTAGAAGGAACCATGAGTCTACAAAGATTCTCAAACCCCAGACCACATCTCTTCCCCCACCCCCATCAAGAGGAATCACTAGAGACAGAGAACCCTAATGGGGAAATAGTAAACCAATCTTGCTAGGTTTCATTTTAAATCTATGCTCTCCCATCTAAACCCTCACAGCCTCCAGGTGCTGAGATAGAACATTAACAGTGTCAACAGCATCTAGCTTAGGATGCTGATGTAAAGTTGATGTCAAGCTCTGCAAAGTTGGCAAACTCAGGATCCTCTTGGACTTTTAGAAATATCTTTATTGCTAGTAAGGTAATGTATCAGACTCTTGAGCACCTAATCACTTGCATAATTTATGCCTAGCAGAATTGCATTGAGTCTCATTCTTATACTTCCCTCTTTTGCAAGGTTGAGATAGCCCATAGTCTTTTAGATGTCCAATAACAGCTGATCATCATCAGTATATTGATGATACTGAATCCCAAACCACTGGATCAGTTTTCCCAATGGTTTCATATAAATATGAAATAAGAGAGGGATACCATCAACTCCTGTGGCAACCCCCCGGATTTTTATTTTGGTTCCTGTACTTGTTGCTTGCATCCATTATTCATCAGGAAGCAAATTTATTTATTTATGTATTTATTAGTTCAATTTATATGCTGCCCATTATAAGGCAAAGAGTAGGCGGAAGTCAACTTGAGAAAATTAACTTTAATTCCTTGTCTTTTGTGGTTCTGCCCTGTTTTGAATCATAATCTCCCTCCCACAACTGCTATTAAGAATTATAACATGTGTTTTAGTTCAACTTTTTCAATCCACTTGAGTTTTTTCCAATACACTTTGGCAACTGATGCTATTGAAAAGAGCTCAGTGTGTAGGGGATGTGAGTTGATATCTCTTAGTAATTGTTCTATATCTACCTTATTCCAGTTCACACAAGTTAGCAGTAGAGAAGGGCAACATCACCCTTAGGTATGTTTATAGGTTTTCATAGCATTCCTTAATATATCAACAAAGAAACCGTTCATGCTATACAATATGATTTCTGAGCCAATGTTCCTTTTCACAAAGGACAATTCCTATGTCACCTTCACTATGGAAATTCACATTGTATAGGACAGGTAATACAAACCTTTATTTAGCACAAGCATTTCAAAGTCAACATTGAAAAAAACCTTGAAGGGCAAAGTGAAGGTCATATGTACTGAATGTACCATCAGTATCCTCACCAATAGATTTTTCTCACCTACGTCATGACAACAGAACCCTTGGAAAGATGTCAGAAGCCAATTATACATTTAAAGTAAACCATAATCTCTGCCAGATAATATCTTCTAAAGAGCAGAACAGCTGCTTGTAGACTAATAACATTATATGGTTGTTTCTATTTCCCATTTCCACTTATCCTCATCCATCATTTCAAGGTATATTTATTTTCAGATTGGATTTGTATCACAATCTCCAACTCCCTTTTTTTTAAAGGAACAACAGCAACAACAAAAAAAGAACGATATAAGTTGTTTCTATACTTTCAATGTCCAGGCAATTGTTTCATTTTATCCTGCGATTTAAGAATAATCCCTGGTACCTAGATTTCATGTGTTCTTGAAGTGTAGACATGCTGTTGGCATCTTTACTTTAAAACTGTAGAAAGCATGATCTCAGGGTATATGTTGTCATTCCAGTTACATTTTTCTGTGTCTGTTCTTTGTTGCTGTTCAACTTTGAGATTTTCCTTTGGCTCCAATGTTCTCTCTTCTTAAAAAAGCTTGCAGCCTCAAAGAAACAGGATTAGGGTTAGGAAATGGCAGTGGTTGTAGGTGAGCAATAATTGTTGACTACACCCAATTTCCTGAATGTTAGATGAACTCATGATTCAAACATCTTTATTTCTGAAGTTGGAAATCAAGAAGCTTAAATGTGAATGAGAACAAGGCAAAATGGCAGTATTTTATCACTTGTGTTTTGCAGGTTAAAGAAAAGGCCAAAAAACCCCACCCTGTTCTAGCTATCATCTAAAAATTTCTGGAACCTTCATTTCATGTAAGTGTGCATGCAATGCAGAGAGTACCAATTTCCATATTCTATATATAATTTTTATGTAAATGCATATTACAGACATATATTTATTGGTCAATGATCTGTAACGTGCCTCAGAATGAATTTGTAGACTGTACATGTTTTGTTTTGTTGATTGCGTTCTGTTCTGTTTTGTGCTGTTTAGTGCTGTTTAGTGTTTTTCAGATTCAGACTATACTTTATCTCAAGACAACAATATTTCCCCCCTCTTGTAAGACTTGTGTCTGATTTTTACTGGGACTCCCCCAGATGCAGAGAAAAGAAGTTCATCAAGGTGAGCTTTAAAGGTATGTTATTCATTTTCACCAGCTACTTTTTCTAACTCTTATGCTGAGTGTCTGAAGAATTAAATCTGTGGGAAGGGAAGACAATGGTAAAACTCCCGTCTAATTTGCAGAAGAAATAATAAGAAAGGTCAGAATGGTAAGCCCACATATGTTAAAGAGATGTGGTTTCCATCTTTAGCTTTGAGTTCTTGTGTAGTTTGAGTTTGCGCTTTCCCAAGTGTTGGAAAATTCTGGGTTCCCTCTAACGGGGTCAATTTCCTTTTAGAAGGCTGAAAGCCATATGCTGCTTTTGATTTTTTTTAAAAAAATCTGTTTATGAAAAATCTTATTTGCAAGCAGTTTGAGCAAGAAGCATTAGGAATAACAACTTTAGCAGGCGTTAATCTTCAAAACAGCATGAGTTCTCAAACTATTTCTGGCATATCTAGGACCATTTGGGGTCCTCACTGCTCATTAACATATATTTCTTTCAGTACATGGATATGGTAGTAATATACAAGGTAGGTATCTTGAAGACAAACAATAGTGGACTAATTGGGGTCTTAAAGATGTGAACCCTTTCATGGATCACAGCCTTGTCCTGGCGAAGGGGCTTGCACAGCACAATGAAGCTATGAGCTATGCCGTGCAGGGCCACCCAAGACAGACAGGTCATAGCAGAGAGCTCTGTCAAAATGTGATCCACTGGAGAAGGAAATGGCAACCCACTCCAGTATCTTTGCCATGAAAACCCCACGGACAGTACAAAAAGGCAAAAAGATATGATGCTGGAAGATGAGCCCCTCAGGTCGGAAGGTGTCCAATATGCTATTGGGGAAGAGCAGAGGGCTAGTACCAGAGGTTGTATTCAGACGGTTCAGATTGGTTCTGGTGAACTGGTAGCAGCAACTGCAGGTCCGCCCACCTGGCCAGATGTAATGCTGTCCTGTTGAGCCATGTTTTCGAGGCTGGGCACATGCACGGAAGGCACGCAGGAGCAAAGCACATGTGCGGAATGCAGGGCACATGCGTGGAATGCAGGGCACTTGCGCGGAATGCTGGGTGCATGCGTGGAAGGCTGTGTGTATGCATGGAAGGCGCATGCACAGAGTGTGCAGAAGGCCTGGTGCATGTGCGGAAGGCACAAGTGCGCAAGAGAAGTGAGCGTATGCGTGGTGAACTGGTGGCAAGAATATGTGAAACCCACCACTGGGTAGTACTAGTAGCACCAGAAAGAGTGAAGAGCCTTGGTGACGCAGCAGCTTAAGTGGTGTTAAAGTGACACCAGCTGCCTGCAATTACTGCAAGTTCAAATCTCACCAGGCTCAAGGTTGACTCAACTTTCCATCCTTTCAAGGTAGGTAAAATGAGGACCCAGATTGTGGGGCAATAAGATGACTTTGTATAAAAAAGAACACCGCTTAGGGGAGGCCGAAAGCCCTACTAAGCAGGTATATACAAAAGTATGAAGGCTATTGCTTAACGCATTGTAAGCCGCCCTGAGTCTCCAGAAAAGGACGGCATATAAATTATTTTTTTTAAAAAATGAACAGTGCAAAGAAATAGAAGAAAACAATAGAATAGGGAGGAGCAGAGATTTCTTCAAGAAAATTGGAGATATGAAGGGAAAGTTTCATGCAAAGATGGGCATGATAAAAGAACAAAATGGCAGGAACCTAACAGAGGCAGAATTAAGAAGAGGTGGCAAAATTACATAGAAGAACTATACAAAAAGGACGTCCCTGATGATGTCCCTGATAACCACAATGGGGTGGGCTCTGACCTCCACAAAAATAGTGGAGGTGACAGTATTCCAGCTGAGCTATTCAAAATCTTAAAAGATGATGCAGTAAAAGTGCTACACTCAATATGCCAGTGAATTTGGAAAACTCAACAGTGGTCATAGGACTGGAAAAGGTCACTTTACATTACAAGTCCAAAGAAGGACAATGCCAAAGTATGTTCAAACTACCGCACCATTGCACTCATTTCACATGCTACCAAAGTTATGCTCAAAATCCTACAAGCTAGGCTTCAGCAGTATGTGGATTGAAAATTACCAGAATTGCAGGCAGGATTTCGAAGAGGTAGAGGAACTAGAGATCAAATTGCCAACATACACTGGATTATGGAGAAAGCTAGGGAGTTCCAGAAAAACATCCACTTCTACTTCATTGACTATACTAAAGCCTTTGATTGTGTGGATCACAACAAATTGTGGCAAGTCTCAAAAAGATGGGAGTATCAGATCATCTTTGTCTCTTGAGAAACCTACATGCAGGTCAAGAAGCAAGTGAGAACTGGACAAGGAACCACTGATTGGTTCAAAATTGAGAAAGGAGTTCAGCAAGGCTGTATACTGTTGTCCTGCCTATTTAACTTA
Organism: Masticophis lateralis; assembly: GCA_030761175.1. NCBI lineage: Eukaryota > Metazoa > Chordata > Lepidosauria > Squamata > Colubridae > Masticophis > Masticophis lateralis. The sequence goes on along the minus strand of JAUDYJ010000003.1, from coordinate 81,658,491 downwards.
TATGCAGAGCACATCATGAGAAAGGCAGAGCTAGATGAATCACAAGTTGGAATTAAGATTGCTGGGAGAAATATCAACAACCTCAGATATGCAGATGATACCACTCTAATGGCAGAAAGTGAAGAAGAACTAAAGGGCCTTCTGATGCAGGTGAAGGAGGAGTGTGAAAAAGTTGGCTTGAAGCTCAACATTAAGAAAACTAACATCATGGCTTCCAGCCCTCTCAATCCCTGGCAAATAGATGGAGAAGAAATGGAGGTAGTGACAGATTTTATTTTCCTGGGCTCCAAGATCACCACACATAGGGACTACAGCCATGAAATTAAAAGACGCTTGCTCCTGGGAAGGAAAGCTATGGCAAAGTTAGACAGCATACTAAAAAGCAGAGATGTCACCTTGCCAACAAAAGTGTGTATAGTCAAGGCTATGATTTTCCCAGTTGCAATGTATGGTTGTGAAAGTTGGACCATAAGGAAGGCTGAGCATCAAAGAATTGTGGCCTTTGAACGATGGTGCTGGAGAAGACTCCTTCAAGTCCCTTGGACTGCAAGGCAATCAAACCGATCAGTCCTAGAGAAGATCAATCCTGACTGCTTTTTAGAAGGCCAGATCCTGAAGATGAAACTCAAATACTTTGGCCACTTAATGAGAAGGAAGGACTCACTGGAGAAGAGCCTAATGCTGGGAACGATTGAGAGCAAAAGAAGAAGGTACTGCAGAGAATGAGGTGGCTGGATGGAGTCACTGAAGCAGTAGGCATGAGCTTAAATGGTCTCTGGGGGATGGTAGAGGGCAGGAAGGCCTAGAGGAAGTTGTCCATAGGGTTGCGATGGGTCAGACACAACTTCAAAACTAACAACAACAAAAGATGTGAAGGTTTGTCTCATGATGGAAAGAAAGCAGTCTATTATAATACAGTAACCCATAATTTATGTTTCAGACAAATAATGGATTTAGACAATTATACAAATCTGACAACAGTAGGATCTTTACCTTGTGATCTTGTGTCCTGATATGTAATGTTTTTCCTTTAGTCTTTTACATAGAGAGGTGGCAATTGGATTTTTTAAAAAAAAAAGAAAAAAAAAGAGATTGCAACAGTGACTGATTGCTTCCAGAAAATGAGTTACTATATATAAGGGAAAAGCTAGAAATAACCAATGCATTTAAGTTTCATTTTCTGTAATACTATGTATTTAACTGCAAGTGATTATTTTAATGCGATCACTTTGCCAGTTATTTTGTTCATCAGGTTTTCTTTTCACTTGGTAGCCTCCCTTTTAGTCTCAGTATTCTATTTATTTTCAAGCCGTGCAATGTGATCTAAAGTTGTTAATTTTCTTTTAGATTTAAAAAAAAAAAACACCTTTCTGTAACCCATGAAGCTTTTTTTAAAAATAACATTACAGCAAAGGCAACCATTGTTACATGACCTTGAATCATCAACATTTCACATTTCAAATTCTGATACGAAATTGCCTGTGTGTAAATATGCAGGACTGAAGAATATGAAGTCAACCCGCTCCCTTATTTCTTATGTTTAAGGGATCATCTGAACTGATTGTATTACATTTATTAATAATGCTGATCTGCAGTAGCTTTTCTCATCCTTGTAAACAGTTTCCTGTGGTAGGAAGCAGCCATGAGACATTGATGCAGATCAGAGGCAGATTTCAAAACCCATCGCTACCAGTTTGCTCGTGGCCACATGCGTGCACTACACTTTTGTGCATGCACAGAAGCTTCCAAGCAGCTGGGTGGAGCCTCCCACCACCGCTGGTATTGGTTCACCTGATCCCGGGTGAACTGGTAGCAACCCACCACTGATGCAGGTTCAAATTGGTCCTGCTGGAAATGGAGAATTGAAGTATGCTCATTCCTTGTCCTTATTGCCAATGATGTTTAGAGGAGCAATCCATGTCTACGTGCAAAGGAAAGGAATTGCAAAACCAGTCTGCTCACCCTCTTTCTCCAGCATAATTAGATTTTGCATTAGACCCAATCACTGGATGGGAGAAAATATCCCATCAAGATTATATTCAGTGAGAGATTGCATTTATTTGTAAAATTATTATAAATTTCCTCATTCCAAAGCCTTGAAAATTCTCCACAGGCCACAGGTGTTCTTTTGCATTTATTCTCTTTACATTTCCCAATACCAGAGTGAAAATAATGCATGAACTGAGGTGTAAATGGTCTATTTCATTTAATAAGATCAGAGGACTGGCCAACCAGGGAGACATCAAGTTATTATTAACAGGGGTAGCAATAGCAAGGGTCATTGACTTTTTAAAAATCCCCCTTTTTATAGATAGTCAATAAGCATTAAAAAAGGCTCTTGCCAGATTCAACATTTAATTAATCTCAGATTTAATTTTCTTAAAGAATGTACCATCAGTCAAAGTACACCTCCATCCTTGTGGTAATCATTACTTTTGATTCAGGTTTATTTAGCTCAAAGTAACTTGGGCTCAAATTCCTGATCCCCCAAAGTCTTTTTGAAAGCCTCTCTTTTTTGGACTTCTTTTCCCATTTCATTTTTTTTCCTTAAAGGGTTTTCTAGAGTTGTTGTTATTAAAAACAGGAGAGGCTGTATTTATTCTCTTTCCTCATTCAGCTTGTATCATGAGCTACTTTGTATGATTTGAAATTTTCATTCAAATGAACATGGGTGACTTTGTGTCCTACCTCTGGAGTTCTGGTTCAGAAGTCTACACAGATGATCTAGCTAGGAAGAGAAAAACATGAACACAAGCAAACCATTATTAATTCTGGCTTTTTCGAATATATAATAGGAGTGACACTGATCTGTTCCAAAAAAAGGAAATAATGATGTATTCCCTAGAGTTCCCATGGGGCACAAATTCATTGATCCTAAAAGGGTATCTCCCCCACTCAGCTACCTTATTACAGCAAAGGTAATCGTTGGGTGAAGCTTAACTGCTGGTAACCTCACACATATGTCCAATATTTATCACGTACCAAGATATTTAGCCTCAAATCTAATCTCTTCCCACAATTTCTGGATGCAATTTCTTTTCCCCTTTTTCTTGCAGGTGGAAAATTTCAAAGCACATTTATCCTGACTGATCCTTAATTGGATTCTTTTGGATTTAGAGACATTCTAAAGACTAGAAGTGTTTAACATGTTATCTATCTATCTATCTATCTATCTATCTATCTATCTATCTATCTATATCTATCTATCTATCTATCTATCTATCTATCTATCATCTATTATCTATCTATGATGCATCACTGCCTTGTCGTGATCCATGATCCACTCCATGGCTTGTGCAGTGCAATGAAGCTATGAGCGATGCTGTGCAGGGCCACCCAAGATGGACAGGTCATAACAGAAAGCTCTGACCAAATGTGATCCACTGGAGAAGGAAATGGCAACCCAATCCAGTATCTTTGCCATGGATACTACCAAAAGGCAAAAAGATATGATGCTGGAAGATGAGCCTCTCAGGTCAGAAGATGTCCAATATGCTACTGGGGAAGAGCAGAGGGCTAGTACTAGTAGCACCAAAAAGAGTGAAATGACTGGGCAAAAGCCGAAAGGATGCTGTGCTGTGGATGTATCTGGTGGTGAAAGGAAAGTCCAATGCTGTAAAGATCTATACTCCATAGGAACCTGGAATGTAAGATCCATGAATGAAGGTGAGGTGGACATACCTTGAGGTCAAACAAGAGATGACAAGACTGAACATTGACATCTTAGGAATCAACGAACTAAAATGGACAGGAATGGGTGAATTTAATTCAAATGAACATCAAGTATACTACTGTGGGCAAGAGTCCCTCAGAAGAATTGGAGTAGCCTTCATAGTCAATAGCATTGTCATCCTTCAGTCTCAAAAGACTATGGTATCATGCTCTGGAAAGAGGTCCTAAAATAGCATCTAGTGTGACTAAAAAAGCCAATTCGAAACTGGCAATCCCTTCCACACTGAGGGCAGATACATACTGTCCCCTGCCCAGCTCCCAGATTTCACTGATTCTGGGACTGTCTCTTTGTCTCAGCCTGCCAAACAAGTGTGTCTTCAAATTGGAGAGGCCATGCTGCATCTCCAAGCTGAACAATCGGAGGTCAAGGTTTTCCAGTTGTTAATGTCCATTCCCAGGGCCTTTAAGTCCCTCTTGCAGATATCCTTATATTGCAGCTGTGGTCTCCCTCTGAGGTGCTTTCCTTGCACTAATTCTCCATACAGGAGATATTTCAGAATCCGACCATCAGCCATTCTCATGACATGCCCCAGCCAGCACAGATGTCACTGTTTCAATAGTGTATACATGCTAGAAATTCCATTCCAAGACTGCGCTATTTGGAACTTTGTCCTGCCAGGTGATGCCAAGAATACGTCGGAGACAGCGCATATGAAAGTGTTCAACTTTCTCTCCTGCCATGCATAAAGGGTCCAAGACTTACTGCAGTACAAGAGTGTGCTCAGGACGCAGGCTGTATAGACCTGGATCTTTGTATGTTCTGTCAGCTTCTTATTAAGCCATGCTCTCTTTGTAAGTCTGGAAAATGTGGTGGCCGCTTTACCAATATGTTTATTCAGCTCAGTATCTAAAGAGAGAATGTCAGAGATGTTGAGCCAAGGTACACAAAGTCATGAACAACCTCCAGTTCTTGTGCAGAGATTATAATACAGAAAGGTGAATCCACATCCTGACCCATGACTTGTGTTTTTTTTCAGGCTGATTATTAATCCAAAGTCTTGGCAGGCCTTGCTAAAACTGTCCATAAATTGTTGAAGGTCTTCAGCAAAGTGAGCAATGATGGCAGCAATATCAGCAAAGAGGAAATCCTGTAAGCATTTCAACTGGATTTTAGAGATTGTTCTCAATCTAGAGAGATTAAAGAGTTTTCCGTCTGATCTGGTCCAGAGGTAAATACCCTCTGTTGCAGTTCCAAAAGCATGTTTCAGCATGACAGAAAAAAAGATCCCGAATAAAGTTGGTGCAAGGACACAGCCTTGCTTCACTCCACTTCGAATATCAAAGGAATCTGATTTTAAGTCATCAAAAACTACAGTGCCCTTCATTTCCTCATGAAAGAACCTAATGATGTTGAGGAGCTGAGGTGGACATCCAATCTTGGGGAGAATTTTATAAAGGCCATTCCTGCTAACCAAGTCAAAAGCCTTCGTAAAATCTATGAAGGCTACGAAAAGTGGCTGACTTTTTTCCCTGCATTTCTCCTGCAACTGTCTAAGGGAAAATACCATGTCAGTAGTGGACCTGTTGGCTCGAAATCCACACTATGATTCTGGATAGACTCTCTCTGCAAGCACTTGGAGCCTCTTCAGTACAACACGGGCAAGCAGCTTCCCTACAACACTAAGAAGAGAGATGCCGCGGTAGTTGTTACAGTCACCCCTGTCATCTTTGTTCTTGTACAGTGTGATGATATTTGCATCCTTCATGTCCTGTGATACTCCACCTTCCCTCCAACAAAGACAGAAGATTTCATGCAGTTGAGTGGGGAAGTTCTCTTTGCAGCATTTCAGAACTTTGGCGGGGATGTTATCTTTCCTGGGTGCCTTGCCAGAGGCAAGGGAGTCCAGGGCCGCATTTAGTTCTTCTAAAGTTGGTTCACTGTCAAGCTCCTCCAAGACAGGCAGGCACTCAATGTTATTTAATGCTTCTTCAGTTACCACATTTTCTCTAGAATATAACTCAGAGTTGTGCTGCACTCAGTGTGCCATCTGCTGTGCTCGGTCCTGGATAACCTCACCTGTAGCAGACTTCAGAGGGGCAGATTTCTTCTATGTTGGACCTAAGGCCTGCTTGATGCCATCATACATCCCCTTGATGTTGCCTTTGTCAGCTGCTATCTGGATCCAAGAGCAAAGCTGCAGCCAATAATCATTAACACATCTCCTGGCGGTCTGCTGGACTTTGCTACAAGCAGCTCACAGAACCTGTAGGTTGTGCTCAGTGGAACAGGCTTTATATGCAATTAGAGCTCTCCTTTTTTCCTTGATAATTGGCATACTCCAAATGGGCTTCAAACCAATCTGCTGTCTTTCTGATCTCCTTACCAAATACTGACAAGGCGGTGTTATAAACAACATTCTTGAAATATTCCCATTGCTCAGATGCATTTACTTCAGTTGGGCTTGGGAGAGTTTCCTTGAGTGCTTGTGCAAATTTCTCCACTTTGCCCTGATTGTGGGTCTTGATGATGTCAATTCGTGGTCTTCCTTCCTTCTTTGAGTGATGCAATCTCTTTGTTTGCAGTTTTATTCTGCACACCAAGGAGTGATCTGTATTGCAATCAGCACCCTGATAGCTGCATGTGATTAAATATTGGGGAGGTTTAGGGTTAGGGAGGGAACCCTAACCCTAAACTCCACACATCCTTTGAGGTTAACAGACCATGATGGGGCAACACCTTACTGGCTGAGGGCTGCCCAGCTTAAGGCAGGTGGTAGCTGCCCAATGAGGTACAATGACCTCTCCCACCAACGAAAGTGGTCCCTGGCATCACACTCTACACTAATCAAGCAAAGACTTATAACCGATAACTGCAATTTCCCATGTTGTTTCAATGTTGTATGCAAAGCTGGAGTGTCCTCTCCAGAGCACGAGGCCTGGGTTGATTAATATAGAGGATAGGCTGTTACCCAAGCAGAGATCCGCCTTCTTCACATTGCTGAAATAGTCCAATGGAATGGCAAAGCCGATACGATTAGTTCCAGCTGCATCACAGGAGTTATCAGAACGTGATAGTACATAGTCACAAACTGTTTCCGGGACTCCGGCTCAGGATTTTGCCTATCTATTACTGGAAAAGGCTTCAGGAGATAGTCAATAAAATAATAGGAAAAGCAGTACTGGGATAAAATCTCCAAAATAACAGAATGATCTCAGTTTGAATCCAAGGCAAACCATTCAACATCACAGTAGTCCAAGTCTATGCCCCAACCACTGGTGCTGAAGAGCTGAAGTTGATCAATTCTATGAAGACCTACAACACCTTCTAGAATTAACACCAAAAAATGATGTCCTGATCATCATGGGGGATTGGAATGCTAAAGTAGGAAGTCAAAAGATAACCAGAATAACAGCCCACAGGATTGGAAAAGGTCACTTTACATTCCAATTCCAAAGAAGGGCAATGCAAAAGAATGCTCAAACTACTGCACCATTGCACTCATTTCACATGCTAGCAAAATTATGCTCAAAATCCTACAAGCTAGGCTCCAGCAGTTTGTGGACCGAGAACTACCAGAAGTGCAGGCAGGATTTCAAAGAGGCAGAGGAACTGGTGCTTATAGTTGATATTGCAGTATTTTCATCTTTTAACATTTGTGTTAGCTGTTTCTTTGGACAAAGCTACAATACAGGCAACCCTATTTTGATGGTTTTTGTGCTGTTCTAGATGCTCAGTTATTTTTTATTTTAATTCCTCTACTTCTTTTGTTGGATTCCTCTACTGCCAAATCAGCCTGGTTTGCCTCTACAATCTGAGTTACTTCCAATACTTCATACTTTCACCATGTTCAGGAACTCCAACATCTAGTGCACTCCAAGGTGACAATCAAGCCAGTATGGATTTCTATAATTTACATCCCATCACAGCAATGAGAGTGTTGAATCCTAACCACTGGACAACGAGGGACCGAATCCTAACTATTAGACCACCAGGGACCGAATCCTAACCACTGGACCACCAGGGACCGAATCCTAACTACTGGACCACCAGGGACCGAATCCTAACCACTAGACCACCAGGGACCGAATCCTAACTACTAGACCACCAGGGACCGAATCCTATCTACTAGACCACCAGGGACTGAATCCTAACCACTAGACCACCAGGGACGAACATATTTTTTTATTTTTATTGTTGTTGTTATTAACATTATTAACATTATTAACATTATTAACATCATTAACATCATCATCATCATTATTATTATTATTATTATTATTATTATTATTATTAAAATTATTGTTTATTGTTCTGTTGCTTTGCATGTCAATTGAGAGCTTCTGCACCGGAGACAAATTCCTTGTGTGTCTAGATCCGTTTCTTCATTGAGCAGTTCCTGTTGTGTCTTATCTGTTTTCTGAATCTGGATGAGTCAAACTGGAGTATGTATTTAAATCTTTCTTTTTTATAATGGTAGTCCTTGGAGTAAAAAGTGTTTGATGGGGTTGCCAATGAGATTGCTAAATTTATTCTTACTTTTGAAATACCCTAAAAGTTTAACAAATTTGGGTTATATGTCCTTCCAAATTCTTTTTTTTTCTTTGTGCCATATATACTTGTGAAGTCCATTGACTAGACCTATTCCCACTAATTATTGGCATTCTACTATTTGGAGATTTTATCCATTCCATTATCCATAATATAGATAACTTGCTATCCTCTATAGTACAGTTTAAGATTGGCAAATGGTAGTGTCTTTTTCTTTTGAATATTTTTTATATGTTTACTCTTATTTTTTCCCCCCACTGTATATAAATATGTTAATTGTTCTTTGCCAATCCTGCATTTTTTTTTATCTGAAATTGAAATTGGTACTATTTGGAGTAGAAAACTCATCTTGGGTAATATATTTATTTTTTTGTTATCACAATAAATCCTAACAAAGAATGTTTCCACATTTTCAGGTTTTGTTTTATTTTTTCCCCATACTTTGTTGTAATTGTTTTAAAATATAACTTCATTATATCTAAACAAATTATTATTATTATTATTATTATTATTATTATTATTATTATTATTATTATTATTATTATTTCAATTTATAAACCGCCCTTCTCCTTGCGGACTCAGGGCGGTGAACAGCCAGAATAAAACATGGTATACAAAAGTTAAAAACAATTAAAAATTATTAAATATTATTCGGCCAAGAATTAAAACAACCCAATTTAAAATCAATTTAAATTTAAAAACGGAGGATGGGGTCAAGCTAGCCCAGCTAGATGGAATAAATGGGTTTTAAGGGCCCGACGAAAGGTCCGGAGATCTGGAATCCTGCGTATCTCCAGGGGTAGGTCATTCCATAGGGCGGGCGCCGCCACAGAGAAGGCTCTCCCCCGGGGGTCGCCAGCCAACACTGTCTGGCCGACGGCACCCGGTGGAGGCCCTCTCTGTGCGAGCGTACTGGCCGGTGGGAGGCTATTGGCGGCAGAAGGCGGTCCCGCAAGTACCCAGGTCCTAAGCCATGGAGCGCTTTAAAGGTGGTAACCAACACCTTGAAGCGCACCCGGAAGACCAGCGGGAGCCAGTGCAGCTCGCGCAGGAGAGGTGTCACGTGGGAGCGCCACGTCGCTCCCATAATTCCCCACGCGGCCGCATTCTGGACCAGTTGGAGCCTCCGGGTGCACCTCAAGGGGAACCCCATGTAGAGAGCGTTGCAGTAGTCCAGGCGGGAAGTCACGAGAGCATGGGTGACTGTGCATAGGGAGTCCCGATCTAGAAAGGGACGCAACTGGCGTATCAGGCGAACCTGATAAAAAGCCCCCCTGGCCATGGCCGTGTTCTAGGTATTTTTCTGAAACTTTTGTTATCACACAGCCAGTCTATTTTCTCACAAAATCATTTATGTCAGAAGTTAAGTGACTTGTTACCTTAAATTTGCTTTTCATTAACATTAATGGTAGTCAAAGTCTTTGTTATTTGCATTGATTTTTGTATGGAGCTGTATGGTTGTGCAATTGTTAATGCTCTGTCATCTACATAGTATTTCATTTTGCATTGTTCATGAAATTTGATTCTGATTATTTGTTTATCTTTTCAGTTCTTGCGAGCGCCGAGTTGTATGGGACTTGGATCCGGGAACAGAGGGCTTCAGTCCAGCAAAGCAGCCACAGCTGGAATGACCACATGGGAGGCACATCGAGCCTGAGCCAAAGGAGTCGCAGCTGCAGCAAGTTAGCCTGGAGGAGCAGCTTCATGAGCATCTTCCAGTGTCAGTGAAGAAGAGGAGGTGGAGTCCATATCTCCTCTCAATCTAAGGATGAACAGGGCAGAGAGGAGACAGGTACAATGCTGGTTGGCCAGGCTACTTACAAGGAGGCAACCTTGCCATTGTGAAGGGTCGCATTGACATTGCCTATTTAATCCCACCTAAGAGATGGGCATTGCTGGAACAACGTGTCCACGTTCCTTGTTCTGTGTGACTTCCTCCTTGGACTTCCTCCTTGAAGTTTGAATTGATTCTGGATTGTGTATTGCATTTTGTGGACTGGGCTTTGCCAAGAACTCCCATATCACAACAGTCTTGTTGAGCATGGCAGCAGGACATGCTCATCATGTGAACTTCTTTTGAATTGCTGGGGTTTGAATAAAGCTGTTGACTCACTATGGTGTGTGTGTGAGAGAGACAGAGAGAGAGGGAGGGAGAGAGAAAGAGAGAAGGCAGAACATCTTTGCTGTTTGTCATTGATGTATATTAACAATAAATTATAATTGCAGCTGTGCTGTACATTAGTTGGTCCTTCCACCAATAGTTCTGTCCAGTGGTGGGTTGCCCCCCGGTTCGCACCAGTTCTATTGAATCGTTAGTAAAACTGGTAGTAAGCTCCACCCACTGACCCTGATGTCATCAAAATGCTTCTGTGCATGCGTAGAAGCTTCTGAGCTTGCGCAGAAGAGCACATGACACATGAGCAAAGCGAGCACACGCGTAAGGCCCCGCTGCGAACCGGTAGTAAAGGTAAGTAGAACCCACCTCTGATTCTGTCTGTCTATCTTTAGAAGTTCTCCATGTGAGCATTGCTAGAAAAAATTTCTCACCATGGAGAAAATTTTCACTTGAAATTCTCAAATTTATCAGGAAAGTTATGACAGTTATACTGTGCTATAAGTAGAGCAAATGTTATAAAAAGGTTCTAGAGAGGAAAAATCTGTGTCAGCTAACAATGGCATTGTTAACTTTCAGGTATGGACAAGTTACCTTATTTTCAGTCAAGAAGTCAGTTAAAGCTGTGAAAGAGAGACAAAAAGTTGTCATATTATTTTTGAAGGTGCTATTTTTGAGAGATTCTTTATCTAGCCAGGCTGAATCTAATATGGTTTGCTTTTATCTTCTTACAAACTCAGATTTCTTTCTTAGGGAAAAGAAAGTAAGACTTCTAAGCCAAACTTCCGAAATTCCCTTTTAATCTCTGATTTCCAGTATGTTAATGGTATCCCATATTATAAAGCTGAAACTACCCAGAAATATGGTGATTTTTTTATATAAATTGAATGTAAGGTCATATAGCACTTCATAAATTAAATTAGGCACTTTTTCACATTAAATTAAATTATATCCAAGACCATAGTTTCCTGTCAATGCTATTTTCTTGGCTAACATAGGAACCTCCAGGAGGTGAGCCAAGGTGAGGCAAGTGAAGTAATATTTATCATGAGGTCAGGATGCAGAAAATATATGTTTTGTACTTGCATCAAATATTAGAACACAAACATAGATAGACAGCATTTTCATAACAAAATCACTACATGTATGTCTTCATTTGGATATAACTGTGAGTTGCCGCAGATATCTATACCACCATCTTTAGTGAATTAGTTACATCAGACTTGATGTCAAATTTGATCTCATTGAGGCTGCATCAGGGTTGTGTTTGACCTCAGGGGGCCAGAGTGGGTGTGGCCAGGATGGGCATGGGGGGGCGTCTGTGGTGTCCTGAGCACTCTGTCAGAGAAAACTAGCTCCCGAATTCTGTTTTCAGCTGCAACAGTCTCAATTAGTGAAATTGGAGCTCGGGAGGGCCACATACAACACTCCCAAGCTCCGTTTTTGCTGGCAGAGGCACTGCGGGCCAGTCCTTCACTGTTTCCAGGGCAGCTCCACAGGCTATATCTAAGCACCCTGTGGGCTAGATCCGGTCCCCAGCAAGTGTGGGTTCTACTTACCCTTACTACTGGTTTGCAATGGGATCACGCGTGTGAACGAAGTAAGCTTCTGTGCATGCGTCTTGCTTCTGTGTGTGTGCCTTGCTTCTGCGCATGCACAGATCACTGATGATGACATCCTGGGCGATGGGAGGTGCCTCCCACCGGTTTTACTATTGGTTCTTGTGAACCAATCCGAACCAGTGGCAACCCACCACTGGCCCTTGGGCTTTGAGTTTGACACCCAGTGGTGGGATTCGGCCAGTTCGCACCACTTCGGGAGAACCGGTTGTTAACTTTCTGAACAGTTTGGCAAACTGGTTGTTGGAAGAAATCATTAGGGCAGAGAACTGGTTGTTAAATTACTTGAATCCCACCACTGGTTACACGCACTGAAGTGATATGCCACAAAACTTCAGTATATAATCTAGGAATTGGCAACTAAATTCCTGTAGGCATTAGAGCATCTATAACTTCTCTAAAACTTCTTCTCATAATCCCCCATTCACAAATCTGAAAAAAAAAAAACAAGTTTTTCTTTCTGTTCAGGTAACTACAAAAAGTCCATAAAATGTTCATATATATAAAAGCAATATACCAATACCCAATGGGGATTTTATACTCTGATGAAGTCGGTAGGGGCCGACAAAAGCTTAGCATAAGTTTTAAATAAATTTTAAAACTTTTTTAAACGTTCAGGAGATCGTGATGTCTATCGCTTCTTATATATATATATTGCTTATATATATATATATTGCTTATATATATATATATATATATATATATATATATATATATATATATATATATAAAATATATTATTATATATAGTAATTATTGCTTTTATTTCATTTTACTTTTATTGACTTGATTGAACTCTTCAAGGATCCTTTGAAATTTCTCTAGTATTATAAATTTATGTGTCATTTTGTGAGTTTCAGTACTTTTCTTTTGAATCCAAAATAAAAATAAAAATAAATCTTCTTTCTCTCTTTATTTTCCCGCCTCTCTATCATCCAAATTCTATAAAATCTCAGTAAATATCTCTGTTGGCACTAACTTTTTTACATAAAGCAACCAACGCCAATGTAATTTTTCGAAAAGAAATAATACACCAATGTAAAAAATATAAAAAAGCCCAACAGCAAAAAGGTGACTGCTACAACAAAACATTACCTAGCTAATAAAGAAAAGGCATTTATGTAATATCTTGTCCAAAGGGCAATAATAACACAAACCAATATATAATATATAACCAATATATTATATAACCAATATATAATAAGTATGCATGGAAGTGGGCTAACTATCCACAAAATTGTCACTAGGAATCATAACTTCAACTTTATAGACATTTTTTTTTAAATTTTTTGATAAGAGCAGTCCATTTAGGTTTTATTGTGATTTTTTTTATAAAATCGATAATATTCCTATAAGCATGTTTCATGATGATTTATAACTGATAACTCATTTTAAAGTATTTATGGAGAGACAAAATAGAGCAGGGGTCATCAACCTTTCAGACCTCAGGGACCACTAAATTCATAATTTTAAATCCCGTGGACCACTAATATGATCAGCCTAATGACCAGCTAGGTGGGGGTGGCTAGGTGATCATGTGACTGGGTGGGCATGGCCAACTCACCTCCCTACCCAGGCTCCTTAGTGCCCCAACAGGAAGCAATTGTTGGAGCTAAGCAGCCACCACAGGAAAGAGTTGGCAAAACAGCTGGCTCAGTTCAAATTGGATCTGACTGAGAAGGAGGTTCAGCAGAAGCACCTCACCGAGGACTACTAGCATAGGCTTTCCAAGCAGAGGAAAGACCTGCAGGAGTGCAAGGCCAGGTACCAGCACCTGGAGGCTCAGCGGGCTGAGATAGTCAGTGCGTCCTCAGCGTCCTCAGCCTGAGAAAAGTGGGTCTAAAGCGGTCCCAGTTCACAACGAGGAGACGAGAACAAGTTCGGAAGAAGAGTCAGACGAAGATGCCTTCCGAACTGAAAAAAGAAAAGGCGAGCCAAGCCGCCGTTGAGAGAGCGGCCTGAGTTGCGGTGGCCAGCATGAAAGACAAGCCTGCAAATATCACGAGGCCATTTGCAGATGCTGCGAGAAGAGAGGTCACTTGGTGCGAGTATGCCGGGTGCAACTTCCGCGTTCTTCCAAACCACGTGAGCCGGGCAGCCAATCAGAGCCGCTGCCACCTTCAAAACGACCAATCCAGAACAAGGGCACCGAAAAGCAGCGCGAAATTCAAACTTACAGCACGAGAGTCAGCCAAGCCAGCACAGCGACCGAAGAAAAAGTCTTCACTACTGTCAAAATCAACGGTCAACCCTGCAGCATGGAGATCGACACCGGATCTGCACTCTCCATCATGTCGTGGGCTACGCTACAGTCCCTGCTTCCGGGCTACAGAAAGAGCCAGCTATCGAGACAATGCGTCCGTCTGCTAGACTACTAGGGGAACCGCGTTCCAGTCAAAGCCGTCGACACCTTCACCATTTCCTATGGCGAGTTCAAGGAAAAGCTACCGCTAACCATTGTGAGAGATCCACTACCCAGCTTCCTAGGTCTACGCTGGTTCTGAGCCCTCGGCATGGGCTTCACGGGGGTCCACAGCCTCAGTGGATCATCGTTAAAAGAACAATTCCTGCATGAATTCCGGGACGTTTTTGAAGACAGCTTGGGCAAATGCGTGGGGACCCTAATTTCGTTTAATTTGGACCCAGGGGTAGCCCCAATTAGGCTTAAGGCAAGGAGAGTCCCTTTCGCGCTTAAACCAAAGATCAACGCAGAGCTGGATAAACTGATTAGCCAGGGCATTTTAGTGCCAGTAGACCATGCGAAATGGGAAACCCCAATAGTGACCCCACTTAAGGCAGATGGGTCTATCAGAATTTGCACCGATTACAAATGTTCCATCAACAAAGCGTTGCAACAAAGCGCTTATCCTGTTCCCGTAGTTCACCACTTACTGCACTCCCTAGGTTCAGGGAAAATATTCGCAAAATTAGATCTTGTGCAAGCTTATCAGCAGCTGCCGGTAGACGATACTACGGCAGAAGCGCAAACGATTGTGACACACAGAGGGGCTTTTAAATGCACTCGGTTGCAATTTGGAGTCAGTATAGCCCTGGGCCTATTTCAAAGTACAATGGAGTGCCTTCTACAAGGCCTCCCTGGAGTCGTCCCGTATTTTGACGACATTCTAATTAGTGGCCATAACAAAAAGCAACTGGCAGAACAAATCAGGCCGACCCTGACAAGATTCCGGGAAGCTGGCCTAAAACTTAAGAGATCAAAATGCAAAATTGGGGTTCCCTCAGTGGAGTTCTTAGGATACAAGATTGATGGGTCGGTGATCCACCCCACCGAAACCAAAGTGAGAGCCATTAAGAGCACCCCCACTCCCAAAACCAAGACCGAACTGCAGGCTTTCTTAGGCCTTCTTAATTTCTACACCATGTTTTTAAAAGACAAGGCAACAGTAGCCGAACCTCTACATAGACTCTTAGGGAAGAGCGTTCCATGGGTTTGGGGCAAAAGAGAAGTGGCAGCTTTTAACGTGGTGAAGAAGCTTCTCTCCGAGGACAGCTTTCTAATGCAATATAGCTCTGAGCTGCCGTTGGTCTTAGTTTGCGACGCCTCTCCGTTTGGCGTTGGCGCCGTGCTCAGCCATAGACTACCTAATGGCCTAGAGGTGCCAATCGCTTACTACTCCCGGACTCTGTCATGCGCAGAGTGCAATTATAGTCAACTTGACAGGGAAGCCCTAGCCGCCATCGCAGGGGTAAAAAAATTCCACGAATACCTGTTTGGCCGCTCATTTGACTTAATAACTGACTACCAACCATTACTGGGCCTCCTTGCCGGGGACAGGCCAACCCCTGCTGCACTTTCGCCTAGAATGACTAGGTGGTTGATTTTTTTGGCCGCATACTCCTATAGACTTATTCACCGTCCTGGAAAAGCAATGGGCCATGCAGACGCCCTTAGCAGGTGTCCCCTGCCTGACATTTTAGACAACCCGACTCCCGAGGCCCCGATCCTCTTACTGGATGCTGTGCCGCCAGGGCCTCTGTCTTTGGCCGAGGTGGCCAAAGCTTCCAAGAGAGACTCGACTATATGGACTATGATGGGCTGGGTCCTGCGAGGCTGGCCCACTCAAACTGACTCTACTGTATTTAAACCCTTTTGTACAAAGCGAAACGAACTTTCAATGCTGGGGGGGGTGCTTACTGTGGGGAGATCGTGTTGTTGTTCCTGAAAGTTTATGGTATAGAGTTTTAGAAATGCTGCATGTGGGTCACCCGGGCATGGTTAGAATGAAGGGTCTTGCCCGTAGTTACGTGTGGTGGCCACATTTAGACCAAGACATTGCTGAGTGGGTGGGGAAGTGTAGGCGCTGCCAGGAGTCATGTCCAGATCCCCCAGTCACCCCAGCTAGGGAATGGGAGAAACCCAGGGGTCCATGGGGGCGACTCCATATAGATTTCGCTGGGCCATTCTACGGCCAGTCCTTCCTAATAGTGGTGGATGCATTTTCAAAATGGTTAGAGGTTTTTCTAATGCCCTCAACTACCTCGGAGGCTGTGATTAGGGTCCTCCGCCGCCTGTTTGCCATGCATGGCCTGCCGGACACATTGGTCTTGGACACCGGGCCACAATTCACCTCAGTCCAATTTGAGAGTTACCTCGCCAAACTGGGCATTCAGCATGCCCTATCGGCTCCTTTCCATCCGGCTTCGAATGGTCAGGCCGAACGATTCATGCAGACCACCAAGGAAGCCTTGTCCAGACTAGAGTCTGGTGATTGGCAGGCCAAGATTGACCAATTCTTGGCAGTACAACATGCTATCCCCTGCACAGCCACTGGCCACAGTCCGGCCGAACTCCTAATGGGAGTTACCTCCTCCCATGTGTGTCCTGGATCGTTTGCATCCAAATTATTCAGCCGATAATTTTAAGGGGGAAGAGGGAGGCCTCAGGCATTTCCCAATTGGTACAACAGTCTATGCAAGAAACTATGCCACTGTTCCCTTGTGGGTAGAAGGTATTGTAACAGGGGTGTCTGGACCGAAATCTTACACAGTAGATATTGGCCAAGGGAGAATTTGGAGGCGTCACATCGACCAGCTAAGAAAGAGACTAGTTAGCGAGAACCCAGACATCGAATACAAGCCAGTCCCTAACTACCAAGGTCCTTCCAATACAGCTAGCTCAAACCCGAGTGAGCCGGAATACTTATCTGGCAAGCTGGAGTTCCAGCGCTGCCCCAGCGAGCCACTCCTCCCAGCCGGGGAAAGTCACACCTCCGAAAGAATCCCGGAGGTTCCATTGGCGGAGCCAGGAGAGACGGGAGGTCCCTCTGACTGGCTCAATACCCTGCCTGCAACTGAATTGTGCAGGTCGACTCGGACTAAGACATGCCCAGGTCACCTGCACGACTACATCTGTAAATATGTTAATACTTGTGGTAATGTGCATTCTGGGAGGGGAGGGGTGTTATGTTGTTACTGTTTTGAGCGGGAAGTTCAAACTGGGGGATGTTTCTGATTGGTTACTGGCCAGCAGCCAAACTGTATATAAAGAGTGCTGCTGCCAGCATTGATTTGCTGAAGTCTCACCATACAATAAAGAGCTGTTGTCACTAGCCTGTCTGTGCTGCTTTGTTATTGCCCAGCCACTTTAGGAAGTCTTTTCACAATGACCTAATGCCTTTAATGATATCTTATTACGGTGATTACTGTTTGAACAATCAGAGAATAGACTAATGCCTACATTATCAACATGATTAGTCATGGATTTTCATGATATATGTCAGATCAGGAAGTTCTGTTGCACTTCCACATGAAACTCCTGAGTGAAAAATTGTCAACTGAATATATTGTATTTGAATGTAACCTTCAATCAATATTTATATTTAATATCTGGTTACTTAATAGCAGGATTTCAGAGGTTTCATACAGTAGGGCTTCACACTGACAGCTGCAATGAGTCAACAACACTTAATATATGACAATAATTAGTATGTAGTATTTGCTAAACTCTGAAGCCCACTAAAATTAAACTACCGGTAATTAAGAAATGGCAGCATATCTAAATATATTTTATTGCTATATGAATAATCCATATGTTGCTTCATGTCAAGTATTTTCAACCTTTTGGGGGAAAATCTCCCATTTTTCGCTTCCTATCGCCATGAAGACAGGAGCTTGAGGCTGTGTGAAAGGGCCAAAGCTATTCTAACTAGTATAAATTTCTACTGAACATCAAGTCTGCCTAACTTGTTGTTTTGATTAAGAAAGCCCAATCACCTGAACAGTCACAACAATTCTGGGCCAGCAACAGGATTTTTTTCCCACCCTGAAGCATTACAAATTTAATGTACTAGCTGGACATCTGAATTTATACAGTAAACCTTTTGGGAAAAGTGTATTTTCTAAAACAAGCTAATAACACCACTTTTTTTAGAGTTGCACCATAAAATTATATATCAATGCAAAGATAATTTAATCAAGAATGCAATGCAATAATTTTTATGAAGGATTTGCTATTAGAATAGCAGTTACAGTATAAAGAAGAAAAGTGAAACACATAGAAACAAATGAGATATACAAAAATTACCACCATGTCAGTTAATCAGTGGTGGGTTGCCCCTGGTTCAGACAGGTTCGCAAGAATTAGTAGTAAAACCAGTGGGAGGCTCCACCCACCAACCTCAACATCATCAGGAATTTGCATCGGCCCCATTGCGAACCAGTAATAAAGGTAAGTACAATGCACCCCTGCAGTTAAGACTTAGTTGGGTAACCTTTAGCATAAATTATAGCCTTACAATGTCTTCCCATGGAGTGAACCAAGTATTTTAGTCCTGCAGCTGTTTATAATGTGAAACCAAGATTGAATGATTGCTTCTGTTAACTGGATTTTATTGCTGGGTCGCTTCTAAAGAAACTAACACGTTTCTTCAGCTGGCTCCATAGATTTTCAATTGAGTTAAGATCTGGGCTATTCCCAGGCCATTCTAGCAATGGAATATGATTATTTTGAAACGAAGGAAGGAAGGAAGGAAGGAAGGAAGGAAGGAAGGAAGGAAGGAAGGAAGGAAGGAAGGAAGGAAGGAAGGAGTGTTATTAGCCATCAAACCTCAAAAATATATTTTTCCCAAAAGGTTTCCACAATTTTGGCCACTACTGTAAGATGAAAACTGTTAAGCATTTGGTGAGTAGCTTGTAACATCAAAATGTTTGGCACATTAAAAGGAGATGACAATGTTTGTTAGCCCTATAAGGTGGAGCAGATAAAAAAAGAACCCAATGCTATATATAGTAGGTCAGGACAATTTTTATTGTAACAGCTATAGTAACAGAATCAAGCCTGAATAGGCTTCGTCTTTCTTCATTTATCTTCATATGAACTATGGAGAGGTTTATCTGCAGTGTTTTCTCAAATTAGTTTCATGGAAGGGGCTCAAGTCCCACTTATCAGATCATTGTCTTGATAGCAGCTCTTCCTCCAGTTCTTCTGAGCTATTCCCCATGTAACCAACAACCATTCACATAATTGCTAGTCCAAGAATATATTGTCATTGCTATTGGGAGAATTTCCAGGAATTTCCCATATTTAATTGTATTCTTTTTTTCCCCTGAAAAGAAAGTTAATAATTAGCAAAATTGCCTAAAAATAAACCAGTGCCACATTTTCTCTAAATAATAGCAATAACATGTAGACTTATATACCGCTTTACAGTGCTTTTTAGCTCTCTCTAAACGGTTTATAGTCAGCATATTGCCCCCAACAATTTACCAATGTCAAAAGGATGGAAGGCTGAGTCAACCTTGAGCCTGGTGAGATTTGAACAGCTGAATTGCAGTCAGCCGGCAGTCAGCAGAAGTAGCCTGCAGTACTGCACTCTAATCATTGTATTTGCAAAGTAGAAATGGAAACTTATGAAAAAATTATCCCAATCCTGTGCCATATATTCCATGTTTTATGTCAAAGGTCTATAATACTTCTACAGCTTCTCCCAAAGAACTTTTAATTTGGTCTACATTTGTGTGAACTGAGATTACCAATTTGGTGTAATGATTAAGGCATCAGAGTAAAAACCAAGGGACTATGAGTTTTAGTTCCTTCTTAGGCAAAAAACAAAAACAAAAAAACAAAAAGCTGTAGCTGGATGATCTTGGGCCAGTCTTTATGTCTCAGCTCTGGAAAAAAGGCAATGGCAAACCACATCTAAAAAAAATCTTCCAAAGAAAACTGCAGGGACTAATCCAGGTATTGCCAGGAATAGAAAAACCCTGACCCCCAAAAAAGATATGAACTGAAGTGATTATGCATATAAGAGGAATGAGACCATTTTCACTTTTAAGCAAATCAGAAATGAAGTGTTGGAAGAAATATCCATCTGATTCAGTTCCAAGTGAGGAGAAAGATATTGGAAACATGGAGGCTGATTGAAAAGATGGTTTAATGATGAAGCAGAACCACCAAGCACATGGTTCTGGTGCAGCTGACCACATGGAGTTGAGAGGGGGGTGGGATTATACCTTCTCTTGGGTTTTGCACTTGAGCTTCCTGTTCCTGTGCAGAACATGTATTCTATTAGCTGTTGTCAAACTCCCATGGGGGCATGTAGGGGTTATGTAGGGGTCATAGCTGGCTCTATAGACAAAGTACAAATCCTAGGTGTTTGTCTGAGTGGTTTGGTTGAAGTTTGGAGGGTGATGCAATGTCTTTAGGAGATTGTGGACTGTAGTGAGCTCTGCTGCTAAATGGTAGTGGGTTAATCCTATTATGTCCTCAAGGGTCATGTCTTAGTCCCATCATCCTGGAGCTGAAAGTCTTTTGTTTTGTAGATAGCCTGGCCCAATCTTTCTCAATGGGCACAAAATATCTGCTGGAGGAAGGGAGCTAGTGCTCTGAGCTTCTGTCTTCCTTAAGATTTTTTATTTCTCTTTTAGGGGAAATATTTTTTTCTGCCTTTTTTGGTAATATTCCTCAAAACATTTCATTCTTCTAGGAGGGTGGTGGGGGCTTCCCACAGAAGTAAGTTAGGGAAGGTTAAGACTCATGAAAACAGATGCGAAGAACATGGGATTGGTTTCACGATTGCTCTTAGAATTCGTCTTTAAGTTTCTTGCTTGGTTGCCTGTCTCTGTAGGCTTTCCTATCCTTTCTTTAAATTAGCATCTAGTTATTTACAGTTCAAAAAATCCGAATTCTATGATGAAGCTTGTTTTGTTTATTTCCCTGCATTAAACATCAACAACATTGTAAGTAATTTCAAGGAAAGACAAGAGACTTTCGTTAAACCAGGCAAAATTTCTCAAGGGGATTATAGTTCCTGAGGAAAAAAAAATAGAGAATTTGTTGAGTTGTTTACAGCAAAAAAACTAAAAAGACAATCTCATAGCACGAGGGTGTAACCTCCTTTTTTAAAGCTTTGGTTTGATAAGTGTTCAGGCAGTAACTGCTCTCATTTCAGCTCGTTATTTTTGTATTTTTTATCTACGCTTCTGCATTTCCAGATTCTACTATTTCATCTTAGAGAACAACTTGTACATTTATTAATCCTTTTTTCTTAATACGTGCTTGTGGCCATACAAACATATCTGTAATATGAAAAGCCTTGAGTAGGCTTTCTCTGAAGAAAAGAATGGTGAATGCACATTTTTAAAAGCATGTGTATGTATGTGTATGTGTGTGTGTGTGTGTATATATATATATATATATATATATATATATATATATATATATATATATATATATATACACACACACACACACACACACACACGTGTGTGTGTGTGTGTGTGTGTGTGTGTGTGTAAGGTTTTGCACACTTGCACACTTACCACTTGTTCCTCTTGATATTTATTTCTGGTTCAAAAATGAACAACATAAATCTTGAAAATGATACAAAACATCCAATTAATTTCCATTGCAGAAGTTTAATTTTTCCTGTTTGACTAAATTTGCTGGGAGAATCTTCAGTAATTTAGATACGATGAAACCACTTTGACTGTGGGAGGCAAGGAAGACTCGAGGAATCTCTTGTTGAAGGTGAAAGAAGAGAATGCAGAAAACAATGTACAGTTTGGTTGAAACAAATGTGAGAAGTCCCCCAGCCCTCTTTCTAGAAGAATGAAATATTTTAGGAAATATTAAAAATAGCAGATTATTATATTTTCCTAAAGAAGAAATGGAGAAACATGTTTTTAGAGGCCGAAAGTAACCCCCAGTCTTTCTTAATAGTTCACAGGAGTTGCCAGCACTTAAGAAGATAAAGAGCCTATTGAAAGATGAAGTCAACTATCTAGATGGCTCCATTCATAAGCAAAGCAAATACTGCCAGCAGAAATCCATTCAAGACAGAATATTTCAAAACTTCTTGCAGCAAAGTTTGACAGCTAACAAAAGCAGAATGGTAGGATTAGAACAAGCAGCCCCTCACCCAAGACCCAACACAGGACGAAAGCCATTGGCCACAATAGGAATTGCCCAACACTATTTTAAAAGCACAAAGCCCATACTGCACAAACCCCAAACTTCAAAGTTACAGAAACTATAAAGATCCATCCACCTATTCATCCATTTGGTCAGCTGTACCAGAATCTCATGTGGTTTGTGGTTCTGTTTCATCAATAAATGGATCCTCTTTCCAATCAGCCTCCAGCCTCCATTTTATTTCTAGTGTCTTTCTCCAGGCTTAGAATTGAACCAGATGGATATTCCTTCCAACACAAACAAACTGTAAGCAAACAGGCAACACCAGCCTAAATGGCAATAGGTATAGTATTAGTAATTACTATAGTAATATGAAATAGTAATAGACTTTATCTTCCAAGACTCTAGAATTCAAATGATGATTAAAAGACAGGAAATAAAGAGTTATCTGATACATAGGAGAAAGATTAAGACAGATACCAACAAAATATTAAAATGTATAGGCAACAAAGAGACATATTGTCAGTACTACGCTTTTCCCCATTGTAATGCATCACTGTGATAACTGGGCCATCAGAAATGCTGAGCAAGAGAAAAAAATGTTGCCTTCAATTTGTGGTAATAGAGGATACAACAGGAACAGATCCTATACTTATAGATGAAGAAAAATCAGACTGCTTATTTGAGATATTAATAATAAAACTAAATATCCAATGTTTTGGACACATACTGTAATTCAAAGGCAAGGTTCAATGGGAAAAAATCTGATGCTTAGGAAAATTAAAGACAATAAAAAGAGGCTGACATAAGATAATGTACCTAGATGTTATCTCTAATGATACAAATATGAATTTAGAAAAACACAAGAAGCAGTTACTGAAAGCCAATCCTGGTAAAATGATATCTGTCAGTCACAAAGAATTTGAAGCAACGGATACTCAATAATATTTTTGGTTAATAGCATTATATCCACATTATTTGTTTACATAGTGCTTCCCTTTGGATTAGGGCTTAAAAAAGGAAAAATGCAATTTCCCAAATCTTTACAAATCTTTACTTCATAAATGAAGTTGATTTTCAGCTTTTCTTTGGTTCACGAACATAAAACAAGGTGTTCTATTATAGAATGGTCAATACAATGTGTTGCTAAAATCATTTACCTGTTCAGCAGATACAGGATACAATTGCTACTAGATTTTCCTAAAGAAAAATTGAAAGTCAAAGTGAGGTGCAATTGTTCTGACATGCAAACTCACTGAGTGACTTTTTAATCAGCCACACTTTTACTCAGTCTAGAATTATGTCAGTTCTAATTGTGGGCAAAGGATTAAAAGAGGGACCTGGGAATTGCATATACAAGGAATCAGTGTACCTAGATCTCCCTCCTGGGGAGGTAGTTTATAACAAAACACCTGAATTTAAGGAAAGTAATCTAGCTTGTCTGGTTTAGATCCAGGAAGCTGCCTTCCAACCTTGTTCTGGTATCTTGAGATCCTCTGAGACGCTCTCTGATTTTCAAGGCAGCTCACTTTGACTTTTCTTCTAATTTATTTCTTTGAGATATCTGAAAGAATTGCATTAAGAATGGATGAAAGTAACATGCACTGTAGGTCTTCCTCAGGGTTCTTCTGTTTTGCCTATTCCACCACATAACACCACTCCTCAGGTATTGACTAGCTCTAATTTGTTTCATATGGGTATACTTCCCAAATTTTAACTCATATTTTGTCATTCTGACTATTCTGGATATTTATGATTTTTGCAACTGTCATAAACATACCACGGAACATAGGGATGGACAAGTCATCAGGAAGATGGGTGGCAGTTGGAGAAATCAATGAGAAGATGAAGAGGGGATGGGCTGGTAGGAAGATGCTGAAAAGAGCAAGTAGGCAGATTGCTAATATTGGCAACTGGAGTGAGAAGACACTGGTAAGACAGTGGCCTGAAGGAGGGGATTGGAAGATCCAGGTGGCAGCATGAGAAAGCATTAATAAGATTATGGATATATCCAAACCAGTTCTTACTAACTGATATCATTCCTATGTCCTTTACTTCTCTGAATTCAGTTCTGATTCCTTTGAGTAGGAATAGGATTTAGTAGTTTAGATGATCCTTTTAAACTCTATTGCATCAATGAAGAATACGCCTCCTTGTTGAAAATGCATTGAGGAACTCAATGTCCACCTTCAAATACCTAAGAGCAAGAATCTTGTACAACATATCCAGCACTCTCAAATTATTAGAAACTAAGCTCTTACCACAATTTCTCTATGGCAGGGATCAACAACCTGCAGCTCCGGAGCAGCATGAAGCTTTTTGGGTTGCCTTCCCCTCCCAGTCACTCTTTGCCTGGCCTGAGAAGGTAAGGGCAACAGCGGAGGATGGAGAAGCAGCCAGGACAGAGACAGAGAGATACAGAGAGAGGGGGAGAGAGATATATAGAGAGAGATACAGTGAGAGGGAGAGAAGGGGGGAGAGAGAGAAGGAGGGAAGGGAGAGAGAGATATGTCAAAAGGATTTTGACCTTCCCAGTGTTTTTTAACAACTGGTTCTCTGCCCTAATGACTGGCTGGGTAGGCATGGCTAGGGGGTCATGTGACTGGTGGAAGTAAGTGACATTGAGTTGGCCACGCCCACCCAGGTTTTGTGGCTCCCGGTGTTTTCTTTTCTGTGGGAAACGGGTTCAAATGGCTCTTTGAGTATTTAAGGTTGCAGATCCCTGCTCTATGGTATCCAGCTGGGGACATTTTCTAATTGTGTACTGGTAGAACTAGAACCATGCAAATTTCTAACGGTAGCTCTTCGAGTCCCTTCAGTGCAGCCTTGTACCTGAAAGTAGGCTAAACAAAAGTGGAGGCTAGAGTGTGAGAAGACATCCTCAATTGTTCGCTAAAATTATTTTTTCTTTTCCCTGGCCTTGCCACAGTAAATATGAGCTACGACTTTCAGTTCACATAGAAATAGGCAGGGACAGCTAAAATCTCATCTACGAGCTTCTCTCCAGGTCTCCTACTAGCATGGAGATTGAGCAGGCAAAGCATTTATTATTAAACAGCAAATAACAGCCTACAGTGTGTCAGTCAGACCTAACCAGGGCTCCAAACTTTCTTTGCAGTAAATCCAACAGATATTCTGCTTTCTCCATGGCTTACCCAACTAAATTGGAAATCCTGAAGCACAGAAATGCCTTTACTCTGGCACAATGTCACATCCTCCCCTCAACTATGCTCAAAGGCTGATATAGGAAGGCTCCATACTGGGAGCAACGATACCCCTGCAGCTCTGGAACTAGAGAAATAACAGAGAATGTTATAGTACAAGCTTCTTGAGTGCTTGTCCTATAGAGACACTTGCACTAGTCTTATCTTATCACTAAATATCCAGGACACTTTTATGTTACCCTGTTGTTTCAGACGCTACCCTTGCTACGGCATACCACATTACCATTTCTGTACAGCAGTGTTCAAAATTGGTTGGATGCTGACTTTGGCTTGTGTCTGAAACTCAGCCCTATAAAATAGTTTTACAGGTACCTAGTTTGTCGTAGTGGGATTCTTTGTAACTTGATAGTCTTCCCCATACTAACTTTCTATATTCCATTACACTATCTAACACTTCCACCCTCTTTTTTAGATTCTCATTTTTTATATCTTTTTATCACACACACATACACACTTTCTAACCTTTTATAACTTTTAGGTTTTTATTTTTCATATTTAAAAAGAATCTCACTCTCACTCTATCTTATCTCTATGTCTGTCTGTCTGTCTGTCTGTCTGTCCCTCTCTCTCTCTCTCTCTCTCTCTCTCTCTCTCTCTCTCTCTCTCTCTCTCTCTCTCTCTCTCTATCATCACCTACTGCAGTGTATACCCACCTCCTGATGCTGCCTTGTGCTCAAAATAAAGATTGGTATGGTATGGTTTGGTATAGTATGGTGTGTGGTGTAGTATGGTATGGCATGGCATGGCATGGCATGGCATGGCATGGCATAGTACGGTATGGTACGGTACAGCACGGTATGGTATGATGTGTATCCATGGTGGAATTCAATTTTTTTTACTACTGATTCTATGGGCATGGCTTGGTGGGTGTAGCAAGGGAAGGATATTGCAAAATCTCCATTCCCACCCCACTCCAGGAGAAGGATACTACAAAATCCTCATTCCCTCCCAATTCCTGGGGGAAGGATATTGCAAAATCTCCATTCGCACCCCATTTTGGGGCCAGCCAGAGTTGGTATTTGCCAGTTCTCCGAACTACTCAAAATTTTTGCTACTGGTACTCCAGAACCTGTCAGAACCTGCTGAATAGCACCCCTGATGTGTACTATACTTTAGTCAATTAAAACGTATTTGTTTATGTATGTTAACTTTATACACTTTTGATGTACTCTGTACTTGGGTGAGGATTACATATTGTTCCTCAGTGGTAGTAGCTGTCATATCATCTGCAATGATTTTCATGTCTTATAATCTCATGGTTCTTTTGTTGGAGTAATTCAGTTGTTGGTTTCATGTCGAAAGGTAATCTACTGAAATTGTGTGTTGTTTAATATGCAGAATTCTGCCAACTCTTTCTCCAGCTCTTCTTGTTATTAACTATCCTTTCAGTAGAAATGAGTGAATTTTTTTCTTACCTGAATCGGGATTTTTACAGTCATAGTATCTTATTGAGGTGCATAGGGCCTAATAAATACATAACATGATCTGTCCTTTTTCTGGGTAATTACATGGTTATTTTTCCATGGACTTAACAAGAACTTTTCTGATATTTCTCTCACTTTGTCCAAATAATCTATAGTTGTCTTCAACTGAGTACCACAATATATCAGAAATTTATTTAGTTATGCATTATTTGAGGTATCTTAGGTACACATGAATATGGCCATCAAGAAAACATTGAAATTAAGTCCTTCAAATACTTCTAGATGTATCCTCTGATGATGTTTTTTAGTCTTAAGGTTGTAAAACGCTATTTCATGGATCATATGGATATGATAAAGGATAACATAAAGTGCTTTACACAACAGGGGAGCTTTTAATACTTTATGGTACAAAACAAAGACCTTCTTTGTCAGTTATTTTGAAAATATTCTTTATTGTTGCTTTTGGCCTAATCCTGGCCCTGAGCATTCAAGAGTATACTTTTTGTAAGAACTTTTTGAACCGTAATGGTAAGGAGGGATAATATAGTTTGCATCAAAGTTAAGTGTGAAAGTTAAGATTACCACACAACAGAAGAAAAAAAAAAGAGATTTTTGTTCTGTATCCCAATATTGTGTCACTAAATAACAAAAAATAAAAATAAAAATCTATGTCCTTTTTCCTTTTTCCAGCTCAAACCTACACATTTCTTCAAGATTTTGCAAAACCATTTTGCTTTCCAAACTTAGGCTGTATCAAAGCTGGATCTGATTTGACTTTGGGATTATGTTTACAACTTCTGCTGTGAGTCGTTTTGTACTACTAAATACTTCGTCAGGGATTTCTATGTCTTTTACACGTTTAACAATTGTGCAAGTTGTTGTAAATCTCTAAAGTCCAAAATATTTCAGCAGTTTGAAAATCTTCTGGTTTTTTTTTTAATTATTTGTACTTGGCCATTGTGAAATATAGGAGGAATTTTCAGCTTTCTCTAAACCAGGGAGCATTTTCTTTAGTTCTAAGTTGTTACTCAAGTGCAGTTCTGAAGAATGGTATTAATTTTGCACTAGGCTGTTTCTGATAAAAAACAAAAAGCCCTATACATTATCAAATAACTGTTTTTAATTTACCAAAAATATATCCCAACTGAAAGTGTGCTATTATCTAGGTTGTAGGATAACATGGTAAATTCAGTTCATCTAAGATCCAAACCTACATGTCTCTCCATCTACAATGTCTGAATCATTCTCCAGAGTTGGTGAACTCAAAAGTTTTTCTAATATTATTTCCATCAGTTATCGAAGTGTATTTAGTCTGCAACAGATTATAGTGGGCTTTGCCTACCACTTACAAAAACAGGAGAAGAGAATGATAAATTGTTCAAGGATCCCTGTAAAGTAATATTATTGCTCCCTCCCTCCCTCTCTCCCTCCCTTCCTTCCTTCCTTCCTTTCTTCCTTCCTTCCTTAATATAGGTTTTAAAAAACATAATCCGAATAATGTAATGTAGGTTTAATGTGACATAAAATTCATAAAACTAAATATATATTAACTTTAATGGTTGTAAATACTTGCTTAGCAGGTTTACGTGAATAATACACAAGAACATAGGAAGAGAAGCTAAAGCAAACACAGCATGAATTTCTCTTTAATATTCTTTCTAATCTACTCGTTCATTCCTATTTCATATATTCAATGCAGATAGAACCAGAAAAACAGTAACATCCCCTCCCCCACATGGTACTGTGCAAACATACTTATCAATTGCTGAGGTAGATTTGCATAAGTGAGTGACACTTTCAATATTTGAAATATGTGTTCAATGTCTTCGGTTTACATCAATTGCATTATTTTCCAGAGGTCTGTTTAATTTTATTTATTTATTTGCAAAGATTCTCAGCTAACTCCCAGCAATGTATAACTCCCCAAATCCATAATTTATGTTAAAGAAACATACTAAGCAAAATTAAAACCATGTTTATGTACTATAAAACAACCATACACAGCAGGAGTCAAACATTCCCCAGATAACAGGAGCTGAGGAAGATTTCTTATCAAATCATCCCTTTTGGTTCATAGGATGCTGTCAAACATTTTTTTTCTTGGAGGTTTTCTATATTTGACACACTCATACTCAACTAATTGTACTACTAGTGCTTTCTCTTTCAGACACAGCATTTGCACATTTACTTAACAGTAAATCTCACTAAATTCACTTGAGTGATGATGCATTTTGTAACTGATGTTCTTCTGTATATTCCCTGCCATTTAAGCATCATTCATCTGATCATTCCATGTTTCTGGCAGCTGCTAATCATCCCAAATCAACCAGTTCAGTTTGCTTGGAGAATACTATCCATTCACAGGATCTTATGAGCCACAAAAGAAGGGAAATGGAAACAAAATATGCATTATGACTTGTCACACTGTTTAAATTTCATTTTGTCCAGAGAGTGTTTCAGAGGTTAAAAAAAATTGCAAGATAAGACAGGAATATCATTTTACTCTGTTAAAGACAACTATTAGTCATGTCCTGAGCAAATAGGGATTTATGACTCAGACATAATTCTTCCAAATATGCCGGCTGTTCATAAAAGGCAGAGATATATGACTCAAAAATAACATTGAGACAGGAATAATTTTACACTTCACTTTGCAACGTTGACTTGCCTCCAAAATATATGGCAAAATCTCCATGCTTTATGAATAGGTTTCTGTCAAGACTGCAGATTTACAGCTCACACTTCTAAATCAAGTGAATCTCTTAAATAAGAGAGAGATCAGCACAGATAGGGAGGAAATGCATGTATAATACACGATCATTATTTCAAGTATCTGAGTACGCCTCTTAGTTTGAGAAAGATGACGTGGCCCTTGCAAATTGGCTAAGTTGCCCTTTTGCTGCCAGATGCAAATGCCAGGTGCAGAGCATCAGAGAGTTCAGAGTGTTTTAAGTTCAGATAACAGGACTTTTGAGCCAGTTTGGTATAGTGGTTAAGGCATCAAGCTAGAACAGGGGTATCAAACTCAATTTCAATGAGGGCCACATCGGGGTTGTGTTTGACTTCAGGGGGCCAGGTGAGCACCGGCCAGGGTGAGTGTGGCCAGCTCAACATCACTCATGTTGGGGGCATCTGTGGTAGCCTGATTGCTCTGCCAGCAAAAATGGAACTTGGGAGGGTCACATGTGGCCCTCCTGAACTCTGTTTTTGCTGGCAGAGGGTTGCAGGAGGCTATCACAGCTGAAAACAGGGCTTGGGAGGGCCACACATGGCCCTGAGCTCCATTTTCACTGGCAGAGGCACCATGGGCTGAGCCTTCACTGTTTCCAGGGTGGCCTGTGGGCCAGATCTAAGTATCCTGTGTCAGGGTTCCAACGGATAGATCAGGTCTGATGTGCAGGCCTTGAGTTTGACACCCCTGAGGAGAGGCCATGAGTTCTGGTCCTGCTTAGGTAAAAAGACAACTAGAAAGGAGGCAATGGCAAATAACTTCTGAAAAACCTTGCCAATAAAATTGCAGGGATTATTAGTCTGGGAAGTTATCAGGTGTCAGCATAAACTTGAAAGCAAAAAATAATGCAGCTTGGATAAAGGAAGTGGAGAACTTAAAAAAAGAAGCTGAAATGAAATAATTGTAATAGCTCCAGAAATGGTGGAGAAAAGGGCAAGGAAGATGAAGGACTGGTCTGCAAAAAGTGAATATGAACTGTGTGGTTTTTCAGATTTTCAAATTAGTGTAGGAGCAGATGTAGTCATATGACATCTCCTTGAAAATAAACTCTTTAGAGCTGAACAGAAAGGAAACTATCCAAATAGCAGAGGAGCAAAAGTTCAGCTCCTAACTGACTGGATGATTTTGGAAAACTACAAGAGAAGGAAGACCAACTTGAATTGTTTGGATTGATTACAAGAAGGCATTTAATTCCCTGCTGCTTGATTGGATAATCAGGGAATCAAATGCCTTCTTGTAATAATTGATCCTGAATAATCAAGTGCCTAGAAATAACAGAGTCAGGAGAAACGTCAGAAGCTTTCTGCAAAGATCAATGGAAGACATGGTTGCTGGTCAGTGGTAATAGATTGGAGAGGTTAACATCAAGAGAGGAATCTTTCAAGAAGAGTCACTATCACTACTACTATTTGTCACTGTACTGATTTATAGTCAGGCTATGGATATCAAACATGAAAAACATCTGCCAGGCTATCTCACCTTCTTTATATAAACAATCTGAAGGTGTATAGAAACATGATCTGAAATGAAATTTCTGCTCAACATGGTCCAAATTTATAACCAAGATATTGCTATGGAATGTGGACTTGAAAAATGTGCTGCTCTTATCAATAATAGGGGAAAAATAGTGAAAACTGAAGGAATCCAGTTGCCCTATGGAAATAACATCTGGATGATGAAGATTGTTTCAAATACCTGGGCATCCTTCAGGCTGGAAATATCAATTATACTCAAGTCCAGAAGAAGATGAATTGTGAATGCAACAAATGAGTGAAGAAGATCTTAAGGTCCAAACTTAGTGGCAGAAAAATCTTCAAGGCAATTAACACCTCAGCAGTTGTTCGGGGTATTTCTGGAACAATCGACTAGAATCAAGTGAACTAGAAGTCCTGGATATGAAGACCAGAAACATAATGACAATAAATCAGGCTTTTCATCCACACAACAATGTTCATCAACTCTACTTATCACGGAGTATAGGTGAGGAAGCAATGTTGCAAGTACACCAAACAGTTGAAGAAGAAAAGACATTGGAAGAATATCTGAAGGACAGTGAAAAAGATGCATTGAAGCTACTATTTATTTATTTAAATAATAAATTATTGCAGGATGGAGACAAGCAGGAGCTTATTTTTTCATTTTTTTCATATATTTTTTTTGAAAAAAAATTACTCACTTATAGCATTGATCCCCTCCCATTTTCATTTTACATGATTGTGGTTATTAGTTTGAAAGTGTGTTCATTAGGAATTCGTACATGTAAACTTGTTTCACTGCAGAACATTTTAGAAATAAATCTCCAGACTTTGCAATGTTGCCTAGTCACCTGCTCATTCCACAAAATTCTGCTGATATTAAAACTGTATTTATTTCAATTGTTTCCACATTGCTTTAGTTGACAAAAATCTAAATATTTGTAATTAAAGCCTAGGAATAGAGCATTCCATTTCCACAGAATTGCTACTCTGAGCAAGTCACACTGCTCTGAGGAGACTAAGATCTAAAACTGGAATGAAAATGGAGCAGATCTGGCTTTGGTATACCTTAAGACCAATTTAGCATCAACAGGTTTCAGAGACATTTCTTAGAGTTCTCTTATGTTTCCTGATCTACCTGACTTTACAGTATTTTTATTTTATTTTTAAAGAGCTAATAAATAAGAAAGTAATCTGATACAAAACCAACCTTCTACTGTCTTTAATTCCAAGACATTCTTTTTAGAAATGATAGAAGTATATCATGAATCCACTGGGAATGGAAAATTTAAATTACTTACTAATAAGGTCATGGTGAAATTATTTTACATCCTTAGTGCATACAGTTTCAAGTTCAGCAGAACAAAAATGATAAAAATATAGAATGAGTCATTATTTATGGCAGAGAGGAATGGAGGAATAATCAAGGACAATGAAGTTCTGGGAATCTGAGTAAGGAAAAAATAAGTATTTCCCTTACTTTACAGATAACTTGATGATGGCTTTTACTCACCCTCTTCATTTTCCTAGCAGATAATGGAGAAAGTCATTTAAACACTTTATCTATACAAGACAGTAATATCCATTCCCCCTCATCAAAGACTGCTCCCAATGCCATGCTATAATAGCACTCTAACCTCAAAATGAAGTGGAAAACTTTTTGAAATGAATAAATAGGTCAGAATTCTCTCTTCAAATATTTTACCCTTTCTAATGCTGAGTTTTTCACATCTTACCAAATCCCCTTGGAAATAAAAGACACTTATATCTGCTCACAAGTAATTCACAAATGGCATTAGAAATTTCATATCCTGATTTTTGTTTCCTTCTGTCCAGTAGGTTTTACATCTATGTCTGTGCTGAGTGCTATCTATGTACTCCTCTATAAAAGAGTTTATTGCTTCTGGTTCATATTAATTTTACAAGGTTCAGGGCGCAAACTGTTACACACCGTTATATTTCAAGGATAAAGTTCAGAAACTTGGGACTGGACAAATTCATACCCAGTTATTGCTGTGGGACAGCAATAGGAAATCACCTCCTATTTAATCGACAGATGCTTGGCCATATTGTTTATTATTCTTTTTAAAACCAAGGGAAGGGAAACTTGAATTTTCATTTCATTTTGTCATGGAAAACTCAGAAGTACAGAGCACAACCCTGAGGAGAAAAACTATGTTTATGGCTAGGATCTTTGGATTTGCAAGAAAGGGAGATGCTGAACAAAGGCAAAACAAAAGTTTTTAATAGAAGTTGAGGGCTACAAGGTTGGAAATTGTAGAGATTTGATTGCTGGCAACTTTTGGAGAAGCTAGACAGGCTCTTGTCCCTGAACCTGGGATTGCTTCTGTTGTGAGGCAAACCTGCCCTTTCAGGAGCAGCAGCAGAGACCGCATTAAAGAAGAGAAATGTTGGGGTCATCAGGCTGATTGAGAATGAAATGTTGAGCTTTCTCTATATGCCAATTATCTTGTTAGGGCTGTCCTTGGATTCTACTGTGAACTGGTGAGGAGGTTTCTATCTATTAGTTTATATAAGGTGGATGGGGGGAAGGGTAGGGTCAATTGGGGATAATAGGATCAGAGAGGAGCTGGGTTTGACAATTGTTACTTTAACCATTTAGTCATGTCCAATTTTTGTCAATTTTATAGGCAACTGCTCTCCATCTTACCTTGTCAGGCACAGCTTCTTTCAATTGTTGGATGTTCAACTTCTTATCAGCCAGGAAGGAAAAGAATGAGTCCTCTATTTTATTCACTATATTTATTTTCTCCACCACAGGGTTAGCATGTACAGTATTACGGAAACATATGGTACATTGTTTTAAAGAAAGTAAATAATAGTTTTGACAACAAAATTCATTTTCAAACAATGCATTTAGTCATCTCACAAGAGCCTGAGTAGCGTAGGGGACTAATGCCTCCTACTAAAGGCAGCAATTAACATCCAGCTGCCTGTAATTCTGTGAGTTCAATCCTAGCCAGGCTCAAGGTCGACTCAGCCTTCCATCCTTTCTAAGGTGGGTAAATTGAGAACCCAGTTTGTGGGGGCAATAAGCTGACTTTGTATAAATATATACAAAAGTATGAAGGCTATTGCTTAATGCATTGTAAGCCGCCCTGAGTCTCCGGAGAAGGGCGGCATATAAATCAAATTAAAAAAAGAAAAAGAACATCAAGCCCAGGTTCCTTACTTAAATCCAGAATCTAAAATGACCTAACCAAAGAGAGAGGCAATTGGTGAAGATAGGTTCATGGTAGGGGTGAAATCCAGCAGGTTCTGACAGGTTCTGGAGAACTGGTAGCGGAAATTTTGCGTAGTTCGGAGAACCAGGAAATACCACCTCTGGCTAGCCCCAGAGTGGGGTGGGAATGGAGATTTTGCAATATCCTTCCCCCAGGAGTGGGATAGGAATGGAGATTTTGCAGCATCCTTCCCCTGCCATGCCCACCAAGCCATACTATGCCCACCAAGCGACGCCCATAGTACCAGTTGTAAAAAAAAAAATAGATTTCACCATTGGTTCATGGCTTGATGGACATCCAGTGGCCTTGGGAACATGTAGCTTAAGTTCCTTCTCCTTCCTGTGCATGATTTTTTCAGGTGTGGGGAGTAATTTGCCCATTCTTTTCAGTTCATTTAATAAAGCAAATACTACAGATTAAAGCTCAAACTTATTTGGTATGTATGGCTGGTTTCAGTAATTGTTCAAGGCTGCAGAGAATTTGTCATCTATCCTGGTTCTTTATTTTCCAATAGTAAGGCATTGGCCTGTGTTAAAAAGGTGTTTTTAAATAGCAGTCTTTTGTGCTTTTTGTTCCTTGCAGAGATATTTGCATCTACTCCATTTTCAGATGAATGAAATGCCTCTAATCCACTGAGGTTATGTAATTGCATTTTTTTTAAAGAACTCATTTTGCACTCCCTTTTCATAATAATTATTAAAGTAGTTTCTTTTTCTCTAGACACATTCCTGTCTCTTATATAAATGTTGGTGATATAGACTTGCTAGAGCTGGCATTCAGGAAATTTGTAATGGTTTATCATTATTTCCAAGGATATGCAAATCCTTTATGTTTTCTTTTGTATGGTCTATTGCTTCTCTTTCCAGGCAGAATCACCAAGGTTGAGATGCAGTGAATTCAGACAACTCTACTATGTGATTTTCAAAAGATCCTGAAAATGAACTAGGTCTTTCAGTCTGTGACACTACATCGGTTGTAACTGAAATTTCATTTTATATATTATGCTAAAAGTGATCTTTGAATTTGAAATGTCCTACTTCACATTGCTTAGCAAATTCTGCATCTGTTTTAACACAAAAGCTTCCTGAATGAAGAGAGCAAGCTTTGCCATTATTATTTTTTTAATATGATGTCTTACTTTACCAGCAGGAAAGAAAGCTGCTTATATTTAAATGTGGAAAAACACTATGATATTTTCTAACATGTTATCTGAACTGGTACAGTACAGAATTATAAGCATCAGTTTGCCATCTCCATTTCCATTTTAAAACATGAATTGTCTCTAATTCTAGTTGCATTCTCTTCAGGGTGCAAATAATTCCACTCGTTTTTAGATTAGCATGGAATAAAAAGGAATACATTCAGTTACTTAACTGCACAGTTTTGTGTAAGCCACTCGGAAATAATTTACACAAAAATCCCAGAGTAAGA
Organism: Masticophis lateralis; assembly: GCA_030761175.1. Lineage (NCBI taxonomy): Eukaryota > Metazoa > Chordata > Lepidosauria > Squamata > Colubridae > Masticophis > Masticophis lateralis. The sequence continues at coordinate 81,622,636 of JAUDYJ010000003.1, read as the reverse complement.
TTACAATCTTGCATATATAGTGTGTCCTAGAGAGACAATTGCAAAGAATCCATTAATTTCTAATGCTGCATGCATAGGCTTTCTGTCAAGTGCAGGAAATCAAATGTCCAGGCAGTACAAATGAATATAGGCTCATTGTATGCTAATATTTTAACAAAAATCTGAACTACTAATGGTCAAGCAAATTGGTGGTAGATAAAAGATAATGGAATTCAAGGTGGGATGAATTTAAATTGCTTGTGGGTGTGAAGAGACTTGAAACTGATGATGCATTTGACACCTCCTTCGGGCTCAGCTGGGTCACCTTCTACATCACCTACCCCTCTTCCATCTTAGTTTCCTTCTTCTTCCATGGGTTTGTCAATGCTGCTTTCCCCCTCCTGCATTGATTCTTTGAAGTCCAAGATCTCATAGGAACTTGGCATGGGTGGAAGGGAAGCAGATTCAAAGGAATCTGCCTTTCCCTCATCTGAAGGAGTTGGTGAGCCAGGTGGTGGTTGCTGAAAAAAATCATTAAAGGGTCCTTTCCGTCCCCTGTCCAGAAGTTGAAGACTAGACATGGAAGGCCCATCTGACAGTGGAGTTGATTAAGAGGCTAAGGGAAACTAGAGATCTGTCCTTAGGAAACTCCCCTGGTCAGGTGCTGATGAACACTTCACACTGGACTAGGAATGTTCTCATCTTGTCAGACTCTCTGATGAATCTCTGTGGTAGGCAACTGGGAATGTTGTACTGTAGAGCATGATGTAGAGCATGGTGTCTATTAGCAGTACGCCTTGGGCAGTTGTGGCAGATTGTTGAGGTTGCTATGGAGGCATTTGTTGAGTCAGGATTTGTATTTGCTGAAGTATCTGAAACACATTGGTCACTAAATTCTTCATCTCATCTTCCATGCTGTCTTGGCACCTGCTGAGAGTGTTACGACTGTTGTAGCTGCAACTCTGGGATCTGAAACCATGGCTTAGATATCTTAGAGTTCATGAAAATGTTTAGTGTTGAGGAGAGTTCATATTAATGTCCAGTGCAGGAAATCAGGAGTCCAGGCAATACAAATGAATATAGGTTTATTGTATGCTAATGGTATCTATAAGAATCTGAACTACTAATGATCAAAGGCTCATGGTCATGGGGGATTTCAACCTGCCATCCATCGGTGAAACATCTGAGTTAGCTCGGGAGTTCATGGCTTCCATGACGGCCATGGACCTGACCCAGGTAATTCAAGGCCCGACCCACGTTGGTGGACACACCCTGGATCTAGTTTTTGTCTCTGGTCAGTGGTTGAGTGGTCTTGATATTGGGGATATAGTTGTGGAGCCCTTGTCATGGACTGACCACTCGCTCCTTCGACTCGACTTTCAGACCGCTGCACCTCACCGCAGGGAGGCGGAACCGACCAGGTGGTTCCGCCCCAGGCGCCTGATGGATCCTGATAGGTTCCAGACGGAGCTTGGGCCATTTCCTGAGACACTGACACACGACTCGGCTGAGGATCTGGTGGCTGCCTGGAATAGGGCAGCCGGTGGGGCCTTGGACCGCGTCGTGCCTTCGCGGCCTCTGACCCGGCGCCGAACTCACTTATCTCCTTGGTTTACCGAGGAGCTGAGGGAGATGAAATGCCGGAGAAGACGCCTAGAGAGCGGTTGGAGGGCCAGTCGCTCTGAATCTGACTTGACACTAGTAAGAGCTCACATTAAGACTTACTTAGTGGCGATAAAAGCGGCAAAATCTAATTATTTTGCCGCTCTTATCGCGTCATCAGATAATCGCCCAGCCGCCCTGTTTAGGGTGACCCGCTCCCTCCTTCATCCGGGAGCACGGGAGGATCCCTTGCAGGGTCGTGCTGAGGATTTTGTGCAATATCTGGATGACAAAATAACTCAGATTCGGGATGACTTGGCCGCCGACTGGGTTAGTTCGGGCAAGGTGACTGAGGCAGGTCTTGAGAGTGTTATCTGGGCTGAGTTCGATCCTGTGGCTCCCGAGGACGTGGACAGGACCTTGGGTAGACTGAATGCAACCACATGTTTATTGGACCCGTGTCCCTCCTGGTTGGTGCTGGCCTCCCGGGAGGTTACACGAGGCTGGCTCCAGGAGATTATAAATGCTTCTTTGAGTGAGGGTGCCCTACCGGATGCCTTGAAGGAGGTGGTGGTGAGGCCCCTCCTCAAGAAGCCCTCCCTGGACCCGGCTATTTTGGCAAACTACCGTCCAGTCTCCAACCTTCCCTTTCTAGCGAAGGTTGTTGAGAGTGTGGTTGCATGGCAGCTCCCTCGGTACCTGGATGAAGCTGTCTATTTAGACCCGCTCCAGTCCGGCTTCAGGTCTGGATACAGCACCGAAACGGCATTGGTCGCGTTGGTGGATGATCTCTGGCGGGCCCGGGGTAGGGGATATTCCTCTATCCTGGTGTTATTAGACCTCTCAGCGGCTTTTGATACCATCGACCATGGTATCATGTTGCGCCGGTTGGAGGGACTGGGGGTGGGAGGCACCGTTTTACGGTGGTTCTCCTCCTACCTCTCCGACCGGTCGCAATCTGTGTTGACAGGGGGGCAGCGGTCGACCCCGAGGCGCCTAGTGTGTGGGGTGCTGCAGGGATCGGTCCTCTCGCCCCTCCTGTTCAACATTTATGTAAAGCCGCTGGGTGAGATCATCCGTGGTTTTGGGGTGGAGTTCCATCAGTACGCTGATGATACGCAGCTGTACATTTCCACCCCAGACCACCTCAACGATGCCGTGGAAGTGATGTCCCAGTGCCTTGAAGCCGTGCGGGTCTGGATGGGGAGAAACAGGCTTCGACTCAACCCCTCCAAGACCGAGTGGCTGTGGCTTCCGGCGTCCCGATATAGCCAGCTGACACCATCGCTGGTTATTGGGGGCGAATCACTGGCCCCCACGGAAAGGGTGCGCAACTTGGGCGTCCTCCTGGATCCACGGCTGTCTTTGGAGGATCACACGACAGCTGTGGCCAGGGGAGCTTATTATCAGGTTCGCCTGATACGCCAGTTGCGGCCCTTTCTAGATCGGGACTCCCTACGCACAGTCACTCAGGCACTCGTCACCTCTCGCCTGGACTACTGCAATGCTCTCTACATGGGGCTCCCCTTGGGGTGCACCCGGAGGCTCCAACTGGTGCAGAATGCGGCCGCGCGGGGGATTATGGGAGCGACGGGACGCTCCCATGTGACACCTCTCCTGCGCGAGCTGCATTGGCTACCGGTGGACTTCCGGGTGCGTTTCAAGGAGTTGGTGACCACCTTTAAAGCGCTCCATGGCTTAGGACCAGGGTACTTACGGGACCGCCTTCTGCCGCCAATAGCCTCCCACCGGCCGGTGCGCTCCCACAGAGAGGGTCTCCTCAGGGTGCCGTCAGCTAGACAATGTCGGCTGGCGACCCCCAGGGGGAGGGCTTTCTCTGTGGCAGCCCCTACCCTCTGGAACGATCTCCCTCCAGAACTGAGAACAATTGCTGACCTCTGGACTTTTCGTCGGGCCCTAAAAACCCATCTCTTTCAGCTTGCTGGTCTAGCCTGACCCCGCTGAATTTTTAAGATTTGTACTAGAGGGTTGGGTTTTTTAATTATTCAATGGTTTTAATTTTAGCCATAGTTATATGTTTTTTAAGAAATTTTAACTTTTGTATACTATGTTTTTATTTGGCTGTCCACCGCCCTGAGTCCGCAAGGAGAAGGGCGGTATACAAATCCAATAAATAAATAAATAAATAAATAAATTGGCAATAGATAAAAGTCAGTGGAATACAAGATGGGCTGGACTTAACATAGCATACTTTATTATGGTCATAGACCAAAAAGACCAAAACATCCAAGACACATAGCTGGCACACGACCAGACTAAAGTGCAAAACGGCAACTGGACTTATATCTCTTGTGGGCACAAAGGGACATGAGACTAATGATGCATTTGACCCTTCCCTTGGGCTCAAACAGGTTATCTTCTATATGCTTTCAAATCCTAAGGATTTATTTTTTATTTTTCTGCAGTAGTGTCCCTCCAGATAAGTTACAAGTCTTTAGGAAATGTAAAGCTTTTTTTAAGTTAAAGGGGTTTTTAAAGCATTTTTTAAAAATCAGTGGCATTTATCAAATAGTTTAAAATATCATCCATTAAAAACAGATTTTTTTTTTTACTATCTGATATACTACAGTCAATTATTTATCTAAAGGCTAAATATTTAACAACTATTACTACAATAATTCACTGGAAAGGTCAACATGCAGATGATATGGATAAAATAAATTCTAGAAAATGATATCATGCATATTTTGCCACATTTCAAATATCCCAGTGTTAATATTGTAGCAGGATCAGCAGCGGACCAATTGAACATTTAATTTTGAATACTGAATTACTAGCAAATGTCATAAAGTGGAATAATAAATATTTTGCCTCGCCCTCAATAACTTTTCTCCCTGAAGTAATCTAGATTTATTATTTTCTTGAATTCTTTCTAAGGTTGTCAGAATAAGGTCCACCAATCTCTTTGTTTCAACCCTTGTTTTCAAATTTCCAAATTTCTATCTAGAGCTATGAAGAAAAGACAAAAGAGTTTTCATACAACTAACAATCAATTCCCTTCTCTAGTGATTCTAAATATATATCTCCAGTGCTGACAAGTACATTAATTTCATTTTGCAGTGTATAGGAAAAGTATTGTAATTTTTCTTGTAAAAATCCAAGATTCAATAATTTCTTAACTCCTGATCTCTGTTATCCCTCAATTAAATTTCACAAGTTTTTAATCTGCAACTGAAACTTACATTAAACACTCATAAGGAATTCAGGAGAAGAATTGTATTTGTTTATTCATTTATTTATATCCCACCTTTATTATTTTCACAAATAAGTCAAGGCACTGAAGATATCCAACACACCTTCCTGCTCCTATTCTCCCTACAACCACAGCTGTACATGATTTGGGCTGAGAGAGAGTGACTGACCCAAGAGCACCCAGCTATGTTTCAAAGCTAAGGTGGGACATGAATTTATGAGCTCTAGCTTTCTAGCCAGGTGCCTTAACCACTGCACTTCTTTATCTGCCAAAAATGCTTAGTAGACGAAGGCTCATATTATCCTACCAAACTGATTACTGGGTCCTCTTTATAAGAAGACTGATGAGAGCACAATGTTGTTCAGCCTTGTTAAAACCACCCTGTCAGAGTTTGTTGCAGCAATCAAATCCAGAAAGCCCACACAGATAACTCATTCAGCAGGACTCATTAACTTCTCTTTACATGTAATATAACACATGAAATAAACATACAATATCAAAAACAGGTTTTCCAACGTGGTAGCAAGTACAAGCAAACACAGGCAGTGGAGAGAAGAGTTTCAGTTTCAATTCAGCAGACAGAGAAAACCAGACTTGTTTCAGTTTTCAGAGCTGAGCACAGAGCTAAGCCATGCCCAGGTTCCAAAACTGTTTCAGTCACCAATCAATTCCCATTGGCTGACTTAGTTGCTATGCCTATACATTGGCTGAACTTGTTACTAAGCCCTATTCCAGTTCATGAATATTCTGACACACCGTTCCTCAGTATGTCTTCATTTCTGCAGCCTGTGAAATTTAGTTCTAACTTGCTCGCTGAATCTATTTCATGGTTGGCCCATTTAGTTCCAATTGCTGATTTCACTCAATAGATCCCAAGTCCTGGATCACTAGTCACAGAGGTCCGTGTACTTTGAGAATAGATCCCTTTTAGAAAATTTGCTTGAATAAAGAGGAGGACGGAGACATTCCTGTTTTGTGCCCACTTTGATGTCATACTATAGACGTCTAGAGCCACAGAATTCATGTGGAAAGAAGCTGAATCTAATTCCAAAACTGGATAGATATTTTGTGTAGGGAGTTCATTTTGAGAACTTTGTCTACTTAAAATATTATGCTATCATTAGAATGCACACAATGCTTTTGTGGATAATGTAAAACCCATACAACTTGAACTGAATTTCAGTATTTAGGAAGTGAATTGTGACCTAGAAACACTCTTAAGAGTACTTTTTAAGAATAATTTCTTTTAATTTAATGGCATTCAAAAATCATTCTTTTATTTGTAGACACCTAAAACAATTACATTTGATCTGGCGTAAGAAAGATACTTCATTTAGAGCAAAAAATCCTTGTAATAGCACTAGGAATAGCACTTAGACTTACTGATATATACCGCTTCATAGTGCTTTACAGCCCTCTCTACATAGTCATCATATTGCCCCCAACAATCTAGGTCAACCTTGAGCCTAATGAGATTGAAACTGCCAAATTGCAGGCAGCCAGCAGTCAGCAGAAGTAGCCTGCAGTACTCCACTCTAACCACTGTGCCACCATTATTATGTGTCAAAAATCATTGTTATGGGGGAATTGTATACATCAATTTATTTTTGAAAGAGAGCTACAACTCTTATAATACTATATGTATGTGGCCAGTATACACATAAAGAGAGATATACAAACACACACACACGGCTCCCTCCTATATGAGCAAACATCAATTCTTGCTAGATCTTTTCTTTGCCTTTTTTATTCCTTTGGGCAATCTAGAGTTTATCGGAATGCTCCAGAATAATTCTAGAGAGACACAGCAGAAATTAAGGACAGGAAAAGTTTGTTCTATTGATATACTAGACTACAGACCAGTATTTCATTCATTATAAATTTTATGCCTTTCACTGTAACCAACAAAGGATTTTAGAGATGCTTGAAAAAATATCATTCCTCGTGATTGCAAACAACATTAAGAAATACATATTTATATCATAAAAAATACTTCCTGAGATTTTCAAAGGAATTTAATAATGTATGGAACACTTCTTATTTTCCTCAAACTTATTCCAAATTAATGGACAACTTGTCCCAAATGACAAGCTACATAAGGGAGGCAGAGCTACAATGAAAATGGAGTAGCAGTTTCCCTGCTGAGTTCCCTACGATATTTTATTTGTTCTATCCATTTTTATGAATACGCTACATAAAATTCTTTATGATATTTCCATTCAAATTCAACAACTGAATTACTATGGCTTAAAAATAAGTTAACTAAGATGCCATTGAAGAAAAAGAACTTGGATTTAGTAACTATCCAGCATATTAAAGACAACTATATTGAAGATCTCGGAGATCATTGGCAAAAGCGAACCTTTATATTTGTATTGATAAAGGGCTTAAGAGGTTATTTTGATAAGAGTAGGCAATGAACTAATACAAATGTAAGAGGAAATGTTGAATGTTAGAACAAACTTCCTAAGAGTAAGAGCAGTTCAACAGCAGAACCAATTAACTAGATAGATGGTGCGTTCCCCTTCACAGGATGTGTTCAAGCAAAAGGCTAAGCAGCCATGTGTGAGGGATGCTTTAATTTAAATTAATGCACTGAGCAGTATTTGGTGGATATACCTTCTGGTACTCTGATTCTATGAAATGAGCTGAATTCTGGAGCAGCTTCAAAACTTCCAGACAAGTCCACACTAAACACACTATTAATGCAATTAATGCAATTTTAGAATTATGGCTAGCTGTGTTCTGTAATCTTATATTTAAGATCTGGGAAATAAGAATCAGTTTGTTTCCTTGGTCCCTTAAAATCTTTTTTTGGGGGGGGGGTGTTAAAAAGTATCTTGCTTGCTTCAGTGAATAATAGATTTCAAAAAACAGTCAGAATACATTATGTGGGATCTCTCACCACTGCCATGGTATTTTGAAAATATGGATATTGGTAATTTCAAACTGAATTAATTTCATTCATCAAATTCTGACAGCTAGGAGTAAATTGGTGATACTAAATGTTAAGGATATAGAGCATAGAGTTGTTGTGCGCAGAAACGGTGCTGAGTGTGGTTGTGAATAAACTGCATACAAACTGGTTTTTAAAGTGGTTTACTTATAGAGCAAAGCAAATTCATAGTCTTTTACCAATCCAAGTCTTAGCTGTGCATAATCAATTCAGAGATAGAAAACTTCTTATCAGTTCGTAGAACAATACATGAATCATTCAGGAACAGTATAAAAACAGTTCATAAAAGCAGTAATAAATAAACCATCAAACTGACCATGTAAAGAGATCAAAGGTATCTACAACATAGCAGCAGGTAACAATATGGTGCAATGTCAACACTGACTACAATCAATCTCTCCTTAAATATAGTTGCTACAGAGCTTATCCAATCAGGATGCAGAATGACTCAGCAATACTCTTAAAGCTATATTATACATATTCATATTATTGGCTTATATATTACCTGGCCAACTAGTTAGGCAATGACCATTTCCTAACACAAAGGGAACATTTTTCTTCCCCCTGACTTTAGTCCTGATCAGATTAAAGTCCTGTTGATAGATGCAACCTGATTTGGATTTAGATGTACAACCTGTACTGGCCAGGACTGCACTAAGGTGAAACATCACAGTAAATGCTTGGGAATGTTCATTATTGTGTCACTCTTTTTCAATGTACAGGTGGGGTTAGTTGCAACGAGTACTTTTCAGTTTAGCTGGTTCTTCACTTAGTTATTCATGTCCTATTAACTTGCACATTTGTTTATTATCTTGCAGGTGCATATGAATAGGTACAGACTGTGGCACCTACATTTGTATTGGGAATTAGAAAATTTGATAATATTATACTGATCAAAATTACATTGGCTGCTTGTTTCTGATCCTGGTGTTAATTTCTGAAAGCATAAAGTTTGGAATCCAGTTATTGTAAATATAATATTCTATTTCTTCTCTCCGTTTTGGTCATTTCATCCATTGGCAGAGTTCTTACTTGAGGCACAAATAACTATGCTCAAGTTATCCTACTTTGGACACATTATGTGAAAAATTATCTCTTTGGAGAAGTCTCTAATGCTGGGAGAGTGAAAGGAAAGACAAGAAAAGGACAACCAGCAGCAAGGTGGATAGGTTCAGTGTAAGCCCTGCAAGGTAGACCAGATAAGAAGCACAGCTATGATTACCTACCCTGTCTTTAGTGTAATCTTACATTAATAGCATCTTGCAAGTCTAAAAGTATTTCTCCCTCTTTTCCTTTTACTCTTTAGGAAAATAGGGAGGGCCTCTTTCAACTTTTTTCTGTGGGCTGAGCTACATTTCATATGGTAGTTGTCTAGTCTGTAGCTCTTCCACTTCCAAGGTGTTCCTCAGATACTCAGTTACAATGGCAATGAACATATTTATTAGAAGACCTGGAGGACCAAGTTAGGGACAGATTGTCATGTAAAAAAGCTTTCTGTTTAGCTGCTAAGAATTAATACCAACCTGATGGCACATAATCAAAGTACCCTCTACAAATACATTGATCATGTGTGATTCAAATAGGTTTAAGTTAACAGTCTGCTTACTTGGAAATCTATGGCTATTTTCAATTCAAGCACACCCACATATTGATTAACCAATACAAAGATGATATTACACACAGTTGTGTTCTACCAACTTAAATATTTCCTTCAACTCAATTTTCTGCTCAACTACATCTGCTCAACAATTTGCAGTATCTTTACAGTTGAAAGCTGACTAGATAAATACAAATAGGGAAGGCAAGGAAGACATCTCATCCTGGAAAATATAATCTGACATATAAGGTACCTCTACATTATATTTATGGGATATCCATTTTGATTAAACTAAATGTAACTAAATTTAATTTGGAATAGATATTTTATATTTTAAATGATAGCGCACCTTGAATATCACAGATTTTTGCCATACACAATGGAAAAGCAACAGGTTAATTAGACGTATCTTGGAAGGATTCTCTCAAAGCATCAAGTCTGACTAGTTGCAGAAAAGCAATCTACTGAGAAGATCCTTTTTCACAGTTATGAGCTGTTGAGTTTCCTTATTTTAATCATGTACTATATGGATTAGAATAATTAGCATACTGCATTTTGACAACATCCAAGGATAGAGAAAAGACAAGTGATTTCAGATTTTATATATATATATATAGCCAGGTTCTTCATACGTAAACCAAGATTTTTATGCAGCCCTAGTTCAGTGAAAGCACAATCCACTAGTTTCTAGGCTTTATGTCTGGCAGCCAGCAGACCCTCTGCTGCCCATTGGGAGACTAAGATAGATCTATTTTGGATTTATAAACCCTCATCAGTTAGCCACATCCTCATCTCATGTATCCTCCCTGTAAAGGTACAGTATTTGTTTTCTTTCCTTTTTGTAGGCTTTATGTGTATTTCTCTTTAGCCAGGTTCTTCCTACATAAACCAAGATTTTTGTGCAGATGAGATGAAGGTGTGGCTAACTGGTTAGGGTTTATAAGCCCGAAATAGATCTATCTTAGTCTCCCAATGGGCAGCAGAGGGTCTGCTGGCTGCTGGAAAAAAAGCCTAGAAACTAGTGGATTGTGATTTCACTGAACTAGGGCTGCATAAAAATCTTGTTTTATGTAGGAAGAACCTGGCTAAAGAGAAATACATACATACATACATACATACATACATACATACATACATACATACGGTTGTCACACCATGGGAATGTTGCTTGCAATGTTGCAATCCATTATGAATTGTTCACCATAAAATTGATTGTTTGGTAGCTGGGTAGGTAGCAGGGATGAAATTCATTTAGCTTCCCTACCGGTTTGCAAATGTGCATGCACAGAGGCTTAAAATCATAGCAAAAAAGCGATGTCATGACATCTGCATGGGTGGGCAGAGCCTCCCACAGCCTCCGCTAGAGATTCATCCAAGCCAGATAGAACTGGCTAAATTTCACCCCTGGTAGGAGGTAGGAAGGTTGACTAGTTGCTTGGTTGCTTGGTTGATTGAATGTATATAGCACATACTTCCAGCAGAAAACATTTTCTGGCAAAGATAACTACTAGTTCATATAGGAACAAAATCGGAAGTACCTACTTTTCACTTTTAAAGCTGCCTTACTGACATGTTTTGTATTTTTTTTGTTAACCACAAAGCTGTCTCAATATACAGTTCACCCACTACTCTCCATTACCTATATTTGGGTTTTATTTTTTATTTTTATTTTTAATTTGATTTATATGCCGCCCTTCTCCGGAGACTCAGGGCGGCTTACAATGCGTTAAGCAATAGCCTTCATACTTTTGTATATTTATATTTATACAAAGTCAGCTTATTGCCCCCACAAACTGGGTCCTCAATTTACCCACCTTAGAAAGGATGGAAGGCTGAGTTGACCTTGAGCCTGGCTAGGATTGAACTCAGAGAAATTACAGGCAGCTGGTGTTAATTGCTGCCTTTAGTAGGAGGCATTAGCCCTCTACACTACACAGGCTCCTAGGCTCCTAGGGTTAAATGTCTTTATCTTCACTCCATTTTGCTAGCATTTAACCACCATTGTCATTATCACCAGATACAATAAAGCCTCACTACAGCTGGATGCATTTTACTGGATTGTATAAATACTTTGCAGGATGTTACATGACAGCTGGCATTACCTGAGCTGTCCAGCTTCTACAGTGTTTTTAATTTTTCAGATATCATAAATCATTTAAAACCACAAAGAATAATTTATTCCATAGTGAATATAATCATTCCAACTATATACACATGAATAAGCTTCCATGGAATCAATACATTTTTAAAAACTTATTTTCACAGTGAGTTAAGCTCATTATGTATTGCTTTATTAATGTGTATTTTTCACTTTACAGGAATGCTATATTTACGAAGTCTCTAATTTAGAAATTGCTAATGTTTCCTTGCTAGTCTTGCAACTTGCCAGATTGTTCAGTTTCTTTTCTACAGAGTTGTAAGAAGAATCTAGTTAACATCACAATAAAATTGAATGTTTTGACAAGAAGCAGAATATAGGAACCCTAGAGATACAATAACAGTATCACAGGAGGCCAGGAGAAAAACAAAACAAAACAACCCTAGTTACATTGTTATAGCTTTTTACACAAATTCAAATTGATACATCAAAGTATGTATCTTTCACAAATCGAATTAAAAAAAAACAACAGAATGTCAGGAGAGATTTACAAAATCATCTGATTTTTTAAAAAATGTATCTCATATAAGAGATAATAAGAAAATTAAACATATATTTTAATATTACTCTGGTTTTTCATCTTGTCCTTATTATTCAAAACTAATTTTGGAAGAAGTTTTGGAAGAAGTTCTTAAGTGCTTAGAATAAATAATCATTTTAGTTTATTTTAGAGAGTAAAAATTTGCTATTGGTAGTGTGGTACATTAATAAGGTATCACAAATCAAACGCCTATTCCTGGAGAAATTAATTTCTGGAATATACATACATACATACATACATACATACATACATACATACATACATACGTGTGTGTGTGAGAGTCTGATGGATTAGCGACCTTCAGGCATTAAAATCACATTTTAAATTTTGAAAACATTTAGTAGGCACATTCACAAAATCATTGCTGTTTATTTATTAATATCAAATTTAGAAACCACCTATTTCACTCACAGAGAGGAAATTTGCTTTTACATAAGACTGGATGTGATCAATTACAAAACACAAATAGAAGAAATTGGTTAGGTGTTCTAATGTCCTGACTTAAATGCATCTATGATCATCCAAATATAGCTGAATCCTAACAAATTTCCAGAAGACAATTTTCTTCATTAGAGAAGGTCAGCCAGCAATATCAGGTAGAGACACTGTGGTACAAGTTGGTATCCGGGTGTTTGTAGATATCTGTCTGCCTGCTATTAGACTCATTGGTTTTTCTAAAGATTTCTTTGAAATAATTAAATAGGTAGGTCTATTATACTATGTATTTGTAAAAATACCACCCCCTCTCCCAAGCCTATTTAGGATAGTAGACAGTATCCTGGAAGATAGTTGATTCTAAACTGCAATGGCATTAAGCCATCTCTCTCTCTCTCTCTCTCTCTCTCTCTCCCTCTCCCTCTCTCCAATGGCCAACTTCCTTTCATATCAAAATTAGGAAACTATAGTTATCTCAACTGGTTTCATATTGATTTTATCCATTGAAGCTGCCTCTTTTAAACTAGCCAATGTGGAATATACCCCTAATTGATTTTGGTATCTTTAAGGGGCTTTTTTATACTATCCCTGTCCTTGCTAGCGAAACCCTAAACATTCATGCTGCAGAGATCACAAGCCACTGCTCTTATCTATCTTTGCCCATTTTTTTAAAAAAAATCAAATTTAGCGGTGCTGTAGTCATGACCTCACCTTATCAGAGTGCATTTGCTCCAGATCTCTTGTGCTCTTTATTAGCACCTTGGAATAAACTCATCCCAAATTGGTGCTTGCAGAAGCATGTGATTCAACTGAGATACAGAAACTGTTACCGTTTATTGGAAGGGGGCATGATAACAATTCACATGGAGAAAGCTTATCAGTTAAGTTGATAGAAAAGAGAAATTCTCTTGGGCTTTGACTGTAAGAGCAGAATGCAGACCTCCACAATGGATGCTATTACAACTTTGGAAAGAAGAAGAAGAAAACTTGATTTCATTTAGTTTCCATTTAAAACAACTACCCAGAGCTACAGAAATAAAGTAGGCTGAAAATGGGATCATTAAAAGCAAGGTCACAGCACAACCGTGCCCAGTGGTGCTATAACTTTTCAAGTTTCTTAGTTTGCTAATGTAAAATGGTCTATTTATTTCATAACTGATTATGCTCGGATCCCCCCCCCCTTTACTTTTTTAAAAATCCTGCAGCTGCAAAACTCTTGTTGGATGGGAAGAGAGAACCATATAAATAACTATAGACAACAAATAAAGAAACAAAAATAGCTTTTAAATCTGAGCATGAAAAAAAGCCAAATATGATCTAGCAGGTGAAACTGAGGCCATGCTTCTCAAAAAAGTGTGAATTCAGAATTTAAAGCCCTAAGGAGATGAATTTATACTGTGGACATATCAGACCCTCTGTTGTTGCTTCCTTATCTGAGTGAGCAGCTGGAGATGTATATTATATCAATAGGTTTCAAAGATAAACAGTGGTTTTTGGGTTTTTTTAGTTTTGAAAGAGTTTGAAAAGCTTGAAATGAAAATCTTGGCTTACTGATATTTACTAAGAGTCAAAAATGTAGTTTTAAGGTGGCAGGAAAAGGAAATTTGAGGGAAAAAACTCAGAAGTCATTACTCCAACCCCCATATTTTAACTTCCCTCTTTCCGTCTCTTACTTCTTTGCCTTTTGGTTTTTTCCTGTATTTTTTAATCTTATAATGAAATTTAACAGGTAACAAGCTACTCAGACCTGAATCTTGTATCATTGGAGATCCCTACTTGGATGACAGATAGGTAGATTGATTATTTTGGTCATAGGAAGGTGACTTACCATCTTCCTTGTTCTTATTGAGAATGATAAAATCAAAACACAACAGCCATCTTATTATTCAGTTGCATTGTCAGCATGGGGTCAAGCACAATACCAACAAATCTGGTAAGTTCTTTTTTTATTATTCCTTGAAAATCTCAGTGATATCTACATTGCTTTAATTTGTTGTGCCTTTTTAAAAGTTGATGTGCCCCCGCCCTTCTACTCAGATCCTGTGCTCCAAATCATTAAAATTTGTACTGTTTATTTTGTAGCCCAGACAGGATATACCTATTCCTAAAGAACATGAATAAACTCAAACAAAGGCAAACTTTCACAGAAATTGTAATGGTTTATTGAATTGCATCCTTCATCGCCAGAATGTGATCTTCTGTCATACTCAGTAAATGTTCAATAAGTGGGTTAAGTCAAGAAGAATTTGGAAAAAGTGGACAAATAGATTTGTCTAGGTGAGACAGTGAAGCATCTCTGAATATTAAATTTATGCATATGTATAATAGACAAATAAAAGATTCCCAGAGTGCTTTCTAATCCAGCTCACTTCAAACAACAAACATCCAAATTTTTTTTATCTATTTTTTTTTCAGGAACTTCCTTTTTCCCTTATGCTGTTTACATTTTAATAAGGTTGAATTCATCTCAGATTCCCCAAGCCCTTGAAAACACTGATATCGCAAGGGGAGGGAGCATATATTATTATTTCCAACTGTACAAAGAAAGAAATAGATGAACAAAGAATAATGTAAGGTATCAGAAGTCTCCCAAGAGCCATTCCTTTTGGCATTTCCATTTTAATTTCCACAGTTATGATCAGCTGTTGCTGAGTTTCAGAGATAGTTTCTGAACTTTGAGATGGGAATTTAGAACAAAGTGAATATCAAACTTGCTTTGATCCATTCTGCATGGTCAGTATTTTAGGGATATGTTAGAACAAAGCAGCTGGAAGGACCATGGAAGGAGTCAGAAGTAATTCATGGATGTTGGACCTGTTTAAAACTTGCCTAAATACTACAATCCTTTTTACCTTCTAGAGCAGGAGTGTCAAACTCACGTTGTCACAGCAGTGGCATGTGATGTATCAGGACTTTTCCCCCTTTGCTAAACTGGATGCGGGCATGGCCAGCACGTGACACATTTGTCCTGCAGGCTGGGAGTTTGATAGCCCTGTTCTAGAGTTTGCTCTTGCTCATCCTGTCTCTAATTATCTCAGTATTGACTGAAGTATCACAGCAGGGGCACCTTCATATGTTTTTCATTATTTACTACAAGTCTTATTTTGGAGAATCATTTTCTATTCTAGAAAAAAGGTGAAAAAATAAATAAAAAGGAGTGGGGGAAAGATCATGCAGATGGAGTGTTGGTAGCTTCTTTAAAATCTCAGAGACATTTACAGAACATGCAGTTGCCACAGCTCAAAGTCTGCTAACTCCTTTTGCTCTTCCGTTTTGTCCTGCTTGTTATCACACACAGAGAAATAAGAGAATGATGTTTCTGTGGTGTGTGTGCAAGAAAAAGAAGTGTAGGGATACCAGATCTGGCCTACAGAAATACAAACAATCACTAGATAGGAACATAGTTCAGCTCCATAGAAAGTACAAGGGTGGTATTTTTTAAGGACTGCTGAGTTAAAGAAAGAGACGCCCTCACTTTGTGATTATCTAACTACAAATTTCTGACAAGGAGGAAATATTTTCATTACCATATTTTTTGCAGTATAAGATGCTCCGGACTATAAGACACACCTACCTTTTTTGGTGAGGAAAACAAGAAAAAGAAATCTTCCTCTGCCTCCCAGCAATTTTGCCTCATTGCAGCAAACAGCAAGCAGCCTGCTTTACTTTAATTTTCATTTTCAGCATAGCTTGATTAGCGCAAGGGAAAAAAAAATCTACTCCCAGCAATTTACCTCCTTGCAGCAAGCAGCAGAGGCCCGTGCAACACAGCTGAGAGCAAAACAGCTGAGAGTCGGGAGGCTGATCCAATCAAGTTGTGCTAATTAGGCTGTGCTGAAGCTGAAATAAGCTGTTTTTTCCTGCTGCTTTCTGCAAGGAGGTAAACTGCTGGGAGGCAGAGGCCAAAGACTGGGGGCCAGTGGGTGGGCAGGGCTACATTCGTTGTATAAGATGCACCTAAATTTTTACCCCCTTCTAGGTGAGGGGGGGGGGAAAGGTGCATCTTATACTCTGAAAAATACAGTATGTCATATCAATCATGTCAGCCATACTTCTATTATCACCTTTAGGTCAGAGATATATTAATAGGCATATGAGACTCATATGCCTATTAATGCCCATATCAGTTGCACAATAGGCTAAAAATATTTTCAGAGAGAAGAACAATTTGATAAAATTCTCATAAATGGCTTAAAAGGATGAACTGGAGGTGGCTGAGGAATGTATGGGGATATTCTGTTTTTCACTGCATAATCCTCTCTCTAGGTGACTACATTAGAAGTGCCAGCACTTCAATAAAGGTCGAGTGAAAAATGTCATGAGATAATTCCTCCACATTTATTTCTTATTTCTTTTCTTTGGGAACTACAGACATCTGGAGATAAAGCAAAGCAAATTAAATTCATATACTGAATAACATTTTTTCCCCTAATTGATTGGAAGTTATTTTTGATACCCTATGCTGTGGTCATTCTGCAACAGGTCTGTGAAATATTCTTTGGTGCATTTAACAGATTTCCCCCCCCCTTTTAAATCAATTGAACTTCTATTTGAATGAACTTATTTTACTTCTAAATCAAGCTTGTTCAAAACACTCTACTCGTGTGCTGAAATTTTGAAAAAAATGAATCTCTTATTAAGAATAAAACAAACAGACACCAATGGTTCTTTTTATGCTAGATTAATTTTCTTCCAAGGGCTAAGATAGCCAGATGTAGAAAACTGTAGATTCTTTCACTCTTAGTAACTGTTTTGGAGATGTACTTTTAGCAAATATGGGTTGCATGATAATTTTTCCCATCTGATCACCTATTAAAAGTCAGGAATTCTCCCTCCCCCCTCAATCTGGACACTTCAAAAGTGTTCCTTTAGTCAGTTAAATATTATGTCTTTTGACTGCCACAACTTATTGAGAAGCAGTCAACCAACATAACTGCAACTTCACTGCAGATGAGGGGCTTCATGAAGCTGCTAATCACCGTATAACAAGATACTTTCAATGAAAGGGAAAGGTGACTTGCTTAACATTCCATGGCAACCTTACTCACTGTTAAACAGTTCTGCAATCGGGCTAAAGATGGTCTGCTAGATGGTGAAATTTAATAGACTGATTTTTCACATCCATAATTTGAAAGGCAGGATATAAATGTGCTCACCTCACTTTCCTGAAATTTTAACATAATTGTAAAGCTCGTAACATATTACTATATCGTGGGAACACTGAAAAGTTGCAACTAGCCCTGGTTTTCAAAAATAAGGAACAGGAGATGCTCTAGATATATATAAGCAATGATTGAAAATACTTCTATTCTCTGCCAGTCTTCTCATAGTTGCCCTTTGCTTTGCAAGACCTTTCAAGATGCTACAGAGCAAATCATGCCAAATAATGCATGAGAATAATAACCCTAGAGAGGAGAGGGGAGGAGGGGAGAGGAGGGGAGAGGAGAGGAGTAATTTTGATAGCATAGGCATTAATCCTAGCTCTAAATTAGGAATCCCAAAACTTTTCAGCTCATCAACCCCTTCATGAAGTTTTGGATTATTCATTGATCCCCAAACATTTATTATGAGAATATATATATATACACATACACATACACATACACATACACACACACACACACATGTTTTCTGAGGTTTTCGCAGGTGTTTGTATGTAGGTCTTTGGTTATTTGGGTCTTCTCCCAAATAAGAATATAAGATTATCAACCTAATCCAAAAAGAAACCCCCACTAAAATTCAAGACAGAGAACAAGAAAACGGCAAAGCCCTCCTCCCATACATAAAAGGCACCACAGACAGATTAAGCAAAATCCTCCACAAACATAACATCAAGACAGCATTCTGCACAAACTGAAAAATATCCACCATCCTAAGGAACCCCAAAGACAAAATTGAGTTAGAAAATCAAGGAGTATATGAAATCCCATGAACCGCCTGCCCCACCACATACATCGGACAAACCAACAGAAGAATAAGTGCACACATTGAAGAACACAAAAACTCAGTCAAAAAAGAGGAACCAACGTCTTCCCTGGTCCAACACTTTAAAGCCACAGGACATGAAATTGACTTTAAAAGGACCAGAACTATTGCCAAAACTGAACACTTTAATAACAGAATAATCAGAGAAGCCATCGAGATAGAAAAACGCCCACACAGCATGAACAAACAAGACAATACCTCCCGCCTGCCAGCCATTTGGAAACCCGCCCTTATTGACAAACGAGTCCCTAACATGATGAATGACACCAGACCCACACTCACAAGAGCCACACAGGATGTCACCACCACACATCCACGCAGAAAGCAGACTCAAACCCACACTGATAATGAGGCACGACCAAGGACCAGAAGCCAAACCGCAGCTGCATCATTAGCCACTTTTAACCCCTCCAATCCATACATGAATCAGACCGACACCCATCATGAAGAGCTCTCACGGCCACAAACACAAAGCCAAACAACAACAATGCAGCTCACCAGCTCAAATCCCCCTGCAACTCAGACTAAGCTGAGCACAACCAAGCCCCCACCCAAACAGAACACACCCCCAGCCAATCAGAGCACAACCAACCCTCCATCCGATCAGAGCACAGCCAAGCCCCTAACCAATCAGAACACACCTCCACCCAATCAGAACACAGCCAAGCTCCCACCCAATCAGCTCCCACCCCCACTAGCAGTTAAAAGGAAGAGACAGCTGCAATCTCACATTGCTCCTGGAAGCACGAAGCCGAGAACACCAGCCTGAAGATGATGAATGAGACTTCGTCGAAACATCACCAAGATACTTCCAATTCTACGCGGGGGAAGACCCGAATAACCAAAGACCTACATATATATATGATGCACATAAAAGCCTACGAAAATAAAATTATATATATATATATATATATATATATATATAATTTTCGTAGGTTTTTATGTGCATCATTCATGAAAAAGGGGGCGTGGCTGGCTGAAGAAGGCAAATAAGCCAGAAATAGATCTATCTCAATCTCTCCCAAATCTCCACACAGACAGCAAAATGCTGCTTTAATGTTTGAGAAAGCCTAGAAACTAGTGAATGAGATTTCACTGTACTATGGCTGTGAAACATCTTGATTTACATAGGAAAAGCCTGGCATAAAGAATGATGCATACACACACACACACACACACACACACACACACTACTTTAACTAAATGTACTATGAATAATAATATTAATATTATTGATAATAACTCAATAGTGGACATTGCAGGATCTGGAGACAGAAGAATAGAAGAGAAAGAATTGGAGAAAAATCACAAAATGCAAAGACCTGCAAATAGAAGTGAAATGATTGCAAGAGCATAAATAGTACTAATAGCAATAGGTGCCCTGGGTATAATTCCAAAACATCTGGAGCACTTGAACACCGTCAGCATTGACAAAATTACCATTAGTCAATTGCGAAAGGCAGCTTTACTTGGAACAGCTTACATCATGGTACCTTTAATGTCATCAAAGAACATCCTTTGGAAGGATTTATTAGGTGGACAAAAATGCAAAATGCAGCCTTAATACTGTGCAACAAACCATAATAACTTACTAAGGTATTATTATTAATAATAAAACATTAGTTATTATTAATTATAATTATATACAATTAATATGCTCAATTACAATTAATTGTTAATCACTAATAACTTAACTTGCCTGGGCAACTTTCAAATGTGATTACTAAATTATGCATTTAAAGCATAAGAAAATTGCTAAGAACAAAATTAAACAGTAGAAACATCATCAAAGCTATCAATAAATACCTGTGATATAAAACACTGCCAGACATACAGTAAGCTAAACTGGACCAAAAAGCAAGGAAACTGATGACTAAGTTACAGGAGACTATTCACTATGCATTACATCCCTTGTAGTGATATTTATATATAAAATCTGTCCCACAGAAATGGAGGCAGAGGTTTACATTAAGTCAAACAAAGTGTCAAAGAAAAAAGCATGTATTGGCTAATTATGTAAAAGACAGCCAAGAACAAGTATTGATACAGGTTAAAAATTAGAACTTACTAAATATAATGAAAAAATAATAATCTTGTAATAATGTAACAGAAACAGAAGCAATGAAAATCCTTACATGGTATATTTCTACAAAAGACTGATGCAAAGTGAATAAAAATAAAACAGTTTTTTCCCTCATCTCCCCCCCCCACTCTATTTTTCCTTTCCCTTATTTAAGAATATTGATAAGTTGAAACCTAGTACTTAAAATTGTGAATAAGTAAATGGAAACCTATATAGAAATTTGACTGTGTGATAGAGAAACAATAACAATAGTAACAGTAATACTATCCTTATCGGTCATTACGCTAAGATTTTTAGATTTTTTAAATCAAACATTAACATAGGCACAGAAACATAAAGATTACAACAGTGAACCAGTATAGGAAATTTTGGGGGGAAACAATATAAAGAGTACAAATGGCAACTACAAGTTCATCAACAATCACCAAGATAAACAAGAAAATTCTCTTAAACCAGATGATGCTCTCAGCATCTCTGGTGCAACAAAGGTTAGTTGACACTATTTTAGGGGTGGAAAAAGAAAAGACAACCTCCACCTTTAACATGCAAAATATCCATTCGGTATTAGCAATGATACAAGAAGGAATTAAAAAAAAAACCCTCAAGAGTCCATAGCAAATAACCATGAAGAAACAAGAAAGAATCATGAAGAATTTAAGACAGACGTGGGACAAATAAAAGACAACATTAAGAAAATGGACCAAAAGATTGAAAAAATACAGCAGAGTATTGCGGAAAATGAGCAAAGGATCCAAAAAGTGGAGGAGAAAATAGAACAAACGGACAAGAGAATGGAAAAAATGGAGCAAAATCAAGTGTCAATTAATAAAGAATTGGAAAAGTAATTAACATATTTGGAGATGGAAAAAGCATCTTTTTACCTCAGGTTTCAGAATGTAGAGGAATACAAGGATGAAGATTTAGGAGAATTAATGACAGGGATATTAGCAGAAGCAACCCAGAGGGATAAAGAAGACATCCAAAAGAGACATAGATGACATTTACACACAAATTATGCACACTGTCAGGTATGCTTCCTTCAGTATCCAGGAAAGGAGGACCCAGACTCCATTAGATAGGTTAACTGGTACTTTTACTAGATATGAATTGAACGCAACCATAGAAAGCAGGATTCTGAAGCAAAACGCGCGAAAGTTACAATTAGAAAGCATCCCCCTCCCTTGTGCACCATAAATCATCCAATCCACAGGTCTTCCAGAGGTCAGGTGGGAGCAGACATCTGGCCATGTCAGCATCCAGGAATGCAGTGTCCGTTGGACTGATAACAGCTTAAGGAAAGGTTTCGTTTCTCAGAAAGTTTCTAGAAAGCCCGCGTGAGCATAAACCCCCCTCCCTCCGTTTCTATGACAACCGAAGTGGCAAAGCAAAACTAGCAAGGTTGACATTCGGCCCCCCTTCAGAAGAGACAGCTTCTAATCCTGAAATAGAGAAAAGAAGAGGTAATATCACAACAATTAAAACTCATCATGATTCAAGGTTTATCAGGGTATTTGGTGTGGAACAGCTGCACTTTTCTAGGTGCCCTAACATCACGTTTATTCACCCACTCAGCTTGTGATAATGGGAAGTGCTTCCAGGCTACGAGATACTGTACTTTCCCATGATGTTTTCTAGAGTCCAAAATCTCTTTTACTTCAAAGTGTTGTTCCCCTTCAATGAGGATGGGGACAGGAGGAGGTTCCTTGGACGGACGTAGAGAGGATGATTGTTCCAGTTTCAGTAAACTAACATGAAACACTGGATGAATTCGTCGCAAGTTCTTGGGTAAATCTAATTCAACCGTGACTGGGTTAATGATCCGAGTAACAGGGAAAGGGCCCACATACTTAGGACCAAGCTTTTTTGATTTCTGCGGAGTTTGTAAATACTTGGTAGACAGATAAACCATGTCCCCCACTTGATAAGCATGTGCAGGGCATCTCCTTTTGTCGGCTTGGGTTTTATGGGCTTGGTGAGCATCATCTAACGCTTTACGAGTCACTGCCCAAGTCGCTCGTAGCTGATCGATCCACTCAATCAGAGAAGGGTTTTGTGGGTTATCATGAGGTAACTCTGGGATTGGCACAAACTCTTGCCCAGAAGCCACCTTGAAAGGAGTGAAACCTGTGCTGCTATGTACGGAATTATTATATGCCACTTCTGCGAAAGGCAGTAATTCCACCCAGTTGTCTTGTTGGTAGTTTATATAACATCTTAAATATTGTTCTAGCACGCCATTGGTTCTTTCACAGGCCCCATTGGTCTGGGGGTGGTGGGCGGAGCTTAGTCCTTGGGCGGAGCCTATCAACATTAGGAACTCTTTCCAAAAGCTGGAGGTGAACTGTACTCCCCTGTCTGAAATTATACGTTTTGGTGCTCCATGTAGCCTATATACATATTGAATGAACATCTTAGCAAGGGTTTTTGCTGATGGGATCTTAGTGCATGGGATAAAATGCACCTGTTTGGAAAATAGATCAGTTACTACCCATATAACTGTGCAACCCCCACTCTCGGGAAGGTCTACAATGAAGTCCATGGATATCTCTTTCCAAGGAGCAGTGGGCCTGGCCACACTTTGGAGAAGACCAGGTGCCTTCCCGGGAGGTCTCTTAGCTGAGGCACACACTGGACAGCTCGCGACATATGCCTCTGTGTCCTTTTTGAGCGCGGGCCACCAAAACTGTCTTTTGACGAGATGTAAGGTTTTGACAAATCCGAAGTGTCCCGCCACCTTGGAGTCATGGGCGTGTTGCAAAACAGTTACTCGTAAATTAGCTGGGACATACAATTTGGCTCCAACCCAAGCTAGTCCATCACGAAGTGTACATTCGTTTGAGTGGGCTTGGAACCACTCATCGGTTTTTAAAGTCTCTTTTAGTTGCTGGAGCAACTCACCCGACAGACTTAGGTCACGTTTCGATTGTGCTCGGGTAGTCACTGGTGCCGCCAGTTGGGCTGACGGGACAATTGGATAGACAACTTCCTCCCTGGTGCTGTTGTATTGAGGCAATCTGGACAAAGCATCTGCCATGAAATTCTTCCCACCAGGAAGGTAGCGCAAAGTGAAGTTAAAACGGTTGAAATGTTGGGCCCAGCGCACTTGTTTTGGCGACAGCTTACGTGGGGTTTTCAAAGCCTCGAGATTTTTATGATCAGTCCAAACTTCAAAAGGATGTTTAGCTCCTTTGAGAAAGTGTCTCCAGGTTAGAAGTGCCCAACGTACGGCGAAAGTCTCCTTTTCCCATATGGCCCATCTCCTTTCGGTTTTGGATAGTTTCCGGGATGTGTAGGCACAAGGCTGTAATTTTCCATCCGCATTCTTTTGCAGAAGTACGGCCCCTACTGCAACATCACTGGCATCTGCCTGTACCACGAAAGGTTCGTCCATATCTGGGTGTTTAAGAACTGGTTCAGCAGCAAATAGCCGTTTCAGTTTTTCGAATGCTGCCTGACAGTCCATAGTCCATTCAAGAGGTTTGGAGGGTTTTGGTTTTTCTTCACCCTTGGTTTTCAGGAGATTAGTTATTGGCAATGCGATTTTGGCAAACGAGGGGATGAACTGTCGATAAAAGTTAGCAAATCCCAAAAAACTCTGTAACTGCTTGCGGGTGCGTGGCGCTGTCCATTCTAACACCGCCTGAACCTTTGCAGGGTCCATTTCTATTCCCTCTGGGGAGATGCGATAGCCAAGATAGTCAATTTTGGTTTGGTGGAACTCACATTTAGAAAGCTTTGCATACAGTTCAGCAGCCCTAAGTTTTTTCAGGACGGTGCGTACTAATCTCACATGGTCGGCCATGTTGTCAGAGTAGATAAGAATGTCATCCAAATAAACGAGCACCCCCTTATACAAATGCTCATGCAAAATTTCATTGATTAATTGCATGAATACTGCAGGAGCCCCTTGTAGTCCAAATCGGAACTGGAAACTCCCCAGCGGACAGTTAAATGCAGTTTTCCATTCATCCCCTTCCTTGATGTGCACCCTGTAATAAGCCTCCCGTAAATCCAATTTGATAAAAATCTTCCCCTTCCCTAAGTGAGCCAACATGTCCTTCATGAGGGGTAAGGGGTAGACGTTTTCCACGCAAATCGCGTTTAGGTTCCTATAGTCAACTACCAGACGAAAGGAACCATCTTTCTTTTCTCTGAATAAAACTGGTGTGGCCACTCGTGGTCTGGCTGGTTGGATGAAGCCCCGTTCTAGGTTTTTGTCAATAAAATTTCGTAGTTCCCCCAGTTCACGAGGGGTCATAGGATAAATCTTTGGCTTAGGGAGCTTCACTCCCGGGAGTATCTCAATAGCACAGTCTGTAGCCCTGTGGGGGGGCAGCACATCCGAGGCCTTCTCGCTAAAAACTTCACGGAGATCCCAATACTCTTTTGGAATTTTCTCCTCCCCCTCTATGTGGTCTATTGCCATCTCCGCTTCTTCAGGGCCCCCTCTGTCTTCAAGGGGGGGCACCTTCCCTTCAGGTGGTGGCTTACTAGCACGAATGCGCAGAACCCCTGTTTTCCAGTTAATTCGTGGGTTCCATTTCCGTAGCCAGGGCAAGCCAAGAATGAGGGGTCGTTCCATGCTAGGGGCCACCACAAAACTGAGAGTCTCTATGTGGTCCCCTAATTTCATTTCAATAGGTTCCGTTATGGAACTAGTTGGGGCCCCACCTGCCATCGACCCATCTAGCTGGAGAATGCAATAGGCCTTTTCAGCTCCCTCAGCCCCAGGCCCATCTTTTCTACTACTTTCGGGCTGATAATGCACCTGGTGCACCCAGAGTCTAATAAGGCTGGCATCTGTGCATGGGCCCCTGTGGACGGTACTTTAAGTTCTATGGGGATGAGTAGGGGCCCCTCAGTGTGACTCACCAGATCATCGGAGTCGGTCTCGCTGTCGTCCGCGTGGGTCGGAGTTCCCAACTCCCCTTTGGTCCGGGGAGCGAACTCTACGACTTCCCCCTCCAGCGTGACTTCACGAACTTTTGCGGGTGTTTTGTCCATCTTCTTTGGCGCTCTGCTGGCAGGTTTTGGCACTGGCCTGGAAGAGCACTCAGCGGCCCGGTGTCCTTCCATGCCGCACTTAAAACAAGTGAAAGGCTTCGGCTTGGGTTTGGTTTCCGGCCTTCCCCCAGCCATCTTTGGGGCTTCCTTGCGGTGGTAGGAGAATGAGGGTTCCCCGGCACGCCCCCTCCTTAGTCGGCTACGGCTTATCTCAATTTCTGCATCCTCAGCTGCTATGTACCAACTGTCCAGATCTTCGGGAACCCCCCGTGCTCTACAGTCGTGGTAGATTTCATCATTCAGCCCGTCTTTGAAACCTTCCAGCAAGGCTACCTCTGACCACCCTGTCATGTATGGCGCTAGCTCCCGAAATTCTTGGGTGTATTCCGCTACCGATCTCCGGCCTTGCTGGATACTTTTCATACGGAGCCTCGCCTTTCGCTCAGCTAGGTGGTCCTCGAAACGCCTCCTAAGGGCCGCCATAAACTGGTTGTAATTCCGCAGCAGGGGGGAATTGTTATTGTGGAGTACCACCATCCACTCGGCTGCCACCCCCTCTAAAGCACTGGTGACACATCTCACTCGGGCTGCATCTGACAAATAGTCCTCGCCCCAGTCTTGCATGTGATTCCACACTTGGGTTAAGAAAAATCCCAAAGTTTTTGGGTTCCCATCATACTTTCCAGGGAAGGGGGGAATTTTAGGGGTTTTCCGCCTGCGGGGTGGGGCCTGTAAGGCTGGGGGCCCCTGGACTGCTGCATCCCTCCTTTGACCACCCAATGCCTGGGATATATCTTCGTCAGCTCTCTCTTCCTCTCCCCCACAAACTCCTTCCTCAGGATCTATTTTAGAGTCTTCTTCTTCCCCCCCCCCCCCCAGGGTATGCATAAGACTCATGGGCTTTTCGGTCTTCATCAATCTCACGAATGAGTTGAAGGGCTTGCTCCATTTTGAGGCGTTTCTTCTGCTCCTGCAGCCACACGCCTTCTCCTTTTCGGGGTCTGGAGGTTGTTACTCCACGGGGGGGTCTTTCTCAGGTCCGGCAACCTTCCGACCCCTGTCGACCATCGGGCTGGCTCTTCCCTCAGTTCCTTCAGTTGTAAATTCTCCATCCATTTCGCAGCCTCTTCGGGTTGCTGGTATGAAGACATTGCCGAGCCATATGCTCCCATCTGTTCTGTATCACTTCCCTGATCAGACATTCTGTAAAGTTTTCAGCCCCCTCGGTGTGCTCCGGGATGGCTGTGATGAGAATCCTGCTTATTGTCAGGTGTGCTTCCTTCAGTATCCAGGAAAGGAGGACCCAGACTCCATTAGATAGGTTAACTGGTACTTTTACTAGATATGAATTGAACGCAACCATAGAAAGCAGGATTCTGAAGCAAAACGCGCGAAAGTTACAATTAGAAAGCATCCCCCTCCCTTGTGCACCATAAATCATCCAATCCACAGGTCTTCCAGAGGTCAGGTGGGAGCAGACGTCTGGCCATGTCAGCATCCAGGAATGCAGTGTCCGTTGGACTGATAACAGCTTAAGGAAAGGTTTCGTTTCTCAGAAAGTTTCTAGAAAGCCCGCGTGAGCATAAACCCCCCTCCCTCCGTTTCTATGACAACCGAAGCGGCAAAGCAAAACTAGTGAGGTTGACACACACAGGCATAAATTGCCTACGGATATATATATCAGATTTACCCCCCCCAAAAAAATATCCATAAAAGAAGATGTCTATAGGAAGATGAGAGAAGGGACAATCATATATAAGGGAAAGGAAATAATGACTCTCAAGCAAATCCCAAGAAGGATAAGAGATCAAAGAAAAAATTATAACTTTCTAACATCACAGCTGAACAAATATAAAATAATGTTCCGCTGGCTAATACCGGAAGGGCTATTGATCTCCTGGCAAGAAAAGAAATACAAGATTGATAATTTAGAAAAAGTGCAAGACTTTTTTGATCAGCATTTTGTGTTAGAAGAGGAACAGGAAAGCCAAGAAGAATTAGAAACTAAGAGCCAAGAGGAACACCAGACAGAAAAAGAAGAAAGTGACCAAGAGGAAAAAAGAAGATTAGAGAGAGAAAGAATTGAAAGAGAGGGAGCTAGGAAAAAAACAACAAATAATTACAAGAAACACAAGAAGACTAAGAACAACAAACAGATAGACAGCAAAAATGGAACAAGAACTAAAAATGACCTCAATTAACATAAATGGACTAAATGCACCAACCAAAAGAACAATACATTCAGAAAACTTCAGAAACTGGAGATGGACATCATAATCCTACAAGAAGTCCATATTAAGAAACAACGTCAAAAGTTATTAGAAAACCAAAGACTAGGAACACTATACACTTCATTAGTGGATCAGAAAAAAAGAGGAGTTGCAGTATATATCAAGAAACACCGGGCTTCCGGTGGCGTCCTCGTCGTCGCTGGGCGGCTTGTTTATATGGCCGCTGCCTCCGCTGTTTGTAGAGCCGCTTTGCGATCGGCAAAGCGGCTTGGAAATCTTCCCTTTAGATCGGAAGGGAAGATAGAGTGGGTGGCTTCAGGTTGAGCCCCCAGAACTGCTGCCAGGGTCCTTTCCTTGCCCTGGTAAGCGTTCTGAGTGAGGGCTCCCTTTCCAGGCTACCGGAGCTCTGAGCGGCGAGGGACCTCTGTTTTGAACGGAGTGAGATGACAAGAGCAACTCCACCTACTATCATCTACAGTCTTTCAACATTTAAAGGATTTGGTGAGATCTGGACTATTTTTAAGAATTTAACTATATTTAAGGGATTTTTTTTAAAAAGAAATTGAGCTGTCTCTGAGTGAAAGTGTCTGGAAAATGGCGGCTGGCTAAAGCGGAGCAAGTGAAAGGGAAAAGGGAAAGTGCTAATTATCAGTTTGCCTGCCAGTAATTGAAACAAATATATCTGCAAGATTTTTAACTGGAAAATACAAGTGATTTGATTCCTTTTCTGTAAAACTGGGGAAGACAGGAAAAGGAGGAAGATTTTCTTTTTTTCAGAGACTTAAATCCTGTTCTGGCATGGCCTCAAAAAAAGCGGGGGGAGATTCCCCCACACACCAGACAAAGGAAAAGTCAGCCAAGTTACCAGCGCCAGCTCAGAGTCAGACACAGGACAGTGGGACTGAGGCTTTGAAAGTTTTCATACTTAACATACATAAGTCACTAGGAGAGCTTTCTGGAAAAATGAGTAAAATGGATGAAAGGATGGAAAAAAATCAAAAGGAAATGAAGGAGTTGGTTGAGGAAAAAACTGACAAGTTAAGTCAGAATGTGGCCACTGTAACTGCTGCTTTTACTGATGCTTTGTTGGTGGTGGAGAAAAAAGTGGATGATTTAAATTTTGAAGTGGAATCTAATAAGAAGGAAGTAAATGAAAAAATCTTCAAAGTTGAGGTCAAAAATCAAAGGCTAGAAGATGAAATCACAATGATGCAATTTCGGAATATGGAGTTCGCTATAAGACTGAGAGGTTTAAGAGAAAACAGCAGAGAGAAACTGAAGGCAGCTTGTGTGGATATATTGGCCAAGATTTTAAAAATTGAATCAGATGTGATTGCTAATAGAGTTGACAAGATTTACAGGGTTAATTTGCGTGTGGCGAGACAAAGGAATTTGCCAAGAGATGTAGTGATTTATTTCACTGACAGAAGGTTGAGAGATGACATTTTGCAAAGTTCTTTCCACACCACTGTTCAACATGAGGGTAGCCAAATTGGTGTTTTCAAAGAGCTGCCACCTAAGATGTTAAGAGACCGGAAAGATTTTGGTTTTTTGGTAAATGAATTGAAAAAGAGCCAGATTCCATTCAGATGGGATGCTCCCATTGGCATTATCTTGAGACATGAGGATGTAAGATATTGTATCAACTCGGTGGAAAAAGCAGAATATTTTTACAACAATGTTCTTAAAAAAATTTCAACACCCCCATGTTCATGTACACTTTTATCTGTAGAAGAAATTTCTAAAGAGAAGGATCTTGAAGAGGGGATTCAAGAATTGATTCAGCAAAAAGAACCACAGGCAATTTGAGAAACAGTAAGGAAAGAAACTCTAGGAGCAGTAGGTGGTCTCTCAGAGGATTTTTTTGCAGATTTTATAGAGTCTAAACCAAAGCAGTCTAGAGCCACAAGAGAGGAGGAGCCGGACCTCGACTTGTTGTTGCAAGAACCGAAAGAACAACATATAACTCGTGCAGCAGAGAAGCAAAGACTAGAGAAACAAAATCAACGGAGGTCCAGGATGCCACAAGAAGAGAATGGTGCAAATGGGAAGAAACAGTACTCTGAAGCAGTGGGAGGAGCGAGACCAAAGACATCTGCTGTGGAACAGAGTCTTAGGCAAGTGCTCGAATCGCTTCAGCCATCCCCAAAATGACAGTTAGATTTTTATCATGGAATGTGAATGGTCTGAATTCACCACAGAAAAGAAGGAAAATATTTCATTATTTGAAGCAATATAAAAATGATGTTGTTTGTTTGCAAGAAACTCATATTAGAACCCAGGACCAAAATTTTTTGACAAATTCAAAACTTGGGCTACATTTTATATCTTCTAGCTCTGTGAAAAGGAACGGATTAGTTTTGTATATTTCTAAAAGAATACCAGTTAAACTGATAGAAACGGATGATGAAGGAAGATATATCGCAGTTGAAATAAATATACAGAATGTTTCGATGCTTCTTATTGGGATTTATGCCCCAAATCAACAGCAAGAAATTTTTTATAAATTATTGAATACTAAAATATTGCAGTGGAATTATAAGTCTTTCTTGATCATGGGGGACTGGAATGGAGTGATTGATACAAATCTTGATAAGAAGACTTTGGCCAAGAAGGTGAATAAATTACCACAGACGTTCTTTGCACTGAAAGAAGAATTGGAACTGAAGGATGTATGGAGAATTCATCATCCGAAGGAATTGGACTTTACATTTTTTTCTGATAGACACAAATCCTTTTCTAGGATTGATTTCATGCTGGCTACTTCTGATTTACTTACTAAAGTGGTTAAGACTAAAATATTTCCTAGAACTTTAACGGATCATAGTTCGGTATGGATGGAGATAGATTTTGTAAGAGGGAGAGAAGATCTTGGAGAATGAATGAGAATTTATTTAGATATGAAAAGAATATTATGGATCTTAAAAAACACGTTAATGAATTTTTCCACATTAATTTGAACAAGGGTACACCTATTGAGACTGTTTGGGATGCAAGTAAGGCTTATATGAGAGGTGTACTGATTTATATGAATTCTAAATATAGGTCAACACGACAAAAGTCTAGAATAGAATTGGAGTCAGAAATAAAGGAAAAAGAACAATTGCTTATTAAAAATCTGACTGATGAGAAATTACAGCTAACTATAAAACTTTTGAAAGATCAATTTCAAATATTGATGGCTGATCAGACGGCAATTAATTTGCAATATGCCAAATATGATACTTTTTGTAATGCTAATAAACCTGGTAGATGGTTGGCTTATACCTTGAGAAAGCAACAAAGTTCTCGTATTATAAATACTATTGAGTATAAAGGGAAACAAGTTTTTCAACAGAACTTAATACATCAAGCTTTTTAAGATTATTATTCTAAATTATACCATGCTGATAATATTAAAAAGGACCTTATTGATGAATATCTTGAGAAGAAGAGGGTTACAAAAATTTCAAGTATACAAAGTGATAGATTGAATCAACCTATAACATGTGAAGAGATTTTATTTGCAATAAAACAACTGAAATTATCCAAAGCTCCTGGGATGGACGGTTTGACAGCAGTATATTATAAGACTTTACAATCAGAATTGGTTGAGCATCTTAAGGACTTGTTTTGTAATATTCAGCAGGGGGGCAAAATACCCCCCTCATGGAAGACGGCTTTTATTTCATTGATACCGAAGGAAGAGGGATCTACAAAACCAGAAAATTTTAGACCAATATCTCTCCTGAACACGGATTATAAAATTTATGCAAAAGTATTAGCCAACAGACTGATGCCAGTTATTCAAGATGTGATTCATGAGGACCAAGCAGGTTTTATAGAAGGTAGATACATGAAGGACAATGTCAGGCAACACATAGACTTATTGGAATATCTTGAAAAAAGTAAACAGATCCCTGTGGTGCTGGTGTTTTTGGATGTGGAAAAGGCCTTTGATCGAGTCAACTGGGATTTTCTAAAAAAGACTTTGCACAAAATGGATTTTGGGGACCAGTTTATACAAGCAATTTCAGCAATTTATCAAGAACAGACTGCACAAATTATTATTAATGCGAGTTTAACTACTAATTTTCATATACAGAAAGGAACCAGACAAGGTTGTCCGCTATCCCCATTGTTGTTCATCCTAACCTTAGAAGTGTTGTTGAATGTTCTACGGGACTCTAACAATTTGAATGGAATAGTTGTAAGGCAAAAAGACTACAGAACAAAAACATTCGCAGATGATCTGGTTGTTACCCTAACACGACCTTTGGAATCAATCATACAGATGAAAAACATTATAGAGGAATAAGGTCTGGTTTCAGGTTTTAGTCTGAACCAGAAAAAGACTAAGATGATAGTTAAAAATATGTTGGAACCACAAAGGAGTGAACTGGAAAGATTGGCAGGCTTTGAAATAGCTACAAAGGTGAAATATCTAGGAGTTCAGGTTGCAGCTTCTAATATAAAACTTTTTCAAAATAATTATGAGGAATTGTGGCATAAGATTCAAAAGGATCTTGAAACTTGGAAGAAACTGCAACTATCTTTACTTGGCAGAATAGCAGCTATTAAGATGAACGTTCTACCTAGATTTCTGTTTTTATTTCAAATGATTCCGGTGCTTAAAAGTGATAAAACCTTGATGGAATGGCAAGCAGGTCTAAATAAATTTATTTGGAATGGGAAAAAACCAAGAGTTAAACTTAAAATCATGCAAGATGTTCGTGAAAGAGGTGGCCTCAAAGTTCCAAACCTACGTTTATACTATGAGGCAGCAGTGTTGACACAAGTGGGTGACTGGTTTGGAACAACAAAAACAGAAATTTTGAATATAGAAGGCCATGATCTGGAATTTGGTTGGCCTGCATATTTATTCTATGAAGATAAGTTGGACAGAGTATTCAACAGTCACATTTTGAGACATGCTTTGATGAGAGTTTGGAAGAAGCACCAGCTCCAATTGGATTACAAAATACCTTTGTGGTTGGATCTTGGGCAGATTATGCCAAATATAAAGTCACTCGGGGGGATTTTATATAAAGAGATGCTTTTTAATGATGGGGGCAGATGGATTTTGAAACCTTTGAATATGCTGTTGGAAGAAGGGACAAATTTAACTTGGTTGCAGTACCTTCAACTTCAAGCAAGATGGAGAGAAGATCAGAAAATTGGACTAATGTCGCATGAAGAAGATTTGGTGACTCAGATAAAATGTAAAGGGCCGATGCATATTAAGCGAGTGTATAATCTATAGTTAGAAAGAGATTCAGAGGGTGAATTAGTTAAAGATTGTATGATAAAATGGGCACAAAATTTTGCAGAACCAGTAATGTTGGAAACATGGGAAAAGATTTGGGTCCAGAATGTTAAGTTTACACAAGCGCAGAATGTGAGAGAAAACTTTTATAAGATGTTTTATAGATGGCATTTAGATCCAAAAAAATTATCATGTATGTATCCAAATGTTCAGCCTAAATGTTGGAGGTGTGATTGTTTGGATGCAACATATTTTCATATTTGGTGGACTTGCAGAAAATTGAAAACGTTTTGAATTAAACTTTGGTGGGTTATGCAGAACATTTTGAAGAAGAAGCTTGAATTTTCTCCTCAGTTTTTTTTGCTGGGGATAGTTAAGGATTGTTCACTGGCTGAAACGAGATTGATCTTATATATGACTACTGCAGCTAGACTACTGATTGGTCAATACTGGAAAAAATGGTCCCTACCATAGAGGAATGGATATTGAAGATGTCTAATTTTGTAGAAATGGCTAAGATCTCTGCATACCTAAAAGACAGGACCCATGCAGTTTTTGCTAAGGAGTGGAAGAAATGGGTAGAGTATATGCAGAATAAATATCAAAGTAAGAAGTTTCAATTAGCATTTGACTCATAATTATATCTATTAATTATTTTATTATATATTCGAATTTATATTTTTATTATGTCATATATTTATATTAACATTTGGATACATTATAATGTTAAAAATAAGTTTATATACTTGATAGATTAGCCTTATTTTATCTATTTTTTTAAAAAAAGAAATTTATGATGTATTGTTTGAATTTTATATACTTTTTTATATTTAATGTTAAACATTTATATGAAATTTTTTTTCTAAAATTTATGATGCTCAAAATTAGTTTTTTAATATATATCTGTCATATTTGTAATATTTGTTAGATTGCCATGAGTTTTTATAGATGATTTATGGTTATTATATATTTGATTACGGGGGTAAAAGATGTTAGAAGTCTAGATTAATTTTTTATTACTTAAGGTTAAATTTGTTATATTTTTAGCTGGATCTCACTTAATTTTTTTTCTTTTGTTGTTTGA
This sequence comes from Masticophis lateralis, assembly GCA_030761175.1. Taxonomy (NCBI): domain Eukaryota; kingdom Metazoa; phylum Chordata; class Lepidosauria; order Squamata; family Colubridae; genus Masticophis; species Masticophis lateralis. The sequence continues at coordinate 81,588,522 of JAUDYJ010000003.1, read as the reverse complement.
TGTTGATTGATACATATGACTGGTTAATAGTGGAAGTCAGGGGGGGAAGGGGGGAGGGATAGGGGGGAAAGGGAGGGGGTGGTAGTTGGGTGGGGGGATTGGGGGTGGAAAAGGGGTATAAAAATTGTATTGTAAAACTTTTTCAATAAAAAAAAAGAAACACCTAAAAACAAAGCAAATATTCACAGACACAGATGGATGGATTTTGATGATAGAAATACAAACAGAATCAAAAACAATATTAATAATATCGATATATGCACCCAACAGAAATCAAAGTGAATTTTTCAAAAAATACATAACATAGTCAAAGATTTGGAATATCTTTCTTTATGCCAGGGATTTTCCTACCATGAAACATCTTAATATATGATGTACCATGAAACATCTTAATATACGTAGGAAAATCCCTGGCATAAAGAAAGATACACATAAAGACCTACGAAAATAAAATAATAAATATTTGACTGTTACAGGGCAGAATTAAGAAAAGTGGGTGTGGCTAGTTGACAAAGCCTAATGAGGCAGAAATGGGTCCATTCTAGTCTCCCACATAAACTCAAACAGATAGCATATAGCTGCTGTAATATTTAAAAAGGCCTAAAAACTGGTGAATTGAGATTTCACTGAAAATTAGGCCATGAAACATCTTAATATACGTAGGAAAATCCGTGGCATAAAGAAAGATACACATAAAGACCTACGAAAATAAAATTATATATATATATATATATATATATATATATATATATATATATATATATATAATTATATATATATACATATATATATGTATGTATGTATGTATACATACATACATACATACATACATACATATATATATTTAAATTCTAGATTTATCATTCACTAGATTCTGGGCCCAGAATCTAGTGAATGTGACTTCACTGAGCTAGGGCTGCAGAAAAACCTTGGTTATGTAGGAAAAACCTGGCTAAAAGACCACCCCCCCCCCCTGTGTGTGTGTGTGTGTGTGTATAAATAAAAGGGATGCTCAGTGGCTAAGATGCTGAGCTTGTCAATCGAAAGGTCAGCAGTTCAGTAGTTCGAATACCTAGTGCCATGTAACAGGGTAAGTTGGGAACCTTTACATACATAATATACATGTACATGTACATATACATATACATATACATATACATATACATATACATATACATATACATATACATATACATATACATATACATATACATAAACATATACACCCTGTCTCCCCAAAAATAAGGCATCCCCTGATAATAAGCCCAATCGGGCTTTTGAGTGCATGGCAATAAGGCCAAGTGCTTATTTCAGGATTCAAGAAAAATATAAGACATGGTCTTATTTTCTGTGAAATCTCACAAAATGTGGCCTGCTTCCTCAAAATATTTCATAATCCTTGTGCTAGGGATAAAGTATATTGACTCCTGTCCCTCAGTTAAAAGGGAAGAGATAGAGCTTGGGAGGACTATTTTCACGCAGATTGTGGTTCTTGATGTAGCCATGTGGAGGCAGTCAGCTACTCTGTATTAGTGTCTGGAGCACAGGCATGCCTAAGTCAAAGAATTATTAATTATTTTTATGAAAAAAGATAAGAATTGGCTTTATTTATGGACATTTATGACTGCTTTTTTATTGGGTACTCCCATCAACAGTGTCTTCACATTACACTACTTCATCCTGTATATAATTGAGCATTTCAGGGCAAAGATATCCCATACTTTCTAAATGTCTGCTCCTGAAAAGGTGGCAATTATCTACCATATTTCTAGGGGGCATCTATGGGGAGGAAGAGTAAGAAAAGTCAAGATAGCAATTATGACTTCATGTACCTTTTTTGTGTGAGTCATGAGAATGTAAAAAGGGTGGAGTTTAGATCACATGGCTGCAGCCGCTATCTTGATGTTTTTTAAATCATTTTTTTTACGGGTATGTTCCATTTCCCAGAATATCTCCTTCCTATTTCTATCTTAAGCATTTCCTATAACACAGCATGTTTGCAATTGTTATTTTCCTCCAGCAATGGATTTTTATTAGTCTTCACTAATTTGTCTACAAATTAGCTGCTTTTATTAGCTATTTCTGTTAATTTTTATATTAGGTATTTAAGATCACAGGATTCTTTTCCCCAGTTTTGAATACAAGAAAGTTGTGAAGAGCTAATGAGATAAAACAACCATATGGAGTAGGTGGTGACCAGGTGGGACAAGAATAGTCACCATTACTAATTCCCAGACAACTTGCTGTGCTTAATACACTGGAAACATATTGATGGTTGATGATGGATTTGAGGTTCCCAAATTCCTCAATAAAAAAATAATAATATTTTTGCAAGCTATATTTTATTAGAAAAGCATCACACTTCGTCAGGAGAAATCATTTAATGTTGATAAATTTAATGGCATCTATTGCAAACCAGATGAAGATGATGTTTAACAGAATTCAACATCAACTCAACTCCCAGAGAAAAAGCTAGAAGGGGGAAGAAGCCTATATATAGGAACAACTTAAAAGGGGAGGGGACAGTCTAAATTTAAACATATGACACTTAATTTTTCCAGCTAAATTTGAACTTGGATATTATCAGAAAGTGACACTGAGATGTAGATTCCAGCTACTGCTACTAAATTAGATAGTTAGCAAATCCTCTAGGTCAGTGGTGAAATCTTCCGTGGATTGCCACCAGTTCGCTGTCCGCGCATGTGCGGTGTGTGCCAAATGCGTGCTGTGCACACGCATGCAGGATGCATGCCAAAAGCACACTGTGTGCACATGCACACTGCACGCCAAAAGCACGCTGCACGCGCATCGGAAAAAGAGGGCTTAACAAAGTAAGTAAAATAGCGAGGGGGGGGGAAACAGCTGTGCCGCACGATTTAGCAGGATTTCCTGCTTTCTAGTGAATATAAACCGTGCGGCACAGCTGATCGTCGGAAATATCAGTTTAGTTTAGACAAACCAGTAGCTTTTTTAAACTACCCGTTTGCCCAAACTAGTAACTTTTTTTTACCACCAGTTCTCGCGAACCAGTAGTTTTTATCACTATTGGTTTGACCGAACCGGTGCAAACTGATAGCATTTCACCCTTGCTCTAGGTGGCCTTGATAATATATTTTCCCTTTCCTCCTTTTGGGAGCAGATTCTTCTCTGGCTTTCCTTTAAAATATGGGGACAAAAGTACCATCAAAGCAACAAGACCCAAAATGTCTCAAATTGTCTTCACTTTTCATTACTTTAAATATAAGATAAGGAAGAGACCAAGTTTGTTCCTGGGAAATAAGAGTATAGAATAAATCCATTTCACTATAATGGATCACTAATTCCATAGACTGTCTTGATTAAAGTCTATCTATTGATATGTAAGAGGAAAATCTGGGCTTAGTTAAGGAATTATTATAGAGGAAGTCCAAACTTTAAAGTTTTATATTTACTACAAGTAGTCCTCGACTTACAACAGTTCGCTTACTGACTGTTTGAAGTTACAATGGCGCTGAAAAAAAAGTGATTTATGACCATTTTTCATACTTATGACCATTGCAGCATTCTCATGGTCACATGATTTACATTCGGATGCTTGACAATTGACTCACAATTATGATGTTTGCCGTGTCCTGGGGTCATGTGATCCCCTTTTCCGACCTTCTGAGAAGCAAAGTCAATGGAGAAGACAGATTCATTTAAAAACTGGATTACTAACTTGTCAACTGCAGTGATTCACTGCATATGGGGCAAAACTCACTTAACATTTTTTTTTCACTTAGCAACATAAATTTTGGACTCAGTTGTGGTTATAATTTGAGGACTACCTGTATTCAAAAACTTAGTCAATGACTTTAAAAGTCCTCTTTCTAGAGACCCTGGACAGCCATTGGCAAGCAGAAAAGGAAATAGCAAGGACAATGAACTGATCTTCCACTTAGAATGGATTCAATTTTAATTCAATTTTTCTCTGGTTCCTGAGTTTCATCATATTTAATAGCCACTCATTTTTGCAAAGACATTGTCTTCTAGAAGCTGATACAATTTTATGTTACCTTTTGGTTAACTGTGACCTGAGTAAGTCATTGAAAAATAGCCATCCCTACAGAAATAGACCTGTCTTTCGATCCTTAAGAAGTCCTGGATCAAAAGTAATCATGGGTCTCTCCAATACATAGCAGATTCTGAGAAGTTAGGGCACTTTGGATTATTCTTTTAAGCCTTTTGCTCAGAATTTATTTAAGCAGCCTCTTTGTTTTTAGTCTAGGTATTCTTTTTCAACTTTTATTTTAATTTGTAAGGAAATGTTTATTCTCCGAGATTGGGAAGATTGTTTAATTCCCCTCCCAGCCTTGCAGCCATTGCCCCATTCGTCCCCACCAGAACTAAACTAAAATGATTGAAATGGCTGTGGATTATTAATTAGAGAGAGGGAAAAAAAGAAGAGAGTGAAAGCATCTATTATTAAAAAATAAGCAATTTTTCCACTGACAGGCTTTTGAATTCATTGTTTCAGCATTCATTAGTAAGATATGAAAGTACTGTATTTTTTGTTTGTTTCCTTAACATTTAAAAAGAGCACAAAATAACCAGAAAATAAAATACACAAAGCAAATTAGCAGTTGCTGATGGTGGAACGTTATAGAGACTTGTCTGGCAGAAATAACTAATTGATCAGGGTGAATAAGGACATATAAGATTGCACTGGGTGAATATTTTCCACTAGTAGAGATATTTATGGAACATCTTATTTGAGACACAGAGCATGAGCAGAAGAGATGTTATAGAAGCATGACAGATTGTATCTTCAACTTTTCTTCTTCTAAAGCCGCCACTGTTACAAAGTTCTATTTCTTACTTCCAGCTTCAACTTTATGTTCCATAGCATTTGTATATGCTTAGCATATACTCTTTGCGGGCATCTGCTATTTTAGTAACCCAAAGGTTGGGATCTTCAGAAGCATTCTGATGTGTCCAACTTGTTTCTCAGGGGTCTTAGTTTGCCTACAATGAGCTTGTTTTTTGGGACATGATGGCAGTTGAAATAATTAACAAAATGATCATAGTTGATACTTTTCACATTGCTTAAAATTTGCAAGGACACTTGGGCAAGTTTCTTCTAAATCTATTGGTATCTGCCAGGGAAGACATTAGAACACATGGGAACAACTGTCCAAAAGAGGAATGGTTTCAAAGTGAGGGAGATAATTAAACAAATTACTTTGACAACTTCTTTGATGGTGTGTCTGTGGGGTTTTTTTTTACTGTATTGTAGCATAATATTTAATAAAAATAGAATTATCTGTCAGGTTTATATCCCACAATAAAATTTTTATGACAATTAATTTTGTGAATTGTGTTAACATTTTCCTGTATTTTTCTAGATTTATACTCAAAGCATTTATGTGCTACCCTTTGTTCTAACAGTTTATAACAATGCAACAAGGTAATGGATTATATTTCCAAGTAAAAATAGAATATTTAACTAAATAAAATACTCAGCCTAAATTGTTGCATGTGGAAAACACTCAAATGTAGTGAAAATGTAAGAATACAATCCATTAAGTTGACGTGCAAACCTTAGAAGTGTGAAGCATTGTTATGAACTATTGTAGGGTAAAGGAAAATAGAGTAAGCTATTCTGGGTTGTAAAATTGTGGTAGTCATATAATTATTGCCTCCATAATAGTCACATGTATTAATATTTCAATGTAAAAAAGCTATACAGGTGCTTTCATATAATAAAACATAAAACATATGCATTATGAATGGAAGATTCCAAGTTTTATTCCTGGCTTGTACAAGAAGACTCCTGGCTAGCTTCTGTCAATCTTTGCAGCTAACGTGAGGAGCACCCCCACAAGGCTGTTAAACTTAAAGTTTAACTAAACCTTGACAAATTAATTCCCACTGTTTCCTACACTGTAACCATTCTTGCAATGTGATGAACTTTTCATGCCATTGCTCCTCCCGATGACTTAAAGACTAAAATCAAAACTGCGATCAGGCTTAATTCACTGGGGAGGAGGAAGCGTCTAAAAACCAGGAGATGAAAATCTGTCTATCTCCAAACCTTTATGCTTCAGTGATGCCCAGTGATGATGGCAAGATGATCACGCAGGGGCAGAGCTGATCTATAAATGGTCTAAACACAGTGTGGGGAGAAACCAGGACATAAATGGAACATCAGGGCTCAGTGGGTCTATGGATTCAATGCATGTGTAAAGATCCAGCAGTATGGTTTTAATTTTTACTTGTGTTGCTTTTGTGAGAACTGGTTTATCTGCATACTGCTTCTGCTTCAGCATTTGACCTTTTCATGTATTCTTCTTTTCCCTTGATAACGCTCACTTGTGTGCCTAGGGGCATTTTAATGCATTGTAGCCTGATTCCTATTGTGCAGGGTACTAGCATATTGATCAGTAAAGTTCCTCAGGCAAAGAGCTGTCTCTAACTATTATTGTTCATCAGTAGCCAATTCTATCAGCATAGGTGTGCATTGGAATTGGGCCATGTGGCACCAACCAACCTTCTTACCATGCAGAAGAAGAACATGATGGTGATTACATTTGAGTCCCACTTTTTTGCTTGTTTCTCTTGCATCAATGGAGCAAACATTCTTTTGCCTGCAACTAGGTTGCATACTTAAATCACTGGAAAAATATTTTCACTAACTGTGAGATTCTGAGCCATTTTCTTTTGAAATAGGAGAATGAATCATTGGGTAAAGAAAATATCTTTATTTGGCTTTTCATCTACCAGATGTATAAGCAGCATACTTTATTGATTTACCAAGAAGCTCTGCTCTGCATCTATACCTCTAAGTCTATCTTGGCTATAACTACCACTAGCTATTAAAGTCAGATCTTATTAAGATAACAGAGCCATCACAGTCTGGCAGTTTATTTATGGGTAATAATGATCCCTTAATGCTCTTTATGCTGTTACTAAGAATGAGGTCTTTTGTATTGGGGTATAATAAACCAAGTTTGTACTTCGGAGCTGTGGTTTCTTAAATGCAATAGATGTAGATATCTTTCCCAAGCAAGAGATTGTCTTGTACTTCATAAGATGGATAATATTTTTCCTTATAACTTCTTTGTTTATTAAGTGGATGCTCAGTAACTATTAAATGCCAATTTTTAATATATATTTTGGTATAACAGAGAGATCATTTTGGGTTGGGTTGGGAAAAGGACGTGGCTAATTGAATAGGAGCACATGGCCATGTTTTCGATAGTCCCCTAATTAACTTCTAAATTTGTTTTAAACAAAAGGAAGTGGCAGTTATAGTTAAATACTTGGATGTGGTATTAGGAGTAGGAACAGTATTGTGTCTATAATGTATATATTTAAAAATGCAAATTGCCACATAGGTAGTCTTCACTTACTGACTGCCTCATTCAGTAAGTGAAGAGCCTGAGTAGCGTAGGGGGGTAATGCCTCCTACAAAGGCAGCATTTAAGATCCAGCTGCCTGCAATTACTTGCGAGTTCAATCCCAGCCAGGCTCAAGGTCGACTCAGCCTTCCATCCTTTATAAGGTGGGTAAATTGATTGGAGGCAATAAGCTGACTTTGTATAAATATAAATATACAAAAGTATGAAGGCTATTGCTTAACGCATTGTAAGCTGCCCTGAGTCTCCGGAGAAGGGTGGCATATAAATCAAATTTAAAAAAAAAAAAGTGACCCTTAAATTTTATGATGAAAAAAAAATAACATGTAAAGACTTCAAAATGGATAGGGAATGGGAGCATAGATTTTACTTCAAGTGTGTTTCTTACAGGTCTAAAAATAAAATATACTCATAATGGATTGAACCGGAGTACAATTATTATATGATCCAGACTCTGCTTTATTCAGATTCTGGATTGGGCAGAGAGATAGATTCTTGTTCAAACCAATCTAAGTCATTTCTGCTTCAAACTTTCTGTCTGAATAGTTGGCTTTGTTCTGCCAGTATATTTTGTTCACAAGTGTAGGCAACCATTTGGTTGCCCACACATGGTTTCATTGTGTGGTTTCATTTATATTCTATTCCATAAATTCTTTTGTGTATTCCATACATTTGAAGCATAATGGCTGGGATGGAGATGATTTTCCTAGGGTAAAGTTTGTTTCCTGAGTGTGGTATATGCTCAATTGCTTTGAAAATACATACTGAACTTCAGAGAAAATAAGTAGTCATGCTTTTCATTATAATTCTAAGAATGCTTTTTCAGAAATGGAATAGAAGGGATGCAATGACGTGTGCTGCTTATGAATATCTTTAACACAGTGTGATGGATGCCACTAGAAATAATTGCACAAAGACAATGTGATCTTGAAACCCCCCCCCCCCATTGCATCTTTTGGATTTACAACCCCATTTAGGATTTTGAATATATATCATGATGCAATAATTGTAATAATTATCTATACTATATCAAAGAATATTAGCATTCAAGGAAGGACTACCCCTGACAACTCGAGCTTTTAACATCTGGTCTAATACATGCATCAATTATCAGAAATATAGCAATAGTTCTAGTTATCTGGCAATAACCATATGATTTTATTGAAGTAAAAGTAATACGTATATCAAATGATGCACATATAATTTAGCTATTTAACATGAAGTTACGGTTGCTCTATAGATTCAGCAATGTTCTTTTTCTTTTTATTTCAATTTTATTTTTAATTTAAATTTTATGTATTTTATTTTTTGCATTTTGCTTTATTACGTATTCTACCCAGAGTCAGACTGGCAGCTATACAAATGTGATAAATAAATAAACATATATAAGTGAATACTAACTAACTAACTAACTATAGGCAGTGACAGTCTTTCTAATATCTGTATTTTCATGGGAATGTACGTTGACTTCACCTTTTATATTCCCAATCATAGAGCTACAGAAATCAAGAACTCTGAAACTATGGCATGTATGTTTGTGACACATATATGTTTCTAAACATGCAGATTAATATGACATTCTGTGCAGAGTGTTATCAAGATGATATTGCATGTAAGAGAAAGGAATACATTATGTACATGTCAACAACTGTATAGACCAACCATCGTTCTTAAAATTCAGTTTTAATTGAGAAAAAAATCCAGAAACTCATTTTTCCCATCAATTATACCCCCATACATTAGCAATATCTTATCCAAAATCATCAACCCCCTTTACTTTAAATTGGATAAGCATTTGTGAGAAATGACCACTATCCTAAAAAAATAAAAGCACTAAAAGGCACTTGTTCCTTTTGTAGATGTAAGTTTTAGAGTTGGGGACACTTTTATATTGGCTAGGATACTGGAGAGAAATTTGCTTGGTTCCCATTTCAGTAAATTCCTGCTTTGTTCAGTCTTTCTAAACCAATGTGCAAACTATTCTGAAAAAATATATTTTAAAGCCTATACTCTTATACATCAAAAATAGTGTGTGAATAGTTCATTAATATAATAAGTTTACAAATTCAAATAGATGTAACATGTCTTTAAATGTCTAGCCATTTTACAGCTGATAGAAAACAATTCTGTATACACTCAAAGTATCAAGGATAGTGCCCTGAACAATAGCTGCCAAAGCAATAGCTTCATTTTCATAGTATAATAGCTTTTCAGTTCTGCAACTGATCGAAGTTTTGCAACTTTGATCAATGTCTAGATCAACTAGCTCTGATTCAAATGAAAAAATATTCCAGAAATTACTTTTTTTAATCATAAAAATTACTCTATGAGTCTACAATTTAGCACCTCTACAGTTGGTGCCAATCTTCCTAGAAAGACAACCTTGGCTCTTACCATATTCCATGCTTGTCTGATAATGATAATGATTTAGGATTATTTAGTTACAAAAATAGAAGTAGCTGTGATGCCTCAGTGGTTAGAATGCAGTATTGCAGGCTAACTCTACCCACAGCCAGGAGTTCAATCCTGACCGGTTCAAGGTTGACTCAGCCTTCCATCTTCCTAAGATTGGTAAAATTAGATTGTTTGGGGTGCAATATGTTGACATTGTAAACCACTCACAGAGTGCTGTAAAGCACCATGGAGAGGTTTGTAAGTTTAAGTGCTACTGCTATTGTTAAAATAGTATACCACAAAATTCCATATCAAATATCATCTATATCTTGACTCATATAAAGACCCCAGAGATATTCTTAGAAAATAAAACTGGGAAGGGGCTGCAACCAAGGGCTCGGTTTAGAAGTGGACCTGCCTTTGCTCTTCAATAGAGAAAGAAATCTGAAGAAGTAGAAAAAATTGAGCTAGAAGAGATGATGAGGTGAATAGAAAGGACTATACTCATTTCCCTTTTGGAAAATAACTTGTGTGAGGACTGCTTATGCCCTACTGGGCTGCCATTTTATGACAGTTCTCACAACATCTGCTCAATATTCCAAATGCATTATGAGCCTTAAAAAGTTAAGGATTTCTGAACTACATTTCAAGGAATATAAAGCCTTCCATTCTGCCACCATCCAGAGGCAGCTGAAGAGGCTTCTTGGATGAAAAGTGAAATGCCTTCAAAGAAAAAAACAAGAAAAGTCCAGTTGCCTCTTGAAAAGACACCTTTGGGTCTGAACTAAGTTGTTTATATTAGCCCATGCTACAATTATTTAGGATGGATGGGAATTTAAACATTTGAATTGCACAAAGTTCTCTACCTCAAATAGTATTTCATTTAGTTCAGGATGAATTGACACAATTGCTTTCCAGCATTCTAATCCCTTAGGAACAAGCACACAGGGAGGTCTGACTATCCAGCTTTTAAAAGAGGCATTCAAAGGCAATTACAAAAAAAGGTGCTTGTAAATGATATGTTTCACACACCATGTGTAATAACCTTATGCCACTGAGAACATCAAAAGGCTTTCTTATAAACCATGTTCATTCCTAGTTATTTCCACGTCCACTGGATGCAATTAACACCTAAAAGGATATGATACAGTAGGTTATTTGTAGAATGAGCTACCGTTTCAGGTATGTATTCCTAGTTGGACCTTAATTTTTAACAAGGACGTTCTTATATTGTATATCTGCTAAGATGAAAAGCTGCAGGGCATTGCTATGTAGGAATTTGAGAGAGAAGATAACTAAAGGGACTTTATGGGTGGGGGGAGGGATCCTGCGTGCAGGATGAACCTTTCCTGAAATATTCTTCTTTTATCCTTGAATAAAAAGCATCCTTATTTAGCACAGCTAATGGAATGCATTGTTTATAACTTATTAGCTGTTCCTCATGACCACCTTAAAATGTCAATGCCATCCTTCAGTCAGGAAGAAAGTAAATTGACCCAAACTGTGATTGCCCCATGGCATACCTTTACTGTAGATCCTCAACAAACCAAGGCTGTGTTTATATCTTTATATAAAATTATACAGTTTTAATTGGTAACTTTCTCAACATCCTTTTCCCTCTCCTCCAGCATCATCTAACAATTGTTGAATGTAAGCTGAGATGGGCTTATGGGTTCAGACCAGTGGTGAAATCCACTTAGCTTTGCTACCAGTTCGGGTATGCTCCTGCGTGGGAGTGCACACACACTACGAGCATGCGCACCTCTTCTGCGCAGACACAGATGTTTAAAAAATGGGACGTAATGATGTCCCGTCAGGTGGGTGGAGCCTCCCGCAGCTACCGGTTCAGCAAGCCAGATAGAATTGGGGGGATTTCACCGCTGGTTCAGACCTTAATATTTATTATTTAGAGAGCGTGATAGTTGAGCTTATCACCGGGAAAGCTGACAGCCTGGGTTTAAGACCTGAGCACTGCATGATAAGGTGAGCTGCTGTTACTTACCCCATATCCTGCCCACCTAACAGTTCAAAAGCATGCAAATGTAAGTAGATAAATAGGTACCACTTTGGTGGGAAGGTAACAGCATTTCATGCACCTTGGTGTATAGTCATGCTGGCCACATGACCACAGAAATATCTTTGCACAATTGTGCTTTACTTCCTCCTTCCTTTTACACCACAATGAATCAAGGAAAAATATGACTGTGTATATTCTGAACACTATTTTGCTTCATGGGACTTAAGGAATGTTTCAGCTTTTGTTGTTTATGTAAAGGGTTTCTGTTATTCCCCTCAATATAATCTCCTTCATTGGGTAGTTATGTTTCTTAGATTTCTTTAGTTCTTTAGACTTGTGTCTCACTATTGTCCAGAGCATGGATCTAACTTCATTTCCTAATAGTAGAGAATCTTGTAAGTATGGACTATCTTCTAAACTAACAGTCTTTCAGTATATAGTACTAATTCTATCTTTTTGATCTTTCTTGAATCATTTACTTTCTACCCATTAGTGCCCTTTAGCATACCAATTTGATGTTGAAGTATTTTCTGAATACATATACTGTACCTTTTGAAAGACTTCCCTTATTTTCCCATGCTGCTTGTCATCTTGGATGTCCTTACAGATGTCAGCATACTGGTTTTTGTCTCTCTTTAAAAACTCTCTGAAATTCTTCGTTAAGGATTTTCCTGAGATCCTTGTCTTTTTGTGTGTGCTTGGCTTCTTTTCTTGGCAATTTCTACTGTCTGTACTAACATTCAATTTGCTTTCTTCTGTTTCTATGTATTTGGAGGTCTTCTTTTTACATCCATCTTCAACAATTTATTTTATTTTGTTCCATAGTTCTTCTGGTTCTCTTATCAGTGAGATTCAGGGTTTCCAGATCCCAGATGTTTTCTTTGAAAATTGTTATGTATGTTATGTATATAAGTTTTGGTGGGAGATTCAGACCCAATGGGTCACTTGTGATTGGTCAGTTATCTGGCCGGCAGAGTATTTAAGGAGAGATGTTTGCCTGTAACCTTTGCTGAAGTCTCACACTACATTAAAGAGCTGTTGTCACTACCTTGCTTCTGCCTCCTCGATCGCCCAACCCAACAAAAATAGTGGGCATACAGTCAAGATTGTATTGTGGAAGTTGGTTGGCTTTCTTCTTCAATTTCAGCTTGGATTGGAATTTGTAGTAGTAGTAGTAGTTGTTTATTAAATTTGTATACCGGCCTTCTCCTAGTGGACTCAGGGCGGTGCACAGCCAGGAATAAAAAACACTTCAATACAAAATTTAAAATTTGTAAAAGAATTAAACAATTTTTGGCCCAGAAAATTTAAAAAACCCATAGGCAATTTAAAATTTAAAACCCATAGACAATTAAAAACTAAAAAAAGGGGGCGGAGTTACGCCAGTCCAGCTTGACAAAATAAAAAAGTTTTTAGGGCATGGCGAAAAGCCCGGAGATCAGGTATCATACAGATCTCAGGGGGCAAATCGTTCCAGAGGGCTGGTGCTGCCACAGAGAATGCTCTCCCCCTGTCATCGACATTGCCTGGCTGACGGCACCCGAAGGAGTCCCTCTCTGTGGGAGTGTACTGGCCGGTGGGAGGCTATCGGTGGCAGAAGGCAGTCCCGCAAGTACCCAGGCCCTATGCCATGAAGCGCTTTAAAGGTGGTAACCAGCACCTTGAAGCGCACCCGGAAGACCACCGGGAAGCCAATGCAGCTCACACAGGATAGGTGTCACATGGGAGCACCCCCTTGCTCCCATAATCCCCTGCGCGGCTGCATTCTGCACCAGTTGGAGCCCCCGGGTGCACCTCAAGGGGAGCCCCATGTACATAAGCAATTCATGATGTGTTCACAGTCAGCCCTGGCCATGTCTTTGCTATTATAACTGAGTTTTATCTTCTGTTTCCTCCAATAATACAGACAAATTGATTTTTGTTTTTGCCACCTGGTGATTTCCAGGTATGTAGACATTATTTTGATTGTTGGAAGCAATGAAGAAATCATTAGATTGTCAGAAAGTGATATTATTCTTCTGTTTCATTTCTATTTCTTAGGCTACAAAGTCCAACTATGTTTTCTTCCTCACTTCCTGAAATTTTTTTCCAGCTTTGTCATTCCAGCTTCAAACTGTAACCAGTATGTGGATTTCAGATTGAACTTGATAATAAAACCCAGTAATTTCCTCTTCTTCTGTACCAGTGATTGGAGCATAAACTTAGATAATTGCCCTATTAAGGTTATCCTTGAAGTTGAACTGAAATTATTCACTCATTAGCTGCATTCTACCAAGTAGTCTATTCACTATATACTTTTTTTTTGGGGGGGGGGGGGCTAGGAAACAATGCCATCCCTTCCTTAATTTTGTCCTGAGTAGTAAATAGTATAATAGTCTGACTAAACAGTATCAAATTCCAATTTATTTCAATTTAATGCTGCCTAAGATATCAATACCAGGATTGATTCATTCTTTCAGTGTTGAGCTTTCCCATGTTCATAATTCCTTCATTCCATTAAGTTTGCATTATTTTAAATGTCATTCAGGAGAAGCCTGGAGAAATCAGTGTAATTAGGTTATATTAGGCAGGTGATTCTCCAGTCTCCTTGGAACCAGCCTACATCCTTCACTTTCTTCTTGATTGGGATCTGAGCTGAAAGAAACCATCTGTGAACAAATGCAGACAATCTGTTTGAAAGATTTTCAGTTGGCTTATTTCTCTTTTTACACACTATACCAATTTTCCTGCCACATGGTTTTGGAAAGGAAAAGAAATGTCACCAGGAAAGCAGAATAAAGCCTGGTTCACATAACTTGCTTAATAAGATTAGCAGCATAAATAGCATGTTTTGTGTACACGCTACTTACTACTGGAGCAAAAGAAACATAATTCCAACCAAAATTGTACTGGATGCTTGAAAGTCAAATCACCCTTCTTGTCATCAGGAATGTTGTGCATGCTTGAAATCTAGTGTGCTGTAGGCAATGTCCAAGCCCAACCTAATCAGACCTTCAAGAAAAAGAAGCAGTTTTGTGAAATGGCTGAAATAACAAAGTACTCAATTTGGACTCACTATAATGGCAGAAACTGCCCCCCCAAAAATTTATAAGATGCAGGCCCTGAGCAATGGTTGTTGCATCATACTTAACCAATGTCAAAGGAACAATAGATATAATAAAACCTTGAGAGTATTCTCCTGGTGCAAGGCCTAATGAGATCCCACCAAGACTGAAGAAGTGGCTAGGAAATCTGTATTATTCAAATTAGATTGTTTTTCTTTTTGCCTTTGTGCCAGTGTTGACTCCTGGCAACTATGTGGATAAATCCCTTCAGTTTTCTTAATAAGATTTTGGAAGCAATTTGCTATTGCCTGGTTTTTAAGGCTAAGAGAGTATGACTGGTCTAAGGGCACCCAGCTGGCTTCATACTTTAGGTGGGACTGCAACTCATAGCCTCCTGATTTCTGACCTTAATTACTATACTACACTGGTGTCTGGAGGCATCACAAAGTTTGTCCTTCTAATAAGAATCTAGACTATTTTTTTTAAATGTGTGAAACTGTCAAGGAAGCTATCATTGCCAGATATAGAACATTTTAATGAGACTAAGCATCTCATCAACTACACTTGTCCGCTAAAAAAAAAAAAAATAGGCTTTGTCTCAGAAAAATCATTAAGAGAGTATTTCTTGGTATCCCAGGAATAGCATGATAAATAGCTGGTTAAGGACTTTGGTAAGGGTATGTACTGAGAAAATAAGTTGTCCAGCTGTCTTGACCTGAAGAAGATTAGAAATAGATAATAAAGGCAATAAACACATAAAATAGATAAATTACTATTTTAAGTATTTAATATAAAGCACATATTTCACACTTCTTGTCATATTCATTAACATCCTTTTACCCTCCCAAACTACTGTATTTCCATAGACTTTATGGAAATTTAATGAATTTACTAATGCAATTTATATGAATTATTGTAAATAAAGCTAACACTGGATCTTTTCCTTTACATAACATGCACAGGTAAAATAAGTACTTCTTGTATCCAGAAATTGTACTGAATACACTTTATGGCTTCATGTATGTAATAGAGCATAATCAGTCTTGCACCCTTCTATAGAAAGGCAAGTCATATTAGATTGGTCTAGCTTGGTGCCTAAAGGATCCACTTGGTTTTAAGAGACACTTGATGGATTTTCTGAGTCTCCAGTTAACATTTGGACCAAGTCTCTGTTGCTTCCTTAAATGAATTTACAGTGAGAGCAATCTCAAATTGAATTGCATTTGAATTGTCTCTGGGCACTTAATTGGCCTATTTGCCATTAAAGGCTATTTCCTGAAGGCAAGGCACTGTTTTGCAATATTTCTCCTTCCTTCAGAGCTGGTTTCAGTTGGTTTTGGTGACTGGTGAGAAATCTAGCTCAAGGTATTGCTTTATGAAGTCCCAGAGAGCTTGATTTTTTCCTTGCTTTTCTTTCAACATCTACATGAGGCTCCTGGACAAGCTTCTGATAACGGAGTCAAAAATTATACTTGGATATCCTACATAGATGATACACAGTTTATATATGAACTTCAGGCCACATATATGATGCTGAGGCGGTTCTGTCTTAGTGCCTGGAGGATGTAAGAATCTGGATAAGGAGGAAGAAGCTCAATCTTGAGCAGTTTCCAGAGGGAAAAAATGGTGGACTGAAGATGGCTCCCAGAAGTAGTGCCACCAACTACAGTGGAATGAAAAACTGGCAAGTAGATTAGCTTTTTGATAATTCCTCTCCAGACAAGGAGTGGACTTGAGGTCCCTTGAGGACAGCTGCTCCTCACAAGGAGACCATAAGATAGTAGTCTCCAGTGGATTTAGAGGAATGGCCTTGAAGTCTGGGAGATGAGGGTATGACCATCTTGTTCAAACCACAGTCAGCACCTTTGAAAGGACACTATGTATCCTTCCTTTTCTAATCACTTTCAGAAACTGCTTATTAACTGCTTTTTCAGCTATTAGAAAACTTTGGATTGTCGGGATTTACAGCACGTGTTAAGTTTTCTTCAATCCTTAGCAAAAGAATTTTAACTACAAGTTTAAGAACTTTTTAAAAAATGCTTGGAATAAGCAGCAAAAGGATGCTTAAAGCTTTGATTTTAGAAACTTACAAATGGATTAAGTGTCCAGATCAATTTCAGATAAGATTTCAGGTTACTTATACATATTTTTCCCATTGGAAAATGCTTTTCTTTTCATTAAAAAAAAATTAAATACAATAAGATCTTTAAAAAGTGTACATTAGAACAGGCGTCTCCGACATTGGGAACTTTAAGACATATGTACTTCAACTTCCAGAATTCTGAAGTTGACAAGTCTTAAAGAGATTGGATAACCATATGTTTGAAATGGTATAGGGTTTCCTGCCTAAGCAGGGGATTGGACTAGAAGACCTCCAAGGTCCTTTCCAACTCTGTTACTCTATTTCTATTCTATTTCTAAGCTGCCAAGATTAGAGACCCCTGTATTAGAAGGAACTGGAGCAGGGGTCTCAAATTTTTCAGTCCATATTGGACATTTTGCAAACATTCAAGGGCCAGGGGAAAAACAATGTTATAAATGAGCAAATAAAATTTAATCGAATGAATGTGTTTTATTATGCTCAATGTGATATTCACAACAAGAGAAAAAAAATGTGACAACTATGTCACATTTTCTGGGGGTGGGGGGAGATTCAAGGGAGCCCCTTGAATCACACTCCTAGCAAAGGAGGCAACCCTGCAGCTGCTTCAAAGCTGGCTCAAATTTTAAAGGGGAAGATGCTTCCCCTTCCCTGTCCAGCAATCCTTCAGCTGGCTCATCTCCCTCCCTCCCCACCCCCACACAATTGGAGAAATCAAGGGAATCCTACCTTCCTTTCCAAACAGGAATACAACCGGCTTTCTCTCCCTGTGATGTTTGGAAGGAAAGAGACACAGCCAATGGGAGTTGCTGGCAGGCCAGAAGGAATCTTCCAGGAAGATTGAAGGAAGTTGACACTTAAACTCAATTTACAATTACAGAAGGAAGCAAAACACTCTTAACATTAGATATATTGAAGAACATTTTTGAACAATGGATCCAGAACTTAAATTTTATTAATATATCTGCTTCAATAGATTGGAGAGATTGTCTTCAAAAGACATTATGGAAGTCTAACAAGTTACATACCTGACAAGATCAAAACTGAGTTGAAAGCAGATTTACAAATGATAGACTATAACAGTGATGGTAAACCTTTTTTTCCTTGGGTGCTGAAAGCACGCACGTGCGTGCAAAAGTGTGCACGTGTGTGCCGACACTGATAATTTAATGCCCCCCACAGGCTCTACCCCCATGCATTCCCCGTGCTCCCCCTGCCCCTCATCCACGCATGCATGACTCCCATGTTGGTGCTAGCACTGCACCTCCCACCCCCATGCATGCACACACGCATGACCCCCCACCTCCAATGCATGCACAAGTGCGTGACACCCCCATCTCCTACGCATGTGTGTGCATCTCCTGGCAGAGACCCAAAAACCAACTGGCCAGCGGGAGGCATGTGGGCATGCGTGGTGAAGCTGACCTGGGTGTTGGCTTGTGTGCCTGTAGAGTTGGCTCTGCCACCTGTGGCACATGTGCCATAGGTTCGCCATCACGGGGCTATAAGAATGTCATTGGGGAAAAAAAAATTACACTGGATACATGAAATAAATTGACCAGTGTCTTAATAGTTAAAAGGGATATACAAAGAATAAACCCAAAGAGTGGTCTGGCTGCTTTTTATCTATTGGATTTACAAAAGAGGATTGTTTTGAAGTTTTGAAGAATCTTGAGAGAAAAGCAAAGAAATAATGAAAAGAAATAAAGTTTTATGACATTACTTGAATTGACTTAAAGATTAAGATTGTTATAAACAAAATAAAGGAATATAAACTTATTTTAGTAGGAATTTTCAGTCAGATGGATATCAAATGGTTGAAGCACTAGGATGGTACATTTGTAGTTAAGAAGTAACAATTAAATTGAGGCTTCTTAACTCATAAAGTCTCTGGTACCCTTCCCTCCATCATTGCAGCAGTTTCCCAATTACTTTCCTCACACTTTAGCAAACATTCATGCTTAAAGCTCTTTTGGAAGAAGATTGCAGGTGAACAATCAAGCTGAGAAGGATAATGAACCCTTTCACTGGCTGTAATTTCTTTCCTGAAAATTGTTCATCCTCATGCTGTTTGCAGCTGGGTGATGACCACCCAGATTCTCAGCTTTATGTCTGTTTTTAATTTTCCTGATCAATGCAGTTTTTGCATCCAAGTTTTAGACTAAGCCATTTGGCCATTTCAGATTCAGCCAAAGGTCTAATTTTGAGATGAAGCAGGACAATACAGAAATAATTTCTGCATTTGAAAGAATGTGAAACGTCTGTGAAATGTCAGCTGATCTGTTTCTCTAAAACTTTAGCATGGTGAATGAGCAGCACTGCAGCAGTTGTGCCAGGGATAAATAAACTTGTTTGACAGTGTAAGGGTTAAATTCAGAATGAATAATTTGCAACAATCAGGACAACCCTTAGATAGTAGCAAAGATACTTGAATTTCTTTGATGCTATTATGTGGTCATCTTGATTGTGCAGCACATATTTGGTAGCTGTAGTTCAATTGCTATTGTGTGCCAGTTCATTGAGCCAATTGTGGTCTTTCCCCCTTCAAATACTAGGTTTATATGGTGAGAAGTATAAGCCAACCATCTGGACTATATCAGGTTGGGGAAAGCTATGGTGTACTAATGTGTTTACATGGTGAAATACTGAGAACAGTTGCAGTAAAATACTTTGCAACCTGGAGAAAGATTTGTATGGCATGAAATACTGATATAAGTAGCAGTCCACCATGTTTGTTTATTTTTTTCTATTCCTTTTTTTTTTTTACACCTGTGGATTCAGCTGAAAAAAAAATACTTAGAACTCGTTAGAAAACATTGAAACCATATATTAGCATTTGATTTCTCTTTTTCAAACCTCTCTCCTCTCCTCTCCTCTCCTCTCCTCTCCTCTCCTCTCCTCCTCTAACACGATTATTCTCCCCTCCGCTCCCCTTCCTGTAACACAATTATACTGAGAGGATTTTAATTTTCTTTGCAAAAATCCCTTTTCATATATTGCATAACAACTATTACATAAAATATACTATTACAAGAAGGTGTATTTTTCCCCTTGGAAGTTGTTCGTATAAATCTTGGCAAAGGTCTCCCACTGTAGTTCTTAATCTCTGCCTGTCAAATTCTAAAATCTTTTTTTAAAAAACGAGAAATACCAAGAAAAAGAGAACTGCCATTTATTATCTTGATCGGGTTAATAACACTTTTTTTTTGTTGTTTCTCAAACAGTCTTGAGAATGTTTACATCACCAAATGTATGTGTTTTTCATGCCCATGTGACAAACTGACTTAAGCAGAAGATTCAAACCAGGACTCAAATTATAGGCAATTTGAGTCATATGTATTCCGTGTTCCTATTTCTCCCTATAAACTTGGATAGATGAGCCACTCATCATTGTCTTTCATTGTCAACATTAGATGTATGTCTTCTGATAAGGGCACTTGAAGAGGAATAAATGTTTCTCTCAACCAGTATTTTGGCAACAACAATACCAAGCAGAATTTTGAAACGGCAGTTCAAAATCCTGCTCAGTAGAAATATTTTGATGGCTTCTAAATGTGCTACCACATTTTGAAATATGTAAAGTAATATGTATTATCATGTAAAATAGTTTGGATGGCAGAAACATTGTAAGGCTTTTAATTCCATATTCTAATTGTATTCAACTGTAAATCAGATTCACTAAAATTGATTTTAGTGAAAATTTGAAAGGTGCCTTTTAATGAATTCTCATACTTGAGCTATCATGAATATCAGCCTTAGACATCATCCTGAATATGTATAATCCTGAATAATATTGTATTTAATTACATTAGTGGTAGAAGGGAATTCACCAGTACTTTAAAAATAAATTAAAACCCTGTTATAAGAAAATCACAACCAATTTAAGTCCTGCCACCAAAACTTTTAGAAATACTAAAATGTTCAAGAAATAGTTAGAGAGATGAATCAAAATCTAAGTGGTAGAAAATGAGCACACATGAAATCTATCCACTAAGTCAAGTAAAAACCTATTCTAATGTTATTTTCATGCTGTTTTATTGTTCTCAAAAGAACATTACTTATTATATGGTGCCTTAGTAGACAAATACTTTGTACAAATTCCAGCATAATACTTTTCCTAAAAAGAAGTTCCATTTATCTCTTATTCTTGTAAAAAACTGGAAAGTTAAAATGATGACTAATAAAAAGTACTACTTCTAATATACATGACAAATTTTGAGTTTTAAAGTTCAGAATATAGCAATACAACAGACTTATATACTGCTCCATAGAGCTTTACAGCCCTCTAAGTGGTTAAGAGAGTCAGTACACTGCACCCAACAATCTGGGCCCTCATTTTACTGACCCTGGAAGAAAGGAAGGCTGAATCAACCTTGAGCCGGTCAGGATCAAACTCCTGGCTGTGGGCAGAGTGTGTCTTTTGTTTCATTCACACATCCTTCTGAATGCAGAGAGAAGATGCTTGTTAACCATTCTTTAAGAACGTGTCCTAAGAAGTCTTGCCTTTATCTTATTTCCACCCCTTAGCTGAGATCATTTAGCGTTATGTTTAACTGAACCAATGTTGAAAGATGTTTTCCATCTTTTCTTGACATAATCCTTACAGTATGCATAATTCTTGGTGCTATCATAGCAACCATAGGAATAGAGTTGCCAGGTGTCCATTATTTGAGCAGACAGTCCACTTTTTTCACATTATGTTCACTATTTTTTTTTCACAAAATAGTGGACATTTTTTTTATTCAAAAGCTTTATGATGAAATGGTACATAATCTAAAGCTGTACAGTCTAAGAGAATAAGGATAGGAGAATCACATTTTGTCTTTTTTTTCATAAGTTAGAATGAGACAAAGATCGAATATCCATTGAACTTGATTCTCCGAAAAAATTAATGATGAGATTAAAATAAAAATATATTATAAAATTATGTACAGTTCACATTTTTAAAATGTATTGTAGCGTGTGTCAACTGACTTAAAATGGTGTCGCGTGATGAGAGTGACAGCGGCGAGATTTTTTTTAATTTGTTTACTACTTATATCCCCTCCCCCCGCTTGTCTGCTATTTTTTGGAAGTAGACCTGGCAACCCTACATAGGAATGAGATAATCAGAGGCTGGAAGGTCTCTGGGTTCTCTTGGGCGCTTTTGGCTGTAGGAGTTACCCTCACTCATCCTATTCACTTCTGGCAACTTTCGATGGAGTTTAATCTAACGAGAAAGGGGAAATCTTTCGACATACTGTAATGACACAATCTCATTTGTTGAATGATTTCATCAAAGCATTCATCTTTTATAGGCTTTGCACATAAACCTGAAATTATGTGTTTTTTCTCTTCTGCAAAGTGACCAGTGTTACAGCTTTTGATGATTGTTCTGGCACTGGGAATGGTTGAAAGGGTAAGCTGTAATGTCAAGGCTGGAGAAGAGGCAGGAAATGCAGGGAGTCCATCTTCCAGTGATTCATTGCCTATATATTTGGAGGAAAGTCACAGAGGTGATTTAGAAGTGGATTGGCTACAGTGGTTGTCTGAATTCTAAAAGATGCAATCAAAGGCTTTTATTCCTGCTGGCTTCAAGAGCATAGGTACACCAAAAAGGAGAAAAAGGACAAACATTTCTCTCTCACACACACATATATTTTAAGAGAGTATCCTGGTCAACCGGTGACAATTTAAGGAATTGTTTTTATGTTGCTCAATCTACAATAACATGCTGAGCTAGTTCACTTCTCAGCTCACTAAATTTTTGACTCATGCAAGCAGCCTTTTTATTTTGCCTTTACAACTTGAAACAACAAATTGGGAGACATATCAACTTTGTACTATCATCAGTGATGATCCTCCAGATCAGGGGTGTCAAACTCAAGGCCCATGAGCCAAATCCAGCTTGTGGGATGCTTAGATCTGACCCATGAGGCCACCCTGGAAACAGTGAAGGACTGGCCCTTGGTGCCTCTGCCAGCAAAAGCAGAGCTCAGGAGGGCCGTGCGTGCCCCCCAGGCCCCATTTTTAGCTGCAACTACCTCCAGCTCCATTTTTGCTGGCAAAGGGCTACAGGAGGCCATCGAGCTGGCCACATCCACCCCAGACATGTCCACCTGTCCCCTCAGGGTCAAACACAATCCTGATCTGGCCCTCAATGAAATCAAGTTTGACACCCCTG
This sequence comes from Masticophis lateralis, assembly GCA_030761175.1. Lineage (NCBI taxonomy): Eukaryota > Metazoa > Chordata > Lepidosauria > Squamata > Colubridae > Masticophis > Masticophis lateralis. Next base: position 81,565,427 of record JAUDYJ010000003.1, on the reverse strand, counting down.
CTCCAGATGTTATTTGCTACAGCCTCAATAATCATGATCTTTGCTTAACGGCTTCCGATGGACACTGTGAAGCAAAGCTGTGATTAATTAGCATAATGCAAAGAAGTGTCTGGATTGCAACATTCACATCTTGCATTTACCCAAAAAGAATCTAATGCAGGGGTGTCAAATTCGATTTCATTGAGGCTGCATCAGGGTTATGTTGGTCCTTGGGAGGCTGGGTGGGCGTGGCCAGGGTGGGCATGGCTAGCTCAACGTCAGTTGTGTCAGGGGTGCCTGTGATGAAGAGCTCTGTTTTCAGCTGAGATGGTCTCCTACAACCCTCTGCCAGCGAAAACAGAGCTCAGGAGGGCCACACACAGCCCTCCCAAATTCTGTTTTCGCTAGCAGAGGCACAGTGGGCCAATCCTTTGCTGTTTCCAGGGCAGCCCTGTGGGTCAGATCTGGCCACCAGGCCTTGAGTTTGACACCCCTGATCTAACCCCTTCCCCTGACAAAAAAAAAAATAGTTGTGAATTGTCTTACATTTGGTAAGATTATTTAGAGAAATAGAAGAAAATATTAGTGGTGATGAACAGAAGGATGGTAGACACAAAGGAGCTGGAAAGAAAGCCAAATAGTGGGAGAAGCTATTGGTATTAGTTCTTTTAATTCAAGAAGATAAGGATAAACATGCTAGCCCCTACTAGTCACGTTCCATGTATGAGAATGTTTGCTGTGTGGACCCTCCCCTTTTAACCAAGCTTTACACAAATGAGAACACTGCACAATTAGAACCATCAATTTTTGGAATCTCCACAAAGAGTGAGCCCCACTGCAGACACCCACTCTCTATGATGAGGTGCAAAACTTGAGAAGCAGTGATACAGGTAGTTATATGTGCTCCATGACCTGCATTGATTGCCAGTTTGCTTCAAGGTTTAATTCAAGGTCCTGATTTTACCTTGAAAACCCTTCATGGCATGGGACTAGGTTATCTGAGGGAACACCTCTCTACGACCACTATGACAACCAGCAACCTGACTCTAATCACTGATGGTTTGACATATGTAGACAATCATACATACAATCTGTTCTTTCTCATGGGAAGTTGTGGCAATAGCACCTGTCCCTTGTCACGATCAGACCACTCTCTCATTGCTATTGAACTTTCTACTGCTGCTCCCCATCAGAGGGAGGCCGGATCTACTGTGTATGAATGGTCTGCCAATAATGTTTGATAAATCCAGCTGAGTTTTAAAGGGATATTGGGGAATTTCCTGAGGCAGTGCAGTTCATGTTGTGATGTCATTCCCCCCCTCCCTCACATATTTTGCATGGATCAATGATGCTATTGAATCAGTGAATACTAGCTGTCTCTGTTTTACTATATTTTCAAGATCAGAAATGTTGTACAATCAGTTTATTGTATGTGACTCATATTCCATTTCTAATTAGTTCAGAGATATCAACAGAAGGATATGCATTTTCTAAATAATGAGGAAATTTGCGCTAGTGGTGAAGGCTTCCAGGCTAGAGACTGGGAGACTGAATTCTAGTCCCATTTTATGAATGAAAGCTGATTGGGTGATTTTGGGCAAGTCTCTATAAACTCACAAGGTCAAGCTCAGGTGACAAGCCAGTCAATCAATTCCTGTCACAACCAATGGATGAACGCTCAATTGATTCCCTTCTTGCCCCCCACCCCCACCCCGCCCAAGTAGATCCTGCTCTTGCAAAAGAATGCTAGGAAGAAAAAATAATGCAATCTCCAAATCTAGGTACATCCATTCAAAAACCTTGCTTAGTTCCTACAGTTAATCAGTTAATACTATTAATTTCCAAAGTTAAAAAACAAAACAAAACATAAAATCGTGCAACAGTGTGGTTGGTAGATGAGTGATTCTGGTAACTAATGTTACAAGCTTTCATGGAGAGATCAGGGGAACAATTTAACAATTAGAAAAAGGATACAGTAAAGTTACCAGCCCAGATATTTATCAAGTAGAAGTGATATAGCCAATACAGCAGTAGTGAAATCCCTTTTTTTTTTTACTACCGGTTCTGCAGGCATGGCTTGGTGGGCATAGTGTGGCTTGGTGGGCATGGCTTGGTAGGCATGGCAGGGGAAGGATACTACAAAATCTCCATTCTCACCCCACTCTGGGACCAGCCAGAGGTGGTATTTGGCAGTTCTCTGAATTACTCAAAATTTCCGCTACCAGTTCTCTAGAACCTGTCAGAACCTGCTGGATTTAACCTCTATATTGAATTATAATGTTAGAACAGGGGTTTTTTTTGTTTGTTTTTGTTTTTGTAAAATGATCTAGTTCTATTTTAGGAGATCATCTTACTTTCAGCTATGTCTTGCTTGCAGGGAAATGTCTTATTTGCTTCAATGTAAATGCATGTGTCAAACTTGGGAAGATACCATGTGGATGATTAAAAATATCACTATAATTTAAGCTACAGATTGCATGCATCCTAACTGAGATTGTCATCAAAAATACACTAAAAGCAAAACTTTGGTTAAGAAATAAGAATGTATAAAAAGTGCATTGCAATATTTTTATCTTCTTCACATAAATTCTAGTCAGCAAAACAGGGAAATTAAGTGTTAGGATTCAGGGTCCCATTACTAAAAGCTTTTCATCTTTGTTATACTGTATGTGATTTCTTTAGTAAGTCTCAGAATTTCATATTTAACATTCCCCCCCCCCCACAAACGTAGCAGATGGTGTAAGACAAGATTTATGCATACATCACAAAGTAAATAGGTAAACCCCACCATAATAAAGATATTTGGCATAGTTAAATTGTCTCGCATTACAGGTGTATTTATTTTTCTGGGATTATGTACAAAAAGCACAAAAACTTATTTATAGCATGCCAAATGTTGTTTAATTCAGAATCTATAAACCTTAGGCCATTTTTTTTCAGAGAACAGTTTATAATAATAGATATATTTAATTTTAACTAAAGCTTAAAAGATCTAACCCAAGCAACCCTTTTCAGTATCAATTTCAGAACAAATTAATTAATAATAAAGTATTCCAAACATCAAAATGAACACAAATAAATGATGTAAGGAATACAATGAAACTTTTGGGAAAGGTGGTTTTCTGCCAGTGAAAATAGAGCTGAGGCAGTGCAGTGGTTAGAATGCACTACTGCAGGCTACTTCAGCTGACTGCTAGCTGCAGTTCAGCAGTTCAAATCTCACTGGCTCAAGATTGACTCAGCCTTCCATCCTTTCTAAGGTAGGTAAATTGAGGACCCAGATTGTTGGGGGCAATATGGTGACTCTATAAATTGCTTAGAGAGGGCTGTAAAAGCACTATGAAGTGGTATATGCCATATTTTTCAGAGTATAAGACACATCAGAGTATAAGGCACACCTTAGCTTTTTTTTTTTTTTAATTTGATTTATATGCCTTTCTCTGGAGACTCAGGGGGCTTACAATGCGTTAAGCAATAGCCTTCATACTTTTGTATATTTTACAAAGTCAGCTTATTGCCCCCACAAACTGGGTCCTCAATTTACCTACCTTAGAAAGGATGGAAGGCTGAGTCAACCTTGAGTCTGGTGAGATTTTTGGGGGGAGGAAAATAAAAAAAAAGCTGATTGGTGGGTGGATCGTCCTCCCGGAATACTCCCAAAGAAGCTGTTCCCAGAGGTGAATTTTAGCAACAGCTTCGTTGGTGGTAAACTCTGTGCCTTCCTTTTTTTCAGCCTCTGAAACTTCTGAAACTCTGTTTCAGAAAAAACTTTTTTTTTTCTGCCTCTGAAAGCCTCCGAAACAGCTTCAGAAAAAAAGCCTCTGAAGCTCTGTTTGGGGGCTTTTTTCCTGAAGCTTCCTTTCAGAGGTTTTTTTCAGCCTCTGAAACCTCCATTTGAGAGGCTGGGCAGGGCTACATTTGGAGATTTTCACCCTCTTTTTTGGGGGGGAAAGGTGCATCTTATACTCCAAAAAATATGGTATATCTAAGTGCTATTGCTATTGCTTACTGTAGGTATTTAACTAAAAAGTTCTTCACACTTCCTCGAGGGAGATTCATCCCATAGTTTGGGAAACCTAGTTCTAGTTTGTATTTATGCCAGGCTTTGAAAAAAAAAAAGAAAAACTTAGCAGAGAAGCCATGTGATGCATTTTAGATCCTGATTTACGAAAAGAGAACCAACTCTTCATATCTCCATTATAATGAGACTGCATACAATCTCTTCATTGTTCCAAAGTATCTGCATCATTTGTTTGTTCCAACTGAAAGAAATGCCTTCATGTTGGCATATCTGGATGCTCTCCCCTCAATAGTGTTGTCAAGTAGATTTAATGATATTGCTCAACAAGAGTATTTAGGTATAGGCACAGCCTCTGAAACTGAAACAGTACTTCTGAATCTACCAGCCCCTGAAGAGTTAGTACAAATCATCTAGATTTCTCTCACATGACAATCATGCACTACCTTCTATAGAACCAAGATCAGGAAGTCTTTAGAATTGTAGAAACAATTTGCAATAGCAAATGAGAATTAGATATTTATGGACAGCAATGAGAATTAGATATTTATGGACCTGATTGCTCAGCCAGGAAAATTTGGCTCAGGCATGAATAAGTTTTAATTAGGAATTGACATTATGTATTTTTTAAATTTTTAAACATTCTAACAGTGTGTTTCATCTATGGATTTTAATAAACTATTCTATATAACTTGGTTTTAAACCTTTCTCCCCAAATAATGACCTATACATACTCTGTCAACCTAGATTTTTGAAATCACCTCTGAATGTATTAAGGTGGTACCTTGTTACTTTTTAAAAATCTTTAATGTTTTCTAATGGAAAATTAAAATCTGTACATTAGACACACAGAATTTCTCACAGGATAGGATATAAAAGCCATCACATTCATACTTCCTAATACTTACTAATATCTATATTTAACATGATTCTTCTTCCCAATTGTTTGAATGAAATGGTCTTCCCCCTCTGGGTATCTTCCAGATGTGTTGGGATTATAGTGTTCAATTTACCATGCAATGCAGTTGTTACAGTCCCTACACATCTGGTGGGTACCAGGTTGGGAAAAACTAGTACGAGTCAAAAAATCAACTTAAATTACAAGATAATCTTTAAAAGCAATCTAAAAAATAAAAATACAAAAGTCTTGTAAAAATGAAAATATCACATTAAAATCATCAGTGTATAAATCTGTTGACTACATCACATACTTCTATCTTTATCTATCTATCTATCTATCTATCTATCTATCTATCTATCTATCTATCTATCTATCTATCTATCTATCTATCATCTATCTATCTATCTATCTATCTATCATGTTATAAGTGATCTGGCCACTGTTTATATCTATTTTTCAGCACATATTTATAATTCCCCCCCTTCTCCCTCCCTCCCTCTCCCTCGCTCCCCCCCTCCTCCTGGATTTACTTGAAATCCATCAGATAGATTTCAATTATAGTGAAATTCAAAATAAATGTGGACACGTGGAATCATAGTTTCCTCTTAGAATAAGAATTATGGTAACAAGGAATAGTTTAATACTACCCAGATATATCATTACCCATAACAGGGTAATGGGGGTACTTAGAGCTTGAGGTGTTAGATATATCACTACCAAGAAATATGAATTATGGAATAAAAACTAGCCTGTTCACATAGTTGCAAACTGAGGTTCTCTCAACCTTTTGCTAGTTTTCTTTTAAGAGATATATTTTTCACCTAATATCCCAGAGTTGTGTCTAAGAAACCTTTCCTGACATTTTGGAGTTAATACTGTAGCACCAAATGGAATGAATATATTGATTCTACACGTATAAGGGAATTTTTCTTGCAAGAAGAAATTTGCAAAATTGCAACTGGGTGCCATAGGCAAGTCCTCAAAAAGTGTCTGACCTTTACATTTCTGATTAGGTTTTTGAATAACAATGGCATACTAATATAAGTTCCTTATTTAAATGCACAGACTTTCTTCCCCTTCACAAAAGTAAGCCTCCAGTAATAAAGCAACAGGACACATTCTTGCCCATGAATCATACTATCTGTTTCTGTATAGTAGGAAAATCAGATGTCATGGTAGGCTGAGCACTCGGACTTTTTAGAATTGCAAGATGAATCCACATTACTCTCTTAGCATAGTACCTACAATCACAAAGCATCTACTCTAAATCTGTGGCATATAACATATAGCCACGTCTTCCCCATATTTTGGTTGAAGTCAATTACATTCAGTTATTGTAGGAACCTGCATTTCTCATCCTGTCAGAGTTGAAACCACTACATTTACAATAGTGGTGTGTTGCCCCTGATTTGGACCCGTTCTATAGAACTGGTAGTAAACTGATGGGAGGCTCTGCCCACTGACCCTGACGTCATCAGAAGTTATTTGCGCATGCGCAGAAGCAAGGTGCGTGAGTGAGCGAAGCAAGCGCGTGTGTGCAATCCCATTGCAAACTGGTAGTAAAGGTAAGTAGAACCCACCCCTGATTTACAAGCTGTTGATTTAATCAAATATATGGCATTTTATTGATCTACAGGTAGTCATTGACTCGCAACAGCAATTGGGTCTGAACTGGAACTTCCATTGCTAAACAGTGTGATTATTGAGTTATGCCTGACTTTACAACCACTTTGCCTCAATCATTAAACAAATCCAGTTTCCCCCACTGATTTTTCATACTGGTTACCAAGCTCCCAAATTTTGATCACATGACCATGGGGAAATGCTACAACAGTTGTGAGTGTGAGGACTGTTGCAGGTCACTTTTTTCCAGTGCTGTTGTGACTTCAAATAGTCACTAAATGATCATAATTCAATTTTCTGCAGTGAAAGCCACAGATACAAGACAATCTGGTACAACAGAAAAGATGGCTGTGCCGGATTGCCTTTCCCTCTTTTTGCTATGCTGAAGCAATGCTGAGGAACTATTAATTTGTTGTAAAACATGAGATAGTTAATTCACAGATTTTTATCTCTGGAAGATAAAGAGACTGTGCTATTGAGCTGCAGATTTGGGTAATAAAAACTAGGCAAATATAACACTTTTTGCATTTCATGAGACAAATGATCCTGCTAATAAAATGGTCTTTTCATACTTCTCTAATTGAATTCAGTTGATTTTTTTTAAAAAAAATAGTAATAATAATTTTGAGAAATATGTGATATTAGAAATTTTGTACTGAGTTAACTTCATTTCTCTAGCTTAATAGTTCTGACTTGGCTGCAGGCCATGAATAATCAGCAGTTAATATCACTGTAAGCTAATTAACTTATGCCCTATGTTTATTTGTTGGGCATTTTGACTCCTTGTGTCTTGTCTAACATTGTGCCTTATGGGCAAAAAGGTGAGCTACAAATTGAATAAATAATAACAAAGAAAAATAAAGCAGCTATATAAAAGGGCAGTTCATGTATCCCATTGAAAACTTCACTTTTGCCACTGAAATCTGGTTTTATTTCTTTATTTGTTATAGAATATTTATAGCAAAAAATTAATCCAATGCATCTCTCACCATTCCTTTATGGAGTATTATATTTGTACCTTTAAGTAAGTGCTGATTCTTTGTACTTGCCCAGACAAGTACCTGAAAATTTTTTTTGGAAGATTTTAGAAGTGACTTGTCATTTGTTCTTTCCTAGGGTTGACAGAGAGAGTGACTGGCTACCTAAGCTCATTAAAGTGTATTTGTGCTTAAGGTGGGACTAAAACTGGTAGTTTCTGGGTTTCTAGTCTGATGCCTTAACCAAGTCCACCAAATGGACTTCAAAAGTCTCTAAAAAAAAGTTTAACTAGCTTGTTTAGTTTGACTTAGCATTATCTCTTTTTAAACTCACTTCCTCTTGCTATTTAGTCTTTTTAAAACTATTTTCAACATTAGGATACCAAAGGTCACTCACTCAAGTCCAACAATCCAAATCACAATGTAGTGATTTCATCAATGTAACCCACCAAACGTTGAAAAGCTGAAAGCAATTAAAATCACCCTAATCAGTGGTCTCATAAGAGTTAACAGCACCTGAGTAACTCCAATAACATTTAAACTGTACACAACCATTTTGCTTTCTTAGAAACCCTTTTTATTCTACTGTATAGCTTCAGCTCTTCTCTTCATGTTTGTATTAATGGTTCCTAGCCCATTATTAGTAGTGTGTTCATGTGAATTAAGTGAGCAGATGTTCATCTCAATAATTTCTCAGATCCATTGACTAATCCTTCACCCCTCTTCAGTGGTGGGTTGCCCCCAATTTAGACCGGTTCTATAGTAGTAAAACCAGCGGGAGGCTCCGCCCACTGACCCCAACATCATCAGGAAGCTTCTGCGCATCCAAAGGAACTCACGCGGCCCCGTTGTGAACCGGTAGTAAAGGTTAGTAGAACCCACTCCTGCTCCTCTTGGTGTATATTTGGGATTGAATATTCATGAAGTTTGGGACTTATTTATTGGTTCTTCTTTCCTCCGAATGTAGAAGCAGTCATGGGTAAGTCTGATTGTCAAAATGACAATAGTGGCACAAAAGGATGCCATTTCAGATGGAGAACCATGGAAAATAGAAGGCTGATCTTATATATTTCTCACTGAAGATCACACATCTTAATACTTTTCTTTTCCACCATAATTCCTGAAAATAATTTGATATACTTCATAACATTTGTAAACCATAGAAAGTGGAATATACCTAAGCCTTAATGCACTTTCATATCTTTCATGCAATATCTAGCAATATTTAATAGAAGTAGAAATACTATTGCACATAGATATTCTTATACTAAAAAAAAAAAATACTGTCTGAATTCTCTTTTTTCTCTTACATGCAGGGACGCAGAGAAAGTAACATTTCACTTCCTGAAAGATACTTTTATAGCATCTATTTGCTTTGTGCTTTGGCTTCTGAATTTTTTTTTTTTTTTGAAAATATTAAAACCATTTAACAGGGTATGTGCAATTACTCCAGCTGAAATAGGCTCATAGCTTCTTTATCAGGATATACATGTAAATACATTAATATCAGATTTACCCAGAGTAAATAAGATAATTAAAGATGCTGTCATTGGAGACTCAGATTTTCCAGGGTGGAAAATAGAACTAAGAGAATTGATGTGGAGCTTGTGGAGTGATTCAGATTCCCTTCCAAAAAAGATGCTTTAGAACCAATAAAAGGTAAAGGTAAAAGTTCCCCTCACACATATGTGCTAGTCGTTCCCGACTCTAGGGGGTGGTGCTCATCTCAGTTTCAAAGCTGAAGAGCCCGTCCAAAGATGTCTCCATGGTCATGTGGCTGGCATGACTAAACGCCAAAGGTGCATGGAATCCTGTTACCTTCCCACCAAAGGTGGTCCCTATTTTTCTACTTGCATTTTTTACGTGCTTTGAACTGCTATGTTGGCAGAAGCTGAGTCAAGTAACGAGAGCTCACCCTGTTACGCAGCACTAGGGATTCAAACTGCTGAACTGCTGACCTTTTGATCGACAAGCTCAGTGTCTTAGCCACTGAGCCACCATGTCTCTGTATTAGAACCTATAAGAGGCATCAATAACACATGCCTGCAAATACATAAAGTGTCATGATTTTTATCCCTTCAGTTAAAGAAAATAAATAAAAATAAGCTGATGTATCATGTAATTCTGGAAAAGGTACATACTGGTAGCTTCTTTAAAAAATTCCAAAGAGGTGCTACATTTCTGCTCTGAAACATTTAAGATACCTCTTCTAAATCATTCCCAGAGGGCTCCACACCTCTACAATAGATCGTAATTTTTAGAGACTACAACTATCACCCTCCAGTAGATACTAAGAACTTAACATTTTAGATCTGTAAAATTATTTGAGTTGGCTTCTTGCTAGGGGCAAAAGTAAAATGCCATACCATTACTGTTTCTTGCCAGTGGCACTTTTTATTAGTCTTCCTGGCTGCTCACATCCTTGCAAAATTTAGATTTATGACTGGGAACTTAAATGAAAATAAATAAATAACTCACCCCAATTGCGACATTGTACCTGTAAATCTCTGTCAGGCTGTCTCATTGACAAAGTGAGCATGTCTATCCTTCAGATCTCACAACAAAATACGAGAGAAAATGGATAGTTTAAGTAATAGACAGAGACTGCCTTCTGTGAGCTATTGATTGCCACATAGAGAAGTAAAGTTGTGTTCCAAAGGCTATCATTCTGCAGTGTTCATAGCAATATCTGTTACTGTCCTATATGAAAGGCAGACGCCTGTAAATGATGAAACATACTTTTTTTTCAAACTAAAGGGAATTCCAGCATCTGAGCTCAAGTATATTATTGCTTTTCAATTCTCCATTTAGTGATCAGTAAATTAATACTGAGGAAATCACTGGAACTTCTTAATACAAACAGTTCTTGATTACCAACTGCCTCAAATGATGACCATTTGAAGGTACCACAGAATTAAAAACAAAAACAAAACCCCACAGCTTTGTGAGCAGTCCTCATATTTAGGGCGGTTGCAGTGTCTTGCAGCCACATAATCACCATTCACATGCTTGCAACCAGCTTATGACAAGCAGAGTTAATGAAGAAGATGGAAGTGTAGGAAGTTAGCACCCACCCCTCCCCTAGGAAAATGAGATATTTTACTAAATATTAAAAGGGCAGAATATTTCCCCTAAAAGGGAGGCAGAGACTCAGTCCCCCCCCACCTTTGTCAATAGACCATTAAGGCCTGGGTCAGTCTATTCAACATAACAAGGATCTACCTCCTTCAAGCAGAACCATAATAGGAATTGCCCAAAGCCACTTCATTACCTCATCACCCAGTAAGGCTCAACCAAGCCTGGGACATAGACAACCTACAAAGTTATCCCTGCATGGCCCCATGGGAGTCTGACAACCAGTCAGAATACAAGCTCAAATTCAAAAGTCCAGAGAGTGCATAAAAGCTAGGCACTCTCAACATCTCTGCTCTTTTGCCCAGGACTTCAAAACCACACGGTCCTGTCCACCATTAAACCATCTTTTCAAACAGCCAACATGTTTCCAGTGTCTTTCTCCGCACTTGGAACTGAACCCAGATGGACATTTCTTCCAACAGAAGGAACCTCATGATCATGTGACTGCAAGGATTCACTTAATAATGGAGAGGGAAGTGAACCTCTCACAGTCATATGATCTTATGTTTAGTGATTGTGGAGGTTAGCAATGAAATTTCTGGTCCTAATTGGGGTTACTAAGCAAGGACTACCTGTATGTAAGTAACAAATAGCTATTTGGGATGAGAAACTAGAATGTGAACATTTATTTGTAATCTACTTATTCTATTTAATATGTTTACCTCTGACTAGGAATGTTTTGAGGCCTTTCTTTCACAATAGCACAGTGGGCTTGTATAGGAAATATAACTCCTGGCATTTTCATGATGGGATGAATGTGAATTTTATTCTGTTTGTTACTGAGACCTTATCAGAATTCATACCTTTATTTGTAAACAGACTGGAAAGAATAAGGAAACTATATCAGAATTTTTTAAAAAAAATCTAAAAACCTATCCAAGAAATCTTCTTGCACTAGGGAACCATGGATGGTTAAAGCTAAATTCTTTCATATTCAATCATGTTTATGGTGCCGAATCTATGCCCTCACTAAATGGCAACCAAGTAGAATATTTATGATAGAGCATCTATTTTCCATGCAATAAATTCAGCAAATAAAGTTCAGATTTAAACCCAGGCAGTGCTTCCTAGCAGAAATAGGAAAATTTCTATCTAAGTATTATGCCATACAAATTGTATATTATGTTGCCATCCTTTGTGGTTTCATTGTCTCTGGTATCAATGTACAGTGATTTGATGTAGATTGGAATTTCCACACCTGAAGAGGGAGAACTCTTCTCATTTCTACCAATATCCTTCACACACACACACACACACACACACACACACACACACACACACACACACACATCCCATAGAGGTCATTAAAGATTTTTTTTAAAAAATAACAGTCCTCCAACATTATTGCAAATTGATTTTTTTAAAAATGTGTTTGCCTATAGGTGGTAGAATTTTTTCTTAAAAATGGGACTACACAAGAAGCTTAAACTGACTGTTCTCATTAGTAATGGTCTGGATCAGATGACATGTTCTAACCTGTTAAATAAATTTAAATAATCTAGTTATTTAATATTAATATTAAATTTATTAAAATAATACATCTAGTTAAATAAAACTAGAAAGTAGTTTTCTTTCTATTTTCTTCTAGAAAGTAGGGTAAAATATATGCAACTAATGTTTGGAGAAAACTAACTTCAAGATGTGAAGTGTTCTTCATTGATATTTTAATTGTGATAGGAAGCTTTTTGAGGGGGGTAGAGTTAGAGATGATAAATCAAGATCAAGCTGCAGATATTATATATATGATATAAAGATATAACATTCACAAAATTACCATATTTTTCAGAGTATAAAACGCACCTTAGTTTTTGGGGAGGAAAATAGGAAAAAAAAATTCTGCCCACAAGGGTTTTCATCTGGCTAGCTCCTTAGCCTGGTCAGCTTCAGCACATTCGCTCACTGATTTTGAGGTTGGGGCTGGTTGGGGCTAAAAAACAGCTTCAAAAGCACAGCTGATTATCGGAGGGAGCTCCGGTGACTAAAGCAGGCGAAGCGCAGAAGGGGTAAGAGAAGGCAGCAACTGTTCCTGGTAGCCATTTTGGCTCTTGAATGGAGCGTTTGGAGGCTGAAAACACAATGTGCAGAGCCAAAAAACACAAGCCATTGTTGGTGGCAATCTCTGCAGCCAGGAATAAGATGTGTGGAGGCCAAAGGGTGGGGGCCGGTGGGTGGGCAGGGTTACATTGGGAATATAAGATGCACCCAAATTTTCAGCCTCTTTTAGGGGGAAAAAGTGCATCTTATACTCCAAAAAATATGGTATTCATTTCTAGTAGGAGTACAGTATATAATTGTAGAATTAAATATGGTAGAAGTGGGCAGTCTACTTCCTGATGGTATCCTCAAGTTGTATTTTCCATTGTCCTCCAAGATTTTATCCTCAAATGTCAATGGCAAATCATTACATGGTGGCTTTAATTTTTCTGAAAATGAAGAATTTACTTTAGGATTTAAGCCTTTGCTATGTTTCTTAGATTGCCAAACATACCCATCAAAAGCTTGCAATTTAAATTTCAGTACTACCTTTCCTGGTGATGCCATTACAGCATTTCAAATTCAATGTCCCTCCCTTCCTCAAGGTTAAAAGCCTGAGGCATGGCTATAGCAGTTCTGCTGCTCCATAATCACTACAAAAATGGTGATGATAATGATTTAGGTCAGAGGTGGGGAACTATAGTCCTTTTATGACTTATGGACTTCAACTGCCAGAATTCCTGGTGGCTCAAGTTATAAAAGGACCATAGTCCCCCTCCCCCCCCCCCCCGATTTAGGTGAACTGAAAAGATTTCTCCAGAAATTTATGGAGAAGGGATAAAAAAAAAGATCGTGTGTGGGGGGGTTGCCCACTTTTTATGTTTTTGAAACTTAGGACAATTTGCTATTACTCTAAGACTCCATATGGCATCTGTCGCAGATCATTCTAGAGTTTAATAAAGCTGTAATGCCATCTCCAGCTTCATGACTGATGTCTTCACTGTATATATAAAGTTTTAGAATGCTAAATAAAATAAAAATAAATAGTTGGATGATTGAACAGGGCTTACTGGGTATCATTTCATAATGCAGCACTGGTGCATTAATACAGCAGAGCAATTAGACATTCCAAATAAATGCTTGAGTTTGAAAATTAATAACAATAGTTTATTAAATGACCCAGTATACATTCAATGGTTTCCAAAAATCCCACTTTTGTGTAAAAATAAAATATAATCATTGACAGTAAATAGCCTAGTACCATGATTAATCTGTAGTGTTTGAGATATGATCTCTCTCTCTCTCTCTCTCTCTCTCTGTATGTGTGTGTGTACGTATATATATATATATATATATATATATATATATATATATATATATATATATATATATATATATATATATATATATAATGTTTTCTGAGGTTTTCGCGGGTGTTTGTATGTAGGTCTTTGGTTATTCGGATCTTCTACCGCGTAAAATTGGAAGTGTCTTGGCGATGTTTTGACGAAGTCTCATTCGTCATCTTCAGGCTGGTGTTCTCAGCTTCGTGCTTCCAGGAGCAAAGACACTTCCAATTTTACGCGGGAGAAGACCCGAATAACCAAAGACCTATGTATATGTATATGTATATGTATATGTATATGTATATGTATATGTATATGTATATGTATATGTATATGTATATGTATACGTATATGTATTTCTCTTTAGCCAGGTTCTTCCTATGTAAACCAAGATTTTTATGCAGCCCTAGTTCAGTGAAATCACAATCCATTCGTTTCTAGATTTTTTTTCTGGCAGCCAGCAAACACTCTGCTGCTCATTGGGACACTAAGGAGACTAAAATAGATCTATTTCGGACTTATTAGTCCTCATCAGTTAGCCACACCCTCATCCCATGTATGCTCCCTGTAAAGGTATAGTATTTGTTTTCTTTCCTTTTTGTAAGCTTTATGTGTATTTCTCTTTAACCCTAACCTGGCTCTTTAGTAACCTGGCAAAAGAAAAAAAGCCTAGAAACTAGTGGATTGTGATTTCACTAAACTAGGGCTGCATAAAATCTTGGTTTATGTAGGAAGAACCTGGCTAAAGAGAAATACAAGAAATACGAAAAGAAAAGAAAACAAATACTGTAGCCTTACAGGGAGGATACATGAGGTGGGTGTGGCTACCTGAGGAATCCTAATAAGGCAGAAATAGATCTATATTAGTCTCCCAATGGGCAGCAAAGGGTCTGCTGGCTGCTAGAAGAAAAAAAGCCTATAAACTAGTGGATTGTGATTTCACTGAACTAGGGCTGCATAAAATCTTGGTTATGTAGGTAGAACCTGGCTAAAGAGAAATACACATAAAGCCTACGAAAAGGAAAGAACACACACACACACACACACACACACACACACACACACAAAATCCCATTTTATTGTGGGTTTGCATTATTGATCATTGATTATGTGCCAGAAAATTAGTATCAACTCTTAGCAACCTCATCCATAAATCTTTTTCAGGAGGAAAGTATGATTATGCTGCAACATAATATTTACTCAAAAAGAAAGATATAAAAACACATTATATATAAAAACACATATATACCCAATAAATCATTCATGGATTCTCTGAGAATCAGAACAGATGTTTTAATTAAGAAAGACTATGTGATAAACTGCAGCATACTTTAATTCCATCAGTGAATTGGCAGTGATTGGAAGGAAATATAAATATTTATCTGTGCATCACTTGTTTCACTATCTTTTTTATTAATGCAAATGGAAGCCAGAGGAAGAGAGAAAGGGAGATGGGGTCAAAGTTATATTTGGTTGCCTTTCCAAGAAAATCTTCCTTCTGCTTGCACATAAAATATTTCTTTAGTTCATCATACAATCATCCCAAATGTCTGGTTTATTATATACTTAATTCTTCAGTCAACAAATGTTCAGATATCTGACTGTTGCACTGGGAGAAGAAAAATGCCAAGCAGTAAAATAGTCAATTATTTTCCATATATCATAAAAGTAACGTCTCTGTTTAATTTATTATTGAACAAAATACAAGCTTGGGGAAAAAATATAAATTGCACATTGTAATTTTGTAATTTGGTATAAACAACAGGCTTTCTCTTAACGCTTACATTTGTTCATGGAAGATAACGAATCATTGGTTACTTTTTGTACGTTGGGACCAAAGGGCCCATTAGAAAGGTTTTTGTTTCGTTTGTTTGCTTTAGAAGCATGGCTGTACAGTATTTATTCAAAATGAGTTGGCTCTAAATTTAACACAATTCTCTATCCTGCAGAAAGAACATTAGATGGGGGAGGGGGGGATCTCATGTTTCCATTGCTATTTTTTTCAGCAAGTGAAGGATGCTTTAACCATTTAAAATTATTTAAGAAAAAAAAAACTTAGTCTTTTTTTCATATAGATACAGTAGGTAAGAAAACTGTAAATTCTAAAAGTCCATTTGTCTCAGTATTTTCCAGACAGCTACATAAGTATAATTTAGGAGTCATCCACATACTCTTCTTATCATAGTACAAAGAACTCCTATTCACCAATACCATCCTGACACTTATTGTATACACTTATTGTATAGAGTATTACATTGTATTTATACCACACCAACATTTATTGCATACAGGGGCTTTTCCTGCAATTGGAGGTACTGACATTACAAAAATGCAAATCCACTGTGGTCTCTGAATCGTAGCAAGGAAAGAGCAGGATTATATTACTTTGCACAGTAAAGAGTCAGTTTGAGCTTGGTGGGATGCAAATATATTATCAGAAGCATATTGGAAAAAGATACATTCATTCTTCATTCAGTGCCCCATGTCCTGGAAATTCCACATCTCGAAATTGTGTGTGAGTCAGACAAGTTATTATGAGGAAAATACGTTAACTTTATCTTCTCTCAGTTACAACATTATCTGTGCATGCATACTGTCATTGAAGGAAAGCATAAAGGAAGCTGCAGTCATATTTTGTATGTTAACATATATCAAAACATAATGTAATTTCAAATACCAGATTCGTACCGAAGGTGCCTTATTGCTTGACTAAAGAAAATTTCACTGACATTGTAAACATCCTGAAACCCAGATTATTTTTTGCAGTATTTGTGTAAATAGCACACAGACACACAAACATGATATATAAATTCATGGTGCAATATTCTTTGACCTCACCTGGCTGTAGTTACTATTTATTGATTATGTTTCACTTGTCACAAGACCATAGTTCCATGGTACAGCACAACACAAGATTTGTGCGATGCAGACCCAGCTTCAATTCATTAGAATCTATGTTTTAAAATCATGGAGAAATGCTATCAGGTATAAGGAATACTTTGTTGTGGCTCCGTTGCCTGAGCCTGTGTCATCGTCAGGAGAGGACTCTGAGAGTGAAAGGGAGGAATTGGCAAGACCTCCCTCTCCAGGACCCTCCTCTCTGGCAATGCCCCTGGAGGACACCGAAGGGCAAGAGATAGGCCCAGAGCCAAGCACGTCCCCGCAGCCACAGGTGGACAGTGACGCAGGGAGAAACGTGCCCAACAGAAGGCAAGGCGTGCCAGGGTTTAGCTGAGTCACTGGACCACACCCCACAGGATATATAAGGGAGCGTGGTGGCCAGTCAAAGCCTTGTGACGAACAAAACTGAAGGCTTCCACGCCATTCTGTATCACTGGACTATTGTTTCAAGGACTGAACTGTAAATATTGAGTGTTTACCTTTGATGTGCCAGAAGTGGATAGTCGTTATCTCTCTTCCCTGTACTTAATAAACTCTTGGCAGGCAGCCACTGGGTTTTTGCCGGCTGGTTTGCTCATTAACTCCGGAACGCCTGTTTGTGTGTGTGTACGTGGGGTCGGGGACACAACATACTTAGTTAGCAAGATCAGTTATTTATAAACATATATGGTATAAGGTAGCTTTGCCATTAATGATGACTATCTGGAATTCCAAAGAGCAAACTACTGACTGTCACTACAGACAATCCTGCAGTAGTTTAATAAATGTCTACATTAGGATATAGCCATTCTTATGCACATGCGTTGTCTTTTTGCCAATTCTTTGCTTTACTCATGATTTCCCTGTTTCTCATGCTAACCAATACATGAACACTGTGCACGATCTTGAAGTTAATCATATTCATCATATGCTTCTTCTGTACACTTTCATTTGCAGCAACTGTGAACACTTCAAAATAGCATGCAGCAGCTCAATGTATATTATTCCCAAATCAAACTTCCATTGTAACTGATAGTAGTTTCTTTCTTCTGTAAATGTTCTTTTAGAAGCTTTTCGTTAGGAAAGTGAACCTGCCTCATTATGTACTGGTAGTATATGGTTCATAGGTATACACTGCATAACTTCCATAATTTATGATGGTGTATACATGCTTTTATCAAATAAAGTATAATTATTGCACAAAATCTGGTGCAAATGCATAATATGTCACAGGACATTAAAACATTAAAGAAATCATTTCTTAGAAACTTGATAAATTGGAGTTGAAGATTAAAATGCAGGGATTTCAGTTAAGGAAAATTAAAAAAAATAAAAAGATTTTAGAACTATTGCATGAAAATGAGGCAGAAGAAAATATGTGAGATGTCATGAAAGGGTAGGATTATGAGAAATTATTTATTCATAATTCCCTGTTTTGATTTCTGAACATACTTGTGTGCCAGTTAAACCATTCATTTCATAGAGGAAGCAAGAGTTGGTTTATTAACTGAACACCATAAGAGTCTGATATATCTACTACGGTATTAATTAGAGTTGAAATAAATTGCAATTTTCCAAGTTCCTGCTCTAATAGAAAATAGAAATTTACATTAGTCATAATAGTTCAAGTAGAAAAAAATTAGTGGTTAAATTATGATGCTAGAGCTATATTTTAGAAATTCAGACTAAGTCTGCTTCCCAGCTGAGCTCTTTTTCAGCATGAGAAACAGGCTAATGTAACCCAATTGAGAGCAAGATTCATGATTGCACCATCGTATAAAAAGAAGAATTTCTGGCTTTTGCTGACACTCTTAAACTAAGCTACATTATACCAAACTGATGTTACTTAACAAACATGGTGATCCCATGTGGTTATCAAAGAAATCTTGGATGGCACTTAGAAAATATGTGCATTGATAAAATTTCCATCTGTCAATTGCAAAAGCCAATAGCACTTGGATCGTTGCATATAATACACTGACACATTACAACATCCTAGGTTTTTGGAAAGAACTTGATGCATATGCTTATGATGCATATGAAGGACAACACTCGCTGAAGAACCAGCAGCCGTGATTTCACATTGTTGTGAACAAATAATAACAATTTACTTTTCAAAATGCTTTGACAAAATGGCTCAACATCAGGCTGACTATGCCACCAATCATAATTTATTTAATATTATGATATTTAATAACCCGGAAGCTATAAATCATACTACGAAAAAAAGTGGATTTGAAGATAAAGGTGGCATTGAAATTGTTTTATCATTCTCAACATATTTAGACATCATTTAGGAACTATGCTAGATGTTCTGAAATCTTGAAAGGAGTCAAACTACTCATGTTGCAATTTGACTAAAAAATCAACTGCATATTTGATTCATGTAGTTTCATGTTATAAATATTTCTACAATGTTTCCTTATTCTGAAAGATGAACAGATTTCCTCTGAATGTATCCCAGCACTTTGTGGTGCGCTATATTTATTTGAAGCGTAATAGCCCCTCTCATTTTGGAATGTGTTCTCCTCACAACTAGCACACACTTCTAAAATGCTCTCATGGCAGGGGTGAAATGTAAAATTTGTTACTACTGGTTCTGTGGGCGTGGCTTGGTGGGGGGTAATGTGACCTGGTGGACATGGCCAACTTTTTAAAAAAAACTTTTAAGAGTATTTTTTCTACAACCTCTTCGGCCGAAAACAAAAACAAACAACCTCTTTGACAAAAAAAGCCTCTGATGATCGCACGGCTCAGCTGGGCATGGGGGGGGGGCAGAGATTTTTGTTACCGGTTCTCTGAACCTCCCGCCATCATCGCTATTGGATCGGGCAATCCTGTCTGAACCAGGAGCATTTCACCCCTGCCTCATGGGACCATATCACCCCTCAGCGGAGAACTGTTTCCTCAGTTTAACTTCAAAGTAGTTCAAGAAAAGGAATGCAAGATTGTGATATTGAAAATTATTATGAGCTATGGTGGTGCAGTGGTTAGAGTGCAGTACTGAGACTTCTTCTGCTGATCACCAGCTGCCAGCAGTTTGGCAGATCGAATTTCACCAGGCTCAAGGTTGACTCAGCCTTCCATCCTTCTGAGGTTGGTAAAATGAGAACCCAGATTGTTGGGGGCAAAATGATGACTCTGTAAACTGCTGAGAGAGGGCTGTAAAGCACTATAAAGCAGTATATAAGTCTAAGTGCTATTGCTATTAGACTACAAACCTGGCCAGGCTCTAAATTTCTTTCCTCCAGAAACACGATACCACTTCAAAAAATAAATAACAATTAAAGTTTATCATATTAAATACTGACAGAGAAGAGCATTATTGCAGAGAAGACAGAAGCTATGGTCAGTGAGCTTTTGGCTATTACAAGCTAATCCTTAATTTACAATCATTTGGCAACTGTTCAAAGTCCCTGCATTTACAACAGTTGCAGCATCCCCATGGTCCCATGATCAAATTTGGATGCTTGGAAACCAGCAAACAACCAGGGAGTGGGGTGGGGATCAGATGTAATTCACTGGTCCCAATTATGGTTATAAATTGAGAATTACCTGTATACCTTTCTCAGCTTATATATGTTCTGTATAATGAGGCAAGATCTTAAGTATATGTTCTAGGATAGTTGTTCTCAAAGTCTGGGAATATAACTCTGTGGGGGTATGTGAAGTCAAATAAATACATATTTTAAAATTCCTCAGTTGTAATTTCTAACTCAGTAAATATTTATAGGTGTAGCCACATAAATCAGAACTCTTTGGCGATCATTTTTATGAATATGAAGGGGTAGTGAGGTGAAAAAGTTTGGGAACTGCTGTTCTAGGATATTGAATGGTGCTAAATCTATTTAATAATTCCAAGTTGTAAGATACTAGCAGAAATCAAGGCTACTCTGCACATTCCTTCTTGGGCTCATGATGATTTAGCAATCAAATATTTATACGTACAAGTGTTTATTTCAGAACATTTGTTCATATTGGTATTTGTGATGGATGTGAGTTCACACAACATGCCTAATGAGATTAAGACTCCCCAAGTGTTTCTTGCTAAATTTTAGTATTGTTAATCTTGGTTAGATTATTTATTTATTTATTTATTTATTTATTTATTGAATTTCTATACCACCCTTCTCCCAAAGGACTCAGGGCGGTGAACAGATTAAGATTTCATATACATACATACATACATACATACATACATACATACATACATACATATGAGGCACGACCAAGGACCAGAAGCCAGATCGCAGCTGCATCATTAGCCACTTTTAACCCCTCCAATCCATACATGAATCAGACCGACACCCACCATGAAGATCTCTCATGACCACAAACACGAAGCCAAACAACAACAACGCAGCTCACCAGCTCAAATCCCCCTGCTACTCAGACTAAGCCGAGCACAATCAAGCCCCCACCCAAACAGAACACCCCCCCAGCCAATCAGAGCACAAGAAACCCCCCATCCAATCAGAGCACAGCCAAGCCCCTAACCAATCAGAACACACCTCCACCCAATCAGAACATACCCAAGCTCCCACCCAATCAGCTCACACCCCCACTAGCAGTTAAAAGGAAGAGACAGCTGCAAACTCACATTGCTCCTGGAAGCAGGAAGCCGAGAACACCAGCCTGAAGATGACGAATGAGACTTCATCGAAACATCGCCAAGATACTTCCAATTCTACGCGGGAGAAGACCCGAATAACCAAAGACCTACATATATATATGTGTGTGTGTGTATGTATGTATGTATGTATGTGTGTGTGTGTATATATATACATATACATATACATATACATATACATATACATATACATATACATATACATATACATATACATATACATATACATATACATATACATATACATATATATATATATATATATATATATATATATATATATATAATATTTATAGTTTAGCACACTGTGCCAACCCAATCCGATTTGGTTAGGTCATAGCACTTTTAACTGTATAAATTGTTGTGCTATGATTCTATTAACTGTATGAATTCTTAAAATAATAAGCAGAAAATGATTACCATATTTTTCAGAGTATAAGACGCACCTTTCACCCCCCTAAAAGGGGGTGAAAATTTAGGTGCATCTTATACAATGAATGTAGCCCTTCCTACCTACTGGCCCCCACCCTTTGGCCTCTGCCTCGCAGCAGTTACCTCCTTGCAAGCAAACAACAAGAAAAAAGCCAGCTCCTTTCAGCTTCAGCACAGCCTAATTTGCACAAGTTGATTGGATCGGCCTCCTGACTCTCAGCTGATTTGTTCTCAGTTGTTTTGCACAGGGTTCTGCTGCTTGCTGCAAAGAAGTAAATTGCTGGAGCAGATTGTTTTCCCCCTTGTGCTAATCAAGCTATGCTGAAAACAAAAATGAAAGTAAAGCAGGCTGTTTGCTGTTTGCTTCAACAAGGCAAAATTGCTCAAAGCCAGAGGAAGATTTCTTTTTCTTCTTTTCCTCACCAAAAAAGGAAGATGCGTTTTATACTCCGAAAAATATGGTAAATCAATAGCCCATTTAAGTATGCTGTGTAGATCTGCTGCAGTGGTGTCTATGTAAAAGCTTTTTTATTTTTTTTATTTTTTATAACCAGAATAAACTATTTTAAAGAAAGAAAAGGAACATCTAAATCTGTTCATTATGTGTGTCCCCATTTCATCTAGGTGTCCTCATTTAAGACAGGAGAATAGGCTATTTACTTTAATTAGTTAAATTATGCTATTTGCATCAAAGTCATATTATTGACTAAAGTAATACCATTTTATTAATCTATAACTTCAGATGGTGGATTCAAGTTCAACAATATGAGTGTTTTATATATTTTCTGTGGGCTGTTTTATATTTTATAGCCAGCAGTAAAGGTTCAACCTTTGCCACCTGGTCAACTTTAGTATCCACGGTGATGAATTGTGTACTCTGAATATATTTGTGTGGCTCCCTTAAGTGAAAAAATAAAACACTACCCATATGGCAAATTACTGTAGGATTGCTTTGATAAATCCCACAAATTGACTATAACAACTATGATATGTAGACCATGTCTAACTAACAGAAATTTGGAATCCATTTAGTCATGTTTATATAATACAACTGCAGATCAGGGATGCAGAAACTGAAGTCCAGAGTTCCATACAACTTCTTCAAATTATAATTTTTAATGTGACAAAATGAAAATATAATAAAAACATACAGATTAATCAGATAAATTATACTTAATCAATGTCTCTAATTTTCATTAATTTAATTTTAATTGAATACAGTCTTGGTCTCAACTTCTTTCTTGAAATCGTGCTCCTCATATACCATTCAAAGCCTATTCCTGGCCCTGAAACATCCTGCATAGTTCCCAGTAGGAATAAAATCCCTCCACCCGTTTGCCAATATTTGATTTTAGAAGTTAATAGTAAATATGTTAAATTCCCTAATTTAAACCAGATGATTATAATGGTTTTGTCTACTAGGCATTAACAGAATTAACAGAAAGTGTAGTCAGAGAGTATGCTAATAATTTTGGTAACACTCATCCACTCACCCACTTAGTTCCTAAGTTGCTTTGGGAAAAGATAGGGGTGAAATCCAGCAGGTTCTGACAGGTTCTGGAGAACCGGTAGCAGACATTTTGAGCAGTTTAGAGAACTGGCAAATACCACCTCTGAAATACTGAAAAATGAAGATTTTTCAGTATCCTTCCCTGCCATGCTCACCAAGCCATGCCCACCAAGCCACACCATGCCCACCAAGCCACGCTCACAGAACCGGTAGTAAAAAGAAATGGATTTCACCACTGGGAAAAGAGAATCACATTTAGTCCAGTTTAATTCTGGATCTGTTTGATTGTTGTAGAACTCTGAAAGAAAATCACAACTGAAGTGAAATCAGAGAAGTCCACTCATATGTCTCTTCTTGAAATACTGTTATCTTCACTCCAGGGAAAGGCAAGGATATAAACAGCAATTCTATCAACATAGCGGGTTGTCTGTCATTCATTCATTCATTCTCTCTCTCTCTCTCTCTCTCTCTTTAATGTGGGAAAAGTTGGCAGCAACATTCAGAAAGTTAAAACATGTCAAACATGGAAAAACTGTTTTTCACTCATGCTCTTGGTGATGCTGGAATGAATGTTGGCAGGTTTTGCAGTTCTAAAAAGCAATCTGCATATCATGAAAGATGCATTTAGTGCTGAGGCTAGTGGAATGGTTGTTACAATCTTCTTACCAGGTATGTCTCGGGAAAAAGAAGAGTGATGAGATCAATGCACTTCTAAATGTTTTCTGTAGCTTTCCACCTTTACTTTTTTTAATACATTGCAATATCTCAATAGAAGGTCCCCAAACAAGCAAGTAATGGCAGATATGACTATCTTCATCTGACAAAATGTCTTTCAAATAATGTCAGCTTTATATTGAGTATTTCAAGAAAAAGATGACATTTAAAGCTTAGTTCACCCAAGCAGTTAGCACAAAATTGGGTGCTTTCATCTGCCTCCCCCTCTCCCTGCATAAGAAAGGTATGCAGCAATTTATTAATTATTTCTGCTACATCTATTACTGCTTGTATCCAGCCCACTAAGAAGCTATTTTCTATACATTTGCACAAGATGCATAGAATTACAGAACTAGATACAATAAATTATTTTATTAATGGGAAAGAGACATTTAACTTTGAGAGGTCCTTGGTGCTCTCTGAGCTTGCTTGTTTTCTTGAAAATGTTTTGTTACCCTAACTAAGTAACATCATCAATACTAGTTGACTAACACTGATGATGTTAGAGCCCTGAACTACAAATATTCTCCTTTATTGGAGCATCTAACTTTGTATAGTTCTACGGGTCCAATTTCCTTTATTTTAGAAAAGAATAAATGAGATTGTAGCTGTCCTTACTACAAATACAGATAATAATGTTCATTAGCAGTAATATTGTTCTTTATTTTCAACTTAATTATGCTAAATCTTTCATTAATGGAACAGTTTTCTAATGAAGTGGCTTTTCAATATTCCTGGTCACCAGTGGTGAAATCTTTTTTTTTTCCTGCCGGTTCTGTGGGCATGGCTTGGTGGGCATGGCATGGCTTGGTGGATGTGGCTTGGTGGGTGTGGCTGGGAAAGGATACTGAAAAATCTTCATTTTTCAGTATTTCAGAGGTGGTATTTGCCAGTTCTCTAAACTGCTCAAAATGTCTGCTACCGGGTCTCCAGAACCTGTCAGAACTTGCTGGATTTCACCCCTATCTTTTCCCAAAGCAACTTAATTTCTGTGGGCATGGTTTGGTGGGCATAGCATGGCTTGGTGGATGTGGCTTGGTGGGTGTGGCTGGGGAAGGATACTTCAAAATCTCCATTCCCATCCCACTCCTGGAGGAAGGATATTGCAAAATTTCCATTCCCACCACACTCTGGGGCCAGCCAGAGGTAGTATTTGCTGGATCTCCAAATTGCTCAAAATTTCTGCTACCGGTTCTCCAGAACCTGTCAGAACCTGCTGGATTTCACCCCTGCTGGTCACTTTTCTATGACTAATTAATACACAATTGGATAATTGGCAGACATTTGTGGGTTATTTTTATTTGACTTTATTGTACAATATTTATATCTTCTTTAAAGAAACTTCTGATCGCTTACCTCAAATAAATCTAAATCATAAACATCTTTGAAAAAAAAATTGTTAACAAGTAATGACAAGGAAATTAAACAGGGAATTTCAAAAATGAGTCTACACTGCATTTATTAAATCACATAAAGTTTACTGCAATAACCAGGGTATTCCCCTAAAATATTACTCGAATAGGAAATGTTAGAGTCACTAAGAGGGCAATTTATTTGAGGGTAATGAGGGATGCTACTGAAAGGGCTTATTTGTGGACTCGTTTCCCTAAATTTTTGAAAAAGAGGACTTCCAACATTCCTTCCCAGACTATCTCATAGGTTGAGAAGATTTTACTGAAGGAGAAGTTTCCTATATACACCAGATTACAGTAATAAGACTTGAATCAGTAATCCCCACCTGCTTTAACAGCTTTGCAACTCAAATGTAAGTCAAAGATGGGGAAAAGGTCCCCAGCTATGTACTCCATTTGTTGTCCTGAAGGTGCAACAAATTTAGGATAACTCCAAGTTTTAGATCTGTTCCTTTGGAGGTAGTACAGTTGTATCTCGAATTAGTATGGACACTGTCAAGCATCTTGACTATTTTCTCTGCAAACAGCTGGTCTGTCTACTGGGATTTGGCCTTAGCTTGTTTAGGCCCATTGACATCTTTAGTGCTTCCAAACAAAATGATAGGACATCTCCTGCCTGTTCTTATTCATATGTTACATAACATAACGTTGGAGACAAAGCAAAATAATGTATCACCTGTGAGAGACTGTGTAAAGCCATGGGAAGAAGCATTTGGATTATCTGAGAAAATGTAACAGTGCAGATGGAGAAGAAAATATTTGAGAGAATTACACCTTAATTAACTCACTGTAAGTGAAGCTAGGGTTTGCTTTGGCCTTAGATTAGCATTAAATATACTTTTATGAGATCTATCTGGGTTTGCTTCCTTGCCAAACAAGTAGAACTTAACAATATTCCATATTGGAATACCCAAAGTTTTGAATGGTCCTCTTCCATACATTTCTTTTTTAGCAGCACTTACTTAGGAGAAAATGGAAGCACTGTTCAGGAATGTCTCACATCCCACACTGATTTGGGTGTTCTTCATGGTGGTTAGTGTCAAAATTTGCTAACATATCTACTCAGAATGGGAAAGCAATATTCTAAATATTTATAGTGGTTATTCACAAGAGTGATCTTTGCAGTTTGAATCTCATACTCGCATTTACATTACAAATGAAAAGATCTGAGATAATCTGATTCATCCAGGATCTTTTGTAGCTATTGCCTAATGATCTTCTCCAGTACTTTTCCTAAAAATGAAAATCTGGAGACTTCAGATCAGGAGATTTATGGGCAGATTATGGAATTGAAAGATGTCCTCTGTAGATGGGGGAGTACCATCTAAAGAAGGATCAACCACTTCTCAAATCAAATCATTCCAGACAGTGAGATAGTCTACATGTAATTGAATTCAAGAACCCTCTCCACTTCCTGAGAGTCTATAACTCAGTATATTCCCGGGGATCTTGAAACCTTTAGATTAGGGCAACAGGGCATCTAGATCTGTGCAAATATGAGCAATTTTATCAGCAAAGGGTCTCAGGAATCTGTCACAACTGCCTGAATGAAGCTCTTTTGCCTGTTTCTTTCATAACTGGGTTACCCTAAATAGTGCTGCTGAATGACATTCTACTAAAACAAGGAGAGTAAGAAATGCTGGCATTTAGCACTCTCATCACTACCTAGACTTGTACTTGAATTCACTTGCATGGATTCTTCATCTTCCATCATTGTCACTTTATGCAAATGCTTCAGCTACTTAATGTCCATTGGGTATATTGGCAGGAAAGAGGCCTCATGGGACTTTCCCACTGAGTGCCCTCATTACTTTCTTTCTCTAGAGATTTAATGGAAGGCATATCTTAAAATAGTAGAATTCTGAGGATTAGCAGAGGTATTGTCTGATAGTTCAGTCCAGAATTCATTTAACTTCAATTGGGATAGGAGATTGCCTTTTTTGCTGGGCTGTTAGTTTTTATACTGATTTTATTTATTTATTTATTTATTTTGCATTTTACATATTATTTGTTAGGTATATGAAGATCATATAAATAGAAAAGTCAAATGGAATGAATGAATGAATGAATGAATGAATGAATGAATGAATGGTTGCCCTTCCTCATTCTCATGATCTCCTAAGAACAGGACTAGATAATCTTTGAAAAACAATTGACTGTAGCAGAGTGACCTAACATATTCCCTCTCTTGTCATATTCACCTACTGGCGTGGCCAGTTTGACATCATTCACGTCACTCACCATTAGAGCCAGGAGCTCCACATTCTGACACAGAACAGCAGCACATTCTGTCTTTCACAGAATGTCACAGAAACCAGGAGCTGCACAAAAGCACATTCAGCCTTTCTGAAGCTCCCAGTTT
The DNA here is from genome assembly GCA_030761175.1 of Masticophis lateralis. NCBI lineage: Eukaryota > Metazoa > Chordata > Lepidosauria > Squamata > Colubridae > Masticophis > Masticophis lateralis. The sequence continues at coordinate 81,537,534 of JAUDYJ010000003.1, read as the reverse complement.
CCCTCTGGCTTGACTGCCCAGGTGAACCTCGGAGCCTTTTCGTGCCCTGCTCTTCATCCCGGAGGGCCGTGCATCCCCCCCAATCCTCCATACAAACCGCCCACCCCGTTTCTGCAAAGGCAGAGCCTCCCCCTTGCAGGGTGATCCAAAGGGGGGGGATGCTGCTGAAAAAGCCGCCTTCCACATGTGCCTCCTCCTGCAGCCAAACTTGCCCAGCCTTGCTTGCCCTTTCCTCAAATGGGCTGTGCATGGGCGCTTGGAGAGAGAGCGAAGAAGACAGCTCTCCAACCTCTTTGTGTGTGTGTGGGGGGGGAGTGATCTGAAGCCGAGGCACTCAAACTTCTGGCAGCAGCGCGAGCGGCTTCTGAGCAGCCCTGAGTCAGCCAGCTCCACCTGACTTATTCCCTGAGTCTCGCCATTTTCCTTGCCCCACCCCCACCCCACTCAAGCAGCGGCAGGTTCTGCAGGACAACAGGACCTCTCATTTTTCCTACAGCATGGCGTACCCTTACTACCTCTGCTTGTCTGCTTGCAAGCGATGATCTTCTCTGCTTCTTTTGGGATGCTGGTGCGGGCACATGGATGCATAGCTTGTTGGGGCTGAGCAGGGAAGCCACTGCTTGAGTGGGGTAGGGGTAGGGGTGAGGAGAATGGTGAGACTCAGGGAGTAGGTCAGGTGGAACTGGCTGCTCAGAAGCTGACCTCGCCACTGCCAGAAGTTTGGGTGCTTTGGCTTCAGATCACTCCCCCCCCCCCCACACACAAAGAGGTTGGAGAGCTGTCTTCTTCGCTCTCTCTCCAAGCGCCCATGCACAGCCCATTTGAGGAAAGGCAAGCAAGGCTGGGCAAGTTTGGCTGCAGGAGGCACAACACAATGGGGTTATTTTGTTCACTGATGTGGTACTTCGGGTGGGCAGGCAGATGTCTGCAGCTGACAACTATAATGAATATGTCCACCTGCCCTCCAGAAGCACCACCATGGTGACAAAACAACCCCATTGCTATGGATGCATAGCTTGTTGGGGCTAAGCAGGGAAGCCACTCCTTGAGTGGGAGGGGGGCGAGTAAGCTGCTAGCTCCTTCCCCGCAGCCCTGCCATGCTTGCCTGCCTTCCACGTGGGCTTCTGCTTGTCTGCCTTTGCAAACTGGCCACCGGGACGCCAGGAAGGCAGCATGGAAGGCAGGCAAGAATGGCAGGACTGCGGGCCGTGGACCGGTTCGGGGGTGTGGCCAACCAGCCATTGCTCCCAGTTCAGCGACCTAGCCTCAATCTCCACTGTCTACTCACCCGAGCCAGTCCAAACTGGGAGCATTTCACCCCTGATTCCCACCCCACTCCAGAGGAAGGATACTGCAGAATCTCCATTTCCTCCTGATCAGCTGGGACTTGGGAGGCAGAGAATAGATGGGGGCGGAGCCAGTCAGAGGTGGTTTTTATTGGTTCTCTGAACTACTCAAAATTTCCACTACTGGTTCTTTAGAACTGGTCAGAACCTGCTGAACCTGCTGAAATGGTTTAGAAAAATTCAAATCAATATCTCAAAGTAGTTTTTTTAATTGGAAAACCTTTAATGATCTCACCGAAACAAGACAAATCACACAAATTGATAAATGAATATGGAGTCATAGTGGAGCAGTGATTTGAATGCAGTAGTACAGGCTGACTCTGCCCACAGCCAGGAATTTGATCCTGACTGACTCTAGAGTTACAGCCACCATTGTAACTTGGAAACTGTAGATATCTCAGACCAATCAAGATCTAAAACTATAAGTGAATTCCTAGATGCAGGGCTCTGTGACAAATCAGCCACTAACAGATACATTTAAATAACCTCTATCTACAAACTGTAAAAAAAAAAAAAAAAGGAAGTTACCTAAGGTAAGGAAAGAGGCAAAACACTGAGCAAATCCTTTCTGATCACACATCTATCAACCAATACCCAGATAAGCAAGAACCACCAACAGATAAATCAGAATAATGAAAGAAGAAGCAATACACCACCCCAAAAGCAATTACAGAAGAAACAATATTCTGACCAGGGGTGAAATGCTCTCTGTTCAAACTGGATCACCTGATCTGGTAGCGATGGTGGTAGGTGGTTTGGAGAACCGGTAGCAGAAATCCCTGCCCCCCCCCCCATGCCCGGCTGAGCCGCATGATCATCAGAGGCTTTTTTTAATGCTTAAAAGCATTTTTTTCTACAAATGCTTTTAAAAGTTAAAAAAAAAGCCTCTGATGATCATGCAGCTCAGCTGGGATCGTCAGAGCCTTTTAAAAGCATTTTTTTTACAAACTCTTCAGGTTGTAGAAAAAATGCTTTTAAAAGTTTTTTTTTAAAAAGTTGGTCATACCCACACAGTCACATTACTCCAGGGGTGAAATATTCCTGGTTTGGACCGGCTCAGGCGAGTAGGTAGCGATGGCGGTAGGCAGTTCAGAGAACTGATAGTAAAAATCCCTGTCCCTGCCCCCCATGCCCAGCTGAGCCATGCAATCATCAGAGCCTTTTTTTTTCTTTTAAATGGCTCTGAGAAGCCAAGCTCTGATGAGCCAAGCTCTGACGAGCCAAGTTCTGACGATCCCAGATGAGTTGCCTGCTGATCAGGCAACTTAGCTTGGATCGTCAGAACCATTTAAAAGAAAAAAAAACTTTTTTTCTTTTAAATGGCTCTGACGATCCAAGCTCTGACTATCCCAGCTGAGTTGCCTGCCAATCAGGCAACTCAGCTGGGATCGTCAGAGCCTTTTGAAAGCATTTTTTTACATGGTTTTACATGTAAAAAATGTTTTTAAAAGTAAAAAAAAAATGGCCATGCCCATCCGGTCACATTAACCCCACACACACCAAGCCAAGCCCACAGAACTGGTAGTAACAAATTTTAGATTTCACCCCTGCATTACTCCCCCACCAAGCCATGCCCACTGAACTGGTATAACAAATTTTACATTTCACCACTGATTCCGACCAAGCTCAGAAAAATACAAGAACACAAGAAAAGCAAACTCTACACTTTAGCATTGGAAAAATGGCTGGGGAAGACTCACTCAATCATTACTGTTGAATGATTTTCTGTACAGATCATGCACAAAATAAAATAAAATCTTGCTGGACACAGATCTATAGAATATAGTAGCTTAAAAGGAAAATATATACAGTGGTTATATTTATTCTCATCTGAGGAGAAAATACTAGCAGAAAAGTCTTTCACACAGTTACGATATAATTTATCAAAACACACAAGAAACACTACCTCCTATTTTCTTTTCTTCATGTAAAGTAAAAAAAAATGTGGTTTTTGTTGGGAAAATCATTTAAAATAATGTGAGAGCAGACAAATTCAAGGCAGTGCAACAGATGGAAAGTAGTGTAACATCTTGTGTTAATTTATTTTTGAAGCACATAGTGAGCTTTTATGATATAATTGAATGAAAGAGTCAGTAGGGTGTACACACACACACACACACACACACACACACAAAACCTACAGACCCGCTATGTTTATTTTTCTTAGAAACTTTTCTTAGGTGTCCCTAAGGATTGAAAAAATACATCTAAGGAGTCTCATCTTAAAACAGCAACAGGTCGCCAAATGACTATTTCCCACACTGTAGTCCCCTTTCAAAAGTGTGAGACAGCCAAATGTAAACAATCAAAGAGTAATGATATGTCAAGTATCAGTATCTTCTAGACGTCCTCTGTGAATTAGGATATCTACAGGTATTTATAAAAGTGCATAAAGAAGTGCAGTGAATAGGGAGTAAAACACATGCACCAAGGCCTGTTTTAAGTGCCATACAGTGAGAACATGCAATGCTAAGACAGAATTATCATCCATACCTTTCCTGACTTAAATAGGGACTCTTTATTTTTGTAAACAAAGTTTATATATGCATTTACCCATCAATGAAATACATACTTCCATGCTTCTTTTTAAAGGAAAAAAAAATAAAGTGTCCAAATATTTGAGATTCAACTACCTGGGTGTATTGCTTGTCTTTTAAAAGTGATTTAATTGTCCCTTCTTTGCCTAATTATCACCCATAAAAGAGTCTCTTTGAAAGTTTAGCTTGAACAGAAACTATGCTACCCCAAGGTCTTCTATCTGCTTTTTTGTTTGGGGGCAAATATAACAGCTTTTAAGATGGAAAACAAAGAGATTTTGAGGGGAAGTGCTAAAAATGGTTAGAATTTCTATGATGCACATTTCAATTTTCATGCACATGCATTTTTCTTTATATTTTTTGTTGTTCCTTCAGTTGCGATAAGATGCACAGATGCTTGAAATAAATAGCAAAAAATATTATTTAACTGCAAATTGCATTTACCACAAACACCTCTTTCAAATTCTCTTCTGTTCCTTAGAAATAGGAATTGTTGTCTAGCTGTAAACTTAAGTTCACCATCAATTAGTTAGATATTTCCTCAGAAAAATATAATAAACTTAAGAAGAAAGTTAAACTCTTATTTGGTTTTTCTGAGCATCAAGTGAATTATGCAAGGACAAAAGGTTGCCAGAGCTAAAACATTCCCCCACCCTATCCTGCCTCCACCATAAGGAATCTATCATAATCTCTTCAGCATAACTTCTGATGACAGATAACTTGTCACTACATGCTTCAGTTTCTTTTCTCCTTTACAGTCTGGCTGATCTGGCACCATCTTCACTGTACAGGTGTTTTCCTTTTGCCGACTTGTTGAGATAATAGAGCAATTCAGTCACACCATATCTGAGAATTCCTGACAGAACATTTGCTGCTTTCGAAACATTGGCACTCACCATATGGTGAGGGCAGTGCAAGCTTAGGAGACTGTAAAACATGATATCCACCCACCCCCATATAATTTTCATTTATTTTGTGAAACACATTAAAGTTTTATAAGAGCCAAAATTCATTTAATGTTAACAAAATCCTCCCTAAAATTGTAAAACTGTTTTCTGCAGTGAAATTGAAGTGCAGTTGGGAGCTTTTGGGGAAAAAAATGTGAAAAATCACCCACTCAAAATCTGTTGTGAGGTATTGAACAACCAAATAAACATTTGAAAAATATTTCATCCATCCATCCATCCATCATCTATCTATCTATCATCTATCTATCTATCTATCTATCTATCTATCTATCTATCTATCTATCTATCTATCATTTATCTATCTGCATTAAGAGGTGACAGCAGGTGCCATTTTAAAAAATTCCATAACAAGGAAAGAATTTCATTTTGAGGGATTCAAAATGATGAAGTTATTGGTACAAAAACCATAGAAAGATGGTTTGATGTAAACTTAAGAAGGACTAAGACAAGAGTTAACTAAAATATTACTGTAGAAACCATAGCAGAAAAATCAAAATTGAAGATCTTAGCACTTTAGCTTGGAACCAGGAACATTCATGATATAGTTTTAGTATAGCAAAATGCACCACTGATATTCTGATTGTAGAAATGCCTTCCTCTAGAATAGAAGAAACTAGAGGTATCATTCAGGGGCATTAAAATTATATAAGATTATGCTGTCTCCTGCTTTATCACATTTGATATAAATACTAGGTATCTCTGTTCTACTATATTTTCAAGATCAGCAACGTTGTACATTCAGTTTATTGTATATGACTTATATTCCAATTCTAATTAGTTCAGGGATATCAACAGAAGGATATGCATTCATTAAATAGTGAAAAAATGTGTGCTAGTGGTGAAGGCTTCCAGGGTAGAGACTGAGAAACTGTGAATTCTAGTTCCATTTTATGCATAAAAGCTGGTTGGGTGATTTTGGGCAAGTCACTCTCTATAAACTCACAAGGTCAGGTACAGGTGACAAGCCAGTCAATCAATTCCTGTCACAACCAATGGATGAACACTCAATTGATTCCCTCCTTGCCTCCCCCACCACCCGCCCCCAAAGTAGATCCTGCTCTTGCAAAAGAATGCTAGGAAGAAAAAATAATGCAATCTCCAAATCTAGGTACATCCATTCAAAAACCTTGCTTAGCTCCTACAGTTAATCAGTTAATACTATTAATATCCAAAGTTTTTTAAAAAAACCATAAAATCATGCAACAGTTTGGTTGGTAGAGGGGTGATTCTGGTAACTAATATTACAAGCTTTCATGGAGAGACCAGGAGAACATTTTAACAATTAGAGAAAGGATACAGTAAAGTTACCAGCCCAGAGATAAATACCAAGTAGAAGCCAATACAGCAGTGATGAAATCCAAATTGTTTTCTATTGGGTGTGGTTCTGTGGGCATGGCTTCGTGGGCATGGTGTGGCTGGGTGGGTGTGGCAGGGGAAGGATACTGCAAAAACTCCATTCCCACCCCACTCCAGGGGAAGGATACTGCAAAATCCCCATTCCCTCCCCACTCCTGGGAGAAGGATATTGCAAAATCTTCATTCCCATCCCACTCTGGGGCCAGCCAGAGGTGGTATTTGCCATTTCTCTGAACTGCTCAAAATTTCCGCTAACGGTTCTCCAGAACCTGTCAGAACCTGCTGGACTTCAACCCTGCAATACAGAATAAGAAGTTGCAAGTGTGTAATGTACACATACATGTCAATTACCCTAGGATCATTCATTCATCTGGTAAGAAGATCAAATGAAAAAGTAGACTAGATGCTAATTTTATCCAAAGAACTTTGCCATTATGCATACTGGTTGAAGAATTTTGGGAGTTGAAGTTCAAAACATCTTAAAGTTGCTGATGTTGAGTAACAGTCCTTTAGTGCAAAATGCAGATCACACTCCCATGATAAACTTCATTTTCAATTCCAATTACTGCTATGTCAATGTAATGTCTTTCCCTATCTTCACATTTTTAGTTTTTGTAGGGTTTTGATTGGGAAAAAAATATTAATGCTGTTTGATTTTAATGCTGGGATTTGTCCCAGAGTGAAGTCTGATTAAAGCAGAATGTTCTAATTCATTCCCAGTGGAATTTATAGCAGAATATGTTTATAACCTTTGCTATTAGGTTATAATGCAAGTGTCTGGGCAAGTTCTAATTAGCACTAGCAGATATTCTAGTTCTAAATCATTCATTTCAAAAGTCATCACCAAAATTTGAATGGAACCTGAAAAATGTTCCAGTTTCTTTCTCATTCAGAAAGAAACTCATGTATTCTTTTGCTAGCCAACTTGCAACTTGCAACATACGCTGGTTCAATAATAGTTTTTGAGGAATCTTAAAAGTAGACCTACTGTATTTTGAAAACATCGCGACAATCCAGCTGTGATGTAATTATGGTACAACACCTGAATCATTTTGATTAAACTGAGTAAAGGCAATATTAGCCATAAACAACTGTTGGGCCTTTAGGATTCATTCTGAACTATGAACCAGTATTTTAAGAGGAAATACAAACTTGTTCAACATCCACTAATCTCACTTCCAAGGTTAGCTTCATTTATCATACCACCAGTAATTTCTGTCCTGCATGGATTTGCATTACACATGAAATCTTCTTTAAGGAATAGTGCTATTTAGTAAGGGGATCATTAATTCCACTTTTATTTCTACCTTAAAGGCCTTGCATTGAATTAAATAATGTTACGATGCTCTGAATCAGATAATTTTAAAAGACTATGGCATTTGACATTGTCTTCCTAGAGTAACGTTATTCTATATGAGTTATATAGATGTTCTTTTTTCCTTGCTCTCATTTCCTATTTTGGCTTTATTATGATTCACATTAAAAAGAAAACTATAATTCTCTAAGTGCTAAACAATTAGGTCGAAAGAAAACAAATTAAAACAGAGACTATAACGTTCAGAAGAGGAGCATTAAGTTAATATATCAAGTGATCAAGTTCATCTTTTTTAATCTACACAGCAGTTTAAGGGTACTGCAAAGTTTCTGCATTTTTATTTTGTGCCTTGTTTAATCTAATGTGAAGAACACACTGGACTAACTCATTTTTAAAAATCGGATTTTAGTGGCAATGATTGAAGTTAATGGAAGGTGGAGCAAATTACTTTAAGGGAGATTAGGGATCATAAGGGAAGCTATAAAGTTTTCCCATTAACTTTGTTTCCATGGCACAGTGTACCACAATCTCTTCTCCCTCTCTCTCTATCTCCCTCTCTCCCTCCCTCACCCCCCCCCCCCACTTCTCTATCTCTATCATCTCTATCTTTCTGTGTATCATGCATGTAAGTATGTATATATAGGGCAGGATTTTCATACATTTCCAACAACTCAATTCTAAATACATATTTTTTTTTTAAAAAAGTGGTTTAAGACAGAGTGACTGGCCCAAGGTCACCCAGCTGGCTTCATGCTCAAAGCAAGGCTGGAGCTCACAGTCCCCTGGCATCGAACTTGATGCCTAAATGACTACACAAAAATGGCTGTCATGAAATCTAATAAAATTATTACATGATATGTAATAAATACATTACTAAAAATAATTGCACACAAATGCTTTTCACAGAACGATTATAAATAAAACCACTCACAGGGCACAATGTACCCCAAATCAAATTACTACCAGTGTATGGACAGATGTCCTGTATGTGTTTATTCAGGAGTAAGTCCAACTAAATTCAATAGGAATCATGACTAAGTATTTATAGAACTAAAGACATTCAACCAGCATTATGATCTGCTGAAAGCCGTGGTCTCTGCACTATAATGGAATAGAAAGGGTAGAGCACAATAGACCTGCTGTATTTAACTGTATCTATGGTAGACAGTAAGAAAACCGATGCTATACCAGGCACTACCCCTACTTCACTGATGTAGGAAGTAAAGTGGCAAAAGACATTTGAGCAATTTCTTCCCTGTCTTCCTATGATTTCAGACATTATCTCTACACTATGAGAGAACGTGGCTATTGCAGAAACATTTGCAGGTTACAAAAGATGCTGGAAGAAAAATTCTGAGCAGAGCTACAACAGTATACAGTTCCAAAAGTGCTCACACTAGGTTTTACTATATTTTATTACGGTTGGATTATATTGAGTGATTCTATGTTATCCTGCCATGTTAGAGTCAGAGACTTCTATTAAAATGCAAAAATGTCCTACTTGTATATTTCTAAATGCTGTTCATAATGGAGAAAGAATAAGATGAAGGACAAAATAAAATACAGGTAGTCCTCGACATACGGCAGTTCATTTAGTGACTGTTCAAAGTTAGAACAGTGCTGAAAAAAGTGACTTACGGCCATTTTTCACACGTATGACCATCACAGCCTCCCTGTGGTCACGTGATCAAAATTCAGACACTAGGCAACTGATTCATGTTTATGAGGTTTGCAGTGTCCTGGGATCGTGTGATCCTCTTTTGCGATCTTCTGACAAGTAAAGTCAATGGGCAAGTCAGATTCACTCAGGGTCGGGTTTCAAAACCCATTGCTACCAGTTTGCTTGTGGGCGTGCAATGCTTCTGTGCATGCACAGAAGCATCTGTGCATGTGCAGAAGTGTCTGGGCGGGTGGGCGGAACCTCCTGCCACCATCACTGGTTTGCTCAATCTGGGGCGAACCGGTAACAACCTACCACTGGATTCACTTTACAGTCATGTTACTAACTTAACAACTGCAATGATTCACTTAAGAACTGTGGCAAGAAAGGTCATAAAATGGGGCAAAACTCACTCCCCAAATGTCTTGCTCAGCAACAGAAATTTGGGGCTCAATTGTGGTTTTATGGCGAGTGTCAGGTTCCAGCATTCTGCGTCAAGAAATGCAGACAACACAGTTCAGTATTGCACTTTTTATCTTGCAAGTATGTTTGTCACTCTACATTTGTACATTATACGAGATATATTAATTTATTCCAGTCTTCAATCTGAGTATCAAGTATATTCTGTCTCAAAATATGCCAGCAGTTGTCCATTTTGCTCCAGGTAAGTGCAATATTATATATGGATCGCTACTGCTGTATGCTATTTCCTCAACCATTTGTTTTTCCTAAAATGTCTGTCTCTTGAAGACGATGTTCATGAATAAAAGAGAGAATACATCTTTTAAGTGTATACTTCGGAAATGAATTCATTTGTTCAATATGTAAAGATTATTTGATAATGCAGAGGAGCTAGAATTGTTGTTGGCAAATGTTAGGTTTGGTTGATCCTAGTGTAGTGATGAACTCACAAATTAGACATTGTTGTAATGGGACAATTGTAGCATTCTTTTCTCATTTGGAAGTCTCAGTAGAAGAGGCTCTCTTTCTCTCTCTTTCTCTCCCCATGCACACATGCACAGATGGAGAAAACAAACCAACAAAAAAGAAGTTATTATTGTTATGGAATCAGACTCTGTTAGAAAGATTAAGGTTCAAGTCCCAAAGTAGCTACGAAGCGTATTTGGTAATGCTAAATCCAGCTCTTTGGCACCATTCAGATTTTTCTTACATTTGTAATACCCATATTTTGAGTGTGCCAATAAAGTGTGTGCCAATAAAACCTTGTTGTTATTGCCATTGTTAAAAATGAGATTTTCTTGCAGACATTTGTAAACAATATGGATATATTGGCAAGACATTGAAGAATTATATATACAACTTGTTCACATGTCTTCCATGGAAACCATAACCTATAAAATATGGAAGGTAATATTCATGTTTTCTTTGATGACTATGGATTGAAATTAGCTCTATTGCACAGCGACGAGAGATTTACGTAGACAGGAATCTCAAATGTAATGTTTCTCCTCTTGAAAACACTTCAGAATGAAAAATTGCTAATGATATCCCATCAATGTTGACTTTTGCCTGCCCCCTCTCCTAGAAAATAAATAACATGATAGCTTTAAACTTTGAAGGCCTAAAGAGTTCAGACATAAGAACTTAGGATAAACTTCTTTGTGAATCAGCCAGCCCTGATATTCTAGCACTCAGATAGGACTCTATTTCAGACCTCAGCTTTGAATGGCTAAATGCAAAATGAACAACTGGTTAAGCTGTACATTTTAGGATTTCCTCCTTAGAGGGTTTCAAAATATATGCTGTAGAATAAATTCCACACCATTTATTTAAGCCACCTTCTATTACTGAGCATTCCCATACCTTAATTTCCTTGGATGGTATTGAGATGTTGTTGAGAATGTTCCTTTAACAAAAATGTTGGTTGGTTGATTGATTAACTCCTCCATACATTACATTGATATCCTGCCTTTCCTTCAGGAGGTCAGAGTAGTTTATAGGGTTTTTCAGTTTCATCTTCACTATAGTCCTGTAAGTAAGCCAGGCTGAGAGGTAATATTTTCCTGAAAATAACTATCTGTGAGAGCAGGAAGTTGAGACTGGAGCTAATTTAACAGCTCTTAATCTAGTTGGATCCTTCTACCAGGACACAACACTGGCTTACTATATTTTTTGGTTTAATATTCTCTGAATGTTTCACTTATTGTATTGTTTCTTTTAGATGTGTTTACACTCTTTTATAGCAATTTAACAAGTTAACATATCTCAAAACATACTAATAAATCATTATCAGTCTTGCTTACAATTGTCAGCTGTGTTCTTTTATTTATTTCATTTTGTTGCACAAACAATTCCGTTGACTTTGATATATGAAACATTCATTGTTTATAGTAGCAATAGCTATTGCTTTACAGCCCTCTCTAAATAGTTTACAGTCAGCTTCTCCTGATGTTTGACAAACTTATAATGTACCAATCCCATTTTAAAACTGTTCCATCTGAATCCTGTGTCCTGTGTATTTAGGAAAAAAAATGATCAAAGTTTCTCCCCAGCCAGGTACTAGGACACAGACAAATTGCCACCTTGTTATATGCAGACAACATAGCACTTCTGTCACAAACACTAATTGGAGTCAAACAAGCCCTGAATGCCTTGACCAAAGACTGTTCCAACGAAGCATTCAAAATCAATCACGGCAAAACCAAAATCCTGATTTTTTTGCAAAGGGAACTCTAAACTGCATGCCAGGAGGATAAACAGCCAGAATATTGAACAAGTTAAAATCTTCAAATGTTTGGACATGATTTTGATCGGCAGTGCCCCTCAACATTATATTAAACAAAATGCCACAACAAAACAAAACAAAACTCAGTGGCCACAATCCAATCCTTCTTTTCGCCAGAGGAACAGCACTGAAGTTATTTTCAGCAAAGGTTTCTGCACAATGACTCTATGGTACACAGCTAAGACCAGGGGTGAAATCTACCTACTTTCCCTACTGGTTTGGAAGTGCATGCACTGCGTGCAAGCGCGAGCGGAGAGAGCACACACACCATCATCAGGTCTGATTTTTGATGCAGAGGGTCAAAAATGGGTTACTTCCTGGTTAAAACCAGGAAGTAATGATGTCCAGGCGTGTGTGTGGAGCCTTGTGCCAAACCATGCGCTACCAGTTTGTATGAGCTGGACAGAACCGGCAGGATTTCACCACTGGCTAAGATCCTATTCAAGGTGCTGGTTGTCACCTTTAAAGCCCTTCATGGCTTGGGACCAGGTTATCTGAGGGACCGTCTCTTCTTGTTACATCTACCCATCCCATCAGAGCGGGGAGGCAGGGAATGTTGCAGGTCCCATCCCCTAGGGAGATACACCTGGTGGGACCCAGAAGAAGGGCCTTCTTGGTGACCCCTTCTTTGTGGAACATCATCCCCCCAGTGATTAGAATGGCCCCCACTCTAGCACTCTTCCAGATGGTGCTGAAGACCTGGTTCTGCCAGTGGGCCTGAGGAACCCAGAGCAGGATGGTGCCCATTAAATAGCTCAAGTGGGTGCTGTCAGCAGGGCAGGAGATGATTTTATTATATTAATTTATTATATGACTCTTCTTTTATTAGTTTTATTGTTTTTATAGGAGACTTTATATTCTGTAAGCTGCCTTGAATCACCATGGGTGAATAGGCGGCACTATAAATTCCCTAAATAGATAAATAAATTTTCCTCTTTTTTATCCCTCTCAAAAGGGTTCAGTCCAAATTTCTAAGGGCCATATTGCAGGTAGGCCTGTGTCTTCCTAATGCAGTTCCAAAGAGGGAAACTGGGTTGTTCAAGGTTAAAACAGTGCATGGATGTGCATTATAACTCACTGGCTGAAATTGCTGTTCTTCCCCACAGATTTGAGCCTTCTCCTCATGGAAGATAAGTATAAATCAACATGGATTAGGATTATTTAATTAAAACTCTAACATTTCAGCCTCTCTAAAGAGGAGTTCCTAATGATGGGCATTTAACACATTTAAACAATCTATTAAAGATTAGGAAGTCCAACAGGACCTGTCTGCTTTATTTACCGAAGAATGTTTTCATGAGCAGAGACTTTCCTTCACAAACCAGTAAGATGTTTATAATATATATTGTAACTGTCTCTAAATTTTGGAGGGCATTAATTCTAGCTTGCTGTAAAACTTTGCCCACAGAAGCTCTGTAGGGCCAATATAAAAAATGTCCTGTATGAGCTGAAATTATGCTCCTGTGGACAAGGGGGCCATTAAAACCATTCATTTCCTGTTGTATTGCATCCTTTATAAGTTCTGACACCCTCATTTTATAACACCTTACCTAACAAAATATCCTTGGAATTCCAAAACTTTTTATGTACATTTACTTCTATTGGGTCAGTATGATAAAATTTCTTTGAATGTAACTAAGTTTTACTGACTGTAAAACCAGATGCTGGTTATCCACTGATGATTTCACCATCAATTGTAATCCATCAGTATGTCCTGTCCTCTTCTGCTCTGTTTTATTTTATTTTATTTCAATGTTTCCCTTTTACTCTGGTCTATGATCATAATAAAGATTGATTGATTTTAAAAAAGAAAAAAATGCTCGCTTCTACACTTGACAGTAATTGCTGTTTATTTATCTAGTATACCTAACACTTTATATGCTCCTCAGTAACTCTTTGAAATGGTCAATTGATTTATAGGGAAAAAATTCTTGCAAGAATTTTGCCCTGATCAAGCTTTGATCACACACAAGTGGAGAAAAAGTGAAATTCTGACAGCATGTGGCTTCCCAATTGGTAATACCCCAAATTATCTAAATTTCTCAGTAAATAATTTTTTTAAAAGCTATGTTTAAGATTTTGAAAACATGTTGTTGGATTTGCAGTGTGACAACAAGAAGCTTCAGGTTCTGTATTTCACTGCTGACATCTAACAGCTGTCTAGATTTTGAATTCTGGTTACAGTAGCCTTAGCCACCAACCAAGTTCAGCTAATATCCTAGTTAACTATAAGCTGCCCAAAGTCACTTATTGGTAGGGATGGCTGTAGAAATTAAATAAATAACTCTCCCTTAGTCTGGTTGCAAAGGTACCATTTTAGTTTGTTGTATGAGTCCTTGGCCTAAATAGTGAAATGCTATCCAGAAGTTGACTTTGTTTTGATAATGGTGCAAACTTAACTTTACCTCCATTATAAAACATTAAACTTTGTTTAACTTTATCAAATGCTAAATAAAAGGTTCAGTATACTTAAAGAAAATGGAGGGGTTTTTTTTTGTTTTCTTGAAACAATACTACATTATTTATTGATTTCTTTCAGTTCAAGACTAAATCCATAGATAGAGATTAATTTCTGAAGACAATGTGTTTAAGGGTTAATTTAATTTACTGAAATAACTTTGTTATTCATCAATTGTTATGTGCTCTTCAGTAAAATACTCTAGAGATATCTCTGTGCTCTAATTCCTAATGATCACTCCCTGACCTCCTAAATGTTGCTTAGGATAAGCCCACCTGATGCTGACAATTTGCTTCCTCTTATAAGGAAAGTGTTCAAATTTTGGATTAATTTTGGATTTGCTGAAGTATTATTATCACTTAGATCTATTCTGCTGGACTTCTGGATAGTTTGCAACATTCTATTCATTAATCACTAAATGTCAGCAGACTTATTTATATCTGCGCGAAACCATTTTTTCTTTTCTATTCTACTTGCCTAACTGGTGTGTCCTTTAAGCTGACATGGATATTTATTTGTTAATTAAATTCATACTTATTTGAAAAGGAATCATGCTAGATTTCTTAAACCATTTGTCTGTTTGGCAGATTTCTGAAAGCAGGATCCTCTATTTCCTGTAGCATAGTAGTACTGAAAAGACCACTGTGATGTTAGGCACATATTCAAACATGTCTTTTTGAGTTAAAGACCCTAAGAAAATTCTCTGAACTTCTCCAAATTCCATTTTCCTTCCTGCAGAATTTACTATATGCCTAACCTTACCACAAGCCACCAGATTGTTCTTAAAATTTCACTTGGTGGAATTTTTCTGGGAAAAAGTGTAGTCTTACTAAAATCCTCATACTTCCATATGATACTATGTCTCTGAGGCACTGTGCAATTGTGCAATTTAATCTGGATTGGGTGAAGTATTATTTTATTCTTTGCTTGGTAGATCTTCCATAGCTTTGTATATGTGGAGAACACCTATTTTGTCCAAGGCAAGATTTTCAGAAAGGTTACACTATTAGAAAGAATGCATGGCTTTCTGAAAGCACAGAAAGACATTATTGGCTCAGGAGAATGGTAACAAGTTTGATGTAGTGGTTTAAAGAAGTCCTTCTCCTCCTCCTCCTCCTCCTCCTCGTGTATTCCCGCAAGTGCAGAGTCTGCTTTTCGGATCATTGAATGCCACTTTGAACAGTCAGCTGCATCTCCAGGGCACAAGCCCACAGTTTTAAAGTACTGGCCTGGAAATCAGGAGACTGTGAGTTCTAGTTCCACCTTAGGTATGAAAACAGTTATCACTCTTTCTCTGTTCAACTCAACTAACGGGGTTGTTGCTATGGGGAAAATAGTAGGAAGAAGGAGTGTTAGGTATGTTTGCTGCCTTAAGATACTTAAAAATTAATAAAGGTGGGATAGAAATCTAATAAATAATCAAGTAACAAGAAGGTTATAAACACCATCTGGAATTCCAGTCATTGTGCAATAAACCACCTCCATAATCAAAAGGAACAATTCTACTCCGTTGCAGTAATTCCTAACTCCTGCTCAATCTTTGCTAATTAATGCAAGGATTGGAGCTGATAGGGAAAGATAGATTCATACAAAAATAAAGTGGAAAACTTGAGAATAAGTGAAAATGTAAAGAGGCTAAATCACACACACACACACTTTTGCCATCGGTATTCTAATAATGAATTTTAAGCACAATGTTCATTACTGGCTAAATAATTGTGAACTGAAGATCTATGCTGAACTAATACAAATGAATAATCTAACATTATAGACACAATTGTTGATGTATGTTCTATTTATTGCTGCTATACACTCTGTATACTTTTAATAGTTATTTTCCCACAAATAATTTACAGCACCTTTTATGATCTCTTATCACTGAGGTGATAGAAATAAAAGACAAGCTTTCTATCACTCCAGTGACACTAGAAGATGCTATAAGCCACAAGTAAAATTACTGCCTAAGTGACTTAATATCTAAATATTAAGTCCAATATACAGCATATTGGATATTATCCAATATTAATGTTGTTATTGATGATGTTATTATTATTATTATATATTGTATGTCTATTGCTGGTCGATGAATGTAATAAAGTTATATTCTATTCTATTCTAAAATTTGAATGATATAATTTGTTAATGTATTGGTTTATACGATGTAGGATAGGACTTGATTCAAGCATTGCAGAAAATAGAAAGATATACACTTTCTTAGCAGGTCAATAATTGAATGAAATGATTCTAGTTGACCTCAACTATGGATCCACTAAGTCAAAGACCATACCTTATACCAGGGGTATCAAATGTCATCACGGCAGCGTGACATGACATATCAGGACTTTACTCCCCTTCGCTAAAATAGGTGTGGGCATAGCCAGCTCGTGATGCATCCAGCCCGCAGGCCGGGAGTTTGACAGCCCCACCTTATATCATATATTATATCTTGGACTATTAACAGAATGTATTTCGATTAATTTTAAGCATGATTGTTTAAAAATGCTTTCTATTCTGCAAACTTTAATATAAAATGATGTCTATGAGAGGAGGATTAGAAGTTTGTTTTGTTGGTGATCTGTAACTCTTTACAGATGTGATGCTGCTAAATTTTCATCATGGTAAATTCTTCAAACAAGCTAAGTATCATACCCAGGAGCCAAATTACATGGAATATTACAATTATATTTTGAACTTCATTTTTTGCTTCAAGGAAACACAAAAGGAAAGCTACTTAATATTCCTTGGCATCTAGTTGTATTAAAAAAAAATCAAACCTATTTCTCACCACTCCAGTTTATATGATGCACTGAACTATTCATTTTCTATTTTTCAAGCATTCAATACATTATGGGTTATTATTCCTAATCATTTTGCAACATGCTTGCTATTCAAAATAATTTGTCGATTTATTTGTCTTTACAAATATTTTCTTGTGAGGCAGAGCAATGATAGTGTTATTTGACAAAAGACAGAAATTAAGTACCTAGCTTGTGACAGGAGTTTAAAGCAATCTTTCTTGTGCCAGATGAATGATCTAGTCTGTTTTTTTCCAGTTATCCCTTAATCCTCAGCCATTAGCTCATGTGGAAACAGCAGTCTTTATAGCAAACTGTTGTGATGCCAAAATGTCAATATGCAAACAGTAGTGCCAACATGCCAATGCTTCTAATACACACATTCAAGTAGGTAAGTTGCAACATTTGTCTGATGCCATCTTCATTCACACTTCATTTGCTTCTTTGCACTCATTCATAGATGCTCATATATTCATATTGAAAGGAACTTCTCAATGAATGCAGCTGCTGCCATTCCTTAGCTTTTAAGGGCCATGGATCATATGGTAATTGTTAGTGACCAGGAATGAATATGGAAGAAGTTGGCTTTGAGAGAAGTTTGGAGATTCCTCCCCCCACATAAAGGCTTTATGTTACGCTTTTTATCTCTTTTCCCATGCAAAATGGTGAAAAAAATTGTATTTTCAGTCCTTAGTGCTTAGGAGTTTAGAAAATCTTGAAGAGGAACAAGAAGACACTGTTGCTCATGATCAAACTATTTGTTCACATAGCAATATTTTTTTTTCTGGCTAGCCAGAATAAGTCCTAACATTTGCTTTCTGGTGTTCTTTTAACTGCTAAAGCTGAGATTTAGAGATCCTTCTTTTTTCAAAGCATGGTCCCCAATTCTGAGCTATAAAGATTGTAGCATTCCTGCCAATATCTTTTTTGAACACATTGGTAGCCTTCCCTGCCCTTCCTTTATATAGTCACATGAATATGAAGGAAAGCTCTGGATTTTCAATCAAATTAGTCCATTATTAGAAACAAAAGTTGCTTCTTAAATTGCATCTTCTCTCACTCTTAGAACAAGAACACTGTGTGTAATTTATCTGAGGTAGAAATTATCCTTCTTTATAAAGGACTGTGTATTATGGCAGTAAATGAATGAAACAATGAACAATAATATCAAAGCTACAAAGCTATAACTCTAATATCAATTAATATACTGTACAGAAAAAATTCACAGTGGAAATCATATCTGGGTCCACACCGAGTCATAGTTCTAAAAAATTTTCAAATAAGATTATTAGATCTTGTCAATCTTGCTTCAATTCTGAATGTTATTTTAAGCCAAAGTTCTCCTGGATTCCTTTTTACAATCATAAGATTATAAAATCTGTATTGATTGTTATGGCTCCCTCTAAAGAGGGATCTTTTGTCAGAACAGCAAAATGGTACTTATTTTAAGGGATGTTGATTTTTATTTCTCATTTTAAAAAATTCAAAATTCAAATTCAAAAATTCAAAATAAAGCCTATAATTTAACTCCTGCCACGTTTTTTTAATCTTAAATGTTCAACACATTTGAGTTAACACAAGTTTTGTTTTAAGTCAAACTCTTAATATTTGCACATTATTATCTTCTCAAAACCTCAATACTTAGGAAAGAAACAGAATGTTTAATCTATTATTTTCATATGAATTTTTCCTTATGCATAGCCTTGGACAGGTTTACAATTCTTCTTTAGTTTTTATTTCTATCAAACTTAAATGTTGGGTTCTAGAATTAAGACACATAATCTTTACAGATCTCCAAGATGAATCAGGCTTGAATAGGAAGAGTATAATGAAGTATAGTATAAAGAGTATAATGAAGGGAACCAAGTTCCAATTTCTGTGTCCCTTACCAAATCCTTAATTTTATAGTCTGCAGTTCATGGAGAAAGTTATAGATCACAGTTCAATGGTTAAATCTGCACATTCCATTAAGCCAAAGTATAGCTCAATTGGTTGTATATTACAATATTGTATTAGTCCAACCATTGTTATTTGTAAAATGTTGTTATTTATATGCAAATAGAATCATTTTATTTTATTCCATGAAACATAGTTAAAATTAACTATGCTTTATACAATGTGTGAACATTAGCATAGGCACAAAAAAACAAATTATTTTAAAATCCGTTCACAATTCAAATGAAATTTGTAAATCTGCAAATTTGATGTTATTTAAAAGATCGTAGACAAAATATTCTGTATTTGAAAGATGTGGTATTCTATGCTTGATGGTTGCTTTTATAGTACATGGTGTTGTTGTTGACAATGTCAACATGTGTTGGGAATTATGATACCATTTTTCTATGTGTAAACAAACAACATTATTTTGAAATAACTCCCCTATTCTATATTTCTTTGTCTTATATTTAGCAGGATTTATCCTCATGGAAAAAGCAACTACCAAAAGCAAATAAATAATGAATAAATAACAAATATAATTGTTTTACATAAGCACATTTTTTAAACAATTTGTATATCAAGAAGTTTATATCAAATTCTTCTTTTTTTTTTTTTGTAATTTTTTATTTTATTTTTTCCAACATAAACATAAAAAAGAATTTTTTTTCCAGAACGAAGTCTTGGTCCGGTCACAAATGGGTACACTAATTTAACAAATGATAAACAAACAATTTTAACATAAATTCCAATGTCTTAATAAATCTTTCTATTATCGTATCATACAGCCTAATCTCCTACTAAGGCAAAGCTCTTTTTTATATTCAATTATAAATTCAATTATAAGTCAAAATTCAATACCGTTTTATCTAATTTTTTTATCCCCTACTCCTTTTAGCATCAACATTAAACACAAAGACAATCTATTCTAGAAATCTATATATTTACCTTACAATTTTATCACCACAAATCTTAATTTCCAAATGTATACAACTCAATTTTTATTTCAATTTATTAATCAAAATTTCTGTCTATTTTTCTCATTTTCTAAATCCAATCTATCCTATCATGTTCTTAAACTTTTACATAGAGATCTCAAAATTTACCATTTCATTTTAATTATCACCCAGCATTTTATTTTTCACCCCTTATTAGTAATTATTCTTCAGTATATTCTCCTCATTCTCCTCCATTATTCCACCTATTATTTGGCTGATTTCCAGCATAGCATATTTTGGCTGAGTTTTCAGCATATTCTCCTCCTTAACTCCCTCTTTTATTTGGCTGATTACCAGCATTTTCCATTGTTTTGGCTGGTTTCCAGCATGTTTTGTTTTGGCTGATTAACAGCATTCTCCTCCTTAACTCCACCTATTATTTGGCTGATTTCCAGCATTTCATTATTTGGCTGATTTCTCAGCATATTCTCCTCCATTAACTCCAATTTCTATAATTTATTAAACATTTCTTTTTCCATATGTTATCTATTAATCCACTGTTTCCAACTGTACTCTTCCAGGGTGTATCCCTATTTATTTCTTAATATTAATCACTCCCAACATATATTAAATGCAATCACAATTATTACTTCCATCTGTGTACCTTAATACATCATCTAAAATCATTAACAATTAATCATAATTATCATCCACCACTTTATCAAATTAAAACTAAAGCATGTTACCACAAATTATGCTTTTATGAACATATCACTTTTAGTCACCTTAGCTTCCCATTTCTATTTTTATAATATTTCTATCTTTGTTTACCATAAACACTTCTTGTTTTTATTTAAAGCTCATTTAAATTTTGAACCATTTAAACAATTAAACATTTAAACATTGCTATCTAATTTATCTATTTTGCTTCTTCTTTTCCTTATCTGTCCATATGCATTTCAATTCAAAGTCAATACTTCCACACTTAAAACTCTACATATTCTTTTTAATTCTATTATAAAGTCTGTTTCCAGTAAAACAACAGCTTCTCCATTTCTGGTCCTGCGCCAAGCCTTTTGTTGCTGCGCTAGTGATCTGTCCCCCTCTGCAGATACCCACAAAAACACAGCCAGTCGAGGGTTAAGGAAGCACTTGGCACACTCCACAGTTCTTATCTCAAACTTGGCAGCGATATGCACACCGTCTGCCAAGGGCTTTAATAGTACACAGAAAGAAAAGCACAACAAATATTCAGCAAAGTCTCTGATCAGCTTCAGCTTTTAACTCCAATGCCTATCCGATTGTGTATTTGTTCATCACAGAGATCGTTACCACCACCCTGTCTATTATATAGTCTCTGGGTGTGGTCCAGTGACTCATTGATCCTGTGACTCCAGTCCAGTGACTCAGGTCTATTCCCTCATGCGTCTCTGCAGCTGCTGTAAGCGTTTATCTCGCCTTCTTTGGCGGGCGTCCAGGAATGACGTCTCTCCCTCACTCTCATCTGAGACACCTGTTTCCCTACTACTTGGCTCTCTTTCAGCTGGCACCTGAGACTGTGCCAGAGGGGGAGGGACTGGGAGATCTGGCTGGCTCCTCTTCTTCCTGCTCAGAGCTTCCTTCCTCCAATGGGATAGGCTCAGAGGACGGGGCCACAACAGCTAGTTAGTTAAAAGTTTATTAGACATTGTTTTTTTTCTTTCTTTGTAAAGCCAACAAATGACAGAATAGGAATCTCCAAAGTTCAAAAAAAACCATAGTTCTTTTCAAAGTAATCCACAATATGTAACAAGTCAAATAGGTTCTTTTCAGGAAAGAACAAGTTTCCACAGTCAACACTTTCACTTAGTCACAGCTTCAATTGCCATTTTGAAACATTTATGTGGCAATCCATTTGATCTCTTTGTATGGTTTTTAAAGGTGGCAAATCTTTAATTTTGCTTTTCTCTTTTCAAGTTCATTTCAGTTTTAGCAAAAAAGTTCAAATATCCAGCTCTATTAAGTTAATAAGCAATTCCCTACAATCAATCAGTGGTGAAATATGGTTCTTAAAGGGTTTAAAACTTTTTTCCTTTCCCCCCCCCAAATCTTCAAGCCCCCAGATCTTCAACTGCTAAGTAAGGCTGGGGGTCTTTTTTATAAATGTCCTCACTAACGCATTGTTTCTTGCCTGGGCTGGTGTCACTCACCTGGCTCTGAAGCACTTTGTCCTTTTTTCCTTCCTCCTGCACTTTGCTTGTCCCAATTTGTCACAGTCTTGAGGCAGCCGCCATGGCTGCCGTCCCCCGCCACTGACTTAGAGGATTGCCTCTGGCCTCCGAGGAACTTGCCCATTCCTCTTGGCTGCCGAAGAGGTCCCTCTCTTTTCCCCTGTCCTTTCAGGACAAGATAGGTCCGAAGACCTGTCACTGGTGGTTAGCCAGTTGGGGTTTTGGCGGGGCTCATAAAACCCCCGCCATTTCCCCATCTGCATCGCCACGACACCAAACTGGAAGTCCCAAGAAGTTTATATCAAATTCTTGACCTGTTCTTCTGAAAGCTTCCAGGTTCTAATCCTTCTGCAAAGCAAGTTGCAAGATCATAATAATATATATATTATTTTTTTAAAATCCATGTTATTTGTAACATAAGATGCAGAGACCTCATAAATAAATTCTTGTGAAACTGTAATGGACCAGAATTATACTCATCCACCTGTCTTTAAAGCATCTCTCTAGATAGTTTGCAGTTCTAGCATTTTCATTTTATAGATTTATATTTATAAAGGTTCACCTTTACCATAGATTATCTATCAAACTGTTCAGAGCCCATCAACAATGCATTGTGCCCTTCCAAATGAGTGGCCATCCTATTCCTGATAATTATCCCCAAGCATTATATATACAATATATACATAATATATAGTACAAAAGTAGAATGCCTAAAGACAGATAAGATTTGACTTTAAAAAATTGTTTTACTACTAAAAGTTGCTTGCACACTCTAATTCTTATGTATCTGTGTAGCCAGTCTTTTATACAGGCTGACAGATATTGAGAAGCAAAAGACTGAGGCTGACATTATTCTGAATCTATGCACTGATGCACCAAACCCATAGGTGTTGAGGTTAGAGTTGTGATCTAGTAACTTAACTCTAAAAACTGGCTTGTCCTCTTTGGGTTCTCCCGTATGTGAGGAGTTACTGCTGAGTTTGCCAAGAAGTAAAAGAGGGAGCATGTGCTGTTTGACATAGTGCCATCTTGTGGTACTAAAAGCATAACTCAGAAAAGATATCTGGTGAAAAGATGGGTTAATCTGAAAGGACAGAGCAAATATCAATGATTTTCCATGTGTACGGAAAATGGTATAACCTCTGAATAAAGAAGCTTCCCAATAAATACCAGTGAAAATGGATTCATAATGGAAAAGAAAAATAATGTTGACAATCAATGGAGTGGTATATAAATCTAAGTGCTATTATTCAATTTCTATGCCCCCACCCCAATTTCAGGCAAAGGCTCTGGGCATTATAATCTGCATGAATATTCCCTAAATTTAGCCTGTCAAATGGAAGCAATAAACAGTAACTTAATTAGTTATTTTGGTCTAATTAAACTTTTTTGTTGTTTCTCTTCCTTTCCTTTGAGTAATAGCCCAAAGATGTCCAAACATAAACACTTGCCTTAAAAAAAAAGCCAGAATTGCCCACTGTGTGCTTTTGAATAAGCAATAGTATGCAATAGACCTCTTGAATGAAGAATAAAGCAGAAAACAAAATACAGTTGTGATGTACTCACAAATGGGGAAAAGTGAGTCCAGATTCAGGCCACTTTGGGAATTCATATTCTCTTTGAAATTGATGTAGTTATTCCATTCTACTCTAGCAAGAGACATGAAGGAGATAAGGTTGGAGAAACAAGTATTTATCCCAGTGGAATCACTTAGGTACAGGTTCTTGCCCAAGAGCTGTGGTACTGCAGTGGTTAGAATGCAGCATTGCAGGCTGACTCTGCTACTGCCAGGTGTTTGATCTTGACTGGCTCAAGGTTGACTCAGTCTTCCATCCTTCCAAGATCAGTAAAATGAGGACCCAGATTATTGGCGGCAATATGCTGATTGTATAAATTGCTTAGAGAGTGTTGTAAAGCACTATAGAATGGTACATAGTTCTTAGTGCTTTTGTTAAGTGCTATTTATGCTTCTCCCTTTTTCTCAAATACCAGTAAGGTAGAAACTGTCTGTCTTGTGAGATACTCTAAACAGGAAGTATGTCCAGCTGGACTAATTGCACTTTATTGTAAGGTTGCATTAACAGAATCCTGCAAGTCTGAAAATTCATTTTCCACTATCCCCACCCCTGTTTTCACAATTTTAAAAAAATAGGGAGGGGTCCCTTCTGATACAACTGCCACACCCACATACCTTTTGTGGGCTAAATAGCTCTTGTCCAACAATTCTCCTGGCTCCCAGGTTATTCCTACATATCATTATAGAAGTATCCTCATCAACAGTTGGTCTGAAGGTGATGAGGGTTTAGTATGATCATAGGAATGTGTGCCCCAAATGAGGACAAAATATTGCTTTATAAACAACTTGTGGAGATACTTGTAGGAGATGAGCAGGCTCAGCCCAAGGGAAGTGTCAAACACATCGTTGGTCTTGAGTCCCTTAATACCCACAAGAGATCTAAGTCCAACCCACCTTGATTTCCATTGACTTTTGTCTACCACCAATTTGCTTTAACCGTTAGTAGTTCAGATTCTTGAAGAGAGCATAAACTTGCAATAACCTTTATATTCATTAGAACTGCCTGGACTTCTGAGTCTTGTGCTTGACAATACTAATAAATTTATGAAAAAAAGTATTTAATGGGAGATTGGAATGGAATGAACTATTCACTAATGTAATCTACTAGATCTCTTGTACAGATTGTCCCTGTGATTATATAAGACAGATGGGGTGGAAGCTAACCAGCAGATTGCAAGAACACAAACAAGTGGTCAGATGAGGAGACAAAAACTCATTGGTAGTTTCACATTGCAGTGAACAAGGATATACATTGAATTTTGTAGCTACTCAGATTGTTGGCCAAGTAGGTACAAAAATAGCCAGAGAAATAATTGAAGTCTGGGAAAAGAGACCCCTTGTCGGTCAACGAGAATATTGATTTACTACCAGTTTATCAGGTACTTAGGAGGGCTTGGCAGCACAAGGAAACAACAGCCAATTGCCAGGCAACAATATACCAATCAATCAATAGAAAGACACCACATAAATACAACTCACAGAATAGCCGAAAGCACACATTCCAGGTGAGAGATGTTCCCTGAAGATGGGCTCTAGTATGAATCCAAAAACTCGGAAGAGTAAACCTCTGGTCCAGTGACTAACCCAGATTCAATGTCACAGTAATTTGATAGAATCTCTGAGAAAATATTAAAGTCAAGGCAAATTACCAAATGTTCTCTTTAATTTGATGGACAATTTAGGGTTGACTGATATATGGAGACAAAAAAAAAAAAAGACAAGAAAAAGAAAAAGCATTTCAAGAGAGAAAAGCATTTTTTTTTCCTGAAAGCCATAAATCTGTTTCAGAAATAGGCATAATTTCGATTGCAAACAACCTGGCTACTAAGGTTTCTAAAGTAAAGATATTACCAATTTTATTTATTTCATAATCCTGTAAATTTTATAAGGAAAAATCTAATTCTTTTACAGGAGATTAAACAAAAAGTTGCTACAAAAGAAGAACAGTGAAGGAGTATGAAAAGAAATAACAATAAAAACAATAACTTAGAAGAAAACACTGTTTTAAGAATGGGTTGAAATAGAAGTAAATCTTTTAATACAGATTATGTTATACAACACAATAGTGAAATGAAGAGTAAAAAACAGTTTTGAATAAATTAAAAAGAAAAGAATTAAAGAAATGTCCACAAATGTTAAATATTTCTCAACAAATTAAGCTTTTACAATGGCAATTATCTGTATTAATAGTAAAAGAAATGAAAATAAAAATGAATTATGTAAAGCAAAAAATGAGTCTGCAAATAAAACAGGGAAGTGATTAGCATATAAATTACAAAAAGAAAAAAAAGGCAATGTTATTGAAACCACAAGAGGAAGATACTATATTAATGGACAATGCAGCCATATAAAAGCATTTCATCAATATTATTCCAATTTGTATAAAGGAAGTGAAATCTCTCTAGAGAAAATAGATGAATATCTAAAGAAACAAAATTGATTGAGAATTACAGAGGAACAGAGACAGATTATGAATGGACCTATAACAATAAGAGAAGTTTCTGAAGCTGTTAAAACAAATTGTACTAGGAAAGGTGCCTGGATCAGATGGATTATCAAGTTCTTATTACAAATGATTGGAAGATATAGATGATATAACCTTTACAAAACAAGATGAACTCTATCCTACAGGGAGAAAGATGCCAGAGGACTGGAAAGACGCCAATAAAGCATTTATCTATATACTAATAAAACACTTGTGTCAGTTTGATTGTAACTTTCATTTGGGTGAAACAGTGCATCATAGGGTAACATGTTTTGAATCAGCAGACTTCAACTTGACTTTCTTACAAAATCCAGGACCCATGACTCCCATGGGATTAAAATTTTGCAGGTGTGGCTGCTGTGATTACATGATCAACCTTTCCAACCCTTCTACCAGCTTCCTACAAGGAAAGTCAAAGGGGAAGACATCAAGGAGTTCTAAGTCACTCCTGCTCCCACAGGTTTTTTTTAACCTGCCCATGCTCATACCTCAGTTTATGTAAAGAAATATTTCCGAAATAATCCAATGGTAGCAGGTGGTCTAGCACAATACCTAAAGAGAGACAAAATTTGACTTTAACAAAAAACTAAAAGCTGATTTATTTATTTATTTATTTATTTATTTATTTATTTATTTATTTATTTATTTATTGAATTTCTATACCGCCCTTCTTCCAAAGGACTCAGGGCGGTGAACAGATTAAGATTTCATATATATATATATATATATATATATATATATATATATATATATATATATATATATATATATATATATATAATATACATACACACACACACACACACACACATGTTTTCTGAGGTTTTCGTGGGTGTTTGTATGTAGGTCTTTGGTTATTCGGGTCTTCTCCCATGTAAAATTGGAAGTATCTTGGCGATGTTTCGATGAAGTCTCATTCGTCATCTTCAGGCTGGTGTTCTTGGCTTCGTGCTTCCAGGAGCAATGTGAGATCACATTGGAAGATGAAGAGGAAGAGGAAGAGACAGCTGCGATCTCACATTGCTCCTGGAAGCAGGAAGCCGAGAACACCAGCCTGAAGATGACGAATGAGACTTCGTCAAAACGTCGCCAAGATACTTCCAATTTTACGCGGGAGAAGACCCGAATAACCAAAGACACACACACACACACACACACACACACACACATTTATATATATATATTATAAACAGTAAATAATAAATTGAGTCAACTTGGTGTATCTACTAAGACCTTGGCATAGAATTTAGATGTTTATGCTAGCCCTGCTTGTTGAAACAGAAAGGTCTTCAGGGCACGTCGGAAAGTGCGAAGATCTGGGATTATTCGTATTCCAGGTGGTATTTTGTTCCAAAGCGTAGGTGCCTCCACAGAGAAGGGTCTCTCCCTTGGAACTACTAGACGACATTGTTTTAATGATGGTACTATGAGTAGGCCTACTCTGTGAGAGCGTATTGGTTGGTGGGAGGTTATCAGTTGCAGCAGGTGGTCTCATAAGTACTGAGGTCCTAAGCCATGGAGCACTTTAAAGGTAAGAAACAACACCTTGAAGCACACTTGGAAGGCCACCGGAAGTCAGTGCAGCTCGCATAGAAGAGGTGTTATTTATTTATTTATTTATTTATTTATTAAATTTCTATACCACCCTTCTCCTGGCGGACCCAGGGCGGTGTACAGCCAATTAAAAACCAGTACATAAACAATTAAAAACATCCTAAAATCAATATAAGTTAAGGCCGAAGGTATAAGAACCGACTAAAAACTCTAAAAAGTTTAAAATTTAAAAATGTGTAAAAATATTTAAAAATAGAAGGGATCAGGCAAGTCCGGCGAGTTGGAAAAGGTGCGTCTTTAGAGCCCGACGAAAAGTCCGGAGGTCGGCAATAGTTCTCAGTTCTGGAGGCAGATCGTTCCAGAGGGTGGGGGCTACCACAGAGAACGCTCTCCCCCTGGGGGTCGCCAGCCGGCACTGTCTGGCTGATGGCACCCTGAGGAGGCCCTCTCTGTGGGAGCGAACCGGTCGGTGGGAGGCAATTGGTGGCAGAAGGCGGTCCCGTAAGTACCCTGGTCCTAAGCCATGGAGCGCTTTAAAGGTGATTACCAACACCTTGAAATGCACCCGGAAGTCGACCGGCAACCAATGCAGCTCACGCAGGAGAGGTGTCACGTGGAAGCGCCCTGTCGCTCCCATAATCCCCCGCGCGGCCGCATTCTGCACCAGCTGAAGCCTCCGGGTGCATCCCAAGGGGAGCCCCATGTAGAGAGCATTACAGTAGTCCAGGCGAGACGTGACGAGCGCCTGAGTGACTGTGCGTAGGGAGTCCCGATCTAGAAAGGGCCGCAACTGGCGTATCAGGCGAACCTGATAGAAAGCCCCCCTGGCCACGGCTGTCGTATGATCCTCTAAAGACAGCTGTGGATCCAGGAGGACACCCAAGTTGCGCACCCTTTCCGTGGGGGCCAATGATTCGCCCCCAATAACCAACGATGGAGTCAGTTGGCTATATCGGGACGCCGGTAGCCACAGCCACTCGGTCTTGGAGGGGTTGAGTCGAAGCCTGTTTCTCCCCATCCAGACCCGCACAGCTTCAAGGCACTGGGACATCACCTCCACGGCATCGTTGGGGTGGTCTGGGGTGGAAATGTACAGCTGAGTGTCATCAGTGTACTGATGGAATTCCACCCCAAAACCACGGATGATCTCACCCAGCGGCTTTACATAAATGTTGAACAGAAGGGGCGAGAGGACCGACCCTTGTGGCACCCCACACACTAGGTGCCTCGGGGTCGACCGCTGCCCCCCTGTCAACACCGATTGCGACCGGTCGGAGAGGTAGGAGGAGAACCACCGAAGAACGGTGCCCCCCACCCCCAATCCCTCCAACCGGCGCAACATGATACCATGGTCGATGGTATCAAAAGCCGCTGAGAGGTCTAACAGCACCAGGATAGAGGAGTACCCCCTACCCCGGGCCCTCCAGCACCATGTTGTCCCCATAATTACTCGTGCAGAGTAATTAGAATAATGACCAGCAACTTGTTCACATTAATTCTAGCTGATAGTTTGAAAATAATATTGCAAGCATTTATTCATATGGATCAATGTGGATTTTTAACTAAAAGAGAGTTAAAGGATAATGTTAGAAATATGTTGGAAGTTTAGGAATATTTGAAGCAACATCATGAAAAATAAGTCATGCTGACTTTTTTAGATGTAGAGAAGGCCTTTGACAAATTGAACCAGGCCTTCTTGTTCAAGGTTTTAGAATATATGGTGTTTTGGATATAACTTTCTGAATTGAACATGATGGATTTACAAACAATTGTTTGTAAACAAAAGAACAAACAATTGTTAATGGGAATCTAACAAATTCCTCAGAGATACAAAAAGGAACAAAATAGGGATGCCCAACTCTCCTCTCCTATTTAATTTATTTCTTGATAAATTGAATAGAGATATAAGACAAGATGAAAGGGTTGTGGGAATAATGATTTAAAAACTTATAAATTAGGAGCTTCTGCAGATGACTTGGTATTGGTGCTTGAAGATCATTTAACGAAAAAATTTAATATTAATGGACAATTTGGTGCATTAGCAGGTTTCAAGTTTAATAAACAGAAGACAAAGTTGTTAACAAAAATGTGAAAATAGAAAATCAAACTGAATTGATGAATAACACAGGTTATAAGATTAAGAAGTAGGTAAAATACCTGTGTACCATTATGGGAAATATGAAATATATTATACTTCAAAATAGCTATGTTAAGATTCAGAGTGAAATCAAAAAAGAGATGTTAAGTTGGGTAACATATTAATGTTACAACTCCCCCATTGCTCGGGAGAAGTTTTATGATAAAAATGGTTATCTTGCCTAGAATTATGTTTTTGTTTCAGACAACAGATGCTCCATTTAAAGAGTGGCAGCAGGATATGTCTAAATTTGTATGGCAAGGAAAAATATTAAAGTTAAATATAAGATGTTACAATAGGCAAAAGAAAGAGGAAGATTGGATTTACCTGATTTGAAATTGTATTTACAGTTTGCTGTTTGGTTTGGATGAAAGAGTGTGTGTTGCTGAGAAATAGAAGGTTTTTGGAATTAGAAAAGCACAATCTGAGATTTGGGTGGCATGAATATTTGTATACAGTAAAGATTTTAACTGTAAATCTACATATCGAGAATATTACAAATCTAGGTTGCATCCCAAAACACCTTGGTGGATATCAAGGCAAAAAGGATTTTATAGAGAAGAAATAATAGGCAAATACAAATGGGATACTATCATTCTGTCAAGGTGAAAGTAAAATAAAATAAAAAAATGAACTGTTGTCAGAGGGAGTTAGTTGTCAATGGATCTGTTATTTACAATTATACACAATACTTTTTTCCTAAACACAGTGTAGTTATTTAGGGTGTCTGAAAATTTCATATTTCAAACCCCACCAGTTCTGTTGCTCCATGGCAGGATAAATATAAGATTTATTTTAATCTTCTCAAAACAATATTTTAATGCTACTTAAAAGAGTATTTTAAAATACATTTCAATGTGCATTTGTACATGTTTTCAAAATATACTCTCACTTACACATTTTAATATGAAGGTGCTATGTTCTTAAATTTTAAATATGAGCATTTTCGTGACTTCATGAGTATCACATCTAGTATCACATCGAGTATCACATGTGATACTAGTGAAGATGTGCATGTATAAATGTTGATTGCATTTCAGTATCCATTAATATCACCACCAACATTCTTGAATCTAAGAATGCCTATTCATAACTAAATGAGCTACACATAAAAACCGGTACTATGAATGTGATTTTCCCTCCACTCCTCCAGTTGCTAAAGTTGAAAGGTACACAAGCTATTCAGAGAAATAAAGATCTAAGTTTAGTCTTGCTTTAGTCCCTTAAAGATGAATCGTTACAAAGACCCAGTGCTGTGTGGGAGTTTTGGTACCTGTTCATAGCAAATTGGACTTCTCAATATAATTAGGGAAGGATAAGATATTTGTTCCACCTATTTATTTTTTTTTACATCAGTTCACTGCATTTCAATCTCTTGTATTTATAGAACTGCTGTTCATATATGTAGCAACAACTTCATTTTTCAGAATATATAATTCAAAATTTCAATTAGAATTTTGAACACAAATAGGTACAGAAAGGTTTTGCAAAGTCATATATAAAAAAAAGAAGTCACCAGAGCACGCAATTGGTGAAAAAAGAATTTAAATGAAACTGAAATACGTAGCCATAATGCAGTAAACTCTCTATTTCTTATGAACTTTGTGCTTGAATACTCTTTCACTGAAGATTTCAGGCCTATTAATTTTGTATAAACATACCAAACAAAGAAAAAAATGGCTTTTAAATTCAGTTTCTTGTTTTCTAAGATTTTTTTTAAAAAAACCTTTTTATTAACGAGTTATATAATATTCAATGATAATATAAACTGAAATCAGAAAAAATAGAAAAAAAAAGAAATACAAAGTGCAAAAAAAAAAGAAAAGAAAGAGAGCTAGAGATTAAAAGCATTTATATATATACACACACAAATATCCTATACATTGCTGTCAGATTGGTTATAGGTTTCTTTTTTAGCTTTCCAAAAATCCTTTGAAATGTCTCAAATGTCATACCTTTGTCATTTTGTAGATTTCACTTTTCTTTTTCCTGCCTGGAATGTTAGTCTTCTCTAATGATGCAATTCTGTATTCACAAAGTCTTTGGGTTTTTGCTTTGTTTCAAACTTTCAGTCAATAATCTTCTCTTGATAGACTAAACAATTTATCATGAAAATATTGATTTATTTACTCATTTTTTCAAAAATCTTAGCAAAAGTGTTAATCTAAATTCATCTTTAGTTCCTTAAATTTAGATCTCTTAAACCAGGTGTGTCAAACTCAATTTCATTGAGGACTGCATCAGGGTTATGTTTGATCTCGGGGGACAGGAGTCATGGGCATCTGTACCTCACTCGTTTCAGGGCCATCTGTGGTGGCCCAAGCACTCTGCCAGCAAAAACAAGCTCCCAAGCCCTGTTTCTGGTTGTGACAGCCTCCTGCAACCTTTGGCCAGCGAAAACAGAGCCCTGGAGGGCCATGTGCACCCTCCGGCTCCATTTTCACTGGCAGAGGCACTACAGGATGGTCCTTTGCTGTTTCCAGGGCAACCCCATGGGCCAGTTCAAAGCACCCTATGGACCAAATCCAGCCTGCGTATCTGGAGTTTGACACCCCTCTTAAGCTTTTTAAAATTAAATTCTTATTCAAATGTTTGCCATTTAGTTTATATTCTTTAAGTTTTTTAAAGTGCTAGTTAAAATTTCTTCTATTTTGGGAAGAATGTTTACTTCTCAGGTAGTTTTTGAAACTTGTTGTTTGGAAGACCTGTTTCAATTGTAAAATAATTGCAATTTCAAAGGTGATTAGAAAATGAGGAGTTTGAACTCAATTTTCTTAAAGGATTCATATTCTCTCATCTCCTAATACTTCAACCCATGGGATGATGCTACCCTGCAGTCTTCTCATGAGGATAAGCCATTGGGAACATAAGTGGGAGATCTTTCATCCTCTTCCTATCTGCAATAATTCCAGCTGAAGCTGCTGTTGGTTCATTGGTTATTGTTGTGTTGTTATAATTGCTGGTTTGGAAACATCTAGTTTGCCATTTTCCTCATTTTCATTTCATTTCATTATTTCATTTTCATTTATTTATTTTGTCAAGATATAAGTATAAACATGATTATGAATACATGAAATGCATACAAATAAATGGGGACATTAAGACAGGGATGGTAGGCACGTTGGTGCACTTATGCACGCCCCTTACAGACCTCTTAGGAATGAGGTGAGGTCAATAGTAGACAGTCTAAGGTTAAAGTTGTGGGGGTTTGGGGAAGAAACCACAGAGTCAGGTAGTGCATTCCAGGCATTGACCACTCTGTTTCTGAAGTCGTATTTTCTGCAATTGAGTTTGGAGTGGTTTACTTTAAGTTTGTATCTATTGTGTGGTCGTGTGTTGTTGTGGTTGAAGCTGAAGTAGTCATTGACAGGTAGGACATTGTAGCAGATAATTTTATGTACTATGTTTAGGTCAGACTGGAGACGGCATAGTTCTAAGTTGTCTAAACCCAAAATTTCAAGCCTGGTGGCATAAGGTATTCAGTTGTGAGCAGAGGAGTGGAGGACTCTTCTTGTGAAATATCTCTGGATTCACTCAATTGTATTAATGTCTGATATGCAGTGGGGGTTCCAGACAGATGAGCTGTGTTCGAGAATTGGTCTAGCAAATGTTTTGTATGCTCTAGTTAGCAGTACAATATTACCAGAGAAGAAGCTACACAAGATTAGGTTAACAACTCTTAGAGCCTTTTTGGCAATCACATGTGCAAGTCTGTCTTGCTTTCCAGTTCTTCAAAATTAGCTTACTGACAGTTATTTACTTAGCATGTATTTGGATCTTTTTGGACAGCATTTGTATAACACCATATCTGTATTACAGCAGAGAATGAGGTGGCTGGATGGAGTTACTGAAGCAGTTGGCATGAGCTTAAATGGTCTCAAGGGGATGGTAGAGGTCAGGAAGGCCTGGAGAAAAGTTGTCCATGGGGTTGCGATGGGTTGGACATGACTTCTCAACTAACAACAATGTATCTGTATTATTATAGGAAATTTACACACAATAAATACACTAAAATAGACAATAAAAATATAAAATTATCAAAATCAATTCAATCAAACAATGTAAGAATACAAGTGTATTAGAATTTAAAATAAATTTTATCAACCTCCTTATAAAAACACCTTGAGTAATTAAAACAAAAAGATCCAAAATCTTTGAGAAACCAACAGAGTTTTCACTGGCCTCATAAAAGCTGAGAAAAATAACAGCACTCTGTATTTCTGCAATGAGTCCATTCTATAAGAATGGAGCAATCATTGAGAAGGTTGGTTTCCTTCCCCTGCACCTCTCAGGGAGCTACAGTATATGAAGCATTTCCTTTAGTATGAGGATACATGATTAGCACATATGATTCCATGGTAATGATCCTAAAGGTAAATCAGCACTTGAACTGTGCTTGGAAACTATTTCTAGATAAAGTCCTCACTAAACTAATGTTACTTGGCTGAAATGACTGTCACCAACCAACAGGCAGCAACCACATTCTGGGTAGCTGAAGTTTTCAGTCTTCAGAGTCTCCAAAAACAGCATTAGAAGTTGGCAATGATGACTTGGTTTAGTCAGGTAAAGTCAAATTACCAGCTACAGAGTCTAAAGTAGTGAAGCGTTCCCTGAAGCAGCTTTCACTGAAGATATTAAATGTCATCATTTTCACACTTCATTAAGTGTATAATTCAAGAGGGAAATGGCTTTATAACATCTCCTGACTTTAGACAGTGTTTGTTGTACTCTGATAAAATCTTGTTGACCTCAGTTATTTAACTTTAGGAAGAAACCTGAAGTTTCTTCAGTAATTTTTCAGAGTAATGAAAAATCTAATATTCCCATCATATAAAATATGGATGCTGAAAACTCCAATAAGTATCTTCAGTTTAGTCAAGACATTTAATTAATCAGTGTCACTGGTCCATGTTCACATAATGGCAAAAAAGTTAAAATAGCATCACTGTGAAGTCATTTCAAATGGATTTGCAGGGACCTTTACAAAGTCCTTGGCACCCCTCTCTCCCACAAGCATGATATATTAATCTTTATTAAAAAAATACAAATGCAACCTGTGACAAATAGAGTAAAGAAATGAAACTGCTTTGATGTGGGGTAGCTGAGGGCAACAGAGTACTGAGGAAGGGAGGGCCTAATCTAAATTCAAACATAATTAGAACTCATGCTATAGTTTTATTCGCATAACATGCTTGACTGGATTAGTGAATTAACACATTTTGAGGGTTCATGCAATATGATGAACCTTAAATAAACCAAACTGGCTGAGTTTGTGCAACAGAAGATTAACATTAGCTAAATTTAATATATGGTGGATGTATAAATCTTTCATTACCTGGTTAAATATTGTATAAATACAGGCAGTAATACATGAAGGAATCTCAATAGTATAGATACAGTATATTGGAACAATACATAACAGTAACAGTTAGCAATGTTTGGTAGAAATTGCTGTAAATGAGAAACTACGTCACAATTAAGGGTTATCTGATTTCTTTGCTCATTCTTTTGAATATATTAAATTTTAGAAGATTGGAATAAGTGTGGAAGCCCCATTCAAGTATTACTATGTTGCCTCACCAGTGCAGGGGGTGATCCTAGGAAGAATGAGTGAAGAAATCTAGAGTTTATGCCAAGAATATATAAATCCTGCACAATCACTCAAACATAAAGGTCATCCCAGCTGCCCAGCTAAAGCTATCAGACATATATAATTGGCAGCAACAATAAAGGAGGATACTGTAGGTGGAAGATCACTTTAGTGACAATACCCTCCTCAAGGAAAAAGCAATGGTAAACCACTCTCGCATTTTACCATTTACTTGGATAGACGATATAAAGTGATTGATGATGGACAGCCAAGATGGAATGGCACACAATGCATTACTGAGGAAGAGCTGAGAATCTTTTGGAATACTAATAGTATTTGTTACCTGGTTGGAATAACACCTTCAGCACATCACATGGCTGATATAGCCAAGCAGAAAAGGAAACCAAAGATGCAAAGACCAAATTACCTTGACAACATTATGGAATGTATAAAACATGACCATGGGAAAATTCAACACAGTGAAACATGAAATGAATCAACCACACAAACATCAGTGAATTGAAATGAATTGAAACTGGACATTGTCAGTCAGAAGTTTATACAATTTTCTATTCAGGATATAAAAAACAAAGAAGAAACAATTCCACTTTTAGGAGGATATAGCAAGGACAGCACTTGGGTACAATGCAATCACAGAACAAATAATATCAATTAGACTTTGTGGACAATCCTTTAATATGACAATTACCCAAGTTTATGATCCAACCACTAGCACAAAAGAAGATGAGCTTGATTATTTTTATGATCAAGTTCAATGTGAATTCAAGAGAACATCCAAACAAAAAGTGCTGCTTGTGAATGCAGACTTGAATGCCAAAGTTGGAAACTGTAAGGAGGAAAATATTGTTGAATTATATGACCTAGGGAACAAAAAAAAAAGAAAAAGAAAAAGAAAAAGAAAAGGAAAGGAAAGGAAAAGAAAAGAAAGAAAGAAAAAAGAAAAAAAGACACCAGTTTCTGCCATTTTAGTGATGTCTTCATCACTAAAGTTGTATTCAAACAATCAAAGCCCACTTCTGTACCAAGAAATCAAACTGACTATATTGTTGTTAAAAACAGAT
Source organism: Masticophis lateralis (assembly GCA_030761175.1). Taxonomy (NCBI): domain Eukaryota; kingdom Metazoa; phylum Chordata; class Lepidosauria; order Squamata; family Colubridae; genus Masticophis; species Masticophis lateralis. The sequence goes on along the minus strand of JAUDYJ010000003.1, from coordinate 81,500,846 downwards.
GCTGACTATGGAACAGATCATAAACTGTTCATGGACAAGTTTCAGGTTAAATCAAAGACTGGTTTCCTTGGTCTGATCTCCAACATAACTCCCACCCCCATTTTCAAGGAGAACATAAGTAATTGTTTTAAAGTCTTGTACCTCATTGTTAACAGAACAGAGAACTATGGTATAAACCAGTGGTGAAATCCAAAATTTTTTAAACTACTGGTTCTGTAGGCGTGGCTTGGTGAGTGTGATATGGCTTGGTGGGCATGGTGTGGCTTGGTGGATGTGGCAGAGGAAGGATACTGCAAAATCTCTATTCCCATCCCACTCTAGGGGAAGGATACTGCAAAATTCCCATTCCTTCCCCACTCCTGGGGGAAGGATATTGCAAAATCTCCATTCCCACCCCACTTTGGGGCCAGCCAGAGGTGGTATTTGCCAGTTCTCCGAGCTACTCAAAATTTCCACTACTGGTTTTCCAGAACCTGTCAAAACCTGCTGGATTTCACCCAGGGGTGAAATGCTCCCGGTTCGGACCAGATCACCCGATCCGGTAGCGAAGACGGCAGGTGGTTCGGAGAACTGGTAGCAAAAATCCCTGCCCACCCCCCCATGCCCAGCTGAGCCACACAATCATCAGAGGCTTTTTTCCCTCTCCTTTAAAAGCATTTTTTCTACAACCTCTTAGGCCAAGAAATGCTTTTAAAAGTAAAAAAAAAGTTTTTGATGATCGCGCGGTTCAGCTGAGATCATCAGAGGCTTCTCAAAGCATTTTTTTCTGCAACCTCTTTGGCTGAAGAGGTTGTAGGCAAAAAAAAAAAAAAAGCCTTTTAAAGCTTCTGATGATCCAAGATGAGTTGTCTGATGGTCAGAGGCTTCTAAAAGCATTTTTTTCTTCAACCTCTTAAGCTTGTAGAAAAAATGTTTTTAAAAGTAAAAAAAAAAAAAAGTTGGCCACGCTCACCCAATCCCATTACCCTCACCACCACCAAGCCACACCCACAGAACCAGTAGTAACAAATTTTACATTTCACCACTGATTTCACCCCTGGTATAAACGTAAAGAATATGTTAAGGAGAAATTAAAAAGAGACAATCAAAGATGAAGAAACAGAAGTAAACAACCACATACCAAAACATACTATAAAAATAGCCAAGAAGAGAATAAAAGCCAGAGACAAAAATCTCAAGAAGAATATTTCTTTTTTTCCCCCTCTTTGCATCTAATGGCAGGTTCTTATCCAAGGTTTCACTCATATTGTTCAAGCATCATATCTCTGATTTTTACTAAGCCTCTCCCATGGGTGTTCTCTTCCCAGCATCCCTGTAAACTGTTCCCAAACTGCCCACACCATGCTCACATTTTACCTGCCAGTTTACTCACTTCACTGAATCTGGAGTATGAAAGGTTGCAGCTCCATCGCTTTACACAAACGGTGTACAACTGGTCACAAAAGATGGAGGCATTGTATATAAAAAAACAGGTACTTTATGATCAACTGTGGCATTGAACTATAGTTTGGGCAACATTCAGACACATTTGGATGAACTGAGTGCTGCTACTCCGCACCACCCAAAATGACGTGTGCCTGGGCCTGAGAAGTTTGTTAGGCTGATTTGTTGCCTGTTTTCTTTGGACAATGCAGCTTGTATATTTGTCTTCACTCAAAGGCTTTCCCTTCAGATTTAGTTTCAAATCTGTTGTTTATCCCTATGTCTTGTGGCAAAGAGCTCCATCCTGTAGGATTTGGGACGCTTCAGAGGGGAACTCGGTCAGCCTTTGATGATTTTAAGGCTGATGTTGCCAATCAAAATACATGATGCTTTCGCCAAAGGGGGAACTCTTTGCTGCACTATTCTGCCCAGGATTTGGGAAGGAAAGATGATGCAGCTCTCCTGCATCAAATTCAAGAGAGATCTCTGATGATTTGAGCTGGCTAGAGTTGAGTGTCCTGCTACACTGCAAAGATCAACTTTATAGGCAAATAGATGCACATTTGGAAACTTGTAAGGCTCAAAGGGAACATTCAAACATGCGCAAGAGACCTAATCAAACCCTGTCATGCAACACTGGCTCCCTTGTCAGTCCACTTCCAGAGGAATGCAAGCAGCTGGGCAGCAGTTGAAGTTCCTTAACAGATACAGAGGGTGGAAAAACTGTTGGCACAAATAAAATCTCTGTCTGTACTTCACCCAGCCAAATCATTATACCAACAGAATATACTAACAGAAATACTAACAGAAACAAGGCAAGAGAGAACAGCCAGGAAACACAGGATTCTCAGCCAGCCCCAGACACTGAAGTCAGATATGAAAAGCAAGAGCCTGCACCATTCAGTGATGTGCCACCCCATTTTCAGATCCCAATAGAGCTGCTTGTACCAGGTCACAACCCTATTGAAGCACTTGCCATTTCCGATTCTGAGGCTTCCTGCAATTTTAAAAATGCTGAATTTCAGTGTGCTCAATTAAAATGCCTGTTGTAGTGGAAACTTTCAAGGGGTTACCCCATAGAGTGAGAGGTTATTATGACCACTCCACCAGTAACTGTACATAGGTAAAGGTAAAGGTTCCCCTTGCACATATGTGCTAGTCATTCCTAACTCTAGGGGACAGTGCTCATCTCCATTTGAAAGGTGAAGAGCCAGTGCTATCTGATGACATTTCCATGGTCATGTGGACAGCATGACTAAATGTCAAAGGCGCGCAGAATGCTATTACCTTCCCACCAAAGGTGGTCCCTATTTTTCTACTTACATTTTTTATGTGTTTTGAACTGCTAGGTTGGCAGAAGCTGGGACGAGTAATGGGAGCTCACCCTGTTATGCGGCACTAGGGATTCGAACCGCTGAACTGCCAACCTTTCAATTGACAAGCTCAGCATCTTAGCCACTGAGCCACTGCATCCCTTTATATATACATATATACATTAGCCTCCAATATTGTGGCCCAAGATCATTGTAGCCTTCCAAACATAATTATGTCAAGCTCATATGGAGGTTCTGAAGATCATAGAAATGGCTTCCGAGATATGACAGGAAATTCAACAGCTACCAGCCACTAGATAACCATTTAGTGATGCTTTCAGCACTCAAGAATCTGATTGCTTTGGTCTTGTGATTTGCTATAAGTTTGGTACCAGCATCAAACATCCCCAGGGGTCACTTCTCTGCTGTCTTTGAATCAGAGACAGAAGCAGTTTGGGAATTCCTTAAAAAAAACTAAAGGGGGTTCACGCCACATTCTACCTCTGCAGGAACTTCAATGTTATTTGAAAAAAAAATCCATCTTTGTTTTGATTATAGAAGTCTGAACCAGATTACAGTATGCAACTGGAATGCCCTTCCATTTATCTTGGAACTATTGGAATGGCCACACTCTGCCACTGTCTTTACTAAATTAGATTTCCATGGAGCATACAATCCGGTTTAGCTCAAGGAGGGGAATGAATAGAGGATCAACTTCCAAACCAAGTTCAGCCATTTTGAATATTAGATAATGCCCTTCAGTCTGCACAGAGCTTCTGCAATTGTGTACTTCATGAATGACATCTTCCAGTACCTCAAGAAACAGTTTGTCATTGATGAGATCATGATTTTTCTTGCTTATTCCATATTAAGATTGTTCTGCAATGACTCCAGGAGCAGCACTTGTATGCCAAGTTAGAGAGGTGTAATTTCACCTAACAAAGGTCTGTGATACTGCATCTCTGCTCAAAGTCTACCCATGGATCCAGTGAAAGTTCACATCTTGAAAAACTGGCATTTCCCTCAGAACAAATAACTACAATGGTTCCTGGATTTGCAAATTTACATTGTAAATTCATTTTGGTCTTCTCACAGATCACTGCACCAGGGCTGCCTCAGAACAAGGTTTCCTATAGTGAGGGCCTTGAGCCACCACAGATCTTCAGGCACCTTAAAGAATTGTTCACCAACACCCATCTTCTATAACATCCTGACGCTGCAAATCCCTTTAACATGGACTTGTATGCCTCAAATATTGCTATTTCTACTATTCCTCATTAGCCCACAACTCCTAATCAGTCTCCCTTGCCATGTGCATTTCACTGCTGTAAATTGCCTGGTAAATTAATTACAAAATCTGAGAGAAGGAGCTTTCCACTGTTAAGGATGCTTTTGAGACTTGGCAGTACCTCGTGGAAGGGGCATGGTATCTGATACAGGTACAGATAAACTACAGGAACCTGGAAGACTTGCACACTAAATACAACTCAATTGACAATTGGTAAACTGGACTCTTTTCTTTTCATGGTTCAACTTTGTCACAACTATGCAAAAATTGGCCCAATGCTCTTTCAAGGCTTTCAAATTATGGGTCCAAGGTGAGTGAAAGGAAGGAGGAACAAATTATTTTACCCTTGTAAGCTTTTGTTAATATAAGATTATAGATATAGAGTTGGTACTTCTGGTTGTGATTATTGTTTGAACTATTTTGCAAGGCTAACAACAACAGATTCCATTTTTGTTAATTATGGTTACCATACCCAGTTCTTTCCTGTACTTGGATCCTCTTCCTCACTTCCACCACTGATTTATCCTATCTGAGCTGCAGGTTAAAGCATTCAAGACCCACCACCAGCCAAACAGTGTTATAGACATTTTGCTGACCATCACCATCAAGCACAGCCACCTTTAAAAGTTGTGAACACACCTGGGTTGCACAGCTACTCTAGGAAACTAGCTATAGTTTCCTAGGCTCCTTCATCCAAGCATGCATCAGCTTCCTCCTTCTTATCACATGCACTGGATGTTCCATCTCTCACATCTGGTTCTGGATACAATGGCACAGCCTGCTCATGACACTCCTGCAGCAGCTCCATCCATGATAGTAGAAGACCATGCAGAAAGTGACCTAAATTAAATTCTGGATTCTTAGTAGTACAGTAAATGGCTGCTACATTTTATTGATTGGAAGGGATGTGGTCCACAGGGATATTCCTGGGAAGCTACCACTACTGTTCATGCACCTCCCTTGGTCAACCAATTCCACTGATATTACCCAGAAAATCTGGTTCAACAAGTAAAGGAGCAGAGTCAAAGGGTAGGAATGATGTCATGGCCTTCGACTCCAAGACACATGAGGTCCCATAAGTTATTGCTCCTGCAAATTCTACAGCCACTGAAGCAAACCTTGACATATTCTCAGATCCTTCTCAATTACCACTGATCCCTCCTTAGCCCACATGGGTGGCAAGAAATAGAGCACGCACACACACACACACACACACACACACACACACAGAACAAATCCAGCATCCCAACAAAATAAGTGCTAGGCGAAGAAGTGGAAAAACATTGACTCTCATTATTGGCAAATGCTGATCAAGCAAAGCTTCAGCTGTGTATTCTCAGCAGGAAGAGTATTTAAACTGTAGATGACTGCCTTCCTTTGCTGGAAGCAATTTCAGCATTTGGCTTTGTACTTAACATATTCTTGCTCCCGACTCCTGCTATGTTTTTAACCTCAGCATGTTCCTGACTCTGGCTCTTCACTTGGTGCTTTCCAAGACATTGTATGTTTCCTGATTCCAGACTGACTGACCCAGTTTATGTCTTATCCTGAACCTTCAGTTAGATAGGAAGCACATACACATTTTTTCTTTTGCTTCCAAATGCACTTCTATCACACCTCCCACCTATCTGTTGCCATTTCTCCAGCCAAGTCTTCCTGATGCTTTCACAAACCTTGTTGCAAACACATTGCTCCAATCATTAAAAGCACACTCCGTGTGGCTCCCCTCTGTTCCCCACCTTGCTACTTTTTTTTACTAAGCCTTTTTTACAGTATGTATTCTTACCCTAGCAAGCCTTGCCCCCCAACTGCCCAAATCACACTGCATAAGACAGCTTTCCCAGCCTTTCCAGGTGGTGGCCCGGCAAAGGGAGGAGGGGGAACAGGTGATGGCTTTGTGTGAGGGGCAGATACGTGCACACAACTTTGCATGAGCAGCGGGTGCACATGCTGGCCACTCATGCTCAGTGAGGCTGCAGGTACCAACTGGTTGCGCGAGTGGGGCTGCAAGCACTGGTGCCTGTTGCTCACATGAGTTGGGCTATGTGCATGCATGCATGCGTGTATGCCAGACCTGCCACTGGTGTGGCCCAGTTGTGAATAGGCCATGGCCTGGCAGTGGGCCATGTCCCACAGGCTGGGGACCCCTGGTGTAAAAATCCTGGTGGTGCAGTAGTTAAAATGCAGTATTGCAGGCAAACTCTGCCCACAGAGTGGCATTCGATCCTGATGGGGCTCAAGGTTGACTCACCCTTCCAAGGTTGTATGCGGGCACCCAAAAACGACATGGCCACCATAAGCTAAACCCACCGAACTGCAGAGCCCACACCAGACCTTTAGCCACTGCTGACATGAACACCAAACTGTTGATTGGTGGCCAAGCGGCTGAAATCAAAATGGACACTTGCACACAGGTGCACTAAGTGTGGCTGATGATGGAACTCTGCTGGCCTCCCTGCTCAATGTCTACTGACTTGGCTTAGGGAAGAATAGACGGTGGGGTGAGCATGTGGGTGGCTGGGCGGGGCTAGGGAACAGTATAAAACGGTGGGACAGTTACTGGACAGTTAGCCCTGACTTTGAATTTCCTGTTGATGGATGTCAGTTCATGCCAGTGTTTGTGAGGGAGATAAAAAATACTCACTTCAGAACTGGTTTTTTTGGGGGGTGGGGGGGGGTGAGGTGTTTCCCTCACATTTACCTTGGAACCTGGCACCCAGATTGTTGGGGGCAATATGCAAATAACGCTTTGACATTTAAACTGCCCAGAGAGTGCTGTAAAGTGTTATGGGGCATTATATAAGCCTAAATGCTATTTTTATTGCTATCTTGCCTGCCAGTTTGTCTAGGTGTTGCATAGATCCCTCCTCTGCCAGGACCTTAAAATGATTCTCCTCCTCTAGACATTCTCCAAGATTCCAGCATCCTTCTTTTAAATACCATGCTCAGAATAGATGACAATATTCTTAGTGTGGTTCAGTTAGCTCAGAACAGAGAAGAAGAATGACATCTGTTAATCCTGACACTATATTTCGTCTGATGAGTTCTTGAATTACATTTGATTTGTATATGACTAATGTATATATATAATGAATGTACCTGCAACATTTTGTGTTTCTGTAATTTTTATAGCCATTGATGAATGATACAGAAACCAGTTTTCTCTCCATTTTCTCTCCCATTATAACATTTACCCTGTGATCATTTTCATTATGATTTCTTTCCTTTATTTATCTTGTTTTACATTGGTATTTTAAGTAACACTATGTCTAACATGAATCACATGAGAAATAACTGGTATTTATCATCTTTCAGTGGGAGGAAACCAAGTGGAAGAAAAGGGAAGGAGGTTTTTTTTTCTTTTTAAACAGGACTAACAAGCTGACAAGCCAACATATACATAGTACATATATCCTTGTACACTGAAACTTTTTAGATCAAAAACATATGCTTATTTTTTTTCCATTGGATTATAACCTTTACAGTTTTACATTTAGCAATCTTAATTGTATTATTTATTACATTTATATACCAAAGCTCAGACCAGCATATGTAGTTCTCCCTCCAGTGGTGGGTTGCCCCCGGTTCGGATTGGTTCTCAAGAACCGGTAGTAAAATCGATCGGAGGCTCCGCCCACTGACCTATCATAGGTGATCTGTGCATGCAGCGGGCACAATGGGAACCAGTAGTAAAGATAAGTAGAATCCACCCCTGTCTCCCTCCCACATATTTTATCTTTAAAACAGACCTGTCAAATAAACTGAGAAATAACAACTGCCCCAACTCTCCCTACAAGTATTGCTTGTCAGGATTTGAATCTGGATTTGCCTAGTATCCCCACTTCTAACTAACATATCACATTGCTTTTCTATTTCATCACTGGCTTCATCATAAGATGATGATGAATGGTGATGAACAATTATATCGGTGTGTTTAACATTACATATGCTTTTATTGCAAGCAATTAAAATTATTCTCCTAGATACTGAACAGTTGTTTAAATCCTACCAAACTAAACTCTGGCCCTAAACACAAAAAATTACAACAATTACTTATTAAATGATGTATAATAGAGTATAAATTATTAAATAAAGCAGAACTCTTATTTTGCCTTACCAATCCAAAATATCTTCAAAGCACTCTCCCACAAGCTCTCATGCTCTCATATTAATTCTCCCCAGTCATTCATTCTCAATAAACCAGAGATGGATAGATGTTGGAATAATCTGAGAATATGCACAGTTTTCAGCTATGGGAGCTAACAGTGATTTTACAAACATCATAAATACATTCCCTGCACAGAAGTATTAAATTAATTATGCTACTTAGGGCACAAATGTGCTATCTCAGCATCTGGAGAGATAAATATATAGAGTTCTGCCAATTTAATACCTTTCAAACATATCTTGATTTTTTTCTTCTTCTTGGCAAAGAATTTACATTATGATTTTGGGTAGTCAGGGAAGGAGTGAGGTGTGATTGTCAGAGAAAACTATCTGAAACCACAAATTCTCTCTCATTTAAGGCGCCTCCCTCCCTCCCTCCCCCTCTCTCTGAGAGAGAGAGAAAGAGAGGGAGGGAGAGGGAGAGAGTTAACCATGAATAATCAAACTCTATAGGGATTTTAACCATACTAAGTGATGCTATGTTTTGTGAAACCTGACAGTTTATTATGATAGTTGAATCTTTAGTTGTTTAATTTTAGGGGTTTCCCCTTAATCACAGGTGTGAATAGGGAAATATATGTGAGCAAGCTGAGCCACTGTCATAACTATTACTAATAATCATGTTCCAGAGTTCAAAACTAAGGAAAAACAAGAATAGGGTTTATATCATACAATATTTGTCATACTGGCTGCACACACTTCTATGGCCCCTTTCCATGTTTCTGATTTTTTGGCAGATCTTTCCTAGTGATTTGGGTCTGAATCATAAATAAAACTATATATACCCTGTTTACTTCTATCTGTCCATCTTACTCTTATCACAGTTTCCTGTAATTCCTGCAGATATATATAGAGTCCAAATGCACAAATAACTCTGAAGCGTGTTTTTAATCTTTATTTTATAATGCACATATAATGCACTCTGTAAACAAACAATCTATCTCTCCCAGTTTTGTTCTTTAAAAGAACACTGTAAGTAATGTTTGGGCAAAAATAATTTCAAAGACTACAATTTGATCCTTTCCTTTGTAAGCAAAAGCTGGTTCATATGGTATGTTTATACTTTCAAAGCAAAGTAATAATGGTCTTAGAAACTGCAGCATCAAATCATAGAACCAGCTGTTAAAACATTCCATGTCACAGCAGTAGCAGGAACATTCTTACACCCTATGGGACATTCTTGCAGAAGGCTTAATTTCTTACTTTCTGCTTTTCCACATTTTCTCATTTATTTTATTATCAAAGTAATATGAAGTAAAGCTAAGAGGTAAACGTTTACAGTATATTTTGAAAGTCGATACTCAAAACCCAATTTGAGCCATCCTGCTTGAATCCATGATCAGCTAAAGAAAAAAAAATCAGAGTTGATAATTTTTTTACAGTCCTTTTTTCCAGTTTTCTCTCTCCACCCCCACTCAATCTCAGAACAGAGCAGAGCAGAATAAAAGAGTTGGAAGGGACCTTAGAGACAGTGGTGGGTTGCTACCAGTTACCTAGGGTTGGGCAGTGGCGGAAGCCTTCGCTCACCCGCCCAGACATTTCTGCACATGCGCAGAAGCTTCTGCATATGCGTAGGCATGCGCTTGCCCACTAGCGTAGGCATGCACTTGCCCACTAGCAAACCGGTACTGACCGAAATTGAAATCCATTACTGCTTGGAGGTCTTCTAGTTCAACCCTCTGCTCAGGCAGGAAACCTTATACTATTTCAGACAAATGGCTCTCCTGTCAATTCTTAAAAGCCTCCAGTGTTGGAGCACCCATAACTTCTGGTTGCAAGTTGTTGCACGGATTAATTGTTCTAGCTGTCAGGAAATTTCTCCATACTTCTAGGTTGGTTCTCTCAATGTATTAGTTTCCATCTATTGCTTCTTGTCCTTCCTTCAGGTGCAGGTTGACCTCTTCTTCTTTGGGGCAGCCTCTTAGATATTTGGAACACTGCTATCACTGCTCCACTTTGATAGCAAAGAAAAGAAAGCAGTTATTTTCAGCTTAAAGGACTGAGAGGAGAATAAAGGTAAAGGTAAAGATTCCCCTTGCACATATGTGCTAGTCACTCCCATCTCTAGGAGGTGGTGCTCATCTCCATTTCAAAGCCGAAGAGCCAGCGCTGTCCAAAGACATCTCTGTAGTCATGTGGCCGGAATGACTAAACGCCAAAGGTGCACAGAATGCTGTTACCTTCCCACCAAAGGTGGTCTCTATTTTTCTACTTGCATTTTTAATGTGCTTTCGAACTGCTAGGTTGGCAGAAGCTAGAACAAGTAATGAGAGCTCACCCCATTACGTGGCACTAGGGATTCGAACTGCCGAACTGCCGACTTCTGATCAACAAACTCAGCATCTTAGCCACTGAGCCACCACATCCCTGAGGGGAGAATAAGGAAAGCCTATTTTTTTTATCCCCCAGATATTGAGTGGGGAGTAGTATTGCTTCTTAAAATGCCAAAGTTTGTCAATCCAATTTCAGAGAAACTCTCTGAACTTGGATGTGTGCTTATATGTTTTCCCAAAAACAGTATTTAATTAGTATCAATAAAAATGTCAAAGCAGGACCATTTCTGAGGATTAATAATCAGCGGGATTTAATTAACAGCCATCAGTACCTCCCAGAGCTTAAAAAAATCCCCCAAGAAATGACCTGATTCTTATCCATTATTGCTTAATTGAAAGATTAGTAAAGAGTCAGCCTTCAGCCTGGTTGTTATATTTTATCTCATCTCCTGATAGCATTTACAGAGTTTTCATTAAAGAGATAGCAACAATCATTAAAATAATCCTTCCCACTAAAAGAAGACTTCAAATATCTAATTTATTAAATGCCCTTTCCCTGCGAAGACTGCATTCCAATTTCTGAAAGAGCTGCGGAAAAGAATAATTTCCTTAGATGTCCACCTTCTAATTCTTTTGAGCTCATTTGAGACAATCTGGGACCAAATTCATCACCCAAATGAAGCTCTGTCTCTTTCTTCTTCATAAACACCACCGCCATATTGTCACAATTCCTCAAGGCAGAAGAGCAGGAAGGCAGCAGAAGTACTTTCTTGCATGATATTTGACTTCATCTTAACACGGAGTAAAATGAAATATGCATGCTATCTACCTAAGTAGGAATCATGTAATTAATTAGCTGTGTGTTTGTAATTTTGGGGGGCATTTGTAAATTCCGTATCCAATAAAGGGAAAAGTCTAACCTATCTTTGACCCAAAAATACTTTTTTTTCCCAAGTGGCAAATGGACTTTGTTTTTCCTTGAAGACATTTTGCTTCTCATCTAGAAGCTTCTTCAGTTCAAAATGTCTTCAAGGAAAGTGAGAAGCAAAACGTCAAGGAAAAACAAAGAAAGTCCAGTTGCTTCTAGGAAAAAAGCACCATTGGCACAGTCATGACCAGGATGACTGAGAAACTCCATAAACATTCAATCTTTTGGGTAAATCACAGCTGCAAAGTATAACTATTTGTAGAGTTAGGCTCCATGGACCATAAAGGCTGCTTAGAGAAAGAACAGGTGTTGGGGTTGGAGAGGAAGATTGAGGGAAGTAGCATTGGTTAACAAAAAAGAATGGAACTGGGTAGATCAGTTTTATCAGGCCTGTAAATCCTCTCCCCTCCGAAAAAAACCCTCTTCTGCTCTTCTGTATTGACAGGCCTTGACTCAACACAACATTCAAACAGAGACTAGAACTAGTTCTTCAAGCTTCGAAGAAAAGGATCCAGAATTGCACAAGCTATAAACATGGCTGCTGCCAGAACATTAATTTCTTTGATTAGCCATTTTATTTTTTTATTTTTAAATATGACATCTTAGTTTGAACTGCTTAGGCTCTAAAGAGTCTGCTTGTTGTTGTTGTTGTTGTTGTTGTTGTTGTTGTTGTTTCAAAACTGTCCCTGGATGCTCAAGGGACCAGCTGGAATGAACTTCAGCAGGTTCTTTTGGATAGTGCTATGTTTGCTTTCTGTAACTTACTAGTCAGCTCCTCACCTCTCTGTCTGCAAGGGTCACTGCCCCCACCGTGTCTTAACAACCTCTCATATGAAATGCATTCTAAAAAGAAAACTCTATGCTGTCTTCAGCAATTCAATCCATGATCTAAAATCCTGAAGATATTCCCTCAACAGCTCCTGCGCAGATGAATAAGATGTAGTTAATGGAGAAGATGCAATTGGATAAGCAATATATTTCTGATAATAACTATTGTAACTGGTTTGTGGAGGGAAAAAGATTTTTTTTTAATTGGATGACTAGCTTATCAACAATAAGACAATTTTGAGTGGTTTTTATACATGTGATTATACCAGAAAAATTGAAACATCTTTTAAAAAATGATTAAAAATTAAGGGGTGGTGCCCTTTATTATACATATATAAACTCTTTATTACAGATATACCAGAAGATATTGTAAGTAATGGTTCTGAAATTTAAATGTTATTAATTCTCTAGATTTCACAGCACATTTTGAGAGTAAACTAATTTTATTTTTTAACAAAGGTTTTTAGAAAAGAGAATTCTTGGTAAGTTCCTCATATAGTAACCTATTTCTAACAGAAAGAAAGTGTCCAAGCATATTCTATATGTAATACAGAATCCTTTAGGTTTTAAAGGGACATCAAGGAAAGGAAGAAATTTTAGTTAGAAGGGAAGAAATAAAGGTAAATAACACATTTATCTTGTTTCAGAGTAAAGAAACAAAGCTTCTTACTTGGTTGATTCATGACATTTGGGCAATTAAACTGGGCACAGATGGTCCAGTGGGTTAATTTGGTTATTGTGGCCTATTATTAAGTTCACAATAACTACAAATTCAAACAGAGTTATCTCATTGATACCGGACTACTGTAAATATTGATATAATTGTCTACATAGCTTTGAGTGGCTAGATGACTTATGTCAATAATGCTATGTGTGTACACCTTAAATATGCAACTAGGAGTAATAGGATGAAAATAGGTCAAAATCAACAAGATGGAAGACACAGATTATGATGTAAGCTCACCTTTTGCATGATGTAAGCTCACCTCACCTACAAATTTAAAAGGGAATGAGACTTGCATTACTATGTTCTGACCATGACTTCTTGATTTTGATACCCCCCTTATAGATGCTGCCAGTAATGTGTATATACAAGATTCAGATCCAATCCAACTGCTTGCATTTGCAATAAATAGTTCCTGCAGCCTGAGAAAAAGTTCATACTAAAAATTTGTGAGATGATAGCATCAGATTTTTATTGCTTTGTAGGAAAATGGGGATTTCATTAGGTTCATGTTTTGAGATGCAAAATTAGACTCAAAATTTGATTATGAACATGCAAGTTTTAAGAAAAGGTTTCATGGAAAAGTATACTGTATGAATAGAATAGAATAGAATAGAATAGAATAGAATAGAATAGAATAGAATAGAATAGAATAGAATAGAATAGAATAGAATAGAATTCTTTATTGGCCAGGTGTGATTGGACACACAAGGAATTTGTCTTTGGTGCATATGCTCTCAGTGTACATGAAAAGACAAGATACATTCATTAGGAATCATAAGGTACAACACTTAGGATAGTCATAGGACACAAATAAGCAATCAAATCATACTAGGAAACAATCAATATCAATATAAATCATAAGGGTACAAGCAAAAAATCATCAGTCATAAGTGGGAGAAGATGGTAGGGGAAATTGCTTATGATGCTACTGGTAGAATTAAACCTTGATTCTCAGTGTACAATTTTATGAATGCTTGCTGATGATAATCCCATTAGGTGTTTTCTCCCAGTGAAGCATGTATTAAGAATGCAAGATAATAGCAAGGAACTTGCATGTAATCTTCTCATTCTAACTTTTTTTTTTATTTCTATGGCTTTCCTGTAAAAAAAGAAAGAAAGAAAATGGAATGGGAATAAACACATGCATAAGAATCAAGATTGGTTGATATAACTGTTAAGAGCAGGAAAGTATGCTTAGTTGAATAGTCTATAAATGCCTATTACTGAAGATCAAAGATAACTGATTGCTATCCATAGAAAGGAGGTGACATTTTTCTACTGCCTTTCTCTGTTTGTATCATTCATCCTTGTTCAATTTTTGACTTTTGTAACAATGAGTTCAAGAGTAGATCAGAATGTATATCTATGAATCTCTCCTTTTTTGTGTGTCGACACTGAAGCTGACATATGTGTAGTCATGTTTTATTGTAGTCATTCTCTATTCTTTTTCTAAGCTTTTTCTAGGTATTCTGTAAGGGGATCTAACAAGGCTTTAGGCTTGCCACATTCTAGCAGTAGGAAGGGGCGGGGGTTGCAGAGATAAGGGAGGATGTTATGGCTAGGCTGCATGGGAACAGAGATGTACCTGCAGTTGACTGAAGGTGGAGTTTGGAGCAGGGGTAAAATGCTCCTGGTTCAGACCGTATCGCCTGATCCAGTAGCGATGGCAGCAGGTGGTTCGGAGAACCAGTAGCAAATATCCCTGCGCCCCCCGCCCCCATGCCCAGCTGAGCCATATGATCATCAGAGGCTTTTTTTTTTTACTTTTAAAAGTATTTTTTCTACAATCTCTTCCGATGAAACAATGCTTTAAAAAGTTTTTTAAAAAAGCCTCTGATGATCGTGCGGCTTAGCTGGGATAATAAGAGGCTTTTGAAAGCATTTTTTTCTGTAACCTCTTGGCCGAAGAGGTGGTAAAAAAAAATGCTTTGAAAAGTCTCTGACAATCCCAGCTGAGTTGCCTGATCGTCAGAGAGGTATTTTTTAAAAAGCCTCTCTGACGATCCCAGCTGAGTTGCCTGATCAGCAGAGGCTTTTCAAAGCATTAGAAAAAATGCTTTGAAAAGTTAAAAAAAAAGTTGGCTATGCCCACCCAGTCACATTACCCCCCTCCCCTCCAAGCCACGCTCACAGAACCGATAGTAACAAATTTTACATTTCACCCCTGGTTTGGAGTCACCGGACAGTTGGATTGTAAGCTGATTGGAGAATGTGACTGTGAGGGGAAGTTTCAAACTTTTGCTTTTTACTGGGTGTAATTCTGGGGTTTGCTAAAACCTTGCCAATTTTATATGTTCCTAATAAATGGACTTTGATTGAATATGACTGCTTTGGATTATTCATTCGGGGAACTTATTACTTGAAACCATGTAAACACATTCACATACACACAGTGTACTTAAGTGGCTGAGAAGAACACTTGGTATACAAAATGACATGAGGACACTTGTTCTATCTGAAGAGTTGCTTGATACTAGTTTATGGAGAATTCTGCTCATAGAATACTTATCTTCAGTGATTATACTCTCAAACCAATGCATTCAGAAATCAGAACTTGAAAATGGACCAATGAATGTGAATAAGAAGGTTATTTGGGATCTTTTTCTGTGCAGTAATATAACTTCCAGGGGGGAAAAATGTAGCAATCATAACACAATATTTAAAAACTTTACTTTTAAAGCTTCCTGTCTTTTAGATGGGTAATAAAATAACAATAACTGTCTTAATAATGCTCACAATAATTACTTAGAGTAATAAAAAAGACCTGAGGCTTGGAGCTGCTATCTGTTACATCCTTGCATGTATATGTTTGTGTGTGCTTGGTAGCATCTATAAGAAATTTAATAGTGCAACTATTAATGAGGAAGCTTCATTTATGAACAAGCTCCAAAAAAATAAAAACCCCACTTGAAAAAATACAGTTAAAATCATATTCAGATAGAAACAAATTTTCTTATTAAAAACATGACTTGCATTTTAATTTTTTAGAATTACCCAGAATCTTGCAAATTTGATGCTTTATGGACTGGAAACATCTCTGAACAGATCAGCTAGGAAGTTTCATTTTGAAACCATAAGCCCTGAACTCTAAAATGTACACAATATCTTTTTTAAAGAAATATAAATCCATTGGGATTTAACATGATTGTTTGTAAAATGAAGGGAAGGAGGAAAAAAAAAAAACCAAACCTGTCCTTGAAGCTTTATGCAAGGGAATGATTTTTATTGAGGTATCTTTGTTGACTAAGTATGAGTTAATCCGTTAGATAGAAAAACTCTACACGAAGATAGCAAGATTAATTCTGTGATAAAGGATTGTAATTAGTTCCTGTTTATTTAATATAAACTTGAGGCCAAAGACCAAGCTCCTTTGAAATATTTCTAAATAAAAATGGATCTCATGCATTGCTCTGAATATAAATTCTTTGCTATCGCAAGGAGGAAGGAAAAGATGAACAGTTAAAACACTCTCTCAACAGAAGTGGAATCCTGTGAGATTTCTACTACTCATGATACAATTTGAGATTTCTATATCAAAGGCTACCTGCCCCCCAGCCCCCTTGCCTTCCACTGAAATTATTACATTAGTGACAGGAAAATCAGGCAGGGTGATAGGTTCCTTAGTTATTTTTAATATTAATATTGTGATTAAAGTTGATGAATCCCCAAAACTTTCAGGTTATCCTGGTAGAGTTAAAAATAATATGAATTTATTATCCTCTGCTCTTCTGCCTCTCTGCCAAATTAAAGAAAAGATCTTAAAGGTTTTCAATCCCTATTGTGTATGACCCTTGTCACAGAGTGCATCTTTCTAAATCAAGTCAAAGCCACTTTGTATAACCCATGACCGTACATCCAAAGAATTTCTCAGCTCAAAAATTGCAGCCAAAAGTCTGCAGAAGTAGTCTAAGTGGAATGTAACTCTTCTGGTCAGTATGCATTCTGGGAAAGAGTCCACATTAAGAAAAAGAGACAGGCTGCAAGGAGAATAGAGAAAGAGGGCAGAGCAGGCAGTACGGTTGAGAAAAAGGGGAAAGAGCAACTCAATAAAGCGATTCCAAAAATCCAGGAGTGAAGCAGCCTCTATACTGTTGTCTGTAAAATTGTAATATACAACACTCTTAAATGAAAATTGAATGTTATCAACCATAGAAAAAGCTGCTATCAATTACCAATAGGGCTGGTCTTTTTATGTCTGTTTGTGTATGGAGTGTTGATGATTCAGAAACTCCATTCATTTCATTTCCTCCTAAGGACTGATAACCTATGAACCTAATGATGCTAAATATTAGCAAATATTTATTTATTTATTTTATTAGTCCAATTTATATACCACCCTTCTCCGGGTGGCTTACAATGACTCAGGGTGGCTTACAATGCATTATAGCAATAGCCTGCATACTTTTACGTATAAACCTGCTTATTAGGGCTTTCCCCCCCCCCCCCCCATGCAGTGTTGTTCCATACAAAGCTGGCTTATTGCCCCCACAATCAGGGTCCTCAATTTACCTATCTCGAAAGGATGGAAGGCTGAGTCAACCTTGAGCCTGGTGAGATTTGAACTCGTACTAATTGCAGGCAGCTGGCAGCTAAATGCTAGCACTTAACAGCACTTAGTCCGCTGTACCACCAAGGCCCTTCAAATAGGTTGGTTTTCTTGACTGTAATACAGTAATTGCTGGTTTTGTTGCTGGTCATATATAGCCATTGCATAAATATTTCTGGTTTTGATCTGTGTTAACCTATGGAGTATCCTGAAAGAATCCAAAACATGAAGCTTCTGGGTAAATATGATTGAAGAACTGGAGTTTGAGAAAGGTGGGTTGATTATAGGTAGATATATAGAATCATATATCTATGAATACTTATTGCTAAAAATGTAGCAAATAAAGAACCTGCACTCCTGATCCAGTCTCCCTTACAGCCAGAACAATTATAACTTCAGAGGAAAGTCCTGGAAGTTGTCACCTTCACAATAGATGTACTAGGAATGGAACCTTCTTTTTGAGAACCATGTAATTGTCCCCTGGCTTCCAGGAACAAAAAATTCTAAAGGGGGAAGTTCCTTGAAGATCATCTAATGTATGCACTATGAAGAAAGCCTCTACTTCAGCATTCTCAGTTCTTGACCATCCAGTATCTGCTGAAAACTTGTCCAGAAAAGAGTTCACTCCCTCTTGAAACAAGTTTCTTTTTTCTATTCCTGAACAGCTCTTACTGTTAGGAATTTTGTCCCGGTACCCTATTGAAATCTATTTGTGTGTAAGTCCACTGTTTCTTATCCTATTCTCTGGAGCAATTTTGAACACTTCTGTCCCATCTTTTACACAACAGCCCTTCGTATGCTCATATCTCGTGCAAATGTGTTTCTTCAAACTGCACCTATCCAACATTTCTAAGCATTCCTAAGTTTTATTTCCAGGCCCCTTATCTTCATTGCAAACATTCTTCAGTTTACCACTGTCTTTCTTAAAATTTGGTGTCAAAAGAAGACACAATATTCTTTAGATCTGGATACTGTACTTCTGTTGTTGCTGCTTAGAATTTTATTTCCATTTTTTGTAGTTACATCAGACTGTCAGTTTATATTCAGTTTGTGATCCACCAAGGAAACCTGGTCTTTTTTTGCAAGTACTGTTATCTTATTTTCTATTCAATGCCTTGCTACCTTATATTAATTCCTTTTGTTTTTTTCCCCTCCCCAAATATAGGATTCTATATATGTCCAGATTCATCTTCAGAAATTTTCCCAATGTTATAGTTTTCCAGTTCATAAATCCTCAGTTTGTCCTTTAATGTGTTTGCTATCTTCACCCATCTTTGTTTCTTCGCGTATTTGGTAATCATATTTTCTAACCTCTCTATTGTTATAAATCTGGTGAACAGCATAAGACACACAATACCAGACATTTTTTTAACTTGATATGGAGCCATCAATGTATCAGAGCCCATGTCTGAGGGAGATGGGTGATTAAGAAATATGAAATATAAATAAAAAATAATATAGTTTCTTTTAAGCCAGATTTGTAACTATGTAATATTAGCTCAGACTAGCTCATATTTGGCTCTCTTCTCTACCAAAAACTCATCACGGACTTTGTCTGATGCTTTCCTAAAAAGTTACATTACATCAATCCCATTCCCATGGCCAAATAAGCTAGATACTTTTCAAAAAAAGAAAAAGAAAAAAAAAAGACTAGTTTGGCAAGAAGAGGGGCAAGGTGATTCTGGCAAACAGCACATGCTTTTCCAGTACTGATGTCAAAGTGATTATATATTCCTAACTTCTCCTTTTTTCTGCTTTTTCTCCTTCTGATAACAGAAACAACATTTATCTTTCACAAGTCCTCTGCTTGCTTCTCTGATTAATTCATTTATTTGGCTTGTATGCTGACTCTAAGCAGCTTACAGACCTACCCGCCACTAATAAGATTAAAGCAATATACTACAAGATCTATAATGGTGATAACAAGTTTTCCCAACCCCGAAGAATAACTCTCACTTTAAAAAAAATCATTCCCAAGAGGGACAAGACAAATACAACCCCTCAGATTTCACAGGCCTGTTTAAAAAGTCAGATCTTAATAGCTTTGTCAGAAGAGTTGGAGCCTGTATGTTGTCAGGGAAATTCTGTTCCATTCAAGGAGGCTAGTGATGGAGATTCCTCATGATTATACTTCCAAAAGATTAAGACCCAGAGAAAATCTTCTTGTCCAGATCCTAATAAACTGGCGGACACCAGTGGGAGTAGGTTGTCCCATAGATACACAGGCCCTAAAGCATGCAGTGCTTTAAAGATGATCAACATTTTGAACTGCACATTATTTGATTTTTTTGTTTTTTGCAAAATCCCCTTTTCTTTCATTTCAATTTATGTTACAGAAGAATCTAAGAACTTAAAAAGAACTCAGGTATCCTTTGAGATGGATCAATGGTCAACAGATTACTTTCTGATCCAACCTTGGGTCAGAAGAATTTAATTGACATCTCAGGATCTATTATGAACAATTGAGGCCGATTCCTTTCTCAGATAGATCACTCAATTTCTTATAGTTTCACACATTTATTCAATCCTAAAACCATCTGGGAGGGACGTGGTGGCTCAGTAGGTAAGATGTGAGCTTGTCGATCGAAAAGTCGGCAGTTCAGCGGTTCAAATCCCTAGTGCCCTACTGCCAACCTAGCAGTTCAAAAGCACATAAAAAATGCAAGTGGAAAAATTGGGACCACCTTTGGTGGGAAGGTGTTCTGTGCACCTTTGGTGCTTAGTCATGCCAACCACATGACCACGGAGACGTCTTCGGACAGCGCTGGCTCTTCTGCTTTGAAATGTAGATAAGCACCGCCCCCTAAAGTCAGGAACAACTAGCACATATATGTGAGGGGAACCTTTACCTTTACCTTTAAAACCATTCCACCCAATTTCTGCTTCTTTCTGTGAATTTATTTTGGAAAATAAAAAAATAGCAACCCTATACCAAAATTAACACTGATTTACATTTGTAAATGTGCACTTTTTATACATTGGTCCCCCCCCCCCTTTGACAATGGCATACCTTGTAGGCAAGGTTGAGCCAAAAAGTATATTGCAAAATTCAGATCTATCATCTGCAGTCAGAAATATTCTGTAATGGTTCCAGTTTTCAAAGTAGTCCAGGAAATAAGAATCAGGTCCTCTCACTTTAAAAATGCAGAGCAAACAACATCTTTCCTTCCTGTTCTTTTAAAGTAATTATTGTTGTGTTGGTCCATTCAGCTCCTTTCTCCTTTTCCCTATCATAGGGAAATACATGTGCTTGAAGTGTCCTACTATGAATCATTGCTCCTTCTATTTCAGGTCTAAAACCCCATAACAGTTAAGCACATGCTTAACCTACATCTACCTACATACTAATTGGACTCTTGGGTTAATCAGATGCCTTTCTGTGATGATGTACAGTAATAGCAAGTGAGAGTCCACCTCACAGGTATCCAGACTTTCAACCGAAGACTCATTTGTATCCATGCGAGTGTCTGTGAAATCAATCTTACTTTATCATTTATTGTTAAAACTATCTAACATAGCTGCTGCTCCTGAAATCATATCTGTGACATATACTTGTCCTACACAGCTATCTCACTTACTAATTCAAATGTGGGAAGATCTGCTTTGATCTTGTACTGTTTGAGTACTTTGATCCCATCGACTTGCATGAAGTTTAGTTATTTCTTTTTCCTCTGTAGGAAATATAACAACCTCTCCAATGAATTAATTATTCTCCTTAACCTTGTTAGAAAGTTGCACGATGGGACCAGACAAACCTCCAAGCAACAAGGAGTTAACAAAATAATAATAATAATTTGCAATATAAAGTATGAGTTGATGAGGGAAGGGGAGGACAGCTTTCACCCATTAACCTGCTCAAGCAGCAATTGCATTTCTTAAGAATTAATTACACTGTATTTCCCAAAGGGCTTGAAAACTAAAGCCTTTGTTGAAGAAAACAAGACTGTTAAATTTCTATGAACACAGACTTATTTTTACAGTATTGTCTTTCAGTATGATAGCCTTCATTTCTACAGGTCCATGTTTTATTAAACTTGGCAGACATCATGAATTAATATGCTTCCAAAAGCCACATGGCCATTCAATTTTTCTTACATGAATTGAATTTTAATATGCAAGTTGTTTAGCTAAACACTAGCAGGTTTTTGGAAGTGGACCTATGAAGCAAATTGCTAGAACCCTATTTCAAATTTCTGTAAGATTCAATTTTCAATGAAAAATTTATGTTTTCAGAATGGATGAAAACCAGAATTCAGAATGAATTCTTTGTTATTGAGTGTGAGATAGTGGGTTTATACATTATGATTATGCATATTGTTTTCCCAGTCTGTTTTTTTAAATATTCAATGGAAAGATTATTATTTATGCATTTATTTAAAGTTTTTGGCAGAGGAAGCTCAGAGATGTTGAAAAATGGCATTAGAGGCCATATGAGTTTCTGGACCTCAGATTACTCACACTATTGATAATGGATTTTTAAGGATGCACATTGCCAGGGGTGCTATTCAGCAGGTTCTAGAAAACTGGTAGCAGAAATTTTGAGGAGTTCAGAGAACCGGCAACCACTCCTGGCTGGCCCCAGAATGAGGTGGAAATGGAGATTTTGCAATATCCTTCCCCCAGGAGTGGGGAGGGAATGGGGATTTTGCAATATCCTTCCCCCGGGAGTGGGGTGGGAATAGAGATTTTGCAATATCCTTCCCCCAGGAGTGGGGAGGGAATAGGGATTTTGCAGTATCCTTCCCTTGGAGTGGGGTAGGAATGGAGATTTTGCAGTATGCTTCCCCTGCCACACCCACCAAGCCACACACCATGCCCACCAAGCTACACCACAGAACTGGTAGTAAAAAAAAATTGAATTCCACCACTACACATTTCCAATTGCAGTATAAAGCTGTAATAAAAAAGTTTATGCCATGTCAATATATCTTATTCTCATTTTTTAAATAAATGTATTACATTTTATAAAATATACATATAAAAGTTAATATAAATAACAATTAAGAAGAAAAAGATAAAGAGGAAAAATGAAAAGAAAAAAGAAGATAAGAAACAGACGTGCAGAAAGATATAAAGAAAGGAAAGGAAAACAAAGAATAATTTGTAACTTTGTCAAAGCATATATAAGAAACATATTCAATTCTTGTTTAGCACTGTAGCATAGTGTCCATTTCATCCCATCTTTTATTTTTTAAATTTTAAATCCAAATCAAATCCAAAATTTAAATTTGTTTTATCCAT
Organism: Masticophis lateralis; assembly: GCA_030761175.1. Lineage (NCBI taxonomy): Eukaryota > Metazoa > Chordata > Lepidosauria > Squamata > Colubridae > Masticophis > Masticophis lateralis. The sequence continues at coordinate 81,478,113 of JAUDYJ010000003.1, read as the reverse complement.
CTTCAGCAAAATGTCCACAAAAAGCTTCCAATTGTAGATAAATTTCTTCAATGACTTTCTCTCATAAGCTATTGTTGCCAGTTCCATCACCTTTACTAACAACTAGCTGAATACCTATGCTCCGCTACAAAACTATGTGATCGGGTTTGATAAATCAACACTTAGAGTTTGAAAATTAATGAGTAGTTATGATTGGCCTCTCCTCTCCGCTTCTCTCCCTCAGGCTGGCCCCACAAAAGCCTCTCCTCTCCCTCAGGCTAGCCCCATAGACCCTCTCCTCTCCCCTTCTCTCCCTCAGGCTTGCCCCATAGATCTTCTCCTATTCCCTTCTCTCCATGTGGCTTGCCCTCCAGAAGCCTGTCCTATGCTATCCCATTCTCTCCAGAGTTATTTTCAAGTTGGGAGGGGGAGTAGAACGTCTAACTAATAAGCAACAGGGTGTGTTATAATAACATAGGAAATACTAATGCTCTAATGGTCATTTTGAAAAATCCTTTCTTAGTAAGCACCTAGAAAACAAGAGAAGCATATGTGGCAAATTTCAAGTTTGTAGGCTTTACGGTTCTGGAGATTTTGTGATTAATGCATGAGTGGTTTTTGCAGATAGATAGATGATAGATAGATAGATAGATAGATAGATAGATAGATAGATAGATAGATAGATAGATAGATAGATAGATAGATGTTCAGGGTGTACTTTTTCAATTACCATTACTTATGTTTTTATTCTTTACTAATTCTCATTTTAGTTGTCTTACATTCTTGGTTCGTGGACACAACATGGACATTTTTCTGTAACTAACTAATTGCTAATTTAGATAAATCTTCTGCTCACCTTAGTTAAGAAAATCATGCTGGTCAGCAATGTGGATTTCTAATCGATTATGTTACAACTCAGAAATGTATTAAGCAGGGGCATCAAATTCATGGCCCGTGGGCCACACGTGTCATGTGCTGGCCATGTATACCCCCATTTTAGCAAAGGGGGAAAAGTCATGATGGAAAAAGTCATGTAACAACATGACAACATGAGTTTGATACCCCTGTATTAAAGAGACAAACATATTTTATTTACTCGTGTTATTTCATCATTTGTATAAATAAAACAAGATGGTGGACATACCTAATACTCTTTCTTCCTATTTTTCCCCACAACAATTTCCCTTTGATGTGGGTTGGGATGAGAGAAAAATGACCCAGCTAGCTTTCATGCCTAAGGTGAGGCTGAAACTTTAGTTTCTAGCCTTGTGCCTTAACAACTAGGACACCCTGTCAAGCTTCCATTCAATAAATGCACCCAATTCTTGTGCTGTTAGATTCTGTGGTGATTGTGCCAATCAGAGACAAAATGCTGAGGAAGGAAACAAAAGTTCTTTATATTCCCCACCACCACACACAAGATCTCTCACATTTCTCAAAATAAAATGTCTCAGCAAAGCAAAATATTCATATCTATTCTGTAGAGCAATGTTTTCCTACCGTTTCAATTGACCAAAAGATATAAAAAAATCACTCTGGCCAGGATCTGGGACTGTTATTCAATAGTATCCAAAAATTTCAAATGGTGCAAAGTGGAACAGTTTGGGCTATATGTGTCCCTGGAAGGACAAATATTTCTCCTCTACTCTGTGAGATGCATTGATTGCCAGTTTGCTTTGAACCAACAATTCAAAGTGTTGGTTTTGACCTTTAAAGTTCTACATGACATGAGGCCTGGTTATTTGAAGGATAGTTTGTCCAGTTTGTCCTATGAGGACCAGTAGGAGAGGCATTTTATGGGTCCTGCCTGCTAAAAAGTTCCATCTTATGGGAATTAGAAACATGCCTTTTCTGCCATGACACTCACTCTTTAGACCAGGGGTGTCAAACTTGATTTCATTGAGGGCCATATCAGGGTTGTGTTTCACCTTGGGAGCAGGGTGCGTGTGGCCAGGTTGGGCATGGCCACCTCGATGTCACTTGTATCATGAGTGCCTGTGGTGGCCCGAGCGCCGTGCCAGAGAAAATGGACCAAGCTCTATTTTCACTGGCAGAGGGTTGCAGGAGGCTGTTGCAGCTGAAAATTGAGCTTGGAGGGTGGGGGCGGGGGCACGCATGGCCTGTCCAAGTCCCATTTTTGGTAGCAGAGGCACTATGGGCCAGTCCTTTGCTGTTTTCAGGGTGGCCCTGCAGGTCATATCTAAGCACCCCGTGGGCCGGATCTGGCCTTCAGACCTTGAGTTTGACACTCCTGCCATAAGTAGAGAAACCATGTCATATTGGGTGATAGTTTCAGACATGTTTCCTTACCTAAATAGAAAAACTAAATGACCAATGGTGGGCTTCTTCCTGCCAGCTTCCCTATTGAATTTTCTTGTAGGAATCTGACAGAAAAGATTGGAAATCTTCCCTTCCCTTCAGGTGGGTGGAGGAAAGAGTAAGGGATTACTCTCTGGGAAACTGTCACAGAACATTGAAAATGAAAATCATATAGCTGTAGTAGCAACACAGCAGCACAGCTGCCGCCAATAGCAGCTACAACTTTCCTAAATTTCATTCCTTTGGGACTCATGGTTTCCAGATTTTGAGGAATTCTGTAAGTTGGCCACTTGAGATACCTTGGTTCAAAAATTGTTATCCTATGATGCACCTTTTCAGCCACTTAAAGGTCATCATAATGAAAATTTTAGTATTATATAGATGTCCCTGAGGTGAGTTTAGCCCCAATTCTATCAGCTTTCCGGAAATCTCTTAAAACGTGGGCCTGGGGATTCAGTGAAAATGAGGAGCCTGCAGGATGAGTATACTGTGTGAAAGGCTTTGCCTTATTCTCCCATGGTGCTATTTGTGTTTAAGTTTTACATGATTTAAATATTTTTAAAGGTTATTTAAGATTTTAATTGTTTTATTTTATTGTATGGTCCCCAGAGTCACATTTGTGAGCTGGGTGGTTATATAAATTTGATAAATACGTAAACTTTAAAAGGAAGAAGAAACTTTCATATATTTTCTTGCCTTCAAGAAAGACCATTTATCTTATTAATAATACATCTTTTTTAAAATGTTCAATTTTAAACTGAACATTCATTTTCCTTTGTACAATATGCATACAGAATGGATGCAATATTAAGGGTAAAAAGTATGTCCATTTTCTAAAGTGAAAGGAACCTTTTAAATCTCTGAAGTTCAAATATTTAGTCCAGCTTTTTCTCTGAATTTTTAGAGATAAGAGAGGGGCACAATTATTATTATTATTATTATTAGGAATGGTAGTGATGCTATTTCACACACTGCCTACCTTTTATCTTATCTTATATTTAAAACATCATCTTGCCATGCTTTTGATGGCCCAGGCATCTGTGTTAATTCTTAACTGGCTTTAGAATAAGATTAATGTTTCATCCCCAACAATTCAATTGCAGGTCGCAAAATATGATAGAAAAGAACTATTTCTCTTGCATTGTTAGATATTTCTTTTCTTTTTTCAGAAAAGTTCCATTTGTTCAATATCACTTAGTTCTTGGATTTTCAAGTACAAAGAGAAAAGTGAATGTAAAATCTGAAAGTATTATATAACTTTGTTGAAAATGAGATTGCAATGTATGTACACTGTATATACACATATACATATATATATGTGTGTGTATGCACATATACATAACACAAACATACACACAAACACATGAGGAGCCCAAAGGAGCACATAATCGTGAGGTTGGTTGGTGCCATGAGAACCCTCCCTTTGCCTTCTTATCTAATAACGTTTGAAAAATTTTATAATTTAAAAATTTTTAACTTTAACTTTTTAATCTTTATATACTGTTTTATATTTGTGCTATATTCTACACTGCCCAGAGTCCCTCTATGAGAAATGGGCAATGTGAAATATAAATAAATGACATGAGGTATAAGTAAGCAATCAGAACCAATCCCTGTTACTGGACTGAGACATTGAACAAGGTTAATCTGTTATGCATTCATAGAAAAAAATGAGAAAACTTCATTTTTCACAACCCTGGAATCTCAAATCAAAGGCTTCATGATTTTACAACTCTTTATTGCTACTGCATCACGTTTCTCTAGGACAAATTCCATTACTATATTATATGTGCTAAAAATGCTAACAGTATTTGCTAGTGACTGGATTTTGATTTCTGATTTTCTGTAAAGAAAACATGAGAATTTATTAGCATTTTTTTTTTGCTGCTTGATGAATTTGGTTTTTTTTAATCACTAAAAATGATCTAATAGTAATGGCAAATAATAAGCGTGCTAATGATCGATCCTAGAAGATGTTTCTCCTAATATTGGTAAACCCATATTTTTCATTTCCAACCACCAATTCCATCTTCCACAGTTTCATTGGTTTTTTTCCTATAAACATTCTAATTTTTTACTGACAACAATTGTTTTCAAACATTTGATGATGCAACAGTGTGGTAATGAATCAAATGCCTTTTTATAATCAACCCAGACCATATATAATTTGGGGTTTTGGCTTTTCAAACGATCCAAAACCATTTTATCAATCAGAAGTTTTTGAACTTCTGCTTTTTTTTTTATTTCCTTTCTGTTCTATTGGATGGATATTATTTTCGTCTACATACCCTTGGATATTATCAGCTATAACGCCTGAGAACAATTTAAACACTATGGGCAAGCATGTTGTCACTTGGCAACATGCTTGCCAAGTGACAACTGGTTTACTGGTTTGCCCTATTCTTTGGTCTTTTTGAACCAGATGTTTCATTGGTTATTAATCACTCACTGATATTTCCATTATGTAATAGTTCATTAAGTTGTATAGCTATACTTGGATGCAAGCTAATCAGATATTTGAGCCCAAAGCCATGCAATTGATCATTTCTGGAAGATGTCAAGTTTTTAAATTTTTCACTCAATTTTTAACCATTTATGTCATTCTTATTAGTTCTTCCATTTTATTTTTTTATGAAATTCATTTTTAGATTCTTTTATTCATCAAGAGTAATAACATTTTTATTACCCTTTTCGACTTTTCTACAGATCTTTCCAAAACTGGATTGCTTTGTTCTTGTTTCCTTTTTGTTTGTTTTCCATCTTCAGAATTTCTATTGCCATTTATATTTGGAAGATTCATCTCTGTTCTAATTGAAATAGCTGATTTTGCCTAAATTGGATGATTCGTGCCTCATAGAGTCCAATTTTTGTTCCTATCATATCTTTTGCTTTTGCTTTATGATTTCCAAAGCTTCTTCAATTTTATGATGCTAAGCCTATTATTTTTCAGTAAACTCATCTTGATATTTACATTCTTCAATATTTGCTCTTTCATGTTCTTTACATTACTTGCATCTTAACTTAATTTCTTCATTTTGGCCTCCAGCCTGATTTTACATTTTGGAATTGAATATGATCTGGATTTTCCAATTTTGATACCTATGTCTTCTGTAACTATCACTGTGTACTATAGGATAGCTAATTGGTCTGTTTGATAGATATTATTTTAATCCTTGCAGGTGCCTTATTTGCATCTTTTATTATAAGTGCCAGGTCTTTTTTGGGCAGCAAATTCAATTCAAGATAGTTATTGTCTTTCTACTGGTAATTCTGCAAATACCATAATTTTCTCTTTTAATTCCTCTTGTCAGGTGGGGGTATGTGGGTCTGTTCATAAGTTGCAGTGCTGACTTATATGGCTCTGTTGTTATTATTTCTTTTAAGTTATCATTTATGTACCATAGTTCATATCAGTTGTTTCCTTTATATTTGCAATTGTTATCTGAGTTTCTTCTGTTATCCTACTATTTATTTTGGGAGGTAGGGAGGTCTTCCATTTTCACAATTTCTCTTAATCTCTTCCCATTCCTTTTTTCTGAATATTTTATATATGATATTGAATCTCATTTGATCTGCTAATTATTATTCAATGATATTCAGGTCTGAATATCCCCCCACCCACCACAATATTCTAACTTTTGCTTTAAATATCTTCACTTTGTTGGTTCCAATTCATAATAATGGCTATAATAGTGTGATTTTAAAAATACAGTATACTTTTGTCTTGTTTGTGATTGTTGTTGCCTAGTCATAGCTCCTGAGTCCTGTTGCTCACTGGTTGACAGATGCCCAGGAATTCAAATATCTGACATGGCCCTTGTTGACCTTGGTGACAACTGATCCAATATAGGATTCTTTTTTTTTTGGTTTGTTTTCTGATCATATTAAACAGCTTGGTGGATACATCTGAGCTGAGCCCTGTCTGGTATGTGTGACCCTTCTGATAGACTATACTACTGCCAGCATAGCTCTCAAGCTCATCAGATAATCAGTCACGATTCCCTCCCTCATAAGAGGGTATGCAAGGAAGGGGGATTATTGTTATTATTTCATTTATCAAAGTAGCAGTTAGCTCATCAATTCAAATTTGTTGTTAATCTGACATTTAGTTGTTGGCACTCAAAATTCTTACATTTTCAGTAGAAAAGAGGTGCAAATTCCAGCCTTAATACTCGTGTGCTATTATCACTGTCAGCATTTCTGAAGTAGAAATAAGCCATTAACATAATGAATGTATGGTCAATGCCCTGTTTATTTTGGCTGCAATTTGTAGGGTGAGGGAGATTTATCCAATCTTTTTGCAGAAGCAAAGTTAGTCTTTGCTTCCCCCCACCTCCCATTCTACTGAATAATGACACAAATATACAGCTTTGCAGGAGCTGGATGGTGGACAGGTGTTGATGATTATTCCTCTGAAACATGAAAGCAATTGCTTACACCTGCTCCTTCTTTTATTGGGCACCTTCCAGGAATTTTATCAGTACCCACAGCTTGAAACCAGTCCCACCTTAAATCAGCCTGCAGTTGCATAACACACAGTTTCACATAAAGTTTTTTTGAAAAAGGTTTAACCCCCTCTCACATCTTTGCCACTGTTTTCAGAGCTTCTTTTGGTTCCTGTTGATATTCAGATAGTCCTTGACTTAAGACTATAATTGAGCCAGGGGTGAAATCCAGCAGGTTCTGACAGGTTCTGGAGAACTGGTAGCAGAAATTTTAAGTAGTTCAGAGAACCAGCAAATACCACCTCTGGCTGGTCCCAGAATGGGGTGGGAATGAAGATTTTGCAATATCCTTCCCCTGCCATGCCCACCAAGCCACACCCACAGGACCGGAAGGGAAAAATTTTGGATTTCACCTCTGAATTGAGCCCAAAGTTTCTATTGCTAAGCAGCACAGTTGCTAAGTCAGTTTTGCCTCCCTTGATGATCTTTCTTGCCACCGCTGTTAAATGTATCTTTGCAGTAGTTAAGTAAGTTAGGATTCGTCATTGACTTTGCTAGTCAGAAGGTCACAAAAAGTGATCACATGACCCTGGGACACTCCAACCATCATAAATACATGCCAGTTGCCAAGTGCCCAAATTTTGATTGTGAGGACACTGCAAACTACTTTTTTTCAGTGTCATTGCAACTTTGAATGATTACTAAATAAATGGTTATAAGTCGAGGCCTATCTGTATAAAGTGTAAATAAATAATATCAAGTGTAAAAGTTTCTTTCAAATTGAAGTTATCCAATGTGGAATATTCCAGTGTGAAAAGGTAACCCTTCCCTCCCCACTTAGACTCGTTATCCAGTTGCCCCACTTCTACCTGCAAAAAGTATGTAGTCAGCGATCCGTCTCAAATTGCTGTGTAGAAATATTGGCCCATCCCTCCATGGTAAACTGTTTTAACTTAGTGAAATTTGAGGGCCACTTGAATTGGACTTGGAAATACATTGATCACTAGGGATTTCCCACAGCAATGGCATTTTACAAGTCAGTATTGTGACCAGCCAGTAAGCACATACACCATGACATTCTAGACTGTAGATCAGTGATGGGTTGCTCCTAGTTCGCACTGGTTCACAAGTACCGGTAGTAAAAATTTGTAGTACTTCCGAGAACTGGTAATAACATTGGCTGCCCATGCCCCCTAACCGGTTCCCGGCCCAGTTGCCGCTCGCTTACCCCGCCCACCTCATCAGAGGGTGGTTTTTTTTTTAACTTTTAAAAGCATTTTTTCTACAATCTCTTCAGCCGAAAAAATACTTTTAAAAGTAAAAAAAAAAGAAAAAAAAAGAAAAGCCTCTGATGATCCTGCAGCTCAGCTGGGATCATCAGAGGCTTCTGAAAGCATTTTTTCTGCAACCTCTTCAGAGGTGGTAAAAAATATGCTATGAAAAGCTTCTGATGATTTCAGCTGAGTTGCCTGATCGTCAGAGGCTTTTCAAAGCACTGTTTTCTGCAACTTCTTCAGCTGAAGAGGTAAAAAATGCTTTGAAAAGCCTCTGACGATCACAGCTGAGTTGCCTGATCGGCAGAGGCTTTTCAAAGCATTGTTTTCTGCAACCTCTTAAGATTGTAGAAAAAAATGCTTAATAATAATAAAAAAAGGTTGGCCACGCCCATCCAGTCACATTACTCCCACCACTAAGCCATGCACACAAAATAAGCCATGCCCATAGAATCTGTAGTAAAAATTTTTAGAACCCACCCCTGCTCTATCACTCATAGAGATGACCCAGAGATAGTAATGGTTCCATAAACAGATGCATACTTTAAATCCAGACAGCAACAAAAGTATGAGGAAGAAACTGAAAGTGACTCTTCCCTAATTCACTATAGCAGAACAGGGTGGAAGGAAGAAGGGCTTTCAAGATTCTGTTACTATACCCTATTATCAATCAAATATAGCTCCAGTCATATTTGCAGATAGACTTTCTTGATTTGGTCCACTCAAAAGGTTGCAGAGCTAACCGATGTTTCTACCTTCAAGGCCATCCCTATGTAGTGCAAATTATAATAATGAATATGAAACATGACAGGGACAGAATTAACTATCTTCAGGATCCCCAATACTAGCTTAGGTTAAAGCTGGTATATAAGCCAAAATGGGACACAGGCCTTCCTGAAAGTGACTTTCACCTGCTCTTTAAGCAAGAATCGTGAGTCTAAAAAGATGTTCATGTTTTGATTCTGTTCTTTCCGGGGAAGGAGACATAACCCCATTGAAATTTAACAAAGCTGCAGTGCTGAAATCTGAATAATTTCTGAATAAATTCTTTGAACTTGAGATTGCTTTTCCCCATCCAGACTCTAATAACTCCAGATTTCTAGTGCATCTACTTTGGACCTGGGGTGGTGAAGTACAATTGGATATGATCAGCACATTGATAATACCTCACCCTGAATTGATAATTGGCTTTCCAAAGTGGATGTTAAATGGGGTAGGGAAAAGAATTAAGCTGTGGTAAAACCACCATACATACTACCACTGCTTAGCAGAAAACTGTGCTGATATTATCAAAACTGGAGATTTTGGAGAAGAAGGACAGTCACACTCCCTCCATCTAGATTCTTCTATAATTATCAGGAATAACTGAAGCAGTTTTTGTTCCATAGTAAGGCTTGAAACAAGATCACTATCAGCCTCACTAGTTACAAGTAAATCAGAAAATTAATTCTACAGGAAGACTAAAGCTATATTCTTTTAAAGACAGGCTGTAACGGACTTCCGGTGGCGCCTTCCTCGTCGGCGGCGGGCTCCTCCATGCCCGCCGGCATCCCGCCGCGTTAGAGCCGCCTCACAGCTGGCAGGCGGCTCGAACAACCTGCTCCTCAGCGGGAGGAGCAGGCAGAGCTCCTGGGGGTGAGGCAGGGCCCCCTGAGTCGCCCCAGGATCGTTTCGTTTGTCCTGGGGAGGGCTCAGAAGGATGGCCCCCTCCATACCTCCAGAGAAGCTCCGCGACGGGACTGTCCTCCGCTAAGCAATTAGCGGAGCCAGACGCTGGAAGCAACACCACAGCGTCTATGGAGTAAGCTGAATAAGAAAGAAGCAAAAGAAAAGAAAAGAAAGAAGCAAAGATGAAGCAAGTATGGATTTTTAAAACTGATTTTTTTACTGATTTTTTGGAAGAGTAACGAGAGGAGGGGGGAAGGAGAGGAAGAGAAGTGAAAGTTCCTAAGAAAGTTTTTTTTTAAAATGGCGACTGGTCTTAATTGAAAGAATGCCAGAGCGATTGAAAACGGAAGCTTTGAAATGAATGCCTTGCTATGGGAGAGTCACTTAAAGTAAACAGAATTTTTTTTTTTTCTCTCTTCCCTTTTTTCTTGGATATCTTTTTTAAAGTAAAGTATGGCAAAGTGAAGTAGTATACTAAAGCCATTTAAAGTAAAATAAAGATGACTAAAGGAAGGGGGGGCTCCCCCTTGAGCCAGTTAAAGAATAAAGCTGAGATGATGCAATTGTCTGGATTGGCAGAAGGGGACTTAAAAGAACTTATAACAACTCCTTTATTGAGTGTAGTCGACAAAATTAAAAACTCACAGAAGAATCTTGTGGATTTGATTGCTGGAAAGCATGACCAATTAAGTCAAACTATTGTTAAAGTAATTTCAGACCTTTCAAATGTGGTGATTGAAATGGAGGAGAAAGTAACTGAAATTAGCAGTGAAATTGGCTCCCAGATTCAAGAAATACAAGAAAGGTTTGTGAAAGCTGAGATTAGTAATTAGACTACACAGAATGATATTATCATGCTTCAAATTAAAACTATGGCCTCTGCTATCAGAGTAAGAGGTATTAAAGAAAACCAGAGAGATTTAAAAGCAACTATTGCAAAGGTTCTTGCTGAACTACTAGAGCTTGAGGATGAGATAATTCTTGGTTGTATAGAGAAAGCTTACAGAGTCAACTCACGAGTAGCCAAACAAAGGAACTTATCCAGAGATGTTGTTGTCTACTTTACTGATAAAAGGTTGAGAGATGACATCTTACAAAGGTCCTACTCTGCCAGAGTGCAAGTAGAAGGTGAACAAATTAATATTTTTAAAGAATTACCATCGAAGGTTTTAAAGAAAAGGAAAGAATTTGCTTTCTTAACTAAAGAATTGAAGAAAAGTAATATCCCATTTAGATGGGACTTACCAGCCGGTATAATTTTTAGATATCACGGAGTGAGATATTGCTTGAATACTATTGAAAAAGCGGAACATTTTTATAAAAATATTTTTAAGGGAGCTTCGAAAGACCTTAAGAATAAGAAACAAGAAAGAGAGCTTGTAAAAGGTAAACAGAAGGATGAGACTCAAAGAATGAATCAAAGAATGTTAAAAGAACAAGGAGCACAATCTGGTTTCTTGGAGGATCTTACTATGGACTTCTCAGATGGGAAAATAAACTACATCAGTGAACCTAATCTAGGAGCACTGGACCTTGAACTGCTGGAGCAAGATTCAAGAAATACTATTATTCAAGATGATCAGCAGCAGAGGTCCAATGCTCCGCAAGAAAAGGATGGTGATATCGAACAGCAGGAACCAGATTCCAACGAGGAAATTCGAGAGTTAACTAATGAGTGTCTTAAAGTCCTTCATCAGATGCAGTTGTTATCAGAAAGCTTGGACAATCTTGGATACCGGTTATAAAATTCCTAAAGTTTATATGGATTTGGATTTATGGATTATAAAGTCTTCATCCTGACTTGGAGTTTCTTTTTTTTATTCTGAATTGGATTTAACATCTTGAGCAAGTTTAACAGAGGGCTGCAATGGTAGCAGCGTTCTGTGATTATCCGATTATAGTTTTTCTTTTGGAACTAGCAGCGTTCTGTGATTATCCTATTATAGTTTTTTTTGGAACTTACAATCTAAGAGGAAGGAATGGAAATGAAAATATCTCACAACCAGAAGGAGTGAATAATAACGGGTGGCAGGATTTGAAATAGTTGTTATAAGAACATCTGGGAATGCAGCTGCTAGGACTTTTTTTTCTTTTTGATTTTTTTGTCATTAAGGTTTGGTGGAGCTGCATTGGGGTTTTTTTTTTTTTTATGTTGCAATAGAATACGTTAGTTTGAATGTTTCTACCTGGAGGAGTGAATATCTTCGTGGTTGGATGTTATCTATATAGTAGCAGTGTTTTGTGATTACCCTATCATGGTTTTTTTTGGAAATTATTATCTAAGAGGAAAGAATGGAAATGAAAACGTCTTACAACCAAGAGTGGATAACAAAGGGTGGCAGGATTTGAAACAGTTTTTACAAGAACATTTGGATGCAGTCTCAAGGATTTCTATTTCCCTTTTTTTCTTATTCTTTTGTTAAGGCTTGGTGGAGCTGCATTGGGGTTTTTCTTTTTTGCTGAAATAGAATACGTTAGCCTGAATGATTCTACCTACAGGAGTGAACATCTTCTTGGTTGGATGTTATTCATATAAAGTCACACGGGGGGTTTATATGGAATGTTTTGTTTTACTGATGGGGGCAGACAGAAGATGAAGAGTATCGCAATTGGATATAGGTGAAGAAAGAAGAATTAACTTCAATCAGGAAGAAGAGAAGACTGTAATTCGAGTTATGGAAAATTATAATAATATATGTATGATTATATTATATTGCATGTTTTTTCCCTGAAGGGGGGATTTTAGTGTTTTTGAATTAGGGGGAGTAGTTCGGATTAAACTAGCTGGCATTATCTAATATGAATAAGTAAGGTATAGAATTTTGGAGTGATCGAGTATGGTATAGGATTAGTAATGTTAGTAATGTTTTTCTTATTTTATTTTATTTTTTTCTTCTTTTTGTTTCTAAATTGGCTTAAATATTATAATGGCTATTCTTTTTTGGTGCCTTCTTTTATTATAATATTGTTAATTTTAGACAGATATTCATGTTTATAGGTTTCTCTTTGTATTATTTCATTTTATTTTATTTTTTTCTTTCATCTTTTTTTTTTTTTAATTCTTTTCTTTCTCTCTTTTCTCTTCCTCTCAACTTAGATCAGAATAGAATTGAGTATATAATAGTATTTGTTTTTCTGGCTGTTAAAAATTTTCGTTGTTGTTTTTCTTTTTAAGAAATATGCAGCGGAAGTCAGGGGTGGGATGGGGAGGGAGGGGTTGGGGTTGGGGGGAGGTTGGAGGGGATGGGAGGGGGGGTGGGGGCAGGGGTGAAAAAAGGGGGAAAATTTTTTTTTATTGTAAAACTTTTTCAATAAAAAAAAAAAAAAGACAGGCTGTAACAATGGAATTTTATAGACCTAATTGTGCTTCCCTTCCCCCTTCAGAGCTATTGGATTCTGATTGTCCTCCACCCCACCCCAATGGCTCATTAATTTCAACCTGGATGCCAATCCCAATCCTTTCCCTGACTACTTTAATGAGCCAGAGATCACCAACAATTCTTTACCCTTGCTTGAGATTCACAGGCTTAAAATAGTACTCCCAAGTACTACTATCATAATGTATAATCTCTGTCATTTCAATAAATTACATCAATTTGGTTTCAATTTAGAGCAAGTCAGGTGTATTTATTTAAATAATACTTGAGAAGATTATAACTATTTATACTCACTGGTTTTCTCAGTCCATCCTTCCATAATACTATCTAGGACACTTTAAGTGGGATAAATGGCCAACATTTCAGGAATGCAAAAATGTGGAAAAGAAATTGTGCTTCACTTCTGTTATTGTCACCTTTTGAGCTCACACCTGTGTTCAGTCAAACTCATTTCTTATTTTTCCACTATATTGATCCATGGATATCAGTCCTTCATGGTAATCCAGACAATAAACCAAAGCCACAAGTACTAACATGATCTTTATTGTAAGATTATACTAACAGAATATTGCAAATCTGTAAGCACTTCTTCCATTCCTCACCTTTACTTTCCAGAGAACTGGAGGATGTTGTGCTTTCTGAATCATTCCCCACATTTTTATTCCTTGTATGAGCTGAAATATCTCTTGTCCGATCACTGCCTAGGCTGTGGCTCCTCTTCTTGTTTCCTAAGATTATTCTCTCAGAGCAGTTTAATGAAACTCTTCATCCATTTCTGTGAAACGAAGCCCTTTTCTAGCAGTTACAAGGTCCCCAACAGAAGTATACCTCAGACTGCAAATTCCAGTTAACCCCATTTTCATAACAAAGTGATCTGTCCCTTGCAAAGAGCTGTTGCAGTTGCCCCCTCATCACCTGATCATATCTCATGGTCTTTGAAGAATCAATCAGAATAGAGCTGGAAGGGACCTTGGAGGTCTTCTAGTCCAATCCCCTGCTCAAGCAGGAGACCCTATACTATTTCAGACAAGTGACTGTCCAATCTCTTCTTAAAAACCTCCAGTGATAAAGCACCCACAACTTCTGATGTCAAGTCTGATGTCAAACTATTCCACTGATTAATTGTTCTCACTGTTAGGAAGTTTCTCCTTAGTTCTAGTTTGCTTCTTTCCATCCATTAGTTTCCATCCATTGTTTCTTACCCTGCCTATAGGTGCTTTGAGAAATGCATTGACCCCCTCCTCTTTGTGGCAACTTCTCAGATACTGGAATACTGCTATGGGGTCACCCCTAGTCCTTCTTTTCTCTAGACTAGCCAAACCCAAAACCTGCAACTGTTCTTCATATCTACAGGCCTTTAATCACCTTAGTTGCTCTTTGCACTTTTTCCAAAGTCTCAACATTTATTTATTTTTTTGTAATGTGGTGTCCAAAACTGGATGCAGTATTCCAGGCGTGGCCTTACTAGCAATATTTCAGGTGTGGCCTTACTAAAAGTAAAAATCTAATGTATGGTCAGCAAGGCAGGTTGGAGCAATTAAATTGGGGTAAGCGCATGATTATTCTGGTGACCATGATCTTCTGAGCTGCCTTTGATTCAAAGTAGGGAAATATAAATCACTCAATATCAACAGCACAGTTCCAATAGTCATAGTATGGTACCCCAGTACCTCATGAAGTTCCATGTGTCCTTGAACTGTCTTGTCTAAATAGCAATAGCACCAGAAATAGTCCTTAGATTTATTATACCACTCCATAGTACTTTGCAGCACTCTCTGAGTGGTTTACAATGTCAGCATATTGCCCCCAACAATCTGGTCCTTATTTTCCTGGACTTGGAAGGACGGAAACCTGAGTCAACCTTAAGTCAGTCAGGATGAAACTCCTGGCTGTGGGCAGAGTTAACCTGTAAGTTTTCCAACTGAGCTGCCACCACATTTTCAGAAAACATAAAGGGTTCAGGGAGAAGGGACTGAAAACAATATTTCCCCTTTTCCTGTCAACATATATTATTCATTGATTTAAGCTATTCAAATAAATGGAAGATCAGCATTAGCAGCAAACTATACAATGTAATAATTTATTAAATAGGCTAATGTGTGGATAATATTGGTGGCATCATCAAGCCTCATTATTCTCTAGATTTCAGTGACTTTCTAAACCTAACATAAAAATATACATCAAAGTTTTAAGTGCAAATAATAAAAGTTATTTTCTTCTTTTCACCTCACTACATTGCCTACACAAAGTTTAATACATTTTTAAAATATATATTTCAGCTCCTGTTGCTATTGCCAGTTGGTATATAAAATGTTACTGTAGAATTTAATTCCTTTTTAGATTAAATGGCTGGTTTGGTAAAATCTTAGTGTTATATGAACCTTGGAAAGATAATCAATCTCAAAAGAGGTTATTTGAAGAGGTATTATCATATATAATTTACTTCTGAATTGTTTTATTAGTTTCTCATCTTCTATTATTTTTTCTCCTACTCACCACTGTTTTCAATCTTATTAAACTTCCTAGACTTTGGTTGGATGAAAAAAATGCATTATAATTTCAGATATATTATAAGTAGATATAAAGATGGATCAAGTCTCGCCAACTTTCATTATTAGATCTTGTAATCCGATTTCACCAAGAATGAATATTTTCAGAATTACTCATTGACCATGTTCATATTAAGGCTTTTAAGCTGATAATCAATAGCTATTAATTTCAATTTTCATATTTTCTTCAATACTTCTTATCAAATAATTCTATCAGTATATTTAATAAACAAAATGTCTTTGTACTTGCCCTAAATAGGTACTTTTCCAAAAAAAGCAATAATTTTAAAATAGTTCCAGATTCTTTAAGGATACAGATATAAATGAAATATTACCATAACTTAAACCAACTCCTTCAATTCCCTTCTTCCAAAGGAGATCAAATGAATACACATGTGTTGTATCATCAAGTTTCAGAGACTTTATTCAATTCAATTCAGTTCAATTTCTATAGCCACCCAACTCAACCAAGTGACTCTGGGCAACTTACAATTATAAAATTATAAAATAATTAAAACACAGTAAAACAATATCACCACCTACAAAATAAATAAATACAAACAGCAGCTATGATGATTATTCAACTAAGAATGAAAGTCAAGTAACATAAGAATAAAGCCCTTAACATGTTCCAAACTCCAGGCCCAGGAACATAGCCAAGTTTTTAAAGTCTTGTGAAAGGCCAACAAGGTTGGAGCCATTCTAATTTCTGAGGGGAGAATATTCCCTAAGGCAGGGGCTACACCAGAGAAAACATGTCTTCTAGCTGCTGCCAGTTGACATTCTTTCACTGATGGAATCTGCAGCATGCCCAATCTGTTGGATTTTATCAGATGCATAGAAACTCTTTGAAAAAGATGGTCCCTCAGGTAATCCAGGCCAAAACCATATAGATATTTGAGGGTGACAACTGGCACCTGGAATTGCACTGGAAACACACCAGCAACTAGCGCAGCTCATATACTACTTTTATTATTAGAGTATGGCATTGTTACATTAACCAGGAGACCACAATGTAATTGCAGAGTAGTAGTTTGGCTGCCAATTTACCAACTCAGTTATGGGACATGCTTGCACATTTCCCAAGATGTGCTACAGGAGGGCGAGCTGGCTTTACACCAGAAAGTAAAACAAGTGACTCTTCCTACAGTGTCATCCAAGACCCCCCCTCCCTTCTCTAGAGCGGTCTCACAAACAGGTACTGAAACCAGGAAGGTTCAGAGGCAGCAGGATTCTGACCATTTGCATGAATCACTGGCTTGTCTTCCCATCAAAATGGTACCTATTATTTATCTTCCTGCATGGAACATGCTTTTGAACTACTAGGTGGACAGAAGTTGAGGTGAATGATGGGAGCTCACCCTGCCATGCAATGCTTGGGCTCAAACTGCTGGAACAGAGACCATCTCCAACATCATTAAGCCACTGATCCACTGCAGCTCTTAGCTTACATAGTAGTGTCACATATCCAGCACTATTTATTACCCATGCAGCTGCATTTTGCACAAGTTGAAGTTTCCAAATGGTCTTCAAGGGCAGCCCAATGTAGAAGGGGTTGCAGTAAATTAAACAAGAGTTTACAAGGTTATGGAGGATGGTGGGCAGCACCTACCACTCACACATTTAATTGAATCTTTTATTATGGTCACAGACCACACTTAAAAATTAAAACATAAATAAAATAATAATAAAATTGGACAAGGCAAGAGAAGACAAGCAAGATAAGACAAAATAGTATATTACAATTAGTGCTGAAATCATTGATGGGCCATCAAAGTCTGCCTAATTTTACAGGCAGTATAGTAGAATTTAGCTACATTTGAACAAACTATATCATGCTGATCTGATAGTAACAGTTGTACAAAAAAGAAATCAGAATTTCCTGGATATTTGGTTAGGTAAGTAATTACAAAATGAGTCCATGAATCTTTATAGAGGGTACAATATAACAAGACATGAACTGCGGTTTCCATGGCCCATTATCCACAGGGGCACAATCTCAGCTCATATGAGACTTTTTGTATCAGCGTCATAGAACTGCAGGGAGAGCACTACAACTTTCTAGAGTTAGTGCCCTCTTAAATTTAGAGACAGTTATTTAAGTATCTTGCTGGTTTATGAAAGGAGGCCTAATGGCTCAAGAAAACATTATCGGGTAAAGCAGACAGATCCTGTTGCACTTCCTGATCTTTAATCCATTGTTTAAATGAATGAAGTGCATGCTCCGAGCCCCTCATTAGGAACTCCTCCTTGGAGAGACTGAGATGTTGGAGTTCTTATGAAATATTCCTAACCCATGTCGGTTTTTTAAATTATTCTCTATAAGGGGATGGCTCAGACCTGTGGGAAAGAAATTAATTTCAGCCAGTATACTATGATGCAAGTGCATGTACCTGTTTTGACCTTAGACAGTCCTGAATCTATGTTTGGAATGCAGGAGGCTTTCGAAATTTGGATTAAACTTGTTGAATTGTTTGTTGCACAGTCAGCCAGATGTTGACTGGATTTTTGTATGCATATTGAGTCCTTCCCAATGATTGAACTATTATCTTTTTTATTCATTAAACATGAAACTCAATCAACTGATCATTTTAAAATGTATCACAAATATTATTGACTGGTGCTGATGGTTGATATGGGTTGTTGCCGACATCCTAGGTATCTACCAAGTACCTTCTTAAGATGTACGATTATTATTATTGTTTTTGTTCGTTTGTTTATATGCTGCTCAGATCATGGCTTAAGGTGAGTCTGAGCAGCTTACAATGTAATAAAACATATAGATATCAAAACAATTATAAATATAAAAATTACATAGATTAAAAAAAATTAAAAAAAAAAAACATAGATTGGAAAGATGGTGGCTTCTCCGTTATTATGTTAGCCACTTCCAGCAAAAAACTTCCCCTTCAGGGCCCCATGCCAACTGGCATAGCTAAGCTTTAAGATATGCAGAGTATATCTACTGTGCTCCTCTGATGAAATATTGGATTGGATTGCAGCCACTGCTTTTTCAGTATTTTGTATGGCGTAATTTTGATGTGGATTGCATTTGGTGGGAAATTTTGCCTAAATATTTAAAGATTTTTACTTGT
The DNA here is from genome assembly GCA_030761175.1 of Masticophis lateralis. Lineage (NCBI taxonomy): Eukaryota > Metazoa > Chordata > Lepidosauria > Squamata > Colubridae > Masticophis > Masticophis lateralis. The sequence goes on along the minus strand of JAUDYJ010000003.1, from coordinate 81,459,407 downwards.
TCAATATTCTGCCTGTTTATCCTCCAGGCATGCTGTTTAGGTCTCTTTATAAAACATCAAGATTTTGATTTTGCTATGGTAGATTTCAAATGCTTCCTTAGAGCAATAGCTGGCCAGGGCATTAAGGGCTCATTTGAGTCCGATTAATATTAGTGACAAAAGTAGAATGGTGTGCTGGCCTAGAGTTGGAACTCTTGCATCACAATTAGGAGGCGGTGAGTTCGATACTAGGTAGCAGCAGATATTTCTTTCTCTGGGCACAAAGAGAAAATATCTACTGTGAGCTCTGCGTAGGTATCAGGAAGGGCACCTGGCCAGTAAATGCTCAGCTGCATTCAGTCGCCTTGACTCCACACCAATGCAAGGGATTACGGCGTCATTTAAAAAAAATGTTTGTGCAAAAGTATTGTATTATATGTATACAATAAAGTTGCAATATGTCTGTTTGCTAATTTTGCTAATTCCTATTGATTCATTTTTGTCTCTAGTGTACTGTATACAAATTAAACAACAGAAGAGCTAAAATACATCTCTGCTTCATTCTTCTGTGAATTGTATGGAATATCATTGTATGGTGGCCTTGCATACTGCAGCAAACTTTGAATTTATTGCTTATGCATCAGCAATAGTAACCAATTAAAAGTGGTGTGGAGAAACTTAGTCCAAAGCCTCGCTCTGGGAAGTAGATTAGATGGAGACCTAATGTTGATAAATTTGCTTTACAATGTGGTCTACAATCTGGACCCTGGTTTAGATGTACATTTTTTATTAGAGTATAAGGGCATACTCATAGGTAGAATGTCCAGACCTAAAAAAAACACTTACCTGTCAACCAAAATGTGTCTGAACCAATCCAGTTAACTAATTTATTATAAGGCGTGTGGAAAAGAGCTGACTTACCATGCTGAAAAGGCAGATTTCCAGTACCCATTTTATAAATGGTTATAGCAGCTAAGCCCCAGTCCTCTGGAATTTGCACAGTGTAATCAATAATGGTGAACAGAGAAACAAGAACTGGTATCCCTAATCCATATTATTTTATAATATTTTGGGCATAATAAAGTGATTGCCTGGAGCTTTTCCAGGCTTTAGCTATTTAATAAGCTTATTTATTTCAACACTTGTGACTGGAGCCCAGTTGGGGGACCTGCCACATATATCAACACAATTATAACTTATAGAAGCCCTAGGGCTATCACAGTAATCAAGAAATTCCTGGCTGGTCCCATTAGCTGGACTATAGCATGCACATTATAGCCTCCTAGGACATTAATTTTCAATTCTCCTACACCATAGCTGAGATCATTTTAGTAAGTTTTCCAAGAAGGTGTCCAAGAACATAGTTACTAATCTTCACAAGAGTACAGGAAGTATATAAATGACAGCAATATTCCACATTCTGCAATACAAGCTTATTGACCTGTATCTATTAAAATTTGATATTTTTCAGTTGGCGGACTGCATGTTGCTTGGATTGACCTTTTAGTGGATAATTATAGGCATTTGATTCATATTAACCGGAGATATGCCTATCCAGTTACAGAACTCCATTAACTTTCAGCATCACCTTTAACACTTTTTTTTTGTTGTTGTTGTTCATTTGATTAAGTATTTTATGGACTCTGTGTCTCAACCTCATACAAATAAAGCCAAACTATATTTTTTTACTTTACCGGCTGCAGATGACATAGAATTAAAAAAGAAAAAAAAAAAGGGGGGGGGGGAAAGTGACCAACACAAGTGTGGTGGGAATTAGATTCAAATCCTTATTAAATTGCTGAGTTCTCTGGGAAATCTTGAGTAAATTATTACTGCTATGTTGAAGGTAAAATAAGGTACCTTAATAAGCTAAAATAAGGCAAGCAAGGTAAAATACAATTGCCCTAATACCATGATGGCGAACCTATGGTACACGTGCCCAAAGGGGCATGTGAAGCTATGTCGCCTGGCACACTTGCCTGCTTGTCTTCTGGGTTTCTGGTGCACTTGTATGTATGATGATTAGCTGTCCTTTCCGCGCACGGCAGTGCCGAAAACCAGTGTGCACATGCGCGCCGGCCAGCTGATTGTCGGGCGTTCATGGATAGAACCCAGAAGTTTTGCTTTTCTGGAGCATGATCACTTCTTTCTCACGTGGCAGTGCTGAAAACCGGCCTGCGCATGCCTGCCAGCCAGCTGATCATCGGGCATGCATGCGCGCTAGAACCCCGAAGTTTGGCTTTTCCAGACTGCGGCCCTGATGCGTGCATGACCTCACACATGACAATTCCACGTGACCATCACTGTCCAAGTATACACATACTAGAGATTTGGGATGCAAATTTTATAAATGCTTCAGGGAAGAGCATAATCTATTGATTACATTCTAAAATGGGGAAAGCAGCCTGGCTCAGATTACCATTTACTGAGCAGTTCAGATAATTCTGCCTGAATGTGTGTCCCCACCCCCTTCACTTCTCTCTCTTACTCTCTCTTTCCATGTATCACTAATCTTCATAATCAGAATACGGCAATAAAATAATAATTAAATTCTATAAAATCATTTTACAATCCATCAAAATGTCTAGACAAATAGAAAAGTGTGAATACTGCTTATCTTATGATAGTCTTCTTTTACAATTATAGCTAATAAATACAGTATATTTCTTTTTTGTAACTCCAGGGAAAACAAGATAAAGCTACATCATTGGGGTTAGTTTAATATGTAGTTACTTCTCAGATCAAGATTATTTTGATGTTCCTGGCAACGTATCCATTTGTAATATAGAGTGTAATCCTTCAGTCTCAACCCCACAGCATGATCAGACCAAGAGACTTAAATTGGGATCAGGTTCTGTTGTAGCAAAGGAATCAATACAGTATAAACAGTCTACATAAGTATTTCTGCAAGATCTCCCTTTTCCCCATTGGATAACTCTTGTATAAAATCTGGAATAGATTTTGACAAACTTGATAGCATTTTACTTAAATTGTGGAGGAAGGAAACTGCTCAGGAATTCATATTTTCCATAGCTTATTCCTCCAGATATCCATTTATCATATAATTTCTAACAATGTCTGATTGTAAGCCCTTCCGGGTAGACCACACCGGAAAACAAAAGTCTTGCATTTAAATGCTACTTTCATTATAAGGTTACAGGAAGTGAATCTTGCAAACCTGAATCTCTCAATGTCTCAAATAAGATCGCTCCCTCTCTTTATTTTCATGAGAACAGGGTAGGGTCTTGACTGAGATGCTTGACTTACAGTTCTGCCCCAGATTCAGACTTCTTTTATCTGTTTTATCTGACCATTGTCTTGGTTGTAGCTCATCCTCCTGTTCCTTAGGGTTATTCCTTCTGTCCAATACACATGTTTGTGTCAAAGTGGGTTTCAGAAATGCACATAATCTTTAGTTAGGTTTAACATGCTATGTTTTAAGAGGATTAGTCTGGAAGATACATTCTCCAGGAAATGATCCCTAAAGTCAATGTTTAGAACACTAATGGCATATTATTCCTTAGGCTTCCCCCCCCCCCCCCGTGTGATATTAACTGATTAAATAATAATTCTATCTAATTTAGTTATTCAGTTTAACTATTAAACTGAAATCTTATTTCTTGGGTCCATCTCCTTCTGAGTAGGGATCCAGTACACTATTGAAAGTCTAAGTACAGCCTGTGACATGATAAATGCTGTTTATCCAGTGCACTCTGTAGCAAATCTAAGGCTAAGCTCCAACTGTTTATTGGGGATCATCCTAGATGATTTACAGTTTCCTTCTAACTCTTGCTTTGTATAAGTAGTCTAAAATCCTATTCCATTCAGGAAGCAAAGGTTCCTTAAATGTTACTTTAATTCTAAATGCTACTTAAAAAATTGATCCATACCTGGCCAATACTATATTTTCTGTAGACTAAGCAAGGTGAATGAATATTACTGTGCTATTGAGGATAAGATTGAATATTTTTAGCCACCTAGATGGGGAGAGGGGGGTGGGGGGGGAGAGAGAGAGACAGACAGACAGACAAATAGTTTCACTGAATTAATAAACTGATGCATATTGGGTGAAGTTAAATCTTGATTTCTTATATAGATTGGTGGAGTCTTGGCTAGCAATGATTGATTAGAAAATGGAATATGGAGGCATGGTAGAGACTCATTGAAAAAATTAATCCTTCAATAGAGACTATAAATATGGTGATGTTTATATTAAGGGTCAAGCAGTGGTGGGTTCCTCCCGGTTTGGCCCGGTTCTCCTGAGCCAATAGCGGTGACAATATGACATCACTGAACCGTTTCTGCCCCCACCCCCCCCAAGCACCCCCGCGCCACTCCCATCCCGCATTTTTTTTACTTTTTATTTGGCCCTACCCCCAATCTATTGCTTCCTCCTGAGTCCCAGCTGATGGCTAGAGGGGAAAAAAACCATTTAAACTCTTGCCGCGGGGCTTCAAAGGGCCACCCTACAGCTGACCAGTGTTAAAAGAAAACAAATGAGTAGACCGGTGCCTGCAAAAATACATGAGTAGATCAGTGCCTGCAAAAATACATGAATATATCAGTGCCTGCAAAAATAAATGGGTAGACCAGTGCCTGCAAAAAATAAATGGGTAGATCGGTACAGTTCCTCAAGCAGTTAAAAACCTGGTAGACCAGTACCTCTGCTAAATCCTAAATAATTGTTACATGACCATCAAGCCATGCCCACAAAATAAGCCATGCCTACAGTAAAAAATTTTAGAACCCACCCCTGGGGTCAAGTTCTGTCTGTTATATGGTATAGATTGAATGTTAGACATATATACATCTATTACGTAATATATAGAGAAAATAATACTTTAAAATCACAACTTTTTAAAATCAATCTAAACCATACTTGGAGTACTGTAAGAGTTTGGAAAGTGTGCAGAAGAGAATACTAAAAAATAACTATAAATCAGGATCAAAATCCCTTATAAGGAAACACCATAATGTTTAGTATTATTCAGTTTAGGAAACAAGGGAATAAGAAGAGAGGGATAAAAGCTGCATGAAAAATCCTTTGACATACTGTAATGTCAGAACCTGTGACTATTTAACGAATTTGATTGGAATGACATTCACACAAAAGAGTGATTCTCATATTATGAAAATGACTGTAGTCTTTGATGCTTTCTTATTTAAAAGATGATTGGATAAATGCAAGATCTGGATACAATATGCATTGTTACCTCCTGAATCAAAATATGCCTCACCTTACCAGTTACCATGAAGACTTACGATCTTATGTGTCCTGATTATAGGCATCTCATGAGCATTTGGTGGGAATTCCAGACTAAACTGCCATTAATCCATGAAAACCTGTTTGTGTTTTAACTCATTCTCTCATTCGACTACAATCCAGACTCAAAATGTTACAAGTTGTTGATTTTATTCTACGTTCACTCTGATATTGTGAACTGCATTCAAAACAGGTGTATCTACTAAAATTATTTCACTAGATTACAAATTTTCAGAGAGTTAAAGGTTAGGTGGCCTGAATGACAAAGACAATAGTACCAGATTTATTGAGGATCAAGTTTTCCTTAGACCACATTCACATCCCAAAAGGTAATACACATTCTAATTGAAGATGTTAGCTTTCACTCTTAGATAAAAAATATTTCATTCTTTTTTCCTACTGTGCTACGAGTTCATTTTTATCCCAGACTGTGTGGATGACAGCATAAGAATATAACAAGAAAAACTCTTATCAAATAATTTCTAAAACAGTTTTAAAAAGCTTAAAAGAATAGTTCTCTGCAAAGCAGCTACCCCATCAAAAAACAAATAGCCTTATGGTTTTATCTGTAACTGACTTTGAAATTGAAACAGAAGAATAGGCATTTTGCAAGAATTATTTGACATAAAATGTCAGATCTCCAAGATATTAATAAGCTGGCAAAATTTTTCACTCACAAAAAGAATTATTAAAGTGTCTTTAAAATGACTAATGTTGAATGCCAGAATTCCTTAAAATCATCACTTTATATTATTATTCACTGTGTTAAAAAATAGATTTTTTTTGCAAAATATTTAATGCTTACATGAATAAAATGTAACACAGTTAAGACTGTTACAGAAGCTGGTACCAAGTTTTCAAGAGAATCTAAAAGTACTAAATTGATACTAGCTTTTCCCCTTCCTTGCCATTCTATTCATCACTTTATAAATTTGTGGTTTGTATCCATAAATATTGGATCTTGCTTATATTTATTTCTTTGTTCATTTCATCATTTTATGCCGACATGAGATCAACTTGAAATACATTGTGGTTTTTATACTACTTGTATTTACCTTAATATGCTACATTTTTTCCACTCATTATATTGCCTTCCCAGTATTTATTTTTAATTATTTAATTTATTTCATTGTACATGAGTGTGTCTCTCTGTGTATTGCTGCTACAATATATACTTCTGTATGTAAAGCTGCAAAGTATTAATCTGGTCACAGGGTCCTAGTATTGCTATCTGCCCTGCCTGCTCAACTTGAAATAATTTTATTTCATTTTTTTAATTTGACAGGAAAGAAAGAAAGAAAGAAAGAAAGAAAGAAAGAAAGAAAGAAAGAAAGAAAGAAAGAAAGAAAGAAAGTCTTTCTCCAGAGCCCATAGATTAAACAGCTTCATCTGATGCAACCCAGGAAGTGAGGCTTTTCTCTCCTCTGACACAACATATCCCGTGAAATCTGTATTGCTTGTAGCTAGCCTGGTTTAAACAAGCCGCTAAAACCTGGCTCCTCCCCTGGGCCTTAGGTTAGGTTAAGTGGTCTATTGGATACATGTTTGGAATGATGTTGCTTTTATTTCTATAGTTGCTATGGAACTGGACTTGTGCAATTTTGATAATAGAAAGACAGATACACTGTCTGTCTTTGACACTAGAAGAGAGAACACTTAGAGCAGGCTGTCATATTCGCGGCCTGCAGGCCAGATGTGTCACATGCTGCCCACACCCAAGCCTGGTTTAGCAAAGGGGGGGGAAAGTCCCGATATGTCATGTGACGCTGCTGTGACGATGCAAGTTTGACACCCCTGACTTAGAGAATATAAAAACAATCTTCTTGAATTAAACAAAGGTCGGTTGAGTTCCATGATCATTTTTTTAAGTGAATATGCCTAAAACATCTCACTCAAAACTGAAACAAGGCTGTGATGTAGGCTTCCCTTGCTATTCGTTTTCAATATTGATCTTAAAGTTAGAAGGATTATCATTTGAATATAGATCAATATTTTGAATGCAGAAGGTTCCAACTTTCAGGCATATTTACTCAAAAGGATCTCAAAGCAAACAATGGCAATGATTTTTACCTAAAACCCAAAATAACGGCTACAGATTCAGATTGATATATATCAACAGATATTTGTCACAGGTAGAAGAAAGATTTGTAGCTATTTGCAGCTATTCTTAAGTCTATCTCCAGAATTTGTATTAGGTATTTAAAGATACAATATTAATAATTATTTATATATCATGACTATCAGTTTTATGTACAATTAGATATTATTCCTAATGTATGAATATTCCTTTATTCCATTTAATTGTTAAAATTAATTTGCCAGGGACCCCTTTCTCAACTGCACTAGTCAAGAATAGATCACATACAATTTGAACTTCCGGGTCTTCTTCTTCTGTGGACAAAGGATTGAAAAATGTATTTCAGACTTTATACTCACAGCTTCCTGAAGTGAATTATCCAAATAATTATTGAGTTGACATTGGACATTAGGACCACCTTATCAATGACTTCCACATGTTCTTACTTGCCAGTTTATTGGTCAACATTTATAAAATTGCAGGTAAACAAAACAGGTATTTATTTCCCCATGTTATTTTTTGAAAAACAAAAGTGTTTAAATCACTTCCACTGATAAGACTGCTAAAATGATAATCACTCCCTTACTGAAACACTAGTAGTCAATAGATTCTACAGCTTTACTGGAAGTAGCAGCATCTGCAGCCAACGATGGTGACACCCAGTGATGACCCCTATGCAATAATATCATTGTGAAAAAGCCGAGATTATGCATTTGCAACCCAATGTCTAATGCTAGTAAATAAAATGTGGCATTTGTGTGATCATATCAGGGGATGTATTTTGTCAGTTGCTCCCCTTTGCCCCCTCTGAAGATGCCCTTGCCTTTGGAAGTTGACAGGCTAGCAACAAGAAGGCTAAGTTACAAAATAACTATTAGGCTTGATTCAGAGATAATCTTTTCATCTTTGCTTTATACTGCTTACTAGAAAATGAGAAAATATGCATATTTATAAACATTCATAACATTTGAATACAATTGAATACAAGAGCCGTGATGGTGCACTGGTTACAAAGCAGTATTGCAGGCTAGCTCTTGTATTCAATTGTATGCTTCCACTACCAGGAGTTTGATCCTGACCGGCTTAAAGTTGACTCAGCCTTCCATCCTTCTGAGGTCAGTAAAAGAGGACCCATATTGTTGGGGGCAATATGCTGATTCTGTAAACAACTTAGGGAGGGCTGTAAGACACTATGAAGTGGTATATAAGTCTAAATGCTAATGGTATTACTACTTTTTTACATCAGAAGACTCTTTTACTTCAGGGGAATATTTCAATGAATACCACTTGAATCTCTCTCTCTCTCTCTCTCTCTCCCCCCCCCCCGCCCTCTTCCCTGCATATGGAAAATTTGTTGTTTTCTCTCTTTTTCATTAAGAAAGAGCCACCTGCCATGCTATTTAGTTTAAATTATGGTTGCAAGCCTAGTTTGGTATAGTGGTTAAGGCACTTGATGAGAAACAAAGAGACTGTGAGTTCTACTCCTTCCTTAGATTCAAAGCTAGTTGACAGTGACCTTGGGTCTGTCAGTCACTCTATCTCAGCCCTGGGAAGTAGACAAATCACTTCTGAAAAATCATGCCAAGAAAACTACAGCAGCTTGTTCAGACAGTCACAAGGAGTCAAGAGTGACGGAAGGAAGGAAGGAAGGAAGGAAGGAAGGAAGGAAGGAAGGAAGGAAGGAAGGAAATACACTTGATAGTTTACTTTCAGAAAGCAATCCCAATACTTGCTATTCTTAATACATTGCTTGACACATGATATTCGCTAAGAACCTATAGGATCTGAATTGTTAGAGTAGGCAGTTATATGGTTTAAATGGAACAATTTCTCCCTTTAGTGTGTTAAAGCTCCAAAATTACTTTTCTTGTTTAACCTCAGTCTGCAGCATGATAGATTGCAAGGAGCCAGACACTTTGGACTGTAGGAATATATTTGTGTGTGTGTGACGTGAGAACAAGATATAGGTTGCTTATATAAAAGAAGTTAAGAAAGAGGACATTTTAAAAACTTCTTGGTTTTTACTAAGTTGACCCGATTCCTGATTCCTGGAATAATATGTGTATTAGAACATAGCTGTATTGTACTTTTCCATTTCACCATTTTTTTTACCCAATTCTGGGTTGTTTGTTTTTAAATGTGTGTGTGTGTACACATGTGCTATACACATACAAACCCATGATAGGTTTACATAGCAATTGAAAGACTGGCTTCCCAACTGACACATATGATGAAATTGAAACATTCCAGATTAATATAAACTATCTATTATTTTCCCTGCATGTGAAAGAATCCTTAGCTGAAAAGCAATAGAACAGTAATAAGACATATGGTATTTAACTAAACATACATATAGCAAAATATCTCTCAGCTCTTGATAAAATGCAACGAACAAGATAAAGGGAGACAGTACAACAGTACAAGTTAAGAAGTTTTACCAAAAAAGGAAAAAAGAAAAGAAAAGAAAAAGAATTGCAATAAAAAGTAAAACAGATTTTCTGCATCTTACATTACAATTTAGATTCTGGATATTTCATCACTGTTTATGGTCAAGAATGGAGATTTAAATAGGATCTAGTTCTGTTTCAATAATTTAGATTGACATGACTGTGACAGGCTTTTGTTAGCAAAAGAGGCAGAAAAATATCCACATGCATTCTAGAAACAACCAAAATCCATCAGTCACCTGGGGTGTACTGTTTTAACTTGTCTATTCTATAAACTACCTAAAATTAACTAAAGAGTAATTTACCCAGTGCAATAGATTTCCTGCAGTCTCAAATCACACAAAGAAAAGGAAGGGTTTGCTCTGTTTTCAAAGTAACTTAATTGTTAACTATAATATCTTGAACTGCTTCTTAAAATTTACTGGCCACATTATTCTCTGTTTAATATTTTGCTTGCTGAATTTTGTTAGTTATTGCATTGTGTGTCTCTGTGTGTGTCTATACTAGGGGTGTCAAATTGGGGGCTCATGGGCTGGAGGCATCATGTAAAGGCCACTCCCACTCCAGCTCCGGGAATAGGAATGGGAAAAACATTGTAAAATGTCATGTGATGGTAACATGACATGGTGAGTTTGACATCCATGGTCTATACAGTAAGTATGTGTATGTACACACACTCTTTATTTTGTCAGACAATACATTCACACATACAGAAATACAGAATAAAATCATTGGAAATATGCCAAGTGAAAAGTGGATTGTGGATTGTTTCAGTGTATATCACATTAGGGAAATGAAAATCAAAGGTAACAAAAACCCCCAAACCAAATAGAAGTTAATACATTCTATGTATTAACATAGGGACAGTTACATTTTATTGAAACATTTTTTATTTTTATTTTTCATTTTTGCATATGAACAAGAAAACAAGATATCATGCAGATGGAATATCAGTGGTCTTTCCTTTTCACTTCTGATTCCCTTCCTTCCTTCCTTCCTTCCTTCCTTCCTTCCTTCCTTCCTTCCTTCCTTCCTTCCTTCCTTCCTTCCTTCCTTTATCATTATTGGTTTTTAGATTGTCCACTTGACAGCAGAGATTGTGGTTTCATACTCATTTGCAAGGCACTCCAAATAAAACAGTATTATGGCTGCAATAAACATTCTGATCCTACTCAACAGAATAATGGTCCTGGGCTATCAAATTTCATTGAGAATCTCAATCTTTTTATAACGGTAACATAAAATTAATGTAAGTTTCATGCTAACAGTAGTGACAGTATGACTTTATCTTTATTGAATATCAACAATATGCCAACATTTGAAGTTTTAGTTTATGAAGTACACAGAACATGTTGCAGAATTTCTTCGTATAATATAAAGAACACAGTCACATAATATACAAGGCAGTAAAGATAACACTTTTTACTGCAGATAGATTTCAAGATCCTGCTTTAGAATATGATTCTTGGAGTCATAACTACAAAGGTTATATAGTTTGCTTACCAAATTCTCTGCTCACGTAGATAAGACTGAGAAAGTTATTGTGTTTCCATCAAAGTGCACAACAGAAATGATTTCAATCTTGAGGGGGGCGGAAATATATATATTGGCTGGCTCCTAACTGAAAAGGATATTCTATACAATACAATATTCTATAAGTACCAAAAAAAAAAAACCCAATAGGCATTTCCCCCCCTGTAATTGTTACAATTACAGTATTGTAATGGCTTGTTCATCTCTGCATCTGAGATGTTGAGATTCCAGAATTCATAAATATGGTTAGATTCAGAAATAAAACAGTCACTGCTACTTGATAATTTATGGATTCCTTCAGTTTGGAATTTGTAACTGTTTGGGGGACAAGTTACTCTTGAAAGCCATTTGTGTTCATACTGTCACATCTTCATCTGCAAAACTGCAATGGAGTCACAGTGGAGTGTGACTTAATTTCTGAAGTTGCTTAAGCGTATTCTCAATTACTGCACATATCCCATGTAACGCAAACTGTGGTTGTAAGCTAAGCTTAAAGAAAAGTCAACACATTCTGCTTGTTCAAAATAAGGTACTCCCCTCTGTTAAAGTTTAAAAATGTAAAGTACACAAAGTAGAAATACAGATGAGCAGACTGGTGGCTTGTAATGTAATCAGAAAATTTTTAAGTATTATTTGGAAGCTTTTGAAAAGATCATTTCTTTGAACTATGCATTCCAGGGATGATATTGTTGCTAATCATAATAACATTAAGAAAAATACCTCTGCATAACACAGATTGCAAATAATGTGTCCCAAGAGAAATATTAATCAGAACCTATTTGCTCCTAATTGAATTGAATGTTCATGCAAACCAAATGAGAGTTTGGAAAAGCTTGTGGCACTGCAATCTACCATATTATAAGTCTGTGCATAAATTCCAAGCAATTTTATTTTCAGATCCCCGAAGGAGTTTTCAACTGTATTTTCCCTTTCTGTCTTATTTTTTTAATTGAACGGAGGATTATTTTTAAGGAGAAAAAATCTATACCATCCACTGAGCAACGTCATAACTGCAAGTTTTTTCTCTCTCAAGCAGTTGCTCTATTATTCACCTTAATTAAATTGGCACCATATACTCTGCATTTTGACCTCCCCCCCACCTCATGGATCATATTTTACATTGACAGGCCACTGCTTCTTCAAACCCTTATGCCTTAGTTGAGTTTTTCTTATAAAAGGAAGTAAGAAAAGAAAAAGAGAATCGAGAAAAAACAATTGCATCAACAACCTGCAAGAAAGCTAATAGCTGTAATTTTTTGCTTCCGTAGGGGTCAATGAAAGAGTCTAAGATGGAGTTCAGTAGCCAAATAGTATCTTTGCCACAGTTGCAGACCTGCAACAGTGACACAGTGTGAACTGACTTTTCAACACATCTAAAGGAAAAAACAGAAAAGACGTGAGAAATGCACAAAAAATGAGAAGTAGAAAGATAAACATTTAAGCTAAAATAATTAGCTGAGCGATCTATGAGAAAGCATGAAGTTGTCAACAATCCTCCTGATGGAGCAGGACTCAGCACAGAGCAGATGGACCTGCACAAAGAAACTCCTTGCTGGTTACAAAGAATAGCCCTTATGGAGGCAGTAGAATAGCTACACACTGGGAATTCAGGAAAGGTCAAGTTTTCAAGACTGCAAACTAAGTGAAGTACCACACAATAATCCACTGTATTTGGAGCATGGGGAAAACAGGGTTGAGAGAGGAATGAATTAGGTATTTTGCACACACACACACACACACCTGAAAAAAAAATAACATTTTGGTTCATTTCACATGCAAACAAAAGGCATTTGTATCCAGACTTTCTTCTACAACCTGTGCAAAGTTTTGATCATCAGTTGCATATCTGGAGTACAGTGAAACCAGAAAAGGTGTGTGGCTGTGAAAAGTGGGGTGAAACCTAGACAGGGTCACCATGACTTGAGGCAATGAGAAACCTACACTAAGATATCATAGGATACTTGTTAAACCATAGGTGAGATGTTCATCAACTGTGAGCTAAAACTTTCACTGCAACATATCTTTCTGAATTGCTCTTCCTTCCAGGACTTATATAATATAATAATATAATATAATATAATACAATGGCATTTCCTTTAATTTAAAAAAATCTTATGACACCAGCAATTTTTTTCCCTCTTCACCCTACATTAATGTATAGCAGTTATCCAAATTTGAACGTGATCAAAATAATTAGAAACAAAAGACCTAAACAATGTGGGCATAGAAATCTGCGTAGTAACAAAGAACAGGCAAAAACAATGCTCCCCCCAAAAGTAATCACTTCTAAGTACTGAACTGGGGACTGACAATTTGAAAGAAAGAAAGCAGCAGTAACAGCATTTTAAGAATCTAAAAATATCAGTTACTCCTAGCAGCCTACACGGTACTAAAAGCATCGTTCCCAGGAGTGGGCAGGTCAGAAGGAAACTGGATGGTAGAAGGACGTAAACACTTCTCTTTCCATCTACATATAGCCATGTGCATATATAGATAAATATTGTGTAAATTATTTCTAAATTACTAATCATCTTTTTAAGTCAGGAAACATTCATGTTCTTAATTTTAACTATTAAATTTTGTAAATTCTCATTAGGTCAGATAAGCATTTGATGTGTAGCTTCCCTTCCTGTTTACAAAACTGCAACTAACTCTGTCAAATATAGCAGTGCTGGAATTCAGCCGGTTCTGTCTGGATCGCATGAACCGGTAGCAGCGACTACGGGAGGCTCCGCCCACCCGCCTGGATGTAATGCGTGACTACTGAGCATGTGCAGAATACCATGTGCATGCGCTCATATTTGCAAACTGGTAGGGAAGGTAAGCGAATCCCACCTCTGAGCTATAGGTATAGATATAAATAGCTATAGAAATAAATAAATATAGATAGAACTAGCTATAGATATATTGTAATCAGTACATATAAATGATATACAGTAGATATAGATATACAGTATAGAGATGATATATAGCTATATCTATAGCTATAACTAGATAGAGATAGAGATAATAATAGATGTAGATAGGGAGGGAGGGGGAGGGAGAGGGGAGGGGGAGGGGAGGGGTGGGGAGGGGAGGGAGAGGGAGAGGGAGAGGGAGAGGGAAGAGTGTGACTTTGGAGTGATTACAATCCCACTGGCAAGAACTAAAGAAAAACCTCATGGGTCTGATAATTTATTTATTTATTTATTTGTTTGTTTGTTTGTTAGTTAGTTAGTTAGTTAGTTAGTTAGTTAGTTAGTTAGTTAGTTAGATTTATATGCCGCCCTTCTCTGGAGACTCAGGATGGCTTACAATGCATTAAGCAATAACTTAATTGGAGGAATTGTCAATGCCCAAATTCATCTAGTTTTTACTCACTCTAGCACTTTGTTTCATCAAGTTTCCTTTATGCTCCCCAACCTGTCCCCAAAGAAGTGGGGCAATTTAAGCCAAGTTAATTTTGCATTGTTAAGAGTTTCCAATAAGTGATGTCTCAACAGCAGAAAGTTACTTCTATACCCTCCTCTGCTTTGTCAGAGGCTATGAAAGTGAAATATTGAAGAACAATGCACTGGCATTTCTGCTTGCAATTTCCATGGTATTAGGATGAAATGTAGTTTAAAACATCTTAAAGTTGGCTGAAAATTGGGGTTGTCACAACTGAGAGGGATCAGAAAATGTTTGAATCTTTAATAAGAAAGGCAAGGGAGTTTCACTGAATATTAATATTTACATTAGTTGCTAGTTCACTGTGTTAGGAATTTAATTCTAGATTACTTTAAAAATTGTAATAGTTTCATTCTCTACATTTGTGCTATTTTATTGTCAAATCCACTAAAATCAATATACCTATAACAGAAGTATAAAAATGATTGTATTTCCCATGGCAATGTATAATTCCAGATGAAAGTGAAATTTTAAAATCATGCTCAGGCACGGCATGGGAAATCTGCACTTTTTAAGGCTTTAAAGTGATTCCAGAGGCTTCAGCTTTGATTCTGGCAAAAGCACTAAGGAAAGGGAATAATCCTTTCCTCGATCCCATTGTCTTAATCTAAATTGGCTTTGAAGCTTCTCTAAGCCTCTCAGGGGAAAAAATACAGACACTTTACCAATATCTACATTTTCCTCCTTATAAATCTAGTAGAAAACCATCATGTGTTTTAAGCACAAGACACATGGTTCCTCATCCTACTCAAATTCTGAGAAAATGTCACGATTGAGAAGTTCCCATTATATACCGTATTTTTTGGAGTATAAAATACACCTTTTTCCCCCCAAAAGAGGGTGAAAATCTGGGTGTGTCTTATACTCCAAATGTAGCCCCGCCCAGCTTCTCAAATGGAGGTTTCAGAGGCTGAAAAAAGCATCAGAAAAGAAGCCCCAAACAGAGCTTCAGAGGCTTTTTTTCTGACGCTCTGTTTCAGAGGCTTTCAAAGGCAGGAAAAAAAGTTTTTCCTGAAACAGAGTTTCAGAAGTTTCAGAGACAGAAAAAAAAAAAAGCAAGGCAAGCTCACAACCAAGGAACCTGTTGCTAAAATTCACCACTGGGAACAGCTGATTGGGGGTATTCTGAGAGGCTGACCCACCTGCCAATCAGCTTTTTTTCCTTATTTTCTTCCCCAAAAACTAAGGTGCATCTTATACTCTGAAAAATACGGTAAATCTGGTATGTCTTGCTACTTTAAGTGGTTTACAGAGTCAGCATATTGCCCCCAACAATCTGGGTCCTCATTTTACTGACCTTGGAAAGGTGGAAGGCTAAATCAACAGTGAGAATCGAATTGAGTCAGTGAGAATCGAATTGCTGAACTGCTGGCAGTCAGCAGAAGTAGCCTTTAGTACTGCATTCTAACCATTGTGACCCCATGGTTCTAACCACCACCTAACCATGATTTATGGCTTTGAGGTCATCCAAACAAGAAGCACACCAATGAATGCTAGTTCTATCATTGTATTGTAAGAATACATTAACAGTAGCTTGAAAGTCTGAAAGCATTTCTCTCTCTCTCTCCTTACATTCTCTGGAAAATTAGAATGGGTCCCTTCTGAAATGCTTCCCATATCCCCACATCCTTTGTGAGCTGAGATATTTTGCAGGTTGCCCAGTCTGTGGATCTTCTTCCTTCACCTAAGATCTTTCCTAAATATTATTGCATATATACTGCTAAAAACAAACAAAGGGAACACAAGCAGAAGACATTCCAGATCTGAATGAATGAAATAGCCTTATTAAATACTTCATTCTTTACATACAGTAGTTTATACACTGCTCAAACACCTAAAGGGAACACAAAACTACTGTATGTAACGAACAAAGTATTTAATAAGGCTATTTCATTCATTCAGATCTCGGATGTCTTCTGCTTGTGTTCCCTTTATTTTTTTTGAGCAGTTTATATATTTCGTTTTGAGAAAGTCCAGCTCCAAAGGAATTTAAGGCAGGGGCACCTCAGGCAAGCAATGCAATGCAATACAATCCTAAATTTATTTATTCTGATACAGTTCAATGGGGCTTAGTACTAAGTCAGTGGGTACAGAATGCCTTCTGCATTATTAAGAAGACTGTTTGGAATAAAACACAAGCACACACACAAATACTATATGCGGCTTGGAAAATGAACAACAAAAGACAGACTCACCACAATTTCTCTTGCAGTGTTAGAAATGGAGTTTACTGGAGTTTGAGGCAGGCATGCAATTTGGTTTCGTGAAAGTGCATGTGGTGAGGAATAGACAGCCAAATGACTCCTGCATGGAATACTTAGAACTGCTGGCAATGTGTAGTCAGTGAGAAGAGCTCACTGACTACACAAGAGCTCAGTAAGGTAGGAGTGGATGACTGATTGTGTTTCACATTTCTCTTTCTCCCCAGTCTCTCAAGGAACCAATTCAGGTCTTCCTGGAACCCAGTTTGAAAGCCCGTATATTAGAGCATTGTAGAAAATGATAGGTGATCTAAGCTTAATGTACTCAGTTACAAAAATGTGGTTAAATAGCTAAAAAATATGCCAAAAATAATCTTAATATAACTGCAGCTGAATAAATGATCTGAAGGCATTTGGCCATATTTCTTCTCAGCAGATCCGGCTTGAGGCAAGTGAAATTCTCATGTTTCCCGCATAGAGTTGCATATTCCAGTTCATTACCGAAACAATATATTAGCTTTCTCTCTGTGTCTCTTTCCCATCATATAACCATATGGTAAAAAAAAAAAGTTAGGAAATAGGGAAGGGTTTGGGCCTCAGAAAAAGTTATAGATACGGATTTTATTTTATTAAGATACTTGCAAGCCAGTTGATGTCACATCAAAATCCACAGATTATACCATGGAAAGGCAAATGCAATTCTTTCCCATCCAAACATCGCTCAGTTTTAGGAATTTCTTTGGAGGCCTAAAAAGCTCCTTTATGTTACTTTCTAAGCTGTTTTGGATTCCATGGTTCATGATGCCATCTCCATTGTGTATTAAAAAATAAATAAAAGCTCTACCATGATAACTGAGGTGATACTATCTAAAAATTAAATGGACCTTTACACATTGCAATGGCTTGAAAGTTATGGAGGAATATGGAGATGATCCTGAGTAGGAGTAGGAGTAGGAGCCTGAGTAGCATAGGGGAGTAATGCCTCCTACAAAGGCAGCATTTAAGATCCAGCTGCTGCAATTACTGGCGAGTTCAATCCCAGGCAGGCTCAAGGTCGACTCAGCCTTCCATCCTTTATAAGGTGGGTAAATTGAGGACCCAGTTTGTTGGGGGCAATAAGCTGACTTTGTATAAATATAAATATACAAAAGTATGAAGGCTATTGCTTCACGCATTGTAAGCCGCCCTGAGTCTCCGGAGAAGGGCGGCATATAAATCAAATTAAAAAAAAAAGAATTCAGTGAGACATATATATATATGTCTATATATAGACACTCATTTCCAGAACAAAACGCTTAGCTGACGAACTAACATACTAACATCCAATGGATTCCAAAGAAATAAGATTACCAACCTTATCCAAAAAGAAACCGCCACTAAAATCCAAGACAGAGAACAAGAAAACGGCAAAGCCCTCCTCCCATACATAAAAGGCACCACAGACAGAATTAGCAAGATCCTCCACAAACACAACATCAAGACAGCATTCTGCACAAACTGAAAAATATCCACCATCCTAAGAAACCCCAAAAACAAAATTGAGTTAGAAAATCAAGGAGTATATGAAATCCCATGCACCGCCTGCCCCACCACATACATCGGACAAACCAACAGAAGAATAAGTGCACACATTGAAGAACACAAGAACGCAGCTAGAAAAGAGGAACCAACTTCTTCCCTGGTCCAACACCTTAAAGCCACAGGATATGAAATTGACTTTAAAAGGACCAGAACTATCGCCAAAACTGAACACTTTAACAACAGAATAATCAGAGAAGCCATTGAGATAGAAAAACGCCCACACAGCATGAACAAACGAGATGATACCTCCCGCCTACCAGCTATTTGGAAACCCACCCTTATTGACAAACGAATCCCTAACACAAGGAATGACACCAGACCTACACTCACGAGAGCCACACAGGATGTCACCACCACACATCCACGCAGAAAGCAGACTCAAACCCACACTGATGATAATGCGTGACCAAGGACCAGAAGCCAGATTGCAGCTGCATCATTAGCCACTTTAAACCCCTCCAATCCATACATGAAGCAGACTGACACCCACCATGAAAAGCTAGCATGGCCACAAACAAGAAGCCAAATGACAGCAACGCAGCTCACCAGCTCAAATCCCCCTGCAACTCAGACTAAACCGAGCACAACCGAGCCCCCACCCAAACAGAACACACCCCCAGTCAATCAGAGCACAACAAACCCCCCATCCAATCAGAGCACAGCCAAGCCCTCAACCAATCAGAACACACCTCCACCCAATCAGAACACAGCCAAGCTCCCACCCAATCATCTCACACCCCCACTAGCAGTTAAAAGGAAGAGACAGCAGAGATCTCACATTGCTCCTGGAAGCACGAAGCCAAGAACACAGCCTGTAGATGATGAATGAGACTTCGTCGAAACGTCACCAAGACACATCCAATTCTACACGGGAGAACACCCGAATAACCAAAGACTTACATATAAACACCCGTGAAAACCTCAGAAAACATATATAATATTTTACATACATACATACATACATACATACATACATACATACATATATATATATATATATATATATAATATTTTATATATATATAAATAATATATAATATAATATAATATATATAATATTTTATATTATATATATATATAATTTATATGGAGATGACCCTGAAAAAAGAATTCAGTGATATATATATATTATATAACTAGCCTTGATAGACAGGAGGAAGCGAGGGAAAAAAAGATCAAGATGTTATGTGTTAATTCTCTTTAGTATAAACAGAGAGAGAGAAATTCTGTTAGGCTTTCAAGGTCATTGTCATTATACACTCTAATAAGAAAGTAGAGTATCATTAATTCGTGTAGTATCTATCTGGTCTGGCTCAATTGCTTCTATCACTTCTGATAACTTGGTGATTTTGTGGAATGTCCTTAGTCCATCCAACTGAAAGGAAAAAGATGATGAAAAGAAATATACAGTGTGGAGGAACTCTATAGTAGATGCCTACTTTTGCTGCCTTCTGTTCCCGCTTCTTTCCTCCAACAGCCTTTGGATTGTGATGCAGTGTTCTAATCCTGGGGACATTATTCAATTATTGTACAGAGGGATGGTATAAATTGCCACTAGTGTGTTCCCTGTTCAATTCTACCCTCAAAAACAAATAATATTAAAATCTGAGCAGGAGAAATTGATGTAAGCAAAATCTGAATGCTGGACCTGCATGCCCCTCAGAAGTCTATAACATATGTTATATTTACATTTCTCATTTCATGCTCTTAGGACTCAGATGAAGGGGGCAATCAACCATCTTTCAACTAGTCAAATGGGCACATTCTGGGAGCTGGAGCAGCACATTAATTCAGAAGCAAGAAATACAACCTGACCCTTTCACCTAACTATTGTTTAGTTCTCCTGAAGGTGTGATAAACTTATTTGAGTGGAGCTTCAAAAGTTTAGAAGTTGAATGTAAGGGTAACTATCAAAAAAAGGAACAATAGCTATGAGTTGTATAGAAATGTGTACTGAAGAGTAGGACGGGTCTCTTAAAATGACAGGGTAATAATTTTGCAATTGTATTGTCATCTTTCCTTGTAATTATCTATTCATTGCACTGTAAAGTCTTTTAGCCACTTGGTTGTCATTATCACAGAAAGGCCTTTGAGAAAAATTAAGACTTTTACTGCTTGGTAGAAGAATTGTTCTACTACTCTGACTATAATATGATGGCAGGAAATCATTCCTTTTAGGATATATTATAGTTAACAGCAGCAAAATTATTCTGGTGTGGTTTAGCTGACCATGATTATTAGAAAATGCTATTTCTGCTTTTTCCTTTCCATCTTCCCCAGCCCTGTTTTTGCCTGTTCCCCAAATAGAATGCCATTAATGAAAACACACACATAAATCTAACAGTAATGTAATAAAGAGTACATAGTAAACCAGATCTTATCTGCTTTCCTGGAGTTGACAAAAATCTGGATTTATTTTACAGAAGAAAGGCATAGAACTAAAGAAAAACTAAATGAAATTTTATGTATATTGGATGATGTTATAGAGATGGATCTGACCCAATAACTCACAAGACAAGTTGGTATATTTATCTTAATCCTTTTATTGTAGGTCTGTATTAATACTAGGCCTAGTTGACCTTTGTTCATTCCCTTGCAGGTACACAACTGGAACTGCTGGATGACCTAGTGGTGGAGGTTCTTATACCCAGGAGGAGGAGTCAGAGGTAAGGTGGAGTTATGTGGGTGGAGGGGTGTGTGATATATTAACTCTTGCAGGGCTGTGGGCATAGTGATACAGGTGAATTAGACATTTAACCTGACAGATGACAATTTAATTCAGAAAACCAGATAAAATGTAAATCCAGCTAAACAAAGCAATTGTGCAAGGCTGTGCCTCGGAACATCTTTTTCCTTCGTAATAACTTTAAAATAGACCACCCTTTTATCTTCTCAAAAATTTAACTCAGGTAAACTGGGTCTTAATATTGTAGTCTCACACATGTTTAATGTGGCCACAGTGGCAAGTCATATATTAGATTGATGTAGAATATGAAATATGTTTACCCACAAATCTTATTAAGGAAAATATGAGAATTTGAATTACAAAGTGTTGCTAACATGTGTTTCATTTTTGTTACATACTGTTTTGTTTCTTTAAGCTAAATTAAAATAATAGTAAAAGCCTCATTTTTTTTAACTTTTGGATGATTGCCTGTCATAAATAACACATAAAATTCAAATATAGTCTGATTATCAAGATTTCTCCAGGACAGATCACAAATTTAATACAATTATTATCTGAAATGAACTAGTGCATGATAAAACTAATAGGAAATGGGTTTTTTTGGATACAGTAAATCAAAGCTAATGAACCATACATTGGCAGTTTTATGTTGTAGGTTCTAATTAGAAAGTATGTTAATGAAATTGGGGCATTTACTTAATTGCTGTGAACAATTATTTTCAAATTAAGGCTGGCAATTAAAATCCATGATTAAGCTCAGAGAATATGTTTTCTCCTGTCCCATAGATAACTTATTTTGCTCAATGTGCTATACTTGGTAGTCAACAATGAAAAGTATCTGTCAATTAACCAAAGTAAATCACATGTCAGGCCTGGTGTAAATCTTGACTGAGCACACATTAGGGAAAAAAGCAATTTATTTCTATCTCAGTATTTAAGAAACTTAAGATCACCTAGGAATGCATTAAGCCACTTTTTTCCCCCTTTTCTTGGCAGGGGGAACTAAATTTGAATGTAAATTGGGGCTGATAAGGTCAAAGAAAAAACTGTAATTATCATTTATATAACTGGTTTATGCAACCACTCTATTTCCCAGCTAAATATTTTCCCCTTCTATTTGCATATAGATTTTCACCATTAGAGTTTAAGATGCAATACCATGGTCTCTGAGAAAATATCCTTGAGACACAGGATATTAAAGAACTTGTCTGCAAGAGGAGAAGGAAATGTGCAGACGCAGGAGAAAAACAATCCCACTGAGACAGTGAAAATCTACTTCCATTGGTCCTCTGTCACTGATGTTCTTTTAGGAAAAAAGAAGCATGTCAAATACATGCTGATGATCAAAGCAGATCTGGGATTTTCAAGATCCAAAGCTTTATCATTCCTCCAGCGCTCTAGATACGAAGGACACTTACTAGAAAGATGCATTGCATTTCTGACTAAAATGCAGATTTAATCACTTGCAAATTTAAAATTATATGCAGATTGTCACAAAAATGGAATGAAATTACCAGTACTTATACTATAGAGTGGGAGCTTATTAGTAATAATGGAATTACCAAAGTAATTAAACAAATCCCATGTGATGCAGATGTCATTAGATCATGAGTCCTACTGGATACAATCTGTTACTTAATCTCATCAAGAAAGGCTGTTTGCTGGTCCTCAGGTTAATGATGTAACTTGTCTGGGTTGACCTCAGGAGCACTAGGCCTGAACTGTATTGAACATCTGAAATTAATTCTATTTGATCACCTCTAGAATAAATAAAGCTGTAATAAATTTATTATTTCTGTTGAATATTAAAATCAGCATCTTAAAAACTACAGACTGTTTCATACCTTTTTTCTATACTAAACATTAAAGGCACATTTTTCTGCAAAATTTAACTGGAAATATGCACACAGACACATATGCTACCCCACTCTCCCAAAAACCAAATCTCCAACAAGCAATGAGGAAAAATGAATTTAGTAGGCAAAACTGTATTTTGAGCTTTTCTGAAGAAAATATAAAATATTTATTTTGATAACATTACTGACTGAATCATTGATAATCTACCAGTATAAATTGGTATTTACTGTAGCTGCTGACATATCTGAAATTGACCTTATA
The DNA here is from genome assembly GCA_030761175.1 of Masticophis lateralis. Lineage (NCBI taxonomy): Eukaryota > Metazoa > Chordata > Lepidosauria > Squamata > Colubridae > Masticophis > Masticophis lateralis. The sequence continues at coordinate 81,436,093 of JAUDYJ010000003.1, read as the reverse complement.
ATTAGTGTTCCATCTTTCCCTGGTACTAATTAATAGTGGACAAGTAAATTTTTCAATCTGTCTAAGCATTCATTGGCTAATTTCCTAAAATACAGTCTAAACAAAATATACATTAACAAAAAACTTTAGTAGATAAATCACTTCTGTCAATATATTTGTCTTTTTGACATATTTTTTTCTAGTTGTTGTGTGGATTGATAAATCTCTTTGATTTCAAGTATTTCCTCTGTAAAATTGGCCAGCATGGGAAGGAAAAAAAAAAAGCAAAATCACTTTTTCACAGTTGGGTAAGAGGAATTAGAGTGATTAAATACTTGTATTATTCACACTTCAGTGGAATTACATAAGCACACCTTATTATTAGAGGAAACAAATTTTCCTGACTGATGATGTGCTATTAAGGCAGTATCAAGTCTTAGCAATTACAGAAATAGACTTTCTCCAGCTATTTATTTATTAGATTTTTATCCCTCCTTTGTTACTTTATAAGTAACTCAAGATGATAAACATACATAATAGTCTTTCCTCCTCTCACTTTTCCCACAACAAGCAACCTGTGAGTGGGTTGGGTTGAGAAAGAGCAACTTTCTTGCCTAAAATGGGACTAGAACCAGCTGGTCTGGTTTCTGTGCCAGCATCTTTGTCAAACATGCTCTTTATGATCTATCCCACCCTGACTCTGTAGGTCTTCTGATGAGGCCTCCAATCTTACTGTAATCAAGTTCTTTCACCTTATTGCTATGCTGGTCATCCCACTTCTCTCCCCTCTCTCTTTTTTCTCCCTTTCCCTCTCCCCCTCTAGCATTACAGACTTCTCAGGAGAGTTAGATCTTCACATAATATGTCCAAAATATGTTAATTTGAGAGCTTAATCATTTGTGCATCAAATAAGAATCTTGTATTGATTTTTTTCAATGATTCATTAGTTAACTTTTTTTGGCTACCCATTGTATTCTCAGGAGTCTTCACCAATACAAAAGTTCAAAAGCATCAATAATCTATTTTACCTACTTTTTCAGAGTCCAAATTTACCTTCCATAGAGTTAGAGCCAGCTTTCAGCTACGACCAAATATACAATGATCCAGGGCATCCAAATTTAGGAGACACCACTGCTGTCCCTCCTTCTGTTCTCAAGGGTCTGAGCCCAGGGTTTGACATCTGTATCATTATAAAATGCAAATGTTTGCATTGGTGACAGTTGTGCCATTAATGTATCCCTGAGAAACCATGTATCCTTAAGATGGCAAGGTATAGAGTATCATGAGAAAATCTATTGCGTGCATAATTCCTTTGTAAGTGTAAACCCATCACAGCATCTGATTATCTTTTCCAAGGTCCTCATTGCTACCAAGTTCTAGTCTCTGGAGTATTTCTTATAACTGCTGACTTCTTTGCTATTAATAATTGATTCTAAAAAGCTATCCACTATTGCAGCAGTCCCCAACCTTTGTGGCTTGGGGGCCCAGATGGGGGGGGAAGAGGGGAACCAGGCCATGTATGCAGCAGCCCGTTGCTCACACAAGTGGAGCTTTGCATGCCAGCCCATTGCTCACAATTCCTAATAGGCCACAGCCTGGTAGTGGGCTGCTGCCCAGGGGTTGGGGACCCCTGCACCAGTGGTGGGATTCAGCCAGTTCGTACCACTTTGGGAGAACTGGTTGTTAACTTTCTGAGCAGTTTGACAAACTGGTTGTGGAAGAAATCATTAGGGGAGAGAACCAGTTGTTAAATTACTTGAATCCCACCACTGCCCTGCACTATTGGACAATGGTCTAATAAGAGGAATCTGAGTCTAAAGGAGAATCTCTTCTAAGATACATCCTTCACTTCCACTCTTCTGGACTTAGATTTCTCTTAACAGATTGTTTTTCTAGGCTGCGACTCTTCTTCCTGTTTCTGAAGATTATTATCACAGTCCTTTATTGGTACTCACTGAACTGTCTTGATTTATTCTTCCTGGATAATACATAATTTTTGTGTGTGTGATTTTGCATTAAAGTTCTGAAAAACTTCAACTAACCCCATATTAAAATGTGAATTTTATGTAAGCACATATTTTTAGAGTGAAAATAACTAAATCTGTATTTTCATTAATAATGCTTTTATTTATGAATTAAGAATTTTAATCCTCTTTTTCTCCCCAGACTGCTGTGTAAACATAAACAAATGATACAGAAATGATTGATTAATCTATCCATCACCAATGTATTTCCTACCTCCATGCCAGTGATTTTATCAAAGAGAGGGAAACCTGAAATAACAACAAATTCTATTGGATTGAAAAATAAAAACAAATGATAACTTCCTATAAGGGTTTTCAACCACACATTAATCCCTGTTACCCTTCTTAATTTATATTGATTTATATGGCTTCCCATCTCATCAATGCAATTCTCAGTGGCTAATAGAAATTCAAATACAATGTAAGCACAATTATGGATGTATATTTATACTATAATGGGTCCCGAATAAACATACATTAAAATTAATTTATTATTTTTCCTTGATAAAGATTTCCACTGTACAAACTCCATTAGCTTCTTGAACCCTGCCACAATTAAAGAGACATATAGGAAGACATGCAGCAGGATGAATTTACATAGTACCAACAGTGCCTTCATAGAACCTCTCTCAAAGGAATTTTTTTTCCCAAAATTCTCTAATATATTGTATATATAAGAAACATAATTTTTGAGTTTGATTATCTCTGAAACAATTACTCAAAATTCCATCTTCTTAAGGAGAGTAGTCCCACTATTGAAAAAGCTCAACAAAAGGAATTCCCTTAAAATGCCTTTTCTTGGAATATAATTGGTGTTTAGGAATCAAGGAAGTCTGCAAATCACTGGATCAATGATTGTACAATAAAAGGAAAGTCATTCATGCTCTATGTTGTGACTATGTATGTGCAAAAGCGCCACACATTCTACACATGACAATTTATTTGTCTACCTTTAAGTTAATTCTAAATAAATTTCTGTTTTATAAGATTGAATGACAAATAGTGGGAAAAAATGCAGAAAAATTCTTTATCTAGCTCTAAACTGTTATATTAAAACTAAACAAAACCTAATATAATTTTATAATATCAATACGTCTTATAGTACCATTTTTGTTAAACCAATGCTTCACATGCAACCTTCTGTCTAGATCCATCTAAAATATTTATATACTATTTTCCTCCAAGTTGAAGGCCAGGTTACAATATAATTAAAAAACACACCACAAACTTTAATAATATATTTTTTAAAAAGATTATATTGTAATGACGATGAACATAATTAATAGCAGCAATAAAAAGATATAGCTTTCAGGCTTTTAAACTGTCCTTCAACTATTATTGAACAGATGGGTACCAGTTGTGACAACAATAGAATTCAGTTCCATAACTTTTCTTCGAGTTTCTTCCTCATACTAAACAGACTCCATAGGAGAGTACATTGATTTCATTAACCTTGAATAAGTCCTTATTGAATTATATAGAATAATAAGTAGTAAATCACATGTTTGGCATGAAGAAAGTGTCCAGTTATTTACTAATAAGTAAGATTAATATCCTGTCTTTTTTCCAAGCACTTGACACAACATAAATTTTTTAAAATCTAAATAACTGGTCTAGTTACTGAGATAAAATAAATAATCAGGCTGGAAACCAAGAGTCCATGACCTCTAGTCCTGTTTTAGCCATAAAAGCCAACTTGGTGGCTTTGGGCCAGTCCCTTTCTCTCAGACCAACCCACTCCAATAACCAATGGTTATTGTTGTAGGGAAAATAGGAGGAGGCAGGCAGGCTATTAGATATGTTCACTACCTTGAGTTGTTTATTAAAATAATAAAGACAGTAAATAATGTAAATAAATAAATAACAAACAACTCTTGTGTTGGGCTGAAGAATGTGACCAAGAGAGAAAGAGAGTCACCTGATGGTTTTCCATGACTGAGAATGAGGTTGAACTTGGATCTCCTCATTCCTGGTCTAACTCTTTAACCAATGCACTCCACTAATGACTCAGTTGGTAGACTTATCCAGAATGGCTAACTTTCAGAGAATTCTCATTATTTTAATGAACAAAACTGACAAATCTAAACACATTGTTTTATCTTGTTATATAAAAGTAAAGGTAAAGGTTTCCCTGCCCTGCCCAGTCATGTCTGACTCTTGTGGGTGGTGCTCATCTCTGTTTCTTAGCTGAGGGAACCAGTGCTGTCCTGTAGCACCTTTCTATGTGCCTCATTATATGAAGAAGTTGAAAACACGAAACAATAAGCTCTTCCCCAGGGTATATTAATGTTAGAATAATTTCTAAACAGCACTGCTTACTAGACAGAGTAAGTTAAAAGAGAAGCCAAAGATTAAGATGTTAGTGAAATGGTCTCTTACAGGTGAAAGGCATCATGCCAATAGATGCCTTCGAATCTAAGCAGTAACAGATTATACCAACATCTGTATAAAAATGTGACAGATTGAAACACAAGCACTATGCTTTATTTCCCCCTCTCTTTTCCTTCTGTCTATCAAGAGATTTGTTGATTCTTAGTTTTCTTCTACTATGCAGTATCGGATGAGACAGGAAAGAGCAAACCCACTTATAGGCACCTCTATAAGATACATAAGATCAAATATTAATGGAGATAGGAAAAAATGCAATAATTGAAAGGGAGTAGTTTCATCTATGCTTAGGAAAAGCACGGATGCTTCAATTTGTCTTGATTATTCCCCTTGCTAATAATGTATAGGAGCATTTAAGCTGTGCAGAAGATCAACAGCTGTTAGGGCATGTCTACACCGGAAATGCAGTCTTTTGTAATGTTCTTCAAGGAATCTAAATTTCTATGATATGGGCTGAACCAGAAATAAATGTACTTTTTTCTGTGTATTGTTATTATTATCGTCAAGAAATTCCAGCCATTTTAGATAGCTTTCCCCCCTCAATGCACCTAAAAACTACTTGTTTACTTGTATTAAATAAATACTAATGCATTTTATCTGTAGCCACAAATGGACTTGCTCCAGAAAGCAAAGTAGATAATCCCTTGCTCCATGCCAGAAATGTAAGCCCCATTCTTTAAAATGATTTAATGTCTATTTTATGTCATTTCAAATAATTCAGACAAAATGTGTCCACCTTCCAAAACACCTGAACTCTAAAATCAAACAAATAAGTGCAGCTCTCATTAAAGTAATTTAGACAATGGCAGCCAAACATCTGCTTAATTATTTTAAATCATTTAGTAGTAGGTTACTGCCTTTAGCCATATGGAGCTCTTCTTTTTGGCCATTCTGCTCCTCTTAAATCCTTCTTTTGACATTTATTTATGCTATGTACACGCTCTTCCCCAGATCCTTAAAATGTTCTCAGTTTATTTTCCTTTTCAAGTAGTTCACTTGTCTTCCTAGGTTGTTTTAATCCCTACCATTTTATCTTCTTACCCTCCCCACCTTCTGCTTTGTTTGATACTGAAGTTCATTCAAAGACATGCAGAAATCCTTCAAAGCAGAACAGCATGCCCAGTGTCATTCATTGTTTTTTCTGCTCTTCTAGTCTCTGTCTGATATTAGAGTATCTCATCCAAAGCTTCACAACCCACAACCGCCCCCCAAATTTCTTCACATTTTGCAGGTGTGATTGCTGAGCATGCAGGACTATCACATAGCATGGGTTTAACAAATGGTTATTGGCATCTCACTGAGCCTGGCTTTGCAACCACTGCAAAAATTAGCTTTCTGAACATATAGTGTCAATTAAACATGCTTTAAGTCTTCTCCAAGCCAGACGGCTGTATTAAAACAAGATGGAACTAAGAAATGGGTGAGTTTGTTTGGATCTTAACAGATCATTCTTAATGGTTTCATTTATCTAAATTATTGCTAACTATATTCAGTGGTACTGCTTCAGTTCACCTATTTAGGGACTCGACACAAGAACTGTGTGCAATTTAACAGAGTTGGATTAAAAAATGGGATTAGCTAAATAATCTCAATGGTAAACAGGGAGGAGGAGGAGGAGGAGGGGGAGGATAGAGAACAAAGAATAACATTAAGATTTCTATTGCCTGTTTTGGCAATGTCATGCCAAAGTTAAGATCAGCAACCACCAGTTTTCTTAATTAGTATTTTGAAAGCTTAATAATGAACAAAGAAAGAGTTCAGGCTTCCTCCCAAATTCACACCTAACACAATATAAATTGAAATATTCCCTTTAAATGAAATAGTTGAAAGTTTTCAAATGAAGGAAAATAAGTTTTGAGACTAGAGATCTCCCAGATAGTAGACCTGCACAGACCAAAAAAGACTATAGGAATTGGATTAGGAAGAACTACATTGCAATCCAAATTCATTCATGATAAAATGCCTGGGCAAACCACACATTTTTCTAATCCAGTCTATTTTTTGTTGAGTTATAAGAATACTAGCAACTCTTAAAGCACAAGCAACATGCAAAAAAAAAAAAAAAAAAAAAAGGCATGTGAATTAGAATAAAAATAAATATTAAAGCAATTACTTAAAACAAGATTGCTCTTTGTTTATTTAGAATCCTGTTATTTTTCAGTTTATTATGGTTGAAGTCATAGGTTATTATTTAAAACTTATGCAGCAGAAACTATTGAACCAAGTGCATCAGAGGGAGCTCTTTATGTTCATATACTCAAAAATTTATGCCATCACTTTAAGACTTTGTGACAAAAGTTCTGGAAGATTTAGGCAACATTAAACACAAACCACATCAGGGGTGTCAAACACACGTCATCACATCATCATCACTTGACGCATCAGGACTTTTTCCCCCTTTGTTAAACCTGGGGTGGGTGTGGCCAGCACATGACGCAGGGATGAAATCCAGCAGGTTCTGAAGGTTCTGGAGAACTGGTAGCGGAAATTTTGTGTAGTTTGGAGAGAACCTGCAAATACTACCTCTGGCTGTCCCCAGAGTGGAAAGGGAATGAAGATTTTGCAGTATCCTTCCCCTGCCACACCCACCAAGCCACATCCACAGAACTGGTAGTAAAAAAAATTGGATTTCACCACTGACGTGATGCATCCGGCCTGCAGGCCGTGAGTTTGACACCCCTGGTTTAAATGATAGGTGATAGTAATCAGCTCACAGATTAAGGACAGTGAATATTTATCCATTTATTTCTCACTGGCCATATTTTCCAATTGAAGATTCCTACAGAGTAGTTTATAAATGTAAGAAACTCAAACCAAATAACAAAATATCTGAAGACCAACCTTACTCTATATTATAAACAAATCTCTGGGATGGTTTTGATATTCTGAATCACCCCTCACTCTCTATCCTAAATTCTTTTATTGTCATTATTATTTAGAATGCCCTTGAGATGGACAGCCATATAAATTCAATAAATAAATAAATAAATAAATAAATAAATAAATTTTAAATGATTTCTATTGCTGCAGAACTGTGGGGTGTTCACAGAGCACTGTGGTATGAATGTGCTTGTTATGTGTCTGTCTCATGGGGAAGCAAGCTGCAATTATCAACTGAAAACCTGCCTGTCTGAAGTTTTTACTGCAGGGAAGGTCTTCCTATTCTTCAAAGCAACAATTAGAGAATGTATAATCAAGGAAACCTCACCAAGTTACTGGCAGTGAAAGAAAGAACCCAGCAAAGTCCTTCAGCTGATAATGCAATTAGAGGCTTGGCAAAGATTGACAGGGTCACACCAGGCCATTGAAAAACCCTTGATTGCCGGAAAGCAGCTTGATTTGCTAGTAATAACAGAGATGGGAAAGAGGCTTTTTCTTTAAACTCAGATTCTTATGAAGTAGGAAAATAGACTTTTTTCAATCATAAATGTAATAAAAATCAACACCAAAAGTCAGTAATATGACTCCCATAGATGTCACAAGTCTCCCACGTTCCCTATTCTTTTTAAAAGTTTGACATAATTTTAAAAGAAGAAGAATCTGATTCCTACAAAGCAAAGCATCCTCTTCCATTTTGAAAAGCTTCCACCAATTTGAGCAACACATTGTAAACATTCTGGACAATGGTAGGATTAAAGTAATTTAACAACCGGTTCTCTGCCCTAATGATTTCTTCCAGCAACCAGTTTGCCAAACTGCTTAGAAAATTAACAACCGGTTCTCCTGAAGTGGTGTGAACTGGCTGAATCCTACCACTGATTCTGGACCATGTCTTCTAAAAACAAACATTTCTAGTGATCGGCAAAAATGCCTCTCCCTGTGGGTAGCTGCATGCCCCACCAAAATGGGCAGGGTAGACATTCCTCAGGTACCTTCCCTTCAATATTCCCTTCAATATGACAATGTTGTCATATTGCTGGTCCTTGGAAGCATGTCTTTTCCATTGAAGCACCTGCCATTTGGAACATCTATCCTCTTGAGGTATGATAAGTCTTTTTAAAAAAATCTTCTGGAGAGTAGTTAAGGCTTGGGTCTTCCCCCAGGCCCTAGGATAGAACGAAGAAAGAGTGAGATTTTCATGGATTGAATCAGGGAGTTTTAGTTGTATTCTGGTATTATTTATAGTGGTACACATTGTTTTATTGGTTTTTAAACTTCCCAGTATTGGTTTTAAAATGGGTAGCTATACAGATGTTTTAAATAAAAATCAATAAATATACATCATTGAAAAACAAAGCATATGGTTATAGAGCAGGGGTGTCAAACATGTGGTGTCATGGTGGCATTACATGATGTATCAGGACTTTTTTCCCCTTCGCTAAACGGAGAGTGGGTGTGGCCAGCACATGACACATCCGGCCTGCAGACTGAGAGCCCTATTATAGAGGAAATTAAAGATGTTGTTATCATAATAAATCAATCCAGATGAGATCCATGAAAATCTATGGATGGTTTAGATATTGTCCCTAAGTACTGCTACTACATTTCTATGAGTTTGGATCAGATTCTGCATATTTTGATGTAAACCAAGATCAATTGGGCACTTTTAAATCTTGTCTGCAGCCAAAAGTGCTTTTGCTTAAACTGAAAGCACTTCTGGTTATGCAAAATAGTGCTCTCATATTTTTCTAGTTTACTGGAGTCCTAGGATCTTTAAAAAGCTACACAACTTATCAAACCCAATGAAACAGTATGGAAATGATGCAGGGAACCTACATAAATAGAAAGTATGGTTGAAACTGAACCAATTCCTTATGTGATTCCCTCACCCTCCATGTAATGTGCAAATGCTTCAGATGCTTCTGATAAGAAAACTGCTCTTTTTCTCATGTGTTTAGCTTTCCTTTTTAATATTTAATCTAGCTCTACATCTTAACATCCTAATGCATAACATCCTTTGTGGGATTTAGCAAACCAAATGGTATATGATGCAGTTAATTCTGGAGTCAGTGCACATTATTCAACTTGTAATCCTTTGGAGCCACTTAAAATCTGTTCACCATATGTAGCAAATTCATCTTCCATTTACTTCTTGTTTAAGTGGGGGGAAATGTGATTTTTAAGGTATCTAACAACTTGACTTGTGTTCCCAAATTGTGCAAGTGTGTGATTAATACCCACGTACACACTCAAAAATTGGAATATATGTGTGTGTGTCTGTGTCTACATATATACATATGTATATATAGTATATAGTGTTTATTTGTCTGTAACATTTTCAATAATTTTCCTCAGTAGTTTTTAACCATGAACCTCAAGATAAAAACAAATAAAAAATCCTCAGATATTTATTTATTTATTTATTTATTTGGGTATATATCTTGCTCCAATCGATCAGGACTCCAATCAGTTTAACATTCTCTAAGTTAACAAAACAATATTAAAAATAAACAGAACCACAATAAGAAAAAGAACAGTAAAGTAACTGCCAAAAAGATTATGGCACTAAGCTTCCAAACACAGCCAAAGTATGGGTGTATCAATTTATGCCAATATCCCCCCCCCCCCTAAATTTTGACGGTTGGCATCTGGCCTTGGGCCACCAGTTTGACACCCCTGTGAATCTAAAAGATAGGATCCTTAATCACTACTTTACTTGTTCTATACTTATGCTTATAGTTATATATGGAAGCAAATCCCAGTAATATTTGTTTATTTATTTAATTTTAGTTGAAAACAAGACCCATTAAACACAGTACTATTTATTCTCAGTAATATTCTTCCAACTGACTTGGATTCTTCTTTTTGCAATTTACTCCCTACTATGTATAATATTTCAAGTTCCTTATGTAAGAGAAATGTATGTTGCAATTAATTGCACATGACCCTTTATATAAAAGGAATTGATGTAAAAGGAATTATGACAATAAACCTATCTGCTAGTGTTAGTAGGTTTCTTAACAAAATTGTTTTATGGGTTTTCTTTCAGTAGGACCAAAAAGTGGGGGAATCTGAAATATTTTCAGTTTCCTCAACTTATTCCAAGTTTGATCATCTTTCTTCTGATTCTATTTATATTTCCAAAAGGCACACTCTAATAAAATCTAACATCTAAAGGAACATCAGTTTTCTCCAATGATTACGTGATATGATTTAAGTTGTGCATGGAACTAAAAATGTTTTGATTATGTAAACATCCATCCACACCCACAAAACACAAATTTATTGTTCTATATAAATCACATCAATATTTAAAAGTTAAATGCTGATCCGTCCTTTAATTGAACAGATATAGAGCATATACTATAATTTTACCATTTTATCTCCAATCTAGTGAACTTTCCTGTGTCAGAATCAAGAACCTCCTCCAAATGTTATGAATGATCTTTTAACAATGTCTTTCCATATCCCTATATCTGGGAAAAGGTTATAGAAATGCTGCCATTTCTGCTAAGCTTTAAATAAGATAGAACTTCTTCAGAGTTTACAGTGACAGCAAATAAGTTATATCACTGGCTTTCTTAGATAATTAGATAAATCTCAGAAAAAGGAGAAGAGCAGAAACATCGATTCTCTATTAATAAATAGATATCTGGAAGCTTTTATTGAATGTAAAAGTGATTAATGTACATAACATTTACCAGGTATAGTGGATGAAACCCAAATAATAATCTAGATTCTAAGATGACTATTGGAAACAGTCATATTTAAACTCATATGATATAAATAAGAAACATGCCATTGTTGCAATTATTGTTATCTATTATTCCTGATACATATAAACACACAATTCAGATCACTTCACTTAGAGTTTCTATAAAGTAATCTTGTTCCTCCAGCTGGACATGCTGACTTGAACTGAGAGTAATTGTAAATTAAAATATATGCAAGGCACCAGATTCTCTGTATTTCCTATAGAAATACAGCTTGTGTTATCATTTTATTATATTTTTTATTAACATTTGAATAAGGGGACAAGAAGCCTAAATTCCTAATCTCTCTTGTTTCTCTACATTCTCTACATTTTTATTCCCTGCAAAGCCAGTGAAATACTATGTCAGAATGTAATTAATTAATCAATTAATGTGATCAGGATGTCAGTGTTTTTTTGCTTATAATTCGATGCCTATTGCAGTGGTGGGCTGCCCTCAGTTCGGACCAGTTCACAAGACCCAGTAGTAAAACCGGCAGGAGGCCGCACCCACCACCCCAGATGTTGTCATTGGCCATCTGTGCATGCGCAGAAGCAAGACGTGCACACTCCCGTTGTGAACCAGTAAAGGTAAGTAGAATCCACCCCTGGCCTATTGGTCAATTTTACTGACAGATATCTATCAATTGACTTGCAAGTAATAACAGGCAAACACAAATGATTAACCTCTAATGAAATACTACAATTTTGTGAATGGAAATGTTAAATAAAACCAAGAGAATAACTGGTGGCAGAGGTATATAGTTTATCAATGATTTTCTTATTTACAATGATTAGAAAGCTATAAAGTAGACAAAAGAATTTATAATTTTGCACATTCTAAGACTGAAATAAAATTGTGTACAAATGATGAACATGTAATTGCTAAAATGCATACGCTTTTATTGAAATCTGAAAGAGAAGAAGAACAAGAAGGCATGATAAAATGGGCTAAAATTTGGTTATTATGTACAAATGGAACAATGGGAAAATAAGTGGTTGGGTGGATTGAAATTTACACTATGTTATAAGCTTAAAGCAAATTCTTATAAAATTATATACTGTTGGTACATGTCACAAGAGAAATTGTCTAGAATGTATAACAGCACTTCAAATTCATGTTAGAAATATGAGCAGGATTGGACTTTTTATCATGTTTGATGGATGCATAAAAAGTTAGAAGATTGTGTATTCAAATACACACACTGATTCAGAGGATTTTAAAGATTAATATACAAATGAGACCAGATTTTTTTTTCTTTTCAGATTGCTGGACAAAGAGTTGAAAAAAATGATGGAATTTTATTTCAGGATGTAATAACTGCAATGAGATTTTTGTATGCACAAAGATGCATTATCCATAATGGAAGAATGGTTAGTAAAGTTGACAGAACATGCTGAGATTGCTAAATCTATCTAAATATGATAGATGATAGATAGATAGATGGAGAAAAAGACAGACAGACAGCGTTCAGGTTCATATGTAGCAGAGGCGTCAAACTCAAGGCCCGTGGGCCTGGAAATATCAAAGAATTGGCCCATGGTGCCTCTTCCAGCCAAAACAGGTGGCAGGGTGTGTGTGAGGTCCTCTACTGCCTATTTTTGGCTTCCCTGGCCTCCAGCAGCAGTCTGCTGGCCAAAAACAGGGGGATGAAGGCTGAAAATGGGCCACATGGAGCCTTCAGAGGCCTCCCCCAGCCAGTTGCTAGCCAAAATGGAGCCTCTGTGGGCCACAACTGGCCTTCCAAGGTGCTGTTTGGGCCTTTGGAGGCCTCAGTCAGCCTGTTACAGGCCAAAATGGAGCCTCTGTGGGTCAGATCCAGCCCTCCCCACCCCATTTCCTATGGCTTTACTGTACTTACTTTTTGAAGAGCTCCAGAAGAGGCTGACCCACATGGCAGAGAAGCCAAAGTCTTTTATTCAGAAGGCTGTGAAGGTGTAAGAAGGTGAGATGTAAGGAAAACAGCTTTCCCCATCTGAATAAAAGACATGCTTCTCTGCCATGAGGGCCAGCAGGCTTAGTTTGGGCCCAGTCTGGTCTTAGGGAAGTCCTGCCTTAGCACTTGGCCACCACAGGTGCCCCCCAAGTCCTGTGCCATGCCCACCATGGCCATGCCCAACTGGGCATGCTTCATCCCTGGTCAAACACAATCCTGATGTAGCCCTTAATGAAATTGAGTTTGATGTCCCTGATATATAGGTTCAAGAAATGTAAACTGGGTAAATTGATATTAAAATATGAACTGATTTTCTTCTCAATCTTAAATTGAAATTTTAAATTTATTTTCATTTATCCATCCACTAATCCATTCTGACATGAAATAATTATATATGTGTAATTCCTGTTGTTATATATGCTACTTGTTAAAGCCCTATCATATACTTGACAGCAGCATAAAAGGATAGAATATGGACAAATAATACCTTCTAAGCATAAAGCTTAGAAGGTATCCTACCAAATCTCCACATTATAATATCAGTAATTATTTTGATTTTTAAAAAAATTTCTAAGTCTTAATTTTTACCCCTTGATTTCCTATCTTATCTGTAAACAAAGTATTAGATTAAAAAAGTAATACACTTATCTTTATCAAAAATGCTACGTTCTTTTTGGTTACTCTTTTTAATTAAAGTAAGACCAGCATATTGATGCATAGATCCAAATTGAATAATTGTCAACAAAATCCCCTCCCTCTGAATTACTTCTGCATAATAGTTTAATTAATCGTATTTTTGTTTGCCTCCCCTTGAAAATAAACACAGTAATTTCAGCAAAACTTTTTGTACACTTTGCTAGCCAAAAAGAACAAAAATAAAAGTGTAATCCAAAGATTACCTTTTGTCAAGAACAAAAATGAAAGGCTTCAGTTTAAAAGAGAGAAGAAAATTAATCAAGAGAACAAATACCTAATCAGGAAACACCTTTTTATTTTGATTATATACTGCTGCCGCTCACAACAGGTATTTCATATCTGTCAGACATTTAGAGAATGGCATCCTGCCAGCACAGCACTCACCAAAATGTTTGTATACCTCTTTTTTTTTTTTTTTTGGTCTTTTGACTCCAATGTGTCCTCTCCATTTGAAGAACAATGGGCAGTTTTCTCAGTAAAATTCAAAGTCTGGATTGTTTTCTTAGATAATTTTGCTGCACTCCTTCTCTGCTATCAGCTTATGGTTGTCCAAAAGAATTTCATTTCATTTATTTATTTAGTGGTAGAATTGTGTAGGTCAGTGGTGTACTTATTTACTGCCTTTAATAACTTGTTTTAATGAATTCTGATTTATACAGGTAGTCCTCGAATTACAACATTGTACAACATGCAATGTTCCATGTACAACATTGACACGGGGTTGGACTAGAAGACCTCCAAGGTCCCTTCCAACTCTGTTATTCTCTTCTATTCAATCAGACACTTTGAAGTTACAACAGCACTTTAAAAAGTGACTTATAACCGTTTTTCACACTTACGACCGTATCAGCATCCCCATAGTCATGTGATCAAAATTCAGTTATTTGGCAACTGATTCATATTTATGATAACTGCTGTGTCCTGGGGTCACCTTTTGAGACCTTCTGACAAGCAAAATCAATGGGTAAGCCAGATTCACTTAATAACTGTATTATTAACTTAACATCTACAGTGATTCACTTAACAACTTGGGACAAGAAAGGTTGTAAAATGGGTCAAAACTCACTTAACAAATGTCTCACTTAGCAACAGAAATGTTGGATACAATTGTGGTTGTATGTCAAGGACTACGTGTATTAACTCACATTGATCAGAGTGGCTACATCCCACTTTTTCAGATCGGTTTCGGATGGTTATTGTTAGCAAAATTAAATAAAAGATATAAGTGTTTTAAGAAATGAATTGTTTTAAAGCCATAATAACTCATCTGCCTGGAATCCACACTATATATCGGACATTAATACGATTGAGCAGGTCCAGAGGTACTTCATGAGTAGAGTACTCCACTCCTCTACTCACAATAGAATCCCTTATGCCACCAGGCTTGAAATTTTAGGCTTGGAGGACCTGGAACTACTCCGCCTATGGTCTGAGCTAAGCATAGTACACAAAATTGTCTGCTACAATGTCCTATCTGTCAACAACTACTTCAGTTTCAACCTCAATAATACATGGGCAAACAATAGATACAAACTCAAGGTAAACCGCTCCAAACTCGATTGCAGAAAATACGACTATAACAACAGAGTGGTCAATGCCTGGAATGCTCTACCTGACTCTGTTGTTACATTCTCATACCTCCACACCTTCAACCTTAAACTGTCTACCATCGACTTCACCCCATTGCTAAGAGGTCAGTAAAGGGGTCGGGAATAAGCACACTAGCTTACCTATCATCCCTGTCCTACTGTCCCTATTTATTTGTACTCATTTCCTATGTCCATGTTTATATCTATACTTGTTATCTTGTACATGTTTGACAAACTAAATAAATGAATAAAATAAATAAATAGGCTCAAACAGACCATGTGAGCTACACAACAATCTAGTGATGTAGCTGAATTAATTTTCTCCTTTTTTTCAAGCCATTTAAGATTATGGTGTAGATGATGTTTTCCACTAATGGCTTTTAGTTATTAGTATGCATTGGATTAAACAGTTTCTTTGAAAGCCTCTTCTGGTCCTAGGATAAATCTATAGCATCTCTCCTTAGCACTATGCTAACTCTTTAGTTAGGGGAAAAAAACTCTTAATCTTGATACTTCTTTAGGTTTTCTGCATATAATGAAATGAGGTAATCAAGCAACTTTGCTTTCCTTAGTAAGCTTTCCATTGTACATGTGGAATATGGCAGGTATTGCATTCATATAAAAACCCATGAGCCTTTCAGAGCACAAAAGGGAACAGATAGTACAGCATCCTTCACTGATCTGCAGTAAGAGCTACAATGCATATTGACTTATTATGTGCAAAATGAATGGTATCAGTCAGGTTTCTGATCACTTTAAGATGCTGACTGGATTGAGAGCATAGACATTTCTATAAATCCATGACATAATACATGTAAAATAAAAATCCAAAATCGGTGGAGAATTAGTCTGGTTTTTGCTTTTTTTTTTTTTCATATAAAACTAGGCAACCTCTTTTTCACAACATGTTCACACATTTTTTAATGAAACATTTAAAAATCTACAATTGAAAACATTTAGTAGAATCACACAATGTGTAAGTCCTGTACATTGTAAAACCATACAAATATGGTTTTTACTTTAATGGAAAGTGGTATTGTTATTATCGTCCATTCATCTTGTCAATTAGCATAACCACAAATTGATTTTTTCCCCCTTGAAGCATGAATGAAAACACACACAGTATGGGGGGAGAAAGGGAGAGGGAGAGAGGGAGGGAGGGAGAGAATGTGCTGGGTAGGAAAATGGGGCAGGCATGCATACTTATTCTCCTGCTTTTTGGGAAAAAGTGCTTTGGGATGCCTGGGTTATTTTCCCTCCCTATACTGCTCCATTAACATTTCAGGTGGACATTGTATCTACTCTAAGCTACTTTGATGTGTACAATGTGCTCTTATTTTTCAGGCTTTCCTATTCTTAGCTTTATAGGGAGCCTTATTTAAGCATGCACTTCTCATTTCAAGGGCAGCAGCAGTCACATATTTGCAGAAGAAGGCAGGATGCTCTCTTCATGGGGTCTAAATTAAATGTCTCATTTCCCCAGATTCAGCAGAACAGTTTGAATGTTTCAGTACAGAAGGGAGTCACTCCCATTTTTGTACTATCACAGAATGACAAGTACTGAATGTCAGTTTATTTGTCCAGGGGAGAAGATGCTATTAAAATAAATACTCCTATCTTTCAGAAAAGCAATGTGAGCTGCCCTGAGTCTTCGGAGAAAGGCAGCATATAAATTGAATTAATTAAATTAAATTAAATGTGGACTAGACCACTCATTTCTTTTTCTTTTACCTTTTCTTCCCAACTATATTGATGACTGAGTAATGGAAAAGGCTAAGGAGGTGACCCAGTTGTTTTTATTGATACAGAGGAGAAGAAAGGGTTATAGGAGTCACCGATTTTGATATCAGTGATGGCAGTAACCAATAAAAAAATAGCCCTCCCTCCCTTCCCTCCCTCCCTCCCAGTCACAAGGCCTGTTTTTCATTAGCAGAAATATAAGCAGTAAGGGCTGTTCTCTACCCCTCCTCCAAAATTTCCATAAAAAATGCAAAGTGAATTGTCATCCATTTCTTCGCTTTCTCCCTACTATCTCATCAGTTTGAACACTACATTTCTGTTGCTGTATAGAACATAAGCTCAAAAGAGGAAAATGTTTTGACATTGCTAAGTTGAAGTGCCATCCATCCTAGCAAAGGCCCCTGATCCAAGGAGCACTATGGGCCTTTTCATGCATCAGAAGGCACCCAAATTCTCTATAGTTTGTTGACAGTATATTCATTTTGCCATTCAAGGAGTAAATGGATACTTTAGTCTTCCTAATATATATATATATATTTTACCATTGCTCTTTTTTATATTCTTGGAAAAGAATTACAGCAATTCCATGTGGGAGCCTTAAGCCTTTGTCTTCCAGTGGAGAGAGTTGAAAGTGGAGCCATCTTAGCCATCTTAAAGTATTGCTGTTGGATTTCAAGCTTTGGTAATGATGCTAGTGAAGTATTTTCCTGAAAATAAGACCCTGTTATATATATATATTTTGCCACCAAAAAAGGTACCAGGTCTTATTTTAGGGGGTCATCCACTGACTCACTTTACTTGTGCACATCATCAGAGGTGGGCTGCTGGTGGTTCAGAATGGTTTGGGCAAAGGTCTGACTAGTGGCTGGGCCCGCCCACCATCCCTGGTGCTATCCCATCCTATATAATCACTGTTTTTTCAATGCCACATTCATGCGCGGAAGGCTCACATTTTTGATTCTGAGTTGTTACAGTATGTGACGCCCACCTCTGCATGTTGCCCTGGCCTCTTTTTCACTATCAGAGCCCTTCAGGAACTTCTTCATCTGGCAAGGCCAGCAAGGCTTTCCTGAAGGCCTCTTCCCCCAATAACAGAGCTCCACATTGATCAAAATTAAGGGTAGGGATGGGGGAGGTACAGCTGCCCTACTACTTACCTTTGGACAGTTGCAGCCAGGCCTTGTGCATCTCGGCCCATTTCTTTTGCTGCAGCTGGCAAGGCTTTGCTGAAGCCCTCTGTAGCTGATCAATCTGGAGCTCTGTTATTGGCTACAGAGGCCTTCAGGAAAAGTCTTGCCGGCTGCAGAAGAAATGAGCCAAGGTGTGTGACGCCTGGCTGCAACTGTCCAAAGATAAATAGTAGGGCAGTTCCACCACCCCCACCCCCACCCTAGCTTAAATTTTGCCTGTGCACCCTGGAGTGGGCGGTGTCTTAATTAGGGCTTATTTTTTGGGTAGGAAATATATTAGGCCCACATGTAAAAATCAAGCTAGGACTTACTTTCTGAGTAGGTTGTATTTTTGGGGAAACACTGTATTCTATCCAGAAAACAGATTCCATAGACCTCCTCATTGTTAGATTCCCTTGCTTCTTATTCTTAGTTATTTATTTCAGAAAAGCAAGCATCAATCATTTTACTTTCTATGGGCAAGTGTTTGAGGAGCATATTTCGGCAAGTAAATAAGCATCCAGTCATAGAATCATAGAATTAGAATGCTTCATAAATTTTAACTTATCCAATCAGTGTAGCAACACACTGTTCTTACTATCCCTTTAGCTAGAAGGAAAAATAAAATAATTCTTGTCAACAGTACCTCAGCCTTTATTGTCTTTCCAAATAAAGTCTTCTACCAGAGCTCTGCTTTTTAGCCATCTTATGGAAGTTTCAATAAATCAAAAAGATCACTTTCAACAAAAGATTTGGTGGATGTTGCTTCTTTGCCATTAAGTGCACAAATAGAGAGAGAAAAAGAGAAACATATTCCTACCTACCCTTTCTCCTTCTTATAGCCTTCTCTTCACCACTACCAGCCTTTCTAGCCCCCTATCCCTCATCCATTTTCCAGACTGAAAGTATACCTTTATTGTCATTATACGTGTATACATAGTATACCATACAACCAAATTCACTTAACACCCAATACCAAGTCCAACACACATAACAATCCCCAAACACACTCCCACCCACAATTCCCCATCCCTAAACCACCCAAACATCCACACAACAGACCAAGTAATGCTGTCCAACAGCCCTTTAGTTCATTGTGGAGTGAAATTATAGCTCTGGGATAAAAACTATTCAGAAAACGTGTGGTCAGAGTTTTAGTTGTTCTGTATCTTCTGGCAGAAGGCAACAGTCCAAAAAGGTTGTAAGCTGGATGGGAAGAGTCTCTGAGAATGTTATGCAACTTCTTCAAACAGCGAGATTTGAAGATGTCATCCAGGGCTGGTAGCTGGAGCCCGATGATATGATATGATATGATATGATATGATATGATATGATATGATATGATATGATATTATTATAATATTATAATATAATATTATATTATGGAAGGAGGATGGGAGGGAGGGAGGGAGGGAAGGAAGGAAGGAAGGAAGGAAGGAAGGAAGGAAGGAAGGAAGGAAGGAAGGAAGGAAGGAAGGAAGGAAGTCTTTTTTTTCTCCAACTGTAAAAATATTTAGAAAGTAAGTTCATTTATGTTTAAGGTTTGGTGGTCTTTTTTCCAATATTTTGTTTGTTTCTGAACTGCCCATCTCCCTCAAAGAGGGACTGTGTTGTATGTGTTTCATTTTCCAAGAGTCACATAATGAACATTTAATACAGAAAGAAACAAAAAAGGAATTTGGATATGCAATATATTTGTGAATAATATAATAGCGAAAACTAAAGTAATTAAGATGCCCAATGGAAACAATATCAAGAATCTGAATGAAAAACATCAAATACCTGGGCATCATTCAAGATGACAACATTAAGCACAATGAAGTCAAGAAGAAAGTTATGCAAGTGATTTTCTTGAGAGTCTTTTGACTCATCAGCGTCAAAGAAGATCTTGAAGTCCAAACTGAGTGGAGACAATACCATCAAGGCAATTAGTACTAGGACAGTTCCAATCATTAGACACACAGCTGGAATAGTGGACTGTACTCAAGCAGAACTAAAAGCCCTAGATAGGAAGACTAGAAAAGTAATGATGATGAATCATAACCTTCATCCACACAGTTGAAGATGGACAAATAGAAGTTGAAGAAGAAAAAAGGCCTTTGGAAGAAAATGATGGGGAAGAAAATTGCTGAATACCAGAGAGGCCTACAAGAAACATCAAATGAAGAATAGAACAAAGACATGGCAATGAAAAGAATTACTTGGTCAGCACATTAAAAAAAAACAAACCCTAGCAGGCAAAGCATGAAACAAGATCTGGCTAATAACAGGAAAGTGAAGAAAGAGACAGAGAGACTAATTCTGGTTGCAAAAGATAAAACCTTAACAATTTCATACAAAGCTAGAATTGAGAATTTGGCAACAGATAGCAAATGCGATCTCTGCAGAACAAAAAAACCTGAAAAAAAATAGTTAGCTACTGCAAGAATATCATCCCAACTGACTATATACAGTGGTAATACAATGTACAAACTTAGCAGTATCTGCAAGAAATATCATTTGCCTATAAGTGTCAGAGGGACCCAAAAATAAGAGTCAGGGGTGGTGTGCATCAGTGGTGGGTTGCCCCTGGCTCACACCAGTTCTATAGAACAGGTAGTAAAACTGGCGGGAGGCTCCGCCCATTGACCCCAATGTCATCATAATGCTTCTGCACATGCACAGAAGAGTGTGTGGACCTGTTGTGAACCGGTAGTAAAGGTAAGTAGAACCCACCCCTGGTGTGCATGTAAGTCCATTGGCATTTAAAGCAAGTTAAAGGCCTTTGATTAAAGGGAAAAATTCAGAGCAACTCTGATAGTTAATTTTTAAAGGCAACAAAGAAAAGTAGATGGATGAGTAGAAAGATAAAATGGAACACTCCGGAAGAAAGGCATGGCTGATAGATGGCTACTTGCTGTATTTCTTTTTAATATTAATACTTCCTTTAGCAGTTCCTCCAAGAAGGATAAGGTAACATACACATTTTTATTCTTGTTTCTTCTCTCAATGTCAATAAAAACCAGGCATGAAATAAAATATACTGCTATAGGCTGGGAACTGAACACAAGTTTCCTAATTCTGTTCACTATACAGCCCTGAATGATTTGCTGTATGGCTCCTCCACATTACCTGCTGAAAATGAATCCAATCTGTTTGAGGAAAGCGATTTTGAGGAAAATGAACAGATGACATTACCTTCGGCTACCCTCCATCCTTCAGCAAATACAGCTTGTGCATATGCTTTCTTCCTTTGCATCTAAAATACTGAGATTTTTAAAAGTTTGCTTACATATGGCATACTATTCAGCTCACCTACAAAGCTACACCCCAATGTGGGTTAAATATCTTACCTCCTATTTGACAGGGTGGGCAGACCTCTGCTTCCAGTTATTACTCATTGCCCTGCATGGGTATTTCTCTTTGAATATTGATATGCAGGGGTTCTTTCAGAAAAACATTCCCAACAAAAGCTTGAATTGTAGCAATAACATTTAGACTTATATAACACTTCATGGCCTTCATGGCCTTTACAGCCCTCTCTAAGTGGTTTACAGAGTCAGGATATTACCCCCAACAGTCCTCATTTTATTGACCTCGGAAGGATGGAAGGCTGAGTCCACCTTGAGCCTCGTGAGACTGGAACTGTTGAACTGCAGGCAGCCAGCAGTCATCAGAATTAGTCTGCAACACTGCATTCTAACCACAGTGCCACCATGTGTCAGGCTTTACATGGTCTCTCTCTCTCTCTCTCTCTCTCTCTCTCTCTCTCTCTCTCTCTCTGTGTGTGTGTGTGTGTGTGTGTGTGTGTGTGTGTGTATTTTTAATATTTTTGCTGATAATTCTATAAATAAAAATAAATAAATAAATAAAATAAATAAAAATATTAAAAACATAGAAAAATAGCTTGTCGGCTATATTATACTGTCTGGACGGCCCATGAGATTGGGCTGAAAGGCAAAAATTGGAGATTTGTGATATCTCCTCCATTCGTGGTAATCCAGGATGACTCAACACAAAAAAACATACATACATATACATATACATATACATATACATATACATGTACATGTACATGTACATGTACATGTACATGTACATGTACATGTACATGTATATGTATATGTATATGTATATGTATATGTATATGATGTATATGTATATGTATATGTATATGTATATGTATATGTATATGTATATGTATATATATGTACATATATGTATATATATGTGTGTGTTTGTATGTAGGTATTCGGGTTTTCTCCCACGTAAAATTGGAAGTGTCTTGGCAACGTTTCGATGAAGTCTAATTCGTCATCTTCAGGCTGGTGTTTTTGGCTTTGTGCTTCTAGGAGCAATGTGAGATTGCAGCTGTTTCTTCCTTTTAACTGCTAGTGGGGGTGTGAACTGATTGGGTGGGAGCTTGGCTATGTTCTGATTGGGTGGAGGTGTGTTCTGATTGTTTGGGGGCTTGGTTGTGCTCGGGTTAGTCTGAGTTGCAGTGGGATTTGAGCTGATGAGCTGCATTGCTGTTGTTTGGCTTCGTGTTCGTGGCCATGCCACCTCGTCATGGTAGGTGTCAGTCTGCTTCATGTATGGATTGGAGAGGTTTAAAGTGGCTAATGATGCAGCTGCGGTCTGGCTTCTGGTCCGTGGTTGTACCCCATCACCTCATCACCTGAGCTCTTCATAGATCAGAAAGTACTGGTATTCTAGAAGGTGGACACATTTATTCCTGCTGTGAGAGAACCAGAGAGAACCAGCCATTAATATAGTCTTCATTGATCACCTGTGATAGATTTCTCAACTACTCAGTCTTGAGGAACATAAATTATTTATACTGTATGTAAAAATATAGCAAAATATTTCAACTATTTCCATGGTTAATGTAATCATACAGAATTTATTCTTTACTCCAGTCATGTGTTCAAACCCTACTCCATCTGAATTCCAATTATTGGACTGGTGACTATGCTGAAATTAGAATGCTTTGCCCAAATGATCTTCCTCATTCTAACCCTCATACCAATAGCATTGATGTATCACTCGGTCCAATAATTGCACACCCACAGTAAACATTCCATCAGTACATATAACACAAGGTGAGAACCTGAGAAATCATTCACCCCTTGATCCACCTTCAAGGAAGGCTGATGTACATATTCTAATCTGCCAAACACACATTTCTTCAAATATTTCTCCCTTTGAATAGGGAAAACAGATTGCTGTTGCCTTTTCTTTAAGAATAATTTACAAAGGCAGGTGGACAAGGTCAAATAGTGTACTGGGAGACCACTGGATTCAGTTGGCATAAATTTGGTGTGGAACACTGAGGCATTGCAGAAATACAAAAGTTTTATATGATGGACTATCCACACATATGTCGCAGCTCCAGGTTGACTCATCTTTTAGAACACTGCTGGACTGGTGATGAATGCATTGTACAGATATGTGCCAAACTGTCAAATTTATACCTATATGGAGAGTCAATATTTAGGTCCTTAAGGCAAGCACAGAAGCCCTTTGCAGTCTCCCAACTGCAAAGACACTGATTGATGTTGCTTTTCCCAGCAACATGTGTTAATGGAAAAGTAATGATGAATCTGATCAATGGCTGTCCAGCATGATAGCCAAAGGTCATCCAGAGACTGAAATTTGGGCAGCAGGTTTTTAAGCTGACTCCCTTTTCAGCCAGGAGAAAACAAGTTGAAGAAAGAAGTGAAGAAAACCGTAGATTGCCAAGGATAACTAAATTTGAAATGATTGAACAGCAGCAGTAACAAAATGGCTCCACCTTTCTTTCATATCTCTGAAATGAGGAAAATAGTAAAAATACTATTTTAGGTGTGTGGTGTGTGTATGTAGGGATTGCAAAACCCACTGAGTTTGGCTTCAGAATCCTTTAATCTTATTTAACACCAGTGTAAACTTTTGGATCTTGCAATTGTATTTTTAAAAAACTTGGTCCAACAAACTTAATGTAACTCACTGTTATACTGCACCATTCTATTATAAGATGTTAGTTGTTTTTTGTTTTTTTTTACAATGATAAGTCAGGAGAAAAATAATGCTAACTTTTTACAGTTCTTCCCTCATCTGAAGAAATGTATTATTTTCAAAGTCCAATTGCTATGGTTTCCATTCACTTAACCATCTGTTCACAGCATGCAAAGTGTTTCACTGCAGAAATAAAACAGCTTCACAGTGGACAATATTTTTCCCCCCTTGCTAATGCAAAATGTGACATTATGATGTGGGCAAAAAAAAAAAGGGGGGGGGAATCTTTTGCAGGAACATGAATTAGTTCAAAGATTGTAAGGAAAATGTCTATAGCCAGACAAAATAATAATAGCAAGCATTGACAGTTAAATGAAAAAAGTAACTACCTTTTGCTCTCATAATAGTCACACCTGCTTAAAGATTAAGATTGTATTTTTATGCTACATTAAAACAGCATTTTCGACATGAGAGCATAATGTTTCCGAAAGGTAATTGTGAATACCTTTGTGCACTCAGCAATATTTTGTATTCTGCTGAGACCATTTGTGTTAGTGTCAATTAATCTATAATTGAGAGAGAAAGTGAATGGATGAATGTCACTCAGGACACATTATATGTATGCTTCTGCTCAAGGTCCTTAAAGCATCAGCAGGACTGCTATTATGTTTATCAACTTCCAAGCTGAAGCAAATGGGATTTCAGCCTCAACTAATTCTTATAATCCACCGTCTAATGCTTTCAATCTCCATGTGGATCTGACATCAATAGTCATTAGGAGAATCTAGTTTTGTTATTGCCTATATTCCTTTGACATTTCTCCGCTTCCAGCTGTAGAGCACCAGAGATTCAGCTTATTCTACTCTTGCCAGGCATATATAAAGTTTGACCTACACACCAAACAGAGATTATTAACTATTTATATCATGGCTGACAAGGTGCTGTTAAACAAAACACATCTTTTTTTTTTTGTTTCAAGTTTTTTATTTTATTTTATAGATACATATCAATGCGTGAACAGTGTGGCAACTGGGTGTCATACATTTTAATACAGATAAAACTAGTAATGTTAATCAACATTGTTACATTCAACCAGTTTATATATTTCTAATAATAATACACATTTACATTAAGTTATAATCTTTTATTATTAAATTATTCCATGTTTCAATATATTGTTCTAATGCCATTCACCATATTATTTAAACACACATAATAATACTGCCATTCAATTTTTAAACTTCCCTCTTGTTATTGCTTTTAGTTTATTCTGTAAAAGTGTGTATACTAATATTCCCCCTTTCTCTTATTTCTGTCTCTATTCTGACTTTTGACCATGTCACCTTTTTATCACAAGACATTTTCTTTCTATCCAACATCTCTCGCCCACTTTGGTGCTTTAAATCCTGTTCATTTTTAGCTTACCAACCATATTTCACTCTTTGCATTTATTTGTATTAAGATTACAATCATTCATTATTTCATTATTCAATGTTTCAAAATATAATTTTAATACCAATCACAATATTATTTAGAAATACAAAATTATTCTAATCATATTCTTTACAATCATCAAATCTATATAATTCTAATAGTAATACACATGTTTATATTAAGGTATGTTCTTTCATTATTTAATTGCTCAATGTTTCAACAATGTTATTTAAACGTACTTAATAATAGCATAATTCAATCTCTATTTGTCCTAATTTATTATTCCTTTTATTTCATTATATAAAGGTATGTATATACAAATGTTACCCCGTTCTCTTATTTCTACCTAACTTATAATCATGCCACCATTCTAAAAAAGAAGGGAAAGAGAGAGAGAGAAAAAGCAAATCAAAACAACCAAGAACCCTTTCCTTTCTATCCATTGTCTCTTGCCTGCTTCATTACTTTGATTTCTATTCTTTTTTTTTTGACTTGCCTCCTACATTCTTCTCTTGGATCTTTATCTCAGTCTGCATCTACATCTTAGCTATTCAATCTAGGTGTTTCTCCCATCTCTACCCTCTTCAACTGCCTAGCTTTCAAAATATCTACCCTTATCTCCCTTTCGAAAGTATCTTCCTGTGTCTCCAATTCTCTTTTTAACTCTTTTAAAATATTTCCCCCCTGGTTAATTCATCAATCATTGTTATTTTTATTACTATCTCCTCCTTGTCTTCTTCATTTGTTCGCTGGTTCCTCTGCAAAAATGTGATGCATGGGAGGTTTGGTAGGCCAAAAATGCCCCTGTTTGCAAAAACTGGCATTTTTGCTCTCCCTAGCCCCCAGGAACACTCTGCAGGCCTCCCAAACACTCTGTGCACCCCATTTTTGCCCTCCCCAGCCTCCAGGAGCACTCTGCAGGCCTCCCAAAGCCGCTGCACATTCCATTTTTGCAAAAAAAAATGGGCCTGTTTCGCAAAAACAGGACACACAGCGGGTTTTGAAGGCCTGCAGAGTGTTCCTGGGGGTTGGGGTGGGCAAAAACTTTTTTTTATTGTTTACCTCTTCGAAATCTTGGTGTGTCTGATACTCCAGTGTTTCTTATAGTCCAAAAAATATGGTAAATGGTACTGTTAGTTGATGGACTCACGGCCTGCTAAATGACAGCACACAAAATAATGGATATTAATAGCTCTATTTCAGTTTGGATAGGAGTATCAAGTGGAGTGTTATAGTGATGTGTCCCAAACTCTGTGCAGTTCAATATCTTTATTAGTGACTTGAATAAAAGAGTTGAGAGGGCCTTGCCAAGTTGAGAGAAAGCTCAGAGATATAGTTATTACTTTATTACAATAAGAGAGAAGATTCAAAATGATCTTGACAGGCTTGAGCAATGACTGAAATAAATACAATAGACAATGGAGCTTAACAGGAAGAAATATCAAAATCTGACCCTGGATAGGGGAGAAAAAAAGCACAAGTATATGACGGGGGAACCTGACTTGCTAGGAGTACATGTGGCCTGAGTACCCTTGTTGACCAGAAGTTAGATATGAGGCATGTGACTCAGTTACTGAAAAGGCCAATAGAAACATAGAAAACTGACAGCAGAAAAAAAAAACCTAGTGGTCCATCAAGTCTGCCCTTTGACCGTTTTTGTTTATTTATTATTTTTACAATTATAGTTTTTTTTATTTTATTCTTAAATTTTTGTCAAATAATGGATATGTGTTTATCCCAAGCATGTTTAAACTCAGTAACTGATGACTGACCCAGTACCTCAGCTGGAAGCCTCCAAGTTTCTACTACTCTTTCTATGAAGAGTACCTTCAAATGCTATCTTGGTGTGCATTACCAGGTGCAAGAAAACCTAATCTCAGGAACTAACTGCTTCAATTTATTCTGTCCTCCCTGAACGCTGTTTCCAACTCTGGACATCACTGTTAAAAATGGGCAACAACAAACTGGAGTGAATTCAGAAGAGACTGATCAAGAAGGTTTACAGTAAATGTGGAAAGCAAATCCAGTATGAAACAGTTAAAGAATATCTATACGTTTAACCTAAAGAAGAGCCAACTGAGGAGAGATATGGTAGTGGATCATTAATATCTAAAGGAGAGTCCCATAAATGGGGGAATGGTTTATTTATTTCCCTAGAGGGTGGGATAAGACTCTGAGGGTTAAAAATACAAGGAAGTAGTTTCAGGCTAGTAGTTTCAGGGAGGACTTCCAGTTGTCAAGTTGTCAGACAGTGGAATGGGCTGCCACATGAAGTGATGAATATTCCTTTACTATAGGCCTTTCATAAAAGGCTGGATAATCTGCGTCAGAAATATTGCATTTGAGTAAAATCTACTTTCCATAAGTTTTGTGCAACATTTTTTTCCTCATAATTCCAGAACTATAGGGAAAGGAAGAAATAAAACATTCAGCACAAATGATTGTGATAAATCAATACATCATAATTTGCCTTTAATAGCCTTGAAAGCTTTTTTTGGCATCAGGATTGCCAAGAAGAACAAGGAACAAACATCTTTTATCAATGAGATGAGCCATAATCTACTTGTGGCAATAGTGAGTACTCTCACCCCAATAGATTTGAGACTGGAAAAAAAAATGTCCTCTGTATATAATTATAATAAGCAGATAAACTGAGCTGAGTAAGAAAATAATCCCTTAGGTGTGTTGCAATCATTTAGCTAATTATCAATAATATTCCAGCTAGGAAAAATCATTTCAATCCCTATGATCCACAAAAGAGGCATATAAGTAGAAATGCCAGAGACTGAATCTGGAAGATTCCTCCTCTTGCTCTGCTAGTCTTCTGCTGCATTCTTCTTTTATCTGGATATATTAAAAAGGTACTTCAACATTTGCCTTTAGCTCTTACTTTTTTAAAAATAGTCTACATTGGCAGGTAGAATATATTTCTGAAGTCGTGTGGATATAAGCGTTTGAGTTAATATAATCAATGCTGGGGAGGCCCTAGATTAAATGTATGTTTTTTTTAAACAAATGTTTTTTAAAAAGAAGTTCAAATCACTATACATAGTTCTTCTCTTCTGTTTTTCAACCCATAACAAAACAAGCCTATGAGGAAGTTTGGGCTGAGAAAGAATGACTAACCCCAGATCACCGGTAACTTTGAGATTGAGAGTGAAATTAGAACTTGGCTTTTTCTGCTTCTGATTCAAACCCTAATCACCACACAATACTGGATCTTTGTCTATAAATAAATACCACTATTTATTTAAAATTAAATATCTGTCTATTTAAGTCTAGGCTTATTTTTTTTTCTAATTTATTCAGGCTTTGTGCTGTGGAGGAAAAATGACACTTTCAGGTCATTTAGAGGAGAGGGGAAGAGTGTTTTTACTATCAAATACTACTTCCTGGGTGGAAATATAAAGAGAATGAAACCATTATGATGGTTGAATAATCACAAATGTAGAGGATATTTCTCCTCTTTCTTATATAACAGAACATTGAAAAGGACCATGGAGATTTCTAGTCCAACCCCCTGCTCAAGCAGGAAAACTTATACCAGTTCAGTCAAAAGGTTGTCCTATCTTTTCTCCGGTCAAATATTATCAGATATTCCCTCCTCCCGTTCAAGTCATTCAGAAGTGGGAATAAAACACCTCACATTCTACGGTATGGAAAACATAACAGGATTGCAGACTTGGCACACAAAAAAAATCTATTTTATATCTAGCAAGAACACTCATTTTATGATGGACTAGGGACCCAATGTCATGGAAGCCATGAAAAAAAGAGCTGCCTCACTGTAATCCGTCTTTGTTCTCAAGCAGCTGGAATTCGAAAACAAAAGCATAAAAGACATTGTGTTTTATTTTGCTGCGTGTAGTCACACAGTCTTTTCTTTTTTAACCTTGGAAATGAGTTAACCAGTCAGAATGAGGTAAGGAAGCAGAAGAAGATGGAAGGAAGAAAATGTCTCCCTGTATTACTTGCGTTTAAAGAGAGCAAGCTGGCCTCCTTTTGTCTTCATGGACTAGGCCATGATAACCAGGACAAGGAAATGCACAGCAAGTTGTGGGTTGCAGAGCCTAACCCACTGCATTTTTCACCAGAAGTAAACCTGTTTATATCAGTGGGAAGAGAACAGTTAAATGACAAGGAAAAGCAGACCCTTATACTTATCAACAAGGCCAAGCAGTTTTGATGTATCAGTCAGGCATAGTTCCAAGATTTTAGCAAGGATTATTTCATTTAATTCTGCCCAGTAAGCATGGGTTTGGATAGGAGAGAAGACACTATTTCATATTTTAAGGCCTTACATGATATTTATGATAGCAGTTTCCCATCTGGCTACTTCTATCGCACATTGGAAAGGCTGTCTCACTTAAACCTAAAACTGGCCCTGTTCTCTTCTGCTTTTGGCCCTATCTGGAATCTCGACACCCGCTTCCACATTACAAATGCAAACAAGCCCCTAAATGTTGTATGTCTGCAACAGCATAAGTAGGTTACACATCTGCCACAAATACCCCTAGCATTTACTTTTCCTAATGAGTTCTGCTTATGAACAGAACAGAACTTGTTGGAAAACAGAGCACGGCATATAAATCAGACTTCATTACAGCAAGCAGATTTCTCTGTTTCTCTCGAGATTATGCCAATAGAATAAGGATGAAGTAGGTGAGAAGGTTTCCTCTGAAATATAGGCAGGGTATGCCTCCACTATACAAAAAGATTCTGCGATCAATTCTGCCATGCTTAATGTGCAGATGAAATATTGTGCCTTTAGTATGAATCGGTACGGAATAGTGTAAATGATGGAGTAGCAGCTGGTGCTTGAAAATCTTTTGTAAAGCCAATTGCTTTACAATAGATCTGAACAAGTGAGTCCTACAACAAAATGTTGCCATTATAATGTCCTTATTTAAGATTTCTCCATCTAGCCATATTTTCTTCCAGGATTCTATAAACTGGAAGAAACTTAAGCAGAAGTTCCCACCTACCACTCCTTCCAGATACAGTTTCCAATTTTTGTAACATTGAACATAGCACTAGCGCTAAAATTTATGTACCACTTCATAGTGTTTTACAGCCCTCTCTGAGCAGTTTACAGAGTCAGCATATTGCCCCCAACAATCTGGATCCTCATTTTACTGACCTTGGAAGGATGGAAGGTTGAGTCAAGCTTGAGTTGGTGAGAATCAAACTTCTGGAAGTTGGCAGAACTAGCCTGCAATACTGCATTCTAACCACTGTGCCAGCATGCCCCTTAGAAACGGATCCACTATATAAACTGGATCCTAAGTAAGCTGGTTTTGCTCTTAAAAAAAAAAATCTTGATATTGGTTTTTTCTTTGCACAACAACAGTGTTTCCTGAAGATGAGGGAAAATTCCTTTTCATTCTTGTTTGTTAGGTCTAGGTCCATTTCAAAACCTGTTCATTTTTTTTTTATTAGATGGACTTTGAGGCCAAATGCCCTTCCATTCTTATTTGCAATGTCCATCCCCCACCACCCCCAGAATGTTTTCCTCTCATATTGGTGATATAGAAATGCCAATGATAGTTGGGTTAGGTTTTTTTTTAATTAATGGATTCTTATTGAAAATGAAGAATGTGCTGCTTCTGATAGCCTGATCATCACTGAAATAGATAAATCATTTCCCAGCTTCCAGAAGCCCTTTATTTTCTCACAACAGACTAGTTTCTTTTTAATTTGGAACAGATTTTCCCACTTTAATGTTTATTAAAATTTGTTTTACTTTAAAAGCGAGGAAAGATTTTTTTTTAAAAAAAATCCTTTGACCACTTTGTCTTTAACAGTAACTCTTCTAGAAATACCCCTCATACCATAGGCCCTGACAACTTAAATTTCATCAACTTGAAAGTTGCTGACATTCACCTAAGCATTCACCAGAGTACATGAGAGGAGAAATGGTCTAATGAGAGTGAAATCTAATGAAGTCATTCCATTTTTGGATAGTTTTATGATTCTTAGGGGAATCATAAGACTCATTACTCATGAAATTCCAATGTGGAACTCCTGATAAATTTTCAGGAAGCTCAAGATTGCATAGAAACTGATCTTAAAACTATCATTCTCTAAATTATTTCTGCTACTGTACTGTACCACCTGTTTGGTTTTTTTTAAAATTGAACTGTTTTATTTCTGAAATTTTTGATTTGCAAAATAGGCTTTATTTATAGGGAGATAATATAACGGGAACAGAATTCCGTGGTTGAAGTATGGACTTGCCTGTTCTTCCATGTTGTAGTAGCTAGCTGTTCATGTTTCATTATCTTACTTTATTGTCTTCAGTGCATATTTCATTCTGGGATGGTCACATTCTATTTTTCCCCCCTGCAGAATAATGCAGTCTCCAATGCGCCTTAGTGATGATGAATGACTAAACTTAGACATCTTATGTTAAATTTGGCCTCGAGATTTATTCATTTTTCACTGATCTCTACTTTACAGTTGTAATTTGCAGTAGATATTACAAATGAATATGGAGATCATAATCTTTGTGCCGTATTTCACCTACCAGAACTAGTTTAACGGTTCTTACGTGCATGCTGCCACCCATGACAAATCATACCGTATAGAAAGCTACATGCAAAAATAATGGTCTGGTTATATTTTTGCGATGGCTTACCAGTTTCATCAAATGAACATATATCCATTTGTCAATTATTGGAAAAATACACATCAGCTGAGTTTTATAATCCATTGTATTGATGCATCTGTTCAGCAAAACATTAAAACCAGAAAATACTGAGCCTCATATGTATAGCTATAATCACCAGTGATTTAATTCAATTGTATTTCAGCCATATAATACCTAGACGCTGACAAGATTTATTTTGTTGATTTGGAAAAAATGTCAGTGGGTTTCTTGTAATCCCATCTAAGGTTGTACATAATCAGTATTAGGGCAGACAGACCAAAATGGAAAACACCTTTCTGCTGCTTGCTGCTCAGGATCTCACCAGAAAAGCAAACAGTTCTGGAAATTCCTCCCATTTGTCCTGATTATATTACACTTCCTGGAAGAGGGGAAAAATGAGGACACAGCAGACATATAACTAATTTATAACCCATTCGTCTTCTTTTTTTTCTGCTTCTTTCTCTCTATTGTTTCTTTCCTCTTTTCTTATTCTTTCAGCTGTGACAAAGGATTGAAAGAGGAAAAAAGGCCTTTGGACTGCTTCTACTTTTAGTTGCTTTTTCAACTACCCTAAAATCTGTTATCATTGAAAGAGAAGTGGGGAAAAACAGCTTTCAATATTTTGTCTCTGGGATTAATTTGCCTTTGCGATGGAAAGGAATTTCTCCACAGCTCTGGATTCAGCAGAAGAATTAGAGAATAATGCAGGATCCATACTGAACAGAAGTTGGAAGACAGGTAATTCTCAACTTACAACATCAATTGAGCCCAACATTTCTGCTGTTAAGCAACATCAATGTTGGGCTCAATTTTTAAGCAAGGCATTTGTTACGTGAATTTTTCCCTATTTTATGACCTTCTTTGCCACAGATGTTAAGTAAATGACTGCATTTGTCAAGTTAGTAACACAGTTATTAAGTGAATCTGGCTTCCCTATTGACTTTGCTTTTCAGAAGTTTACAGAAGATGATCACATGACCCTAGGATACTGCAGCTGTCATAAATATGGGTCAGTTTCCAAGCATCTGCATTTTGATAAGATGAGCATGGGGATACTGCATGTGTGAAGAATGTTCACAAGTCATTTTTTTCAGTGCCATTCTAACTTGGAATAGTCACTATATGAACTGTTGTAAGTCGAGGACTACCTACACTATTTGCAGATGTGACTTCCTTGATACATTTAAATTCATTTTAGTTTCTGACAATCTCCCTGACACAAACTGAAGCATCTTTCTCTACAGAGATATAGTTTGAGCTTCTAAATCTTTTTGTTAAAACCAAGACAAGAAAATGATATTACATTTTAGTGAAAAGAGTCAGACTAACTCCTTTGAAACATTTTGGAAAACAATGCATTGTATTCAAGATAGTAGCTATATTTTCTAGCACAAGATGTATAGGGTGCAAGAAAAGAGATTCTTATATTTTTCAGTGCAGTGCAAGTCTCATTTATATTTTCCCAGCTTCCCCCAGCCAGGCTTTTCTTCCAGGCATTCAAATGACTCAATCAATGGCCTGGATGGTTTTCTGATGTTCAACAGCCAATCTAACTGCAAATGAATCTTATTTTAGCACTAGTAATGAAATAATATTATATTTATTATTAACCTGCATCCCATTTCTGTGTAGGGTACAAGTTTTTCTTTTGGCTGGCCAAAGCCCTACAAAATGTCTTCTATTAATTTATTCTGTATTTTGTCTTTCATTTTATCTTATAGAATGAGGTGAGAAGTTTAAAGAACAAAAGATAATTTTGAATCACACACACGCACACACAGAGAGAGAGAGAGAGAGAGAGAGAGAATATATATATATGTATGTATGTATGTATGTATGTATGTATGTATGTATGTATGTTTAGTTTAGTTTAGTTTAGTTTAGTTTAGTTTAGTTTAGTTTAGTTTATTTGAATTTATATACCGCCCTTCTCCTTGCGGACTCAGGGCGGTGTACAGCCAATTAAGAACGAACATACAAAAGTTAAAATTTTCATAAAATAATAATATAAGTGGCCATAAAATTTAAAAACTAACTTCATATTTAAAATATAACTCTAAAATGCTAAAATGTTATAGGAATCAGGAATATGTATGTGTGTGTGTGTGTGTGTGTGTGTGTGTGTGTGTATGTGTATGTGTGTATGTATGTATGTATGTATGTGTATATATATATATATATATATATATATATATATATATATATATAAAGTCTAGAAACTAGTGGATTGTGATTTCAGTGAACTAGGGCTGCATAAAATCTTGGTTTACGTAGGAAGAACCTGGATAAAGAGAAATACACATAAAACCTACAAAAAAGAAAGAAAAGAAATATTGTACCTTTACAGGGAGGATACATGAGATGAGGGTATGGCTAACTAATGAGGCCTTATAATACCGAAATAGATCTATCTTAGTCTCTCAATGGGCAGCAAAGGGTCTGCTGGCTGCCAGAAGAAAAAAAAGCCTAGGAACTAGTGGATTGTGATTTCAGTGAACTAGGGCTGCATAAAATCTTGGTTTACGTAAGAAGAACCTGGCTAAAGATATATATATATATATATTCGAAGCACGAAGCCGAGAACACCAGCCTGAAGATGACGAATGAGACTTCGTCGAAACGTCACCAAGATACTTCCAATTTTACGCGGGAGAAGACCCAAATAACCAAAGATGATGATAGATAGATAGATAGATAGATAGATAGATAGATAGATAGATAGATAGATAGATAGATAGATAGATCGATCTCATATATGATACAAAGAAAGATAAAATGAGAAATACAGTAAGGTAAAGATAAAGATTCCACCGCACATGTGTACTAGTCGTTTCTGGCTCTAGAGGCAGTGTTCATCTCTGTTTATAAGCCGAAGAGCCAGTGCTGTCCAAAAACATCCCCATGGTCAAGTGGCCAGCATGACAAAATGTCAAAGACACATGGAATGCTGTTACCTTTGCACCAAAGTGGTCCCTATTTTTCTACTTGCATTTTTTAACATGCTTTCAAACTGCTAGGTTGGCAGAAGCTGGCACAAGTAATGGGAGCTCACTCCATTATGTGGCGCTAGGGATGCCAAACTGCCAAC
Organism: Masticophis lateralis; assembly: GCA_030761175.1. Lineage (NCBI taxonomy): Eukaryota > Metazoa > Chordata > Lepidosauria > Squamata > Colubridae > Masticophis > Masticophis lateralis. Next base: position 81,400,793 of record JAUDYJ010000003.1, on the reverse strand, counting down.
CTTCTGATCAACAAGCTTAGCATCTTAGCCACTGAGCCACCGTGTCCCTATAATACAGAGAAATACAGTGGATAGTGTTAAATAGGTACTTTCTTTCTTTCTTTCTAATCTTGTATCTTTACTCTCTTTGCTAACTCTTTCTTGTGTTTCTTCTGCAATTGGCACAATACCACTTATTTGAAGTAGTAATATAGATAGATAATGCTTATCATGGTAGATAAATATGTATGTGCATATTCTAAAATAGTAGGACTGGAGCCAAATAATATTTAATATCATTATTAGAGGTAAAACCTAAAAGAATTTCCAAAAATGTGTTTATTTGGTGTCAAATCAGAAATAGCGTTAATGCTGGGCAAATTTCCATTAAATAGGCATTCCAAATGGTTGTCATTTTTGTAAATGATTGCCTCACTGATTAATAGCAAGAGAGTTCATAGAAATAAGAAGGACTCTGCATATAAATAGGTTCATACTTATAAAGCGAGAGAGAAAAATCTTTTTCCCTGTCTAGTAGTTGAAAACGGGGGAGGGGTGGCAGACAGGCAGGCAGGCAGGCAGTTTGGTCTAGTAGTTAAAGCACCAGGCTAGAAACCAGGAAAATGTGATTCTAATGCCCCTTAAGCACAAAAGCCATCTGGATAACTTTGGGCCAAGCACTCTCAGCATAACTCACCTCACAAGGCTGCTGTTATGGGAAAAGCATGAGAAGGAAAGAATATTGGATATATTTACTGCTGTGAGTTATTTATAAAAATAATAAAGTTGGGTTTAAAAAATTCTAATCCCCCCACAATTTTTTTTATTTATGAAATAGAAATTGATAGCACATGAAAACATGCAAGATGAATGCAATGAAAGTAACTCAATGTAAGTGTCTTCCAAATAAAGGAAAACCCTTAATAAACTCCACTTTTTCTTTCTACAGAAACCCAGATTGGGACATACTAGGGCTCTGCAAAGTTTCAGAGGAACTGAATTCAAAGGAATGGGGTTTCCATTCATCCAAATTTCAAGCATTTATCTAATAAACCAGATTCATGAATCAAAGTGGAAACTGGCTTCAGAGCACTGAATGGATCCAGGTAGCTTCACAGTACTTCGCAACCTTGCGAGATTCAATGAGTGTTCAGTGGCTTCTGGGGTTGTTAAAGAATACTTGTGGGGGACTTGAGTAGCATCATGAACTGTCAATTGTTGAGAACCACCCTTATCTGTGTTCTTTTGGACAACATTATTTTGAAATTAAGTAATATTTTCAGCTCTTGACTTCTTTAATGAACTGAGACACCAAATTCTTAATAAAATTGGGAGTTCAGATCAGCTTTATGTACTGAATTCAAGGCTTATCTGTCCATTCCAACTGTTGTATCAAATCTTACTTCTTTTTATGATTAGGGCATTTTTAAATTCTTGAGAATGACAGAACAGGTACCAAGCTAAAGTTTACTGAAACATTTACTGCAGATCTTGCCAATCTGTTTCTGTTTCCTCTGCTAACTAAATAACATGAGTCTTGCCAGCGAGCACAGCACAGCTGAAACTTGCCAATTACGAGAGAGTTCTACTTAGGAGAAGTTAATCTTACTTAGTAGTTATGTCAACTCTCCTGGCAGTGCACAAAACCAAATCAAAGCTACAAAAAGCAAGAAGCAGCAAAGCTACATCACCCAGAAGGGAAAGTCAATGATCATTTTTCTGAGACTTGTCAAAAGAGACCAAGCTTTGCAAATGTTCCTGCCCAGCATGGTACCCCACCAGAGCCAGTGATGTGATGGTTCTTCCCTGGTGGAGCCAAGATTGATAAGCCACTAAATCAATTTTGGAAGAAGGCTGTTTTTGTTTCATTTTAATTTTAATATGTTATTTATTGGGTAACATTTTTTTTTGTTATATTCTATACATCATGCTTTTCACCATCAGTATTCTGCTGAGAATATGGCTGTATAACAGGGATATCAAACTGGCAGCCCATGGGCTGGATATGTGACACACAGGTCACCCCCACACCAGCTCAGGAAAGGAAAAAAAATGTTGTGATGCATCACGTGATGGCAACGTGATACAGCGAGTTTGACATCCGTGCTGTATAACAATGGCTGAAGATAGATGAAGAAATGCCAGAAGATTATTTCAAACCTCTATTTTGATGGAACTTTTAAAACCAGGCAAGTTACTGTCCTGAAAGGATTTACTACAACAGCAATTTTTATTTCATTCAGTCCAGATGTGAACCACCACAAGTATTTAGATGCTTCCCAATTATATTCAATATATGAATCTTTTTAAAAAATAAAATCTAAATATTTTAAGTGGCTTGAACTGAATTGGTTTGCCTTTGAATTGCAAATTATAAACTCACAGAATGTTTGAATTTTGGGACCAAGTAGAAAAATAGGACTAACTAAAGAAAACATATGAAACTATCAATGGCATCTTCAAAAAAATAAAATTCATCAGAGGGAAAACAACAACAACACACTCCCCTTCCTAGATATCAGAAGCATCAGAAGCATCAATGGCAAATTAGAAACACAAGTCTATCAGAAAACTATCCCACCAAAGTAACAACCCAACTTCCTATAAGAGAAGCTGTGTAAGAACACTATTTAGACAAGAACAAACTCCCTGCAGTAACCCTGAACATTGGAAAAATGAATCGGTGTATCTATTCAATGTGTTCCAACAAAACAGATACCAACATAACTTTATCAAAAAGCACCTTGACACTTAACTTACAACTAACACAAGCTGCAGAAAGGATAACAGTGCCATACAACAAAAACATGTCAGAAACCACCAACAGATTATTACAATCACATGGCATCACCATAGTACACAAATCAACTAAAGTCCTCCAAAAGATTCTAAGTAAACCAAAAATCCAGCAGCTCCAGAATATAAAAATAGGAGTCCTTTACAACAGTAAGGACTGTAACAGTCACTATGTAGGACAAACATGCAGAAGACTAGCAGGGCATATCCATGGATGCCAACTACCAGTCAGAAGACATGATGAAAACTCCTTAATTTAACAACACACGGGTGGATTCAACCATAGTTTCAACTGGAAACCTGTGAGCAATCTAGATCAAGCTAATTCCAAAAATGCCAAGGGATTCCTGGGGGCTGGGCATTCAGACAAATTGGCCATCAGCAGACACATAGAGATAAACAACCTCTACATACCATTGAAAAGAAATAATCAAAAAGTTTAAAAAGGAAACAAAAAGACAAAACACCTCCTCGCCAGCAATCTACAGTACATCCATATGAATAGAGATTAACACCAAAATTAACACTAGACCAACAATCAAGTAAGCAATATTCCAATCAAGGAACTACCAATACAGACAAGCCACCTAGCAGTAAACAATAGCTTAATCAAGTAATCACCAAGAACATTCCTACCAACACTAACAGGTCAAACCACTAGTGTACAAAAATAAGAGCAAATCCCATTCCCCTCTAGCACTTATGATGTTATCTAGCTGGGCAGTGAAATTTCTTCAAGGAAGCCACCAAGCCCAGGGAGTACCAGGACCCCACAGTTCAGCCCTGAGCTACAAATATTCTCTTCCCTTGGTATCTTTGAATGTCCAATTTGAATCAAACCAGGACTGATTTATACAGTCTTAAAAAATCCACTTCTAGTTCTTTCCAAGGAAACAAAGTTAAAACTGCTAGTTAAAACTGAAGAAATTCTCATTCTGTATTGTGTAAGTGAAGGCAAATACATCTCTCTCTGTCTCTTCCCCCCCCCAAAAGCAACTTGATACAATTTGCTTTCTCCTGAACATATGATGCTATGTTTGTATAGATAGGAGCAGGGAAGCTGATAATTGATTTGCTTAGAAAAGCTCACAATTTTGACTTCTGTGTTGTAAACATACTTACTTGGTATGCTTTTAAGTTCAGCACCATTTACTGACTATTGCCACATTTCTCTTTATTTTCCATTACTTGTGGGTGAGGAACTAAGCAAAGCTGTCATTATTTTCTATTTTCACATTGAAAGAACCAATTAATCTCCCTTGACCTTGGCACTTGTTATGGAAAACGTGCTTTGAAAGCCTTTTCTTTACATTTTCTATTTTGATACTGTAACCTGGTGATTTTAAAACTTTCAGGAGGCCCTTTTGATGGAAATCTTCTGACAAATGCTGTCAGTGACAAAGAACTAAAAAAAGGACATTGAACATCGCTTCAAAAATTCTCAGAATTTGTTTTGAGGGACACGACATGGTAGACTAGGATAGATGCTTTTTATAACCAAAAGAAAGGACAGAGCCGTTTTTTCAAAAGCGAAAAAAAAGATGGTAAAGACAACCAAGATTTTAATAACAGATAACAGCAAGGGACAATGTGTGTGATACAACTTTTGAAAGATGTGAATGGTATATTGTATTTGCTTTATCCGTGCCTAGAGCAAGGAATCACATTCATAATACTAGCTTGAAACGTGAGCAGCTCTGAATTAATGCAGCTATAGAAAAAAAAGCATAATGTGAGAACATTTATCTGATTCTAAACAAATAAAATACCTGCATCTCCCAATTCAGAAAAGTTCAGCTCAAGAAAAAAAAGCAACTTTTTTTTTTTTTTTGCAGTATTGAGCTCTTGAATGCTGAATGTAGGAACTCAGTAAATACCCTAAAAATGATTCATCACTACCCACTATGGAAGAATGGTTGGTGGACAGATTTTGCTGAAATTGATAAATTAACTTCTTTGATTAGATAAAAGACATTATCTGCATTTATCACTGATTAGAAGCCTCTTATGGACTTTTTGGGTAAACATGAAAAAAAATGAAATTGTGATTTATGGTGGTATTAGATAGGCTAGATTATAGAAAGAGTGATATGATGTAACTTTACATGGAAAGTTCAAAGATCAAAATATATTTGTACTCATAACTGCTATGAAAAATATTGGAAGCCATTTTTCCTTCTTTTCTATTTTTCTTTTAACTATTTTCCATTTTCCAGTACTTTTTGCTTTTTCTTTGATTTCTTTCTCCCCTCCTTTCTTATCACCTATTAATTTGTACCTTATTGTTTCATACATTTAATCAAGAAATACACTTAAAAGTAAGTATTCAAAAATTCTGTTCATAGGAATGTAACTAAATAGATATACCATATTGTAGGAAGAAAAATACGGTCCGGTTCCAAGCCAGGAGAAAAAAACGCTGGAAATAAAATGGAGGCTGGCTACAAGGAAATAAAGTCTCTGTTAATTTGGTTTTCCAGAAACTTCAGTAACAGCAGCATGTTTCTGGGGTGGCTGACCCATTGGCTGGGTGAATGGGTGGATTTTTATAGGATTCTGGGGTTTTGTAATTGAGATGCTCCAGGGGTTGTGCAAATTAGTGAGCCTTGTGTCTTTTACTATTTCAATGGTGGTGGGTTAATCCTATTATGTCCTAAAGGTCATGTCCTGTCCTTAGAATTTGGGTGGGGCAATGAACATTCTTAATCCCATCAACTCCAGCCTGGCTGAGCTATGGCTGAAGGCATTTTGTTTGTGAATAGGCTGGCCTGGATTTCTGTAAATGGATACTGAATGGAATGCTCCAGTTTTCTCAATAGATATAAAAGTATCACATTCATAAAACTTAACTGTTGGAGGGACTGCCTGGAGTGTTTTCCTGGTAGTAGAGAGAGTGAATGATTTGATCCTAGGAAAGCTCTCTCTCTCTCTCTCTCTCTCTCTCTCTCTCTCTCTCTCTCTCTCTCTCTCTCTCTCTCTCTCTCTCTCTCTCTCTCTCTCTGTGTGTGTGTGCGCTAATTATACAATGTTTTTTAGATGTGAAATAATTAAATGTGCTCCAACCAAAGGTGAAGGTGTTTGTTTTCTGTAACTTTTTTCCTCAGTAGATATTAATGTGAGGGGAAAAAAGGCAGAGGAAGAAGAGAACTGCAACAGTTCTCTTCTTGATTATGGTCCCTTCCCTCTGCAGAGCTTGGTCAGAGCTGATCAGAGCTTGGTGCAGACCAGCTGCAATCCAAAAACACCATGAGGTTGAATAGCACTTGAGAAGCTGAAACAATGAAATAATAGCTCCAGCTCCAGATGAAACACCACAAGGACAAATTTGCAGGATTTCTGTAAAACAGTGGTACAGGCAGTTTCCCAATGGTTGAAACCAACTGGAGATGTCATCTTGGCCCAGCACCTAGGTCTACCTTCCTCTCATTCAAAGTCAATCTTCCTAACTCAGCCCAATCTTCAGAATAATTCAGAGAAATTGCCTTTCTGTCCCATCTTGCAATCACTCCACCCCCTTCCACTATTAAAACAAAGTGAGGAAACCAAGAATAGGCAAGCAGAGCAGTGCTCTGATCTTCTAACTCCTGTATTGGCTTTCTCCATGATCTGTCTTTCCACTTCCACTTCACATACTGAGGGATGGGGTGGGATGGTGAATGAAGGAAAGCAAAGTTAATGTTATGTAGAAAAGTCCAAAAATTACAGCTCCTGAGCTGAGGCAGTTACCCTCAAAACTGGTTGAGATGAGAGGGAATCTCCCCAGAGGCATGCCATCTGTTCTTGTGCAAACCTTTTGCTCTAGTTTTTGTAATATATAGTCCATGAAAGGACTACATAAGAATCGATGTGGCATCAGGCTATATTTCACCTTTAAATGCCTGAACTGTTCATCCACTCATGAAAAGTGATGGATCACAATGTTTTTATACATACATTATTCTTTGATAAGAATGAGATCATTTTACTGCATCTGAGAATTCACAAATTACAGATAATGCTATAATTAGACCTTGAATTAGATGAGAGAGAGAGAGAGAGAGAGAGAGAGAGAGAGAGAGAGAGAGAGAGAGAGAGAGAAGGGGGGGAACAAATTCCCAAATTTTCAGATCCTTCACATAAAGAACCCTAAGCCATTTGCTTTCCTTGAATCGTCAAGAAGTAGCTCAGTAATTGCTCAATAGTAGAAATACTCACTCTCTGTTTTTGGGTTTGTGTGTCTGTATGTATAACAACATTATACATACAGAGTATGTATTCAGAGCCTGAGTAGCATAGGGGGCTAATGCCTCCTACTAAAGCAGCAATTAACATCCAGCTGCCTGCAATTTCTGCGAGTTCAATCCTAGCCAGGCTCAAGGTCAACTCAGCCTTCCATCCTTTCTAAGGTGGGTAAATTGAGGACCCAGTTTGTGGGGGCAATAAGCTGACTTTGTATAAATATACAAAAGTATGAAGGCTATTGCTTAAGGCACTGTAAGCCACCCTGAGTCTCCGGAGAAGGGCGGCATATAAATCAGATTTAAAAAAAAAACATTGAAAATTAACACTAAGTTGAAACACCCACTTAGGAGTTTTTTGATCCAGTCCTTTATTATTATTTTAAAAAATCATGTCAGTCTTCTATTAAGTTTGTTTGTTTTATTTTGTTTGTTTGTTTTGCTTGACATTTAGACAACTCTGAGAAACTTTAAAGCTTGGCCACGTGTGACATGTGAATTCATTGTAAGAAAATTTGTTGTATTTTGCCTACATTTCTCTATTCTTTGTTCTAATTAATTAATACTTTAGACACTTGCCTATTATTCTAAAATATAAGAGAATCAATTGAGCAAGAAATGCAGATGGCTAATGAAATGTCAAACCCAATTATAGTAAAAAAATATAAACACACATTTCTCGGTTTTCTGCTATTTGATTAAACTTCAGTACCTAACCTTAGTTCGTTAGATATGGATCTGTTTTTACTAGAGCATATTTTTTAAAAAAGGTAACAAGCTTGAAATAACTACTTACTTTTATTTCTGGAGTAAGCAACGCTGGGTCCATTACTAATTAAGGAGACAGGGGGAAAAAACCCTATTGCTTTGTAAGAGTAAATAATAGCAAATTAATTAATAATAATACAAAAATGAATTTATTACCATACCTGGGATAATCTGTATTACACACACAAATCTAAAAAAAAAAAGGGAGAGAGGAGGGAAAGTAGATGGTAATAAATTGCAAGAACTAATAAAAGTAGCAATTTATTATAAAATGGCTTGAGGGCACAGGAAAGCCCTTGCAGTTTCAAAATTATCAACATTTAGGTGGTCAAAAACAGAAAATTATGTTCTACCTAGCCAAAGGTTAAATTGTGCATAACTGTTATCTGTAACTGGATAGCCAGTATCGACTGGCAAAGTAATGAAGAACAAAGATGAATAAATCTGCCTATCTCTTTTTTTTTTTTAAAAAAAAACAACAGACTTCATCTTGGTATCTACTTTTTTCTAAACTGTGTTTCCATTTTTATGTATATTCATATATTATTGATCTGAAAAATTTTCCTTAGTAGTGTTGATATGCACACAGAGGGTGTGGTGATTACTCAAAACGTCTGTTCCAAATTCATAACATTTTAATTTCAGAACATTTCTGCAAATATCTCTGAACAAAATGATTGTTTCAGCTGACATGTATGTAATTTAAGCATTAAAATACTTTTAAGTATTAAAGCCATCAACGCTGGAGTCTCTTGAATACCAATCAGGCCCTGCCAAAGATCAAAGCTTCAGTCTGCTAAATCTTCGATGGAAAGTTGTGCAACATTTAAAATAATTTATGGAATCTAATTTCTGACTTCTGCTTCAGAACAAAAGTTTTGAAACGTGCTAAGACTGTTGAATACATCATACATATGTTGAATGTATGTATGTATGTATGTATGTATGTATGTATGTATGTATGTATTTCTCTTTAGCCAGGTTCTTCCTATGTAAACCAAGATTTTTATGCAGCCCTAGTTCAGTGAAATCACAATCCACTAGTTTCTAGGCTTTTTTTTTCTTTTTCTGGCAGCCAGCAGACCCTCTGCTGCCCATTGGGAGACTAAGATAGATCTATTTCGGGCTTATAAACCATCATCAGTTAGCCACACCCTCATCCCATGTATCCTCCCTGTAAAGGTACAGTATTTGTTTTCTTTCCTTTTCGTAGGCTTTATGTGTATTTCTCTTTAGCTAGGTTCTTCCTACGTAAACCAAGATTTTTATGCAGCCCTAGTTCAGTGAAATCACAATCCACTAGTTTCTAGGCTTTTTTTTGTGTGTGTGTATATTCAGATTGCATTTCTTAAATGAAGATAGCATAAAATTTGCATATTTTATGCAAATTGCTTTGTTTTTTTTAAAGTCTTAAAAATGTCTCCAAACCATTGAAATACAGTCCTATTTGCTGCTCATTTAACTCTTTATTGATCAGTCTTTAAATGGGACTCAAATCTTCCTGAGATAAGATGCACCTTTATAATCCTTTTAAATAAGGAAAAGATCCAGCACACTCAGCTTTCTTACTTTTTAATATTGTTAATAAATCAAGACTGTAAACTTAATAAGCTCTTCTTATCTAACTGATGAACTAAAATAGATCTAATCTGAAGATAACCATTCTGCATCTCAGAATCACTCTAAGGCTTTTGCTCTATGGAAGAAAATACAGTTAGGAAGATTAATGTATCTGATTATGTTATGTAGAAGATTATTTATAGGAAAAAAAAAGTCAACTGGATTTAACTATGATTTCAGCAATTGCAGCCTTTTCCCCCTCCAAAAATCACCTTAGAGCCCAAACAGCGTGAACTATTTTGATACATTTTGAATTCTTCTCAAGAATAGCCTATTAAAAGCATTATATGATTTTTCTTTTCTATAGGATTTCTCTGTGTTCTTGCAAGACAAAACGGGAGGTAGATTTTGCAAGACTATTGAAAAATATATTGGGGAAACTATTTAAATTATAAACTGTAAGCTGTTTCTGACTATCCTGATGATTGACCATATCATCAGGATAGTCAGAAACAGCTTACAGTTATAAATACTATCTATTTGAAGGAAACGGAGGTGTTTCAAATTCTATATCAGAACCTGATGTTGGTAATGGATTGGCTGGGCCAAAAAATTGAAGATTTACTCTGATAACACAGAGGTGATATTTCTTATTTGTAAAGCAGAGAATAGGGATTTAGTTGCTTATTTGTTTTCTGTTTCTCTCAAATATTCTTAGATATCATTTCCACTAGGAATTATTTTTTTCCAGAGTTCACTTTCAAATTATCCATTATTATAGAAAATGGATTCCGGAGAAAATTTTTCGATTAACAGATTTTTTTTTTTACATATGGGACAGGTAGAAGGAAAAGGATGTGTTGCTATATCCACCATTTGATGTTTTTCTATAGGAAAGGTGACACAGTGACAACTGTTCAATTTTTTTCCAGTAGATGAGGCAGAATGAGATACAAGTAGTCCTTGATTTACAACTGTTTTTTTTAGTGACTTTTCAGTTACAATGGCAATGAAAAAAGTGACTTATGACCTTTTTTTACACTTACAACCATTGCAGCATCTCCATGGTCACATGATCAAAATTCAGATGCTTGGCAACTGACTCATATTTAATACAGTTGCAGGATCCCAGGGTCATGTGATCACCTTTTGTGATCTTCTGACATGTGAATGGGGAAGCCAGTTTCACTTAACAACTGTGTTACTAATTTAACACTTGCAAAGATTGACTTAACTGTAGCAAGAAAAGTCATAAAATGGGGCAAAGCCCACTTAGAACATAACAGGGGTGTCAAACTCACACCGACACATTGTCATGTGATATATTGCAACTTTTTTCCTCCTTACTAAATCAGGCATGGGCATGGCCAGCGCGTGATGCATCCAGCCCGCGGGCTGCAAGTTTGATATCCTGGAATAGAATAACAGAGTTGGAAGGGACCTTGGAAGTCTTTTAGTCCAAGACCCTGCTCAGGCAGGAAACCCTATATCATTTCAGATACTTAACTATCTCGCTTAGCAACAGAAATGTTGGGCACAGTTGTGGTCATAAGTCAAGGGTTACCTCTACTACGGTAAAACAGGGAAGAGGAAGGAGATACCAGGGATCTTTTACATAGCCCATGTTTTTGTTTGATTTGATTTTGTAATCAAGGATCAATTAAAGGACACATTTTAAAACATCAAAATCTGGTAAATAAAATTTACAAAGTCAGGAGTGAAATTCACTTACCTTCCCTACCGGTTCGCATTTGTGACCACGCCCGTCGTCGGTGCATATGCAAACCCTTCTAGGCATGTGCAGAGGGTTAAAATCATCTCAAAAAAACAACATCATGTGGGCGAGCCTCCCGTGGCCGCTGCTACTGGTTCGCCTGAGCTGAATAGAAATTAGAGAGACCAGGGTGCTTCTAAAGAAGTAAAACTGCATGTTGGTCTCCAAAGGTATTAGTCCAGATTCTAAGAGTAAATTAGATACAAAATGGCATACTTCCACAAAACTCATAGGAATATTTATTAGATCACCTTGATAGATTTTAAAAGCCAACATCTATAAATCTATGTGTTATGATTGCTGGCGGCCCGGCAAGAGGGATGCTGTCTGCGGATTGGCTAGGAGGGAGTGGCTAACATGCGCAGGAGTTTACTGTGTTCATATTGGTTAGTTTGTTGACAGCTCAGGGTATAAAAGAGCTGTCATTTTCCAGAAGCTCCGCTCTCCGTTCTTGTTGTTGCTGTTTGGTTAAATGTTAATAAAGCCTTCGTTCATGTTGCGCTCGCCTTGTTAATGTCTCAGCCTCACAACGGAGCACTATGTATGATATTGACTAAGCAATGACTCTGAAAATGTGGATAGCAGTGGAACATGCTTAATATCATTATAATTGGCAGAACAAAGGATGGGATTTGAAAACTTATGGGTCTGGCTACAAATGGCACTTTTATTCATGTCAAGCCACTTGCTATCCAAATGCCCCAATTTGTTCAGCACCAAATCCTATTTTTCCAAGAAGAGTGGCAAATCTCAATCTAGTTGATGAATGTGACTACTTTACTTTTATTGTAGTTAATATCAATGAACAAGTCAAATGTACCTTTCAGTCAGTAAAGGCAAATTGCAGGATTCTACCCTGTTTTCCCCAAAATAAGACATCCCCTGATAATAAACCCAATTGAGCTTTTGAGTGCATGGCCACAAGACCAAGTGCTTATTTCAGGGTTCAAAAAAATATAAGACAGGGTAGAAACACGGTATGTGAATTGCTATTTTACTTTTCTATTAATTGTGTAGAATGGAACACTAATCAAGGATCAACTGTCCTTCTTTGAAATTGGCTTGCTTCTTTGCTAGAATAAAATTGTGAACCAAGGAGTCTACTATTTTTCCAAGAGATGTCTGCCATGCAACTTGTTTATTATCTTCAGCAAATTGATGGGTCACACCTCTTTTTTTCAGAAAGCAAGAATTTATCTTTAAACCATGATTGACTGAACAAAGCAGTGGCAAGGCATTTTTCCTCAACATTTGGTGGTATTAAAGATAGTGGTCATTTCAAGAACTTAGATAAATACAAAACAAATGGAATAAAAGTGGGAAGATGATTGGCTGGAACAAAGAGACGATGTTCCTATTTAGAACTTAAATAGTTTTTAAAGTAAACTTAAATAAATACAGAAATGTAAATAATTTTAAATAGGTTGGGGAGTTTCCATTTTTAAAATATGAACAACAAATATTGCCCTAGAGAAACAACAAACCCATAGTAAAAATGTGCTTGCATGCAACTTATCTTCTATTCTTTTTTTTTTGGGGGGGGGGGAATAGAGTTGACATGGTATTGTGTAATACTGAACTTCCTTGTCATAGTAACTAATGCTAGTATTAGCTGGATGTGGTGATATGGAAGAGAAGAAACCTTTGGAACATGGTGTATGTTGCTTTACATTTTATTTTCCACAAAAGTTTCTTTAGCTTTCATTATGCTGTTCAATTGTATTAGAATAATTCAGCTACAAGACTTAAGTATTTTCCTAAGGATAAAGCTTAAATAAAATCATCCAACATATTAGTTATTTCTATCGTGTTTTGCATAATTATGTTCAGTGCACATCACAATTTTACAGAAGATGGCCCACATAGAGTCTCACAGGAAAACAGAAGGCTTGTTTAAACATATTAGTGCCTTCACTGAAGAAAAATATATCTAATAGAATGACACCCCTGCTAAAAATTGAATGACCCAATTAAAGAGCAGGCCATATAAAATATCCCTTGATCTACATAAGTATATTTCAATATTGGTTATGCTTTATTAAGCTGAAGCTTTTGAAATTAAATAGCCTTTTCTGACTCTGTTTCACTTCATTCAAAGAAACATATTAAAGGCAAAGAAAAGCTAGCTTGCTATGCAAATGGCTTGAATTACTGACTGGTAAATCTGTACCAAATTTGATTCCATTTCATTTTTTTAAATTATTATTATTAAAAGAAAAAATGTGTGCATGAGTAAATTCATAATATTAAAATTCTTTCTTGATGGGGTGTAACTACTCAATACCATCTTTTGTAATGTTTGCTGTTGCTGCTGTTTCTGATTCCTCAATTAATCAAAGGGGCAATCTTGGTCAGTCAGGGACCATACAGAGCAGTGTTTGTCAACCTTGGCATGTGGACTGGGGAATTCTGGGAGCTAAAGTCCACACATCGTAAAGTTACCAGGATTAGGAAACACTGATATGTAGAATATTAGGACATTTACAAAGGTTTGACTTAGAATCATACTATTGAACAGGACAATTTACTATTTACCCCAACTTTCTTTTCACTGCAGGGATCCAAACTAAAGAATCTTCTGCTCCATCTCAGCACCTTTCTGAGCAATTTGTTCTACTATGGCTCGATAAGCAATTTTGTTTAAAAAAAATATTCAAACTGTTGTGCCTTTCACACTGTTGATTCATATTCAGTTTGCAGTTAACTCTGCTATTTCGGAGTCAATACTCCTCATTTTGTAGTTATGTATCTAATTACTATTTTGATTGATTGATGTTTAATTATGTGCCATCAAATGTTGTCAACTCCTAGTGACCTCATAAATAAATATTCTCTATGACAATCTATGTCTAACCTGGTCTTTCAGGTCTTCCAATGCTACACTCCTTGCCATTGTAACTAAGTCCGTTATTTTGCTACTGATTATCCTCTTCTTTCGCCATACTCCATTCTCAAAATTAGACCCTTCTTCAAAGAGCTACTCTTTATATAATGTGTCCAAAGTAGGATAACTTGAAAGATCTGGTTCTGGTACTTATATACCTTTTTTTTTTTTTTTTGCCAGTCAGCAACTTTAACCAAGATTAATACCTCAACTTTATTGCCACTCCACTTAATTTTCCCTCTAATTTGATTAGAAAGAACAACATAAGTAATTTGGGTTATTTACAAACAAGCCTTCTATCTCCAGTGACTAAAAAAATAGAGAAACAATAGAACATAATAATAATAGTAATAATAATTGTTAAGAAATTTAGGAGGTTCCTTCAGTTCCTTGAGTTCCTTGAGAGGAACTTACTCTTACAATAATAATAAAACATCTCTATGGATAATCCCATGCCGTGAGGGAGAGGCTTGTGTAGTTCCGATAAGGCTGAGAGTTTTGCTGGCAGTAGTATATTCTACCAGAAGGGTCACCCAAGTCAAACAGGTCTTAGTTGATGAGCCAGACTAAGGGTATCCATCAACCCATTTGATATTGTGATAAAATGCAAGGGGAGAAATCCTAAACTCAATAAGTCATCTCCCTGGTCAATAAGGACAGCATCAGATGTCAGAGTTCTTGGGTTGACCAGTGAGCAGTGGGACTCAGGAGCTATTGCTCAACAACCAGGGATTAGCCGTGTAGGATTACTGGAAGAATAACCATCACAAATAAGACAAAAATATACTGTGTTTGAAAATCACACCATTATGCTCTGCTACTGTAAATCAGAACCAACAAACTGGGGATATTTAAAGCAAATATTTAACATTGGAAAAGAATTTATACAAACTAAAATGTCACTGAATTTAGCAAATCAAAGGATAAGTTTGATTAGGATTAGTAAATCTGTTATCAGAAATAAAATATACAATAGTAAATAGTACAAACGTAAAAGAAACTCAGATTAGAACAACTGTGAATATATATATATATATATATATATGCAAGTTTTGGTGTATTTGGGTCTTTTCCCGTGTAAGATTGAGAGTATCTATACACGGGAAAAGACCTGAATACACCAAAACTTGCATACCTCTACCCGTGAAAATCTACGAAAACACACACACACACACACACACATATATATATACCCCACCAACCCTGATATGAATTACAGAAATGATAACTTGGAAGAAGTAAGAACAACAGAACCAGTAAAGACTTCCACTGAAACAACCTATAAAATAACTGCCTTTTAAAAAGAAGTAAAATAAATGATTGTAGTATATGCAGAATTACCACTAGAAAGAAGCCCCCCCACCCCTCCAAGGACTGGTACCTGTAATGAAGGATTGAATAAAGCATTTGCATGGATTAAAATAAGATCTATTGACCAGACAAATTGGCTTGTCTATAGTACATCAATGGTAATCCCAAAAGTGCTTTACAAGACTTCGTTTTTCCTTGAAGTTGTTTTGCTTCTCATCCAAGAAGCTACTTCATTTCAGTACTTCAGTTCTTCAGAACAGTAGAAGCTTCTTGGATGAGAAGCAAAATGTCTGCAAGGAAAAACAAAATCCAGTTGCCTTTTGAAAAAGCACTTTTGGGACAATAATGACCTGGATGCCTGGGAATCTCCATAGACATACAGCATTGGTAGTTATAAAAAAAACTGGGTATTGAAATTAGAAAACTAACAACCAAATTATATTCAATTTCACTAGAGATCAGACTGGAGGCCAACATAAAGAAATTAGGATCAGAACAGAGGTGGTATTCAGCCAGTTCGCACCGGTTCACATGAACCATTGGTGGAAATTTGGCCAAGGTCACCGAACCGATAGAGATGGCCAGCTAGCCACATCCCCAAACCGGTCCCCCGGTTGCTGCTCACTCACCCTGCCTGCCATGTTCGTCATCGCCATGTTCTTCACACACACTCATCCCATTACCTTGCAAGTCCAATGGGATGTGCATATGCGAAGAACATGGTGGTGATGGCAACAGCTTTTTCCATGACCTCCAGTACTTTTTGGAGGCCTGCAGTTAGGAGGCTTATTTGCCAGCCACTTTTCAGCAGTGGCGGCTGGCTGGGGGCAACCAAAACCTCTGGTCAGCTTGCCTTCCAGACTCTCAACCAGATGCCGTGAAAGGTAAGCAACCCAAACAAAGAGGCAGTGTGGGGGGGGGAGGAAGTGGGGCTAGGGCTGGGGCCACTAAAGGAGGAATAACAGGGGTTTACTGGCGAAGGGAGGGCGAGGGTAGATAGGTGGAAATTAATTTTTTTCCCTACTTTTCCTGTGGGCGTGGCTAGGTGGGGGGTCATATGACTGAGTGGGCATGGGCATGGGCATGAGTGATGTCAAGTTTGCCACACCCACTCAGTTACATGTCCTCCCACCTAGCCATGCCCACCGAACTGGTAGTGAACATTTTTGAAACCCACCATTGAATCAGATGCACGTAATTTTAAAAAAGAAACAAGAAAGAATAAAAATTGAAGAAAGTAATGATCAAGACAAACTTAATTAAAAATACTGGATTAGCACCAGAAAAAATGAAGAAGCTTTGGAAAGTATAAAGCAATAACTAACAGCAATAGCAGGGAAAATTGAATGCTATGAGGCATGAATCATCCAATATAAGCAAAATCATCTACTTCATCTAGGCCAGAGGCAATTCTACCAAAGTACAAATGGAAATTCTGAGAATGGAAAACCAAACAATAAGGAAACAATCCAGTTTGGGAAAGATTTATGGGAAACTCAAAAAAACCTATTTATAAAACGCTGGATGGGTAAATCTCACCTCTGAATAACAGTCAATTTGTTCTAGTGGTTAAGGAACGAAGATAGACTAGTCCTGACTTGGCCTGAAAGCCAGGTGAGTGACTTTGGGCCAGTTATTTTCTCTCAGCCCAATCCAACCAGCTGAACTGAAGAGTTTGGTCTGAAAAACTAGAAAACTGATCACTATTCACTGTACATTACATTGCCATAGTGAGATTGATAGTTTATACCTGCCCTGCAGAAATGGAGGCAAAGGTTTGCTTTAGGTCAAATAAGCTGTCAAAGAAGAAAAGTGTGTATTGGCTGACTATATAAAAGACAGCCAAGAACAAGCATTGAGGCACGTTAAAAATGGGAATTTATTAAATATCCTGGAAACAAAACATGAATATTGAAATAAGGTAATAAAAACACAAAGAGAATGCTGGCAAGGAAAAACATTACATGGTCAATTTCTACAAAGGTTTGAGGGAAAGTGGATTAAGAGAAAAACTGGCAGTGGCTTACAATGGGAATATTAAAAAGAAGAAACCAAAGATTTGATTTTGGCCGCATTAGAGCTAGCTGCTCAAACTAATGCAATTAAGACCAGAATTGGAAAAAAAACAAACAAACATCAAATGATTCAAACTGCAGATGAGCAATGGGACAGTAGAAACAGTAGATGTTTACACTCAACAAGAAAATCACATAAACTGATTTTAAACAACAACATAACACAGTTGCCAAACTGATTCATTGGAACATCTGTAAAAATGATGTGCCGGTAATGAAAAATATTTTTGAAAAGTCAAAAATGAACCCCAGTCTCTCCTCACTAAACATTATGTGTCCTGAATAGGTTAGAGTATCCAAGGGAAACAACAGTTGCTTTAGAATAGGGGTGTCAAACTCATATCGTCATGTCATTGTCATGTGACATATCAGGACTTTTTTCCCCTTTGCTAAACTGGGGGTTGGCGTGGCTAGCACATGATGTATTCAGCCTGTGGGCCGGGAGTTTGACACCCCTGCTTTAGAGAATATTAATACTTCTAACGGTAATATAGGGGAGGGGGAAACAGCTAGAGTGCAAACCCAGCAATTATAAATGTGATGTCCGCTCAACTTACTTTCTTTCAGGGAGGAGACAGTTTTGCGTAGTCGTTAAAGTTGGCCTAGGAGACTGAGTTCTATTCCTACCTTAGGCATGAAAGCCAGCTAGGTGACTGGACCAGTCTCTCTCTTTCTCAATTCAACCCACCTTACAGGATTGTTGTTGTGGGAAAAACAGGAGGAGGGAGGACTATTGTATGTTTTCTGCCTTGAGTTATTTATTAAAAAATAACTACATTTTTTTAAGAATAAAAAATGACTTTTTTCTATGAACCACAATTTTGAAAATCATTGCAATTTGCTTTTTCTTTTTTTCCCCCCATTTACTTTCATTAGTATACATTTTAGATTACAAACTTAAAGACAGATATCCCTTTCTACTAATTTTTGTAAGCTGTTCTTGGGGAAAACATGTTTTTGCTATGCAGAGATTAGGAAGATGAGAATAAAATGGCTTAAAATAAATAGAATGATTGAATGAATTCATGAAAGTGGAATCTAGCTACGGCTGTCAACCTTAGTAGTTAAACCTCCATATATTTTGTATCTCTGAATACAAAAGGCTGATTTTCATACAGGCCCGCTTTTGAATTTCCTGAACTCCTGATTAGCTGCTATTGGATATATCACTTTGAACTAAATATACCTGAATTTTATTTACATAGCATTTTGGTATAAACTGCAATTTACCATAGCTAACAATTACAAAACCACAGCAATTAAGAAAATAAGCACTGGCAGACAAGTCAGTGGATCATGTCTTTATGTAACATTAAGTTTGCAGAACATATTGAACAGCATCATTCTGAAGAGAAGAAACTACTTGCCAAAAGAACATTGTTTCTTTCCAAGTATAATTTGATACCAATAAGCATGCAGAAAACATCTGTTAACTTTCCCTGTGGGCTTATACTCCACAGTATCTGCAAATACCAAAAGACTGGAGAATCATACTGAATTATTGATTTGGTGTTGCATGAAAGAATAAATTCCAAAGTTTGTATCCTGCAGATGGAAAAGAAAGATGAACAATACAATTTTAGAGGATTCTAGTCTACAATGTGAAACCAAGAGGGAGGGAGGGAGGGAGAGAGAATATGAATTTGCACAAAATTTGGTTTGAGTTCCATTTAAGATGCCAGATGTGCATTGACATTCTCCAATATCAGACCAGTAATTATATTCTAGTAATCATTTAATATCCCACTAAATTGCTATTCTTGGAATTAAACAGAGATCATTATATTCTGTTTGGATTACTGGAAGGTGTTTCTTGGTTTTTGTCTAGCTGACAAGAGTATTATTTTTCATTTAATACCATCTTCTCCCATTAAGGTGACAAACTCAATAGTTACTGGGAAAGTTATGATAACCATTTCTTCTGTTGACAAGATTGGATATAAACACTTTTTTTAAAAGATAGAGCTAATGTGATAACTACTAGACTAAAGGAAGATGACAATGAAAAGTTTAGTTCAGAGGGAGGAAGAAATAAAAGCTATAATACATTTACTGAAAATTGATAAAATTATTCAAGGTAAAACAATGGCTTGGAATCTCATTATCCCAAGACCAATTTATGTGGGATAGGAATTCCAGAAACAGAGAAAGGTCATTTAGATTTTTTTTCCCTGATGAAGCTTTATTGGAAGTATTAACTTTGTCTAAAGTTCCTCTGCTAAATGCTCATTTCAGCTTCTTCATTTCGTGCAGCTGATTAGACTTGGTCATTCATTGTGCACATCCAAAGATTTTCCAAGAGCAGTGAAATTTTTACAGGAGACCCTATCTATGTGAATTAGCGAATAGGGAGATATTAGTTCTATGCTTCTCCCAGATTGCTCTAAGGGCACTCAACAACATATCAATTCATACATCAAGCAAGAGTGTTGATTAAAAAAAATTCAATAGTGCCTCAAGTTTTCAGCCGTATTTATTTTGAAATTAAAATCTTAGGGTACAAAAAAAAAAAGTCCTCCTTAAGTTCCTGTTGAACTTCTTCTGGAAGAAGATAGAACAGTTTCTGCCACTGTACTTATTTGTATCCAGGCTGTGAACATTTGCTTTCCAATCTGATTTCTAATTAAGTATTTGTATCCTATATTTGCATACCCATGACTACAGGGAAAATTGAAGAGTTTATTCAACTTTGTTTTAGCTTTCTCTCTCTTTCTCCTCCTTCCGTCCATGATGGTCAGTTTGTTTGTTTGTGTTTAATAATGCCTGCTTATTACAGATCTGTTTCCTTGGTATAAATGTTTGTTCTTTTAAATCATGAACTCAGAGCAGGCTGAGGTATGAAGCTCGAAACATCAGATTTTTCATTGATATTTTAAAATTGATATTTTTGTTATAACTCATAATAAATAGAATTTAGCAACTACCAGTGCTCGCTTCTGAATAACATTATGGTATATATCAAGCATGCTTCCCACCCTGCATCCTATCTTTACAACACCTTTCTTATATTATTAGAAATTCAGAAAAAATAAATAAACAAGTAACAGGGGAAATGGCTGAGCAAAAGATTCAACAATGTAGATGGTGGGATATTGTACAGATAAAACAGAAATTTCTCTTTTCTAATTTTACTTCATTGGAGTTTGACATCCTGAATTGTTACACTACAGTACAATCTGTAGCAGATCATATCTAATGCCGTCCATCTGATAAGAATGAGGATTGGTGTTTTTTTATATATAAGTTATATTCTGATTTCTTCATTTGTTCTTGCATTAGGACTCCCAAAAAGCTTTTTCTGTTGATAAATTTGAAGGTTATCTTGCTCCAGATACAACTGAAAGGTGATCTAGATATATGGCCTAAAAACATAAAACGATGAAAAACCGATGGCAGAAGAAACCTAGTGGTCTATTGAATTTTCCCTCTGTTTTCACTGGCTTTATTATGAAATCTTGACAATTGTAATATCTGCACAGTGCCACAAGGGAGAATCTACAGTATAGTGAACAGAGAAAAAAAAAATGAAATCCATTGTTACAAGCTGATGAATAGCTTTGTAAGAGAAGAAATACTACAATTTCTCATGTAGTTAGATATAAAGGGAACATTTAAGGTGAAAACCTTGTTAACAAAATTCAGAATTTCTCTTGACAAAGTGAATGCAGAACTGATAAGCAGTAATGGAACAAACACTATTGTGAACATTCAGAGAAAACCAATTCAATGTAGTTTTAGGTGGTCTATTACACCAGTTTTGAATGCCAAGATAGGTAATTCATTTTTTTAAAAAACTTCTAGAACTGCAGTGATCAGGTCACATCATAGTTTTTTCATACTTATCAATAGTATAAAGCTCAATAGTTCTGGAAAATTATTTATCAATGAATTAAGTATACTTTAATTATTGATTTGTCTTTCCTGTAGCTGTTTTCCTTTTAAGTATCACTAAATCATAGATTCCCACAAAATATACAAAGTTGGCTTTCTGTATAATAACAGCTAATAGAATACTTTAGATTTCTTTCTAAAAATCATTTTCTCCTTGAGTTTATTTGATTTTTGTTTCTTTATTAATTTTATTATTATTTTTATGTGGTTTTTTTAGTTTTTTTGTTTTTATCAAATGATGGACGCTTTTATCCCAAGCATAAAGTTAAACTTACCTTAATCCTATTTATCACTGAGGCTGTTTCATATTTTCCACGAATTTTTTTCTTACTTGTGTTTCTACTTTACTTTAAGTGACATTACAAACCAGCGAATATATTTCTTTGGTACAACTATTGTGTACAAATTTCATTGTATAAACTTCAGCTTCTAATTGGGAAAACTGAATTTAATTGTCATGCTTTCAAATTTACAACCAAACTGTGGTTAAAGGCTAGAACAGGAGCTTTAGAATCCAGCCTCTGTTTTCACAGGCTTTTTTATGAAATCTTGACAACTCTTAATATCTGCACAATGCCGCAAGATATACATTTGAAAAAAAAAATAGGGCTGTAGATTCAATTTTATAAAGTTTATTTTTACTTTTAATTATTATTCCATCTTTATTACCTTTATAGATAATTCAAGACGGTGAAAATAACTAATATTCCTTCCTCCCCACATTTCCCTCACAACAACCACCCTCTGAGGTGGGTTAGACTGAGAAAGAGTAACTGGTGCAAAGTCACCCAGCTAGTTTTCATGCCTAAGGTGGAATAGAACTCACAGTGTCATGTTTTCTAGCCTGCTACTTTAACCGTAAGACCAAACTGGCTGGAAATACAATTGCTTTATTTATTCTATAATTTTCCAGGCCCTGCTCTCTTCCTCCTTCTCTTTCTCATCTTCATCTACTTTCTCTTTCCTTCCTTCTGGATAGATTATAATTTTTACATTATATTGTTGAACATTGTCTATATATGTTTTCTTTCTTGATCTAATTTACTTAAAAAAGAAAATAACCTAGCATCCATATTAATGTGGGAGATGATATTTGACAACTTGCCTCTTGTCAAAACATTTATGGGTAGATAATTTTAGGATATATCAGACATTAGAGCACATCAAACACAATCAAATCCTCAGCACAAATATCCCAATTAAAAAGTTTTAAAAGGGAGGGAGGGAGAGAGGGAGAGAGAGAGAGAGTACATGTCTAAACTCCCTTAGTCTGACACAAATTCCCTCCCTCCCTCCTGGGAATTCCAGATTATATTCTAACACACTGTTTTATCACTTGTTTTCTTTTTGAAGATATGACAAATGAAAATTGGCTAAATCATAAACAACAATCCCAAATTTAAGTAAAGCCAAAACAGAACAAAGCAGTTTGAGTTCAATTTAAATTTAAATTGAGTTATATTTAATTAGTCTAATTTAATGTGATTTACACTCCAAGTATTTAATAATATTTCCCTTGGGTTACATTACATTCAGTTCAGCAAAAATTTTGGAGCAGCTCTGTAAAAAGGCATCAAAGGCTTTGGAAGCATAGATTATTAACTCCTGGCTTAATTAATATTGGCTACCAACATTATCTCTACAGACATCAAGAAACCGACTCTCTCACATACAGGACACAGGCTACATTTCTCTGGAATGCTTAAAAAAGAATTGCTGATTTCTAAGCACTCCATTCCAACAACTCTTATTTAGAGCAAACTAGATGGGAATAGAAAAGAAACAAAGTCTGAAGGAATTGTGCAGTTTTACTTGAAAGCTTTGTAAAGCTTCTGTATGATTTGTACAGAAGAAAAAATATTGTTCGAGGTGCTCTTTGGAGGGAAAGGTAATCATCTTGTTCTTCCACTATAGCAATGTCTACATTGGTTTTAATCTATAAAGTGCCCTCATGGTCTACCCTTAGGAACATTAATCCTATGTTATCAGGTGTTTCTGTTATGAGGATTGGTGTAGTATGGTGCATAGGGGCATCAATGCAATTACATAATTGTTCCACTTGCAAACTGGCCAAAAGCTTTGTAGTGACTTATAGGCAGTGGTGGGATTCAGCCAGTTCACACCACTTCAGGTGAAAACGGTTGTTAACTTTCTGAGCAGTTTGGCAAACTGGTTGTTGGAAGAAATTGAATCTCACCACTGCTTATAGGTGATGGATTGGTAGGAAGGTATGTACATGATAGCTAGCTAGCTAGCTAGATAGCTGGCTGGCTGGCTGGCTGGCTGGCTGGCTGGATGGAGGTAGATAGATAGATAGATAGATAGATAGATAGATAGATAGATAGATAGATAGATAGATAGATAGATGATGGATAGATATAAATACAGAGTTCAAAAGCTCAGTTCAGTTAACAAAAGGGAGAATCTACATTATAATGAGCAGAAGAAGAAAAAATCGAATCCATTGTTATATGCTGATGAATAGCTCTGTATGAGAAGAAATATCACAATTTCTCATGTAGTTAGATATAAAGGGAATATTTAAGGTGAAACGCTTGTAACAAAATTCAGAATCTCTCTTGACAAAGTGAATGCAGAACTGATAAGCAGTAATGGAAATACCAACAAACTATTGTGAACAGTCAGAGAAAAATGATTCAAGGTAGTTTTAGGTGGTCTATTATACCAGTTTTGATTGCCAAGATAGGTAATTCATTAAAAAAAATCCTTCTAGAACTGCAGTAATCAGGTCACATCATAGTTTTCCATATTTAGCATCAGTAGTGTAAAGCTCAATAGTTCTGTAAAATTATTAATCAATGAATTAAGTACATTTTAATTATTGATTTGTCTTTCCTGTACCTCTTTTTCTCTTAAATATCATTAAATCATAGATTCCCACAAAATATACAAAATCTATATAATAACAGATAATAGAATACTTTTGATTACTTTCTAAAAATTATATACAATATCTTGTTTAGAAAAATGGCAGATTGCTTTGTGGAATTACACATAAATATGAAAAATATTTTTTGCAATTTTTTTCTTAGAAAAAAAGTTTGATATTGAATTTAATTTAACTTGAAAACAATTTATGGACTATGACTTTGCCCAAGGATTTGTACCAGATCCAGAGCTTATGTTTCTCTTAAAATATAATACCCTGCTTGATTAATGATGATAATGATAGATTTTAAAATTTAAATAAAACTCCTATGAGGTTATTATTTTCATTGATGAATTTTATATTAGCTGCCTTTCTTAAATATTGAGGATTGACAAATCTTCTAATGACTTTAAAATGAAAAAAAATATGAGATCATATTTATATGGGGCAGAGATTGTTCCATCAGTCCCTCTTCTGAGTGGTTGTACTCAGAGTTGTACTCTCTCTTACCTTTTCAATGTCTATCATTTTTCAAGTGCTGGATAAGCCAATGGCAGGTTTGACATTGAGTATCATTAGTATGCTGTTAATACTGAATTATATTTTTTGATCAAATGATGTTGTCAAGTTTCTATTCCAGTCCCTGGAGACTGTGAGGGTTTGGACTGTGAGGAACGATCTCCAATTCAATGATACCAAGATTGAGTGCTTGAGAATGTTTAACCACAAAGATTGGGGAATATACAATTTCTGACTTTGGATGGACTGTACCGCTCCATTAAAGATTGGTGAGTAATCTGGGGGCCTTCCTGGACTAAACAGCTCCCATTTGATGAACAAATGGCAACTGTGGCCAGGAAGACCTTTGCACAGCTTCATTTAGTATTTCCGAGACGGAGTTGTCTAAGAAAGAAATAGCGTGCCTCTCACATTTTGATAATAAAGAAAAAAAAAACATTTATTTATTAGAACAACGTCCTTACGAACTCATATGCAGCCAGGAAATGACCTCTGCTCCAAATTCCCTCCCTTTCCTGGCTTGTTCCCTTATTCTATTGGCCATTCTCTAAAACATTCTACTGCAGTAATTTAACCTCCCCTTTACTATGTCAGCCCTGAATGAAATGCAACTTGAGAGGCTGACATCGTACACATTAGTCCCTTTATTTAAACAGGTTACCCTTCAAATAGTCACTCTTGTAATGGACATATCCACAGCTTGATTACTGCAACATGATCTATAGACCCTGTCCTTGAGTACCAAGAAGCTTCAAATAATCCAGAATGCAGAAGAATGGGCTGTGTTGAGCATTCCTTGGTATACCCATATAACACCTTTGCTACATGAACTGCAAGGGTTGCCATTTTGTTTGCAGTTCATATTATACCTATAAAGCCCTTTGTGATATACAATTCCATTACTTGAGGGGCTTCCTGTTTCCCAGAGTATTTTCCTAGGCAACCCAATATGGTAGTCAATTAATTCTGTCATCCCTTATGATTCAAGAAGTGTGCCTTCATTGTTGCAGTATTTGTGTTCAGGGATGAGATTCCAGATGGCCATCATTATGCTGAAGTTTGGAAGGAGCTTGAGTGGCTCTTCTTTCAGGCTTTTATGAAGGCAAGTGAAGACTTCTGGGATTCTGTGGATCCATTTCTTTTTTCTGTTCCAGTATAGTTCCCGTCTTCTTTGCTATCTTTATTTTTGTTTCTTTTTAAAAATGTTTTTAGTTGTGATTTGCCCAGAATCATTGGGAATCAGGCAGCGTACAGGTTTCATAAATAAATACATATTATTTCAAAATGTCTTATTTGGTTTTATATAGCCTGTAAATCTCTTTTCTATTTCTCTGTTATGCTTTTATTTCTGTTTATTTATTTTTCATGGTTGGGCTTTAAAAAACCCACTAATATAAAATATTTTTTTAGAAAAATTAAAATGTCCACGATAGGATACTAATACCATTAAAAAACTTGAAAAATATACCTCTAACAAAACACATCAAAAATTACAAAAATAAAAACTGAACAATAAATACTGCAGCAGCCACAACCCCAGATACTTTTCTGAATAACAGTGTTTAAGGTAGAAAATCTTGACTGCATTGTTCCAAGGATTTTCTGGTTCCAAGGATTGAGAGCTAGCAGGCCTGATCTGCTAAGCTGCTTACCTCAGAAGTCAGCAGACGATCAACCAGAGCAGGTCACAGTGGAGTCAGATGAAGAAGCCCAAATTGAAGCCCAAGATATATTGGCAGTTTTGGAGACTTGCGCAAAGGTGAAAAGCTGAGCTCCTCAAGAAACAAAGCCACCAACACCCTATTTAGTTATTTATTTCTCTTACATATTAGAAGAACAAGGACAAATGCAATAATATACTCCAAGCTCAACTGTGTTAGTTGAAGTATGAAGAGGAGACAGCGGAGATTCCTATTCAGATCACCATCAACTTCTAAAAACTTTAAAGCATCTTGGAAAGTTTTGCAAGATTTCCTCAGTTTACCTTTCTGTGCTATGACAGAATGTCACCATGATACCCAATTCTGAGTACATCCAAATAATTTTATGAGCACAGAACATTTCAGTGATGTCACAATGACCTGCAGTGGAAGTCATTTTATTTTATTGTTATTTCAAATCTGTGATAAGCCTATTTTAAGATTAAGATGAGTTTTCATTATATTCTTAGTTCAAAGTGGTAGGAAATTATGCTATCAATTTTTGGTAAATGTATTGCTAAATTTTAGCTATGTAGTAAAAGATCTCTGAAAGGTGCTAAAAGGGAAAAAAATGTTGGGCTTTTATGTATCTTTAGACTACCTAACTCTAAATTAAAGTAATAAATCTATATTATAATGTACATAATTAAGCATTAAAATTCATTCTATTGCTTCACTAGCAACAGCACTTAGACTTATATACTGCTTCACAGTGCTTTTACACCCCTCTCTAAGCAGTTTACAGAGTCAGCGTATTGCCCCCAACATTCTGGGTCCTTATTTTACCAACCTCAGAAAGATGGAAGGCTGAGTCAACCTTGAGCTGGTGAGAATCAAACCTCTGGCAATCAGCAGAATTAGTCTGCAATACTGCATTCTAACCACTGCACCTCCATGGTTCCTTCACAAGTGAAGCCTAGTCCTTATATACCTGAAAACCCATTTAGGCCCTGTTTTCTCAGGTTTAGTGATTGAACTGTTTCCTAATCTAGTCTTAGTGTCAGAGGGCCTGTAGAGCTTTAGTTCAAAATCCATATCACTTGAATAGCCGTTTGAGGATAATTATGACCATCAGAACTGAGCTACAAGATCTAACTCTGCTAGCACTTAGTAGTCATTTGGATTCATGCAACTAGAATTTAGAAACTTAGATTACCTTTGAGGTAGTATTTTTTTAAAAAAAAACCAGTAATGTTTAAGATGATATTAAGAAAATGCTTAGCTTTATCACGATAAAATAACAGATGTTTCATCATGCAGAGACATAAATTGTGTGCATTTTTGCTGTACTATGTATGTTCTTGCATACCTCATAATATACACACACATACACACACACACACACACGAATTTTTTTAAAAAAGAAATCACATTATGATTCACATAACTATTGGTAACTATTTCCAGGCAAAACATATGGCAATGGAAAGAAGGTAGCAGTTCAACAAGGGCAAGCTAGATTTTGTTTGTCGCCTCATTATTCAGATACTTTGGCAAATCTCTCAGTAAAAAATAACTATGGTTCAGAGACAGTGAGGGACGTTTGCAAGATTATAACCAAATTTCCCTCCCCACATTCCACTATTTAGAATAGTGAAATTGTAAAGTCAAAGATGGGCAGATATTGCACATATCTATTTGTTAAGGAAAAGAGCTGCAGAGAATGGCATGCTGTATTATATCCATCTATCATATCTTTAGGAATATACTTTAAGCTTCAATAATACCCATACAGAAAATTTTGGATTCATCTTTCAGTTTTATGGATGTATTTTTCACAGACAATCTTTTGCAAGCTTTGTATGCTTATCCATCTTGAAAGATTCTATGTATTCATTCAGCATTTGAGTTGCCGTTTTTTCTTCTCTCCCCAAACACCCAGACATATATTTTGTGCATTTTCTATGGACTGTACACAGAATCCAATTGCTACAGGTAATCTTTGACTACAACAGTTCATTTAGTGACCGTTCAAAGTTACAACAGCACTGAAAAATGTGACTTGTGACCATTTCCACACTTATGACTGTTGCGGCATCCCCATGGGCATGTGATCAGAATTTGGATGAATTTGAGATGGTTGCAGTGTTCCAGGGTAATGTGATCTCTTTTTGTGAATGTCTGACAAGCAAAGTCAAATGGGGAAAACAGATTCATTTAACAACTGTGTTATTCATTTAACAACTATAGTGATTCACTTAACAAATGTGGCAAGAAAAGTTGTAAAGTGGGGCAAAGCTCACTTAACAAATTTCTCACTTAGCAACATACATTTTGGGTTCAATTATGGTTGTAAGTCAAGGACCCCCTCTACAATGAAAGTTCTGTAGCTTGCTCTAATTTTGTCCATAGGCTGTTGTATATATGTTATTAGAAGAACTAATTAAGAACAAAGACTCCTCCAGGATCAGTATACTTAGGGAATTCACAACAGTTTCTGATTGGTCTTGTGCAAATCTTCAAATCCAATAATACGCAAAACAGAGAAGGAAGAGGAATTCACGGAAGCTGTTTGTCAAAATGTTTTCCGAGACAAAGAGGCCTTTAAAGTCTTATTCATAAGTCTATAGCTTTGAAAGCTAAATAACGTCACATTTTTCACACATGAAAGATATTGCTACTTTTCTGCTTAAATGAAAGCCACCTAACCACAGGATGAGAAGTCCTTGGCAGTGATAATGGGAACGGTACAAAGCAGTCAGCTGCCAGATGCAGTAGTCTCTCCTGATGGGTTTTGCTTTGGGTTTTTTTTTTGGAGGGGGGGGTTTGGTTTTTTTTTTGTATCAGTCACCAGCCAAATATCAAGGGGGTTATTCTGCTGTGTGTAGAGCAATTGGCTGATAGGGTTTTCAGCTAGTTGTTAAACTAACTATAATATCTGCTCATATTATTATTTTTTGCTTAGCAAACTGTCCAGACCAACTCAACAGAAGGTAGCAGAGAAAGGACCAGACTCCAAATTTTGGGCTTAGATAACTTAGAACTATGCCGACTTCAGTCTGACCTAAGCATAGTACATAAAATTATCTGCCACAATGTCCTTCCTGTCAATGACTACTTCAGCTTCAACCACAACAATACATGAGCAAATAATAGATACAAATTCAAGGTAAACCATTTCAAACTCGATTGCAGAAAATATGACTTCAGTAACAGAGTGGTCAATGCCTGGAATGCACTACCTGACTCTGTAGTTTCTTCCCCAAACCCCCAAAACTTTAACCTTAAACTGTCTACTGTTGACCTCACCCCATTCCTAAGAGGTCTGTAAGGGGCCTGCATAAGTGCACCAGCATGCCTACCCTCCCTGTCCTAATATTCCTTTTTACTTACTCTTTTCATATATTCAGATTATGTTTATACTTTTACCTGTTATCTTATATATGCTTGACAAATAAACTTATGATTATGATTATGAATATTAAAAAAAAACAGAATTAGCACGGCAAAACATCAAGGTGAAGTGAGCTATTTCCCTAGAGTTCAGCAAAAAAGGCAGGACAAAGCATATATGTAATGGGGAGCGTGCATCTTTGCATGGACTTGATTGCAGATACTGAGATTTAGCTCATAATCACAAACACAAAAAAAGAGCAGAATGCAGTTTCTCTAGTCTACCTGAAACAGTGAAAATATATAGTGGGGGTGGGACAATTTCTCTCTCCCCATTCCCAAAATAAGAGTTACGTATAATGGTTCAAATATATAAATGGCAACATTGTAAAATGGAATGTTCCTGAGATTATACATCTATTTTTATTCATATCACATCCTATCAGCTAGTCTACTAGGCTTTCATTACATTTTGTCTTCACATCAATCCTGTAAAGTTAATTTGAAAGAATTTGAATATTTATTCATACAAGGTGATTTAAACTTGGGTCTGCCCAGTCTCCTGTGATCCATGCAATACACTGAAAAACATTCTTGCTTGTTTGATTAGAAGAGTTCCCACATTTCATGGAAGTTGTGTATGAACACCAGCCCCTCAGTTTGAGAGCCAGCCATTGTTCAGATAAACAGCTGAAGAGGGCTTTTGTGTCATAAGATTTAAAATGTCCAACTTTCATTTAGAAGTATATCTCAGTATGTTTCTGCACCAACTACTTCATGTGGTCATGAACAGCAGTCATCTGGAGCACATGTAGGTAATCTCTCATACTCTTCTTATACAGAGAGTTTTCAAGGTACTTACTCAGTCTACTCAGTGATTCCTTGGTCTTTGCCACAGACATAGGTTTTGTTTCTGCAGAGCCATCTTCAGTTCACCATATCTTTGCTGGATGTCTATAATATACTTCTGACTTCCTGCTGGCTTCCATACTGACTTTGCTTGTGGAAAGCCAAGAAAGAATATCAGAAATTATGATCACATGATTGAAGCCTACTGTGATGTTGTAATTGTGAGTTGAGCACCAAGTGCTCAGTCCACAATCAATAATCCATCATAAGTACAATTTGTTCAGTGCTATTGTCATTTTGAACAGTTACTGGATGAATGGCTGTACCTAAGGACTATCTATACTTCGTTGACAGAACTGATATGTCAGCAAAAGAATCTAGAAAGCAACTGGGAAATATCAATTGCTTTGGTAGGATACCAGTCTCTATAGACTTATGTCTTTATTAATTAGAAACTATGCAAGGTATTACTGACAATACTGAGTTTTACATTATTGCCTTGGGCCATCCAAGGGATGCTATCTAGATTCTTTCCCAGAGCATGACGGCTGTTAGATATGGATGAAGATAAACAGATGTCAACCTTAGCAGGACCAAATAGCTGTGGGTGTTAGATTTTCCACCATTAACTTTGCCTCTTGTACCACTCACTCAGACGAAGTCATTATATAATCAGGGGGTCCACAAAGCACTAGCAGTTGGCATTATGATCATTATACTGTAGATATTTATCTTGTTCATCATTTGCACCTTTTCTCGGATTAAGGGTTCTGCTCAAAATCACTCATACCACAGTCACTTCCTAGTTGATTTCTTGCAATGTATTCTACATAAGGCTGCTCTTAAAATGTGTATGGAAAGTACAGCTTTGGACATGTTGTGGTATTTTGGTCCATGAGCTTTTTGGACATTTTCTACATGTTTCATTGGCTACCAGTTGTTTTCACTGAAGATGCTAGTTATTACTTTTAAGGTGCACATGGCATGGGATGAGATCCTGCCTCTGGTGTTACTGCCCATCACACAAGTACATTTTAAGCTATTATTTGTTAACTGTCTGACAAAAATAAATAGACCAATGGTGATTTATGTTTGACCTGCTGGATTACATAAATTGGGTAAACAAAAAGGAGGCATAAATTGGATAACAAAAAAGTTTATTGAAAAGAAAAAAAGAACAAAGAATGGCATCTCTTGTCAATTATTTGAGAATCTTATAAAAATAAAATAAAAGAATATTAAGTCAACTCCTAGGTATTTCTGTCGTTGTAAACTATAAGTGAAATGTTTCAGCAACTTTCAGCAACTTTGATAAACTGCACAGAACATTGTTAAACAAAGTATGTATTTTTTTTACAGTTGCAACTCTGGTCCTTTGACTCTATAAAGGTTTGATTTTAATATCTTTGCAGTTCATTTGCAAACCATTTTTACATGCTCAAATAAATGTAATATTCATGTTGACGATGTGTGCCATTAAACATTCAAAAGCAAAATATCGGTTTTTAGAATTTGGCCTCTCTTTGATGAAATTAAAATAAACAAACAGATGGTTGCTCAGTGTGTGTTGTATGGAGACTGCACAATGTTATGTTTGTGGCAAGTAAAACGGTCACTTGTGGTTATTTGACAAGTATCACAAGGTATGCTACTTAAAATTCACAAGAAAGATATATGAAGGTGACTTTAGGATTTAGATACAACCTGAGCACTTGGGTGTTTTTTCCCCCTAAATATCTTTCCTGCAGGAAAGTAGGAAAGAGAAAAAAAACAAAAGAAGAGAAAGGAAAGGGGAAAAAATATTCTGCACTAAATCTAAATAATTCAGCATCCTAAAACTTTTAAATCAAGAACCATTAAGCCTTCCATCCTAATTTAGGTTCCTTAATAACCACAGCATTAAGGATAAACATTTGTTCCTAATACTTGGTGTTATCAGCCATTGAACTACTACTTTCACATTAATTAAAAGGAGCTTTCACAGCTAATTAAATTTGGATGCCGCTATTCTAATGCCCTAGCCTCACAAAGCAATCATATATTTAAGGAGATCCATAAGTCTTATGACTAGCACTACAGATTGAATCAACAAAATAACATCTCAGAATGGCAACCTAGAAAATGGGGTGGATGGGTCATTGACTATAAATATTAATAGTTTGTTATGAAATATTAAGGAAAGTTATGTTTTTAAAAGCCTGAAACAATTGCTGAAATGTCAAGATCTGGCTGAGTGAAAAGCTGAATAAAAAGACCAGTTCAGCAACATAAACTAGACCGGGCAATGTGAATTAAATACAACAACTTTTCATTACAGCAGCACATGATTTTTTTTTTAAAAAAATGTTCCAATTTAATCTTGGTTTAATCTCTTGCCCAGTTATAGAAATACTTCAATGTTCAGCAATTTTAGCATACCTCAAACTGGCTGCTGAGATTTGTGTGCACTGTAGAAATCTGGCAAAAAGAAATACCAGTTGAATACTTTAAATGACTTTCTTTCAGCATGGTACATGCATGCTGCCCTTTCATTCTGGTGAATCAGAATTCTTAGGCTTAGTACACACCTGTGTAGATCTACCAAGCTGAAGGAAGAGCATACGAGCTAACGGGAAGGATAAGAGTGAGAAAGTCATGGTTGGATGGAGCTGATGAGGTATTCCAGAAAAGAAAAGATGAGAAATGTAAAGAATAAATGAATAAATCAGTATATGAACATGGTGGAAATAAAAATGACTTGTAAGAACAAAATAATACAGAGAGATATAGTGAATGGTATTGGTGTAAACTAAATTTCTTTCTTCTTATCTCATGTCTTTAATTTCTTTTACTTGCTGTTTCTTTACTTCTTTTCTGCACCTTATAGCTGCTTACTCTGAAAGGAGAATAGCATGATAGGTAATGCAGATGTTGTACTATAGTTTCAAAACACATAATACAACTCTCTCTCTCTCTCACACACACACACACACACACACACACACACACACACACACACACACACACATCATTCAGATAGGGGTTCCTGCAGGAGAATAAAAAAAATCAAAATGGTGACTACAACCATCATATATACCACCCATAGTTACTTTGCATGAGATGGGTATCTACATAAAATCAAAAAATGAAATAAAAATAAATTGAGGGCCCACACCATTTTAATACAAAAAGCAGATTTGATTGCGTAGCCATGGTTGTCTTCTGTAGATGGCCCTGCCTTCAGAATGATTCTTATTTTTGTTAATGTTTTTTAAAATGCTGTGTCAGAAAAGAAGGCAGATGAAATAATATTTGTTGAAGCTAAGATTTTTTACATATCCAGCAATTGTGAAAATGTCAGATCATGATACCAGTTGTTTTCCTCTGCCCCCCCCCAATCTGAGAATGATGTTTCTTCAGAAAACACAGATGGACTTACTTCAAAGTAAACTTGAATATTAAATAACTAGGTAAAGGTAAAGGTTCCTCTCGCATATATGTGCTAGTCATTCCCAACTATAGGGGGCAGTGCTCATCTCCGTTTCAAAGCCGAAGAGCCAGCGTTGCCTGAAAATGTCGCCAACATGACTAAACGCCAAAGGTGCACGGAATGCTGTTACCTTCCCACCAAATGTGGTCCTTTTTTTTCTACTTGCATTTTTTTTACATGCTTTTGAACTGCTAGGTTGGCAGAAGCAGAGACAAGTAGTGGGACCTCACCCCATTAAGCGGCACTAGGGATTCGAACTGCCAATCTTTTGATCAACAAGTTCAGCATACTAACCACTGAGCCACCGCGTCCCTTATTTTTTAAAAATAATTAAAGATATATTCCTTAAAAAAATGAAAGACCATATGATGTTGTTGTTTTATGCATCATTATAAAATGAGCTAGTGATATTAACTTTACTTAAAGAAAGGTAAAATTAATATTACTTTTTACATGCAATGTAACAGAAGACCATCCTATCTTTATTAGAAGCAAGGGATCAAATATTTCTTTACTCATACCATTCAGTGATCACAATTACCCCTGCATTCATCGTGGTTATTTTCACACGAGGTGGTTTTTTTTAGTAAGTAATCACTCTTACCTCAATCATATTATCATCTTCCCTTTTTCCTCTTGTTTTTAATTCCAAATCTTTCCTCTCCTTTCTTACACAGAGAAAAATTCATAACTTTGCTGATAGAACTAGTCCTTTATCTGAAAGTATTATTATGGCCTGTAGCTTTATGTACACTGTTTGAAAGAAGGTTACCTACTACATGCTTTCAAAACAAGTCCATAAATGAATAGAGGGGTATGGACCTACAGTGGAAAAATGGATTTTGAAACTTAATGGAGCTAGCTGAGAGGTTGAAATTGACTGCTTTGCTTAGAGAGTGTAACCTGAATAAATTTCTTGTGACTTTGAGACCAAGACCTTTTATTTCAAGAAAAGGAGGAGGAGGAGGAGAAAACTTTTGACTTAGGGATTTGAGGATAAAATTATATCTGACTGAAGAAATATGTGGTTAGGGCTATAATTAGATTTTTTAAAAACTATATGGTTGTTCTTATTTGATAATTTATTATGTGTTAGATTAAAATTAGGAGAAGAGTATAATATGAATATTGGCTTTTTAGAGTGTTGACTGTTGCTATTATACAGTAAGTTAGCTTAAATGTTAAATGTTCATTTAAACTAGAGAGATTGTTGTATTACTGCCTTTCTGATGAAAAAAAGTTGGAGTTCACTTTTGTTTTATACTTGTTCAATGTATCTTTTGACATTCACTATCCTGTTATTCCTCTCCCCTTTTTCATTTTTATTTTAATTTATATTATAATGTTTGTTTGTAAAATAGAACAGAGACATTTGCAAAAAAATTAACAGACTCATATATGGTGTGATAATATGAAATAACAAGGAGAAATACTTTTTTTGTCCTTACACTAATCTCTTATGGTCAGTGCTGAATCCCCATTCTCAATTACATTGGCAGCCTATGATTTAAAAAAAAATGAAATAAGAAAAGTTTGTGTATCTTGGATAGAGAAATTTTAAAATTTACATATGCTGGTAGAAAATTTGTGGACAGCATGTAGTCAGCTGCAAGGAATAAATACCTATTGATAAAAAGTTTAAATAGCAATGTGCAAGGGTATACCTTTGACAATTTATTATATGGAAGTGAGATTTAGGACTGTCAGGAGAAACATAAAAGTTGAATACAGTGCAAATGGGATCTTAAGCAGTATGTGTGATAAAACAGGAAACAATGAGGTCAAGAATGAATGGCTGCTGAATGAATGTGGATTGAATATGAACATGAACGACAAATATGAAAGAAGCACATTGAAGTGGTGTGGAGAGAGTGAATAAGGATCAAATCACAAAATTAATATCTGAAAGAAGAGCGAATGGGCTAACGGGAAGAATAAGACTGAGAAAGTCATGGTTGGATGGAGCTGATGAGGTATTCCAGAAAAGAAAGATGAGGAATGTAAAGGACAAAAGGCAATGAATAAATCAGTACATGAACATGGTGGAAATAAGAATGACTTGTAAGGACAAAAAGATACAGAGAGATATAGTGAATGGTACAGGTGTAAACTAAATTTCTTTCTTCTTATCTCATGTCTTTAATTTCTTTTACTTCATCTCTCTCAGCTCCTCGGAAAACCAAGCAGCTAGTCGAGATTGGCATTGGGTCAGAGGCTGCAAAGGCACGACGTGGTCCAAGGCCCCAGTAGCTGCCCTGTCCCAGGTGACCACTAGACCACATAATACAGAGCAATCTCTCTTCCTTTGCTATTAGATCTTATTATAGAAATGAAGTATAAAAATATCAGAAGGTTGTGATAGTCCTGGAATAACTTTCATTTAAGAGAAGCTCTTTAGCATTATTTCCAGAAATGGACAGGAAACCTGAAAGCCAATCTAATGAATGATTTGTTAACTGAGTAAATGAGGTTTGAGTTCCCATTTGAGTAAGAAGTTCACTGTGTGACTTTCAGCTAGTTATTCCCCCTCATCCTCCATATAAGGTGTCCTAACTTTTTGCAGTAAAGGCAGAATATATTGATGTGGGATTCAACAATCAAATTCAGACACTTTCAGATAGGAAACTTTCCAGTTTAAATAACTTCACCCTATTACAATGAGGCTTACATTCTTTCCAATTAGAATTAAGTAACAATAAGTTTCATCCCAAAAAGGGAATGTGGTGGCTCAATGGCTAAGACACTGAGCTTGTCGATCGAAAGGTCAACAGTTCAGCAGTTTGAATCCCTAGTGCCGCATAATGGGGTAAAGCTCCTGTTACTTGTCCCAGCTTCTGCCAACCTAGCAGTTTGAAAGCATGTAAAAATGCAAGTAGAAAAATAGAGATCACCTTTGGTGGAAAGATAACAGTGTTCTGTGTGCCTTTGGCATTTAGTCATGCTGGCCACATGACCACGGAGACGTCTTCAGACAGTGCTGGCTCTTTGGCTTTGAAACGGAGATGAGCACTGCCCTCTAGATTCGGGAATGACTAGCACATATGTGCGAGGGAAATCTTTACCTTTACCTTTATCTTAAGTTTCATCCCACATTATGAAGCAATTCCTTTCTTTGACTTTTAAGAAGGCAAGGAGAGACACTAGGCAAGGTTTAGTAGAGATAATGACTGACCAAATTACGTCTTATCATTAAGGGAAAATAATAGCAAAAGAAAATAATATTGTCCCAGTTATATAGGTTTTCAACCTACAAATTTGTAATTCCTGTGCTTCCCAAATTTGTTTTCTATAGCGAGCACATCTATCTGTACCATTTTCTCAAAAGAAATATGAATCTTGATACTTTGGAATGTTTTCATTATAGATAGGTCTGCAATAACTTATAGAACTTGGGGCCAGCCAGATAGAAACATAAATGGGGAAGCTCCATATTTATGGACTCTCAAGATATCTGCCATGCTTCTGCATATATACCACACTTCTTCATCTGATTTCATTCACCAAGAATGAAATTAGCAATAAATTAGCATGCCTTCATTTTACTTCAGTATAGAAAGGAGCAGATTCCTGGCTCATTTAATCTTGCCTTTATACTATTTTACTGTACTTGGATCAAGTAGTAGATATGCTACAGAAGTTATACTTTCTGAATGCTGAACAGCAAAGAATCCTAGAAAAGTGTACTCTTCAGCAGTTTCTATTTGGGATATATTTCTCTTATATAACCAGTACAGTATTTTTTTTCCTGGCTAATCCTAACATTTCTTAAGAGTTTCTTTAGGCCATAAGTCTGAA
This sequence comes from Masticophis lateralis, assembly GCA_030761175.1. Lineage (NCBI taxonomy): Eukaryota > Metazoa > Chordata > Lepidosauria > Squamata > Colubridae > Masticophis > Masticophis lateralis. The sequence goes on along the minus strand of JAUDYJ010000003.1, from coordinate 81,362,983 downwards.
AAACAGGCTTTGTGCTCCTGGGTTTTCAGACGTATTCAGTTTTTGTAAAAGGAGATTAAAATTGCACTAGAAAGTAATGGCAAAAGTTCAGTAGATGTGCCTCAGGTGAAATCTCCAGATAATAAGAAAACCAGTTCAAAGACATCGGTAAGTTAACAGCCAATCCCAAAAGGTATTAAGTGATAACCTTTTTTTTTCTGGAGAAGTTGACAACTTGTTTATTATTACAATTTTCTGTATAATGGTAACAGTCTGGAAAGGAAATGGCCCACATATATATAGTATATATATAGTATGTATGTGTATGTGTGTGTGTGTGTGTATTAAGTGCATGTGTATATGTATATGTATATCAGGGGTGGGTTCTACTTACCTTTACTACTGGTTTGCAATGGGGCTGCATGTCCATGGAAGTGAAGCAAGCGTGAGTGAGCGCTCTTCTGCGTATGCACAGAAGCATTTTGATGATGTCGGGGTCAGTGGGCGGAGCCTCCTGCCAGTTTTACTACCAGTTCTATAGAACCGGTGCAAACCAGGGGCAACCCGCCACTGGTGTATATGTATATGTATATTAAACCAAAGCAAAGTAAGCATATGCTGTACTTTATTAGCCATATTTGTTTTAGAGGTATCCAGAATATTGTATTAGAAAAATTGCATACTGAAGCCAATGTATTCATGACTGGAGTCATGAGCGTTTGAAGGAAAATAAAGTGATTACTAAAATGTAAACTACAGACATATACAATTTGGAAACAATAACAAAGAATAGAGTTGCAATTGTTTTCCTTCATGTATACAGTTAATGGCTATTTTTGTTAATATTGATACAGTTTTACAGAGGAATTATTGAGTCTATAATTTGTATTTCTATAACTGGCTTGGTACAGCAACCAAATAGGACAAAGACAGACTCCAATAGATAATTAAGACTGCAGAAACAACAATTGCAACCAGCCTGCCTTTCACAGAAGACCTGTTTCAACTCCTCCCCTTGGGATGGCACTACAATGCCCTGCATGCCAAAACAACTAGACACAGGGACATTTTTTTCCCTCACACTATTAACCTGTGAAATATCTAATTCTTACAGTGCTATCTAATGTCCATGTATATTTGCCCATGGATGGTAGTATGGATGTAGTATTATCACTTATCCTTCTTCTTATCTTCTTTACTCTTCCTTCTTATTCTGTTCTGTTCTGTTCTGTTCTATTCTATTCTATTCTATTCTATTCTATTCTATTCTATTCTATTCTATTCTATTCTATTCTATTCTATTCTATTCTATTCATTATGATGAAATTATTAATTAATCACTTTAAGAAAATTGCTTTAAGAAAACCACTTAATATCAACTGAGGACAACAGATGAATGGATTGCCCTTATTTGGAACAATAGAAAATGTAGAATATGTTAGGGCTTATGAACGCAGAGGAAATTTCTTCTGGCTGCGTTCTTGGGATTTTGACTGCTAGAGAAATTCATGATGGGATGAATGCTAATCTGAATGAAAGTTTGGTAATTCTCTTCCTGCATGCCCTCAAAAAATCTGCAAAGATTTGGAGATTACCTTAAATGGATTTTTTAAAAATGTGTAAGTTAGTCAAGGGATCTCTTCATTTTGCTAACCTTTCAACATCCCAGCAGACATACAGCAGAGATATCTCTGCAGTGTTGTTGAGATTTTTGTGCTCAAATGGTTATTCTAGAAAGCACTAGAGAAGAAAAGAAACCTTTGTCCAAACAGCTTTCTAGCATGCTGGGCCTTTCAACGTTTAAAGAAAGCACCAAGAGGTTTCTTAGCTATTTCATGCAATATCCAACTGTCTCATCCAATCTGAAAAATGTATTTTTAGGATGCCAGCATTAACACTGTTGAGAAGTCATTTCACCAATAAATAACAATTCTGAAACCTATATTCTTATATTTTCTTAGGATTCTTTAAAAATCCTAGGAAAAGGAAATGACCTCTAAAACTTCCTTGCAAGATAATCTTGTTTTGTTTTTGCTGTTACTTTTAGTGGGAATCCATAGAACTCTAATAGGGATATGTTTTTTCCTGTTATTATCTACCACAATTGAAATGTATCCACCTGGTTTTTGAACAAATGTAAAAATGTTAAAAAATATTTTAAAAAATAAGAAATTAATCTCTCCCTGTGCTACTTAAAGAACTGAAAAGGCCTTGAGATTTTGAGAGAGAAAAGGGGAAGCCTGAAGCATTGAAAAATTAGTTGACCACACAGATATACACTTTTAAGCACTCTACTTAAATGAGCAAATCTACTGGTTTTGTTTCCAACTCATTTGTGCATTTTGTCAGGTTCTTATTATCAAAAGGAGTCAGTGCACATTTCCTTATCTAGATATTACAGAATTAATATTTTTAGTAAGGTTCTAGGAAGAATAAAAATTCAGTCCTACGAACAGGTTCTTTCTGACTAAACCACATTAAATGCCATAGAATTTCTCATGAAATATACTTGTAACTATTCTTCTATAAACGATATGGTATGAAAAGATACAAAACACAAGCTAAAAGGCAGAAGTGAGCTTTGCTTAGTTGTTATAGAAAAGGAGTTTATATTCAGCTCTTGCACCTAATCACACTTTTTTTTTTGGTCATATGTCGTCCTTTGCCCAAAAACAATGTACAAAATGTATATACAGTATTTTATATTACTTTAATTTTCATGTTCTGTTACACAAATTGACATGAAGGAAGTCTTTTATTTATGTCATTGGTATTGTGAAAATATCTACAGACCCCTCGCATCCTAGACATAAATTGTTTCAACTTCTACCCTCAAAACGGCACTATAGGGCACTGCACACCAGTACAACTGGACACAAGAACAATTTTTTCCTGAATGCCATCACTCTGCTTAACAACTAATTTCCACAACACTATCAAATAATTTACTAAGACTGTATTACTATTATTCATCCCTTCCTTACTAGTATCTATTTCTTCCCACCTATTACTATAACCATACCGCTTGTATCTTTCAATTTATATTGTTTTTATTTGTTTCCTAGTACGATTTGAGAGCTTATTAGTAACCATGATTATCACTAAGTCTTGTATCTTTTTATTCTTGTTGAATGTATTTTATTCTCCTTATGTACACTGAGACCATATACACCAAAGACAAATTCCTTTTGTGTCCAATCACACTTGACCAATAAAGCATTCTATTCTATTCTATGCCCCTAATTTCAGTATTTTAATGCATCAAATTATTATAAATGCTCAATCCATTAGACTCTGAAGAACTGACAAAATCCAGGGGGAAAAAAGATTCTTGAGAATTTACAAAATTAAACATACACAAACAGGCAGTCCATGTGAAAAACTAGGTTTGTTCCACTCAAGGGGCAAATACATTGTAACATGGGATTTGGGCTCAGCTGTTCTAGGTCCAACTGAATTAAAACCCAGATTTGGTTTTTGTTTCAGGGATCCTAAGTAAAACTATTAACATATTTGAAGATGGTGAAACTAGCCTTCAGAAGGCTTATTCCTTTTAATTTTCTTATATGGAACACACTAATGTAGCTCTGCACTGATAATCATGGCTTTCCTTTGAAAAGGATGGTTTTCTTTTAGAGAGTTTTCTTTTTACTTTTCAGACAGAAGACAATGTTTCTTACCTTAAGCAGCAGCTGCCACAATGGCTGCACCCAATTGTATTGGAGCCAGTTAGTTCTGCCACTACTTTTAATTTTCCTACCTAAAGTGGTGGAGGTCTCTATTCACAGGGAATAAAAGGATTTGCTTTAAAGGAAAACCTAAATGAGCTTTCTAGTTTTGAACTTTCTTCTTTGTCTACTCTTTTTATTGTGGTTTTCACTTTTACTCCCGATTTCTCATTCATGCATCTCCTCCAAGTTCTTTTTTTTAAAAAATAAGATAGATAACTTCAATCATTCTTGCCTACTGCGGGTTAATTATGGTCTAGTTCATGTCTGCAAGTATATCTCTCGATCTCACAGCTTGATTGCTGAGTTTTGAAAGGCATCTCTACATGATGGTACAGGCAAGAATTTCTCTCCAAACCTCAATAGCTATCTATTATGGAGATAGCATTGTGCAAAAACATGGATAACTTATGATAACCTATGTTTTGCCTTGTTGCAGTTTGGCAAAAAAGCCAAAACTGGTTAAAATCACCAGTTGTATTATATTGTAAATACAGAATAACAGGGGGAGGAAACTTGGAGATCTTCTTAGTCCAAACCTGGGGGTCTTCTTGCTCAGGCAGGAAACCCTGTACCAGTGAGGACTAACCTTTTCATGTGCCAAAAGTGGGGGGAACACAGGGGGGGGGTCACACACACACATGCCCACAACCATAATTCAATGTGCCCTGGCCCATTTGTTGACTTCTGGTGGGACCAGAAGGCCCATTTTTCACTCTCCCCAGGCTCCAGAGCCTTTCTAGGAGCCTGAAGACAGTGAAAACGCCCCCCCCCCCAGATGCCTGTTTCCCGACTTCTGGTGGGCCCAGAAGGCCCAAAAATCAGCTAGCCGGCGTGCACATGCATGCTGGAGCTGAGCTAGGGCAATGCTTGCGTGCCCACCAATATGGCTCTGCATGCCACCTGTGGCATGCATGCCATAGGTTTGCCATCACTGCACTAGACCATTTCAGACAAATAGTTTTTCAATCTCTTTTTAAAAACTTCCAGTGTTGGAGCATTCACAACTGTGAGATTGATCTATCTTCCAGGAAAAGGACTGGAATTTACAGTAAAATAGTTATGGTTGAGAAATTCTGGTGCTGTCTTAGCTTGGTTATTTTCTTGCAGATGTTTCATTACCCAAAGTAATGGGTATTACCTAATCTGGTTAATAAAATATGTGCAAGAAAACAGCTAAAGATCCCTCATTTCAACCCTGGGCTACAAATATTCTCCTTTATTGGTAACATTTATGATTCCTTATGACCAGGTAATGGTACTATAGGAATACACATGCACACATTTTTAATCATTTCATGGGCAGTACATTGAGTTTAAGGATCTGGGCACCAGCAAACATCATCTGAGGTGTCACCCGGAGGATAGAAGGTGGTGGTGGCGGCAAGAACTACTAAGTCACTAATCAAAGCAAGAATAGACAAAGACTTCTGAGATAAAAGATTTGAAACCTCTAGTCTTTCATGTTATAATTTTGACTAGGGTTTCAAGTATGTAAGTGGAAAATAAAAAGTTTGAGGAATGGTTGCTTACAAATAGGTTATTTGTACTAAGTTTGCTTTTAGTTGAGTGCTAACCCCATACATATTAGGAGTCTGTACAACATCCAGTTAGGTACAAAACAAGAAGAGACATCTTTAGGAGATCAGTGTGCGATCTCTTTCATGGAAGTCATGGAGGTTTGCATTACACTTGGGGGAAGGAAACATGCTCACAGTAGCCTAAAACACTAAGTAACAGGTGATCCAAGCCATGAATCTTTAAGTCATTGACATACATATAAGAAGAACTTTGTAGGTAAAAGAAAAAAAAATACTTCTTTAAAATTGGAATGGCTAAATATATATTTAAAGTACCTCCCATCATTAAGATAAAACCTTACTGTGGTATTTTTTGTGAGGGATTTCACGAAGATCGATAGTTTGCTGAGGGCGCTTCCAAGAAAAGGCAGCACGCAAGGATGCAATCAAATTAAGTCTTTATTTAGAAGTAAAAGTAGAGTAAAATGAGTTCCCTGGCATGGATGCTTCCATGCCAGGGAACTCATTTTACTCTACTTTTACTTACTGGATTGAGCCCATGGTTCAGTCCTGTAGGATGTTAGAACAAGAGCCCAAGAGCAGCCCCTGTGCAGGGGTTCTTATAGGGGTCCCTGGCCCCTCCTTTACCAATGTGTGAGGGGCCGGAGGGCCATTAACTCTCCCCAATGGGGCTGCAGGGGCCAGAGCCCCTTGACCCACCAGTGGGACTAAGTCCCTCTTTGCTCCCATCTGGTGGCCCTTTTAAGAAACTGTCATGGCTGGCACAAAACACCTAACATTTTAGTACCATCTTTAGTGGATCATGAGCCACTGTGATTGTACAATTTGCAGCCCAGTTACCTTTGAAGGAAAAGAAAATCTCCTGGTGCAAGAATACTGAAATGTTTGGTTACTAGTCATGGTGTTTCTCTCTTACCCCTACCACATACAGTATAGGTTCAAGAAGTCTATTGTTTTCAGAATACAAGATAATGTAACATTGTAGCTGTAAGAAGCGTATCTAACAAGTTCAAATTCTATGCAAAATAGCAGAATAGTAAAGTGGAAGTTAATCTGTGTAGGATCTAATTCCTGTAAGGTCTTTAAACTGAGGACAAATGAAAGTCAGGAAGTCAGGAAGAAAATAAGCAATGAAGTTAAAAGAATTTCATTGCTGTAAATACCTTGGTCCATTGGGAAGTTTATTCCCCCCTCCCTAAAAACGGCACTCTCAAGAAATGTTTCTTAGTCAGAAATGTTGAAAGATGTTGCTGATCATTTCCCAGAGTTTTCAAGCTTTTAGTAGGTTTCCATGTTCCACAAATTATATGAGTTTGCAAAATGAATAAGGGATTTCACAATCAGAGAATCGACAGCAATGGCAGATGAACATTCATAAAAAGCTGATTGCTCACAATATACTTTAAGGATGGATACCACCATGAGAAGTGATCTAGGATGTGTATTTCATTAAAGGGAGAAGAGACGTACAGATCTGTCTGATAACCCTGGATAGCTGAGAATATGTGCTTGTAGAAATAAGGATTTCAATACATTGTAGCCTCAATTGAAATACAAAAGGCAGCCCAAAGACATATGTCTAGCCTTACTCAAATATCTATTTTACTCAAGACCTGCTGTTCAATGGTACCACCCCAAACTGATTTTTCTCTTACATTTTTAGCATAGGGATTGTGCTATACTTATCCAATTACCCAATTTGCAGAAAAGTAAAGGGTCATTATTTTTTCCATTAAAAAAATAATAATAACAATAAAGCGGTATTAAAGGTAAAGGTTCCCCTCGCACATATGTGCTAGTCATTCCCGACTCTAGGGGGCAGTACTCATCTCAGTTTCAAAGCCAAAGAGCCAGTGCTGTCTGAAGACATCTCTGTGGTCATGTGGCAGGCATGACTAAATGCCAAAGGTGCACGGAACACTGTTACCTTCCCACCAAAGATGGTCCCTATTTGTCCACTTGCATTTTTTACGTGCTTTCAAACTGCTACGTTGGCAGAAGTTGGGACAAGTAATGGGAGCTCACCCATTACACGGCACTAGGGATTCAAACCATTGAACTACCAACCTTTCGATCGACAAGCTCAGCGTCTTAGCCACTGAGCTACCGCATCCCTAAAAGTGGTATTAGATAAGGCTACAATTCCAGTTTTAACAATGGGGACAATATTTTACAAGTAACAATTTTCCCATCTTTCCTACAACAGTCAGATTCACACATCTAAAGATGCACATCCAAACAGTGTTATTTGAAAGTATGGCAGGTTTTGAGAAATTATCATAAGTGTTGTCAACAACTTTAAGAATAACCAAGGACTGTAAAGAAAATAACTTGCATCCTCAGACATTCTTCCTTCCCAGGGAGGGCAGGGAGCTCCAGGGAGTGAGAAAAGATGGAGGCATCTACTAGTTACAAGTGAAAGATATCCGAAGGGTACAATAAAATAAGCTGATCCTGGACCTGGACAGGAAGAATGCTTGAGGATGCAAGTTGGTGTTGTCCAGTTCTTGGTTATTCTTAAAGTTGTTGGCTGCCCTTATGATCTCATAACCTGTCATACTTTCAAATAATATTGTTTGAATGTGTCACTTTAGATATGTGAATCTGATTATTGTCAGAAACATGGTCACATTTTTTCAAAAAATGTATAGATGAAATGAAAGACCAGCTCTCCTTTTTTGTGACTCCAAAGGAAGATTTGGTCGAGGTGACATCTGACTTTTTTTCACAGAGGGCAGGTCACGAAAGTGCCAGTGATAGCTGAGATGTTTTGTTCTACCCAGGTAAAAATAAAGTAAAAGAAAGTAAGTACAAAGAATAAAACAATCAGAAATGAAAGAATTATTATAGACTTTTATATACTAGTTATATTCTATTACTATACTAATAGAATTATTATATACTTTTGTGGAGTCCCAAATAGTTTTTTTTTCCTCTGACCATTGGGGAAAAAAACTCTTCCAGATTAGCAAAACCAATATTTCTCTTTTGTTTTACACTGATATTGCTTGCCAAGGAAAAACAGACATTAGACACAGGACATTAAGGACATTTTGCTTAGTCAGATACTGTAGAGAAGAATGTTTGCATAGTCTATTAGAAATTATGAGGCAAGATTGGACAAACTAGGATTTTATTTTAACCCTCTTGTAGTCTAAATTGGATGGGATTGTCAAATTTTCTATATGCAAACTGCTGAAATTTCACAATTTAAAAAAATGACAAAACCATTCATAGTAACAAAATAACCCCCAAATTAAAATTGTGTGGCCTTGGGTCACCAAAAATAATAGGTAAGAAGGTGCAATTCTTCAGATTTAAATTTTCTTGGCACACTCCGATGTCTTTGCTCCTGTCCTCTGAATTCCCAGGGTGGATCCATAGGTGTCTACTGAGGGAGGTACAGGGGGCCCATAATTAAATGTGTAATGAGACATTGTAATACAACTTCTTCCCCTTTCATATTTGCATACGACATTGTAATGCTAGAATCAAATAGCAGAGATTGCATTCTGAGATTACAATATAAATTACATTTGGTATCACTATAGTTAGGAAAGAATGCATGTTTCATCTGTTGATTTATAGGAGTACAGCAAGAGAGTTGCCACATTTCTATTTCAGATAAATTTAATCTTGCAGTGAAAACAAATAATCTTTTGGTAACAAATAGATTAACAAATCTGTTATATAATTGAGTAACTCAGCAAATATTTATAATACACCATGCTAATTTGTAACAGTTACATTTAAGCTTGTCTGATCTTTCAGGGGATCTATTAAAAGCAGTTGTTTGTTTGGAAGTTCTTAAAGGCCAACAACTAAAAGGAAAGGATTGATTGATTGATTGATTGATTGATTGAATTAATTGGCTGTCCAATGCCATAACATGAGTGGTTTCCACTGTTAAATAACAATAGCATGTTAGTAATAAATAAAGACTAGTAGTGGGTAAAATTATTAACCTGGAACCACATTCAGCAGAATCAAGTGGTTATGCCCAGCAAACCACACCATTCAGCCCTTTTAATATCATCAATAATGCATGATTGCTTTCTTATGCAAAAACTTAATGGGAGCATGAGTTCTAGGTTTTATCAATAGACTGTTGATCTCCTGCAGAAACTGGTGCAAGCATGAAAAGCAATGTGATTTCAGACATTTCTGCTGAATCTGTTTATAAGCTCTCAGATCCCTGAAAGTCAGTTCATCCCTGGGCCCAAACCTATCAGGTCTTCTGAAATATGCTACTAAAATCTATACAGCTCAGTGCGATCACATTAAAGTCCCTACACTATTATTAAAGTCATTGAAGTGATAGCAAACCTCATTGTACTTATAGACTTCCAGGGAGATGCACGAAATTTCTGATTCAAAACATGTCACTCAAATGGGAAATTCTGCATTTCCCTATTTTCAGTGCCATTGTAAAATGTATTGTATTAAGATCAAATGACATTTTCATTCTAGCTGTAATAGTCAGGCCTTCCAAGAACAGATAATGTTTCATTAATAATCAGAAATCAAAGAGATCTTTGAATTAATTTTAGGCAACCTATACTGAACATTTGTATAGAATTTAGAAAATGCAAATCTATGCATGTATGCACACATATGCATATCACAGAAAGAGACGCTGATATATTTGTAATATGGTAATATAATTTAGAGATCTTTGAAGGCTTGCACGAGAAGGCAAGACAAGAAGCAATGGATGGAAATTAATCAAGGAGAGAAAAAACATAGAACTAAGGAGAAATTTCTTGACAGTGAGAACAATTAATCTGTGGAATGGCTTGCCTTCAGAAGTTGTGGATGCTCCATCACTGGAGGCTTTCAAGAAGAGCCTGAACTGTTAATTGTCTGGAATGGTATGGGGCAGTGATGGCTAACCTTTTTGCCATCACAGCAAAAGCGGGAGGAGCGCAGCAGGGAGTTGTGCGTATATGTGCCCACACCCATAATACAATGCCTCCCCGGGCGTCCTGCCCATCTGCGCATGTGTGTGCAACCCCCCTGTGCTACCGTGCACATGCGTTCATGACCCCCCACACCCCATTTTGGACCTAGCAGGTCTCCCTGAAGCCTCTGGAGGCTGGAAACAGTCCATTTTCAGATTTTCAGCAGGCCCAATAGGCCTGTTTTTCACCTTCCCAAGGCTCCAGAGGCTTTCTTGCAGCTAGGGAGAGCAAAAACAGCATTCCCCATCCCTGTGGAGGCCCTCTGGAGGCTGAAAATGCCCTCCCAGAGCCTTCGCGCAAACCCTGTACTTACCTGGCATCCAGAATCGGCTGCGTGGAGATTCCTGGGAGGGGAGGGGCAGCATGGGTGGGGCCAGCTGAAAATCAGCTGGCTGGCATGCACATGCATGCTGGAGCTGAGCTAGGGCAACGGCCGCAGATATAGCTACGTGTGCCACCTGTGGCGCACGTGCCATAGGTTCGCCATCACAGGTATAGGGTTTCCTGCTTGAGCAGGGGTTGGACTAGAAGACCTCCAAAGTCCCTTCCAACTCTGTTATTCTGTTATTGTTGCTCAACAATCTATTTAGACTCAGATATAGAATTCCTGATGCAAAATTCCAATTCAGGCAGGAATCTTAGGAATGGCTTTATTATGAATATCCAAGCCAAAGAAAAGGAAAAGAAAGGGAAAAGGGAAAAGAGAAAAGAGAAAAAAAAAATCAATCACTGAATCAATCAATCTAGAGTTCTCACTCAAAGTAGAAAAGCTCAGGCTAAAATTGCTATATTTTGGATATATTATTAACTTACTTGGGAAATCTATAATGCTGGGAACAGGGGAAGGAAAAAGAAGAATATAAAAAAGTAAAATTTGATTGTAATGGTGATGGGTCGCTGTTGGAAGACCTGAAGGGCCAATCCATTCCCACAGAGAGGGGCTCCTCAGGGTGCCGTCAGCCAAACAGTGTCGACTGGCGGCCCCCAGGGGAAGAGCCTTCTCTGTGGGGGCACCGGCCATCTGGAACGAGCTCCCCCCTGAGATAAGGAGGACACAGGACCTAGGTACCTTCCGCTGCATTCTAAAAATATTCCTTTTTCATCAGGCTGGTCTGGCTTAAACCTCCCCTTTATAATGGGTTTTATACTGGGTTTTTAAATGTCTTATATAATTGGATTTTAATTTGCTTCAGCCAAATTATTTAATTTATTTTAAATTTTTTAACTTTTGTATGACATTGTATTTTAATCGGCTGTTCACCGCCCTGAGTCCCTTCGGGGAGTAGGGCGGTATACAAATTTGATTAATAAATAAATAAATAAGCGTTAGAGCTTCTTTTTCTAGAATGTCACTGATTTGATGTCATATAATCAATCAAACAATCAAACAAACGTTCCGCAAAAAAGAATCAAATTTGGAGGTTTTTTGTTGTATTTGTTGTTGTTTGGGTGATTCAAAAGCAGCCCATGCCATACATTAGAACCATATACTATATGTTATGAGAAAAAACTAACAGGAACTCTGTGATATTACTTAATTTATTCATCTATTAAATTTAGAGCGGCATATTGGCCTAGAGCTAGAATTCTCAGCTCACAATCAAGAGACTGTGAGTTTGATCCTAGATAGTGGCAGATATTTCTCTCTCTGAGCGCAATGGGTAATTGTCTGCTACAAACTCCACATAGGCATCAGGAAGGGCATCTGGCCAATCAATGTTCGAGATGCATTCAGTCGTCCCAATTCCACCCCGATGCAAAAGATTACAGAGTCATTAAAAGAAAAAAAATCATTTATTAAATGTATATGCCACTTAACTCATTATTGAATAATGCTGGGTGACTTACAGTGTTATAAAAAGTAAAGTGCAAAACAATAAAAACAAGAGCATTAAAATTTAACAAAAACTAGGTAAAACAGGAACCATTATATAAATGGGGTGGAGATGGGATCTTCTTCTTGGTTTACTAACCATCTCCAGAGAGGGATGCCTCGATCAGGGCCCCAAGCCAATTGGCAGAGCCAGGTCTTCAATCCCTTTCTCAAGTCAAAAGAGTGGGGCCAGATTCACTTAAAGTTCATGGTTCAAGAGGGCAGGAGCCACAGCAGAAAAAGCTCTTCTTGAAAAACAAATGACTCAACAAATGATAATCATTGCTTGGTATTACTGCTTTGGGGGATTTTATTTTTTTGCTTTGCTTTTATCTCTGTAGTTAGCTATGCATTAAATGAAGCCTTAATTATTATTGTGATCTGTCATATATTCATGTGGGTTTTTCTTGGTTCAAAAGGCAAGAATGGAACCAATGGTCAAACGACAAGAAAAGTATTGTGGCTCCATATTAGAAACAGGCATGCAGATCACATGGGAAACAATTGAACACAGTTGCAAAAATTAAGCAGGCACTAGAAAACTACTAGAAAGATTTATTTGCTGAGCAGGTCACTATAAGTATCCATAGTGTATGTGTGTCAAATATTTGTCATACTATGACAAATGCAGATGTATCAGAAAGACAAAGAAAGTAGTGTGAGTCCCTTCATTTCTTTTTTTATCAGGACGGGATGGTGCATGACCTAGAGTGCTCCATTAATAAACAAAATGATCATTTTTGTTTCAGTTTCCACAAGAGTTACTCATTTAATTCCTCAAACACAGTAAAAGCAATTTGGAAAATAGCACTGTATCATTACCAGACACAGTATGATTTGTTGGTTTCGAGTCTCACATTTATAGACATAAAAATGCTGATATGTAAAACCAAAACTATATTATGAGTCTATCAATTTGATCTGAAAAGAAACAAAAATTCTAATGATAGGTAGCTATAGAAATTGAACAAATCAGCACATTAATATTTTTTCTTAGAAAAGGTATATAAATATAGTTTTTTCTTCTGGCACTTTTTAGTGACATTTAAAGTTAGAAAACAAATTAAGAAAATAGCATTTTGTTACTTAAGTTTAGAAGGTGGTGATATTTTTGACTGAAAGTTACTGAATGTGTTGGTATTTGTATGTGAAGTTGGAGTTTTTATAATGAGACAGAACTCTCTCTCTCTCTCTCTCTCTCTCTCGCTCTGTGTGTGTGTGTGTGTGTGTGCGTGCGTGCGTGTGCGTGTGTGTGTGTATGTTTGTGTGTGTTCAAGCACAGAAAAATTATTTTCATATACAATTGTCAGTTCTTTAAGGTACATCAGACTAGAAAACCAAAATAATGCAGGCCAATATTATTTGTATTATAAAGACTGAGTAACAAAATCTTGCATGTCTGAATGTCTTTCTCTCTTCCTCCCTTCATGAGAACTAGGGAGGATGAAATATGAGATGTTTTCTCAGGTTGCAGTTCTGCCCTAGGTTCACGTTTCTTTTATCTGACTGTTGTTTCTGTAGGACTTCCTTATTTCTTTCAAGGCAATCAACATGCATATTTTCTTCCCATACGAGCTAGGGGGTAACAAAGTCCCTAACTTAAATCAAGTTAAGTCAACCTAAGGTAACTTAAGTCAATTTAAGGTAACTTAAGTCAACAAAGAATGACTGATCTAATTTTTGTTCACAGATAACTGAAGTTGTGGATCTAAGCTTCTCTATTCCATTACAGCATTTTGACAATTACAACACACTGGTTGCATTTGTGAATAGGATCTAAAAGCAAAGCCAAAACTATATGTTCAATGTTTAAAATTCTGCTTCCTAAGTCAGGAAAGAACGTACAAATGTTTCAAGTGCAAATTAGAAGGGACACACTAGAATAGTTGGCTTGTCAGCATACCACATTCTTCATCATGAAATTAATGTCTGATGAGAGGTAAAACAAATTTTATATATCCATTTTAAAGCAGAAACTGAAGATATTAAAATAATGCTGAAGTAAGGCGAGTAAAATATATGCTCTGAGACATTGCAAATGCAAGTTCAAGATGTAAATGTGAATTTTGGAGAGGTTTCCAATGATTCATATGCTCATTAAGTCACACATTATTTCTAGTCTCTGAAGTCCTAGCTTATCATGACTACAGAATGATTTGATGATATTAGCTGTGCTCTGTGTATTGCTCATATAACAGACTGTTCTTTATCATTTGTCATTCTCCTACCTTATTTGGAGGTGATCTCTGAATAGTTCCCTTCAGATCTCATTCTAATGACCCTTGATCAGGGATATTACCTTGAATAGTTAGTGGCAGCTTACATTTTCCTAGAATCAGCATACTATGAATATGTCTTTTTTTTTCTTTTTTCTTTTGGAAAACCAAAGTTTAATAGAAGAATTTTTTTTCCCTGGGAAATTCACAAGGTTTAACAAAAGAGAATGAATCACATTATATACTGTATGCATGAAGTAGAGAATGAGACCAATACAGATCCCATTTCAGAAAGAAACAGCTTTTCATGGGAAGATTCAGAATCCTGTAACGGGAAAGGAATATACTACAAAGCATTTGCTATGTCAGTTTTTTATAATATCTTGGATCAGTGGTGGGTTGCCCCCAGTTCAGACCAGTTCTACAGAACCAATAGTAAAACCAGCGGGAGGCTCTGCCCATTGACCCCGCTGTCATCAGAAGTGATCTGCGCATGCACGATGCACACGGGCATGATGTAAACTGGTAGTAAAGGTAAGTGGAACCCACTCCTAATCTGGATGTCTTTAATTACAGAATTTGAATTTAATCTGGTCTGCTCAAGGTAGTTGCTTTAAAATCTGGCTCATAGGGATAATTTGTATCTTATGTCCTCTGGGAAATAAGCAGAAGTCACTAAAAACAGCAGAGAACTTGGAGTTTAGCCATTCAGCTCAAGGTAGCAGTTTGGGAAGTGACTCATTAGGATAATCTCTGCATGTGTTACTATTCTGGGAATTGAACAGAATTCCCTGTGGGCAGCAAAGAACTTGAGCACTGGGCAGATCTGCTCTTTCAATTTGGGATTACCCATAATTTCTACGAATGAAGACATTAGTTGCATTTATTTATTCATTTCATTTAATTATTCACTTGTAAGTGACATTTGTTTATCCTTAGTCCATCAAAAATGCATCTGAAACTTCTATTTTCTAGCTTTTATTCCAAACTACTTGTTTCTGTTATGTGATTTTAAGCTTTTTGAAGGGAATGGTATCCAGCATTTTGTTTTGATTGAGTAGCAGCTCTAGCTCAAACTGGCTTCTGTGCCCTGTACCCTTTTCTCCAGAACAGATAGATGTGGTCACTATCTTGGGCAGCCACATTGACCTGGCCTGCAGCTGTGTCATTTTAAAAAAAAAATTTTGAGATCGCGCTAATGGTGGACTACTAAAACATGTATCATTCAATCTTTTCATCTCCCCATGGGCATCCTTTTGATTTCTGCCCTGGGTGCAGCATGTTCTCCTTTGCTTTATCATCCCCTACCCATAGAACTTTCTTTTCTCTTCTCTATCTTTCTTTGTTTCTCATACCTAAGTTGCAATTTAAACATGTTGCTACCAAGCACTGGTAGATTTGGTCATACAGCAACTGGTCAGTGAGACTTGTCTTTTGTATATCGATGGGAGGGGTAAAAGAAGAACCGAATCAAATGCACAAGCATAGAATAAGTGTTACCTTGCTCAAGAGCAGTAACTGGATTCTAGGCATCCTAGTGGACAACCACTCAAATATGAGTCAGCTTTGCTACAGTTGCCCTCCCCACCCCCCACCCCCCAAAAAACAATGCAGTCCTGTGTTGCATCAACAGAAGGATAGTATCAAGATCCAAGATGAGGTGTTAGTGCTGCTTTATACTGCACTGATGAGACCACACCTGGAATAGTTTTGTTTACCATGATACAAAAAAAGATGTTGAGACTCTAGAAACAATGCAGAGAAACTCAATAAAGATGATTAGGAGACAGGAAGCTAAAACATGAAGAACGGTGGCAAGAACTGGGAATGTCTAGTCTAACAAAGAGAAGGACAGGGGATGACATGATAGCAATATTCCAATATTTGAGAGGCTGTTACAAAGAAAAGGAGATCAACCTATTCTCCAAAGCACCCGAAGGCAGGTTAAGAAGTAACAGAAACTTATCAAAGAGAGATCCAATGTAGAAATAAAGAAAAAAATACTGATGGTGAGAACAATTAATCAGTGGAATAGCTTGCTTCCAGAAGTTATGGAGGCTCCATCACTGGAGGTTTTAAAGAAGAGATTGGATAGCCATTTGTATGGAATGCTATAGGATCTCTTGGTTGATCAGGGAGATTGGAATAGAAGACCTCCAAAGTCTCTTCCAAGTCTATTATTCTGTTATACCTCTGATACCTGTAGTAGTTATCAGGATCCAAAACTCAAGAAAGACATGTTGAGTTTCTTCTAAACATTTTCCTTTATTGTTCCTCACCTGTAGACAGAGATCTTGCCAAACAAAACTCATTAAATATACTGTATATTCTGAACATTTCTAGGAAGGAGGTGCCTTGACCCTCTTCTTTACAACCAAACTACCAATTTTGCTGGTTCTTGGTTTTTTGGAATTCAGCCCCTCACTCCTGGGATTGCAGCAGGAGTGAAATCCAGCAGGTTCTGACAAGTTCTGGAGAAATGGTAGCTAAAATTTTGAGTAGTTCAGAGAACTGGTAGTGGAAATTTTGAGTAGTTCGGAGAATTGGCAAATACCACCTTTGGCTGGCCCCAGAGTGTGGTGGGAATGGAGATTTTGCAACATCCTTCTCCCAGGAGAGGGGAGGGAATGGGGATTTTGCAGTATCCTTCCCCTGCCATGCCCACCAAGCCACACCCACACAACCGGTAGTTTAAAAAAATTGGATTTCACCACTGGATTGCAGACTACATTCCACCACATCAGTCCAGACTGAGTATCCTTTGTCAAGCTACTGAAATCCTGACTGGAATTTCAAATTGACCTAGGAACCCCTATCCTGTATGTAATTTATTTACTTATTAAATTCCTGATGATATTCTTGGGCTAGATGGTTAAACTTTCTCTTCTGGTGGGAATGTTCAATATAAGAGACATTTTGGAATTTGTATTATTGAAAGGAAAGTCTACATTAGAAAGGAAAGTCTACATTAGATAACCATGAAAGGTTTTTTTGTTCCTCATCATTTTGAAAATGGAAAATAAATTGTAGCATGGAATTATGTTTTGAAATGTAGGGAGAACCCCCCACACTCCTGCTTTAATATAAGAAAGCCCCATATTAGCAAAGAAATGCCCCCCTCCGAGAGAGAAAAGGCTTCCCTGAAGTAAAACCACTCACATCTCTTCACCGTTGGAAAGTGCTCAAGCAAGTCTTTCCAGAGGCTAAGTTTATGAATGAAATACCTTGAATCCATTCAAGAAACCGGAGCACTCCACTCAAGTGGCTGGCCCTTGGGAATAGATATTTAGTTTCCATTCACTAAAGCAAACTATTTCATTCATAAACAAAATGCCTTCAGCTACAGCCTCCACAGAAGGCTAGAACTGATTGAATTAAAAGCAGACAGACAAAGACCAAAAATCTATATTGTACACCCAGCTCCAAAAACAGGGCACAACCTCTCAGCCACAATAGGAATCAGGCAACAATAATTAGAATATTAAAAGATAAGGTCTTGTACAGATTAAACTGCATTTTGCAATGAACCTGGACATCTAAATCACAAAGCTGCAAAATCATATAAAAACCCATCTACTCTCCAGATCACTTGGTCAACTGTCCCAGAACTGATTGCTATGTAACTTTGCTTCTGAACTTGAATAAAGGGACTTCCTTTCCAGCAGCTGGCTTCACATCTCTATTTCACCGCAACAACATTTTTGTTTGTTCTCCTGACTGGAGAAGTGAGCCCATTTTCTTCCAACAAAAGGAATTGCATCAGGTAGCAGTGTTCTACATAGCAAATAATTGGAAGTCTGTGAGTGTTTAAATAGCACTGACACATTTGATTATGTACAGCCCACTATATGTGTAATAAACGAAAAATCTTAATTCTAACAGTAAATTGTATGCAAATTCCATTTATTATGTATCAGCCCATTAAAATTCTGATTAAGATCTTGTAAAGGTACCTGTATTTTTTCTAATCAGGACTAATAAATACATTTATACATTATATCTTAATTGTTATAGTTAATACCAGTAGTGGGTTGCCCCTAGTTCGGACTAGTTCTATAGAACTGGTAGTAAAACTGGAGGGAGGCTCTGCCCACTGACCCTGACATAATCAGAAAGCTTCTGCCCATGCGCAGTATTAACCAGGGGTGGGTTCTACTTATCTTTAGTACTGGTTCGCAATGGGGCCAGGTGCGTGTGAGAGTGATGCGAGAGTGAAGCGAGCATGAACACGCACTCTTCTGTGCATGCACAGAAGCATTCTGATGATGTTGGGGTCAGTGGGTGGAGCCTCCCTCCAGTTTTACTATTGGTTCTATAGAACTGGTCCAAACTGGGGAAACCCACCACTGTGCCATGCCATGCCATGCCATGCCATGCCATGCCATGCCATAACCTTACTAGACTAGACTAGACTATTCTACTGTGCTATTACATTATTATAATTATTAATTACCTTAATATTGCATCCATCTTTGATTAATGAAGATTCTTTGGTTAATTTTCTTTCACTGTGCTTCCAATGTCCCTGTTAACATTTTAATCAATGTCTTTTTTTTTGTTTCAATATTGATTTTTTGTTTTTGTGCTTATTTTTATCTTTTGCTCAAGATAGAATATGCTACAGAGAGAGATTTTATGTAACATTACATTGTAATGATTTTTTTGTAAAATCATTACAAAATCCTGAGATATTCTTTTTCTGAATTGTAATTCTTTATCAACTGTCTGTCCATCTATCATCCATCCACCCACCATCCACCCACCCACCCACCCATCATCTCTCTCTCTCTCTCTCTCTCTCTCTCTCTCTCTCTCTCTCTCTCTCTCTCTCTCTCTCTCTCTCTCTCTCTCCATCTGTCTTGACTTTGCCCTTTCTTTATGAATCTATAGCTGCCTGTTTCAATCAGACTAATACAGCTCTGTAACCATCTATATTTGGCTCCTATTGCCAGGTTAATGCTCTTTTGTTCAGTGCTTCTATTCCTCTAATCCTCTTTTTTCTTTTTGGTTGTCATTTTTTGTTTGGCGGCATACTCTGTTCTGTTAAATTATGTGGCCTCTTGTTCTCTGAGTTTTTGTTATGCCTGTTTTATTGGTTTCTCTTGAGGTATTTTGATTTCAATTTAGCAGTTTAAAAGTCTTTACTTTTGCCATTTTGTGGGGCAAGCTTGCATTCAGAACACATCCTGATCATATTTAGCATTGTACTTAACATATTTAACATTCCTTCCAATATTTTCCAGTCTTTACCTTTCTGACAAGCTTTAGCTTTTAGTTTTGCTTTTATCGAAGCAAACTAAGACACATTTTCCTTTTTATTCATTTTATTCTTTATATTCAGAATAAAAATTATCCTTTCTAACCATTTGTACCTCAAGACTATATAGGTGCTGCTTATCTTTTCTTAATTGTAAAGTACTGTCAGTGACCTAGATAGAAAAGCAGAATCTTCTTTTTGGATAAAAGGTTCTGTTCCTCAGGGAGAAATAAAAAAAGGAAAATATTTTTTCTTTTCTGTGCTTGGTGTTAATCACATCTCTCATTATTTCTAAATTGATTGTAATCATTGCCACAGCATGAGCAGGTATGACTAAAACAGCTCTGGTATGCCCTTATCAGGCCACATTCTGTAAGACTGCATTAGTGGAGGCAAGTGCAGGTGAGTCTTGCATTTATTTATTTAAACATTAAAACCAGAAATAATTGTGTTAAAATACAAATGCTTTCTCCACAAACCTATTTGTGGCATTATTTTGTTGCAGTATTACTACTTTGGCAGCATTGCGACTAACTGGGGATCCCTCGTGGCAAAAATATCTGCAGAAGAGATCAGTGGGGAGTAACTATAAAAGAAGAGTTGCATCATTACCATCATATCATCACAGTGGTAAAATGTAAACATTGTTGCTACCGGTTCTGGGGCGTGGCTTGGGTGGGCATGGCCAACTTTTTTTTTTACTTTTTTAAAGCATTTTTTTACTACCAGTTTGAACAAATAGGTAGTTTAAAAATGCATTATTTTTTTTTTTAAAAAAGGTTCTGATGATCACAGCTGTGCTGCGTGATCATCAGAAACTTTTTTTTTTACTTTTTTAAAGCATTTTTTACTACCTATTTGCCAGAACTGGTAGTAAAAAAAATGCTTTAAAAAAGAAAAAAAAAAGTTCCTATGATCGCGTGGTGCAGATGTAATCGTCGGAACTTTTTTAAAAAAACTTTTTATCACTACTGGTTCGTGCAAACCAGAGCGAACTGGTAGCATTTCACCCCTGCATCATCATAATGCACAATGCACCAAGCTGGCATGGTGATGTTGCTGCAAGATACCTCTGGTGCTATACATTCCCCTAAATCAGGGGTGTCAAACTTGTGTCATGTCTTCATCATGTGATGTATCGTAACTCCCCCCTTCACTAAATTGGGGGTGGGCATGATGCATCCAGTCTGTGGGCTGTGAGTTTGACACCCCTGCCCTAGATCCTTACATTCCTTCCATTTCTTCAGAACAAGCACAACATTAGAGCTGACATCACACAGAATTCATGGCACTTCTTAAAATACATAAGAAATTTATACCTGCCTCACAGTACTGTCTTTACACCTTCAGAATTGGATCCTTAAATTGCTAGATTATGTTAAAATCTGGACAACATGTGTGCCTTGCCATAGATTCAATATAAGAATTTATCATTTGTCAGTTTCTCTATTTTTGGGCATTAAAATGTTCTTTCCATAATGACAAAGGGATTTTAGAGAGGCAATAGATTTAGAAAACAATCCTTTAGAAAAGCTATTCCCTAAAACTAATTACCTAAAACCAAGATGGTTCTCAAATACTTACCATTAGTTTTACTTTCATTTTTGTCAGTCATTTAGTTAAACTAATTATGTGTCATCAAAAGTCAATTCAGTTTCCAATTAACCTAATGACTAACGCTTACCAAGTGAACAATAAGTACATCAAGTGCATTAACTATTGCTTTTGAGCTTTTACAAACTAATAGAATTTAATCAATGAACAATTAGAATACTTCCATCTCAATTACACTTTCCCTTAAAATTCACAATAGGCATGTTCATATTACATTTTTTTGACCACCAACAATATCCCAATGAAATCAGTCCCTATCATTTGTGATAAAAGGTTACAAAGCTGTTATAATTAAAAGACAAAAGACAAAAATAATTAAGACACACAACTTAAAAAATACAATTTTGTTGAAGAATGTTTCATATAGACATTGTTTTCCTAAGCAGCAGACAGACAGACAGACAGACAGACAGACAGACAGACAGACAGACAGACACATGCATCCTGGAATAAAAAATAGTCAACTTCTCTGTATCATTGCCAAAAACAACAACAACAACAACAACATAAGTGTGCCAATTTAACCACTTTCCCTTTCTGTACTCCTTTTTGCAAAGCATCAGAACTGCTTGAAATAGTATTGTTTTATAAATTCTATTTTCAATCCATCCTATGAAGGAACTATTCTAGTTTTGTCATCCGAGTTGCCCATCAAGTCTTGCTTTTAGTGAAAGCCCTATTTTAAATAGCCAGCTGTGGTTTCCTTAGACTTGGCTTTTTGTATTCCTTAGCTTTTACACCAAGTTTCATTGCAGGCTCCTAGCTCCTGGCTCATTTCCACAGTTAACCACAATTCACTCCAAGTGAGAAATACCAAGTCAAGCAAATAAAATTATACTCTGTGGATACTCTGGTGACAACTCGGGTGACAAAACTAGAATAGTTCCTTCATAGGATGGATTGAAAGTAGAATTTATAAAATAATACTATTTCAAACAGTTCTGATGCTTTGGAAAAAGGAGTTTTGACATCATCACATTACATATATTTAAGATTTTCTTTCCCTCTAGCATTTTTACTTCGGTTTTTAAAGTTTTTTTCCCCTCAAATCTGTGGGACCATTATACATTCTTATTTATAATCTAGATGATTTGACAATAGTAGCAGGCTGTGAAGCATATGGAATCTATATTATTATCTATACTACAGGCATCAACTAATACGAGCTTAGTTTTAATGGGAACTAGTAGGTGGTCTTGACTTCTTATTATAAATTTACTTTGGCCAAAGAAATTCAAATTCTGTGCTGGACCATAGAAAAATAGAAAGAGGAGAAAATATATGTAGCCTCAGAAATTGCATGATTTTTTCATATTTTCTGAAGAGATTATCTCTTACCTAGCAAGAATGGTATGTGCTCCTCACAGTATTTGCCAGAGGTAATATAATTATTACATGTTATTTTATTTTTAATTTTTAAAGTTCTATCTCCAGTTTCATTATTAATCTTTTTAAAACAATGAGGTAAAAATGATAGAATGTCCTTTAACATTGGAGAACCATTTGTATGCTGTTAAAATAGTCTCTACTTTGGGCAAATTCTCAGGGGGAACCAGAAAACTGAATATCTATTACGAAATTTGGCAGCCTCCATTCCCTGTTTTCTTGTTATTAATATAGTTTCCGTGTTGCTTTAAAAACTGTATAGAGATCCCCCATAATAACCCAATGAGATGCCATAGTTTTCTATAATGCTTCCATTAGAACTATCTGATGTCTAGAATAATTCTACAAACATAGGAAGAAAAAAAAAGATGGTAGTCTTAATGAAAAGGCAACTTTTTCAACAATGTCTCAGTAGAACAGTACAATATTATGGCATGCAGGTTTGTTCTGACTAAAATATATCCATCTGCCAGCTTGATTATTACAGCCACATTGTGCAACCTGGTACCATATTTGTGCTGTCAGCTAATTCTACATGTGGGAAAATACTAGAATGAAGATATTTAAGAAGATTAAATGCGGGAAATGTTTCTCAAAACAAGAAATGAATGGTAGAGATGTCCACAGAATCCTTTGGTTTTGTTAAAGTAACACTGCAAGTGTTGTTTATTTATCTATTTAAATTTATCACCCACCCAACTCCATTTGATTCTGAATGACATACAAAAAGAAAAGAAAACAATTGGAAAAATTAAACGGTATGATATCAGGATGCAAGCACCATTCCTTATATAAAGGTTTATCATGATATATTTTAAAAAGTGGTGGAACTGATGCTATTTTGATTTCTAAAGAAATTATGTCAGTATGTGTATGTATGCGAAGAATTTAAAGATTTAGTTCAGAAAATGAAGAGTAACATTTGCATGCTTGTATTTGTTTTTGTTTTAATCTTGAATCCCTGCATAAATAATCTCTATATAACTCTCCCTATGACAAAAACAACCCTGTTTCTAATTGAGTTAAGTAGAGGGTAGGAGAAAGGATTGTTACCAATTTTCCTAATAAATGTCATATCTCTCATAAATTTATTATTTGTTTATGACATTTTTAAAGGGCAGACTGCAGGTACACAGGTAATCTCAGTGCCTACACATTTATTAGCCAAAATACGAAATCTGAATTAAATTTACTTGTTATTAACTGCCTTATTTCTCTGTAAATCAAACAGCTTGCTCTCTCACTTATTTTCTTTTTCCCTATATGCACTGGTGGGTTGCCCCTGGTTTGCACAGGTTCTCTAGAACCAGTAATAAAATTGGCAGGAGGCTCTGCCCACTGAACCTGATGTCATCAAAATGTGTACACGAGTGAAGCGAGCTCGTGCGCACAGCCCCACTGCAAACTGGTAATAAAGGTAAATAGAACCCACCCCTGCCTATATGTAATATGAATATTAAAAATGCAGAAGCATCTTTTACATTTTCTGTTCTTGCTTTTGGCCCTAGTCTTCTTACTGAACAATTAGCCATGTGTATGATGAAATATTTAGTTTACATGGCGTGCATAAACTCTCATTTATTTGTTAATGAAAGAGACAAAATATCAGGACCAAATACAGAAATATAAAGGAAAATGAATTGGAATTAGAGTAGATCTGGAAGGCACCTTGAAGGTTTTCTAGTCCAGTCCCCTGCTCAAGCTGGAGACCCTATACAATTTCATATAAGCGGTTGTCCAGTCTTTTCTAAAAAACCTCCAGTGATGAAGCATCCACAACTTTTGAAGGCAAGTTATTCCACTAGTTAATTGTCCTCACTGTTAGGAAGTTTCTCCTCAATTCCAGGTTGCTTCTCTCCTTGATTAGTCTCCATCCATTGTTTCTTGTTCTGCCCTCTGGTGCTTTGGAAAATAAAATAAAATAAAAAATGTAGAAAAAGGGACAAAGAGAAATCTGAGATGTATGTGATTTTAGGAGAAATGCCAACACTTTAATTCATAATTTCCATTTAACGTTCCTGCACGGTGTGAGCCTTTTACAAATACTGTTGCTTTGTTAGGCAGAAAAGTGGCTAATATCGCTTAAGACATTGTTACTGATTTATACTTGGTTGCAGGCTTTTTCAAACATCTTTCATTGCCATGCTAATTTTTTATAATCTTAATTTATGGGTTTATTTCTACTTAAATACTACTTTAATCCTATTACATTTAGAGTTAGGTAAGTCGACGAAGGTCTAGTTTAAGTTATTTTTTCTTCTGTATGTCATTCCTGTGTGACATGTCTCCAGGACCTGGTAGTGAATGTGATGACACTGTCCCCAATCTATGGTGATGAATGATTCAAAACATTATAGGCATTTGCGGGAAAATTCATCCTGGAAAAGCCACTTCCCATGGCAGCAGCAAATATGCAGTTCATTTGAAATAAAACCTCTGTTAACATGAAAGCTGTACTTTTCATCATCCAGTTAATGCTACTTCATTGTCATTATATTGGGACTAAAATTCTTCAATATAGTTACTTGTAGAGATACAGAATACTATATCTCTATATTATGCCCTTGAGAACTAATTGCACCAGTTCTGATACATTTCTGATGAAGAGGAAATTTCACTCTCTGTACACTTTTGTTCACATTATTTGTCCTCATTGATCTTTCTCTTCCCTTAATTACACTTTGTCATGTTTGCCACTAAAAAGACAGACTAGACATAGAAAAGTAACAATTGTTGAATGTCATAATTGTAAAATGAATACACTTTCCCACTGTGTTTTGACATTTGAAATTCTATTCTATTTTCCCAATCAGTTTTTGATAAGACTTTTTGATTCAACACAATGATGAATAGAAAATATGTTTACATGACTAAATCTGTAGAAATATAACTAACAGATGTTCACTGCTTTTATGTCTAATTTATACAGTCAATTTTGTCACAAGATCCTATACTCCCATTCACAGAACAAGGCGGAAGAAGGCGGCAGAGGCAGGGTAACAGTTTACAAACTGTTTATTTTAACAAGCTTAACAAGCTAACCGTGACACGTTCTGTTTGCTAACAACCTGGAGAATGAGCAAGTTCTTTTATACTGAGCTGTCAGTGGCCGGGCCAATCAGAAGGTGCCATTCTCCCACCGGCTGGGAGGGCCAATCGGCTGTTCTTCTTGGCACATGCTCGACGTCCGGACGCAACATTAGGCCATGTGGTTTTTTAATGTATATCAACTTCTTTAGAAAGCTCCATAACATGGTCAGAGAACTCACTCATTGCGAACTGCCATTTCCATGAAACTTGTTCAAACAAACTCATACCAACCTAAAGAGCTAAAGCATTTTTCTCTTTCCTTCTACTGCTTGGGGCAAGATAAGAAGCACTCTTTTAAGAGTTACCCTCTTGAAACAGTGGTTTATCTGTGTTTGGACATGCCAACCATGTTTAAGTGGGTTATGATATATTTAACTAATCACATTGTCAGAGACTGTTGAAGCATTATTCTGAGTCAATTTGTTGGTTTTGAAGAACAACTACCTAAAGAGATGAGGAGGGAGGCAGTATGATGAGAAAAGGAGGGTGTGGGATCTGTTGTTAATCTATCAACCATTCCCAATGGGAAACTCCTCCATTGGAGACCCAAGCCAACTGGCAGAGCCAGGTCTTTAAGCTGTTATGGAAGGTAAGGAGGTTAGAGCTGACCTCACTTTTGGGGGTAAGATTTTGGGGGCAGGCACCAGAGGTGAGTTTCAGTAGGTTCTGATCAGTTCTGGAGAACCGGTAATGGAAATTTTGAGTAGTTCAGAGAACCTGTAGTAAAATTTCTGACTGGCCCTGTCCCCATCTATTCTCTGCCTCCTGAGTCCCAGCTGATCAGAAGGAAGTGGGGATTTTGCAGTAACCTTCCCCGAGATTGGGGATGGAATGGAGATTTTACAATCCTTTCCCTGGAGTGGGGTGGGAATGGAGATTTTATAGTATCCTTCCCCTGCCACGCCCACAAAGCCATACCCACAAAGCCATGACATGCCCACTAAGCCACGTCCACAGAACCAGTAGTAAAAATCTTTGAAACCCATCACTGGCAGGCACCATGTACTTGTTGGGTCAGGTAACTGTGGAACAGGGATCAAAGAAGATGTTGGTTCAAAAGTATGCACTGGGAGCAAATGCAGTTTCAGTGGAGATCACTTAATCTTTTGGGAATGTGTTTCTTACTGGTGCCTATAGACTAGCTCTGGAAAAGTTTGGTCAACAGTTGGCTCTTTAATCAAGACGTCTACCTTCCAACATAGATTTCCATGGAAGAAGTTGAGATACACTCAGCATTCTTCATGTGGTGGAACTTGTGCAATAGTTTAAAGGACCATTGAATACTGCAGAGACAAAGATATTCTGCAGTACCTGTTGTAGCACTGTAGGAAGAGCTGTCTGAGATTCCTGTGATTTCTTCACTTCTGTAGTCCTGACATCCAGAGGGATCAAGATTTTCTTTAGAACTATTAGCAAAGCCTCCTGCAGGGTGGTTAGCCCAGCAGGAGGGTGGCCTAGATATTAGCTTGGATATTATCCATTATCCATGAGGAGCCCCCTCCTCCAGGCCATGACCAAGAGAAAATCCATAGTCATAATTATTCTCACTGCTCATGCTGGCTACTTTTAAGGAAAACTGAACATGAAAGCAGCCAGCCAGACCTTAGGCTATCCCAGTATTTAAATATCTATGTGATGTGTAAACTTCAACTCCCAGAATTCCCCACCCAAAATATGTAGACTTCTGCTGGCTGGGAAATTTTGGGACCTGAAGTCTATTCATGGACAATTGTCAAGTTGTGGTGATTGGGAAACACCACACAATTCTATTGGTCTTACTGGAGGTTTTTGCTTTTTTCTTGCATCTGGAAAGATAAGATCTCCCTGTTCCTTCCAGGTGATACCTGAAGGGCCTGATCCATTACACATTTGTTTTCCAAATGGAAAAGGTGAAAACCAACTGAAAACTGTCCTTGGAATTAAGAGGGCTTATTGGAGAGAGCAGGACATCCACAGTCTGGGGGGAAAGCCTCCTAAAGGCCCATGTGCAGATTTGGCAAAATGACTTGATGAACCATAGCTAGTTATACAAACTTGGCAAAGGCTGTCATTCAGTTTTCCTTTTATGTACTTCTGAGGAAGTTAGTTGTAGCCTGGCTACAGAACCACTGTCCATAAAAGTCTCTGTCAAATATTTCACAGTCTAAAATTAAATGATAGGCTGAAGGCTGAATGTTGGAAGGAGAACAAAAGTAAGAATTTTATAATAAAAAGTGTCCAAAGTGGAAGGAGAAAACGTACAATTTTAGTGTACGTTTTCCCTCTCCACTTTGGACACATTCTGGACATAAATGCCAGAATGCAGACTTTAACTTTGGCCAAAAATAGCTTTGACAAATGGCTGCAGCAAGACAGTCTTATCTCCTTTTAAGATTCCCGTTATTGAAGAATGCTCAAAGCACTCAATGTTAAAAGCATACCCCAACATGTGGGAGGGGGCATTCTCCTCCCTTTCGCCTTTCAGCTCCAGGAGCCCTCAAGCAGTTGCATTCATGACAAACCATTTTATACCAAATTTATGTTTCTCTGATAATGTGTGTGTGTGTGTGTGTGTGTGTGTACAGATAATATCTCGGGTTTCTTCCCATGTAATTGTAAATATATCTTTAGAAGGATGGTAGCAACGTTTCGACGAAATCGCATTCATCATCTGGCTGATGTTCTCGGTTTGGTGTTTATGGGCAAACTGTGTGATCGTAACTGATGTTTTTCTATGAAAAGAGGCAAAGGTTCTGATTGGTTGACAGTGTTGTATTCTGTTTGGCTGATGTAGTAGTTGTATTTTGATTGGGTGGAAGCGCTGTTGCTAGGTTATGAGTTGATGGATAAGTTATGCTGGAACTGGTGGCAACACAGGCTTTTTGATGAACCTTTGATCTATGGTTTATATTTTGTGTTAAGATTCATCTATCTATGACAGCAGGTTTCCAAATAGTAGGCAGACGGGAAGTATCATCATGTTTATTCATACAATATGGTCTTTTCTCTATTTCAATGGCCTCTCTGATTATTCTGCCATTGAGATGTTCTATTTTTGCACCTGTTTTTGTGTTATTAAAGTTAATATTATGTCCTGTGGCATTTATGTGTTGTACTAATGATGATGTGTGTTCTTTCGTTTGTACTGAGTTTTTATGTTCCTTGATGCGCACACTCATTCTTCTGTTTGTTTATTCAATATATGTTGAGGGGCAGGAAGCACACGGGATTTGTTATATGCCTTGATCTTCTAATTCTATTTTGTCTTTAGGGTTTCTCAGAATAGACAATTTTTTTCTATCTGTGCAAAATATGGTTTTGATATTGTGTCTATGCAGTACTTTGCTAATTTTATCCGTTGTTCCTTTTATATAGGAATATATATATATATATATATATATATATATATATATTGTCTTAGAGTATACCCCACTGATTTCAACTGAATTTACTTCTGCGTAGATGTATGCTGGAGTGCATTTTAGCCTTTTTGAAAGAAACCAATATTAGAGACTTGCAATGATGACTTTGCATGATGTCTATCTTTTCGAAGAAAAAATACAAAAAGAATAATCCAACAAACCTTACTCTTTTTCCACCAGTTATTCCACTAGAAGGAACTCTAAGTGCTTTCTTTGTTACTTTAAAATGATGGCAGAACCTTTTTTTAAAAAAAAAAAAAACATCACTTTAGTAGAATTCATCTCAATTTTTTTATCAGAACTGGTTTCCCAATTATTCCAAAAACTTAGTGCCTACAAAAATCTCTGTTAAACATGACTTTAATTGTTTCTTAAGATACTGTTAATCAAAATAAAGAAATTGGGAATATGGCATGCTGAGAAGTATAGTATCATCCTGTAGGATCATCTGTATTTTCAGGAATGCCTTTGGATTTCGTTGTAAGCCCACAGACATTAATTTATAGTATTTATGAAGGATAGCTGCAAGCTAGTGATTTGTTCTAAAGTTTGCTAATATGCTCATTTAAAAAAAAGTTTTAATGGCTAAACAGTGTGAAGGGAACATATGGTAAACTATCTATACAATCCTTTTCATGTTTCATCAGTATCATAACTTCTATATTTATTGATTATGCACATATTGTTTCTAGGACAGTTTTAGTGCAGTGTAAGTATTTTAGAACAGGTATGAAGAATGAGTAAACAAAAATGTGTGTTGTTATAAAGTTGAATAGAAAGGGAAAAATAGGATACCTGAAAAATAGCAGATATATTGGCTCTATGCAGCCAAATAAGAAAAAGTAGTATGGGCTCTATGCGGCCAAGTAGGAAAAAGAAAATTTTAAAAATTGAAATCTTGAGGAAACCTAAATTGGAATGGTCTGATGAATTCATTAGGGTCCATTTTTAGCAAGTTTATCTGTAAGAACAGAAACAATCCTAACAAGACTCACCGCCTTGAGTTCCACGGGAGAAGGGCGGTATAAAAATTTAATAAAATAAAATAAATAAATAAATACATAAATCATACATAATACTTCCTTCCTTCTCCTATTTTCTCCACAACAATCTTGTAAGGTGGGTTGGGCTGAGAGAGAGTGACTGGCTCAAAGTCACCCCTGTGGCTTTCATGCCTAAGGCAGAAAGTTGTGTCTAAATTAGGGGCCAGTGCTCATCTCCATTTCTTAGTGAAGTGAGTCAGCATTGTACAAAGACATTTCTGTGATCATGTAGCCAGCTTGACTATATGCTGAAGTGCGTGGAACAGTGTTAACTTCCCACTGAACTGGCAGCTCACCCCATTATGTGGCATTCAAGTCTTAAACTCTGCCTGTCCATCTATCCATCTGTCCATCCATCCATCCATCTCGATCTATCTATCTATCTATCTATCTATCTATCTATCTATCTATCTATCTATCTATCTATATCTACCTACCTACCTACCTACCTACCTACCTACCTACCTACCTACCTATCAATACACATGCACACATGCACATGTGTGTGTATACATATATGTAGATGGCATAATTATTTTTTCTCCCTCTTTTACAATGTTTGAATTTGATGTATCCACTGAAATTAAATGCAGGGAATTCAGATCCAACAGAAATAAAGGAATTTTCTTGGTTGAACTATGGAACATGGTACTGGGTTTAGATTGTTTAAAAAGGGGACTAACCGGGTTTACAGATGATTAGGCTACTGACACTTATTCATTCATGAATCAAAGGTAGTATGCCTTCAATTCTGATTGATGAGAAGCAACAGTGAAAGATATCTTTCAGTCAGATTTATAAACTTCCAGAATGCATCCAATTGGCCACTATGTGACACAGTGCTGGTCATATAGATTGATTCCAGAGGAATCAAGTCTCCAGAGCAGATCTCAAGGAGATATAAGAAGAAGAAATGAAGTGCCTGTCCAACAGCCCAAATGGAAACCTATTTACACTATATTTCCTTCTTTGTAAGATCATTATTCCATAGCTTTTCATTTTATCTTCTGCAAATCCTCCATGTATTTCTTTCCTCCATAAACATCCACACAGATAAATTCATTTTTGCCCGAATTATGAGTTTTCTGCCAAATGACCAAATATTGATAAACAGAATCCAAAAGCCCCATACTTGTCTTATTTTTGCTTGATTGCAACCAGCTACATGTGTCCACAGCATGCAGCCTCTGTCATCCTCATTTCAGAAATCTTGTTTGGTCTCAACTTCTGATGTTATCTAAGGTTTGTTCACAGGAAAGTCACCTCTAAAAAGAAATCAAAAGAACCATTTATTCATACAACAAAGGTGGCAGGTTTGAAGAGTTGTCTTTTTGTATGAGTACTCCTCCATCGCTGAAAATTGGAACTGGCAATTG
The DNA here is from genome assembly GCA_030761175.1 of Masticophis lateralis. Classification (NCBI taxonomy): domain Eukaryota; kingdom Metazoa; phylum Chordata; class Lepidosauria; order Squamata; family Colubridae; genus Masticophis; species Masticophis lateralis. The sequence goes on along the minus strand of JAUDYJ010000003.1, from coordinate 81,331,518 downwards.
AAAAAAAAAATGGCCCTTGGAATGTTTGCTTTGCTTCAGTGGAGAAAATGTTGGCTTTCAAGACTTCTCACACCCCCTTCTCTCTTTTACTTGCACACATTTATGATGAGATTAAGCTAAATTCAGCTATTAAGGTAAACCAGAGGTTGTTGCAAAAATCAAATCCAGAAAGCACACACAGGCAGATTGATGCAGCAAGATTCATTAACTTCTTTATATACATAATAATACATGAAGTAAATTTACAATACCAACAGCAGATTTCTTCCAACCTGGTAGCAGTTACAAACAAAACAAAAGCAAAGTACAGCAGACTAGTTTCAGTTCAGAGCTCAGAGCAGAAAAGCTCAGACTTGTTTAGTTCTCAGCACAGAATCAGACTCAGAGTTTAAAGCTGCAGGGCTAAATCACACCCAGACTTCTTGCTTAAGTTTCTGTTTCTAAACAGCCCTCATTGGCTGATTCAGTTGTTATGCCTATTCATTGGCTGACCTTGTTACCATGTCTCTGCCAGTTCATGAATATTCTGACAATTTCTTACCTTGAGTGTATTAGTTAAGCATCCAAGCTATATCACAGTTTAAAGGACCATGAAATACAGTTATAACATTACTAATACAGATTTTTGAATGTTATTTTTTCTGTCTTTTTGTATCTTTTTAAAGCTATCTTCTGTGTGCTTTTCTGTTTTTAAGCTTGTAAAAATTGCCCTTTCACTAATGAATATTGCATTATTGCCATTTACATCTTACCATGCAGTCATCGCCCTAACTTGTCATCTACTTTGAAGGTATAAAGACAAATATGGCAAGACTGGCAAGACAAGGAATAAAGATAAAGACTCTCTCTCTCTTCACATGCACATACACCTTCTGCACATGCACCCGGCCTTCTATGCATTTGCTTTGCTCTCACACACACGTTCTTCACATGTGTCCAGCCTTGAAAATGTGGATAAATAGGACAGCATAGCGCCAGGATGGGGGGGGGGGCGGGCCCACCTGCAATCTCCGCTACCGGTTCGCCCGAACCATTATGAACCGGCTGAATACCACCTCTGGAAAAGCTATATTACTCTTCAAGTATATCATTAAACTACTGGAAATTGCAGTAAGAGAGATACTTAAATACTTACCATGGCAATCACAATTCGCTTTCCCTAAACAAATTACAAATCATTACCGTATATTATCTCCTATTTATCAACTTCTGCTCCAGTTCCACTGTCAATTTCTACAGCATAATAATAATTTTAGAATAATAACAAAAAAAAAGAATAATGAACATGATTGTGTTTGACTATTTAAATCACATGAGTACCTAACTATATTTTCAAAGGCAATTATTAGCATTGCTGACTTACATTCTCCAGATTGATTTGAGCTTCAGTGTTTCAACATACGCAGGAAATCATTTCATCTTTCTGTTTTGTCACATGCTTTATTCCAATTATTGTTTCTCTTGTTCTGCACTTGCAGTCTGTGCATTCCCATGGATAGTCACTTGTAAAACCTTTGTGAGACATAACCCTGTGACAATTTGCTTGCCACAACGATTTGTGTAAATATTTATGCAGAACCAGCCTAATGTTTTAAATAATTCATCTAAGAATGTTGGATCACTTTTATAGTCGGCCCCAGCATATTCACTAAACTGGCAAGGATGCAATACGATTTGCTTTCAGCCTGAACTTGTAAACATCCAGAAATAAGTAGCAATAAAAAGGAATGTCTCTGAAGTGGCATGAATGAGCAGTACGATTCCTTTGGATATAATTAGCTAGGATGGGAGAACTGAGAAAAATCATGGATAATGAAATGGAACCTTTCATACCTCAAATTTCATTTCACCACCTGCAGCTATTAAAGTATCCCACCTACCAGTATAATTCACACCTCCATACATTGTTAAAATAACCTAATGGATTCTATTCCTTCCTTTTGATTGGAAGCATATTTTTGGAGCATAATTATCTTTCCCCTCTCTTTTTACAGTTGAAGCAGGAAGCATACAGATAGCCACATATGGAGATAGAATCTCTTGATCAATAAAATAGACCTCATGGTAGTGGGGGAAACACAAATGAGCAAAACAGTTATGTGATGTAAGCTCCAAGCTCAGAGATAAGACAATTCAACCCTTTATTTGCTTGCACCTAATGGACAGAATCTTGCCAAGCTAAAGCTATAACTGTCAACCCTAATGGATATATCATGAGAGATTCTAGGGTATGGTTACCGTGAATCTTTTCCCCACTTCCCAATCCAGTTTGGGACTACACAGTCTCTTAATCTGTGCCTCTTTGTGGGACAATCCTGAGCTGGCAAAATACTTCCCCCTTGATGGCTGCAGGTGCACATTCCATCACATGTCCTGCCAATAAAAAAGTAGTACTTTTTGCAAAGAAATTAAACAACCAACATCTTAGGAGAAAGAAAGAACATAAGAAATTTATCTCACTCCAACATTCTTCACCTCAGAAAATCTCTTGAGAAATCTTCACACTATGATCTAAAGGAGAGTATTAAGCCAATCAGCTGTCTTTCTAATCTTTGAACTGGAAATTCCAGGGATTAAAAATGTCTCATTGATGAAGTGTTCCACATCTGAGCTCTGATCTGTTAGCCCTGGACATGAAAGGTCCAGTTCTGACATTAATTCCTGACTGTATGAAAATAGACTATATGTAAATGTGAGACAGTTTTAGGAGGACATGGATATTGAAGTTGCTTAAACAGAGGCTGGGGTAGGCGTTTGTTAAGGATGCTGTACTTGTGTCTTTATGCAACAGGCAGGCATTGGACTATATAATCTCCAAAGTCTTTTCCAATACTAACATTCTATAATTCAGTGATTCTTTATCATTCTAGACTGCCTCCTAGGTGTCCACTGCCATCAGGCATAATGGTTGGCTTTGAGAAAGATATTCAGTTGCTTCGGAGGACTGTTATGAATGTAAAGTTTGATTATTATGTACAGGAGAGTAAAAGCAACAAAACAACATTCTTGAGTTGCCACTCCTGTGTCTCTTCTATTAAACCCAACCAGCCATTTAGATAATACATTTTTTGTAACCCAGCCATGTCTTTTTCAGGAACTGAGCAGCAACTGTGGGGGGGGGGGGGCAACCAGATGAAATATACAACCACTTTAAGAAATTGTAGACAGTACTATGCTTGCACACTTGGGGGGGGGGTCTCTTAAAATAGCATTTTTCCTTCCTCCCCTGGCTTACAAGAAAACTTGAAAAAAATATCTAGCTGGGTTTTTTTTTAAAAAAGTATACATCAATATCGTTACATGCACAGTGAGACATCTGGGTATCATTCATTTGAATACAAGTAGTAATGATAGTATTAATATTATTTGTTATTTAAATCATACTTATGTAATTATAATAATATTCTCTCAAATTCCTCCCTTGGATCTTCTTCTCTATCTACATCTTTTCTGTTTAATTTAAGTATTTCTTCCATCTCTACGATATTTTGTTGCCAAACCTCCAGAGGATCTGGCCAACTCTCCATTTTCTTTTCAAAGATATCTTTCTGTTTATCTAGTATATTTTTTTTATTCTTTTAGCATGTATTTTCCCTGAATTGTTTCATTCATTTTTATTACCTTCTCCCTCTTATCTTCTTGTTTTGTTTGTTTATTTAGTTCTGTCTTTTCCCCTGGTCTCTCTATTGTCTCCTCTATTTCCTGGGCTTTTTGATCATTATTCATTATCCCTTGTGGAGCACTTTCTAACTTCCCATTTATGTTATTCATTAAGTCTATTATCTCCCTGTGGTTCCTTATCATAGTATCCTGAATGCTTTGAAACATTGCCACCAATTCTTTTTGCAACCCATTTATTTCCCCTTGCTGAAACATCTTGCCTTCTATTTTGATAGGTCCAAATATCACTCAGTAGTCTGTCAATATTCTATCACTGCCCCAGAGTCTCAATTAGTCGATTATCCCTCAGAAAGTCTATCTGGAAACCATTCACTCAGACCTGATGTTGCTCCTGGTTCTTTATGTCCCACAGTTAGTCAATTTAGCTTTTTTTTTTTAAGGTAATCCAGGAAAATTTCCAAATGTCTCCTTAAATCCCCACTATAAGTTCAATCAGAACTCCTGATATTTAAAATCAGGATATTTAAAGTAAAGTAAAATCACTTTACTTAGACATCTTCTGTATTTTCAACGTTAGAACTCCAGTAGTCATGGAATAGATAAATATAAAGCAATACATAGCACAGCAGTCCTCCAAGTGTTATTTCCACTTTCTCCTCTGTTTTATCAGTATTTTTCTCAAGGTTGTAAGGATGTAATGTATTTCATTCACAGTAGATGGTTCCTTCAGTTTAACTTAAATGTTGCATAGATTCTAACAAGTTCCATTTGTATTTATTCAAACAATCAAAATTCTAACAAGTAATTCCAGCATTTTAAAATGCCTTATTGCCAATAAAAATTAAAGATCCAATCTTTCTGTGTTTTTAAAGGTTTTGCATTTTCTTCTTAATATCCTTTTCTTTTTTTTTTCAGTTCTATGATTTTTCCCTCTGTAATTGTTCACCACTTAAGCAAACTCTTCAAAGAGTCCCTTTTCCAGAGTTTATTTTATTTAGGGTAGGTTTCAAGTAGGAAAAAAAAAATCACCTCACCCAGTTCCAGTCACTGTTCATACACTGCTCCAGCATAGTCTTTGTTTCTTCAGCTGCCCTAGCTTCACAGCAGCCATAATGGCTGCCTCTCCTCTTCATGGGATGAGAGGGAATTAGCCCTGGATTAAGCAGGAGAGCCATCACTCTACACAACCTGCAGGGCACCCCTCCACTCTTCATCACAGGGTGACTTTAGCCCCTTATAGGGCCCTCCAATGAAGGGATTTGGTGTGAGTTTGTGGAGCCCTGCTTTTCATATCCGATAGCACCGCAACATCAACCAAAAGTCCAATATCTAGCTGTTTTAAGGAGTAGCCAAGAAGTCCTATGCTGGTGCATCTCAAACATTTTCAAGTCATGACCAGTTATTGTCTTTTTTACCCTGCCCAGATTTGGAAGAGATTTTCAATCTCAGGTGTCAATGAAGTTAAATATTTTGCACCATCATTTGCACAGAATTGGGAAGAAAGCCCCTATACAGCTACTAGATCTGGAAAATAAAGAGTTAAAAATTCAGACAATTATATGGCAGCAAACAAATACAGAAAGCTCTTTAATTCTTTATTGTCATCTAGTGATATATCGATCAAAAATATTTAGATTTTTGCAACTCAAATATAGTAGCTGTAGACTCCTGAGCCACATTGAACATCAGCTCTTATCCATGAAAGAAAATCTATTTCCATCAATGGGTCCCAGTTGTTACATTGAAGCACCTGTTTTTTACATGTTGGTATTTTATCTCAACAGAGTGTTATACAATAGAAAATGTCAGCACATGAAATGATATTTCAAATAAAAGCCTTAATGTGCTTTTCCGTTACTTAAACAAAATTTAAAGAGATACATGATGTATGTTTTTACTTTGGGCCATGCATCTCTATAACAATTTTACAAGTATATGTGAAGGGTTGGATTCTACTATATAGACAATGACATTCTGAAAATATTTTACCTTGTTTCTGTTTATCTGTTGCAATTTGTAATTTCTAAATTTCTTCTATCACTCCTGGCTAGTTCAAACTACCGTAATCCCCTAGGCATGCAGAAGACATTGTTAAAGAAATAGGCTAGTTTGGTTTGATCATACCAATAGTCAGTCACACATACTTGTGTGTGTGTGTGTGTGTGTGTAACTCCAGAGAAAATGTTTGAGATACAGATTTTGCCCATTCAGCCCACCCCTATTCCCATTACTTATATTGAGTAATACTTTCCATTTATTTTACTGGGCAATTATGTTAAAAGTATAAATCACAACTTAATAGTGTTCATTGTTCCTATGCAATAAAAATGCCTTAACTAGATTTCACAGTGTTTGAGAAAGAAATTTCTCTGTTGGCGTATTTCATTTCAAGCTAGTCTGGCTCTTATAGTAACAAAGAATCTTTTCCTCACAATACAATACCCTATAAATCTTCAATGACAAACTAATTATATTAAATAAAACACTGTGTGGAGGTTATTCAATTGTTCATTTTTTTCAACTGCTTCAGAAATGCTAAGCTTCAAAACTGGGCCTAATAAAGAATGCATACAAATTGTGCAGCAATTATTAACATTATCTAGACCTCATGCCACTCACCAACTGAATTGAAAACAGTAAATGCTACCTGAAATTATTTGTTTTATTGCTCTGTTAAGAGAGGTCTAAAGAAATGATTCAAAATGAATTTAAAGTCTATAAAAAAAACAAAATCAGAATTTACTGCAATAAATGACTACTACAAATATATCTGGGATAATGCTAATTACAATTCTTTTAAATGATAATCACAGGAACTATTAAGTAGACTGATAAAACTATACAGAATATCTGCTGATGAAGAGAAGATGGGACACCTCTACAATTTTCATTGATTCATTGACAGACAAACAGAGCTAGAGTCTATCTGTTGCGCTAACAACTGCTATTGGCACCATATACAGACAATTATTTTGTGTTTTGAGTATTGTTTGTTATTTTCTGCAGGGGCACCCAAAAACATTCTGCCACCATCTTTCTCTCCCCCCACCCCCAATTTACAGAATAGTTTCCACAGTTACTGAAAAGATGGCTCTTGTCAAGATAAAAGAGGATATAAAATCTATTAAAGATGCTGTTAATTAGAACTCTGTGAAGCTTTGTATAGGAATCTGGTTCAACAAAGCTTCAACTGTATTAACCATTGCATGAATGTTATAGGTCAGGTTGGAGGCCCACTTCAAAGTAAAAAAATAAAATAAAAATGAACTGAGTGTCTGCAAAGTAGTTCAAAGGCATTTGAAGCAGTGCAGAGACTCAATGGCTTTTCAACTACTCCTGAATTTTACAGATCATAACATTATACAACTTCACTTCCATAAATTGAGAATGCTGGGGCAGGAAGGAAATAAGTGGTGTGGTGGGCTGTCTGCCATTGAGAACACCTAACCATTGAAACATTTATCGTTTCATTAAACTCTTTGCCTACCAGATACCTTTTAGGGTACAAGACTAACATTACTTTAAGCTTTATTCAGTTTCTCAGCTCTCACCTTTTTAAAATATGACCAGGCTCAAGTCTTCACTTTTCTCTCTTTTGTGTTAATGGAATGTCCTACCAACAAACTTGGAATCACAATATTATTCACTAGTCTAAAAAAAAGTATTTCAGACTAAACATACTTTTAAATATTGCATAAGTAGAAAAAATATATAAATCAGTAGCATACCTAGCATCAGGGATGCTATTCAGCAGATTCTGGGGAACCAGTAGCAGAAATTTTGAGTAGTTTGGAAAACCGGCAAATACCACCTCTGGCTGGCTCCAGAGTGGGGTGGGAATGGACATTTTGCAATATCCTTCCCCCAGGAGTGGAGAGGGAATGAGGATTTTGCAGTATCCTTCCCAAGGAGTAGGGTGGGAATGGGGATTTTGCAGTAACCTTCTCCTGCCACGCCCACCAAGCCATACCACGCCCACCAAGCCATGCCCACAGTAGTAAAAAAATTTCAGTTCCACCACTGCCTAGCACATTTGTCACCTGAAGCCGATCATTTTAAACACTCCTCTCCTTCATTCTAAAGACAGTTTGCTATTATGGTTAAGGTAACACTCTAGACTAGAGACTTGGAATTCTAAACCATCCTTAGGCACAACCACTTATCAGACAGTCATTTCTCTTTTTCCTACAGTCACCAAGAATCATTGATGAAGGCACATATTTTCCCCCATTACCTGCAACTGTCTCTGGCTTTTCACTTTCTAAAAATGAAGGCGGGGTGGCCAACTATCAAATCCACTGTCTCTGTGGCAACTTTTTTCTCTATGCCGTGTTCATATCTGTGACTTACATCTTATTTTGCCATTCTGCTTTAGTTTTCTGCTTCTTCTTGAACATTCCCTTTTATTATTCTCAAAGAAGAGGCTGCTTTAGGTAAATAAAGACAAGAAGTATGCAGAATGCAGGCATATTTTTTTCAGGGAAGCCAGAGAAACAGCTTGGAGACAAATACTGAGAGGGAACTGGGTTGAGGACTCTGCTATGGCCTTTAGTTCGGTCCCTGAAACCCCAACTCTTCTATCTGGAAAATTCTAATGAAAAAACTATACCAGTTCCCTGTGAAAGAGATGGATGGCTGCTTGATTCAGTTCTGAGTGAGGGAAAGTCAAATCAAGGATGAGAATGACTGTATCAGCTGCAACCTTGATTTGGAGGGAATAAAGATCCATTTTCTGGGCCTCAAGCTAGATAGAGTTCATTGAATTCTGTGCAATTTAGCTACATGTTCAGCTCTCTTTAGTTGAACATCACAGCTTAGCTGCTTCTTTTCCTCCAACCTACATCAAGCTTCCCTCCAGCCACAGGAGATTTTGAGCTGGCCAGTTGGCTACCAAACCTGGAACTTAATAAAGTTTTATGCTTTTTCCTAATTGCCATATTTCATATTTCTGAATGCAAAGTGCTTGGAATAGTTTTGTTTATATAGAAATACTTGAATGATGCTAAAATTTTGTTTAATTTCTCCCTGACATATTTACTGCCTGAAGATTGCTACACCACCATGGTAGAAGAAATTTAAAAATCAGAAAGTATCTCTGGTCTGAATTGTATTAGTAAAACATCAGGAACTCACTTCACAGAATTGTTTTGGAGGAGGAATCCAAAAAGAATAGGAGGAGGAAGGTATATTGATATGTTTGCTGCCTTGAATTGTTTGTAAAAATAATACAGGTGGGATCTTAAGTAAATCAATCAGTCCATCAGTCAGTCAGATAGCCTAAAACAGGGCTGTCAAACTCCTGGCCCGGGGGCTGAATGCGTCATGTGCTGGCCACAGCCACAGCTGGTTTAGCAAAGGAAAAAAAGTCCCAATATGTCACATGACACTGCCATGATGACATGAGTTTGACACCTCTGGCCTAGAAGATGCAGGACCCTGGTTGAGCCTGTTTTATGCTTAGATATCAGTGGGGGTTTTGATTCTGCACTGCTTCCACCTGAGGAAAGAAATTTACTTTATTGGTCTCTCATGGTGACAAGTTATGCTTAACAAATGGTACACAATAAATAGACCTTCCAGATATATTAGTTTAAATCTGAGGATGATACAGATATAAGTAAGAGAGTTTGTGTTGGAGAATTCATTGAGGTCATACCCAAGTCTTGTCCAAAAGATTGCCATGTGGACATCCCAATTAAACCAGTGAAGAGGGTGCCATTCTCAGATTGCCAACCGTCATTTCATCTCCTGCTCCTGAAGCAGCCCCCAAAAGAAAACAGATTAGACATACTTTGAAAATGTTTTTGAAAGTTTGTATTCTTGAATTGTTGTAGGATATTTCCCACTAACTACTTCTGGCCTTTTTCTAAACTACTTGGAGGTGTTTGCACTGTCCTTTCTCTTTTCCTTTTCTGTTTGCTATCTCTGCCCCAAAAATGCTACACTGTAGAAGGTTCAGAATTTAATTGTGTTAAAATCCTTACAGGTATCTGGGATATATTTGGCAGGGTGAAAGTTCCCTAAAACACCTACCATTTCTGCTATTTTCATCCCATTCATCCCAGAACTGAAGCAGCTGTGTTTTGAAGATTCTCTATAATAGCCTAGAGCAAATCCTCTTTCACATCAAATACTAAAATGTCCTGAATCAAATCAGATTGCCATCAAAGCTCGAATACAAACTTAGATTGAATAAGCCCTCTTCAAGCCTTGAATCTCCAATTCAAATCAAATCAAATCAGACCTACTGTAAATACTTTTAAGTTCCAAATTGGATATGGCATAAAAAAAAAATAAGTTGGAAGAGCCTAAGTAATAAATTGTTGCATAGATAATTAAGTGGCTAAAAGCTATTCAGATTCTCTAATATAAAATAATGATATATGAATCTCCAATTTCACAGGATAATGTAGATGTCATTAGAAATCTAGGAAGACCACTTCCACTTTATGGAAGTGTTAGTTCAAAAAGTATTGGGGCTGGCTAAAGGCTTTCAGCTAAATATTGAGAGGGCTTGTGAGATTCAAGCTGTTCATTTTGCTTGCAAGTCCAGTTGTTCATTGTATGATTCCTTAGGAATGAAATTAATAGAAAATCTGATGATGGAATTGAACGGGGTGACTAAAGGTATCATATTCAGCTTTTCTGTGATTTAAGTGAAGAATGAACAATGAAGCAATATTTCATTTCAATAATGACAGAAAAAAAAGTCCATCCATTTTGGCTTTGAAATTGTTGAGTTATACTCAGAAATTATTTCAGAATCTATGGAAACTAGGCTGCAAATGTTGATGGAGTTAGCAGCAATGGCTAAATGGACTGCATTGATTAAAGAAAAAAAGCACGATTACTTTTGCTTCTGGAGATTGTGCTTGAAGTGGGGAAAAAATTAAACTTTTTGGGTTTTACGGATTAGATAGGTTTGTTGTCATAGAAATGGCTAGTTTATATAACTATGTATTGCAAAAATTAAAAGCAGAGGTTTAAATGCTATTATCTTATTCTACTGACCAGAAGTCAATGCCTGTTCTTTCATTTTCCTTTTTTTATTTCTAGTTTATAATATAAAAGAAAAAAGAAAAAAGTAGGAAAATAAGGGAGGAAAAAGGGAAGGGAAAAGTTATTTTCCTACTATTTTCTTTTGTATTTTATATTATAAACTAATTAGTTTATATTATAAACTAATAATAAAAAAAGAACCCTATGAAAATTAGAAAGCATCTCATTGAAGGAGGGCAATTATTACTGTCTTTCTTTCTGTTTTCTTGTTATTCCCTCTTGTATCCAGACTGCTAAATTTTATTATTTATGGCTCTGTATTGTACATTTGTATATTCAGTTGTATGGCCTTAGGGTTCAGGGGAATATTACAAATAATTCAAAACTGTGCTTTGTTTTGCATCCTTTTTTCTCCATGTTTTCCCCAACCTCACTCCCTCTTTTCTAAATTGCTATTGATTAGAACTAGTCTCTTCTATAAAGTTTCTTTTTTCCCCCTTTCTCATTGGTGTATATAATATTAATAACAATTATTATAGTAACTGTAGAGAAATGTGTTATATAATGTTTGACTATCATTTCCTGGGATGCAGAAATTTGACATTGAATCACCTTTTTTGTTTTATTTTTCTGATTGTGATCTTCAAATCCAGATCTGCCTTTTTTCATGATCACTGCGTTTGATTTTATTAATATATATAGGCAAGCTACATATTTAATATGCAATATAAAAGGTTTTTTAAAAAAATGATAGCCCTTGCCTAATGATCATTTTACAGCGGTTCAAAGTTTGATGGTGCTAAACTAATGATAATTATACCTGATCCTCAAAGTTAAATCCCCATTGATCACATGATGAAAATTTGGACACTTGGCTGCTTGTTCACATTTTCAAACACACTCCCCCCCACCCCCCCACCCCCAATCTGCCTATCTCATTCCTATATCTGCTAGTTTGGCAACCGTACATCTCAATATTTATCTCCGTGCCCAGGGGTAGGTTCTACTTACCTTTACTACCGGTTCACATTGCGCCTGCGTGTGCTCTTCTGCGCATGCGCAGATCACCTATGATGAAGTCTGGGTCAGTGGTCAGAGCCTCCTGCGGGTTTTACTACTGGTTCTTGCGAACTGGTCCAAACCAGGGCAACCCACCAGTGCTGTGGTGGGTTGCCACCAGGTTCTCTTCCTCTTTCTGCTGGCCCTCCCTGAAGCTCTCTAGCAGCTTCCAGAAACCTCATGAGGCCTCTGCATGGTCTTGTGCAGACTCCCAGAAGGACTCACAAGGCCTAAAGTAGGCTTTGTATGAATTTCCAAAGCCCAATTAAAGGCCAGTTGCCTTAGTAAGGAGAAGGGTGAAGGTGAACTGCAGGTAGCTGGGGGCAGCAGGGATAGGCAGGGGAATACAGGGTGGCCAAAAGTCAGAGATGGGAGGGAGATAGGTGGAGGAATGTAGTTAAAGCCAAAGCAAATACAACAGGGCAGAAGAAACAGGAGGTCCTTGTGAAACACAGCATAGTTCTGCTGTAATGACTACAACTACAAGGAACATAGGAACTGTCATTGCTAAGAGTATAATCACATGATATTTCACCTAACAACAATATCACTTATCAACAGAAATACCAGTCCCAGTTAGGTTTATTACAGGACTACCTGTAATATATAGATATATAAAGATATATAAAGAGAAAGAAGAAGAAGGACAGAAGTAGTGATTGCTCAACAACTGCTCAGTTTAGCAATCCTTCAAAGTTACAGTGGTGCCGGAAAGTAACTTTATGACTTGGCATCATGAGTATTGCAGCACTCCTGCAATCAGATGATCAAGATTTCTAGCACTTTGCAATGATCATCACTGCATCCTATTGTCCCGTGACTGCTATTTGCCTGTTTCACAGACAGATTCCAATAAGAAGTGTCAATGAAGAAGCCAGCTTTAAAATCACACTTTGTGGTCAATGTGATGTCTCCATTAACAGCTGGAGGACATTTGCTTAATAACTGTGGTAGAAGTGAGGTTGTGATACATCATACTCATATAGTGCTCATTTAACAACTGCTTTACTTGTCAAGTGAGTTTCTGGTACCAAATGTGGTTGTTAAGTGAGAACTACTTTTATCTACTTTTACACACACACACACACACACACACACACACACACACACATACAATGCTCATATTATTTTTAAAGTGACACTCTAAATATGTGCGAGATGTTTAATTATAAGATGCAAAAACTGCATGAATAAATATTATTTATTGCTTTTTAATATTTTGTCAGAATGGGTCAGTGGTGGGTTCCTCCTGGTTCTGCTGGGTTCTGCCAAGCCAGAAGCGGTGATGTCACTGAACTGGTTCTGCCCCCCCTGCCCCCACCCCCCATTATTCTTACCTTTTATTTGGCCCCACACCCAATCTATTACTGCCTCCTGAGTCCCAGCTGATTGGCTACAAGGAAAAAAAAACTGTTTAAACTCTTGCCACGGGGCTTCAAAGGGCCGCCCTACAGTTGATCAGTGTTAAAAGGCAGTGTGGTGATAAACCGGTGCCTGCAAAAATAAATGGGTAGACCAGTGCCTCCAAAAACAAATGAGTAGACTGGTACAGCTCTGCAAGCAGTTAAAAGCCTGGTAGACCAGTACCTCTGCTAAATCCTAAAGAATTGTCACATGGCCATCAAGCTACGCCCACAAAATAAGCCACGCCCACAGAACTAGTAGTAAAAAAATATAGAACCCACCCCTGGAATGAGTGATCAATGTCAAGACCCCTTGAGTTTTTAGAATGCAACCAGATTCTCCAGAACAATTACATAATTGTTCTCAATATCTATAAAAAAAATAATCACTGGAACATATTATAATTGAAGGCTATTTTTTTTTTTAAAAATTAACATTTCACAGTCCGAATTGTAATGTTTCGCAAGACTACAAGCCTGAATGTAATTTAGTGCATATTTTTTGTTCTATTAATCCTTCCCAACAGAAATACATTTTCATTTGTTTCTACACACATAAATTGTTTTCCATTAAGTTACTTTCATCTTATTCTTTGATATTTAATGTTAAACTCATGTTGTAGACATTATTACACTTCCAGGTCATCTTCCTGTGAAGCTTGATCTTGTATTTGGTAAAAGTTTAAATACATTTTTAAATGGTCCTTGCTCTTTGCTGAAAGATAAAGATTTTATTAAACAGATGGAACAGGAGATGGCAGAGTTTTTTATTATTATTATTATTATTAACAGGGACTCGGTTATATTACTCTTTGTAATATGGAACACTACTAAAGAATTATCCTGTACTCTTCATGTCAAAAACAGCAATTCTGTAAAGGTTTTTTGTTGTTGTTGTTGATAAAAAAGGAAAACTTGAAATAATCATGTCTTTATACATCCCATCTGTTTCCTAATTCTATTCAATATGAACTTGAACAAAAAGTGTACTTCCAAAAAAACCCAGGTTTTTTTTTCTTCTTCATATATGGCACAAGATAACAGCATTGGAAAAAATGTGAGCAGTTTAATAAGTTATTTTCTACAATTTTCTTCAATCTAATATTTTTTAAAAACCTGTTTAAGGTACAAATGAGAATATGCATTTAGATTAATCAACAATTTTTACTTTTTCCAACCAATTTTATCTTTTGTGTCCTTAATAGACGGTAAGATACATTCTTGGTTACTGAAAATAGGTATATTATACTTATTATATGTTCAGGTACTCATTTTACTTTACCTCTTTGCTTTCAAGAAAAATGTTGCTGTTTTTACTGGAAACTGGAAAATTCCCAATCTGGTAATTTTCTAGTTGTATCATGTGAAAATAATTTTTTTTCTGCTTTCGTTGTTGTTGTTAGATATGAAGTTGTGTCTGACCCATCACAACCCCAGGGACAACGTTCCTCCAGGCCTTCCTGTTCTCTACCATCATCTGGAGTCCATTTAAGCTCATGCCTACTGCTTCAGTGATCCCATCCAGCCACCTCATTTTCTATCGCCCCAGTCTTCTTTTGTCCTCAGTCTTTCCTTACATTAGGTTCTTCTTCAGTGAGTCCTTCCTTCTCATTAGGTGGCCAAAGTATTTGAGTTTCATCTTCAGGACCTGGCTTTCTAAAGAGCAGTCAGGGTTGATCACCTCTAGGACTGACCAGTTTGATTGCCTTGCAGTCCAAGGGACTCGCAGGAGTCTTCTCCAGCACCATAGTTCAAAGGCCTCAATTCTTTGGCACTCAGTCTTCCTTATGGTCCAACTTTCACAGCCATACATTGCAACTGGGAAAAACCATGACCTTGACTATACACACTTTTGTTGGCAGGGTAATGTCTCTGCTTTTTAGTATGCTATCTAGATTTGCTATAGCTTTCCTCCCCAGGAGCAAGCGTCTTGCTATTTTACTATAAATATATAGCATTTTTTTTAACTTGAATTCTGTCTTTTAGTTTTAGTAAGATATAAATTAACCTAGGTATTTGTATGCCACACAAGGTGAATCCTATCATGTTTTCTAATTCTACACTTATTTGAAAGACAAATATGATTTTAACATCTACTTTGGCTTATAGATTACAGGGTGCTCTTCCAACTGTTTTGCATCCAACAGTTGGATTCATATAAGGCTGTCAACGTTCCAATCATATCAGATTTAATTAATGTTCTTGCTTTAATTTGAAATAAACATGTCCCAGCAGATGCTGAGAAAGACTTTGATACAGTTTCTTAGAAGTTTTTAAAGCTCTCCAAAGTTTTATATTTGGAATTGGTATGAGTTATTAGTAGTATTAATGGTGTATCTTCTCCTTGGTTGCATTATTAATGGTGGTTTTTAATAGTGTGCTCTCAGCTTGATTAAATTTACAGCATGCCAAGGTACACAACAGGGATGTATCTGTTTCCCTGTCTTTTTATTTTGCTTTAGAACCTTGCCTTTTTAATTAGAAATTTTAAAAACATTAATGCGATTAAAGTAGGGAAGTAAAGTATAAAATTTTACTATTAACTGATGACATCTAATGTTTTACACTTAGAACAGTGATCTCTATTCTCTATATCTCTATCACTTCCATTAAAGCAGGATATGAGATCTTACTTTTGGTGCTCTATAAGTTCATTGTTTATCTGGTTAAGCTTCCTCTTAGTGAGTAATCTATTAATCGGAGTAATTCCAATTTTATATCATTAAGTCACAGTAATTGTTGAGAAGAAAAAAAAGTACAGAGTTTTCTCAGCAGGTTGATGTGTATTTATTTTGGCTACATCGACAATCTAGAGAAGATATAGAATATTAAATATTGTGGATCGTTAAGGCATGAGTGCTGACTAAAAGAATTATCATGCAACACTGGAAAGAGAAATCTATGCATAATTTGTTGATGCTGTTGTGAATATTTGAAATGCTTTTGTTTCCATAAAGGGGCAAGGAAGAGGATTTTCAAGTAATATAGTATTGCTTTTAGTTTAGCTTAATATTTTTCAAGTTTCTGTTTTATTATCTATGCATATTTTAAGAACTAGATTCTGAATCCTGCCCTCTGTTTTAGCCCGAATTGGCACTGCATAAGTTATGCACATCCTACATAAGATTTAATCCTTCCTGTAGTTCCCTTGGACTCTGTATGCTACTGTTTAGCATAGCACTCTACCAATCTTCTTAGCTCTTCAAGTTACAACCCAACACTAAACAAATTGCAAATGTGCTACTCTATTATTGATGAGTCTAGAACAGGGCAAGTGTTGACCAACAGTTGTTTTGAGTATGTTTCTCACTGAAAAAGTCAAAGTGGTTTTCAGCTCTTTCAAAGTAATGCTGTCTACATCTGCACCAACCCTATCAGACTGACTGTGGCTTTCTTTATTTTCTATTGTAAATCTATAACTACATCAATGTAAATTTAACAGGGTTTCACAATGCTATTTCTTCCTTTTTCTTTCTTTTAAAGTCTTTCAATCTGTTGTAGCCTGCTGGCGGCCTGCAGAGCTGGTAGCAGAGTCAGAAAGTGAGGAGGTTGGGGAAGAACATGGGCCAGTCCTGGAGTCTGAGGGAAGGCTTGGATGAGGGCTCTGCATCAGAGGCAGAGAAAGGACCATCTGGGAGGTATGTGCTGTCTCCGGAGCTTCCAGAGTCAGACCTCAGCGAGGCAGAGGAACAGGGGGAGCCTGTAGCCAGTGTGGGCATGTGCAGAGCTGTCAGAAGAACAGTTAAAACAAAAGGGACCTCGGGAGTAGGGCTTGGAGATGATTGGCCCCTCCCATAAGACTTAAAAAAGGAGCAAAGGCACATGGGCCCTTGCAGGAAGCAACATTGTTAATTCTGTTCAATTTAAAGTCTGAAACTCTGTTTGATTCTGGACTCTGTGTGGCTTTGCCAATTATCAGCCTTATTCCAAAGGACACTTTACAACTATTTGGGATTCATCTGTGAATGCACAGAATTCACAGCTGTTGCAATAAAAGAGGTTTTTGGGATTACTCGTGTGTTTTACTGATTCACAAAGCCTAGGTCAGAACAGGATCAGGGGATCTGTGGTAAAAGAAGTCAGTAAGGTAGTTTGTGAACATATGATCCATGTTCCGTGGCCTTAATCCTTTATTTGTGAGCACTTACATTTTTTAATCTCCAAATGCAGAAGGCCCTGCTTTGAATCTCTTATTTAGAGAACTGGACTTTTCAATTTTCCTTCAGAATTTCATGGAAAACAGTGATCAGATTTAGTTTCTTAATGCCTGCACTACAGCCAATTTCAATAATTTAAGGGGTGTCAGAACAAAATATCTTGTACTCTAGAAACATGAAATCCAGTTATCTAATGATGGAATATATGATTGATATCCCTAGGTGGAATATCTTGGTCTAGGTTTACATGAAATTAGACTTAAAATTTGACTGATTTTTATCGTTGTTTTTTTTTTTAGCTAGGTTCAAAATGTATTAGCTATTTCTCCAAAGGAAACATCATAAATTCACATAACCACAAAAACATCTTATGAGAAAAGTTCTTGCTTCACTAACATTTATTTCATTGTTATTGTTGTTGAATACCTCAGGTGTTTTGACTGAAATGCTGCAGATGCTTTAAATGAAACTTTTATTTTAACTTGAACTGAAATTTTTTTTAAAAAACATTTTTGATGTGAAAAGTGGATATAGATATGGATATATTTAAAAGCCAGCTCTTTGCAGGGCATGTTAATAAAATCATAGACATGACTAAACTATGAATCACTGTGATATCTAAAAAAGACAGATATTAACAAAAAATAGAGACCTCTAGTAAAAATGCATATAGTCCTTCTTCGGTGACCATTTGAAGTTTGAAATTACGGTCACAGTGCCCCAGGTCACTGCAATCATCAAAACTGTAATTGAGTCCTTTTATTTTGCTGCTGATTATCCTCCTCTTTTTCTTTTCTTCCACCTTTTCCAACATTATGGACTTCTCAAAGCAGTTAGGTTGTCACATAACCTGTCCAAAATATTCATGCCTTGAGAATTGCTATTTTTAATAGATGTATATGCATGCATATGTCTATCACAACCATGCTATAATTTTAAATGCATCCCTAGATAAGTCTCCACATCTTGAGAATTTTGCCTCCTTCATACTAATATTTCTCTTCTACCCCAATAAAACTATTGTTATACAAAATTAATTCTATGTTCAATATTTTTTCTTAAGGGATGTACAAGCTTCTGGACATCTATATATATAGCCAGAATGCAGCCATGCCAGATTGTTTACTCCAGAGCTTCTTTGCAAAACTTTTATGTCCAATAAGCCTTGAAAAATAGAATGAATAATAGTAGATCATCATTATTGAAATATTCACTGTGAACTTGCTAGATAATTTGTTTGTTTGAGTGTGATGACTGCAGCTGATGCAGTCAATGTTTTAAGTTGGTGGACATATTAAAAATGTTATGATCAGGTTGAGGGAGGCTTGCTTCTCCCAAAGTGATTATTATGTGGGTGTGACCATCAGAAGACACTAATTCATAAAAAGACACCCACTCTAGACACGTAGGAACCTCCCTACTAGATAGGATTTCTCCCCTTCTTATCAACCCCCCCCCTCTTATTTCAAATACACTGAGCTGCAGCCATCTACAATAGTACAAAAATAAGATGCATTTTTAGTAACTGAAGAAAATACTACAGGCTGCTGCTTAACTTTCATATTAGCTATTCATTATTTTTATTATTAAAGTAATATAAGTAATATAAAGTAAAATAATACAAGTAAGTAATTGGTACAATGCTCCAAGAATAGCAATCTACAAGAACACATGAAGAGTAGTGTTCTTCTAGAGGGAGACTGATGTCATAGCCAGTATTTTAATCTTTCTTTGAATTCTATCTTTGCTCTATCACACTTTGTTTCATTAACATTACAGTTCTAATACATACATACACACATACTGTATGACTGGGCTTGTCTAGATTGAAATAGATAATTGTAATTGAAACATTAATTAAATAACTCTAAAATGCCTCCTAGACTAAGAGGCGAAGCAGATGCAATATTTATTTTGTTAGGGTTTTATTCTCTCTCTCTCTCCCCACATTGACTTCAAAATAGTCAATATCTTCCTTCAGTTTTTCACTACAACAAAAACACTGAAGTGTGCTGAGAGGAAGTGATTGGCTCAGAGTCACTCAGTCAGTTTCATAATTCATAGTAGACTCAAACCTGATGTCCTCCAATACTACATTTGTATCTATACTAAATTAGCTCCTTTTCACTCTCCTTCCCTTTTTATTCTTCATATTATGTAGACAATCCTAGACTTACAATTGACCTCTTATAAAAGTTATGATGGACCCCTGGGGGTACAACTCAGTTCTGAAGTTGGATGGCCACTCTATACATGGCCATGTGGTTATATTTTGGTCACTCAACAATTGGTCTTCATTTACAGCCGTTTGTAGTGTCCTGCAGTCACATGACCACATTTTATGACATTTTTGCCAAAACCTGACATTTACTTCCACTTTTTGGTAAAAATGCCCCATAACGAACAATTGATTTACTTAATGACCATGACATTAGCTTAAGAACCATGGTGGTCACTTTACAACTGCAGCATTTGCTTAATGACCATGGTAAAAAAGATCAAAAAATCAAGTTGGTTATATAGGTGATCCATTTTATGACTATCACCATTTACAACTCTAAAGGATAGGCTCCATTATAGTCTTGTCAAGGGTTATCTGTATGAGTAAATAGGAATATTTATTACAATGTATGATAATTTGTGTCAAGAAATAATAGGGTTAACTCTGTTAAACGTATATCTCACTGTTGGGAATTGTATATTGTTATTGTTTGGATTGAAACATAACCTTCTAAATCAGTGATGGCGAACCTTTTCAGCACTGAGTGCCAAAAAGGTCACGTGGAAATGTCACACATGCAGCTGCATGCTCATCAGGGCCGCACTCTGGAAAAGCCAAACTTACAGGTTCTAGCATGCATGCATGCCCGACAATCAGCTGGCCAGCAGGCATGTGCAGGCCAGTTTTCGACACTGCCACACGCACGAAGGGATCGGGCACTGGAAAATTTGAACTTTTGGGTTCTATCGCGTATGCGCACCTGACAATTAGCTGGCTGGTGCACATGTGCAGGCTGGTTTTTGGCACTGCAGTGCACTCAAAGGACAGCTGATCATCATGCATGCATGTGCACCAGAAACCCAGAAGATAAACAGGCAAAGGAGTGAGTGCCCGGTGACACGACTTTGTGTGCCACTTTGGGCACACCTACCATAGATTTGCCATCACGGTTCTAAACTTTACTGATTGGGAACAGGATACAGGATAACTTCTACTGAAAACAAAAGCTACAGGTACCAGCCATTTGGGCAAATCATAGATGTTTTCTTCATGAGACAAAGTTTTAGTAAAAGTTGATTTCTTGTAGGCATCATTGAAATGAGGTCTCAAATCACTGAATGAGTCATCCGGTTTAAAATGAAAATGCTGGTAGCTACTTGATCACAATTTAGAATAGATTTTGTAGCACCTATTGTCTTTGGGGTATTTTCCTATAAATAGTTAGCTGCAAGACATATGTTCCAGAAATAAAAGTCAAAGGTATTATTTACTTATTATCAGGCTTAGCCATTATTGGTAGAATTTAATCATGAAGGCGTTTTGAGAACAAGTTAATACGATGGCCGTTCACCTCATTGGTGGGATGACAGCATATTTCCCCTATATAAATTGAGATAATTCAAACTTGACATGCACCTTATGTTCTGCCCTTTGTACATATCTTGTTAGAAGCAGAATAACTAATTTGCTCTAAGTACATAGAAACTGGAATTAAATTAAACTGGTTCTTGATACTGTTATCTTGTAATATTGCTCCCTGAAAAAGTACAAGCACTGCTTTGCAAATTTATGTATTTCTGCATGGGATTTGTAAGGCCATCAACTCATAAATTGTAACTCTGAGCAACTAACATAGAATTAAAAACACAGAAAAATAACAAGTAAACATATAAATGCAAACCAGAGGATAAGGCAGCTTAGTTCAATCTGTTCTCAAAATCTTTACAATGTGGGATTATCCAGTACTCTGGTACAAAGTCTGAGGGAAAATCCATTTTCCAGGCTTTGTGGAAGGCCAGTAGGATTAGGGACATGTGAATCTTGGGGTGTATTTTGTTCTAAAGGCTAGGTATCACAGCAGAGGAAACAGTGCTTGACCCCATTAGATAGCATAGTTTCATAGAAGGGACTGAAAGCATTTCCACTCTGTTGAATCTCATAAAATGAATTTGAGACAGGTAGTTCTGCAAATAATCGGCCATATACCATGAAGGGCTTCTCATGTTGAACAGAATCTGGAAACCTATAGGGGAACAATGAAGCTTACAAAATAGGGATGTTACATGGCCATATCATGGGTCCGTAACTGCTCACATTGCTGCATTCTGGAACAATGGTAACTTTCAGATAGTCTTCAAGGGCAGCCCCTTGCAGAGTATGTTGGTATAATCCAATCAACAGATGGTCAAGGTATGGTAATTGTGAGATGGGCCTTATGATTGATTTGTGCAAAAGTTCTGATAGTTGTGACTCATGTTTACCTTTGAAATAAGAGTTGAGAGACCAAGAGCAGCCTCAAATTATATGCTCCTTTTGTCTTGAGGAGCTGCAGAAGAAAAGTCCCAAAATCTGGGAGACCCTAAAATCAAAACTGCTCAGTCTTGCTTGGGTTACATCAAAGACTGTTCTTCTTCATCCACCCCATCCCCCAACCTCCAGACACTTGAAAAGGTCATTTACGACTTCAGTTGGTGATCCTGGAGTATAGAAGTATAACTGAGTATCATCAGTGCAGTGATAAAGTTTAACTCTCATTGACAGATAATCTCACCCACAGGCTTCATGTAGATATTAGATGAGAGCACATATTATGATAAATGCTATCAAAGGCTACAGAGAGATCAAGGAGGACTATGATGAAAGCTCTAGGTAATTAATTTCCTCCAATCCCTACAGCAAACTACCAGACTACCAGGAGCTGCAAACTACCTTCCCAACAAGCTTCCACGAAAAGGAAATGTTGAGTAGTGCTGTTGGATATACTGCATAGGTAATTTCTTACGGAGGGGACAAACCACTACCTCTGTAAACTATCCACTTCTTCAAAGATTCATTCTAAAAAGCAGAATCCACAAGTAGAAAGAGTCCACATAGGTATAATCCATTTCAGGATGATCATTGCCTCCTTATTTCAAGAAGCAGTTAAGCCTCAATCAAACCATGAATCAGAGCTCTTGGGAACTACCATAAATTCCTTTTGAACCCTAACTGGGTTCATGAAGTGCCTAGGGCAGACTGATGGAATAGATCCTGTAGCAGGAAACAACTGAAGCAAATTTTAAGTCTAACAGACATTGACCTGATTGTGACAAGGGAGACAGGACAACACTTTTTCCAGCTCAACATCAATAATTCCTGCTCTGAGACAAAAACAGAAATGCAACTGCTTATGAGAGTTGGTCCCCAATAATCTGGTTTGAGTGTGTGGTTCTGATGTTGGGGAACATGCATGAACTCAATAGCTGCCTCTGACCTCATACTGTCAGAAGGCAGATTAAAATTCTGCAAAAGTCTGCCACCACTTCAATAGAGATGATCAGCACTGTGTTGCTTCATCCTACTCAAATCTGGATTTACATTTTCTGACTGATCACACACATACACATGTACTTGGACCTTGTTCATGTTCAGACACTGCTATGTTCAACTCAAGATGTGAACATTCCTCTCCTCTCCAGGTTGCAGTGATGGCATCACTAACAAGCATCTTTGGTACCTAGGATACTATCTGCAGCAAACATCTTTTATGTATACAAAAAAATTGCCAGAATCCTGCAGTATAAGAGCTCATTAAAAAAAGAAAAGTGTGTTCCCACAGAAAATAACAAGAAGGAACTTCCTAAAAAAAAGTAGCTAAGAAGGTTAAAAACCAGAGAAGAGGACAGCAGTAAAACAGCAGAGCAGCAGTCGAAAAGTGTTCAGAAGAGTAACAAATATTAAACAATCATTTGGGCAAAACACTAGAAAACATCCAAGAAACATCCAGATTGAAAGCTCCATAGCAATATTACATATAACCAATTTGTTAAACTCCAAATTTTTTAAATAAATAAATAAACCTGATTTAGAGCTTTTGCAAAGTTTCCCATTCTCACATACATAATCAAAATCTTTTCTTTTTCTTTTTTTCTTTTTTTTGTTTCCTGAGGGTAAATATAAATATAAACTGTAGATCAGTTTATGTTTCTTGTGGCCCAAATGAGACTGGTTGATTTCTACAGGCCCAGCTTGAACCATCTCTATAGAACCACAATTAAAACCAGCACCTTGAATAGAATTAACAACGATTAACAATCCAAACTGTTTATCGCAAGCATGATTTTCGAACCAAAATTCATTTTACACCAAATAAATGGATTGATAAATAGACAGTACAGTTTCTTATATGGGGCTTGTTTATTATTTCTAGACTTATTTCATTTACAAATTATCTTGGTTATTTAGGACTTTTCCTTGAGACACTAGAAAACATCGAGTCTCCCTGACTTTTACATGTCTGTGTATCAATAAAGGAAAATTTTAAAAAAGGCATTTCTTTGATTAAGTGTAAGATTCCACAAAGCCAAAGCAGGCTGCATTTTTACTAACTGCTCCCTTTTTAGGATGTTATTTGCAAATCTAAAAAGGAGACTTAGTAACAGAAGGGAAACTAAGGTAGGTTCAGTTTACACAAAGACATTAAAATATCCTTGGAATAGTTGAAAATAAAATTCTGCAGCTCAGTGAATTCTATATACGACCATGCATTTATCAACTGAAATTTTACTTCACAATAGAAGCTTTCTCTCTATTCTTCCCCCAATTAATTTTAGGAATAGATAGGATTGATACCAACGAACGTTGGTGCTCCATGATTATAAAATCATAAAAACAAATAATGTCTGCTGAGCTGTAGCTTAAGTTACTTCCTTCCGATTCACACTTCCTATTTTGACATATTTATATTTTATTTTACAAGATAAAACAATTATTCATGAGTGTGCAAATGCTTGGAAAATTGGGCATGGTTGCCTAAGCATCATTTCCCAATCTAGTTTCTACCATAGCCACAAATTCAGAAAGATGAACTTTGCAATTTAGAAAAAAATCTTTCTTTTTCCCCTCTCCTTTACAGGTTTTATTGATGAGCGCTTATCTGTTTATTCTTACACTTTACCTTTTAACAGAATCTGTTCTTAAATATCTGCTGATAGAAATTGACTTCTCATAGAAAATGTATACATTATTCCTGCACACTACTTTAATAACAACAACAAAGTAGAGCGATAGCAATTATATACCGCTTCATAGTGCTTTTACAGCCCTCTCTAAGCGGTTTACAGAGTCAGCCTATTGCCTCCAACAATCTGGGTCCTCATTTTACCCACTTCGGAAGGATGGAAGGCTGAGTCAATCTTGAGCCTAGTGAGATTTGAACTGCTAAACTGCAGCTAGCAGTCAGCTGAAGTAGCCTGCAGTACTGCACTCCAACCACTGCACCACTTTGGCTCTTGAGATGCTCTCAAGTCAAGCTAAATTTGAGATTATAAAACATATTCAGTTTTCTTCAAACTGATAAAGAAAATGGTCTGTTAGTACCTTCTACCATGATTCTTTCAACTTCCCAATCTACTCTACAGTATTAGATGCCCATGGTATTCCATCTAAGCACTAACTGAATCCAATCTTGCTTAGCTTCCAAGCTTGGACAAGAGCTGCAGAAAAATGCTTCTGAAAATATGAATCCCTTACAGCAATTCTTAATTATTTTCAGTATGTCATCTACAGCAAAATCTATAGGTCTTATTTTTCTGGTATTTGGTTAATCTGATTTATAATCTAGGTGATGACCTAGAGGAAAAGATGCTCACCTTCCACTCAGAAGCTCAATCCTAGGCAGTGACAGATGTTTCTTTATCAGGGCACAAAGAGGAAATGTTTGCTGAAAACTCTGCATAGGCATCAGGAAGGGAATCCAACCAGTAAATACTGAGTGTCATTCAGTCTCCCAAACTCCACCCCTATAAAAGGGATTACAGGGTCATAAAAGGAAAAAAAAATCTGACTTTGAAATGGAACTCAGAGAGGAAAATAGAGATATCAGTATGGATGTTTTGTTTTGTTTTGTTTTGAAATGTGGACTGTATGAACTAAATACAGCATTGTTTTGAAATTCATGCTGTTCAGTTTTTATTTTAATGTACATGTTAGTAAAAATGTTCACAGAGATGGATAGTAGAGAAAAATAATTGCAGATAATTTTTCTCTTAGAATAGTGATGCACCGAAAAACATATGTTGGGAGAAATGCACAGAAAAGGGGGTACAAATTTTCATGCAGATTTCTTTTAATAAAAAATGTAGAGTATGTGAGTTCAGAAAACTTCAAATTCTGGGCTCTTGACATCCACTAACTTTATGGACACAACCATACAGTTTTAATTCTAACTGTTTAGAAAAACTGCCATTGCCTTCTTTCAGGAGGTTTCTTGGTGCACAATATGGAAGAAGTGTTTTTGTTATAAGCACTAATTTTTTTAAAAAATAACATGATGTCAAAATGTATAGGTTGTTGTGTTTCAATGGAACAAACTGTGAGCTAGTTTAAGTGCTGTATGTTTCAATGGAACAAAACTCAAAATGTTCTAAGCATTTAGGTCAAAGGAAACAACGGAAGTACAGAAAAATCTTCTTGCTCCATACTTTTGACATCAGGAATAGTGGTGCCAACATATAGTAGTGGTATTTTTTAAAAAATCACTATTTTAATAACTTCAGTGTTAAAATTTTAACCATATTCCGGGTTATCTCTTGTCATGAAACTGAAACAAAAACCAGCATGTGGTGATGGGGGGCCTTTGGTACCTTTTGATTTTTAAACCATATGGTTGTCATTCAAAATGCCTCAAATAATTAAAGGAGAATGGTGGTTTTGGAACTTATCATACTCTAAAGCAACTACACATTGCAAACGTCATGCTGTGATAAATGACAACTGTTATGACAGGCAAGATTTATTTCGGAAGAGAGATAAATTTAGGCATTCCAAAATGGGAATACACGTTTCATGAAATTTTATTTTCAAGGACATTGCCAAATCTTAGGAAACAGGGTGTTTCAGGTATTTCAGCATAGTTCATTTAGAAAATATATTTTTTTCCCTTGAAGGATCTGTCATGCTAAAATATCAGGGAGGCAGAAAAAAGTATGTTTGTGTGTGTGTGTGTGTCTGTGTGTATTGTAAAGGACGTGGTGGCTAAGACACTGAGCTTGTCAATCGAAAGGTCGGCAGTTCGCCAGTTCGAATCCCGAGCGCTGTGTAATGGAGTGAGCTCCTGTTACTTTCCCCAGCTTCTAAAAACCTAGCAGTTCGAAAGCACATGAAAATGCAAGTAGAAAAATAGGGACCACCTTTGGTGGGAAGGTAACAGTGTTCCGTGCACCTTTGGCATCTAGTCATGCCGGCCACATGACCACGGATACATCTTTGGACAGTGCTGGCTCTTCTGCTTTGAAACAGAGATGAACACTGCCCCTAGGGTCGGGAACAACTAGCACATATGTGCGAGGGGAACCTTTACCTTTTTATATGTATATATGTTTTCAATTGTAAAATGAGCTAATCTTACAGGCTTTTGTATTAATTCCTGTAGTATATACTCTTGTAGTATATATTTCCCTGGAAAATGTATATAATAAAATGGAATCAATTTGCATGCATTTTATTATAAAGAGTCCAAAACTTTCAACATTACAATTTTGTATACTAGGCTTCCTCAGAAAACACAGAAAAATTATCAAATAAGGGTTCAAATAAGGTCAAACCTTAAGCGATGGTAGTTGTAGATTCAACTCAAACAATTAGAAATAGGAGGTCCTTAAAATATTTCCATCTATCTATTTCCACTCTCTTCATTCAGTAAATTTGGCTTCTATATAACATCCCCAAGTAATAATCTTTTTGTAGTTTTTTTACAGTTACACCCTGCTGGATGAGAAAAAGCAAGTTCATCTGATTCAAGTAATAGTAAAAATGTCTGGCAAAGTATTTTGCTGTGACAGATCTTCTATGTAAATGTTACTTGCCAAAAATATTTTACATCTGCAAAACATTTTAAAATTCAAGCAGAGTAGCAGGCTTGGCTGAAAACGTATTTTCCTTTAAAACTTACCTCTTTTCTTCTGGGAGCTTCTGTGTACAGATAGTCCTCAACTTACAACCACAATTGAATTCAAAATGTATGTTGCTAAGTGAAACATTTGTTAAGCAAGTTCCACCCCATTTTACTATCTTTCTACCTGTACTTTGTGTTTTAAAGTCACTTTAGCATTTAAAGATGTCTAAAAATCAACCAAATGTACTGTCAAGTTTTAAAATGGATCTTCTGCCAATTGATATTATTTATTTATTTGTTCATTAAATTTATATGCCGTCCATCTCATTATTGTGTGGAAGTAGATTAAATTATTGTAATTAGATTACATGTTTCTTCTTCTGAATTTAGCTATGCATTTAATTCATCATTTTAAAAAAATTAAAAAAAGAACTTGACACAGCCACCAAGATTGGCTTTGGGTTTTAAAAAAAGGGGATTTCTAAGCTCCATTTTATATTTTGTGCATCTGTGTCAAACTAGTGACTTCTCAAAATTGTGAGCATTGTATGTTCTTGATTCAATAATAAGGAAAAATTCTAATTACTGTTTACCAAAGTGAATTAAGGTATCTTTCTCCAAAAGCAAAGCAAGAAAGGAATCTACCTACTGAATCAACCTTCCTCACTATGTAACAACACAAAATGGATCTCACTCCTTTCTTACTGCTCTACTAAATTTCATATAAAAGCAATGAGAAAAGTAATATTGCTTTCCTGTCTTCATAAAAGCTTTTCCTTGCTAGCTCTTTTGATTATGTTTTCTCTGAGGAAAGAAATTGGATCCATATCCATAATGATGAGTTTCATTTCACTTTGCAGAGTGCAGCTATTTGGAAATGACCAGAATTAGGGCATTCTACCTTGAAGCCTTCTTGTGTAGAAGACTAGAAAGGTGGCAGCATGGCCCAAGTTTGAAAGCAAGGAAAAAATGCAAGTAGAAAAATAGGGACCACCTTTGGTGGGAAGGTAACAGTGTTCCATGTGTCTTTGGCGTTTAGTCATGCCGGCCACATGACCACAGAGATGTCTTCGGACAGCGCTGCCTTTTCGGCTTTGAAACAGAGATGAACACCACCCTTAGATTCCGGAACAACTAGAACATATGTGTGACAGGAACCTTTACCTTTTTATTATTTGTTGTATGTAAAATATTTCTTGGGTTGAGAGCCGCAAAGATATTTTCAAGCTCATCCTGGATTGGTATTTATTTCATAGTCTCAATATGCCCCATCTAAGATAATAATTTTGTAATCTACATTAAACTTGATTGTATCATATCATAAATATCCATCCAAATCTCAGATCAACAAGTGTATTTTTTAGGAGTTTTTAAATGAAAAAGTGAGTATTGAAGAAAAATAGAAGGCCCTTGGAGTTAGAAGGATATGATTCGAGATTTGGATGGCATGGGTTTTTGTGGTATGATAAAGTCAAGGTTAACATAGATTTCAAAAATTATTATGGTTAGATATGCCATATTGGGAATATGGGATAGATACTAGTCTTCTATTTCCCAGCAACACTCACTCTGTCATCCAAACCAAACAGAAAGCTGCAAAATACTATTTCAAATCAGGTAAATTGAGTTCTTTTCTTTACTTTACATCTTGTAACATCTTGTATTTTAGTTGTGACTGCACTGTCTCTAGTTTTGAGAGTGACTGAAAACTTCACTTGATGCATCAGCATGGTAACTTATTCAAGCAAAATAATAATAATGTCATTTTGAGGGAGTAGTTTTCTGATGCCAATAGTTTTCTGGGTGTAGTGTAAAAGTTTATTTTGATTTTCAACTGTAATGTCTTTATTATTACTATTTCCCCTCAGTCATCTCTGATTGAAAGTGTTATTTATTATTATGGTTCATCCCACAATCAACCAATGTTAGAATGGATTTGGCATTTTTATTGTTTTTGTTGTTGTTATTTAAGATTTAGTCTTAAATTCGATTCACAGTTTGGGACTGATAAAAACAGTTCAAGTCCGAGCCAAGGATCTAAGAGCTGTTAAGGTAACATCTGAGTATATAGGTATTATTATTATTATTATTATTATTATTATTATTATTCATGAAATATGAAACTCAATCAACTGAACATTCAAAAATGCATCACAAATACTATTGACTGTGCTAGTAGTTGATATGGGTTACTGCCAGTGTCCTAGGTATCAACCAAGTACCTTCATAAAATGTACAATGTTCCAAGTAGCACAGTTTTTTGCAGTTCCACTGGTGTTATTGCAATGGAATAACTGCACTGGTGTTCCACTGGTGTTATTCCACTGGTGTTATTGCAATGGAATAAATATTGCAATTTGCTGATGTATCTTGGACATGGTACCAAGTGCCCTGATGACAGTGGGTATCACTGTTACATGTTTATCTATAGCCATGTAGTTTCAATGGCCAGGTCGTGATATTTCATTATTTTTTCCAGTTCTTTTTCTTCGACTCTGGCATCTCCTGGTACTGCGATGTCAATAAATTGTATGTTTCAGATTTCGACAACTGTGATATCTGGCGTGTTGTGTTCCAAGTGACGATCCATTTGTATTTGAAACTCCCACAAGATCTTCACCTTTTCATTTTCTATAACTTTTTCCACTTTATGTTCCCGTGACTTTTTGGATACAGGTAAGTCGTATGTTTTAAATAATGACCAGTGGACTAATTTAGCAACTCGGTCATGTCTAGCTTTGTAATCAGTTTGTGCAATTTTGCTGCATTCACATATTAAATGTGAAACAGTTTTGACTTTGTTGTTGCAAAGTTGGCAGTTTGGATTGTCGGTGGATTTTTTATCTTTACTTTCATGGTATTAGTTTGTAGTGCTTGTGTAGTGTAGTGTAGTATAGTGCTTGTAGTGATTAAAGTGATTTTGAGCAGAGAGTATTAAACCTTCCATTTCTTTTTTGATGGTTCCCATCTTAAGCCATGCCCATGTAAAGTTGTCATCACATTTTCCTTCAATGTTTTTTAAGTGCTGTCCATGCAAAGCTTTTTTATTTTTATTATTTTTATTTTTATTATTATTACATTTTATTGCTGATTATTAGTAATATTTGTATTGTTATCTATGCATTCTCTCAATTCTTGGAAGCCTTGATCCTGTGTTTCCTTTTTAACCCTTGAAGTAGCTATGTACATATCTTAAATAAAATAAAGAGCTTGTATCCTTTATTTGGTTTGGTGGATCACACTATATACTATTCTACAGAAGGTTTACAGACTAGAATTTGCATTTTAATTACACACTTAGCTTTCAAAGGCAGAAACTGTGTATTACCTTTATATAACACAAGCTACTTAATGATAAGTGCTGAATAAACAAAGAACAAGACATGTCCTTTTCTAAAGAGATTAGAACCTTTTACTGTGAAATGGCACATCCTTTTCATTTCAAAGTAAGCTCAATATTTAGGGGATGGATTGAGTTTAGCCCTTTCTGTTCTGAAAATAAGTAAGCCTATTTTCTTAAATGTAAAGAAAAGCTATGCCCATTGTTTAAAATATCCTGTGCAGTCATGTCTGTCTTAATACTTTGGAGGACAGAAGCCTGAAGGAAGCTAATCCAATACGAAGTAGTATGTGTGCTTTTTAAACACACATGGGCCAAAAAATGTCCTTTCTCCAATTACAATATTGATCCTTTATATATTGGCTTTGATCATTTCATATAAACTGTTTCCCCAATTTATTGCAAATGCCCAATGAAACTTATTTAAAGTCTTCATTCTTATACACACACACACACACAACCTCTATATGTAATGGATACATTAGAATCTGATAGTAGGTTTCTTTTGTGAGTTGTTTTAAAACAGCAAAGGAAAACTCTCTATATGTAGTAGTAGCTTAGCGTAAATGTGTAGATGAAGAACACTGAAGCAAATATTTATAGGTTTCACATTGTTGGAAATAGATATTAATATAACATAGTGTCTTGGGCAGGGGGGATATTTGCCTGGATCTGCTGGCTATTATTATTATTATTGGTTAATCTGTAGTGAGATTCACAGTCTTTGAGGCTGGTTAATAGCTCAGCAGCTCGAGTCCTAACCAAGGACCTAGGAACTGTTAAGGTATCGTCGGAGGATGTAAGCTGTTCCGAGTAAGGTGGTTTTTTGTAGAGTCAAAATGTTCAAGTCCGGTAAATTTAGAATTTCTAAATAGCGGGGTAGCCCTTTGGGTATTGCTCCAAGGGCTCCAATTACAATCGGAACAACACATGATTTCTTTTTCCATAGTCGTTCAACTTCGATTTGCAAGTCCCGGTACTTTGTGATTTTTTCTTGCTGCTTATCTTCAATCCGTGCATCACCAGGTATTGCAATGTCAATGAACCATACTTTTTTCTTTTCAACTACCGTTATGTCAGGTGTGTTGTGGACCAAGTGCCTGTCAGTCTGAATCCTAAAATCCCACAAGATCTTGAGTTTCTCATTCTCTAGAACTTTCTCAACCTGATGTTCCCAGTGGTTTTTGCTGTACTCAAATCCAAACTTCTGGCACAATTTCCAGTGAATGATCTTAGCAACACGGTCGTGGCGTTATAGGTAGTCGGTTTGTGAAATTTTGCTGCATCCACTGATCAGGTGGTTGACTGTCTCATCTTTCTCATTACAGAGGCGGCATTTGCTGTTGGTGGTAACATGTTGAATTTTTGCCTTCATGCAGTTTGTGGCTAGGGCTTGTTCTTGAGCTGCCAAAATAAAGCTTTCTGTTTCTTTTTTCAGTACTCCTGATCTTAACCAGTTCCAAGTTAGTTTCTGGTCATCTTTGCCTTCAATACTTTTCAAGTATTGGCCATGCAGAGCTTTGCTTTTCCAATTTTCAGCTCGCTGCTCAATTACTTCTTTCTTATATTCTGCTTTTGTTTTAGTTGTCTTTAAAAGGCCTCCTTTATTTACTTCCTTAATCATTGGTTCTTCACTTTTCTGGATGTAATCATTCAAGCTGCATTTTTCTTCTTCCACAGTCTGCTTTACTTGTAGGAGTCCTTGACCACCCTCTGCTCTTGGTAAATATAATCGGTCAACATCACTTTTAGGGTGCAAGGCATGATTCATTGTCATAAGCTTCCTTGTTTTTCTGTCCAAATTGTCTAACTCCATCTGGGTCCAGTCAATTATTCCTGCAGAGTATCGAATCACAGGTATAGCCCAGGTATTTATGGCTTTTATGATGTTTCCTCCACTCAGCTTGGACATTAATATCTTACGAATTCGCCGAATGTACTTGGCTGAAGTTATTTCTTTGACTTTATTATGCATTAAGTCAGAGGCCTCTAAAATCCCCAAGTACTTGTAGCCTTCTTCTGATTTTACTGCCTTTATCGTTTCTTCATTCTCTAGTTCTATTCCATCCTCTTCTATGATCTTACCTGTTTTGATTGCTATTGTTGCACATTTGTCAATTCCAAACTGCATACCAATGTCTTGGCTGAATTCTTTTGTGTGTTCAGTTAATAAATTCAGTTCAGCTTTTGTTTTACCAAACAGCTTCAAATCATCCATGTACATTAAGTGCGAGATTTTCAGTCCTTTCTTTGCAAGTTCGTATCCACAGCTCAGATTTTTCAAAATGATTGTCAGTGGTAGCATTGAGAGTATAAAAAGTAGGGGGGAAAGGGAATCGCCCTGGAAAATGCCTTGTTTAATTTCAACTTCACCTAGTTCTTCTTCATTAGCCATAAGTTTTGTTTTCCAGAGGTTCATTGAAGATTCCATGAATTTTTGTATGTTTCTGCTGATGCCAAAGATTTCCAGGCATTTCTTGATCCAGCTATGGGGAACTGAATCAAACGCTTTCTTATAGTCTATCCAAGCCATGAACAGGTTGATTCGTCTTTTCTTTGAGTTCTTTAGGATTAGCTTGTCAATCAGCAATTGATCCTTTGTTCCTCTTGAGTTTTTGCAGCATCCTTTCTGTTCTACAGGAAGCAAGTTATTTCTTTCCAGGTATCCATAGATTTGGTTTGCAATGATACCAGTAAGAAGCTTGTATGTTGTTGGCAAACAGGTGATTGGCCTATAGTTTCCCGGGGCCTTTCCTTTTTCTTTATCTTTTTGGATCAAAAATGTTCTTCCAGTTGTCATCCATTCATCATTTTCAGGTGTTTTTAGGAACTGGTTCATCTGGGTTGCCAATCTTTTGTGCACAATTGTAAGTGCCTTTAACCAGAAGCCATGTAGCTCATCTGGCCCAGGTGCACTCCAGTTCTTCACTTTTCTTGACTGTCTTTGCACCATTGCTTTTGTTATTTCCATGTCTTCCATTTTATGTACTTTAATAGAGTCCTCAACCTGTTTGATCCATTTTGCATTTCTGTTATGCTTCTTGTTGTTTTCCCACAAATTCTTCCAGAATTTCAGAGCTTTCTCTTTATCAGGCTTTTCATTTGTTGTTATTTCTTCTCTATTTTCTAAGCTCTTATAAAACTGGTGCTGATTTGCTCTGAATTGTGAGTTTTCTTTGAACTGAGTTACTCGGTTTTCATACCTTTTAATCTTTTCGGCGATGGCAACAACCCTCTGCTTCAGCTCTTCAATTACTACCACAATCTCCTTCTTCCTCAGATCGTATCTTGCTTCCAGGCTGCTTTTGACCTGCTTGTTCTTTAACTGACCTTGCCTTAGGTTCTTCAAGTTGCTCAAATCTCCACGTAATTTTTTTATCTTCAATTCTAACCGAATTTTCCACTTAGGCTTCCCCTTCTTGCCTCTTTGGTTCTTTTCAACCCCAGTTCTTTGGTGGTTATGACGGCTGCTGCATACATCAGTTGGTTTGTTTTGGCTAATGTAGTGGTTTTAATAGTTTGCACAGCCTCATTGACCTTTTTTAGTACATTTCTCAATTCTTTCCGGTTCACTTGGTTCAGTTTTGGCAAACGTGTTCTTTCAGCATCTTCTATTTGATGCTGAATCAAATTTTCCAGCTAATTGAGCACTATCTTTTGGTATTTGTTCTTCAGTGCTTCCTTGTTCTATATCTTCATCCATTTCAGTATCCTCTTCCTCCCTTTCTTTCTCAATTTGCTTTTGAGTCTGCAAATCATTCTTGATGTTACTCTTCTTTGTTGATGTACTCAAACCATTAATTGCTTTCTCTTCTATTGCTATTAATTCTTCTGTAGTGAAAAATTTGTGGTTTAGGATTACACATCGTTGGTCCATTAACCTTTGTTCACTGGTGTCACAGTCTGTATGGTTCATCTTCCAAATCCGATACATTCGTTTTTGAAATCCACGTTTTGCTGGCTCAGACTTATAGTAAGCTTCCATAATAAAGGTGTTTTCTTCCTTAGTCCAGATTTTTCGCTTTTGGGGTTTTTCTTCCAGTAGCTTGTCAGCTCCTTGCCCTGGTTGCCTAGCAGAGGGAGCTGAGCCCTGTAGCTCATTTTTCGTAGAATGCCCAGGATCCATAGCATCCAACGGAACCCTTGTTAATCCGGGCGACGGTTCAGCCGGCATAAATTTCATTTTTTTTGTATTCACCATGTTTGAATGGGTTGTGGAGCAGATTTTGTCTGGCCCTTCACCTAAGATCTGTCTGATATGGTTGCACCTGTTCAGCATAGCTCTTAGGATCATTAGAGCACGCAAGCCCCTCCACCACGACAAGGTAGAGCTCCTCGGAGGGGTTATTATTATTATTATTATTATTATCCCTGAAGTATAGTTTTATACTTGAGTATAATCTTATTATTCCATAATTTTGCATCTGGCTTCAACTTCCTAAAATACTTTCCTGAGCCATAGCCTATAAACCTTATCTCTCTCCAAGGTCTAAGCTTCGGCTATGAGTTTCCCCTTAAGAGTTGACCCAGTGTGAGATCTTTTCTGAATTAATATAAAAAAACTCCTATTTAATGAAATCTAAAACATACTCTTAAAAGAAATCTTAAGGACTAGTTATGCAAATTAGTCTTTAACTTGGCAATTTTTTTCCTCTTACTTTTTCATCCATTGATCTTCAGCTTCTTTGAAGATTACTTTTTTCTAAGAAACACAAATTATAAATATTAAATATAAATACAAATATAAAAGAGCATTGGGGCATTTTACAAGTTTTCTAATTCATTGATTTATATCTTCTAAATATATATAAAAAACCAATATGCATGTTATTGATCAAGTGTGTAAAAATGCTATGACTATTTATTTCTAAATATATTTTTGCTGCCTAAGCACACATAGAAAAAAAAAACTACATTCTTGCTCAATATTACAACAGCCATCACTTCTAACAGTGACATTTTCTTTCTGCTGAAAATCATATGCCTCCAACTAAATTATTTTTGTTTTATATCAGTGCTATGGACTTTTGATCTTTCTTTCCCCTTTATTACTTAAAAGACTACTACATTTAACAAATAAAAAGAGAAACATTGGATCAGTCATCAGACATTCAGTGCAGTGCAGTCTAGCTTTAACAATGATGCTTGCTTGCTTTTTTGATGACTCCTATTTTGGTGAAAACGTAGAAATCTAGCTTTTTTATATGCTATGAAATACTTCCTCTATAATTAAACAGGTATAGAGAAGTACAGAGTCACTGCATTTAATAAATATGCAAAGTGAAATGATATTAAATATTTAAAAGCTATAGCATTTACTGATGAAAATATGACAAAAGATATTTCTTCTATCTTCCCTTCAGCCTTGGTGGCTATTTGGGTTCTCAAGCTATGACATCTGGAAAGGGAATGTCCTATAAGCCTTCAAGGCCACTAGATGATGCTATTCTACTATGAGTGGGGGGAGGGGGAAGTCAGTTTGGAAACCTTGGTTTATTTCTCAGCTTCCTGTGATCACAGTGTTGGAAGAAAAATCTGGTCAGGTTCCAAGCTGGGAGAAAGATGCTGAAAACAAAATGGAAGTAGGCTGCATGGAAAGAATGTCTCTTTTTATTTGGATGCCAGAAACTTTAATGACAGCAACCTGCTTCTTGGATGGCTGACCAATTGGCTGAGTGAGTGGGTGGATTTTTATAGCGTTCTGGGGTTTGGTGATTGAGATGCTCCAGGGGGTTGTGCAATGTAGTGAGCCTTGTGTCTTTTGCTGTTCTAGTGGTAGTGGGTAAATCCTATTATGTCCTAAAAGTCCTGTCCTGTCCTTAGAATTGGGGGGGGGGGTAGATTTGTTTTTCTACTTTTTTAATCCCATCAGCTCCAGCCTTCTATGGGAGCTTGTGGCTGAAGATGTTTTGTTTATGAATAGATTGGCCCAGTGTTTCATAATGGATACAAAATTTCCATTCCAAAAGACCAGTCTCTTCCACTTGAGGCCATTTTCCTATGGCATGGAAGACTGGGGCTGCTTTCTTCCTTTAAGAACATGTTTCTCCATTTCACTTTTGGGGAAAAGTTCCAGTTGCCCAGCTATACCCAGCTAATTAGAAGCTTAGAAGAATCCTAGAAGGAAGCAATTGATTAAAAAAAATGATTGTTCCAGAGAGAGCTTGCAACAGGAGTGGGGGAATTAAACATGGCTAGCAATTGAATTTAGGCTCCTGGCTAGTTCTGAAAATTCCAAGTGAAAATATTTCTTTCTAAAGATAAACCACAGGATGTTACAGCTATTGCCAAGCCAGCAGACAACCCAGGGTCTTGGAAGAAGAAGGTTAGACAAGCAAAGCCACAATAAGTATTCAGTGGAAGACCACTAGTTAACCCAAAAGGTATGAGACTGAGCCAGAAGCATGTTGTTTGCAGTTCAAAGACTGCAGGAAATAACTAATGTAAATGCCAAATTCTTTCTTCTAAGAAAATGGTGCCAAAAGTAATCTGGCAAATAAAAATAAATGCATAACAATGTAAATGCTAAACTAGAGTAAGTGACAAAGGTATGTGACACTGAGGAAGATGTAACAACTATGCCAAAACCAGTCTTGTAACCTCCCAGAATCATACTGCTTCCTCATAAATGTCATGGGAACAAAGCCAGCAACAGAGCTAGATCTGGAGAGAAGACTTCTGGATGAATTCCTCCACAAAGATGAAGTAATGCAGAATAATTGAGATGAATATCTTACCCACACAACTTACCATCCTGGCTGCAAGTCAGCCTACTTAACTTTCATAGAGGACATACCTCCAGTGAAGAATCCATCTCATTGCCAGTCTGCTGCTGACGCAGGCTAAAGCTGGTTGAAGGTGATCCAGCAGGAAAGTGGTATTTTCTTGTGGAAAATACAGCAAAACCTCCTGTACAACATGTATGTGGAGATTTTGTAATGTGGAGAAGAAGCCTGAGAGAAGCCATTGACCTGCAGGACTCCAGCTGCCCTACATTATCATTCCCTCCTCAGCTCTGTTTCTCCAGGGTTATTCTGTTCTCATTCAAGAAGACAACAGAATTCCCCTGTGGAGCTTGTTGCTTTTCTTTTCTTCTTTTGTCTTTTGGTAATTGGGATATTGATCATATAGAAACAGCTCAATATTCCTGTAGGTGCATAAATAGGTTGCCAGTGAGAGAATATTATTATTTTTTTACTTCTTTCAGCACCTGAATTGTTTCTAATGGAAATCCCTTTGGGTTATTAAGCAACAGGGCATTCCCAATGTGTTTGTTGGCTTTGTAACATTTTCATCTGTTGGTTCCTGGGCTGCCCTTTTCTTTCTTCAGTTTGCTTTTTTTTTTTTTTAACAATTTGATTTCTTGCCTACCTAGAAATTTCAGAAAATTCAATATTTAGTACCATTGCAATAGTTGTAGCTTCTTAATTGTTAGATCTCTCTACCAACCCTGTCTTACATTTTCTTATTTTCATGTAAAAAAGTGATCGTTTGTATGGAGATAAAGAAAACATGACTACACTGTGGATGGATATGAGCCAGATGTTTAGTCAATTTCAGCTTCCTGGTCCAGAAGAGCAAATCATTGCACAGAAAAAAAATATGTGCTATATTTATATAGAGCAGAGATGGGGAACTATGGCCCCTTTATGAGTTGTG
The DNA here is from genome assembly GCA_030761175.1 of Masticophis lateralis. Lineage (NCBI taxonomy): Eukaryota > Metazoa > Chordata > Lepidosauria > Squamata > Colubridae > Masticophis > Masticophis lateralis. The sequence continues at coordinate 81,293,186 of JAUDYJ010000003.1, read as the reverse complement.
GACTTTAATTCCCATAATTCCTGAGCCAATCAACTCCCAATTCTGGAAGTTGAAGTTCACAGGTCATACAAGGGCTATAGTTCCCGACCCCTGCTGTAGAAATACAATAGAAGAACCTCTATAGTATGGAGATATAAGTTTTGAGAGTGACATCTCAGGAACAGGTAGAAAGCATAAGAGAGTGTGGATGAGTCCAAAAGCAACAAAACAGTGTTGAAAACATATGAAAGCATGTGAGGAAAAATGGAGACGTATGAAAAGGGATACTTGAAGAGATACTGTTGAATGGAGAAAGCATTTTCCTTAAATTGAAGTACCATCCGTTTTCTTGATAGGTAGTTACTAGCAAAGCAAGGCAAAGCAAAACAAGGCACCCCTCTTATTTTGATGGATTTGACCATGCATTTTAGGAGAAACTGAAGTCATCACTCATGTACTATTGTATCGTAATATTATAGAGATCTAAGGAATTCTGTTATTCTACTTATCTTGCAACCACATCTCAGACCAATAGAGCCTTTTTACGTAGAGTTTCTATGTTTCCATTTTAATGGCAATATCACCAATATTGTGGCCCTGTGGCAGCAATCAAGACACAATATCAGGTAATGTGTTCCTGATTATAATATATTGTTTTGTGCGCTTTCATGTGTTATGCTGATCACAACAAGGAATTTACACATGAAACCAGAGAAACCAGAGCAATAAAAGCAGCCTCCAAAATCACCTAAGCAAGACACTAAAATCTGACCATCAGCAGTTACACAGTGATATTCCAGATAGCCTATTCCAACAATGGCATACGGACTCTGGAGCTACATGTCATGTGATCAGTAATAAAGCCACCCCCCCCCCAAAAAAAGCTGGATCTAATAAAAATTAAAAGACCTGTTTGACAGATTGGAGAAATATCACCTTAGAAAAATTAGGTGAAAATTTCTGAATTTTACCAAGCCACAAGGAAGTTTGTTGATCATACCAAAGTAATATTTGATGGAGTCCTTGGTGCAACTTTGGCCTTTTATTGCAGGCATTTCATTTATCAGCTAGGCAATTTAATCAGTGCTAGTGAGTGTGGATTTCTCCCCTCTTTCAATATAGTAGCTTGTCCTGCCTGTGTTGATGGAGTGTGGTTACCAATTTAGTAATTCCTTGATTAGGGTTTTGTTTTGTTTTGTTTTTGTTTGACTCTTTGGTGTAAATCTTTGTTTCCCTAGGTGTTGGCTGTTGGAGTTAATGTGATTTCTTTCTTTTGTTCCCTTCTTTGTTCTTTTTTATTATCTTTTTTGAATGGCATGTAAATGTGGTTTCTTTCTATGTCTCTGCTGACGGCTGATTTGTCTGAATGCCAAGCTTCCAGGAATTCCATTTGGATTTTGGATTTAACTTTGTCAGTTGAAACTATGGCTGAGTTTGTCCATGTGTTGTGAAATTAAGTTATTTTTAGTGTCTTCTAGCAGCTGCTGTTCATGGAGTTCTGCTTAGTCTTCTGCCTGTCCATCCAACATAGTAGATGTTACAGTTTTTGCACTAGATGATACCTGATAATGGTAGAAGATACTAACTAAGCAGAAGATGATACCTACTTTTTCCCCTTGGGCTACTAGATCATCTGGTTTACTTAAAATATTTTGAAGGAGTTTGGTTGGTTTATATGCTATGGTGATACCATGTGGTTGTAATACTCTTTCTTCTTTCTGAGATTCAAGTTGATGAATGTGAAATCAGGAAAGGAGATAAATCATGGTCAGGTCAATCATAGATAATACTTGTACCACTCATGTACAGAAAGGCAAAAAGGAAACAGTGCAAATAAATAGGGTAGTACTTTAATTTATTGGTAGCACAGTTACCCAAAAGGCATAAAACAACCCTGAGTCATGGTCTGCGTTTGGATTAAGCTACAAAAATGGCTCTTCCCAAAACAAGGGAGATTAGAACAGTAAAGCCTCTGGATCTTAAGTAGCAGTTCTTGTGATCCTATGAAAATCACAACAACTGGTGTCAATAGTTACAATGTGACCTTCATAGATGGCTTTCTGAGATTTGCTATCACCTTTTTCATGTAAAATAAAGACAGGGTTTAGAACTACATGGCAATGGCAAGCAACCAGTTAGAAAACATGCCATTCATTGTTAGAATTGATAGAGGAGGTAATTTTAAAGATACCAATCTTTATTGATGACTTAGTGATATGCTTCAAGCAAAAAGGGGATAGCACTAGCATAAGAAAAGAAAAAGAGTAACCCATGACTTTCAGAGAAAGTAGCATAAAAAAAATAACATGAACATGTTACTTGCAGATACAAATTGAGACAGAATCTTATAGAATTTATCTCCTAAATCAAAAAGCACAAAATAGCGAAAATAATAGAGGTTGTACTAAAGCAGTGAATACCCTCATAAAGCTTGATAGCCTGAAAGGGATAAAAAAAATAGATGAATAAAAATAAAGATGTCTAATTGGAAAGCTATGGTAAAGTGCTACATTTACTAATTACTATTGGAGTTCTACCATTGCAGCAGCAATATGTATGTATATATAGTGGGATAATCTCAGTGCCACCTCTGAAAGGGTATGCATGATTTGAAGGCAAACCACATACTGAAGATTTGAGCTTCCAGCATCTAGGATACAGTCCAATTGGATAACTTTCAATAGAAGAGAATATACGTAACTCAAGGTTGAACTGTGGAGTCCTTGTTGCTCTCTGAGATTGGTTGTTTGCTGTCAGGCATTTTATTACACAGCCAGGGAAAATCATCAATGTGAGTCAGTGTGGAATGTGGGACTTGTTCCTTTTTCATATTGGACATCTGGATACAAACTGAGCTAGAGACAATTTTGATAGAAAACCTACAAGGGCTATCTGCATCTATTAGGAATTAATGCTGGCAGTTCAGCAACATTGTGTACTCCAGGAGTGAAGGCCAATCTACCCTAAAGGAACTAACATGAATCTATAATAAATTATTTCACAAGTCAAGTCTCAAAATTGAAAAGGCGTTTGAGTTCTCCAAATTCCACCAAATAGTGCAAGATTTTCTGCTGAATGCATTTCCATTTGATGTCTTGGGAAGAACTAAAAAAGGAAAGGCAGAGAAAGGTTCCCCCCCAAAAAAGGATATGGATAATTTTTGTTCCTATCTGCATTCAAGTAAATGGCAGTGCATTTTCAATTTATTCCTTCTTATTGTGGTAGACATTCTTTCTTGTATTGGGCTTTATCTTTTCATTTGTAAATCAGATACTATAGTGAAAGAATGACTGGGAGGATCAGGGAAAATTCAATTTTAAAGAGCTTCATAATGAACACAGTGCTTAGGAATTCAACACTTCTACCCTGATTTGTCTGTGAGCCATTTGCATGTACTGTAGCTATGTGTGGATACAGGTAGAGGTAGCGGTAGAGGTAGAGATATACAGAGATGGAGGGACAGAGCTATGGCTTAGAGAAAGATACACAGGTGAAGAACAAAGAAATAAAAGGATCACCTGAGCTTTGGATATTTCTCTCTTTTAAAAGGGAACACTTTGACACTTACAACTTTTTGGATTCAACTTTCTTCTTATGGTTTTGAATAGCTATAAAATGACATTTGTTTTTGTCACCCAAGAGATTTAGAAGACAGAACAGAGGAAACAGGGAAGATAGATGCACAATCACGAACCTATTTACAGGAAAATCAATAGAACAAAATCATTACAACATAACATTGTTTATTACTTGCCATCCTGTAATTGAAAGTAATCATAATGGAAATATGACAAAAGTTCATGGCTATTAAAAATGCCAAGGCAGAAAATGCAGATAATACAATAATGAGGTTGTGCACTTAGAATGTTTACAGGAAGATGGAAAGAGTGAACTTTAGATCCAACTGGCACTTGTTTCATATATCACTTTTGACTGTTAGCTAACACTTGCTAGTAACATTATTTTATCCTTTATTTCTTGTTTCATTAGTTGTACTGCTAAATTATATTTTCACAGCTCTCTAATAGACACAAAGTATTCTAAAGGATTTTTTTTTGTGCCATCACTCTGCTGAATATCTAATTCCCACAGTACTGTCCTATGTCTAAGTATATTTACCCATGTAGTATAGCTGTATTACTTTTATCCTTCTCATCTGTTCCACTACCTTCTCTTATTGATATCATTATTATGATTATTATTACTTTGATATTATGGTTATTATTAATTTGTTGTTTTGTAGGTACACTGAGTACATATGCACAGGAGACAAATCACACTTGGCCAATAAATTCTGTTCTGTTCTGTTCTGTTCATTTGTCTAGTCTAGTCTAGTCTAATCTAGTCTGACTTCCTTTTCTTTTCTCCCCCATCCAAGACTATTAATATTCGATTCCATTTGGCTTATTTAGGAACTGATAATATTCATTTATAATTATAGTTATTCATACAGTTGAATTAATGTAAAAGGCATTTTACTGAGGTTTACAAACAGAAAAAGCAGAAGTAAACAATCTATATGGTCAAGAATGGCAAATGAGACAGTGAGGACAAAAGAAAAGAGGGATAAATAAAGGGAAGGAAGGAAAGAAAGGGAAGAAATGAGGAAGGCAGAGGTTGGCAGCACATGAATTAACAACTGGTTCGTCCAGCACCAAAAATATGACCATGGGCGCTTCCGTGCATGTACGCGGTCTTCCACACATGCACTTTGCTCATGTATGCAGTTTGCATGCATGCATGTGGCTTAAAAAGCGTGGCTAAATAGGACAGCATAGCACCTGGGCCTGCAGGTCGCAATTGCCAGTTCACCCAAACCAGTCATAACCGGCAGCAGCCCACCACTGAAATTAACATAAGTAAATATAGATATATAATACTTTTATCATTATCAACTCAAAAGTAAGTCCTATTAGAGATAGTCACTGAAAAAAAATTATTGTACCAGCTCATGTGCTTCTGGTCCCCGATATATATTTGCCCATGACAGAATTTCCATATTTTGTCATTTGAAATGTTAAAAATTGTAGGTGCCCTTCAATAATTATCTATAAGTATTTCAGAAGTTATTGAAATCAGATTCTGTGATATTGCTGCCTGGCTACCCCTTTTGGAAATATTTCAGATATTTCTTCGGAGAAAAAAAGTAGATACATTTTTCAACAGCCTTCTTTATGATGACAGATGCAAATAATTCATTTATCTTCTCTGTAGTATCTCATCACTGAATCTGTCCATTTCACCTTGAAGTCGCAATGGCTTTACTGCTGATCTAGTGAGCTTTGTGTTTCTGAGGTACTTAATGATTTCTTTCTTTCTTCTATCTGTTCATCTCTTACGTAGTATTCTTATCCTATTTTAATGTAAGTATATATTAACTTGATAGATCCTGTCATCTGTTAGTTTTTCATACAGTTTGGTTTTCTTTCTCAACTAAATTCTACTCTTCAAAATTGGCAAATACAGAAATGGAAAAAAAACATTCAAAAGTTCTTCTTGGATAAAGTTCTAAGAGAGGAAGGAATTTTTCTCCTCCTAGATCAGAGGACATTGTTAATAGGGGCAGACTTTGGAATCATATTTGTGTGAGGGGAAAGGAACAGTAGTATCCATGAAACTTTGTTGAGATTTCAGCAAAGATGAAAAGGAGAATATAAGCAATAGTCAACTCTCTTTACTCATATTCAAGTAAATCTTTCCTGTTATGAGTTAATGTTAATTATAACATTTGTAACTATTGTGTATTTCAAATCCACTATAGATATCTCTATATCCATCAAGCATAGTCCGAGACATATTTTCTCTCATGCCGGGATATGTTTGCAAAATGGTCTGTTATTCATTATTGTTGCTTTTGTCATGCACAATAGTCTCCCATTAATTTATTGGGCGTTTTACATATTTCTAACCTTATAAATCCTCTTGAGATTTAATTAGGTTAGCAACCTAAGGCAATTCAAGAAACCTGCTGCAAAAGCAGCATGTTGTTTTTAACAATACTGCTCAGGTTTACATAAAAGTTGCTATACAATTCTGATTACCAATTACAAAATAAAAATTCATTGTGTATGGGGGTACACATGTACACATTTCAGGAAGCAAGGATTATAGACAGTTTTAAGAGACTCTTTACAGCAAAACTATAGCTAGTAAATCATTTTCATCTCTAACGCCCACTCAACTCCATCTCAATGATAGTCAATCATTGTGAATACTTGATTTATTCAAATATTTGAAACTGATTCCTAAATTTTAATTAGATCTATCTATTTATAATTGAACAGATAGAACTGGATTTTATGTAATTGAATACCTAGGGGTCCAGGTTGGATTCTAAAATGTCAGATTTCACTCGGAAGCATTCTAGTTTAATATGGGTTTTATTTGAGTCTGGTACCACTAATGAATTAGGCCTTCAGTTATGATCCAACAGTGAAGAAAATCAAGCTCAGGGGAGGGACAAAAAGTTCTAGAAAAAAGATGCAGGGGTTGTAGAGTATGGATTGAAGAGGAAGTCCTTCCTATTTTAATTAATGGGTTCCATTCACTTTTCAAAATTAGACATTTTTTGGCCAGCAAAAGTCACAACTTAGTCTCTCTTAGTTTCTTGGTCTAGGGAAAATGATGTAAAGACATCATTTTGCCATAAAGGAGAACCATTTTAAAAAGCCACAAAGATATGACAATTTCATTATTCTAAACATATTTCAACTTTGACCCTCTGAGTATAAATTTTCCATACAAATTTTTCCTATGATCTAAAGCTGATCCTGAGAACTAGTTGAAATAGCTGTTCATGAAATATCTTAGGGTCAGTTAGGAAGCTAGAAAAAGACATTTTATTTTTCTCATCAACAGGAAGAAAAACATCAGTAGAAAATCTTGATTTTATCCCAATGTCATCTCAGACCAAATCACATGAGGAAAGTCTATACAATATTTATTAACATGAAGTGTTTTTGATTACCAGGTAGATTTAGTGCTATGGACAGATGTTAAAAGAAGTGTCTACAATACATGCAGTCCCTTTGATCTCAACTGAAATAAGAAAGGTTCATAAGTTGTTTCCCTTTGCGTTAAATAGTATCTCATTTTACTCATCATTTAGTCTTCAAGCAAAATTGCTACAGAGGTTTCTCTGTAAAGGAGACATCTAAGAGATTTGATTATCTGATTAAAAATATACAAAATATACAAAATATTTTTAATCAGATAATTTTTCAGGAAGCAAGTGTGTTTAGAGTTTATGGATGACAGTGTCAGAGGTCCACATAAATGTAAATTGCTGTTAATCTTGGTTATGGGCTTTCCGTCTTTCAATGGCATATAACATTCCTTGGATAACACTCCTATAATATTGCAGAAATTTTATAGATTTCTTAACTTTCTCCCAAAACAATGTTACAGTTTTCTGTTTTATCATTTAATTTAAGATTTAAGAGAAAAGAACATTGGTATGCTGTTTGCAGTAGGAAAAAAAACTCTCCTGGTAGAAGATTTTTCATGAACAGAATTGTTGATTTTTGCTCTTGATCACCATTACTGCAATAGCTTTTATGAATGATGACTCATAATCCCTAAGAAGAACTAAGATAATGCAATGGATATTCACAATGACACTCAGCATGGGATAGAAACTCAGCAGCACAAGAAGGGAATTAACTGAGATTAAAAAAGGAAGTTCAGCTAGGAACATATTAGAATAAAATATGGGGGGAGGAGAATTTCTGAAAATACAATTCAGATTCATTCTGTTAGTTTTGTAACTCATCTATTAACCAGCTTTCAGCTGTATATCAGATAGATAAATCAAATGATAACAGGTCATCCTCAACTTAGAGCATTTGTTTAGCAAGCATTAAAAGTTACAGCACTGAACAAAATGGCTTACAGCCAGCCCTCCCACTTATGACAGTTGCAGCATTTCCCTGATCAATATGTGGACTCTTGGCAACCAATGTGTATTCACTATAGCTGTAGCATTCTGGGCTCATGGGATCACTATTTGTGACCTACCCAGGCTGTTCTTGTAAACAGTTTAATAGAGGAAGTAGGATTCACTTAATGACTGTGTGATGACCTGGGGCATGGCATGAAAGCAACGCAACCAGAAAACAGGTCTAACTCCCCTTTATTGCTCCAACTGTGCCCCCAAACATTCCCACATTCACTACAAGTCCTGGAGCAAAGCTCTCATATGCACCTTCATAAGCCTTTGGCTGCAAGTAGTCCAGTAAGCCAGGTTAATCAAACAGCAACCAGGGCCATCAGTCCAATAAACCAGGTTAGTCCAAACATTAACCAGGACCAGCAGTCCAATAAGCCAGGTTAGCTAAACAGTAACCAGAGCAAGAAATTCAGTGAAGCACGAAAACTGGCAAGCCCCATAAGATAGAATACAGCAATCTCCAGGCTTTTTTTTTTTTTTTAATGATTTATATGCTGCCCTTCTCCAGAGACTCAGGGCGGCTTACAATGCATTAAGCAATAGCCTTCATACTTTTGTATATTTATACAAAGTCATCTTATTGCCCCCACAAACTGGATCCTCATTTTACCTACCTTAGAAAGGATGGAAGGCTGAGTCAACCTTGAGCCTGGTGAGATTTGAACTTACAGTAATTGCAGACAGCTGATGTTAATCACAATGCTTTAGTCTGCTGAGTCGCCAGGCCCTTTGGCAAGTGCACATGAGACTCCACAGATTCAGTGCTTGTTCCCAACAAATACCCCTCCCACCGGCACCTCCTTACATCTCAGTCCCCAGGTGTGCCTTGTGAAAGGGGGCAGGGCACTCTCCTCCCTTGTAGCCAGCTCAATCTGTGTTGATCTTGCCATCTCTCTTCCCTTCTTGCTCTCGGATCAGGAGGGGGCTCTTTTTCTGAGCTCTCCCTGTCTGTCTCCCTGTCTTACTAATTCAGAAAAGCCTTGCCTGGACTGATTCTGCCCTTCCCCTGTTTCCTCCAAGGCCAACGGAACTGCCCTCTCAATCGCTGTCAGTTATTGTTCCAGTTCATCTTCTACTGCAGATTCAGACTCCGACGGGGGCATGACAGACTGCATGATTCACTTAACAACCAAGGCAAAACAGGTTTTAAAATTGGACTGACACTTAACGACCACCTTGCTTAGCAATGGAAATTCTGATCCCAATGTTTCAGATTTAGGTATCATACCTGAACTTACTCCACAAATAAAATGCATACTGTTTTTCTCATTCTGTTGCTATCTGTACCACTTGCTTGGGGCTGTGCAAAACTCAGAACTGCAAGGAAGGACAGACTTAATTTTTTCTGTGTTTCTTCCCATACTTTCCAAGCCATTCAAAGAGTGGTTTGGTAAATGTTCAGAACAGGAAATATTTCATGGATTAGTTTTCTTAAATTTAAGTCTTATCTGTAGTTAATTGAAATAAATAGATTCGTATTCTATGTGACCTGAGCTAAGTGGAATCTAACATTGGGAAAACTCCCCTTGATTCATTTCAAAACTAGCTCAGTATTTACAAATGTTCTCAGCCAGCATTTGGAAAAAAACTCTTTTTTTGCGACATTTCTCATCATGAAAAACAAGCACATCATTCCACTGCTCCTTGGACATTTAGTTTACTATATATTATAGAAGTGTGGATAATCTATCCCAAGACAGATTATTGGTAGCTGCTAAGCATGAGAACATGACATATGAATGAAGGTTCTGTTTCCTTTCAGCGCGATAACAAATTCAAAGGAAAATTGGTTACACAGATACAGAATCCCATTTAATATTCAAAGTAAAAGGGTACTCAGATCCTAATATTCATGACCTCATACTATAGGCCCGTGATGGCGAACCTATGGCATGTGTGCCCAAAGTGGCATGCGAAGCCATGTCGCCCAGCACGTATGGCCTTGCCCGTTTGTCTTCTGGGTTTCTGGCCGTCATGTGCACATGACGGTCGGCTATCATTCGTGTGCATGGCAGTGCTGAAAACCGGTGTGCACATGCGCACCGGCCGGCTGATTGTTGGCTGTTCATGTGCGTCAGAACCTAGAAGTTCAGCTTTTCTGGAATGCGATTCCTTCACGCGCGCAGCGGTGCTGAAAACTGCCTGCACATGTGCACCAGCCAGCTGATCGTTGGGCACGCATGCACACTAAAACCAGGAAATTCACCTTTTCTGGAGCGCGACCCCGATAAGCGCATGCATGCATGCACGTCTCCGTGCGACCTTTTCGGCACTTGGTGCCAAAAAGGTTCACCATCACTGCTGTAGACTATCCAAAGTTGCAAATTTTCTGTATATGTGTCTCTCTGTGTGTTTATGTGATGTGTGTGTGATGATGACAGATTTTAGTGTTTTGTTTAGCTGATCTTTAATATGCTTATTTGTTAGATTTATATCCTGCCTTTCTTGTAGAACTTCAAGATTTCCTAAGTACTATTCCTTCCTCTAACTTTATCCGCACAAACAATCAACAATATAATAGAGTAGCAATTGATGCTGAAGGATAATAATCAATACAGACTAAACCAACTCATGAACCTTTTTACTTCCACAGAAATGAGAAAGAACGTAGATACTTTCCTTAACACACATATTTAAGGAACAGTTTTATATAGTTTGTAATGATTCTTCCTATAAAGAAGTTATTTAATGAGGTTCTATGATGGTATACAAATGTGAATAGAGTTTAACACTTTAATCACTATGCAGTACTCAATGAACTGCAAGCTCAAGTATTATTTTGTAATAATCATAATGTTCCTCATAATGTCAAGATTCACTGTGATTCCCGTTCTTATTCTCTGTGTGGAGGCCACTAGGCAAACAAGAGAAAACAATCACATTAATTCACTATAAAAAGTATCAAACTATTTTTAAAGCAAATAAGTTTTACTGTTGGTCCAAGAACAGAGTTTTATACATATTAATAAAATCATAATAAAATTGTAATGGGGTCCTTTATGGAAAGGATATATTTGTCTGCTGTGATCCTGTAGGTCACAGTATAATATAATACATATTGAGGGCAATATTTGGAATTCTGTTTGTTTTAGGGATGTTTGAATGGGCTATTTTAGTTTTACTAAATATTACTGTCAGAAAATATACTTCCCCCTGTGGGAAATTACACACTTCTTTGAGAACTTCTTATTTTGTCACTATGATTTATGTGTGTATTCTTCTTCTACTTACCCCTCCCCAAATGTTTCAGTGCTATCTTTGATTGTTTTCAACAGGATGGGAATTCTACATTGCAACATGGTTTCTACCTCCACTACTCAGGAAGTACAAACTTCAAACCTGTAGGGGACTCAGTAAGGTACCATATTTTTAGGAGTATAAGACACTTCTGAGTATAAGACACACCTTAGTTTTGGGGGAGGAAAACAGGAAAAAAAATCTGCCTACCATGTATTCATCTGGCTAGTGTCCTTTGTCTGGTCAGCTTCAGCACAGTAGTTTGCTGGTTTTGAGTGTGCGAAGGCCAGGTTGGGGATAAAAAACAGCTTCTAAAGCACAGCTGATCTTTGGAGACAGAAGCAATGAGAAAAGCAGGCTAAGTATGGAAGATCACTTCACCTGTTAGGGCTGAAAAAAAACTTCAAAAAAGCTACATTCAGAGTATAAGACACACCCAAAATTTCAACCTCTTTTAGAGGGGGGGGGGAATAGAATATTTCCTTCAATTTTGCCTTCTTTTGGAATGTCCTGATATTACCTGAAAACTACAGAAATTACTTCCATTCTGACTTAATGATCACCCCCATTCCACCATGTGGTGTGTTTTTATTTTGTTGTTTGCTACTAATTAGGGCAATATGTTCTTTTCTATATTTCCCTTGGAAGCTCACATGCAAAAGAGTTTCTTTGGTTCTGAGTGTGTTATTACGCTCATCATATATTGCATTCATATCAAACAACATTGATTAGAAAGGGTTTTTAAAATTCTCATTTGGATTTGTGTAGAGCATAAATTACCAGTTTGAGAACCAAAGCACTTAAGTGCCTAATCAAGAACTGTTTATCTCAGCACATCTCACCTTTTCTCTTAGGCTAAAGGCAGGAGAAGGAATATGAGGACAAGAGGGTTGATAATAAACTAGATTTATAACTGGAATTACATCCTGAGGTGGGGGGAGGGAGGAAGAGATGAAATAGCTGAGTTCCCTTAGCCATTCATTGTATGATTTAGCCTCCAGACCCATTATTATCTTTGTTGTTCTTCTCTGCACTCTTTCTAGGGCCTCAGCATCTTTTTTGAATCACGGTGACCAGGACTAGATATTGTATTCTGCATGTGGTCTCACCAATGCAAAATAAAGTAGTACTATTATTTTCTATTATCTTGATGCTATCCTAGAACTGTGTTGACATTTTTGATAGCTTGTAGTATGCTGCTGACTCATACTTAAGTGGTGATCTACCAGGACACCTAGATCCCTTTCACAGTTACGACTGTTGAGCCAGATAACTTCTATTCTATACCTATGCATTTGGTTTTTCCTGCCTAAATGCACCCTAAAAAGGGCGAGGACAGCACCTCCCTAATAGTTCACAAAGTTATACTATAGATGCAGATAGAAAAGTACTCAGTCTGATAATATTAGTAGTCCTCAACGTATGACCACAATTGAGCCCAACATTTATGTTGATAAGTGAGAAATGTGTTAAATGAGCTCTGCCCCATTTTATGGCTTTTCTTGCCAGTGCTGTTAAGTGAATCACTGCAGTTGTTAAATTAGTAACACAGTTGTTAAGTGAATCTGGCTTCCCCATTGACTTTGCTTGTCAGAAAGTTGCAAAAGGGGATCACATGACCCTGGGAAATTGCAATCTTCATAAATGTGACTCAGTTGTCAAGCATCTGAATGTAAATCACATAAGCAACGGTAATAATTGTGAAAAGTGGTCATAGGTAATTTTTTCAGTGCCGTTGTAACTACCATGTTTCCCCAAAAGTAAGACTCTGTCTTATATTTTTTAAAACCCTGAAATAAGTGCTTGGCCTTATTGCCATGTGCTCAAAAGCCCGATAGAGCTTATTATCAGGGGATGTCTTATTTTGGGGGAAACAGGGTATGAATAGTCACCCAGAAAACTGTTGTAAATCAAGGACAACCTGTACTTGTACTATAAAAAGTTGCGGTTGGGGGAAAGCAATCTTTATTGTCCTTTTTAAAGCTGGCCTTAGATTTCAATTTTGAATAAGGCAAAACATTATTAATAATATTGGCAGTAATTACATAGAATATATTTATATTAATGTAATTATAATTACATGTACATTTAACATAAAACCAATCTTAGTTTTTGCTCTGATCCTATCCTCTTTCTGGAAGCTGGTGTCATACTCCTATTTGCTTTAGCTGAAAGTTAAAATAAAACAATTGAAATCTTAAAATAAAGACAATGACACAACAGTATGATATGCTTTTGTCTCCCTGTCATGAAGTTTGGGGTTCTCAGAAAATGATCAGACAGTTGGTACATAAAAGGCCTCTTTTTCTTTTATTTGTAACAGAGATAGTTGCAAGTTTCTTAATTTAGTTTTCCAGTGAAGTATTCAATTAAGGCAGTTAAACAAGGATTTTCCCTTTCTTCATTCTTTGGCTCTAATAGAATAGAAATGCAGCAGTGATTTATTGCTACTTGTGCCAGTATTTCTCAGTTAACCCTTCTGTGCTTGACATGAGGTTATTTTAAGCTCGGGGCTATCTGTGTGCATAGCTTTGTTTACAACCTCCCTTTCATTTAGCCTTAAGCAAGGTTGTTAATTTCACATGGCTGGTCACTTTTCCAACTGGCAGGACATTGTTGTCTTCAGTCTAAATATTTCTTGAAACATGATACCATGAAATATGTTATTTTGCCTCTGCATAGAATTCCACAACATCTTGATGTATCCATCTCTTGGTGGATCATGGACTACTCCATAATGCTTCAATTCTGGCTCAGTCTGGAACACTTCAGTAACTTTGGGTCTGATTTAGAAGATCTTCAGCAGGTCCAAGCCTGCCTAGTTCAGCATGGCTCAAGAAGCCATTTTTTTCTCTTTGCTTTCCAATCAGATTAGTTTATACAGTACTAAATTCTGTCCATGCCTTCATGAGTCATATGAAAGCATAAAAACCTTTCACTCTTTCTCAGCTAGCTAATCAGAATGAAAATGGAGTATTTGCCCAGGTGGTCAGTTTTTCAAATTCCATCCTATTTGAGCTAGCATACTGTAGATCCTGCAGTGTTGATTGACGGAGACTAGAAGGCAGGTCTTTTGTGAAGCTTTTTCTAGTCCCTGCTCTGTGGAATATTCTCTCCTCAGACAATAGATTGGCCCCAACCCTGCTGGCTTTTCCCAAGAATAGAGCCTTGGTGATGCAGTGGTTAGAATGTAGTACTGCAGGCTACTTCTGCTGACTGCCAGCTGCCTGCAATTTGGCAGTCTGAATCTCACCAGGCTCAAGGTTGACTCAGCCTTCCATCCTCCCGAGGTCGGTAAAATGAGGACCCAGATGGTTGGGGGCAAAATGCTGACTCTGTAAACAGCTTAGAGTGGGCTGTAAAGCACTGTGAAGTGGTATACAAGTCTAAGTGCTATTGATATTGCTATTTAAAAATTAGACCAGGGCTCTAAATATGCTAAGGCCCCAGGCTCTTAGCTGTTCTGTTAACTGATTAAAAATCTTCATTGCTATATATATTTATATATTAATTCTCTCTTTGACAAACTGAATAGCCCACCTTTTCACCCACCAAAATTATGAAATAGGCACATTACTGCTCTTCTGTACGCAGATGATGCTGTGCTACTTTCTCAAATACAGATTACCCTGAAAGGGGTCTTCCATATACTAGTTGAGCATTGCCAAAAAGAATGTCCAAAAATTAATTAAGGTAAAACCAAAGTCATGGTTTTTGCACAATGCCCTAAAATGCATGTCTGACAATTAAATAACCATATAATAAAGTAATTCAAGACTTTAACATATATGATTATTGCCTTCCAAACTATGGAGAATCATAACTCTCATGCCAACTATATTACTTTAAATGCACAAAAAAGCAGCGTTGGCTTTACAAACCTTTCTTTACAAATCTTATATTCTTTTAGCATACATTCACAGTAATTAAATTTTTCTCAGATAAGATTGAAACACAGCTCCTTTTTGGACCTCAGTTGTACTCAGCTGTGCTTGATCTCAATCTTTCAAGCACCTCACTGTGTTTCAAACATTGTCCTTCACAATGAAGCTGCCCTATTTAAATCTGAAGCGTCTGCCTGACTGGCTTAAGTTCCCATTTTTTCCAGTTGGTGTGGCCCCTATAATTATGACTGTTAGCCTCCAGTGTTCCCAAAGCCAACCAATACATGCCAAAGTGCAACTTTATGGCTTTTCATGGCCAGCTGTCACTTTGATGGGCTATGAATGAGTACTAGCTGTTCTGAAACAGTGGACCAGTGATTTAGAGCGACAAACAGACTTTCCAGCTCTATCCAGAAACACCTCTTGAGCCACTATGCACATCTTCTCTAACCAGCTAGATATCTTATGATCCCAACATTCAGAAGGGTTTTATCATTAGTCAAATGTTATGCCCTCCCAACAGCTGTTACTGAAGGAAGATATAAAAAACTCCCCTTTGAACAGAGACTGTATTCATGAAGTGGAAGAATAATTGAATCAATGGAGTATGTTAATCTGTATTGTCCTTTTGATTTAGGTGTTCACCAGGAATTATTATTTCAACTCTTTAATAAGTATCCTTTCCATTCCAATTTGTTTTATCTTAAGATGTTATTATTGGTTCAGTGTGATTTATTTATTTGACCACAGCCAAGTGTTATTCTATAGCCTGCACAGTACATAATAGTTTTTAGATATTTTAGATTAACTGTATTTTTTCTTAATCTTAATTAATTGTGACTCTTGTGTATTATTTACTGGTCTATGACTAATAATGATTGATTTGACTTGATTTATTTGGATGCATTTATTATTTTAATTTTTTATTGTTTTTATTTTTTTTTAAGAATTGCAATCTGTTTGCAATCATTGGTTGAGATGGGCATCTACACTGATTTGATCAACTTGATTGATTTAATTAATCAAATAAATAATAAATAAAATGGCATACAGTGCTCAGCTGGTTCATTTTTCTGGGAATGATTAACACCAGATCTGTCTTGAAAAAAAAAATGCAGAAAACTATCAAAGAAAACTGAAGGATAGCTCAAACAATTGCAAACAAGTTCTACATACTTAGAAGATTCAGTGTTTCACACACAAATGCCTCATTACTGAGGAAACCTAGCTACTTAAAGATGTCCACTTGACATCCGTATCAGGTACCTAGAGCTGCTAGGATAGAGGTTTGTACCTGTGGCTCCAGCGGCATCTATTATACACTGCAATGATGTCAAAATAGCAACATGTGTGCAACAATGCACTTGCTTTATGACCTTTAAACAAGTAAGTGGCATTACTTGCATGAAAAATCACACATCAACATCATTTTCATCCCTTGAACTGAATTTTTCACCGCTTGAAAGGAGTGATCCAAATGCCGCTGCATTAGAGGGCAAGCTTCTATCATTTGCTCCAACTCTTGTTGACCTAGCAGTTTGAAAGTAGATAGCTAGATATCATTTCAATAAGCACATTAATGGGGACAAAAAGGGAACTCCCAACTGAAAGTCCCCTGGACATGGTGATGTTACTGGTTAATCCTTTCAACCAGGAAGCACCTTGGTGTTTCCAACATGAATGCAAATCCCTTGAATTTGCCTATGGGTATTTCTCATTCGCCACAGAGAGAAAAGCTATTACTAAAGCTTACATAAAATTATATTTAAGCTTTTTAATGTGCATTTTTCTTTGTGAGGTAATTCATCTAACTCATCTCACTTATCTAAAGGAATTGCAATCAATAAGTAGAAGTGACTGTGTCCTCTTTATTTTCAGATATTGAGCTTCACTTTTTAATTTGCCTCCCATTGTAAATATTCTGTTCAAAATCTTCATTTTGAACCAAGACTTGAACCTAGTCCCTTCCTTTCCATATGACCCAAAACAGAATCCTTCTCTATAATCTTGAAGACTGATTTCCACATGAGTGGAATTTTGTATCAGTGTAACACAAAATACGAAACTTGGATACCAACCCAAACAAAATGTATGTCACTGGGGTTTTTTTCAGACATTTAGCTTCTGTTAATGAAGTTTACTTATGTCAAATTGGCAGAAATAATGTGGTTGGCATGTTTGTGTCAACCAGCCCTTGATATCTGTAGCAATCACAATCATTCAATGCCATAGAATCTTATTGTTTTCTGTTTGGTGTCTCCTTTGACATGAAAGGCAACAGCATAGTCACATATTGCATGCTAATTTCAGGAGAATTTCCTAAAGCATAAGATTCTTCTCCACCCCAGAAGAATGAGGCGCAATCCATGAAGATCCATAATTGAATCTGTCAACAAATGTTGGCGTTCCTTTCTGGCTGTGATTCATTGTTTATCAAATAATCACTTCTTGTAATAGGGAGCAGAGTGTAAACATGCTCTTTGCTAATTTTCCAATCCATGAACTTCTGATTTTTAAGCAGAAAGAACAGGAAATACTTATGTGCACTGTGACAGCATACTTTGATTCCAATTAAAATTTTAATGAAACTAAAACCAAACCCAACTGTGACTAGTGGCACAGTGTTTGATTCAGCTGTGCCCTTTATATATCACCTCATTTGGTTTAATTCCTGTGACCAGGCTGGGAGTTGACAGGCTACTGCCACATTTAAAAGGATGAGGCTCTGGAACAGATTGACTTTTCAGAGTTCTTCCTACAGTAGTTGTCAGAGTGACAATTTAAATCAACTCAGCTTTTCAGAATTATGTTCTCTTTGCCTCTTGTGTGCCCTCTCCTTCTCTTTCTTGTCCAAGTGTCCCAGGAGAACAAAGAAAACAAAATGAGCAAGCACCATACCCGCTGAGAATGCTTGCAGCTGAGAGAAACTGGCTAAACTAGATTTTGAGCAACTGCCAACTCCAGAAAATTAAAAATACTGTTGGAGTCAGTTGTGCCAAAGCTGTCAAAGAGAAACTGGTGGTTATTTTTTTTTTAAAGTAGTATCTGAGATTTGCTAAATATGTGAAAAGGGTTTAATGCCTCAAAGATGACATTGTAAATCTGGGAACTGACTATTTCTAGCTGCATTTCTGCTGACAATTTGATGCAAACCTTAATGTCACAGAATTCTTTGTAATATATGGATTACATAAACTTACCTTTATGGTAAGTTTAAAAAGGTTTTCTTAGTAGAAGAAAGTTCTGATTTTCTTGCTAGTTTATTTCATTGACACTATTTCACCCTGATCTTCAGCCAGAACTTACATACATATTAAAGATGATAGTCCCTGCTCGAAGATTCACACCCAAATAGCATGGTGCAGAAAAAAATATGAAAGAAAAAAATGGGAAACTGCCATTTCACTGTAGTTCATCAAACCAGATAATCACATTTTAGGGCAGTTTTTTAAAAAAAGGTATATTCACACATGTATATTTCTAAGATAGTGATGGTGAAAATGATACAACTGAATTGAAACAAATCTGCTCTATTCCCTGGCATCAAGTTACATGTACAATTTTAACGATAGGACCCAAAATTAAATAGAGTTCAGAATTGTCTATTTACCCTGCAGAGTTCCAAAAATAAGGAGGCATATCAGAAGACTGGAAGACAGGACAATCCTGTGTCCCTATTACTAAATTAGGGTCTTTTGATGGGATATCACTGGAAGATGACGTACTGTTTTATTTAAAAAAAATAGTGATCCATGATGCATCTCAAAAGGTCTTTCCTTAAGGCAGGGGTGTCAAACTCATGTTGTCATGGTGTTGTCTCGTGACATATCGAGACTTTCCCCCCCTTTGCTAAACCGGGCATGGGTGTGATCAGTGTGTGACGTATCTGGCCAGCGGGCCATGAGTTTGACAGCCCTGCCTTATGGGGACATTTAATTCTGCATTCTGAAAGTAATTGTTGGATAGACAAGGAGGAAAATAATATTAAAAACTGCAAGACTAATCCCAGCTTTAAACTCATCTATGTCTCATTCTTTTTTATCCAATGTTAAGTTTCTTTTATGCAGGCATCACAGAATTATTTTTTCCTTTTCTTTTGCTTTCCATTTTCCTCCTAAAGTCCTTTTAAATCCTGCTAAGAATAGAAGACAGACTTGAGCACGAGCTTTTTTCAGGTGTCTTTGTGATATCAAATATTGAATGAGCAATGAACACCAGCAGAGAATAACTGCTGTCTATAGCAGTGAGGTAACCTGAGCTCAGTCAACTTACTCATGTGATCCGGCTAACTTGATTTACACCCCATTGTTTTGTTTAGGGAGTTGGTTGTTATCAAGAATGTCTTTGCTTTAGCATAAAACTTGATTTCCCTGAACCTTTTGAAAGAAGATGATAGATGGAAATGTATTTTTCTGTAAGCTCCTGGAGTACAGCAATAATAAATCAACAGAACATGCATTAAAAGGAGCTTCCTCCTGATTCTGAATCAATTTCTTGCTTCAAAACTTCTACAATATACCCTTATTTATTTTTGTTTCTTCATTAATGCTGTGCTAGTCTTTGGGTACAGAAATAGATACAGGAACTTTTTGAAATACAGGGAACCCTAAACACATTATAGGTGGGTTTGGAAATGTTTTGAATATCTATTACACTTTCAACACATTAGACATTATTGATAACAATTATTTGCTTGTTATTTGCTGGAAAAACAATGGAAGTAAATGTGAGGGTTTCTGCTAAAGGAATTTTAAGGAACTAAAAAAATAGTCTTGATATGACTGATAAGCTTTCTTAACTGGAACTCATACATCCCTAAATTGCTCCCATGGGCCTTACAAGTATTTGGAAGAATTTTGTGAAAGTTAAAAAAAAAGAGGGAGGGAGGGAGGGAGGGAGGGAGGGAGGGAGGGAGGGGGAGAGAGAGAGAGAGAGAGAGAGAGAGAGAGAGAGAGAGAGAGAGAGAGAGAACTAATTATACTCATTCAAATTTTCAGGTGCAAGGAACTGCATCTCTGGAGAAATACATGCTCTGGAAACAAGGTATAATTTGTACCAAAATCAGACTATTTTCTATTGCCTACTCAAACTGGCAACAGGTTTCTAATATAGTATCTTTTTAAAAAGAAGATGTCTGGGTTTCAGACTAGACACTCTTCCATGACCTTTCCATATAGTACAAAGGTTCTTGCATGCAATCAGTCAATTTGTCCATCTTGGTGGCATTTTCTGCTCTTAATGAACCATTGTTTTTCATTGGACATATTTGACAATAAACCTGGGGATCTTTTGCCTGAACAAAACATATTTAGAATTATTATGGTTGATGATTAGGGCATATATTTAATGAAGATTTTTTTAAAAATACCGTTCTCCTCTCAGGTTTTAACTTGGCTGACTTTCTGACCTAAGGTTCATTTCTTGAAGACATCAAGAAATGATGAAGACATCAGTTCAATATTATGAAACTTATTTTATAATTTGTTGGACTTTTGGCATACCCATCAACCTACCATGATTGATTAGATTCGAAAGTTCTCCAATTCAATGAATGGGGCTAAGATTTCCAGTGGCCTAAAACAATTTCTTCAGAAATTAATTTGGTTAGAATCTAAAACAATCTTATCTTATTCACCAAAACTGAAGATATTTCTTCATAAGGAAAAAAAACTCAGGATTAACCAAAGCAGCTTGATTATGGGCTTTTCTGTTCCCATGAGTCTCCTACTGAAGAAAAGAGAAGAAGATAATCGTTATCAGAATGCTCAATGTCTTGGTAACTAGTGGGTCATCTTTCCTGAACATTGTGCACCAAATGCAGTATATCATGAGAATAAGAAGAAACATCATAGTTTGTCAAAAAATATATTTCATTTCCTTTAGAGCTAATTCCCCAGATCTGTCTTTCCTTATAATGTGAGCAAATGGTGAGCAAACAGTAAATGAGCAAATTGTTAAAGAAGGTGCAGATTCCTCTCAATAATGTGGAACAAAGTTCAAGTTAATGAAGATTGTCTCTCTGAATCTCAACCTAGAGATTCACTAAAACTTCTGCCAACTAAATTCTAGGCCCAGGGGTGTCAAACTTGTGGCCCATGGGCCAGATGCATCACACGCAGCCATGCCCAGCCCAGCTCCATGAATGTGGAAAACATCACGAAACGTTATATGATGGCAACATGATACGGCAAATTTGAAACCTGTGTGCTCTAGACATGAAGGGAAGGGGGTTTTCTGGGTTATTTGTAGCAAATTTCTCTATTGTATTCTGCTCTTTTTCAATGGAAACCTATGGCCTGATTGATAATCTTGAAATGTTGTTTAATGCACCTAATATTATGTTGCAAAGGAATTTTTCATCATTCTCTACCTTCTTAGAATATCTATGTTTCTTGGCTAGCATTAGAAATACCTATTTTTCTTTCTATAATTAAGAGTATTTTTTCCTATAGTTACAGATTGATTATTTCAAGCTACAGCTGTTCAACTACATTAACTATAAGGGAAGTATAGTTTAAGACATGGAATAAAAGCTTACTACAATCACAGGACTCAAAGGAATAGAATAGAATAGAATAGAATAGAATAGAATAGAATAGAATAGAATAGAATAGAATAGAATAGAATAGAATAGAATAGAATAGCAGAGTTGGAAGGGACCTTGGAGGTCTTCTAGTCCAACCCCTGCTTAGGTGGGAAACCCTACACCACTTCAGACAAATCGTTACCCAATCTCTTCTTAAAAACTTCTAGTGTTGGAGCATCTTCTAATGGAGATGGAGATCTTCTAATGCACTATAATAATTTGTCTGTAATTGTTAAATATACTTGGACAAAACAGTGTATCCACTTTTCTTGTCTGCATCTAATGGAAATGTTTAAAAAACATTAAGAGTTACAAAGGTCTTACTCAAATGACCATTTTCCTACACAACTCCCCACTTTTTTTTTTTTTTTTGCTTCACAGGGGCCTTTAGAAGAATTGAGTTTAGTGCATTATATTTCAAATTAATGTGGTAGCATTTTGGCATCAGTTTTATTCCTGCTCCTATACTTAACTGGGCTTCCAGTAATAGGAGAGATACTTCACCATCTCTTCTGATGCTTGTAGGTTTTTTTTTTCCCAACTTTGTGAAAGCATCCTAATTGGATAAAAATTCTTCTATCATCAGTCACAGTTTTATAGAGTAATGTTTAGTTCAGTTGTTTTTTAAAAAAAAAACAATCCTTTTTACAGACTAAGATTTTGAAAACCCAGGGTTTTAAATTTTATTTTCTATTAGAACTATACAAGAGCTACCAAGCCTTTCATAAGCAGATCCCCAACCCAAATCCATTCTAAAGATCTGAGAAACATTTGGGAACCTTCTGAGTTCTTCTCATCTATTAATTAGCTTGTAAAAAAATACAACACAAATCTTTTGTTTATTTATTCTTTTCTGATCAGAATTGGATGAAATAGGGAGGATAACTGGAACAGTAAATACAGAGGAAGCTTCCCTAGGTATGGTAGGTATTTGGGCCACACACATTTAAAATTGTTTTTTAAAATTCCACCTTTTTTTATTTTAATCGGCACAAGATGACATTTAAAGGGAATCAAATTCACCATTATAAAGACTGAAACATGCCAAATTTAAGAGCATTAGATGGTGACATTTCTAACTATCTTTCTTTCAGTTGTGGTTGCATTAAAAATTCAAAAACTTTTTATTTTCAGTCAGAATAAGATGGTATTTCATCAAAGATGTGACCATAAGCAGGATTTAGTTGTATTTGTAGGAAAGTTGTACCCAAATAAGTTAAAGGTTTTTGTACAACAGAAAGACAATGAACCTAAAATAATCATACTGCTGGTTTTACTAGACTCCTTAGCAAAAGTCACTCTGAGGGGAGCAAGAAGTAGCCTTCTGAGACATTAAAAGATGACTTTGCATCTTCAGTGATGTACTAGAAATACTGGGTCTGGGCCCAATGTATGGAAACACAATTACGTGCACACCAGAGAGGAGATGGGGCGGGGGTTAATCTTTATTCTGTGCAGTAAAAGGGGTTTCTCTCAGAGGATTTCTCTCAGAGTAGATTAAATAATTTGGGGTAGAGTCTTAAAGACTATATCTATCAACAGAAAAAAGGATTTGCACCATCCCAACCTGTATTGTTCCATTCTTCATAGGCTGGACTTTTTGTTGAATCAAATCACAATCCTATTTTTAATCCCATTTAGATTAAAATCTAAAATCTGTCATCTGCACCTCTATAACTGTCTGGTTTGGTTCTGCAACCCAACAAGACAGACACAGACTTCAGAGGATAATTAGAACGGCAGAAAAAACAATTACTACCAACCTGCCTTCCCTTCAGGACCTGAATACTGCACAAATCAAAAAGTGAAAATATCTATAGACCCTTCGCATCCTGGACATAAACTGTTTCAACTCCTACCCTCAAAGGTACACTATAGAGCACTGCACACCAGAACAACTAGACACAAGAACAGTTTTTTCCCGAACACCATCCCTCTGTTGAAAAAATAATTCCCTCAACATGGTCAAACTATTTACTAATTCTGGACTACTATTAATATTCTCATTGTTCCTATTAGTCATCTCCTCCCACTGATGACTATAAGACTCAGGGGTGGGTTTCAAATCCTGTTGCTACCAGTCCACTCGTGGGTGCGTGCACGCTCATGCGCATGCACAACACTTTTGCACATGCACAGAAGCATCCGGGCAGGTGGGCAGAGCCTCCCACCACCACTGCTACCAGTTTACCTGATCCGGGGTGAACCGGTAGCAACCCACCATTGGTATGATTGTAACCTTGTTGTTGATACTCTTACGATTTATACTGACTGTTTCCAATATGATTTGATTGCTTATTTGTACCCTATGACTATCATTAAGTATTGTACCATATGATTCTTGATGAATGTATCTTTTTTTTATGTACTCTGAGAGCATATGCACCAAGACAAATTCCTTGTGTGTTCAATCACACCTGGCCAATAAATAATTCTATTCTATTCTATTAAAAATGTTTTACAAATAAATCCTACATAAATATACTTGAAAAATATTCATTATTAGAATTATAGTTCATGAGTATAGTTGGCTATAGTGTTATATTTCACTGAACCTACACCTCAAAATCATTATTGCTATTGTCTTATCTGAAGTAGAGATAGATAGATAGATAGATAACATTTTGGTACCTTAAACTGGTTTGGGTTGTGCATCTGGGTTTAGATAGAACCTCCAAATTTAATCCTGAATCTTCAAGAATGAATCAGAAAATCTCTGATAGGAAAACCTAAAAATCCCTTCCTTTCCATGTATATGATAAAAATATACCCCTTAGCCCAGGTTCCTAAACAAATCTAGAATTTAATTGATTCTTCTGTTGAAATAAAATATTGCAGATGTAAAGAACTCTGGGGTGGGGGGTGGGGGAAACTCCATGGAATTATGCAGTGACATACCAGGAGAATATTTATAAAGTTCTAATCCTAAATTAGCTACAAGTGCAGTCATTGGAAAAATGAGGGGAATGAGTGTACCTTGCCTACATGTTTAGTAACAATAAGCTAAAACATAATTGTATTTTTGCCAGAAATTCTTTCCTCTCTCCCGACTACTTCCTTTAATAATTTACATGATTTCTTCCTACTGTTATATTATTACAAATCTGGGCAAATCATAATTAGATATCTGGGATTCTTTTCAAGTCCTATTTCCTTTGCTATGACAAGTGGTTGTCATATGTAATGCCAAACACTCTCTCTCTTTTTTTGACATGTTCAACTTGTTTAACATAATCATTTTAGGAAGGGCCAAGCTAGATGTGAGAACTCTCATGATATTAACTATAAAGTACTTAAAAAAAAACAGTCAGCTTGGAGAAGACAACTGGGAGTGATATAAGCTGATCAAAGGATAACAGTTTCTTTGTGAATAAATGGTGGACAAGATTTTGTTTGTTTGAATTTGTAATTGCCGCAAATATTGGTACTTTGGAGAAATCCATCACTTGTAGGCAGATTGTGACATACTTCTAGTCTACATCATACTTCTAGTCTACATTTATATAGCCTGTCAGGATGATACCAATAAAAAAATAAGCATTATTACTGATCAGTTTAGTACTTAAGTATGGTTCAGTAAATATATACTTAAGGGAACAAATGAATCTTGAATATACAATGGAGAAGGGACCACTTAATTTTATTGATTGCATGGTTAATGTACTGCTCCAAATGCTATGCTTCAATTCACCACCCATAAAACTACCATGTAACTTGTCTACAATAAAAGATATAACTACCAAACAATGACTGGCTTGAATCGAAGGTACAGTAACAGTATGGGACATGGTCAATTCATCATTCTTAGAGTGGAGATAGGTAACTGGAAACTTTTCCATGTCAATTTAAAGCAAAACTTTAAAACTAGGATATGCAAAATACTTGGACAACTGTATAAACCATAGGATTTACATCACACATGTTTTCTCATTTGTTCCCTTGCTGCCACCCCCATTTTTTCTGTAGATTGAATCAGTATGAACTCATAGTCACCTCTTAGAATTATTGTATCACTTAATTTAAAAATCATTTAATGGGGAAACAGCTGACCCACACAAGCTACAACTGAACATACCTTGATGAATGAATAAATCAATGAGCATGGAAAATTAAATCAATTCTAATATGGTAAGGGAATCAATTGCTATTTTATTAAGAGAAATTAAAACGATGCTTAATTACTTGAAGGATTAGATGGTATTGTAAGCAGATCAATTAATTATGTGTTTAAAATCCGATACTATCAGAATTTGCTGATCCCTAAATATTACCCTAGTGTTCATTTATCAAATAGTTATAAACACAAAACAAAACAACATAGTTTTTGAACTAAAACATGTTATCTCATAGGTACTTTTGGAAGGTATTTGGCTGACAGGAATAGTAAAATTAAATACAGAAAGCCAGTGTTATATAATGAATCAGCTACAGAATTGGGATAGGCTAATCATGGCTAATGCCTGGAAGAATTTGTATGCCAGTATTGTCTAGTTAAATGAAATGTTTTACCAATCAATATAACCCTAGCTTTGATCCCACTCCAAACATTTGCTGTTTATGGTCATCTCTATTTTTCAAGTAACTGGAAATCCACTCTTCCAATTTATAGAGCTGCCCTTCCCCCTAGAGCTTTACACTATAAGAGAAGCATTTGGTCATAATGCTGCACCGAAGAGCCACAGTCATGCAGTGGTTAGAGTGCAGTCCAGAGGTGGGTTTCAGCAGGTTCTGACCAGTTCTGGAGAATTGGTAGCAGAAATTTTGAGTAGTTCAGAGAACCGGTAATAAAAATTCTGACTGACCCTGCCCCCAACTATTCTCTGCCTCCCAAGTCCCAGCTGACTGGGAGGTGTTAGGAAATGATAATTTACTAACTTGTTGGGTTGGCAATATATAAACCTCAATATAGCTTTAAGACTGTATTGCTGTATTGCATGATACTGTGTCCTGATTGGTTAACTCTGTAGCCAATGTCCTTAAGAGGGAGCTTGAAACATGGTTAGTTTCTCTCTGCTACTCTCTGCTGACCATTATTGATCGTTACTGCTATTTGCTGTGTTTGCTACTGTTTGCAACTATTCATTGTGTATGACTACAACAACTGGTAGGAAGACTTTGTTATTGGAACATTCCTGGACTACTATCCAGTACTATTGTTTACTATCTACTGCTTTAACTGTGTATGACCTGGACTGTTTATTGGACTGTGCCTTATTGCTATTTCCTAAAAGTAAACACAACTCAGTGTATCTGTGTGTTGGCTGTGATTATTTGGAACTTCTCTGAGTCACTTTCATGTGCACACCCTTGCTACTCTAGGGTTGCTCTGCAAATTCCTCAACAGGAGGAACTGGGGATTTTGCAGTATCCTTCCCCTGGAGTAGGGAGGAAATGGAGATTTTGCAGTATCCTTCCACTGCCCCACCCACCAAGCCATGCCCACCAAGTAATGCCATGCCCACCAAGCCACGCCCACAGAACTGGTAGTAAAAAAATTTGAAACCCACCACTGGTGCAGTCCTTCCAAGGTGGGTAAAATGAGGACCCAGATTGTTGGGGGCAATATGCTGACTCTGTAAACCGCTTAGAGAGGGCTGTAAAGCACTATGAAGCGGTATATAAGTCTAAGTGCTATTGCTATAATGTCATGGTCTTTCTGAATCTCTAATATCTCTATGTTCTACCTCTGCCATATAGACATTTTGACACAAAAGCCTTTTTTGAAACCCTTGGTTCCAAGGGCAGTTTGCATTATATCTCTATCTCACTGTACTATATTGGGTTGTTACATTTATATAACCGCCAGAATATGGGTTCTTCAATAAGCCAAACAGTTTGCCTGCCTATCACAAACAGTTAATATTGGATTCAATAGAACTATAACATTCAGTTGAAATGTCAAGCAATGGAAACGTAGTACTCCTCATAGATACACTAGCAGCCCAATCTTTAAAAAAAAAATTGGAGTTCTTTTGAGCAGATTAAGTTCCATACCAGTCTCCTAAAAAAACAAACAACAACAACAAAAAAACTCTTGCTTGAAACTTTCATCTCAATGAAATAAAACATTTTGGAAGTTTAGAAAAGTTAACTTCAGTAATAATGTGAGCTAAGCATGTTCACTGCTCGTTCAATACTAGTTATCTGTTCTGCCTAAGGATTGCACATTTTCTCCCTCATATAGTGAGTAATAGTGATTTCTAGTGGACAAAATTTAGGGTTGCTCAGCATGGTATTAGAGAGTGAAGTGGATATGTTACTGAACATATAAGGGTCAAGGCCTACTGAAGCAGAGACTGGTGCAATGTAGAAGTTACCTCTGGCTGAATAAGGCAGAAAAATCGAACCACGATGATCAATTATTTCAATTAAAGTAATGAGTTCACAATTTACTTTCTCAAC
Organism: Masticophis lateralis; assembly: GCA_030761175.1. NCBI lineage: Eukaryota > Metazoa > Chordata > Lepidosauria > Squamata > Colubridae > Masticophis > Masticophis lateralis. The sequence goes on along the minus strand of JAUDYJ010000003.1, from coordinate 81,265,150 downwards.
GAAATCAATTGAACATTCAAAATTCCAACAGAAATAACAGAGGAGATATTCACAACAACAGGGCTGCCATAGAAGCGGTATTGTTCCAGGTTGTTTAATTTCAAAAGATCTTGTAAGATAACAAAGGTTATTTACTTGCAATAAAAAAAAAAATCCAGTATGTTCAGTTGTTCTCTTTAATTACTCCTATGCTGTAGACCAGGTCTGACAAATTCGAGGTCTGCAGGCCAGATCTGGCCCACTGGATGCTTAGATCTGGCCCATGGGGCTGCCCTGGAAACAGCAAAGGACCCGCCCACAGTGCCTCTGCCAATGAAAATGGAGTTTGGGAGGCTGTGCATTCCCCCCCAGTTCCATTTTTTCTGGCAGAGGGTAGCAGGAGGCTGTCATAGCCAAATATGGAGCTCGAGAGTCCATTTTTGCTGGCAGAGTGCTTGAGCCATGAATGATGTCAAGCTGGCCATGCCCACACTGACCATGCCCACACTTGTTGTCAAAAACAACCCTGAAGCTGCCTTCAATGAAATCCAGTTTGACACCCCTGCAGTAGACCAAATTTTTTCCCTACCGGTTCTGTGGGCGTGGCATGGTGGGCATGGCAGTGGAAGGACACTGCAAAATCTCCATTCCCTCCCCTCCTGGGGGAAGGATATTGCAAAATCTCCATTCCCACCCCACTCTGGGGCCAGCGAGAGGTGGTATTTGCCGGTTCTCTGAACTACTCAAAATTTCTGCTACCAGTTCTCCAGAACCTGTTAGAACCTGCTGGATTTCATCCCTGACCACCATCATCACTACTCTTGTCAGATTTCTGTTTCCCATTCAACTACCAGTCACTCTTCTTTGTATGATAAACAACAGGAAAAAATGCAGGTAGCTGAAGGGAGACAGCTCCTTGGAATTCTGTTTTGAACTGCTAAATAGAGTAAAATAAAGTATTGTATTCCTGTTTGAGGCCTTATACACCCTATTCTTCTTTACACTTTTTTAAAAAAAATCTTGAATGGAGAATTACAGGAGATTGGACACTGCTCAAGGAAGCCATAAGTGAGATAGGCCTGCTTTGTTACTCAGTGTCTTAAATATATCTTGATAGACCCAAAGAAGATGGCAATGTTTTATCTCAGTATGAAATAAATCTTCAGTTAATCATTTCCACAGCTCAGACTGTCATTTAAGACATAATCACAGAGTGAGCCATGTTTTTCATAGTAACTCTTCTGCTTTACCAGGAGAAGATTTATATGAGACTTAAAAAAAAAAATCTTGATCCTATTTTCCTTTCCATAGGGAGTCAATGTTACTTGCCACTGTGCTGGGAAAGTAAGTTAGTTCAGCCACATGCTGTTGTTCAGCTACTCAATAAGCACATCTGAAAGGAACATTTAATGCTTCATCCAGTCACAGGAACAAATCTGTGTATGGGGATCTGTGTATGGGGATGTAAAACAATCCTCTTGAACTTAGCCATGGAAGGTTCTCAAAGAAGCTCAGAAAATCTGTTTTCATGGTTGATGTGAAAGCAGCTCTGTTATTGTTCTGGAAATACCTTAAGAACTTGTTAGGTCTGGGGTATATCCCAGGGATGGTGACATTCCAAGATGGCATCATCATTACAATCAATATGTCCTGTTCCTATTTTTTTAAACAATTTTTGTTTCATATTTCCAATAATGATTGTTTTTATATATTTATTATTTTATTGTACATCAAAAATTAAGTAAAAGTCACCAGAGTCACTGTTTGGGAGTTGGAAAGCCATATAAATATGATAGGCAGATAAATAAATAAAATTGTAACAAATAAGACCAGCTACTGCTGAATTTATGAATTTGGCCATAGCGCCCTGATTTAAACCCTGCATTTTTCTTCCATTCTTCCATGGAAGTCAATATCTTGTAGTGTGATTCTTCAACCTTGGATGTTTAAGACACCTTTATAATGTTTTGCTAATGGTCTTGTTTGATGTCAGATCATTTCCATCTGGTCTTCTTAGCTTCTAGTCACCACACAATCTCCATTTCTATCTTCTCTTTCCATCTTCCAAGAAACAAACAACTCCAGGAGTCAAGTTCCATCTTTCAAGATGGAAAGTCATGCATTCTCCCTCAGTTGCTATTCATGGGCCATATGGAGGGAAAAGACTTTCTATTTTTATTTCTAATTTTTCCTACTGGGGGATATCAGGAGGAGGAATTCTTATTTCCCCTTTGGCAGAAGCCAGAGCATTATTTCCTCCTTCATCCTGACCATAAACCATGAGAGTGGGGAGAATTTCTAACCCTCAGTCATTTTGATTGATGTTATTTTGATACAAATTTTTCTGCAGAATAGCTTTCCTTGATTGTTTGCTATTTGTTTTAAAGGAAATAATGGCAGAAGATTCTAGCAAGGCAATTACATGCTGTTAGTTTCTGGAAAATATTAGCTAGCCTACCTCCTGAGTAGAAAATAGCCTTTTCTATTCCATCTCCTTAAGATTCACATGAAGCAAATAAGCTACATTGGCATACCATTTTTGTCTGTTTGCTTGTTTTTTCTTTTGCATTTATTTTTCAAAAGATAAGAAACCAGAGACTTGAACAGAAGCCTCGGAGGCAGTGAGCTGAGGCCAGGAAAGGTGCATTGTCAAACAGTGAGAGAGAGGGGAGAAACAGGCCAGAGCTGGAACCAGAGCTGTGGCTGGAAGCTCGAAACTGGGGACAGGCTGGAGCAAGAGGGCTGGATGAAGTATTCAGAAGCAGCTGGGAATCTGTGGAAAAATTCAGAGTAGTGAAGAGACCCGAGCAGTCTACAAAAGCCTTGGGAGCAATGGAGAGTCCAAAAAAATCTGTGGAAGAGTCCTGGTGGAAACAGAGAGTCCCAGAACTGAGAGGGTCAACAGAGCTGGTGACCAAAACTGGAGGCAAGAAGTGGGCTATGGGCCTCAGAATCCAAGCTGATTCTGAGCTCAGAAGTTGACAGCAATGAAAGAAATGGGACCAGGGGTGGTGAGACCCTCTAGAATTGCATGTAGGAGCAGGCTCCAGGGCCTAAACTACAATAGGGGCAGCCCCATGGAAAGAATGTTGGTTGGCAATAGGCATCTACTAATGTGACAGAAGGGTCTTATACTATAAATCATATTAATCTATGGATTGTATTATTCCCAGTATTATGTTGCTCTCAGAAGTGTTGACATGGGAGTAGATGTTTTGTTGCAAACCTCAGGAAAGTACAAGGAACAGAAATAAGGAACTTGTTAAATGTACTAATGAATTTAATGACCTATGTTCTATATCATCCCTGTAATGAACTTATATTAAGAAACATATTACCAGAAGTGTACACGGAAAGTAACAGACGGTATACCCATATATGGAAATAGAGTCAGAAGCGTAATGCCTCTGGCGTGACTAGAGTTGCAAAATGTATAAAAGGTACACGTTGGGTGTAGCTCAGGTTCGGAATCTGATATGTGAATGCTCCGAACCTTTGCTAACAAATAAACCTGTGTTCTCTAACTTTTGTGGTCTTGTCTCCTGCATTTGGGAAAGTGGGTTTTCCTGCTTCACTATGATTGGTTGAGTTCTGGACAGCATAGGAGCCTGAGGCAACAATGGAGGACAACCCTTGGGATGAGAATCAAGGGGCCATTTGTGTGGTTGCCAAACTGGATGTCTGTTACCTTCCTCACTCAACAGGTAAGAATGTGTGTGAATGTGGCCCTTCTTTAACTGTCCACTGGAAGAAACCAGCTATTGTGGGGGGTTATGTTAGTTGTGGGTATGGGTTGAAGAGAATGATGGCCCCTGCCAATACTGAAAACTAGTAATTAAGTGCCACAGAGAACACCTCTATTTATTCCCTGGGTAGTCTGGGTGAATTTGAATAGTAGGTGGAATGCCAGGCTCCTGACTTATGGAAGAGGAAAGCAGAATCAGGAGGGCAGAGGATCACCTCACAAGACTCAGGGTAAGGCAAAATATTCAAGTGGTGACATGCATGGGTCATTTAGATGGGAGTCAAAGGACAGGCTATTGAAGGGGAAGACAGCCACAATGTTTAATATTGGTGGTTTCCTGTCCTCTGAATGTATGCTCAGATCCTGGGCAGCAGACTACTCTTGAAAAGTATTTAGAGGTACAGTTGGTACAGATTGCAACAATGTGGGCAGTTCTGCAGGCCTCTAGAGTGGTCCATGTAAGACTGCTGTTGTGCATATTGGACAAGTTTGCTTCCATGTCTAATTCAAGGTAGTGCTTATCACTTTAAAGTCCTTCATGGCCTGGGACCAGTTTACCTGAAGAACAATTCAATCCAGTGGAATTGGCCCCAGTTGCTTCAGCTGAAGAGGCATGCTTGGGCCCCATCTGTATAGAAATTTCAGCTGGTGGAACTAGGGAAAGAGCTTTTTCTGTCTTGGACTCCATCCTTTGGAACATATTGATGCTAGAAGTGAGATCCATCCCCACCCTTCTGGCCTTCCGGTAGACCTTAAAATTTGGCTCTGCTGGTTGGATTGGGGCCCAATGGCAGCGCTCTATAGTGGAGGTGGTTGGTGGAGTGATAGGGAAGATTCCACCTCTGTACCATTTGTGATCTTGGTTCTTAATCTTTATCTTGTTTAATTTTTAAAAATATTTTTTATTTTATTTTATTATAAGCCATCCAGAATTGTTTTGGATAGTGAAATGGGTAGCATATACATTTAATAAAATAAATAACTGAAATCCCAGATGATCTATCTGTAACAGCTGGATACAGATCATTATCAGTATTACAGATAAACCTACCAAGAAGTGCATTTTGTTGCATAGGGATAAGCAGGCAGGGTTTACAATGGTAAAGAACACTCCATATTTTATTAGTAAAGTGGAATTGCAAAACCAAACAGCAGTAGAACAGGGCCTCTAAGAAATTTGACAATTTGATTTCAGGTTGGATTATTTCACTCATGCCTTGGCAGAGATTAATTATGTGCCCTCAAGTCAGTGTCTGCTTTTAGCAACCATATAGATAGATCTTATCCATGATGATTTGTCTTTGTTTCTTACATTGCAATTGTAGTCAAGTCCATCTATCTTCTTCTTCTATCATCATCCTCTTCTTCTCTTTCCTTCCACCTTTCCAAGCATTATAGATTTCTTTGGAAGTTGGGACTTCACATAAGATATCCCAAATTTAAGCCTAGATATTCCTTCCTTGAGTGAGAATTCTGGATTGAATTCTTTGTTTGGCATTTGCAAGAAGGCATCAATACTCCTTTAATTTTGTTTCTTGAAAGTATCATATGAAAAGTAATGCCCTATCTAAAAGCAATATTATTATCTTACTTCGTACAAATGTACCACACAATGTCATTGGAGAATAGGACTCATGATTTCTTAGCAAAATTCCAACATCTTTTAGTGTCTTATGCATATTTACTCCAAAGCTGATTCCACTGTATTGAGTGACATGGACTCTCAAGTAAATGTACACAGCCTTCATCTAGGTGATCTTAAACAAGCATTTGAAATGACAGAAGGAACCAAGAGTTAGAAGGGGCCATTTAGATCACTTTAGTCCACCTGCTGTTCAATACAGTCTTTGACAAAAGTCTTATTTACCACATAAAGTGCTTTTAAACATGGTCTCCAGCTGTTTAGATACATGTATCAAATACAAACATGGATGACTTTTACTGGATTTTTAAACTACTCTTTTTGTTTTGTTTTCCTTATTTTTTGCCACAGGGATAAATACACAAAGATGGAGATAAACATTAAATAGCATCCTACATTCACCCAAACCTGGAACTTATTTTAACCAGGTATCCATAAAGTCTGCTTCCACAGATATTTTTATTGAATACTATTGATTTCAGAATATGATTTACACATACTAAGTTTTCCAAATTGTGTAGAATATAGCAGGCAAATTTCATCCATTTCACCAAAACACTTCTGAGGGCAGTCTTTTTGCATGCTGGTAAATTTGACATAAAGAAAAACTTGTAGGTTTCAAAGAAGGGAGGAGCTTCATAATTGTAGTTGCTGTTAGGCATATATCCTACCTTTCCTCCAAGAGCTAACATAGCCTAAGTACTTTGCTCACCTCCTGTGTTATTCCTATAGCAACCATCCTCTGAACTAGGTTGAGAATGGATCAAAGAGAGGGTCCAGTTCTGAGTCATTTATTGAGCTTCTAATTGTCATCAAGAGATGAAATGCAATTTATTATTGTTTTTTCTCCTTCAAAAGAATAATACAGCATATTTAAAAAATTGGCATACCTTTACTTATCTTAGTAGTTTCACCTGGGTGCTGAAAATATAGCATAAGGAATGGCAGGGAGATAATTTAAAAGGACCTTTTTTTCAAGCTATGTCTAATTTTAATAAGACAGAAAAGTTAAAACTTGGGAAAAGTTAGATGAACAATAAGAGTAGCTGCAAGGGGTGTAGTAAAATGGGAATAATTTAATATGATTGATGGTAACGGTGTATATGCTGTAGGGAAGGCTGAGAACTGAGAGGACCCAAAAGTGACTGATATAGCCTCTAAAATGCCTTCAAAAATATGGCAGATAGCTCGAAGAGTAGTTCAATTTGCTTAGGGAATCATTCCAGCATATGAGGGTGGGGAGAGGGAGGGAGAGAGGGAAAGAGAGAAGAGGAGAGTTTGTCTGTCTTTTTCCTAAATGTACCAGTGCTATCAACTTCTCATTAAGACAGGAACAGCAATATTTCAATGATAATTCATTTGCATTGGATTTGCATTTTGCAAATCCAAGATCAGCAAAATGCCTGTTCATTTGTGAATTCCAGCTGATTGAAATTAGAGGTGTCTCTAAATTCATTTGATTTTTGAATTTAACAATTGTTCTTAGAACTCATATCGAAGCACCTTGTGGTCTGGCTTTATATTTAGTTTTAGAAAGAATGAAACCTTAGCAATTGCAGAAGTTTTCTTTTAATCATTTCTTCAGGGTCAGCAGAAAAGGGAGCTTTGAACAATTGACTTTGCTCACTCGATATTGTTTCTTACAAAGCAATCTCAACTAGGATTTATAAATGGACCAACTTTTCACTAGTTCAGAGTAATTACTGTTACAATTCACAAAATGGAAGACAGCCAATTTCATATTATAAGGAGCATTCTGTTAATCAGTTTGTAGCTTGCTAGATTAATATGACTGCTTTTTTTCTTGAAGGCCCTTAGAGAGTTTCTAAAAGAATGTAATTACATCCTTTCATTTGTAGGATTTATTTTGTTGAAAATGTACAGTGGTCAGTTCTGTTTTTTAGTACAATCCAGTGAGTATATGCATGTTTATGCCCCCCCACACATAGAAAGAATTTCACAGATCTAGTTTTGTTAGCTTCTTTTAAATCACATAAAAATATTTACAACTATTCATGCAAAACAATCAGACCATTGTGGGTTTCGCTGGCAATTTTATTTTCATTCCCAATCTATTTTCCTGAAGAAAATAACTAAGTTCATAAGGATTATTTTTTTCAGCACTGTAAGATGTATTACTGGATAACTTCACAGCATTCTTACTAAACCTGAGTCCTCTGAAGTATCACGGATCTCCCTCATAGTGCCCTGTGTAAGGATATTATCTAAATTCTTTCTTTCAGATCACATTTATCTTTTTTCTGATAAGTGGCAAGGATTTCAACATTCTAGAACCTTCCCTTTCAGGACACCAACACTGCCTTGGATAAAGAAAGGAAGGATTAATCTTCTGAACTCTCTTAAAACCAGTGACCTAAGTAGCCTCACATTGTGTCCTCATTTGTCCTTTGTGGGACAGAAGGGGAAACATTTGACAGTATACTCTTTCTAAACTAAGACAGATTTCCTCTTAAAGGCTCTTTTTGGACAATGGAACCTCAAGAAACCTTGAGGAACCTTGAGAAAAAGTTGACGAGAAATTTTCCCCATAAGTTCTACAGAATTCACTGTTGGGGGAAAAAAAAAAAACCCTTCCTCCACCTTTTTCTGCCATTTGGATTATACTAGCATGCTACAAATAGATCATCTCAGCTACTAAAGTTAGCCACCATTGGGGAATAGCCTAATATTGATCTGAGAAAGTTTCCTGGGCACAACTACGGTATCTTCTATCTATGTACTATGAAAATGTTCGTATTTATCTGTTTATACCCTCAGATTAGCTGAAATGGTGAATAATACCATTACAATTTTTGAATCAAGATACCTCAAATTTGCTAACTTAAAGAATGCATTAAAAACCCAGAACCCATAATTCACGTAGAACTGAAATTTCCATAGTATTCAAACCAGTTTTATTTACAAGGTTGTGGTTGCAAGGTCAATGGGGAAGCCAGCAGGAAATTGGAAGTCAATCCTGTTCACACTGCTTTTTAGACTGCCTGTGATCATAGATAAATATTGACTTACTATTGAAGTTCATTGGCCACTACAATTGTTTTTCTATTTTTAATATATAGTCTTCTTGGATGATAATGGGACCACTTGGAATTTGGTTAAGAAAAATACGGTTAGTCTTAAGTTTACATTATTACATTATATTCTGGTCATATCACACTGTACTATCTTTGTCTCAGCAGATGACCCAACATGTCACAGAATTGTCTAGGAGTTTGTTTGCTTTACCAGTGATTTTTGGTTTTGTACCTTTGGAGGGGAAAGGATGTGCAAGATTTGCAAACTGTAGGCTGTTACTCACCTGCTATAAACAAGCAGCAAACTTCATAAGTGCACAAACTGTATATATGAAATCGTTGTGTGCCATAAATTGTTGTTGAGTTTTTCTGTCTATATTGGCTATAGAATATTTGCCCCTTCTCTTTCAATCAATAGTGTCTGCTCTTATACTACCTTTCTCTTGACCCACATAAACTGGCTATGTTCCTAATTTCAGGATCTCATCCTCTCTATTACCACCATGAGATGTTCCGCTTTCAGCAATATGAAAATACATTATTACTTATTCTTGGTAAACATATAAGTGATTACTGTTCTGATATGATGTCCAGATTGCTTTATATTACTGAGTAGCAAACTCTTAAAGTTAGATGTCTTTGAAATTGTAGGTGAATCACATGTGTCCATGGCAACCTTATAGATGTAACATTTATTTCTCAATTATCTTCTGTTACAACAAAATATAATTCTGTTTTTCTGCAAAACAGTTGCAAAACAGTCAGAAATGTATGGCATATTTTATGGATTCAGATGGCATATGAAGATTTATTGGGCACTTTGCACTGAAGAACATTTGCTTCTTAGTTTTATTAGTTTTAACATTTCTGTGTGGCAAAAAAAAAATACCCTTCACTGGATAATTGTAGCTGGGAATCTTACTAAACTAACTATCAGTTTAGTAGGTCAAAATATGAAAGAGTAGTGAAAAATATTTACTGGTTAAAAAAAAAGCTTAAAATGTTTGGCTTCATCAAAGATCTGTGAAAATCTAGAGAATATGATTCTTTTGATATCATTCATAATAAAGTGAAAGGAAGTTAATCATTTGCCATTTGCTAAAATAAAGTATTTTCATTTTTTATCTCAGTCAAAAAAATCAAGTCAAGAGAATTAGATGAGGTGTGGTTTTGATGAATAATATTAAGGGTAATTGGCTTTGATGGGTCACTTTGATTTCTAGCAGTTACCCTAGTTTCTCCAATGTATCTAGAAATGATCTCATAAAGCATTAAAATTTATTTTTGACTAAATTAAGGATGGCTTGAAATATTATATAGCAATTCACGTATTGCAATGGTTGAGATGTAACAAAGCCGTGGAATTGTGGAAGAGTTATATAAATACGTTATATTTTTTCCCAGGATTGTAAAGATATTTTGGCCTCTACTTGTCAATCATAGGTGTCCATGTGTAACTATCATGTGACCAAAATGCAAAATCTGCATCGTATTATCTTTCCATCCTTTGAAACTGCAATGTAGTGTTGGATGAAAATGTATGTTTTTGCCTCCAGGGACTAATAAAGAATTTTAAATTGTGCTGACAATATGGTACTACCATAATGTCAATTATACTGCAGTAAATTTTATTTTTGTAAGCAAAAATAAAACAGGCGCCTCATCGTTAATGTTTGTTTTCATTTTTTTCCCATTTGAAATATATAGGGAAATAAGCAGAGGTAAAGTGTCTTTGAGATGAACGTAATTGCTGGTACTTGCATGGATACAACTGATATAAAAATGTTTTGCCACTGTATTTTCTCAGGATTTTTTTTCCCCTTTGGTAATTCTTGAATTGTGTGCTACCTTAGTGGTCTCCATGGAAATTTGTAGTGGTTTCCTATCTAAGTGCATTCCAAGATGGATCCTTCTTAGGTTCTGATTTCAGAAAAGTTTATCAGTTGCCATCTGCTAAATATTGATTTTTTGATACCAAGCTGTTCTTGAATTTTTTTCCTTGCCGTGATGCAATCAAGGCTATTTTTTTTTCTTTATATCCTAAGTCCCAGTTAAGCCAAGCAATTCACTGGAGACCTTGTTTTTATTACTGTAGTTTAGCACTGATGATGTTGCCTTGTTCCAAAAACACATTTATATTGCTGTCTTCCAAAACATTGGCTTGACATTAATTTATGGGGATCAAATCTACAATTCAACCTTAGTGTAAGGTTTGGATGAATGCCTATTAATGAATGAATGAAACCCTATGAAGGGTTTCTTAGTAAAATCACTTTAGCACTTTCACTCGGTATAAAATTAGGATAGCAGCTAGACTTAAGGCTCTATCACTTGAACCTTTCATACAGCCTCCATTCAATAAATATAACATTCTATACAGCAGATCACTTAGAGAGGGACTGATCAATTCATATCTTTGAGGATTTTGTTTTGTAAACTAGTTTCAAAACCAATCATATCAAGCATTTGTATGAGGACTACCAGAACTGAGCAGCAGAACTCCTGATGACTACTAGATGGCATTAAAGAGCTAGGACTTTCTTTGTGTCTTTGCTATCATTGAGTATCAGACAGGTCTTTGTAGCCCAGAACAGATAACTCTAATTTATGTGACTAATTGGTGATAGAATCAGCAATGTATAACTGGTAGAATTAGATTCCATTTCCTAGTTTAAGTCAACTCTCCATGTACATTCAAGACTAGTGCATTCAAAAGTCCTAAATCTTAAAAAGCCTGAATGAAACCTGATAAGCATTTTAGAATAAGCTGGTCATGCATAATATGCACAATTGCCACTGTGGAATTCAGGTATCCAGTATCACTTGAACTCCTATAACTATGGAAGTCTATGCCTGCTGGCTTCTTGACAGAAAGCATGCTCCTATCAGCCTAAAGCAGGGGTCATCAACCTGTGGCTCCGGAGCTGCATGTGGCTCTTTCATTCCTCTGCTGTGGCTCCCTGTCGCTGCCACAATTTTGAGAGGAGTTTCCAGTTATGGGGAGGAAAAGCATGGCGCACCAGGAAGAGACTCTATGGCAAGGAGCAGGTTTTCCGGTCAGGTCCACAATTGATAGGTCTTTTAGTTAGGACAGGTAGAGAAAAAAGAATGCTCCAGCTCCAGAATTGAACAGGGGGTTTATGATGAGAACCTTTGTGGCTCTTTGAGTGTTTAAGGTTGCTGACCTCTGGCCTAAAGTGATGAATAGATGTTGGGCATCAACAGAATTGTTGATGAAACAGACCAGATCATGTCCATATCAAAAATAAAATTGGGAGAACATGGGAAGTCACTACTTTAACTGATGCAGCTAAAGAAGGCTTTAGCTGCTTCAGATGTGGCTGGTGATCAATGGAAAGCAATTTTAGGAGAAGTTGTCAAAAAGAAATGGTTACCATGACACAAAATATTTTCAGATGTATTAACATTTCTGTAGACTTAATGTAATCACTATAATCCTTCCAACATCTTTGCAGGCTCATCATGTGTCACTTGCCCTCCTGTCCTCCCAATCTTTCTTAGAAGTGTCAACATTTCTAATTGGTAAGGCATTAAAAACCAAAGTGCATCAAATGCTCTGAAAAATCTCAGAATCGTTTTTTATATTGGTTAGTTTTTCCTTTTGCAATGCTCTTGATATGTTTTAGTCTTTGGGTTGCATCTCTTACACACATCAGCTGATTTTGTAAAACAGATTCTCTCTCCCCAGGGAACATAAATTAGATGTGTGGCCTATGATAAATGAAAGTGAGAAACAAAAAAACTAAAAAAAAATCATGAAATCAAAAATATTGTTTTTAAATGAACAGCATTCTTTAAAAATGTTCCGATATAAACTTAGAAGGGCAGCAGGGTCATAGTGCCGAATTTCCTTTTCTTTCTTTTTCTGTTTTGTAAAGTATAAATATACTGGTATGGGGGGGGGAGGTGTAGATTTTTCTTGAATTGATTAAAAAAGAGCTGAAAATGTGAGCCCTACCCCGGACCAGCTAATCTGCAGTGTGCCTAGGGCCAAGTAAATTTTTTTTTTAATTTTTTTGAAATAATAATAAAAATGAAAGGTCTAATATTTACTTATTTTCATTCTTTGCCTTTTGACCTTGAAAACATACCCAACGAAGAGAATACAAATATAAAGGATACAAATCAAATTAAAAGCTCAGTCGTGTATTAAGTGCCACTGAAAATTTTTTGAAAGTCATATGAAATGTCATTTTTAGTACTATTATTTTATAGATGGAGGGACATGCAAAGGCAAAAGGTCCTAGGACCAACTAAAATCATAGTCAGGCTCTGGCCCTACCAACTTTACTGACATTGCTGTGAACCTGTTGCAATGGGAAACATCCAGGTTTGTACTCTCATTTGAACCAGCATTGGTATGCGTACAGATTGAGGATAGATAGGTTAATCTGTTTCTAACCTGTATTCATTTTGAATATCTTAAATTAAAAGTGTATTCCATCTTGTTTCTGGAATATTTGTATAATCAATATGAAAGTATTTATGTACTGTGGAAAGAGGGCCAAGCCCCACAACCATGTCATCTTGTCCCTACTTCCTATCTAACCTCAAAGCTATCCAGGAGCCTGGATAGCTCAGCAGACTAAAGCATTGTAATTAAACAGCAGCTGTCTGCAATTATTGTACATTTGAATCTCACCAGGCTCAAGGTTGACTCAGCCTTCCATCCTTTCTAAGATAGGTAAATTGACCCTGTTTGTGGGGGCAATAAGCTGACTTTGTATAAATATACAAAAGTATGAAGGCTATTGCTTAACGCATTGTAAGCCGCCCTGAGTCTCCGGAGAAGGGCGGATATAAATCAAATTTTTTTAAAAAAGTGAACTGCCAGAAAAAGCATAAAAGCATACCCAATTACCATATTTTTTGTAATATAATACACACTCCCCCCCCCCCCCACAAAAGAGGGTGAAAATTTGGGTGCATCTTACACACCAAATGTAACCCCGCTCACCCGCCAGCTCCCACCCTTTGGCCTCTGCCTCCCAGTAATTTGCCACTTTGCAGCAAACAGCAAACAGCCCATTTCAGTTGCAGCTTCAGCACAGCCTGGTTATCACAAGCAGCTGATTGTTGGTTGGATTGGCCTCCCGACCATCAGCTGTTTCAGGCTGCAGGGATTGCTATTGCCTATTGCTGCCTCCTCAAGCCCGATTTTTGGCCTCCTCAGTTTGTTGTTTGCTGCAAGGAGGCAAATTGCTGGGAGGCAGAGGCAGATTTTTTTTTCTTGTGCTAATCAGGATGTGCTGAAAATGAAAATGAAACAGGCTGTTTGCTGTTTGCTGTTTGCTGCAAGGAGGCAAATTGCTGGGAGGGAGAGGCAGAGGCAGATTTTTTTTTTTTGTTTTCCTCCCCCCAAAAGGTAGGTGAATCTTATAGTCCGGAGCATCCTATACTCCGAAAAATACAGTAGTTAAGCTAATTTGATTTGATAAGGAACATTTTAACATAGATGAAATTGGCAAAAGACATCAGTTTACCCAAATAAGAAAATCCCTGAAGATATAAAGAGTTCCCTGCTGTATCAATAGATCTTCTCAGGAAGATCTTGACTCCCAAGGTCATCAACCTGACTCAGAAAAATTATGGATTATAAACCCAATAGGGCACTCTCCAGTGGGCCAATTACACTCTCCAGGATTCCTCAGAAGGTGGACTAGATTGTGCACTTTCTAGAAAGACTGTTTCTATAAAAGAAACCATCTTAGAAACTTAATTTGTGGCCACTTTCAATAGCTAGGATTGGGCACTTCCTGTACCTCACCCTTGAATAAAGACTCCTCTGCTTCAAATTTGGACAAAAATATTTGTAATGATATATTTTAAACAAAACTTGAAGTTTCTTTTAATGATAACAATTACTAACCTAACAAACATATTTTGACTTAACTAATTTATTTATCTGAAAAAAACAAACAAACAAACCTGTAAAAACTAAAAGGAAAAAAAATCTGTAATTCATATTTTTAAATGTATTCACAAAACTTTAGCTGAAAATTTTATTTTAAAATATAGGGAACCATGAATGCAAAGGATAGATATGATTAATTCTCACACTATGAGGTACTGATCACATCCAAATGTGAATTCATTGAGATCAAATATTTCAAGAAATTCATAAGGCCAGATATCCCAAATCTTTATCGATTATTTCCTGAATACCCTTGGGACCTGATATTTTCTCATAAAACTTGCCAGTTGCTCTTAAAGACAAACAGAATCTAGGTCAAAGACTTTTCTGTATCAGATGTTTTGAGCCAGAAAACCAGCTTTTTGCCCTACATTTTCTTTTTCAAATGAACATTTCACTTTGACTTCCCTCACACAGCTACAAAGGCTGCTTATATTCTTACTGTGGGGGAGATTAGATTGTTCAAAAAGAAACTCTCTCCTCTTATCCTTATCACTCCTTTGCCACTGAAAATACAAATCTCTTTGATTACTTGATCCAAGCTATCTTTACCAGATAGAAAGAGGATTTCTTATTGGCTTTGGAAAACAGTCCAATTACAGACATTAAATGGCAGGAAGGGGGAGGGAAGCAATGCCATTGAAATGTTAAGCTTGCCTGCTCAGAAATAAGTGCCACTGAGTCAGAAAGACTTATTCTCAGATAAGCATGTGTAGAATTACCACCCAAAATGAGCAGAAAGTCTCGTTTTCATTGCTGTAAAAGGAAAAGTATATACTACTGGATGGGATTTAAACAGAAAGAACGGAGTTACAAATCAGCTTGGGCACAAGGAACCCAACTGTCTTCAAGGCCAATTGATAAAACAGCAAAGGACAAAGCCATATTCTTTCTTAGAAGGGAGATTGTAGAGCTGTACAATGGGAATAGAAGGTACCCTAAGAAGCAACTCCTTTAAAGAGGTTGAAACAGGTCCTCTACATTTGCTCCCACACTCTCTGAAAAAATATTTTGCAATCAAATCTAAAGCAGGGCCCAGATCTAGTTTGGCAAGATCTTTTTGCAATAGGCTTCGCCATAGTCACCAAATTAGATTATGATTCTAGAGAGAAATTTTATTTTGCATTTTATTTGTCCTTTATATAAATATTACATTACAGACATCTCAAAAAAATCTAGGCTACTGATAATTCTAAAGAAGCTGGGAGTATTTAAAGGAATATTCAAAGAATTTAGTAAAAAAATCAAGATGGTGACTGTTATGGTACAATCAAAACTTTGGTTTTTTTTTTTTTTTGTATTTCTGTAATCTTGACTTTTTAAAACTACACTCTGCATATACTCCCAGTTGTGAGAAATCATAGCATACCTGAGAGATCACATCAGATATAAAGCAAAACAATAGCTAAGTGTAGTTACCAATAATATTGTATCATTCTTGTATCTAAAATTGGTATTTCCTAGGTTTTGAATGAATGGTGTTGAAAGCAGAATCTCTGATAAAACACCTGGGTTTTTTCCCCCTTGATTTTTAATCTTCTATGACAGTGCTATGGGGAAGAAGGGGCAAAGTTATGATACACATTTTAAATGGTTGAATACTAGAATGTTTCTAATTAATTTGGAGAGGTTCTTAAACACGATGAGGGCAAGGCAGTGGCCTCTCTCTGTCCTGCTCAAAAGTCAATTCTATTAATATAGCCAAATTATCTCCCTTCAGTATTTAATCACATTACATAGATACTTACATCATTCTATACGACTATATTTTTCACTCTCAGACATTTTGTATTAACCATATAATACTAAGCTGAAAATTGTAAATGAGTGCAGTTCATTCTGGAATTCAAAAGGAGAGAAATTCACATGTCAACATACCTGTCCTACAAGTCAACTGAGTGAGTGACTTTGGGTTAGTCCTTCTCACTCAACCCTAGGAAGGAGGCAATGGCAAATAACTTCTCAAAAACTGCTAAGAAAACTTCAGAGACCTTTCTCGGCAATGTCCAAGAATTGGACATGATTGAACAGAAGAAAAAAATAATAATTATAGTATTACCATGTTTCCCTCAAAATAAGACCCTGTCCTATATTTTTTTGAATCCTGAAATAAGCATTTGGCCTTATCGCCATGTGCTCAAAAGTCCGATTGGGCTTATTATCAGGGGATGTCTTATTTTGGGGGAAACAGGATAGACGGAATTTGCAGGCAATGATGATTCTTCAGACAAGATGAAATCAAATAAATTTTCTCAGACTAAATAATTATCAGCATACCATGGAAAACCTCAAGGAGGAACTAGAACAGACCATCATACCAGAGCACATAGAAAGGCTGATGACAACCATCAAGTCTACCTCCCAGAGACATACTATAAAAAGGAAAAGCAATCTACACAAAAACTACTCAAATGAAATCCCAGAATAAAGAAGGCATCGGAGCCCAAATGGGTGGTCAACATGTCTAACCACTGACTATCTACCACAGAACACAATATTTTATAGAAGGCCTCAACTATAACACAGATGGTGCTAATCAGCTAGAATCCTTTGTAGTCTTGGAAGGAACATTTCAAATTACAGGACTTTCCACAGAGCTGCAAAAAGCATAAGAGAAACAATCATACAACACACCAGAAGAACACAAGAACAAAACCAACTCCAAGCAAGAGAACTCTCAGGGACTTTACCAAGAAAGGTCAAATCACTTAAGAAGAACAATGCAGATGAAAAGCAGTGGACCCATCCTCCCACACTTCTATGGAAACCCCAAAATACAAACCAGATACACCTCTCCATCCAACTGTATCATTCATTACCAGAGACACCAACCTACAACTTTACTAAAGAACTGACAAAAAAGCTTGTACATCTTACAGTGGGAAGCAAATACTCCATCAATGTCCACTACTGTACCTCCAGAAAATCAAACACGTGACAATCGCCTTCCATAAAGGCATCAAAACTTGGCTCTGTGGCTTTTTGTAGAGGCACAAAGGACCATGCAATTGGGGAGCTGGCTGGGACCATGAGAGCTCCCCCTCTGCTTTCATTAATTAATATTAAATGGCCATCTTGGATTTGGGTTTTTTTTTTTCAAATTTTAGAGTATAATCTCATGATTTTTTTAAAAAAAATCTTAAACTAATTTTAATATTCTAATGTTGGTTTTATATGCTGTTTTATACGTTGATTATCCAAAGCTCTCCTTGAGGGAAATATAATTAAATATAAACATATACATACATATATACACAAGAAATCATAGTCTCATTTTATATCACAGCACTCTTTATATCCATAGACCTAGACACTACAGCAGTGTCTAGGTCTATGGATGTTCTAAGTGAAAAGTCTTCAAAGAAAAACCAGAAAGTCCAGTTGCCTCTTGAAAAAAGCACCTTTGAGACATTACAGCAGTACTACACAGTACACCCAACCTAATCAAATACACCACGATTGAAATATCCAGAATCATGGACATCATCAACCTTTGCTACATATTTTCAGCTCAATGGCAAATATAGGAACAAATCTAAGGTACACACATGGGATCACTGCTTTCAGAACTTATAGCAGAGACTAATGCAATGCTTAACACTCCCACACATACAACCTAACGTATGGATTCAGTATGTAGATGAAATCTTTGTCATAATAAAAACGTACAAACTGGAGAACATACATAAAATTATCAACAATTATCTTCAAAGGAATAACATTTGCAAGATAAGAAAACAACAAAACCATGGTACTTTTCCTGGATATCCTCATTAGTAGAGGAAGTGATGGGAACTAAGAAACACAAGTCTATCGTAAAACTACCCGCATCAACCAAGAATTCCATTATGAAAGCTGTGCAAGAACACTACTTAGATGAGGACAAACACATTGTAGCAACCCCGAACATCAGAAAAAAGAAACAGATACTATACAACAGGGGTAGTCAACCTGCCACCCACTTTTGTATCTCTGTTAGTAATACAATTTTCTAACTGCCCACCGGTTCCAGAGTAATGGTGATTTATAAAGTAGGGACAAAACCCCTACCACCCACAATGAAAGCTGGAACACCCACCAGGGGCAGTAGGGACCAAGTTGATTACCACTGCTATACAACATCTTCCAACAAAATGGACACCCATGCAATTTCATCAAAAAGTGCCTGATCACTCAACTTAATATACAGTCACTAAAAATAAAAGTGGCCTTACCTTTCTTTGGAAATACCCAATGTTTCAGAAAGGCAAATTCACAGACTAAGCAACTATGATATGTGAAATAGTATTTAAGTAACCAAGGCAGACAGTATGAATAAGCACAATTTCTCAATATAATCTAAAGCTAAATCCCAAAGAGAACTGAACAGTTACAGAAGCCTATAAAAATTATTTCAATGCCCCTCCCACCCACCTGAAATACTGTGAATAGAGAATTCTAGTGAACCATCGACTGTGATTAAAAGCTGGAACTGTTAGTGACTCCCTTCTCCAGAGAAACCTCTATTACATGAAACACTCCAAAATTCTTTTTGAGCTTCCTAGAATTGAGCTATCCAAGTTGACATTTTTTTTATTTATTTTTTTTCCAGAGGAAAGTCACTCAAACAACCTATATATTTAAGTTTAGTATGTTTCAAGAAAGGCTAAACATCCTAGAAACTACTTTCCATTTATAGCTTTCAGGTGAATAGAAGGAGGAAAAAGAGAAGGTAGAGCCCCTGTGGCTACTGAAAGAAAACTTGGAGACAAATGTATTGATTTTTGCAACATACCTTCAATACCTCTAAATTCTGAATCACAGAACTTCAGGCAGTTGTGATAGGCATTCACAACTCCAGTTCTAACATCTGTATCAAATTATTCTAATTTAACACAGAATTTGGTATTTGGGCAACAATCTCTATGTTTCTTATCGTGGTTTGATTTGCAACTGGTTGTATGAGGACAATGAGGAGAAATTGATTTCTATGTTTATCCATATTATTAGCTTCTCTATGGAAACATCACAATGCAATATATACTACCATAGAGTCAAAACTAGCCATGAAATTTCTAAAATATTTTCTTTCCCTAATTTTGTTTCTTATAATATGCTTGACTTTTTTTAAAAAAAAAAATCACTTGTTTTTAAGCTTATTCAATTGTTGGTAGTGGAGGTTACTATAACTGGTATTTACTGTTCTCCAGTTTTGCATCACAATGAAGCCCCTTAGTTCCCGTCAATGCCCAGAAGATTCATTTTAGAAATTGTTTCATTATTGTTTCCAATGGCATCTAATTCTAATGTGGGATGTGAAGGCGGCTACAGGCTGCTGGAGAGATGAAAGGCAGAGCATTCACTTATTTTCAGGTTTGTTGGACCTCCTCATATGTAGGCAAGTTAATACACCAATGTGAGCACCCACATTCATTTTTATCCAATTCAGTGAAAACTAGTGCAGAAAAAAGGAGAGGGAAATATTTCCACTGGAAACCCAGCTACATGGATCTTTTTTTTTTTTTTTTAAATTAAAACTACAGTACTTACAAATTAAAGTGAAAATGGTGGGTACTAATTTTACATGACCATTCCTGGTAAATAAGAGAAATTTGACAGACAAATACTGTGTTTCCCCAAAAATATGACCTACTCCAAAAGTAAGTCCTAGTTTGATTTTTACACATGTGACCAATATAAGCCCTACCCCACCCCCAAATAAGCCCTAATTAAGACACCGCCCAATCCAGGGTGCATGGGTAAAAATTAAGCTAGGGTGGAGATGTGGGGGGAGCTTGTTCTGTCCCCGTCTCTCACACACACACCATCAGTTAAAGTTAAAAAAAGCCAGCAGACAAGAATTCCTTCGATAACAGAATTGGCAGCAATCCAGCGGCTGCCTGCCAAAAGTCTTTACTTACAAAGGGAGGTGTTTCTCCTCCGTCCAAAACATCAAAGTGAGTCCACAAAAGCTAAAGTATAGTCAAGCCCAGTCCAAAAAATCAATCCAAGCAGGGCATATAACAAAGTTCCAGCGATGCAGAATGACTTGCTAGCTTTTCAGTTTTGTTCGTCACAAGGCTTGAATGGCCACAACACCCACTTTTATTCCCTGTGGGGTGTGGTCCAGTAACTCAGTTTAATCTCTGGCATGCCTCTTCCTCTGCTGTGCACACTTATCTCTGCGACGCTGTCGGGGATCCAGCCAAGATTCATCTTCATCACTGTCTAACTGCGGCTGCTCCAAAGTACCTGGCCCCTGGCCTATCTCTTGGCCTTCGGAGGCCACCTGAGGCATTGCCAGAGAGGAGGGTCCTGGAGAGGGAGGCCTTGCCAACTCCTCTCCTTCACTTTTGGAGTCTTCTCCCTCTGATAATACAGGCTTGAGGATCGGAGTCACAACAGAGCTGTCATACAACTTACCTTCAGACAGTTGCAGCCGGGCCTCACACACCTCAGCTCATTTCTTCTGCAGCTGGCAAGGCTTTCCTGAAGGCCTGTGTAGCCGATAACAGAGCTCCAGATTGACCTGGAGCTCTGTTATCAGCTACAGAGGCTTTCAGTAAAGCCTTTCTGGCCTTGTCAGCTGAAGAAGTTCCTGAAGGCCTCTGACATTGAAAAGGAGGCCAGGGACAACACATGCAAGTGAGGTGAGTCAGTGGACATCTCCCTCCCTGAAAATAAGACCTGGACATAATCAGCCGATACAACTAATTAATTTTCAGACATTAAGTGAAAAATGAGGCTGTTGGATGGAACTTCTTATTTATTTCTTAGAAGTACTTAAGTATGGTAAACAGAAAAAGCTTTACTGTAATTGCACACTCTGTCTAGCTATTGGTGGATAAGTACAAGAAACAGAACTTTACCACATTTGTGCTACATCTTTATGCAATCTCTGCTAAATAAAGTTTATCAGGTTGCTCGCTGTGGTTAAGGACATTGTTTCATTTATTCATAAAACATATTTGCAGGCTAAAATGGTTGCCAACTCAAGTTGCTTATATGGACTGTTGATATATTGTATTCAATACACAATGATGTTATGGCAATAGTTCTTTGCTACAATGTAATGGTATAATGCTATCAAATTAAAAAGACACATTTCAGAAAAATGGCAACAACAACAACATAGATAACTGAAATGCAATCCTCACATTAAGGTTAGGAAGTCAATACACAATGAAAGCAATTAGGAAGGTTATTTTGTCCATCAGCTCAGGAACACCAGAGACAGAAATTTAGACTTCTTATTTGTGCAAAAGATCTAATTCATTTGAACTGCTCTTTGTCCCTGAAACTAGCTTAGCTGATTCAGCTAAATCCTGATGAATTGCTATGCTAAATCAAACCAATCTCTCCCAGTATCCTATCTTTGGCAGTATCCACTTCTAGCTACCTCAAAGAATGAAAACAGTTCAAGGATAACTTCCCCTTTGGGCCTTTTTAACCTGCATTAGAAACTCTTTCATATCCCAAACTGTAAGGATTTATATCCCTTTCACATTTTTCATTGTCCTCAACCTTTTTTATTGATAAACGTATAGAATGTGCTTTAATCCACATAAGTAGTCTCTTTTTTAATCATTTAAAAAGTTTTTGACTCTGCAGAAAATATGTGTCGAGACAAGTGAATTATTACCATTTGTTTGCCATATGACATTATACAACTTTCCATTTTTTAAAATGTTCAGTTGTATTCTTCATATGAAAAGTAAGGAATTCGTATAATTTTTAAGCAGAGTTGGGATTGGAGAAATTTGGTCACCAGTTGCATGCCAGAACTTTAGGATTCCTGTCAATGATTTTTTCAGTTTGTGAAGATACGTTAGTATAACCTTCGGGTACACCAATAACTTGGTTTATTTCCAGAAGTTTCAGGTAATTTACAAAGCTTCCTACAATTATGGAACTCATTAGGAAGAAAAGGAGATATAAAATTCTCCCAAAGTACAAAAAGGCATTATATCAAATTACTCTTTGGCACTCTCTCTCCTGATTGCCATAGATTCTAAAGACACAACATTATTCTGGAAACTGTTAAAGGACAATCTGAGCAAATATAAGAATATCTTAGACACCAGAGTGTCCCAAAAGGAATGGGATAAACTATTAAACTAGATAATTACTTCCCATCTCACTCCATATAATTTTCTAATTGATCTAATCATCCCTCCTTCCCCCCTTCTCATTAAAACAAACAATTCATAACAACATTTGTTCAGTCAATGACCAGCAAAAATTTTTAAAAAGTGAAACAAATAGATACAATAAAGTAAAAACAATCAGGAAAATAAATCACATAATGTAACATTCACAACTTTATTGCTATATTAATACTGTATATAAAATTATATATCCCCTACTGATTTATTTGTTAAGGTATATCAAACTAAAAACAATATTTAAAATAAAGGTGAAAGTTTTAGTTTTGTCTTCCTTTCTTGGTGGCAACCCACATTTTAGCTACTGCACATGTATTGATGATTTTAGATCCTGCAAGAGAAGATTCATGTAAAATTTATCTGCACTCTTGGGGAATTTATCTATTAGGGGCCAAATGTAGATTGACCTAATATCCTTATAAAATTTACAACATAATAATAAGTGTGAGCTTGTTTCAATACTATCATCACTGTATGGGCAGATACAATCAGCTATAGGGATCTTTACTATACTTGCCTTGAAAAAGTGCAGATAGGAAAATGTTAAATTTAGCTTTAAAGAACGTGATTCTCAGTTCAGAAATTTGGAGTTAACGAATAATTTACTGGCTTCCATATCTATTTATCCACATTCTATGGTGCTAGGGAAGCCTGTTAACTTCAATTTGTAACTTCAGCTATATTCTTTGACTAATTAATTGCTTCGTTTGATCATAAGAAAGGTAAATATTTTCCCTGTCCAGTCATGTCCAATTCTTGGGGGTGATGGTCATCTCCATTTCTTAACCAAGGTAACTATTGCTGTCTGAAGACATTTCCATTATAATGTGGCCAGCATGACTATATGCCAAGGTATATGCCAAGGTACCAAAGTGGTACCTATTTATCTACTTGCATTTGCATGCTTTCAAACTGCTAGGTGGGCAGGAGCTGGGGCAAGTAATGGGAGCTCACTCTATTGTGTAGTGCTTGGGCCTTCAGCTCCTATGAAACCAGCTTATGCTCCACCTCCTGCTTTCACAGTGAGGAAATATTATCTATTAGAACTAGAAGGGTCAGACCAACTGCGAAGAATTGCATTTTGAGTCAATAAGTAATCAATGTCCAGGCTCTAACTTGAATTGACAGCATTCATGTCTTTTAATTTAACTGAGCTTTTGATATTCCATTGAGTATAGGTAGAACTAATTGCAGGAATTTTGCTTGCACTGTTTCCTGCAGTTCATTCTGTACATATATTCCTATTCGTGCCCCATAAAAAATGTGAGCATCTGATCCTGATGCTGCTATCAGCCAAAGCCCCTAAAAATGCTAGATCCCTGGTGTTTTATTAAAAGTTAATATCTTCTGGTGAAAGTCTATTTTGACTAAACTCTTTAATAGTGTTAATTCCTCTGGCCAATTTCCTCAGAGCTGGAACAAAAGCATAGTGATCCCAACATACAAAAAAGATGATCACAACTACCCAGAGGATTATAGATTGATTTGTCTAATTAACATCACAGCTTAAATTTATGTAAAACATCTAGCCAATAAATCAGAAGACTCATGTTCTTGGGGAGAAACAGGTAGGGTTTAGAGCTGGTTTAGAGCAGGATCATGTTTGTGTATTGGATCATCTGATAAATAATTATATGAAACATACCCATAGGAAATTATATGCTGCTTTTGTGGGTTTTGATGCAACTTTTGATTCTATTGCTAGAAATGAATTATTAGTTGAATTAGGATCAAATATTATTAATTTTGATCATGACTTTATATACAAATACTCAAAATTCAGGTTAGGTTCACCTTGATAGGGCACCTAACAGATAACATCAAGATTTTTAAAGAAATGAAAAAATAATGTCTGCTGCCACCTTACTATTTAATCTGTTCATTATAGATATTGTTCCAACTCTGGATATATATTTTTTCCAAGAAATAGAAACTTGTCTGTATTTATGCAGATGATTTGTTGCTTATATCCTACCATAGAATAGAGTTTGACAGATAGGCTTACATAGATAGTTAAGTAAGAGCTTTGGATAGCTATTGTTCCTTTAATGTCTAATTTTGAATGAGAAAAAATCAAATATCATGGTATTTGGGAGAAAAGGAAAAGACACAAATGGAGACTTGAGGAGCATAATATAGAGTAAGTTCTGTCTTATAGATACTTGGACAGTCTTAATTGGTGTTTTTTAATAGACTACCAGGCCCCCAGAAATAAAAACTGAAAAAATCATTGACAGGAATCCTAAAGTTCTGGTATGCAACTGGTCACCAAATTTCTCCAATCCCAACTCTGCTTAAAAATTATATGAATTCCTTACTTTTCATACACAGTAGTGCTATAGGGAATTTAACAAAATAACAGAGTTGGAAGGGATCTTGGAGGTCTTCTAGTCCAATCTTCTCCTCAAGCAAGAAACCCTAAGCCATTTCAGACAAATTGCTTATCCAAACTCTTCTTAAAAACCTCCAATGTTGGAGCACCCACAACTTCTAGAGGCAATTTCTACTCCTTAAGACATGGAATTCTTTCAAAGCAAGTTCCTCAGAACTATCTTAGGTGTACCTATTGGTTCCCCTATCCCTCTTTCCTATGCAGAAACTGGTATGAACCCAACTAAACTAGAATACTTGATAAGGGTGTTTAATTACTGGACTAGATTCCTCTCACTACCAGATTCCTGACTTGTCAAGTAGTACCTCCTGAGGTGCATGAAATTCTCCACTCCTTCTTGCACTAGTACATTTATATTTTTATTGAATCATATGTGAACCTTTTTCCCCAAAAAATTTCTTTTGAAATTCAAATAATGCAAAGAATAATCTATTATTTAAAAACAGAATGCCAAATGTCTTTGGCTAAAGAAATTTGTTTAAATTATCACAAAATAACATTGTTCCTTGGTACACAGTTAATAAAAACAAGACTGAATGGGAACATTATCTGAGGTGTGTTACAGTACCATCCCTCCATCCCTGCACTTATAAGACTACAGATCCAGCAAATGGCATCAGCAATGACGGAGGGTTGATTTCTCAATATACCATATAATATGTGCTTCTGTCCTTGCTCTAAGGAAAACATAGGGAACCTTAGTTAAGGCCAGAGATTATAAAACATGCTGACTTTCAGGGTTTATTTGCTAAGAGAAATCAGAAAAGATTAAGGAGGAAAAATTATTGTGTTCTTTCAAATGATTATTTTGTTTTTTTAAGGTTTGTTCTGAAGCAATGGGAAAAAATAAACCACCTTAAGAGCTGCTCTAAAATTTTAGAACTATCATGTGGCAGAAATTCTTCACTGTCATCTTTTCTTCCTCTCTTCTCACATCACCTTTGACCTCCTCCCAACATCAGTATTTTTGATAGTGATAAAATGAACTTTTATAGCAGTGGCAGAGGAAAATGAATATTTCAATAATAATTGCCGACTAGACATAAGATGGTGATCTGACTACAATGCTTATAACAAATGCTTCCTAAAATGTCTCATTTTGCCTGCATTTTAATTCACCACTTATTTGGGGATTACTTGATTTCTCTGAATGATTATATACTACGTGATATATAATCATTCAGAGAAATCAAGTAATCTCCAAATAAGTGGTGAATTAAAATGTAGGTAAAATGAGAGGTTGCTTGGCCTTATTGCCATGCACTCAAAATAAGCCATGGGCTTATTATCAGGGGATGTCTTATTTTTGGGAAAACAGGGTATATATAGTTTTCTGGAAGACCATGAAGACTTGCTCTTCCTCCAAGAACTGGGTTAGGATGGGATTCGCTCTTGGTCTGGAACCTGGGGGAAGGGACCGTGATTTCATTTTTATCCTTGTTTTATTGCTTGTTGTGCATCATCTAGAATCACTGTATGAAATGAGCAGGCATATATATTTGGAAATAAATATTTAAATAAATTATAGAACAGATAGAGACTGATATTACACTGTAAAAAACATACAGAAGTATTTGAAGTTTCCAATAGAGTCCATTAATATTCTATCACGGCTGTCTTGGAATTATAAAACATTTGAATTAATATATTCTGGATAAGAAAGTCAGATGGCGTTCTTCAAACAGAATTCATCAACCGGATTTTCAATTGTGGATTTAGAAAATGAATTTTGTGAGAAACATTTTTTATCCTTTTTGTAAAGATCATAAAATTGGTTTGTTTGATTAGAACAAAAGATTGTTTAATTTAGTATTCTCTCAAGCTGGAGTTGAATATGATGCTAATAAAGTTTATAATCATATCTTATGATAAAATTCATGAGAGCAGTTTCCTGTCATGCAAAATGTTCACATACTCATGCCAATGGCTGTGCCTTTGGAAAATGGACAGCAACCCTGCTAGAAAACCTAAAAAGCTATATCAATTAATAGTTGATATTACACAGTTGTCTGTTTTGAAAAACTGACAAAGGATCATAACTATCATAAATTTAGAACTTATGTCAAGCTGTTTTTTTCTTCAATTCAATCATGTCTGATTCTCAGAGACTGCCTAGAAAAGTTCCTGCAGTTTTCTTGGCAAGGTTTTCAGAAGTAGCTTAATATTGAAATTAATATTAGAATGCAGTATTGCAGGAAAATTCTGCTTACAGCCAGGAGCTTGATCCTGACTGGCTCAAGGTTGATTCAGCCTTTCAACCTTCCAAGGTCAGTAAAATGAACTGGGGTAGAGAGAAAATGAGGTACAAGGCTTTGTACCTTAATTGGGATTAAAGGTAAAGGTTTCCTCACACATATGTGCTAGTCGTTCCCGACTCTAGGGAGTGGTGCCCATCTCCGTTTCAAAGCCGAAGAGCCAGTGGTGTCTGAAGATGTCCGCATGATCATGTAGCCAGCATGACTAAATGCCAAGGGCACACGGAACGCTGTTACCTTCCCACCAAAGTTGGTCCCTTTTTTTCTACTTGCATTTTTTACATGCTTTCAAACTGCCATGTTGGCAGAAGCTGGGATAAGTAATGGGAGCTCACCCTGTTGCATGGCACTAGGGATTAGAAGCTCTGAAGTGCCGACCTTTCAAACAACAAGCTTAGCCACTGAGAACTCATTATCTCCTGATTTCTAGCCCATGTAGTAATCTCTAGCCTGATACCTTAACCACTATTCAAAACTGGCTCCTATGCCTGCTTTGATATACAGGAGTAAGAGATGGGTACGTCAGAAGAAACCAAATGGAGTGGGTACTTATGTATATGTAGTAAAGCAAAAAAAGGAAAGGTTTTATGGTCAAGAATGAATAAATATGGGTGAATTGGATTGAATACACAAGTGAATGACCTATAGTAGTAAGTAAGTGGTAAAATGTAAATGTAGCGATTTGCTCATACAGTATATATAAAAGAAGATTAAACTGCAAAATAAATACTTGCAGGAATGTGAATACATGAAGAGAAAATGGGAAAATGAGAAATATATAGTTTGATAGAGTAGACTGAATCTTTCAAAAGCAGAGTTGAGCATTAAAAAAACATCCAATGAATTAAATAACATATGAATGTGGGGAAAACACGAAATATTGATTTGACAGATACAGTATAGAGAGAAATGAATCATGTTAATATAAATTAAATCTATGTTACTTCTATTTTCTTATCTGTTTAATTTCTTTGGTTTATGTCTTACTATCTGACTGTACTTTGTATACAGTTTCTTATCTTGAAAGAGAATAGCCTCATGGATATGCTGACTAGATACTATATTATGTAAATTTTATGAGCTTATTGATTGAATTATTAAATTTATATCTCACATTTCCACATTTCCACTGCTTATTTTAGGGCTGTGATAGATAGACAGGTGAGAAGCAATTATTTTAAATAAGAGATATCTGCTAAAACAATTATACATATAGATGCAATGTAAAAAGAAAAAAAATCCTGTGAGTTTAATCCATATCCAGAGCATTATTAGTTTATTGCCATATTTAGTAAAATTACTGCTCAAAACCATATATACAATACTTAGGGGATTCTGCCAATTTATATTTCCCCAAGAAACAAACTGCTTTCTATTTAATTACATCTTCACTCTAGGTTTATTTATTCAACTAGGATGCTAGTTCTGCTCCTTTGTGGCTTGTAATATTTAACCTAATTTAATTATTAAGACTCATATCTTCTTAGTTTTCAATTACTGGATAGCTGAAAAAATATCTATATAAATTTCATTTCTCTACCTTCTAATACTTGGGTTTCCCCATTCCCTTTTAAGTTATTTTTATAACAAAGACACACATCATGGTTATCAGTAGGTTCATAAATTCTCTAGCACATTTTACAAAATAAACCCCTCCCCATTCCTTGTTTTCATATATTATTGTAGACTAATAATAACAGATCTCTATTGTGAAGGTCCAAAACAAGATGCCAGCAAACAACAAACTTCTGACACTTCTAAGTGACATAAAAAAGACAGCATGGTACAAAGATACATATCAAGATCAGATAAAGATGTAAGATATTTCCCATGATAGTTTAACAGATGTCTCTGAAAATTCACAAGAAGCGATTAGGTACTCAAAAAGAGCAATACTATTAAAAAGGAAAATTAATTTACAAATTTGGACAATCTATTTACAAAAAAATGTTATGTGTGTTACTGAAATATTTATTGAACAAGTCAGATATTTCAGTTGTTTCATTTAACTCTATTGAATGCAACTTGAAAAGGGAATATTGTTTAGTAGCACTGCTCTAAGGTTTTAGTTCAGATTTAAATAAAAGTATTATCGAGTATTTTGTGCTCAAAATAAATTGTCCCATGTTCTCCAATGTATACTGATGGGTAAAATTCCAATATTTATTTAGGCAAAAGAAAAATGCCTATTTTAAGGGCTTGCAAGATTGAGCAGTTAAGCTTACTTTCTTTGAAATAACTTCTGGGGAAGGAATTCTGAATGGGTAATAGCTTCACATTATTATTTGTTATTCATCAAAGCTGAGCTTCTAGGGTGTACGGTTACTTCCTGGGACAGGATTTTTAGAGAAGTTAATGGAATTATGTCAATGACTTATGAACCATTTCTCAGTTGAACTGATCTAGGGAGCATAGCTTCTTCCATGTACATAACCGTTCATCAGTTCATTGTTGTTGTTGTTTTTGGGGTGGTGTTACTTTGTTCCATAAGTAATAGTACAAATCTGCCATTCTTGGAGAAGAATCCTTCTTTCTGAAATGCTAAGTATTTTATTATTGTAGTTTTTTATCTAACAAGTCTGAGGGACATCTTTTCATCTCAATGAGGTCTAGATATCATTTTTTTTTAAAGTGAGTCAGGTTTGGACTTAAACCATTAGTGATAATAGAGCAGACAAAATGCATTGATAGGGAAAGTAACGATGAGTTTAAGTTAAATTCAATTCATGATAGTTACATGGACTCAACTTTGCAATTCTCTTGGTGATAGTTCAGAAGCTGTTTTTTGCCTTCTTCTGGAATTCGTTTTGACTTCCAATCTCATCTACAACCTTACTATTTTCCTAATGCTCTTTCATTAAAATATTAACCAGGACTGAAAAGTCACCAGAAAAGAAATTTGACATGTTTGACATGTTAATTCATCCTTGGATATTACTTCTTATTCTTATTTTTAGAGAACTATCCTTAGAAGCATGTAAATACAAGATATACATGTTGTTATTATATATCGTAGTGGTCTTAATTAAAATTCCATAGAATCGATAGCATTGCAATTTCCAGGCTAACTAGAAAATAACAATTAAACATCAATTCTACAATATAGTGAGGGTCTTAGATCATGTATGGATTCTAATCTCTATACTCATGACTACTTTTAGTTTCAAAACAGTACTGTTACTTTTTAATAAAAAAAAGTAATGTAAAATGCTCAGTAGGCTAGTGGTTTATCAACCCAATTCCTAATAATACGAGAAAAGCTCTCTACATTGTCAGGGAGGTGATTTTTATACTATTGAGTCCAGATTAGTGCAATAAATTCAATGATTCCAGACTAGTGCCCATAAAATTAATTTTCAGCATACATTGTTTAAAGAATGATGTTTAGAATTCCTCCTGAAGTAAGTTCATCAATGTGGAATTGACAGAGCTAAGATGGCACAGTGGTTAGAGTGCAGTACTGCAAGCTATTTCTGCTGATCATTGGCTGCCAGCAGTTTGGCAGATTGAATCTCACCAGGCTCAAGGTTGACTCAGCCTTTCATCCTTCTGAGGTCAGTAAAATGAGGACCCAAATTGTTGGAGGCAATATGCTAACTTTGTAACTGCTTAGAGAGGCCTGTAAAGTACTATGAAGTGGTATATAAGTCTAAGTGCTACTGCTGTTGAATATTGAATGAAAAACTTCAGATTCTGATTAGAAGGAAGTAAGATTTAGAGAGTAAGTTTTCCAAGATATATATTTCACAATTTCTGAAACAATTTATATTATTTATCTCATTTTGTTTATTTCCAATGCCTTCCTCATGATATTCAAAAATGCCAACAAATCTTACTTATGATTTACCCACTGACATTAGCACGTAAACCCTAAAATCAGCATCAGAAATGTAACCAATCCTTACAATAAAGTTGATTGATCAGGCATACTGTAAGTTTCATTCATCTCAGTGAACTCAACCCCAAATCAAACATTATCAGACTGCGGTCAAAG
The DNA here is from genome assembly GCA_030761175.1 of Masticophis lateralis. Classification (NCBI taxonomy): domain Eukaryota; kingdom Metazoa; phylum Chordata; class Lepidosauria; order Squamata; family Colubridae; genus Masticophis; species Masticophis lateralis. Next base: position 81,234,029 of record JAUDYJ010000003.1, on the reverse strand, counting down.
AATGGAAAGAAGGGAAAATTGTTAGTTTAGTGACTGACTCATGAGGCATGTTTATAGGAAGAGAGTGTTATAGAGATTTTTACTAGCCATTTGCTACACAAATTTCACTTTATACAACTTGTCATTAAACTCCTACAAGTAAAATATAAAGGAACAGAAATAAAATATTCTTCCTGGAAGAGTTTAAATAGTTCCTCTGAGAACAATAATAACTTTTCCTTTTCTTAAAGTGCAGAACATTGCATTACATCTCTGAAAGAAAGAGTCTGGAAGATATATATATCAAACTGCACTTTCTTTAGACTTTCCTAATGAGAGTATTTTCTCATTGCCCCTAAACAGGGAGCCAACATCATCTGGCAATGTCTTTTTCTACTCTGTTCCCATGATTTTTCCTCATTTCATCTCCAGCCTGTGTATGACTCAGGTGTAAATTGTCTTTAACTGTCCTGGTATTAAAGTAGCACTTTTCCTGTTATTCCAAAACCATCCAACAGAAGCTTCAAGATGGGCAGAAACTATTAGACTTTGTCAGCCATTTCTCTAGAGGAAATTCAGGTGACTTCAATGATTTGGAACAGAGGCAGGGTAGGGTTCATTAACGGGGTCATCAAATTTCATGCTAGCATGGTTTTGTATTGACTCAGTAATGGTCGGGGGACATTTCAAGTCAGCAGTAGAGAAAAGCCCAAAGGAAGCATGCTGAAGACTAAATTGTTAGGCTTCTATGTTTAATCATTCCACTGTTTGTGAATCTTATCTAACTACCATTCCCCAACCTGGGGCCTTCCACATCTGACAAAAATGCAACTCCCATTATTCTTGATCAGATTAGCCAAAAGGAAGATGTTTAACTGAATTGTGGACATTCTTTAGTATGCTGCCATCATGTTCTGAAAAGCTAATAAAGGAAGAAGCATATTTTTTTAGGGACAAAGACACAATAGAACAGTAAATATTGTTGATGCCTCCTGCATCTTCTCTTTGAAATCAACCAAACCTAGAATCAACAAGAGCAAAAAGCACATCTTCCTCCAAAAAGGAGAAAAAAAACTTGGGAATGTATTCTCAATGTATTTCCCCTCCTTTTTGGAGGAAAAAGTCCAAGAGCCTTATATTGCTTGAGATTTCAGGGCTAATAGTCTGTTTCTTCAAACACAGAATAGAGCCATCAGAAAGGATAATTCTATTGGTATAAAAAATACATTGAACAGTTATAATAATGTATTTAATTGTGGTTGGGGGAAGGCCGAAAAAGCAGGAATGGTGAAAAGCAATGTGTGTGACCAAATTACCTATAGATATCTATAGAGTAGGAAATAGTTTGGGCAATGGTTCTTCTTTCTTTGTGCTGTCAGTAAGAGGCCATGCCTGTAGCCTCCCATTTGAGGTAAGTTGCAAGGCTCATTTCTTTCTCTCTTTCTCTCATCTTTAATTTAAGAGCCGCATGAAACCACTGAATAATGGTCATCAGCTGTCTGTGATCAGGTATAATCAATATGCTGGTGATAGCCCAATGTTTACATTTCACCTCTAGGCCAATCAAGTATTGGTGTTAAAGTCTTGATCTAGTGCAGAGCTGTCAAAGTCGTGGCCCATGGGCTGGATGCATCACGTGCTGACTACACCCACACCCAGTTTAGAAAAGGGGGAAAAAGTCACAATAAGTCACCCGACAATGCCATGATGACTCAAGTTTGATATCTCTGATCTAGTGCATGGATGATATGTGGGCATGGATGAGAAGAAAAAACTCAGTCTCAATTCTGACAAAACTGGGTGGCATTGTTTGTGTAGCCCATTCTCTGTTTAGTCTTTAAAGTTGACAAACTGAGGGTCCCCCTGCATTCATAGCTCATTTTTTTTTAAAGGTGGAAGCTGAGGCCAAGAGGATTTTTGCATAGGTTTATCTGGTGTGCCAGTTATATCTGTTCCTAGATAAAGAAGCCCTTCAGACAATCAAGCCTTGTCCACCACTCAGATGGACTATCATAATGCTCTCTACATGAGGTTGCCTAGAGAACCATTATTATGGCACTGCTGGTTCTATGATAAGGAGGAAAAGGAGGAGAAGGAATTAGAGCCAGAGGTCTAGGAATAATGTTTAGCATTTTCTGTCTCTTATTTCTCTGTCTAAAATTATCTGTTGGGGTATGTTCAAGAGATGATAAGGTGGTGGCCTTCCTTCAGTCAGTACAGTTCTATTGTGAAAGCTCTCTATCAGTCACAGTATTTTTAGATAAGGATCATGGGTAATATCTAACTGAGTTAAAGAAGGCTTGTATAGAGAAAAAATGAAAGAACACAATTTTAAGATTTGACCATACACATACGAAGTTAGACAGTTTCAACGATGAGCTAGGAATGAGAAAAGGCTATATTACATGAAAGATGTCCTTCAACACTGTTAAGCAAGACATCTTTGAGATTCACTTAGGGGGATGTTGGAGAACACGTTAGTCTGCTCCTCAGATGCGTCCTCCAACCTTCCTCTCTATTTTCTTTTTTCTACTGAAGTGGTTAATATGCTGGTTTCTTCTTTTCTTTCTTTCTCCCAGTCTCTCTTCATCTGTCTTCTCTCCTGAATTACAAAGACATTCAATAGAGAAGAAGAAGAAGAAGAAGAAGAAGAAGAAGAAGAAGAAGAAGAAGAAGAAGAAGAAGAAGAAGAAGAAGAAGAAGAAGAAGAAGAAGAAGGGAGTTCAAAATCCCATTAGAGAGAAGGATACATGGCACTCCTCATCTTTAAGTCAGGATGAATATATATATGAAAAGAAGAGAAAAAGAGAGATACTACATTGAAAAGTTTGCACAGTACTGTAATATAAAATAATTTAAAATAAGGTACCAACTGCTCTGCTGGAAGGAATATCTCATTGCTCTCCTATATATCAATTTGGTTTAAAACAAATACCACATAAAGACAGTTTCATTAGTCATAGTTAAAGAATATAGAAGGCTTATTTTAAAGAACTTCAGATATGGCAGTCAGCCCTGGACAGTATTAATCTCTATAAATGGTTTCCAGATTAAATTGAAACCAACACAGGACTTCATTGTCATGTATGAAGTTATTCTGAACATTAATACAAATTCCCATAGTTTAAACTACCATTCTTCTAATGAAGGAATTACCGTATTTTTTGGAGTATAAGATGCACCTGAGTATAAAACACACTTAGTTTTGGGGGAGAAAATAAGAAAAAAGCTGATTGGTGGGTGGATCAGCCTCTGGAATACCCCCAATCAGCTGTTTCCAGAGGTGAACTTTAGCAATAGATTCATTAGTTGTGAGCTCTGTGCCTTGCTTTTTTTTCTGCCTCTGAAATATCTGAAACTCCGTTTCAGAAAACCTTTTTTTCTGCCTCTGAAAGCCTCCAAAACAGAGCTTCAGAAAAAAAAAAAGGCTTTTTTCCTGAAACTTCTTTCAGCAGCTTTTTTTCTGAAGCTTCTTTCAGAGGCTTTTATTCTGAAGGACTATCTGTACTCTGTTCAATCTACTTTCTTTGGTATTGGTATGTAGATTAACCTCTTCCGATCTGTTGCTTATTGTGTCATTCTCCAGATTTGTTAAAATAGTTTGGTTAGAACCTTTACTGATTCTTCTTTTGTTGCTTGCCTTATTATTTTAGATAAAAGCCTTTCAAAGGCTTTTTTTCCTGAAGCTTCGTTTCTGAGGCTTTTTTTTCTTTTCTTTTTTTTAAAATAAATTTTATTAATTTTTCCAACTTTAAAATCAACATAAGACAAAAACTTTGATTATACATAAAAGCAAAAACCATACAGTCCCCTCCCTCCTTCCCCCATTCATAATGCCCTCATTAATAAATAATTATGCCCACAATACTTTTTTTCTGAAGCTTCTTTCAGAGGCTTCTTTCAGCCTCTGAAATTTCCATATGCGAGGCTGGGTGGGGCTACATTCGGAGTATAAAACACACCCAGATTTTCACCCTCTTTTTTGGGGAAAAATCCCCTTCAAGTATCCTAGTGACAGTAATATTTAACAGAAAAGCTATTTATCGAAAAGAAAAATCAGCCTTTAGGACTTGTTTCTTCCTGCAGTATATTATCTTTTACAGTAGTTAAACTATATGACATTGCCATCAGATATGGAAAGTTTCTGTCCTGAAGTTTACATTTCCAACAATTTTCTGGATATGCTTTATCTGTTTCAGCAATCATCACTGGGTTAGTTCAGTATGCCCTAAAGCATATTTTAAGCACTCTATAGAAACCCGGATGAAACAATATCTAGAAATAGTATCTAGAGTAGGCTATCTCTGCTCCAAAAAAATAAAGTTGTGGCCATAGCCTCAGTTGATGAAAAGTGTGTTCTTGTGCCATAGAACCTACCTGAGGACTCAAAGATATGATTGGGCATAATATCCTTCTACCCTAAAATATGTCTCTGAGGAGAAGATGGATATCTGGTCCTCTAAATTTATGGGGATTACGTTTTCTTACAAGCAAGCTCAGGCAACATGGGCATGCAAATAGGAACATTTCAAACTGGGAACATTTTTTGCATTAATTATGATTATTAATTATGATGGTGTTGGAATCTGCATTATACCTTAAAATATATGAAAGTTTCTGGATTTTTCATATTCCTCTGGTTCATTTTCCACCTCTTTGTTTTGTCTTGCTTGTTATTTATTTACTATTATTTTTTTTATTTTTATTTTTTTCAATCCAATCATTTGCACTCAAGGCAACTTATCTGGAGACTCCATTGAGCTTCAGCAAATGTATTTATAACCCCATCCAGTACAGATTTTGGTTCTGAAGATGTGCAAAGATGCCAACTTATAAATGACTCTATAAGCCCTGAAGGTAGTAAAAGATGTTCCATCTAGAAGTAGGATTCTCATTAAACAGAACATCAGAGTGAAATCCAAGAAAATCAGAAAAGTAATCAAATCGGCACAGAGCAACCCAGACAATTTTTTCCCCTTATATGCCAGACTGAAATTGTAGGTAGTAAAATGTGCAGGTGAAAGCATATCTCCAAGAATGAATTCCTATTAGAAATAGTTCTTGGAGCAAAGTAGAAAAAATAAAGCATGAAATTTAATTTAAGCTCCAGGATGATACAATTTTTTAACTATTGTAAATTATTAATTGAATGATTAATATGTGTCAATTGTTATAGATACTCCTGCTGATCTTTCTTTGCACCTTTAGCGAAACCAATTCTCAATCTACAAGATCAATTGAACCTCTATCAAATTAGGGCATTAGCATCAGGATGGTTATTTTCAATGTTTTAAATACACCCACTATATGATCTTTGTCAGTGTGTCAAATGCTGTGCTGAAAAGATTTATTTAATATAATATAACTTAGATGGCATACTGCAACCTGGTTAACATAAAACTGTATTTTTGAATTACAGATTCTTTTTAGGTTGAATTATGGGGAAGAATAAGAAAATAAAGGAATCAAATAAACAAAGTAAAATGTCCTCAGAATCTCACTAATCAAAGCTTTTCTGTTTTAGATTTTGTCTAAAACTGCAGGAAAAAAACTGCCTCCATTTTCCATTGTAAAGTGATCTCACATTCCTTTGGCTTTTCTGAAACCTACTTCTTCTCTATTTGTGAGATGGTCTATTTTACTTATGATTACTCTCATCTCTTAGAATAAAAATTGCCATTTTCCTGTTGGTTTTTTTTTTTTTTTTTTGTTACTTGATTGAGAGGCTCACTTTGGCCTTTAGTCACTCCACACTTTTTCTTTCTTTTCTTTTCTTTTCTTTTCTTTTCTTTTCTTTTCTTTTCTTTTCTTTTCTTTTCTTTTCTCTTTTTTCTTTTTATTTTTGGTGAGGCACAAAAACAGCCAGAGAAGATAAAGACTGAGGTGTTGAGCTTTCCAACTGCCTTGGGTAAAATCATTATTTAACAAAAAAATAAGCAAATTTTAAAACAAGACAGGAAATGATGGATATTTCATGATTATAGGAAAGAAGCTGTCAATGTGATAGTGCCTTTGGGATGCTGGACTGCCAAACATTGAATTTAATCCTATGACATTAGTAGTTGATTGTAATGAATTTTTCAAAGACGTGGCAATTTCTTATGTCTGATATGAATCTTCAGTGTGTTCTAAAATGTTGTTTATTGCAGTTATCTACTGAGAATTTCATTCTGTTTTTACTATGTTCAGTAAAATGAACATAGTAAAATGAAATGTAAGAAATGCTTCTCAAGTGTGAGTTATTAACTCTGCACTCATTAAGAATGTCGGATTTAGTTCAATCCCTGAGATGACACACACTTTGCTGAAAATAATATTTCCCATATATTTAAAGAAACATGACCATAGAACAAATCTTAAAAAGGAGATATTCTTTATCTGAATCTTAATGATTTCTTTGTTCCTTTATTTAAAAATGAATTCCCAGTGATTTATAAATGTGAATATCTACATTACAAACATTTGCAATGTTTTAAGAATATAATCCTGAGATCTCATATATGACATTTCAAGGACATCACTTCCTAGTGGAAAGAGAACTGCACCCTTGAAGAGATACAGTAGATACAGTATTGGATGTCACTTTCAGGTTCTTTGAAAATCTTCGTGAACATTCGTCTTTCTAGTTTTGGTAGAAAGAGTAGGAATAGATTTTAATGCATTTTGTGAATAAAAAAGATGTTGATCTGATTTCTAGTACATGGGCCCAACCTTAAAGTGTGAATAGCCTACTCATACAGTGTGACTGCAGATGTAATTGGCAATTGGTGCAAACAATACAGATGTGGTTGAGTGTGCTTCCATTACCCATGTAAAACACATCTCAAATAATCAAATAGATCAGAAACAGAGTAATGGAATTAACCTTTCTGCACTTTTAACTCTGCTACAGCCTGATGAAATGTTTCCTATCTAGAGAACATACCAATGGAGTTGGTTTTCCCACTGTGGAGGATGAGGTGATGAAACCACCCCAATCAACATGTAATGATGTAAATTGTCACTTACATACCTCCATTTACTTTGCAGCACAAGTACAAAAGGACTTGAGCTGTGACATCACAATGCAGATTTCATCATACTGACATAATGTGATTAGGGGTGATTTATAGAACAGCCCTGCTTTCCATTTTTTCCCCCTCAGTGGCTTGATCAAAGGTGGCTTTTAAAGAATATTTCTACAACAGAAAATCCCATTACAATTGGATTTGTTAAGATATAAACCTGGGTGCTAATAAAGCATATTGTCTTGGTTTAAAAGCTTCGTGGTTGAGCCAGGTTGATTACTGAATGGAAGACAAACAGAAATCCCAGAACTATAAGCTACACTGGGAAGTACAAAAGATTCCATCAAAGACAATGACAAGTCACTTCCATGAGTGAAAATCTATTCAGAAAAGATGCAATCTTACTGGAAGAATGATTTGCCTTCCAACAAAAGAGGTAAAAAGGGGAACAATAGCTGAATCTGTGAGTTATACTATGTCATAGCAGACCTACCCCATGGAGGTAAGAATTTAGGAACCTTTACTTTAAAACTGTTACACAACACATAATTAAACTTTGAACACAAAAAGTGATGCCAGCTTCCAGACTGGCTGTTTGCTAAAAAAATAGTTAAACCAGATTCATGAAAGTCATGGTGATCAATGGCTACTATCCTTGATGGCAATGTGATTGCTTTTGGAAATCATCTGCTGGGAGATTGATAGTTGTGCAATTGGTTGGCCACTGTGAGAACATGCTGCTGAACTAGATGGTCCAGGGGTCCAGTCCAACAGGGCAGTGCTAATATTCTTATTTGTGTCCTAACCTTCATTTTGTTATAAAGCAAGCATCCCAGTGAGGATTCCAAGACAAAATGAAAGAGCAGAATATGCATCTATGTACTACTAAAACTTTCTATTTGTCTATTTGTGCACTCAAATTAGTTGAAGATGAATTATGCTGCAACAATTTTTAAATCAAAGTACCAAAAATATGCTAACTTAAAAGACGCATACAACATCCCTTTATTTTTGTGCAATCAAACTTTCCATGATGTTCAGACCAAGTTTATTCACAAAGTTGTGCCCCTGGTCCCATGATCATGAACTCTGATGCTTCCTAATAGCTTTCTACACACAAAGTGAATGTGGAAACTGGCAGGAAGTTGGAAGTCATTCCCATTCCCTCTTGTTTTGTTTTGTCCTCCCTGTGAACTTTCTGTTATTTGTTTAGGTAAGTAACTTATTGCTTGCCATTACAATTATTTTTCAATGTATGATATATAGTCTTCTTAGCTGATCAAAAGGCTATCCAACATTGGAATTAAAAAAAAAAGTCAGCCTAAAATGTAATGTTCATTCTGATCACATCACACTGCACTGCCTTTCTCCTGAAGGATGACCCAACATCTCACAGGGTTGTCGAGTATATACTAAATGTCATAAAAACTGGAGGAGTGCATGTATAACACATGCATTATGGGCTATGCATTGTGATTGATGCAATGAGGAAATTCACTTGAAAACAGCAATGGAGATGACTGAAAAGAAGATTTGTATTTGACTGCAAATATTTACAAAAGGAAGGCTCAATTACTATTCCAATGCTTTACATCAGACAGCCGGATTGTTCCCATATAATATCTGCTGCCATAGCAGCAATAGAAGAAAGATAATGGCACCAAAGAGTGATAGTTTGCTAAGTAAAGAATGGGAAGGTGCTAAGGCAATAATGAGATGGGGATATATTGAAGTATAAATGTAACATGGAAACCTTACATTTGAAGGATGCAAAATTGTATGAGAGAAAAGAAGCCAGAGCCAGATACAGTACATTCTCTGTTTTCAAAAAGAAGAGGAACAGCAAGAGGTTTCCTTTCATAATTGTTTGCAATTAGTTGAAACTCCATGGAGAACAATGGCTAGCCCTGGCAGGCTTCTGGCTTTTGATTTATAGTAGGGTAATTAGTCTAGCTTCAAAAATCCCTTTGGACATAGTAGGAAGAATAGTAGTAGTCTGTGGTCAGACTAAGCTGATTTAAGGAACTCCTGACCAATGAACAATGGGGAAGTGTTTCCTTTCAAAATCTGATTCTCCTTTTCAAGTGAAGCAATGCCTCTCCTGTTTTCCTAAAGGACATCAGGAGAAAAAACAAATCAAGGGAGAGATCCCAACTTAAGGCTCCATGATCTTAAAGCCAAGCAATCCTGAAAGTCTTATCACTTTTCCCAAGTCCAAGAATGTTTCTGCTGCAGAAAAATAGTCAATAGACTGCTTAATCTCCTAAAAAAACCTCCTCAAATTTATATTGCTGACTCCTGTATTATAACAACCTGACTGACTTTTTTTTAACCAATATTCAAAGTTCTGTTGATAAAATAGACATTTTAACTCTCCCATAGACTTAATACACCTTTAAAATGTACTTGGTTGTGCCTCTTTTTCTTTTCCTTTTTAACAGACAAAAACAATCGGAAAAAAAAATCCTGCTCTCATAGATGAATCAATCAGAATAGAGATGGAAGAGATCTGGGAGGTCTTCTAGTCCAACCCACTGGTCAAGTAGGAAACCCTATTCCATTTCAGATAGATGGCTGTCCAGTCCTTTCTTAAAAACCTCCAGGGATGAAGCAGCTATACAACTTCTGAAGGCAAGCTGTTCCATTGTTCTTACTGTTAGGAAGTTTCTCCTTAGTTCCAGGTTGTTTCCCTCCTTGATTAGTTTCTATCCATTGTTTCTTGTGTTGCCTTCTTACTTTGAAAAATAAGTTGACCCTTCTTTGTGACAGCCTCTCAAATACTGGAATACTGCTATCATGTCACCCTACTCCTTTTCACTATACTAGCCATACCCAATTCCGGCAACCATTCTTTATGTTTTTGTCTCCGGGCCCTTAATGATCTTAGTTGCTCTTCTTTACACTTTTTCTAAAGTTTCAACATATTTTTTGTAATGTGGTGACCAGAACTGGATGCAGTATTCCAGGTGTGGATTTACTAAGGATTTATAAAGTGGTCTTAATACTTCACATGATTTTGATTCTATGCCTCTGTTTATATAATCAAGGATTGTATTAGCTTTTTTAGCTGCTGCCATAAATAATTACATCCTAAGTAAGTTTTGTTACCATTTTCTTCTTCATCACCATCATAATTGGATGTAAGTTGCTCATTCTTGGAGAATGTCATAATAACATGGTAGATATATGTACTATAATAATACAGTCTGTTGTTAAAAAACTAGAGATCTGAAAGCTGCCCAAAATAGTAATTCAAATCTATTCATATTTACTCATTGCCTATCTTCCTCAGTTGATTCCATTGCATGTGTGTGTGTGTGTGTGTGTGTGTGTGTGTGTGTGTGCTGTTTTATTTTTGTTTTAATATTAACATTCCACTCAATCTAAAATGTGATTATTGAATATATCTTGATAGTATATATTACCAATGGGAGTAAGTAACACATCTGTCAACATTTCCCAAATGCCAGAATTTCAAGAGATGTGATGTCTTTATTCCTTCCAAAGACATGTGTATGTTCTCAAATATAATGATCACAGCAAGAAAAACCTTGAAATGAAATTGATTTAAAGAGTTCCTTTGAAGCAGATCAAATCTTTCAAATAATTAAGCATTTTCAGAATAATGGTTCCCCCAAATAAAATATCTATATTTCATAATCTTAATGCTTGGTTGCTGATATCCTGAGAAACCCAGGAATTTGATGAGACAAAGACATCTGCATGTTTAGCAATATATGCTGTGACTGTGGCAACAGCTCAGTAAAATCTCTCTGGCTAATAATACCTCAACCATGTTACATGAAATCTTTTCAACAGAAGATTCTGTATGGAATTATCTGGTGAACGTTAAAGTGGTGCTGAACTGCAACTCTCAGCAACTTCCACCAATGGTGGAAATATTGAAGCTGCATTTAGCATCATCCTTTAACATAGAACTACAAATGTTTACCCCCTGCTCCATAGAAACTGCTTCTTCTATCCTTGAGAAAGAATTTTAAATCAAATCATATTATAACTAGCTAGCTTCCTCTGCTATTCAACTTATACCCTGTGCCAATGTTTTTTCCAACCTATATGTCCCTATATGCATGGGTTAGATGTCCACAAAGAAAGGCTCTTGAGCTACAGTAAGTTTAACAATAGATTTTATTTGTCCTAAAATCATTTAATTATTCTCTTCTGAAGCACTACAAAAAGTACAGAAATTGTCCTCCTTTGTTTTCCGAGCATGAACCTTCTTCAAAGTTGAATCATTTCCATACCTTAAGACTTGAGAAAAATGTATAAGGTTCAGAAATGGGTATGTGTAGTAAATGGATAGTTCTGCTTTGGGAGGCTATTTATGGGTTTGTATAAAATGTCTTTTATATGATATGTGAGTTTGGTGATGGCTACATTGCTGCCTATTTACGGATGGAAAGGACTTGATACTATATGACTGATAGTGCTGGGCATTCCTATCTAGGTGACATATTTTGATTTAATACAACTGTTTTTAGAGTCCATCTTCTTGTCCAATGTTTATGAATCATTACTGAAGAAATGTATTTTATTGTACTTAAATATTGCTTCTGTTATGATCTATCCTGAGTAGTATACATATCAGACATTTGTAAATTGGATTAAAATAATACAACAATCACAATAATAATAACTAAACTACTATGATTATTGTATTGTTTTAATCTGATTACAAATGCCATTTAGAGCTTTAAAAATGACAGTCAGCATCTTGCATTGCACCTGGTAGGTAATACCATTTCTTGTAGTAGTGTTCGTATATTGGAAAACCAAATTCATCTTAAAAGAGAATGATATACCCTTCTGGAATAGCTTGGACAGTATCAGGGCATACACTGATAATATTTTTACAATGTAATTGAGTTGAGGAGATTGTGTCCTTAAGGCTGAGCCTTCTGTCTACTTATACTCAAAAAAGAATATAAGTCTTTCAGCCCATGTAAGAGTTTTAGGCTGCAATTGTGAAAACACTGAGTAGTGAGTAAAAATATGAGGATGACAAGATCACTCAAAAGTACACTTCCTTTCATGGCTTTAGAACATTATTATATGTGCCTTGCCAAATAAGTTTGGAAACTTATTTCCCATAAATTAGATGGCTAAAATCATTAATGCCATCAAAGTCCACCATTTTAAACCAAGTCCTTCTTCTTAATAAAAAGAAGTAAGACCTGGCCCATTTTTTTTAAAAAAAAACTTGATTAAAAATTATTTAAGCACTTGATTTGAAGTAATAGATTTTTATTTTAGCAACAGCAAGTTTAAACTTCCTTTTCTGCATCAGAAGCATATCTAGCCATACATGACAGACGATTTTGTAAATCAACTACCTGGCTAGTTTGAAAGCATTTCAATCAATGTGCTTCAGTAAATTATTTCCAGGGTCATCTATGAATAATTAAAATCACATTATAATGTGATATGAAACAGTGATGTTAGCTATATGTTGGGATACCTCCCTGAGGTAAATTTATTTCATCTGAAATAAACCAGTCTCATAAATAAACACCTAAAATGTCAGGAAGAAGATTTCTAACTGAGCTCTTTCCCTAAGATGCTGATTTTATTTGTGTCAAATAAGCAGGGGGGGGGAGGGACAGAGGGAGGGAGGTGAGGAGAAGCATGCACACACATTCCTAATCTAGGAATAGATGTACCATTTCTGTAATTCACATGAACAAGGCCAAAGTCACTTGTATAAGAGATAATTAGGTTTCTGCAACCATAGGAATATATCTTTAGTTAGGAGGGAATGAAAAGAAAACCAGTGCTTAACAGTTCTTGCTAGCTTTGCAGATGTGTGTGAGGAATCAATCTACAGTACAATGCCACCTTCCCTTGGCAGTAAATCTCATTGAACTCAATAAGAGCTACTTTTGAATAGACATGCAAAAGAATGCATAGTTCTCCTCTTCAATTGTGAGCTTAAAGGCATAGCAGAAGAATGAAAGTCAATCCAGGAGAATATTTTAAAAAAAAAAATCTCCCTAGGATATTTGTATGGATTTTTTTGTAAAAAAATCAATCTAAATGTTACAGAAAACAATTAAAGGACATGCTTTCCTATTTCAAAGCACTTTAGCTGATCTGTGCCAAAAAAAATAAAAAAATCTTCCCTTTTTTTTCTAGCTACAGTTACAGACAATAACAGCATATCAAAGACCAAGCATATCATCACTGCTACAAATAATACAAGCTGTAAGTTGCTGGCATGCTACTGCATTTCTAACACTTTCATTTTTACTGAAAATACTTTCAGTCATTCATACACTGCAGTTTCATGCAGATTTTCTGAGGATTCTTAAAAAGTTTTTTTTTTTAAAAAAAGTGAACAAAAGAATAATTTACCTAAAATGTATAAAAAATAAAATAAAATAAATAAAAGTGGGCTACTTTAGCTAGGCTCCAACAAACATGAGATGGCAGCCAAGAATTGGAAAATAATAATAATAATAATAAAAATAGCACTTCTCCCATCCCTTTTCTGAATAGAGATTGCACTGGATCACTCCTGTAGACATACTTCGGACCCTTGTCTGACTCTTTCAATGTCTGTAAATGTCTTTTGTTTTCTATCAAATGTGTACCTGCACATTTCCAGCAAAGGCACCATCATGTTTTGGGCAATACTGCTTTATAGTCTGAGCTAGCTGTGAAATATATATTGCACACTGCAATCTGAAACAGCCATACCCCCCAAAAAATAAAAAATACAAATACAAATATAAAACAATAAACAACCCAAAACAAATTCACAATAAAGTCAGTTAATAATGTCTTAAATGACAAAGATGGGGATATACAAACTTATAATAAGGTTCAGTAAGATGCAGGTGTGAAGAACCATAGGGTTGTCAAGATGCATAGCTATTTTTGTGCACTCATAGACAAAATATATAATGAAATTTGCAGCAATTCCAAGCCAAGCCAAATGTAGCTATAAAATATGATAAAAGATACAAACATAATTTAAAATGAAGCTACAGAGTGCAAAAGGCCTACTTTACTGATTTGTTTTTCAGAGAGAGGGGGGCAGGGAGGGAGGGTGTTTCCCTCATTTTTCTTCTTCTTGCTATTGAGGAAAAGGACAATGACACAATAAAAAAACATCTTTAAATTCTAAAATCTGAACTTTTTTGTTGTTGCCATTGCCATTACTATTTTGATGTAATAGCAGTGAGAACTTCAGTGGAACCAACCAAACATTGTATTATTAACAATTATTATTTTTTTGAAGACCTTGTTTTTCTTTAACCATCAGTTGATATGTATGGATGTCCATATATGCACAAATACAGATACTCTTACATTGCTTCAGAATCATGCTGCAATAGATATATATATTCATAGTGGTATAGGAGACCAGAAACTAGAGTGCTAATAATTATTTAATATTTGAAAGTAAAGTTTTATCACATGTTCCATGTCAAGATGAAAATATTCAGCAATTGTGCTAGGATTTCAAAGTATGCAAGACAGCTGTTTCCTTCTATAGATTAGCCAACAATTCTTTGCCTGTTCTTTTATATGTGAATTCCATAGTATTCAATAAGGTTTATCCACCCAGAAGCTATGCAAAACATTGCAATATTATTTTTATTTACTCTTGCAGGTGTGTCACTAAAGGAACTGAAAACAGAAAATGGGGACTGAGATAAACATGCAATTTATAAGCAACATTCATATAGGTTGGTTTCCTTTTAGAAAAATCCATAATAGCCTAGAACTTTCCATGCTGATTTAATTTAAATTACTCACTTAACTGACATTTTAAGTTGGCCTTAATTAATCTCTTTTTAAATTAAAAGCCAAAGCAGATGCTAGTAAACATTATTAAATCTCATTTCAAAAGCCATAGTTCAAATTTCTGTTGACACTGGAGCAGGCAAATTTGCTCTGAAGCTCTAATTGGCGAGAGGGTTGAATTTCCTCAAATATGCATTCTTCTATGAAGAGAGGTGGCCAAAAGATTTTACAAGGCTGGGCAAAACTGCCATCCTGGAATTCTTTCCTTTATCTCTGAGTAACCAGACAGAGACAGTTGACTATGCATCAGCTATTCTCCAGAAGGCGGATCGATGCACAAGAATTGAGGATAGCAAATAATGGTTTGGTTTCAGAAAGTTCAGGCAGAATTCTACACAATTCATATTAGGTGATAAGGAAAGAAAAACAATAGAAGAGAAAGGTGGAAATAGAAAGGGATCAACCATAACTCCCCTACAACAATGTCAAAATAAAATTAAGCATCTTGAGGTCAAAGTGGTTCTACAAATGTATCTTGACTTTCAAAAAATGTTCAACATTTTTGCTTTGGTAACTACTCTGTTTTTCCCAAAATAAGACATCTCCTGATAATAAACCCAACTGGGCTTTTGAGTGCATGGCAATAAGGCCAAGCGCTTATTTCAGGGTTCAAAAAATATAAGACAGGGTCTTATTTTCGGGAAAACACAGTATCATAGAATAAGATTCCTCAGAATGAGGTGCATCTTTCAAACCATCTCTTTGCAATCTGGATAGTGCCTTGAGAACAAGTTGATTCAATATTGAAATGCAGAACAGAGCATACTGTAAAATGAAGGCAGTGTATTCAATATACTGACTTTATACCGTGCTGTTATTCTGCACAGACTTTCCCCCCAAGCCAAAGTTAAAGCAAACCCAATGGATATGCATTAAAGAATTATGATAGTTTCAAACTTTCTTTTGGCTATGTGCAAAAAAATAAATAAAAAATAAGCAAAATGAAAATGATTTTTTGCAGCATTAGCACTACAAGAAAAAAGAACACAAATTTCAGCAATAGCTTGAGCCTTAGGGATATTTTTCATGAATCTTATACATTAAGCTGAGATTTGCAAGTGAGCCTGCTAATCCCACAGAAATGACAAGCATGCATTATAGCTAGACATTGCCTTCATGCCATAATGCTTAAAGCGTATTTCTCCCCAACAGGATTCAACCCATGGGTTGTGTTGTCCTATCTTTCTCTGAAGGCTTGTAGTTATTTGGATTAGCTGTACAAGTGCATAATATTACCATGCCTTTTGTGATATGCTTAGCTGTAGATATTTTGTACTTCAGAAGTTTATTCAGGAATCACTCAGATCAAATGGAATCAGCTAAAAATGAGGAGGACAATTTTTCAGAAATACAGTATATTTGGGGGATTGTACAAAAAAAAATGTCTTATATCTTAAAAAGTGGATGGAAAACTTTAACATGACCCTTACATTCAGGATGCTTCTAAGGAAGCAAAATATTTATCAAAAAACTGATTCATCCAAGAAAAAAAAACCAAACAAACAGATCAATGGAATTAAGAAAGATGGGGTGATGGTTGTGAGGAAATCTTTGAAAAAAAAATTGCACTGAGTTCTGCACTATTGATGTTTAACTTTTTCCTGTCCCTGGACACAAGAGATTTTTGCAAGAGTTTTTAAAGTTAATCCTAAGAGTCTAAAAGTAGTAACATGAGATACAAATTTTCTAATTCTGAATAAAATAAGAACATTCTGCAACATAATGTTACCCTCCCAGCCTCTCTCTTTTCCTAGGGCTATTTCTTCCTTTTCTAGATAACTAAAATAGACATCCAGGGCAAAGGGAGGTATTCTTTTTTAGCTAAAACAGTGAAGTCAATTGAAAAGAACAAGAGAGGGTCATTTTACCTCCCTCCATTTCCATTAATCTGTCAAAGGGACATGGTGGCTTCCCCAAAGTGGTCCAATCAGGCAATTAGCTTTTTCAACCTAGATAATTTGCATACAGATACAGGTTATGTCTAAATGTCAACTACTGGTATTTGTCCTCACTTGTGGTTTTCTTAAACAGATCTTAGTAGGTGCTGCTGAAAATAAATGAACATAGAACTAAATTATTCAACAAGGTTAACAACAAGTTGTTTTCACTGGTTGTTATTCACATGTAGGCATTTCAACCCCATTTTTTTTAGGTCACCTAGCTAGGTGGGACTACTTAGCTTTTAAACAAAATGAACCTATCATGGTTCTAGTTAATACTTGATGGAGGACTCTTTTGGATCCAGGACTAAAGGGTTGACTGAGAAGTCACAAATACATCTTGGAAGAAGCCAATAGTACAATGCTTGGAAAACTGGATGGATATCCACATACTGTAGATTCCTGTAACTAGGAAGAAGGCAAGATGGGCAGCATATAAGTGGAATGAATAAAAATGCATAAAATAAATAAAAATTGAAGTCGGATTGAAGGTGATTCTTCTGCTCAGCTCTCAAGAGTTAAAAATGTTGTGACATTTTAGGGGTAAGGAAAATATTTTAGGGTAAGAAAAAATATTGGGGTATTTTTGGGTGAAGGAATTTGCATGCTTTCTAACTGCTAGGTTGGTAGGAGCTAGGGGAAGATGGGAGCTCACCCCATTACATAATGCTCAGGTCTCGCATCTTAACTGCTGAGCCATCAATGGGAAGGTAACAACATTCTATGACATCATACTGGCCACATGACCATGGAAATGTCTTTGGACAGCGCTGGCTCAGTGACCCTTGAAACAAAGATGAACACTTCCCCCTATTGTCAGCAACAACTAGAAGAGTAGAAATCTGCAGGGACTCTTTACCTTTACCTTTGGGGCAAGGAAAGCATGCTAGCATTTTGGGGATCATGCTTTTCAGAAGAAAATAGAAAATAGAAAATAGAAAATAGACTAGACTAGACTAGATAGACTAGACTAGAATACAATAGAATATAATTCTTTATTGGCCAAGTGTGATTGGACACATAAGGAATTTGTTTTTGGTGAATATGCTCTCAGTGTACATAAAAGAATACATTCATCAAGAATCATAAGATACAACACTTAGCGATAGTCATAGGATACTAAATAAGCAATCAAATCACACTAGGAAACTAAATAAAACCATATTGCTTCAGTGAGAGATTATCATTATAAAGAATGCCCAAACAACACATATATAAACACATACACAAATGTACATGAGATAAGCAAATGGCTTGACAACTGTCAAGAGTAAAATGAAGACTTTTTGTGTGGGATAATAGAGGGTGAGAAATTTTTGGAGTAATAACATTTTACACATACACTACAAAAAAAAAAAGGAAAAAAAGTAATATTGATGGCATTCCACCCATAACTTGGTAACTACAAAGAAAGAATGCCACCTGGTCCACAATTGGAATAAAAATGGAAAACAGACAAACGTTTACCAATTTCATCCTAGCTTTCTTCAGCCGTCTAGGATGCACCCAAGAACAGTTGCAATGTTCTTCAAACACTCAGAAGACCCCAAAGCAATCTTGGATTTTAATGTATAATCTACAGGGTGCTGTGCAAAAAAAAAAAAGGCTTTGTTATTGTGATCTGACCCTGTGAAGCCTTCAAGGTGTTTTTTCTTCTTTAAAGGCCCTGCAAACTGAATGTTAAGCCAACTGAAGCCTGGGTATTGAGAAGTAGATAAGGCTACAGTTCTAGCCCATGAGAAAAACTCACCACCCACAGCCTCACTTTCTATAGAGTTTCACTACTGCCAACAGAATAATAACATTTTCTTTCTTTTTCTATTTGAGATCTGGGTTGCAACTTTTGGTGATGTATGTTTTCAATCAGTTTGATTTCTGATATCTTGTCCTTGCAGTTTTCTTAGCAAAGTTTTTAGGGAAGGATTACTTTTGCCTTCTTCCTAAACTGAGAGAAGCTAGCTAGCTTTATGCCTAAGGCAGAACTTGAACTCGAGTCCTCCATTTTCTAGCTTGATGTTTTAATCAGTAGACTAAACTGTCTCTCTTTATCACCATTAAAGAGCAAAGAAATGAAGAAAAGGGTCTGCAGCCAGAGGTCCAGAGCTGCATTGAGATTTGTCCAATACCATTCTGTAATAGTGCTCTTGGTTTATTTATTTATTTATTGGTTCGATTTATATGCTGCCCTTCTCCAGAGACTCAGGGTGGCTTACAATGCGTTAAGCAATAATCTTCATACTTTTGTATATACCTGCTTAGTAGTTAAGTGGTTAAGCTGATATATACCCTTTTCTAAAAGATTTGCCTGTTCTTGCTTTGGGGACCATTATAATGCAATATAGACCACTGAAGTTTGCATGCAGGTATAATCAATGGTTTTGACCTCATTCTCACACAAAGGACAAAATAAGGAAAAGCAATTATTCTCTAGTCAAACTTGGAAGAGAATTTTTTCTCAATGATTGAGAAGGTGTGCCATCTAGTGTAAAGGAAGAGAAATATTGAATATTTATTTCATCTCTCTCAACTTCTCCCCTTTGTCTGGTTCCTAATTTGCAAAAAACATCCAACTAGGATTTTCTCCATCTATCCATATCTTTTCTTTTTTATCCAAAGAAAGAAGTAGTATGTATACAAAATTTGACAGTGACTTATATGTTTATTCAATCAATGACATCATCAAAGTAAACAAATCATGTTTCCTATGTCACCAGATCATGATCTAAGCTGGATATGATGTGTATACCCCTTTCCCATGTAGGAGCCTGTTTTCCCCCAAAAAATATATTAAAAATTCTGTTGTCTCTGATGTGATTTGTGATATCAACAGCATGTATAAAACAGGGCACCTACATGATTGCTTCTATATGTAGGTTTCTGACTTATCTACTCTCCTGCATCATTTGTCAGCTTAGAAGACCCTCTTCAGAATGGATGTTACTAAAAATAACTTTTATGGCTAATTTTTGAAACACAGTCACCACTGGATGAAAAACAGTATTTATGATTTTTCTTGTTTGGCGAAAAATGGTTTCCTAAAGATATTCCAGATGTTGTTACCAGTGCAGAAGGAGATACTGTATGTCACAAGTCCAATGAACAGAGGAGATGCAATAGTCAGAGAACCCAGACTCAATAAACACACAGAATCCAGTTGATCCATATCTGGAGAAGATTCAAACATGTAAGAGTCCTCTACAATATTAAAATGCAATGGAATACTCCAAACGTTACAGAACTGTAAATCTTGACCATATTCATTCACTCATTCACACATGCTAGTTGTTATTCATAATGAGGTAATACAGAATCTTTTGAACAATCTTTCTAGGGAGGTAAAATCCAGTGGTGAAATCCAGTTTTTTTACTGCTGGTTCTGTGGGCGTGGCTTGATGTGCATGGCAGGGGAAAGATACTGCAAAATCTCCATTCCCACCTCATTCCAGGGGAAGGATACTGCAAAATCCCCATACCCTCCGCACTCCTGGGGGAAGGATATTGCAAAATCTCCATTCCCACCCCACTCACTCTGTGGCCAGCCAGAGGTGGTATTTGCTGGTTCTCTGAACTGCTCAAAATTTCCACTACTGGTTCTCCAGAACCTGTCAGAACCTGCTGGATTGCATCCCTGGTAAAACCCCAATGATTTTGTTCAGCTGCAGTTGAATGAAAAGGGGTTAAATCACCCTCTCTTTTCTGTTAGGAGAAATATGGATGACTTAAATGCCGATGGATTCCTGAACCATGCTGAAAGTAATGCTGAAGTATTATGGAGTGGCAATTTACAACTTGTGGTCACTGAAGAAAAATGAGAGTGCGGGCCTTAGGAAATTAAGCAAAGTAAGGTCTTGGAGGGGCGGGAGATGCCATAAGGTTGATTTCAATGTGGAGGGAGAATTTCTGTGTTTTGCAGGCTCCCTGCTGTATTTGTTAGATAACAGATCATTTACTAAGCAAGAAATTGCTACTAGAGCCAGGGATTTCCACATTAGATTTGGTATTTCCACAGATAGCAAAGTTGATTTTTCACACACACACACACACACACACACACACACACACACACACACAATATCTTTGTGTGTAAAGAGTATCTAGGTATAACTATAAAGATTTTGTTTTATAATTACGGGGGGTGGAGGGTTTTTTTTTTTGTCACAGGTAGACCCCAACAAGAAAAATACATTGTTACAAGAAAAAAAATATATTATTACACAACAAACATTACTATGGATCAAAAATGTCAAAGACTTCTGGGGTGAACGGTACTTCTGAGAACTTTGCCACACAGTTTACCACCACAGATTTAGACATGATTACCAATATTTCTTTTGTGCATGTTTGTAGTCAGTGTGCCATGAGTCGGATGTGAAGAAGACAAGATGCAGTAAAAGCAAATTTATTTGTTGCTCTTAAGTTCTGCCTTGAAAGTCACATAGAGTTGACAGAGGAAGGAAAAATTGTTTGTAATAAGAGTGTATTTTGTGACAGGTGTGGTATTTATGTCTTTATCACATGCACCACACCTACCATAGATGTCAGAAAATCAAAATGGATTGTCCCCTTTTGCTGCATTCAAAGACTGATTTTAAAATTTCACAAAATTAAATAATAGTGTAATTAGGCTATTTATTTCACAATGGATTTACTTTCCAGCTACTTTGGTACAAGTCAACAGTGTATTGGGATTACTCTTGTTTAGTTAATGATAGTCTAGAACTGATAGTCATCTTTTTTTGATGGGATCAGGCTGATTACATGTTCAGTAGAAGTCCAGAACTTGTGACTCTAGCATCATATGAGGGGGTATTTATACCATATCCAGTTAGGGTCATGACCTGATGACATATGCTTCATGTGGGGTTTGTTTACTTTCATGTCACTGAATAAATAGATAAGCCATTGTAAAATTTACTATGCACTTACTAGGGAGGAATGCATGTAAGGTTTGATAACATTATTTCCATTTGAAAATGCCAGTGGAAAGCTTATTGCAAAGTAGCAAAATTTCCAAAGAGAGCTTCATTATTACTATTGGATTTAACCAAAATATTCTAACTTTACTCTGTTCAGTAGAAATATATCTACAGTATATAACCTTTTGGAAAAATCTGTGGAGTGAAAATCCATTTTTATCTTCCCTGAAAAAATGCTGGTTTGTATCCTAATTGGGATTTTATTTAAAATCATTTCTCATAAAACTGGGATTTTGTACTGAGCTCTAGATATCTACAAATCCTCATAAATATAAGGGAAGAACTAAAGATGGATTTGGTGTTTAACGAAATAATAAAAGTGGTAATAATATCCTGGTAACTGTAGATTCTTATTTTTGAGTGGAACTTCCAAGATGTTTTGGTAGCCTAACTATATGGTTACATGGAATTAAATACTTAGTGTATATGTATGCATGCAAGTGCATGTGTATATTTTGTAATTATATGTAATTTTCTGATAGCTGCAAATAACAACAACAACAACAACAACAACAACAATGCAATTTGGCAGAATGAGTTTGACGGTAGCCAGATCTCCACTTCCATGAGCTTAAATGACAGGGTTCCAATGGGGACCAAATTAGGGGACACTCCAATGTATGCTACTTTCAGATAGCAATAGCAATAGCACTTAGACTTATATACAGGGCTGTGGAGTCGGGAGATAAATGTTCCGACTCCTACTCCTCAGATTTTTGTACTTCCGACACCAACTCCAGGTACCCAAAATTTCCTCCAACTCCGACTCCTCAGTTTTTTGTACTTCCGACTCCAACTCCTCGACTCCGACTCCGACTCCATCTCCGACTCCAACTCCACAGCACTGCTTATATACTGCTACATAGTGCTTTACAGCCCTTTTTAAGCAGTTTACAGAGTCAGCATATTGCCCCCAACAATCTGGGTCCTCATTTTACTGACCTTGGAAGGATAGAAGGATGAGTCAACTTTGAGCCTGGTGAGATTCGATCTGTCAAACTGCTGGCAGCCGATGATCAGCAGAAGAAGCCTGAAGTACTGTACTCTATTCACTGTGCCACCACGGCTTTCCTCAGAGATAAAACATCCCGGTATGTTTTAACTCTGAGGAAACTCAACTTTGAAGGAATGAATGCCCACCATATTGTTGTGTGTATTTGTGCAAAAAAATTGCAGGATTCTGGGTGTGATGTTCCCATTGAAACTCTGTCCCTTCTTTAGGTCACTGTGACACTGCCACATGTACAAAAGGAGAGAAGGTTGTACTACAATGTTCTGCCACTCACAGTGATCTGAATCAGATGGCCTAGAAATATGAAGTTTGCTGATAATAGAGCATCACATCCCTCTACAGGTAGTCCTTGAGTTACGACGACAATTGAGACTGGAATTTCCATCATAACTTGTTATGGTTGCAAGTCACGTTGACCTGATTTTATATCTATTTGTATTGTTTGATTATTAAGCAAACCATGTGGTTAATCAAGCAAACCTAGTTTCCCCAATGACCATTTTCTACCAGAAGTTGGTTTAAAAAAAAGGCTGCAAATCACAATGACATGACCACAGGAATCTGCAACTGGTCATAACTGTAAGCCACTTGCCCTTACACCCAAACTGTGATCATGTGATTATGGGGGTGCAGTTGTATATGTAAGTCCAGGTTAAAAGTAAATTTTTCCAAGGCCATCATCACTTTGAATAATAATGAAATGAATCATAAATCAAGGACTACCTACATTATGTCCCTGTTCCAGATGACTTATAGTTACCAACCATATGATTGTTGATAAACAATTACAAATTCACTGACCCCCATGCCTCAGATTTCCTGTATAAGCAAGTGGCCCAAAACCTCTTAAAGGAGCAGCTAGAGGTAGTAAAGCCTATATACAAGAAAAGCGACTGATGAACACAAATAGGAGGGAAGCCAAAATTGCTGAAATGACTTGATGTGGCTTTGTACAAATTTTTTGACATCTACACGGTCTTTGAAAATGCTAGATTCAAAGTTTATTGAATGCTACTAAGTGATTAAACAAATAAATCCAGAAGCATTCTAGTTGCAATTGCCAATGTCAGTAAAGGCTTTTCTGGAATATCATTGGTCCTTGCTAATGAGAAAGGCACCCTCCCATTCATGCTCTGCATTTGCGGAAAGTTTCAACTCTTGCTGCACTGATAAAAGGGAAAGAGTATGAAAGCGGTACTAGATTCTAAATCTAGAGTAAAATGTTTAGAATACCTGATCCACTGCAAGAACTACCCAGAGGCAAAGAGATTATGAAAGGCAGCAACAGACATACATGTTCTGTGACCAGGATATGCTCATGAAATACCAGTTTCATGAGCATATCCTGGTAAGCCCCACCTTTGATTATTACTAGCATTGCAAGAGACTGCGGAAGATCAAAACAAGCAAGTGGCATTGCTCTATGGGGTGAAGAGAATCGCAGGGCAAACAAGACAGCAAGTGGAGAGCAGGGAAAAGCTTGGGTCAATTTAGTCATGCAGGACATGAGAGGGGAGGAAGTCATCTCTCCAGATACCAATGTTATAATGGAAAATATACATGACGAAAGAGATGCTGCCTCAGAAACAATAAGACAAGAGCTGCTGGCAGTTAAAAAAAAAAAAGCCTTTGAACAATGAAGACACTTGTTAGATGGAGCAGCCCACCTTACACTAATCTGGACTGACCATAAACATTTAGAGATGCTGCAAACACCAAATCTCTTACGTCCCAGCAAATCAAGTGGGTGCAATTTTTCTCCCAATTTCACTTTTACATTTCATATGTCCCAGGCTCCCAGAACAAGCTTCCAAATGCACTTTCATGCAAGTCAGTATAAAGTTCTCCACTCATACATCTCAACCCCATCAGCAATAATACTGAAGGTAAGCAACTTTGGGTACTATTATAAGGCAGATCAGCATGAAAGGCTGGGAGCAGGAAGAAAAATTGGTAATCTTTCACTGGATTAAGACACAACACCTGCAGCAGGATACATACACGGAAGCCCAGATGGCTGAACTCAAAGACGCCTAACAACCTATCATTTCAGATTTCACAATTGCAGGATGACAGCTATTGTGTAGTGGTCTTTTATATGTGTCTCTTCCCCTAATGAAGAAGGTAGTACAACTGTGGTATAACAAAGCAGCAGGACACAAGGAATATTCAGAACTCAACAAAGAACCCTCAGATAATTTTGATTGCGCCATATTCAGGGAAACTAAAGGTCATAC
Organism: Masticophis lateralis; assembly: GCA_030761175.1. NCBI lineage: Eukaryota > Metazoa > Chordata > Lepidosauria > Squamata > Colubridae > Masticophis > Masticophis lateralis. The sequence goes on along the minus strand of JAUDYJ010000003.1, from coordinate 81,209,048 downwards.
TTTTTCTTGCCATGTCTATCAGAGTAAAACCACTAAACACACATCACTTCCAAGTATGGACAGTGTTTCTCAAGATTTTCTCACTCCCAGTTGGCTTTGGGTCTAAGGCAAGAGTAGAACACATGATTTCCAGTTTCCAACCTGATGCATTAAACATTGTCCTCAGATAACACAACTCTCAAAAAAGCCTGGATCATCAGAATTATAAAGTACCATCCGAAGTCTGGAAGTGTCCTTACAGATGATGTGGAATGAGAAAGGCATTGTTATCCTAGTATCATTTCCAAGGGAAAACAGATGTTGATTATGGTCACATTTGAAGGGCTGTTGCAATGGTTTTTAAATATTTTTGTAAATAATCATACTCATCATAGACGAGTTCCCAATATTTTAAGACTTTTCTTTCAAAGCAAGAAATGATGTGTGCTGTTCATTCCTAATCTGATTACAGGCTTTACCTTTTCTGTGCTAAACTCAAAAAGGCAATAGTAATCCAAATTAGTCAAGGAACTGACCCTTTCTGATAACTTCTTGACTGTGATGGGAATGAGATGTTTCATATCACTTACTGAAAAAGAAAAAAAATCTAAGACTAAGAATTTAGGCTGTAGCCAATTATATTTAGATTGCACATACTGGATTTCACACATAATCTATTCACAAGTGATTGAAGTCTGATTCATTATTCCCCCAGCATGGGTCCCCCAATCTGTGGGCTGCAGTCCAATACCAGGACGGGACCTATTCGCAACTGGGCCTCACTCGCGCAAGCATCGCAGGCACTCGCAATCCCACTTGCGCAAGTAACAATTGCTCTCCTGCCCCTTCCACAAAACCTTTTCCCCCTCCCTCCTGGCACCCCTCACTCTGGGCTGCCAACGTGGAAAGGTTGGGGAATTCTGATCTAAAGGATATCAAGGAAATGAATCTACTTTGCATGCGAGCACATTTGTAGGACTTGATCCTTCTTCTATTTAAGAGGATAACTAGAGTACAAGCTTTTAAAGCAACTAACTTCAAAGGGTATAAAACCAATAAATTCGAACATTCAGAGCTGCAGCTGATGGCTGTCTATTAAAAGAGCTTAAGAAGCTAAAAGTCTGCCATTTGATAAATTCACAATGAAATTATTTCCTCGAGATCAAATGCATTTGTTTATCCCTTTATCAGATTATATTGTCAGATCCAATCACTGGAGGAAAAGGAGCCATATAAACTGTCAGTAAATTAATATTCTAAATTAACTAATAAAGATGAGGCATTTTCAGTTAATCAGAGATAGTTAGATGTATGTATAAATGTTCATTTGCATCTTAATGGGTATCTGGGAATCGGATTTCATCACAATTAACTTTACCTTTTAGTTATGCAAAACAGTGTTATCAAGATATTTATTTGATCAGAGTAAGATAATGAAGTTCCAATTATTCTACAGTTTCATATTTTCCCACTGTCTGGTGCTAATAGGTTGCAGGTAGTCTTCTGTGGATATTTTTCTTATGCTAATGGAATTTGTCCTTATGGTGCTTTTTGTACATCTCCAAATAATAATTTAGAAATTATTCCACTATTCCATTTTCTTGGTACAATATATAACTGGACTGCCTCTAACAAAACACTCCTAGAATTCCCAGGAACTTCCTTCTTTCAAATACTAACCAGGTGGGATGCTGAAAAACTTACTAGATCGGTCAAAGTTGGCTAGGCACTGCCATCTACTGAGATAAGCCACATAAGTGACTCAAAGCTTTTCTCTGTTTAATTCACAAAACTGCTTTATTTAACTTCCACATAAATGAGAATGGCTATATAACCTAAGCTTGTATCTAAGAGCTATGCAAGAGTTGTGTAAAATATACCGGTAGTCCTCAACCTATAACACTTCATTTAGTGACCTTTTAAAGTTACAGTAGCACTGAAAAAATGACAATTTTTCACACTTACAAACAATTGCAGTATCCCCATGTTCACGTGATCAAAATTTGGACACCAAGCAACTGGTTCCTATTTATGACAGTTGCAGTGTCCTGGGGTCTTGTGATCACCTTTTGTGATCTTTTGACAAGCAAAGTCACTCATGCCTTAGTCACTTCTTGCCTGGACTATTGTAATGCTCTCTACATGGGGCTCCCCTTGAGGACCACCCAGAGGCTCCAACTGGTCCAGAATGCAGCCGTGCAGGTGATTATGGGGGCGACTTGGCGCTCCCATGTGACACCTCTCCTGCGCGAGCTGCACTGGCTCTCAGTGGTCTTCTGGGTGCGCTTCAAGGTTTTGGTTCTCATCTTTAAAACGCTCCATGGCTTAGGGCCTGGGTACTTACAAGACCACCTTCTGCCACCGATAACCTCCCATCAGCCAATACGCTCTCACAGAGAGGGTCTCCTCAGGGTGCTGTCGGTCAGGCAATGTCAACTGGCGACCCCCAGGAGGAGAGCCTTCTCTGTGGGGGCACTCGCCCTCTGGAACGAGCTATCCCCAGGAATACGATTGATCCCAGACCTCCGTACTTTCTGCAAGGCCCTGAAGACTTTTCTATTTCAGCAAGCTGGGCTGGCTTAAAAAGATTTTAATGGGTTATTTTTAGTGAGGGGTTTTAAATTTTGGGGAAGCCAAAATTGATTTAATTATGTTTTAAATTATTTTAACTTTCATATTGCATGTATTTTAATTTTTTGGCTGTTCACCGCCCTGAGTCCGTCAGGAGAAGGGAGGTATACAAAATAAATAAATAAATAAATAAATAAATAAATAAATAAATAAATAAATAAATAAATAAATAAATAAATAAATAAATAAATAAATAAATAAATAAATAAATAAATAAATAAATAAATCAGTCAGTCAGTCAGTCAGTCAGTCAGTCAGTCAGTCAGTCAGTCAGTCAGTCAGTCATTTGGAAAGCCAGATTCACTGAACAACCCTGTTACTAACTTAACAAGTGCAGTGATTCACTTAACAACTGAGACAAGAAAGGTCACACAATGGGACAAAATCCACATAACTGTCTCGCTTAGTAACAGAGATTTGGGGCTTAGTTGTGGTCATATATTGGGAACAACCTGTACTTGCACTATATCATGAGTGTCAAATTGGCGGCCGGATGTGTCACATGCAGGCCATGCCTGCCCCAGCTCCACAAAGGGGAAAAACAATACAAAACATCATATGACGGCAACATGACATTGTGAATTTGACACCTATGCACTATATGATTAATTCAACATGTGGTTGAGTCAGACATTTCCCAAGAACCTCTATGATGGAAAACAGATGTTCACGATCCATCACAGCTTTATAATAAGCCTCATTCCACATCTGCAGCTATAACAACAAAGATCCAGAACAATCAATGATCTTCTCCAAAGGAGGAAAAAGGCAGAATTCCCTCCACACACAAACTTGTCTCTCTATTCTAGTCAGAGAGAGATGACCTTGATGTTTAAGAGTGTTTTTGAGAGATGACCTTGATGTTCAAAGTGTTTTGAAGAGACAACTTGTCAGCTATTGAAGTCACTGAATATTCACTGATACCAGGAGAAGGATGGTATTATGCAAATGCATTTTTTTCTCATTGGTTGAATTCTAATTTTCTATACTAAATGTTCATATCGCATTGAAAATATGTATACACACAGCAATTTTCTGCCTTGAAATACTTTTAAGGTTGTTATTTAAAACTTGGCCTAGTTTAACTGACAGGTTAATCCTGTTTATGAAATGTATTGCTAGTATATAGAATTTTTAATACTGTAACATCATCCAAATAAATGCTTCCTTAAGAGAGTAATATCAGCATTTATGCTTCTATTCCTGTGTGCTGGACATGAGACTTTTATGACTTTTATGAGTGTCAAAGGGGTGGGGAGAAGACCCCATGCTTTCAGCCTTCTCTTATTCATCTACTTTGTCTCCAGACATCCTCCCACAGCAAATTACTTTCTTTTCAGTTTCAAGACAGCCTCTTTGTCTCAATTGCAATGTTCTTTCTTCTGCAATACATTTTGTCTTTATCTGTCTCTGCCCAACTATGTGTGTTTATGATCCAGGTTGTGCTTCTCATTCTCATTCTAAGGTGTCTCTCCCATTGATCTCACAGAAAGTACAGGCTCACAAAGAAATATCCTCATTGACTCAAACAAGACACAGCTATACATTCATTAACATAATGCTTCTCTAATATTCTATCAGTTCATAGTGGTTTGTACATCTGTCTCATCACTTTTAGGTTATAGAAGAGAGGAAAATAACCAATAATACATCAAGCTTCCAATTCTCACTCTGCAGTTCCACTTAACATCAGGACAAAATAGCAGTTTTCATGACACACCAATTACCCTCTTTTTACAAGTATTGTTTCTGGAAGGTTGCTTCCATTTATCTGGTGTAACATCCCCAGAGAGAAGACAAGAAAGTTATTCCCAATTCCACCATTCCACTGATGGAACTCTCCTGAAATAATATTGAAAAAGGAGGTGTGCCCTTTAATTGACAAAAGCTTGTCTACTCTTGCTGATTTGCTCTTTAATATTAGAGACATAAGCTCAGTTGCTTAGTAGTAGTTAACTCTTTAATGCCTGTGGATATGAACATCCAAGTCAAAGACAAATGGTAGAATCCTCATATACATACATAGTTGGGTTTGTAAATTATGAGTGATGAAATTGGGGCCCATATAATTGCCAGGCCAACATTTGAGTATTTATAAATCTAGTTTCCAATCTGAAGGAAGCAAGCCACATTGGAAGTAATACTTTTAGTATTTTTTTTACTTAGTTCTTGTATGCCACACTATTCTTTTCATAGATTTAGTCACTTTTCCCCCTTCTGCTTTACTTTGTGCATTTTTGCCATTACCTTTCCATTACCCTCCTGACTATTCTGCCACCCTTCCTTTTTAATCCTTCTCCAAACTTCACTTTTTCCTTCTAACAAACTCCCCCACCTCTATTGCAGAGACAGAAACAAAAGGTAGCTTCAAAGAATCATTTGGTGTGCTATGGTGCAGCTTCTCCCCTTATCAATCTTACTTATTACCAGTCTGACTTATAACCAAGAACTTTATCAAGCATTCACTTGCTCTTCCTGAGCCTCATTTTAGCCCTTACTCTTTTCTGTGCAATGTTCTTGCATGAAAAGGGCTTAAAGCACTTTTGTGAATAGATTTATGGCATTAAATCAGTAATAAGGGAAATGTTGATCTCCGGTTCTGAGGTAACTGCAGCTATGGGTGAATAGGAAAACTAGGTCTCCTGGCTGCCACCCCTCTTGTACTATAAAACTAGTTTTCCCTTTCCTACCAGTCCTTTGGAGAACAAAGAGGGGACTGAAGAGGAAATCCATTTTCCCCATCCAGAAATATAAAATATAAATATAAAAAGAGAAGCTAAAATAAAAAATTGGGGTATTGCAGTTCAGCCAAATCAAGGGAGGTGTTAGGAGGCAATTAGTCAATTCCAAGTTGTAAACTAACTTTAGTAAAGGTGCCAAAAGAAAGCATGTTTTCACATACACAACAGTTAAAAACAAAACAACAACAACAAAACCCCAATCCCCCTTCTAATTCCTAACACAATTATAACCATAGTTAAATAATTAAATTTTCAGCTCTGCATGATGTAACCTCTCACTCCCCCCAACTTCAGCCAAATCCTTCACAAAAGATACTTCAAACATTTCCTGTCCAAACCATGACAAACCTCTCCTTTTTAAATTGGCTCTCAGGGATCAGATGACTCTGTCTGGCCATGTCAGGCTGGTTTGGGATTTAAAAGGCCATCCAGCCCTCTACAAACCCTTTCCTCTCTTGACTTGACTTATTTTTTTGTCTTTTGTTGCCTTTGTCTGAATGCTAGAAGAAAAAGAAAAAGAAATAAAATTAGTATCTCTTTGTATGGGTGTATGTATATGCCCATGAACATTCATGTATATACTGGCCCTCAGGATCTCTCTCTCCTTTGCAGGCATGGTCATGATTTATCTTGATGTGAATTAAGGCCATGTGAATTTCTTCTACGATCTCCTCTCAGCTCATTTAATCTCAGAAAAATGTCCTTACTGACTTCATTAACATTGGTTTTGCCTTCTTTCCTTATCCCAATACTTCAGGGGTGGGCAACTGTGACCCTTTTACAACCTGTGGACTTCAACTCCCAGAATCCCTGAGCCAGCTGTCTCAGGAATTCTGGGAGTTGAAGCCCACAGGTTGTAAAAGGGCCACAGTTGCCCACCCCTGCAATAGTTAACTGGTCTGAGCTTTTCCACATCCTTTCAAAAGTCACCAATGGCAGTGTATACAAAACAACACGGTTGAAAGGGACCTTGGAGGTCTTCTAGTCCAACCTCCTGCGCAAGAGGAGACCTTGAACTATTTCAGACAAATGGCTGTTCAATCTCTTCTTTAACAACATCAAATGATGGAGCAGCTACAACTTCTGAAGGGAAGCTGTTCTACTGATTGATTGTTCTATCAAGAAATTTCTCTTTAGTTCTAGGTTGCTTTTCTCCTTGATTAGTTTCCACCCATTGCTTCTTGTTCTGCTTTCAGGTGCTTTGGAAATAGGTTGAGACCCTCCTCCTCTTCTTTGTGATAGCACCTTAGACATTGGAGCACAGTTATCATGTCACCCCTAGTCCTTCTTTTCATTGGAATAGACATATCTAATTCCTGCAACTGTTCTTCATATGTTTTAACTTCCAGCCTCCTAATTGTCTTTGTTGTTCTTCCATGCTTTCTAGAGTCTCAACATTCTTTAATATTGTGGCAACTAAAATTGGATGTAATTTTCCAAGTGTGATCTTACCTTTATAAGGCATAAGTGTCACATGATCTAGATCAGAGATGTCAAACTGGCGGCCTGTGGGACAGATGCATCACTCGCAGGCCACACCCACCCCAGCTCGGTGAAGGGGAAAACGTCACAATATGTTGTGTGACAGCAATGTGACACCACAAGTTTGACATCCATGATCTAGATTCTATCCTTCTGTTAAGGATAAGACTGCATTGGCATTTTTTTTTTTTTTGGTGGCCTCAGCACACTGCTGGCTCATATTTAAGTCATTGTCCACTAGGGTGCCTAGATCCCTCTCACAGTTACTGCTGTTAAACCAGGTAACTTATTTACCCATGCATTTGCTTTTCTGACTGAGTTGGTGTGAGTTTGTGTGAGAGGAAAAGAACCTCAGTCCTAGTTGAGGAGGCTTCACCAGATAAAAATAAAGATAAAGAAGATGATGGTGGCAGTTTGTAGCTTTGGATTGCTAGAAAGAGGTAAATATTACAGAATATTTATCCTGTAGTTTTGACCAGTGTTTCTCAACCTCAGTAACTTTTCAATGTGTAGATTTAAAGTTTTTGAGATTGAAAACATTGATCTGGACCATTTTTGTTCAGTGGGACATTCATCAGCTTTACTTTTTTTTATATGTATAATTTTTTAAATTTTTTAAAACAAAAACATATTTTCAAAATGAAGCTTTTGCTCCGGTCACATATTAAAGCAAATCATTAACAAATCTTATTTTTCAATTAACACAACTAACAAGTATTTCCCTCAAATCTGTCTATGAAACTATGCCATTATCCCCAAAAACCCGTTACCTTAAATCCTAACCAATTATCAATCCATTTTTCTCTTTCATTTGCCCAGATGGATATATTTTAACAATATAAAGCATGCAATTATATTAAACATTCCAAAAATATTTAATTTCAACATACCCATTTTATTTCTATTAGACTCAAAATTTATACTCTTTATTTCTATTATTAAACCTAACTCATTCATTTTATCTTAATTATCACTTTCAACATACATCTCCTCACTTTAATTATCCCACCTCATTTTATATTTTCGTAAAAAAAATCCAGCGTTATTGTTTTTATCTTTGTTGTTAAACCGCTTTTCACACTTCCATCCATTGCAGCATCCCCATGGACACGTATTCAAAATTCAGATGCTTGGCTGCCTCATATTTATGACAATTGAAGTGTCCCAAGGTCACTTCATCAACATATTTTTGGGATCTTCTGACAGACAAAATCAATGGGGAAGCCAATTTACTTAATAACCATGTTACTAACTTAACTGCAGTGATTAATTCAACAATTATTTCAGAAAGGTGGTAAGCCAGGGTAAAATTCACTTAAAAACTGTCTCGCTTAGCAACATAAATTTTGGGCTCAGTTGTGGTCGTACGTCGAGGGCTACTTATATTTCCTATTTCTTCTAGCAGTCACTATTCTGCACAATACTGGAGTCAAAGTCATATTGCATTTTAATTTGAGGTGGAGGTAATAGGATGTGATTTATTTGCAGAGAGAACTGCAAGGGTTTAAGAGCTTTCACTCCAAATATGCATGCTTCTGTTGTTGAGTTTTATTGGGGTGAAGTTATTACAAAAATAGCATGCAGCACATTAAATTCAAACAATTTGGGGAAATGCCTATTTCGTTTTGTGGGATGTATAAATCTTCATGTGTGGAGAAAAAACTTAAGTATTTTTTCTTCCTCCTTTCTATTTTTTTCCCTTAGTTCCTGTGAAAATTGCAAAGAAATGATCCTTACAGAAGGATCTTTCAAAATGTGAAAAGAAGATATTGTCACACCTACCCCAACTTGGGCTCCTAGGAAAGAATGACCCTCAACTCCATTTGTGCAAAAGGTATACTTTTACTAAATGCCAAATGATTACAGTATAGCAAAAGCCAGAACTAAAGTTTTGCCTGCAAAGGTTTCCCAGTTAACTTTTCCTTTTCTGTTCCAACCTCCTGTTATCTCCCCAGTTACATTTGAAGAAGTTGTTTTGGTAATAGCCCCTGAAATGGTGGGCTGGAGGGTGAGACATTCCATTCCATTCCCAGGTCTGTGGCCTTGAGATAGTGAGCTGATGTCTCAAGATGGCACAATAAATGATTTTGGTTTCCTCCTTACCACAGCTCCCCATCCTCATTGTTTATGGCAGGCTGGCATCTAGTGAAGCAAGGCACAGAGTGATAGTTCTGATATTCTCTCCCCCTTGAAAAAGGGCTAATCCTAGGGGGGTGGGGGGATAGAAGAATGTCAGTTCTGACAAAGATACCAGGACTAGCAAATTATGAATGGAACATAGTTTAAGGGATTTAGGAGGGAGGGGGTGGATAGTTTTGCTAAATTGAAATCAGAATCACAGAATCTGAAATGGAATAAATAGCATTTGATATTTTCCCATCTTTCAAGTAAGCACTCGTTGCTATGTCCTTCCAAATATCCTGGACTCCAGCGAAACTTTTTTAATCTTTCTTTCTCAGAAAGGAACCCCAGGACAAGTAATTGAGTGTTTCAAAATCTCATCCCCAGAGTGAATTGAGAACACTGGTAACAACTATTTATTGTAAAGCTATATAGTGCAGAGGTGGATGATGGATATGAAGCAAAAAGTGACAGAGGCAGAAAGACTTAAATATCCAATTCCTTCTGAGTAAGAACCCAATACTGCAACAAAATCCTGAAATGTATTACACCAGTATTGCTTCCTTAAAACACTGGTTGGAGAGCCCCTATAAAACCAATTTCTATGATTAGAACTTAGACTTGTCAATCATGTCATGATTGTAAATTTAAATGTAAATTTATGATGCAAGGACGCTATTCAGGCCACAACCAAGTAAGAGGAAAGGGCCAGACTTTCCAACTCTTCCCTGACATGGATTCTCACCATCACAGTAACAGAGTAACTGAGTTGGAAGGGACCTTGGAGGTCATCTAGTCCAACCCCCTGCTCGCGCAGGAGATCTGTACTAGGGATTCGAACTGCTGAATTTAGAACTGCTGAACTGCTATTTAGACACAGCTTTGGGCCCATTTCATTTCACATTAGTTGTATTCAAGAGCATGGCTAATTTATTTCAGGTCTAATAGGAGTGTATTTGAAATGGCAGTAAAATAAGTCTTTTTCTTTACATTGCTGCAGCTCTACAGTTTTATCCTTGACAGGAATTATTTTCTCTCACTAGCCGCCAGTTCTTATTTCATAGGGACTGTTAAGAACAACAAACAGTGGCTTGGCAGCTTAGCAAGTCCCTCTCATGACAATTAATCAAGTTGTGCTTGTTTTTGTATATGATCAGATAAATCTGCACAAAAGAAACAAAAGGTGTAGATGAGAAAGGTTAGAAATTCATCCACTGTAGAGTAAGAGGAAGGATTTTTTTTAAAAAAATTCTGGGTTTAGTAGTAGCAAAGGACAAGATTCTAGTTTATTGCTGTTCTTTGTGCTATCCTACTATTCAGCTGGAGGGAGTATTAAGTGGCTCTTTCATCTTCTTGCTGTACCCGAGCCAGCACGTGAAAACTGCCAAGGATTACTTCTGAATCCCTGAAGAATAGAAAATGTGGTGATGTAGAAATACCATAGAGCAGCATCCACAACTTTTGTGGCTTGGTAGCCCAGTTGGAGGGGGGAGGGGAAGTGGGCCACGTAAGCAGCAGGCCAGTTCACAAGTGCATTTGCAGCTTTTGTGTGACAGCAGGCTGCCGCTCATACAAGTTGAGCTGCACACACAAGCTGTGACCAGACAGTCACAGATCCAATTCCAAATAGGTCATAGCCCAGTAGTGGTCAGGGTTTGGGGACCCCTGCCATACAGCATGCCAAATATTAAAAATATAGTGAAATGACTGTGTGAAAAGTAGTGATAAGTAATATGGGAATTTATGAACTGTGGGGAACTTAACCCGAGTTCTTATTTGTGAGCAATCTATCTATGGCATAATTAGTCTGCTAAAATTTGTCTTTTTGACACTTCTGACTTGGTAAATGTCAGAGTTTCTTGAAAAAATCAAATCCAGAAGCACACACAGATAAACTGATTCAGAAGGATTCATTAACTTCTTTATATATACAATAATACATGAAGTAAGTTTACAATATTAACAGCAGATTCACAGATTCATTTCAGCTCAGATCAGTAGACAAGTTCACATACACAACTTCAGAGCTAAGATCTTAACACACACACACACACACACACACACACACACACACACACAGGTTTCAGTTTCTCTTTCTCTGCACAGTCAGAAAATTGGCTGATTTAGTTGCTATGTCTATTCATTGGCTGTTCATTTAGTTGCTATGCCTATTCATTGGTTACCATGTCTTCCCAGTCATGAATATTCTGACACTCCTCCCTTCATGACTGGAATAGACATAAAATTGAATAACTTAATATTCTTCAGATACCTGTATTTCAAGACTCAAATTCACAGTTCCCTTCAAATACCTGAGAACCCTTTTACTGTGATGCAATGAAACAAAGATCATCCACAAATGCTAATAGTTGACAATCCCCACCTTGTAACTTTCCAGTGTATATGCAACCATCAGCCTTGCAACTCTTGAACTAGTGATGGGTTGCCCCTGGTTTGGACTGGTTCGCAAGAACCAGTAGTAAAATTGGCGGGAGGCCCCGCCCACTGTCCCGGATGTCATCATTGGTGATCTGTGCATGCGCAGAAGTTCTGTGCATGTGCAGAAGCAAGGCATGTGTGCTCTCTTCGCTCGCACACACACGTGATCCCATTGCGAACCAGTAGTAAAGGTAAGTAGAACCCACCCCTGTCTTGAACTCAAGACCCTTCAATGCATTATCTAAACAGATATTACAATTCCTGGCTGACTGCTTCAGCCAATAAATGGCCTTGTTCAATTTATACACCATGTTAGGCCTTTTACTTTCATACCCTGGTGCTTGAACCATGTAAATTTCTTCCTCTAATTCTGCATTGAGGAATGTTGTGGTTATGTCAAAATGCCAAATTTTATGGCCATGTGCCTCTGCCAACACTAGTGCAAGTCTTATGCTTTCACTCTTTACAGTTGGTGCAAATATTTCATCATAGTGCACATTTTTCATCTGTGAAAACCTTATGCCACTAACCTTGCTTTATACTGGACCTCATTATTGGGCAGTGCTTTCTTCTTATATACCACTTGCATTCTACAGCTTTGCTATCCTGTGGCAAAGTCATAGATGTGAACACTTTATGTTCATCCATGGATTTCATTTCTTTGTCCATGGCTTCTATTTGTTCAATTCTAGATAATGGCAATACTTCCTTATTTCTTGGTTCTTGGTTCTTGGTTCATACCATACATTACACACTTTACTTTACTAGCAGAATACCTGTCAGGTGGAATCCGTTTGTTCCATCACTCTGACTTGTGTAGTATTGGCTGCTCATGTGTTTCAACCCTCTCTTGCCTCAAATCAATTCTCTTGCAATTTTGATCTGCAAAGTTTGCAGACCTTGAAATGACTATTCTTTTGCTCCCATAGCTAAAATGATAACTTTTAGAACCTGGCTCATAATCCATAAACCTGAGCTTTCTAGCCTTTGGTTGTTCCTTTCTTCTAACTGCTTTTGGAATATGCACCCACACATTACTTCCAAAAACTCTTAAATGTGCCAGAGATGGTTTTCTCCCATATAGCACTGCATTGGGAGTATCATTAATGGATGAACTCCACAGCCTATTAATTAAATAGTTAGCAGTCAACATGACTTCACTCCATATGACCTGCTCAGACCAGAATCCTCCAGCAGTGAGTCCTTCATGGTTTGTAAGACTCCATTTCATCTCTCAACTACACCATTCACAGCTGCTGAATACAGATTAGTGTATCTGTATTTTATTCCTAACTATCCCAACCATTGCTGAAAACTTGTTGACATGAATTCTGAACCTCTGTCAGTCTGCGGCTGACATATTTGTTGTTTATATCTTCTTTCTACAAAGCTTACCCATTGCTTAAATTTCTGTAGCACCTTAATTTTACTCTTCAGTAAATAGCAGAACCCCAATCTGCTATAGTCATCTACAATGACCAGCACATATACCTTACCCCTACAAGTCTGTGGAAATTTCTGGTAAAAGAAATAAACAATATTTATCTGGAGGACTGCGGTGATACCTACTGTTCTATATTTATCTACTTTATGCCTACTGGAGGTTCAACTGTGAGAACAAGGAAGATACCTAAGTAAAGTGACTTTTGAATCTTAAGATATATGATTAAACCTATAATGTGAATGTGAGGAGATATTTGGAAAACTTCCTGGACTATCTAAATGGAACTGATTGAATAATCCTGGCATATAAAGAACTTTGATTACTGTACTCTCTGAGAAGCAATGTGAGGCCTGAATATATGGTTTTTGGACTATTGAGCAAGAGTGAGACTTACTAAAATAAGACAAGATGCTTCACCAGGGGAAATGAGTGGATTTTTAAAAGAAAGTATCAATGACACTGTGACAAAAAACTACATGAAAATAAAGAACCTAATGCATAGTATATATGGGAAAATGGAAAATATTCTACAATGAATAAAGATCAAATATCTAGGAAAGGGAGGAGACAACAGAAAGAATGGAGGAAAAGATAGAATAGACAAATCAGTAAATAAAGTAATAAGACAAGAAGGAGAAGACAATAATGACTGATGAAATAAATCAAGGAAAACATATTTTAAGAGACTTAAAAATGGAATTGGAAAAGCAGGAAGATACTTTAGAAAGGGAGATAGGGGCTTTGGCAGACACTCTGGAGACTTGACAGCATAAGATGGTAGACATGGAAGAAATAGTTAGATAATGAGGTAGATGTAGATAGAGACAAAGATCCAAGGGAGGAATATGGCAGGCAAGCCAAAAAATGAATAAGAATTGAAGTATTAAAACTGGCAAGAGATTATGGATAGAAAGGAAAGGCCTTTTAATATAATAGTGGCTTGATTAAAAGCTAGAATAGAGGTAGAAATAAGAATGCACATTTTATATAATAGAATAAAAGTAATAGCTAGGTGAAAAGATTAGAGGTTGAAAGATGTTATTACTATGAATTCTCAAGTAATATTGGGATTGGCATAAGAATGGAACATTGAAATTTTGAACAACCAAATAATGAAGGATTATATTTTAATACAAACATGTGTATTAACACTAAGATTACAGAAGTTTGATGAATGTAATACTATTGTGTAGTATAGTATTGTGACCAATACCACTGTTGTAAATAATATCACTGATATTGTTATTTGTATCAAAATGAATGATACCCAGATGCTACACTGTTCATTGATGAATATTTTTTTTAAAAAAAAGAACTCAAAATTTGAAATATATCTTCCTGAATGACCCAACAGTGCAGCATTCAATTTATTTAACTTGCTCTCCAGCATGTATACATGTAAGGATTCAAAATTGTGAGGAATCTTAAGATGGTTGTAAGACATTCCAAGATGGAGAAACATTTGAATTTGAATGTGTGTAGCATAGGCAAAGACATCCATGGGGGAGGGGAAGAGTTAAAGATTTCAGAATAATGGGCATGACCAGATTAACAAAGCCCCATCACTTTTAATTTATGTTGCATTCATTACACATAAGAAAAAAGGACTGAGGTTTCAATTTCTGATCACATCTGCCATTTTGATATTATTGAATGCCCTGTGGTTGCTACCAACTATAACTGTTTAGTGTGTATTTATTTGCAAGACTTATAATCTACTTCCATGTAAGTAGCATACAACTCCCCAAACCTGAAATGTGGACTTAAAATAGAAAGAAAAGCAATCAGTTTTTAAATCTAAATACATATATTCACTTAAAAACAGAATGAATAAAGGGAAGTTGGGTGGCTAATAACCAGCAGGGTTGCACACTTTCCCTTTGGCTTTTGTCAAATATATATGTAGGGCTATTTGAATACCACTGTCAATGGGAAATGGTTGATAAATGTTTGCTTTGCTTTATATTGACAATTTTCAGGGATAAGAAAACAGCTTCTTGCCAAAAAGTTTTTTATCAAATAAATATTGCTGTTTGAGCTATTACATTTTTATTCACACACATATACCATTATTTTAATGGGGCACATTGACAGAAACAGCTTTGCTCCAGCTTTGGAGATTGAGAATTAGGCAGCACTGCCATGCTCTAAATGTCTGTTCAGAAGTAAACTGATTGAATTCAGTATGGTTTTTTCCCTAGGAAATAGCGCATCACATTGCAGCTTTAAACATCTATTTGTTCTTATCTACTGTGGCCATCTAGAGAGGAAGATTTTTAGCATGATATAGAAATATAATTCCAGTTGACCTAATTTTCTGAAGAATAGATCTGTTATTGAAAAATGGAATGAATCTGCTGCTGAATTTAAATTGCATATGCTTACCTTCACTCACCTGCTACTTGTAAATAGCAGAATTGATTTTGTAGAAAAACACTACTATTTTAGTAAACGAGAAGCTTTTAAGTAATGTTTTGATATAAAAGGAGGGAGGAAATGTAGCCCACTTGCACAGCATGTGATTTATATACAGGAAATGAACTGCATTGAGAGAAGTAGAAAAAGTTAATCAAAAATAAAAGCTCACTAACTTTCACTCTTTATTCTTTCAGCTCTCCGTAGATACTGATATTCTGTTTCAGAACCATTGCTTCATTTTGTATTAGCAAGATAAATTTACCAGCATTTATTTTCCACCATTTCTAGTTCAATATGATAATTTTTTAAAAAAGATTGTCTGTAAAAAATCATAATTTCTTAGAAATTCTAAGTAGAGGATATATTATTCTAGTCAGAATTGAGGTGGCTAAAATATGTTGGTGTATGTTGTGTCTTTCATCATACAATCATTTCTCTAATGATCAGTATCTCTTTGGCTTCCCACCCTTCAATTCTATCCAAGACCATATACTTGGAAATAACTCCTTGCATTTCCCCTCCATATAGTAGTGTTATGGTCATTCCTAAGGGAGAGTCCTGTTCTTGCAATATTGTATGAAAAATTCTCTTCCTGTAGAGACATTTGCAAAAAAAGAAATAATCTATCCAACTTTTTTTGCTCAAAGAATTGGTAAAGAATATGAAAAGTCAATTGTGTGCATACTTATGATGGAAAATCCAGAGACAATCTGTCACACAACCTTTTTGCAATGGAACTTGGCTCTCTTATTGCTCCTCATAAGTGCCTGGCTATGAAAGGGTGTGAAAAAATGTCTTAATAAAGAAACATCTTTCATCAGAATCAAACACTGATAAAATATAGCTTCCTATTCAACTCTGAAGAACTTTGTGCATATATATGATGTCTCATTTTATAATTGGGGTGAAAGAAGAATGTAGTTAGTGATTTGAGCTAGAGGTTTTATGTAATAGATTGGCTCTGTATTGGCATTTAGACAAAAAGAGATCTGGTATTACATACTTATGTACTTGAGAGAAATTCAATAATTTAATCAGCAAGTGTATCTGTTTGGGGTGCAATTCTCTAGACGAGGAGCATGTATCCAGAAGCTCAGGTCAACAGATCCCAAATTCTGCTCTCTGGTTTAGGCTTTGAACTGAAACAATTCATTCTGCCAAATTGGACTGTATCACAGCAGTAAAAGGCACAATGAAGCATAATTGCAATGTTCCATTATTCTCTGCTCAAAACAAGTACACAAAGAGTTAAAAGATGGAAACACAAAACAAAAGCAAAAAAAAAAAAAAAAAAAAACCACCAACAACCCAACAGTGGGAATGCATTTGAGAGAATTCTGACTAAGAAGGTATATATCTTTATGTCATCACATATCGTGGCAAAGTATACTTTGAGGAATATGTTTCCGTACCCTGTTTCCCAGAAAATAAGACCTCTCTGAAAATATTTAAATGCATGTGCAGCCAGTCCCTGCCATTTCCTCTGGTTAGGGTTAGGGAAACAGAGCTGGAAATCAGGTAAAATGGTAAGAGGAGCCATGTCTTCCTCCATGCACCCCAAAATAATAAGACCTCCTTGAAAATAAGGCCAAGCGCTTATTTCGGGGTTCAAAAAAATATAAGACATGGGGAAGCACAGTAATTATATTAGTGTCCTATAAAACCAATTTAGAATCACAGAGTTGAAAGAGCCATGAGCCATAATCTGTGACAAATAGCTTCCTAATTTCCAGATCAATCTGAATGCAGCCAAAGCAAAAGAATTCCCTGACTTTTTTGAAAGGAAAAAGCCATGCTAAATTATTTTTACTATGACAATTCCCCTCACCGCCCAATGTTCAGTCAGAAATCGCCATCTTGTAACTTAAATCCCTTATCCCACCTCGTGTCTTGCAAAACAAAATGGAATAGGTTTGACTTTCTATTTTACCCCCTTTCAAATATTTTAAGAAATGTATTGTGTATGTTAGACAAAGTTGTAATTTAAAAATAATAATGTTTATTTTCAAGGCTGTTTTTCAATTTGTAACATTGACAACCAAACCAATTTGCAAATTCTTACTTAGTTTTATGGTTAGTATAGTGCAATTCATCTGGAAGATGGTAGTTTTCCACTTCCTTCATATGGTATTTAATGATGAGTAGTCTCAATTAAAATAATAATAATAATAATAATAATAATAATAATAATAATAATAATAATAATAATAATAATAATAATATTTTATTTCTATACCGCCCCTCTCCTGAAGGACTCGGGGCAGTGTACAGCCTGATTAAAAGCACAAAGTTAGACAAGATTTAAAAATAATTAAAAATATTAAATAATTTGGCTCAAATTATAAAACCCCAAATTTAAAATCCCACATTTAAAACCAATTTAAAAACTTTACATTGATAGCCCGGCCTGGCAGAACAGGTACCCAGGTCCAATGCCATGGAGCATTTTAAAGGAGGTAACCAACACCTTGAATCGCACCCGGAAGACCACTGGAAGCCAGTGCAGCTCACGCAGGAAGGGTGTCATATGGGCACAACGAGTTGTGCTCATAACCACCCACGTGGCTGCATTCTGGACCAGCTGGAGCCTCTGGGTGCTTTTCAAGGGGAGCCCCATGTAGAGAGCATTACAGTAGTCCAATCGAGAGGAGAAAAGGGCATGAGTGACAGTGCGCAAGGCGTCGCAGAAAGGGCTGGAACTGGCGAATCAGGCGAACCTGATAAAAAGCCCCCCTGCCCATGGCCATCAAATGCTCTTCTAAAGACAGCTGTGCATCCAGGAGGACGCCCAAGTTGAGTGCCCTCTCTGTGGGGGGCAAAGATTCACCCCCAACAGTCAGGGATGGCACCAGCTGACTATATTGCGATGCCGGGAACCACAGCCACTCAGTCTTGGAAGGGTTGAGTCTGAGCCTATTTCTCCCCATCCAGACCTGTACAGCCTCCAGGCAGTGAGACGTCACAACAAGGGCATTGTTGGGGTGGTCTGGGGTGGAGATGTAAGCTGGGTATCATCTGCGTACAGATGGACACTCGCCCCCAAACCATGGATGATCTCACCCAGCGGCTTCACATAAATATTGAACAGAAGGGGAGAGAGGACTGACCCCTGTGGCACTCCCCATGCGAGGCGCCTAGAAGTCGATCTCTTCCCCCTATCAACATGAACTGCAAGCGGTCAGAGAGGATTATTAATCTGTTGACATCTATAAATTGCCCTATAAATATTTAAGTGTCAGGTTTCTGCTCAAAACTAAGAAGTAATGATAGTAAAATAAGCATATCAAATGCACAAATAAAAAGGCAGAACAGAAAAAAAATAGCAAAATAAATGAAAACATAAATTAAAAGTAAATACTATATCAATTTATTCCAATTAGAATCTCTCTGTCTATATCCCAGAGGCAGAAAGGAATATTCTCAAAATGATAATTAAAAAATGAACAAGAATTCCAAGGTTACATCTTGTAATCTGCTTGTAACATAACTTGCATATGAGGAGGAGGTGATGACAAACTCCAGTATGCAAAACTTTCTTATATTTTTTTCCTTCTTATTTATATCTCAAAAATAGAACAAATCAATTTCTCTTTCAGTCATAAAAGGATAAAAATGTAAACAGGTAGACAGATTTTCTCTTCCTAATTCTCTCTTGCAGCTTCACCTGTAAAAAAAGTCTGGTGTGCAATAAAAATAAGTAAATCACTTTGTAGCTATAATTACTTTGCTTTCAGTAATTATCTATTTTTACTACATATAAAATATTTTTTTCCTGAAATTAATGTGCTTTTCCTATAAGGTATGCGCAGTATCCCTCTACAGAATGGGACCGCCAACTTGCCACTGCCAACTCATCATGGCCAGCTTGCCATGGGACAACTCACTGTGGCCAACTCCATGGGACAATAGCTATGGGTCAATTCAACAATTCAATTTAAAATGATTACATTTTTAGTTTTAGTTTTTGTCATTCACATTTCATTCTGTCCTTCCTTTTGTATCCTTTTTTTAATGATTATATTCCATCATTTCTTCAATATTAGTGTAACTCTTGTCCTGTAGCAAGTTATCCTGCAGTGAATTGGCCACTGTGAGCTGGCCTAGCAATAGCACTTAGACTTATATAATGTTTTACAGTGCTTTTACAGCCCTCTCTAAGCAGTTTACAGAGTCAGTTGCCCTCAACAATCTGGGTCCTCATTTTACCAACCTCAGAAGGATGAAAGGCTGAGTCAACCTTGAGCCAATGAGAACTGAACTACTGAACAGCTGGCAGCTGGTAGCCAGCAGAAGTAGTCTACAGTATTGCATTCTAACCACTGCACCACCATGAGTCGTTAGATCCATTCCTCTAAACCAGTGCTTCCCAAACCTGGGTAAATTACTCAAAATTGAATAAAAGATATTTTTCTTTGGCTAATGACACACAAACCCATTACCCAAAAACAAAGGGATATTTAAATAAGGACTTGAATCAGGTACATTGTCCCCATCTTTTCTAATTATGTACACCGAGAGCATAAGTACCAAAGACAAATTCCTTGTGTGTCCAATCACACTTAGCCAATAAAGAATTCTAATCTAATCTAATTTTAAGTTCCTTAGTTCCTGTACTCTACTCATGAGAAGCAGCTGTCCACAGTGCAATTGGCCAATGCCAAAATATCTCCTTTATCAGGAAAAACTCTGTTGGTCAGAATTCACTGTTTGGCCATCATTCTTTTCACTCTCCTGCTCCTTTAGGAAAGTCTACTTTGGCATGAATACTCACTAGAAACTCTGAAGATAAGATTCCTGAAGAATCCAAGGTGATCTATCTAGTTTCAGTCTTCTTTCCTATGAGGGTTAACAAATAGTTAATCAAAACCCAAGAAAAAAATATGAAAACTGTACAGCCTTTCTGTGTTTTTAGCAATTGGGATTGAGTAAAACTACTAGTTCCGAATAATATTTTAGTTATAGTACCATGTTTTCCCAAAAATAAGACCCTGTCTTATATTTTTCTGAACCCTGAAATAAGTGCTTGGCCTTATTGCCATGCGCTCAAAAGCCCGATTGGGCTTATTATCAGGGGATGTCTTATTTTGGGGGGAAACAGCGTAGTTATAATAGAACCAAACTGGAAAAAAAATCTTGCATTTTTTTTTGTCTACTGCTCTCATTGAACTTGCAAAAAGATAATTCCCCCCCCCCCCAAAGGAGGAGAATTTCAGAGAAATTCTTCTGAATAGAACAGCAGTCTCTTCACATTCCCCACTCCAATTACATCACCCCTCCTTTTGGCACACATTGACTTTTTAAAGCAAAGCCATGAATATTCAGTTCTTGAATGGAAACTTCTTAATAGCACATGTAAGTATTCCTCTATAGATATCAAATGTCTTGAGAAGGGTAGGTTAATTTGAGCAACTTCAGTTAAGGGCTTATCAGGAATGTTTCTTAGTGAGTACTTCATCTTTTGGAATCACTGAAAAAAGCTCCAGACCTGTGACTTTTGTAAACTTTAAGCAACTAACTTTGCCCTGAAATATATAATTGAGTCTGCTCATGCACCACTTTGCATGAACATTCCAGTTGCTGTGCCATTGTGGATTTCTCTGCTATTCTGAGAATCATCTGGGATTCTTTTTGTTCTTAGATCTGTACTTTATGATCCTTTCTAAGAACTGTCTCTATTCTCATCCAGGGCCAGAGTCTCCTCTCCCTACAAGGGATGTCTTACCGCCCTCTTTGCTAAGAGAAATCAACCTTGCTTTATATGCTGGAGGCATACTGCCTAAAACATCCCACAACCTTATTTGGTGTCCTGTAGGGACTCTTATATCTACATGGTTTGCTGACTGAGTTGAACAAAGATGGTGAAACAAGAGCATCAGGGGAACTGGATCTGTGCTTTAGTCTGGTATAATTATTCAATTATACTTTTGAAGATTTCTAGTTGGGTCTCCACCATTTCAAAGCTAAGTGCCGGAGTCCCACAGCAAATCACATAATTTTGTGGATATATTCTTCTGTTTCTCTATATTCTCCACCCATCCATCTACACACTGGTATTTGAGGTATTTGCATTTGTCTTCTTCCTAGGGCTGAGAGAGAGTTACTGCTTCTTGCCTAAGGGAGAACTAAAACTCACTGTTTCCTGGTTTCTACTTACTCACTTCACCAGACTGATTGTCATATATTTCAAGATATATTTCTCACTCTGTGTGTGTGATAGGGCATATTCAAAAACTGGATTTATTCTTTCAAATTGAATGAAAATTGCTTTTTAAAAAACAAAAAGTCCCCCTGAAACTTTCGACCTTTTTTCTTTTTGTCAAACTAGACCAGGGGTCTGCAACCTTAAACACACAAAGAGCCATTTGGACCTGTTTCCCACAGAAAAGAAAACACTGGGAACCGCATAACCCTTCCCATGGCTGTGTATTTCTTGAGCAGCCACAAAACTAGCATATGTAGTTGAATTAAACTTTGTTTTCTTCTGAATCTTTTCTTTTCTTGGATTTATCCATATTGGCCTACCGGGGGGTTGAAAAGCTCAATAAATCACATGCTGGCAGGTATTGGCGGTTGTGACACATATTTTGAGTGACAGGGAGCCACAGCACAGAGGAGGGAAAGAGCCACATGTGGCTCCAGAGCCTCAGGTTGCTGACCCCTGAACTAGACCATCATATAAGACAAATGTTTAGTCAGCATTTTGACTCATCTGATCTTACAGTAAGTGATTTTTATTTTTCAGAAAACCTCTCTTCAATTCTAAAGTCATACATAACGATCATCAGTTTTATATAACTGGTTTTGCAGTTAACTGAGAATACACTACATCTGAGAGCCATCAAATAGAATGTTCATAAGCCATTATTTCCATATGTTTCTATGTATAGGAAAAATTCAAGCTCGTGTGTGCAGTAACCCCCCCCCCCTTTTTAACAGATATAGGCTTGCAGCTTTAAAATGAGAAATGTGAATTTAAAATTCCAGATTGACTAATAATATTTTTATGCCGTTATTCATAAAAGATTTCCCTTCTTACATAAATTCCAGCCACATTTAATTTGGTCATGTATTTCACATACCATATAAACTAATAGGCCAGAGCAAAAAGAATATAATGAGATGATGTTCATAGCTGGAATGCATCTGCAATTTTACGAAACTTACATTGAGCTTTTTAACAGAGTTTTAAGAAGTCTTGTTTATTTGAACTGAGTTGGAATACTGTCAAAGCTCTACTCATAATATAATAATAATACATAGTTCTAAGTATTTAAATATAGATCTTAGTAAATTCAATAAAACTAATTGCTCATTAAAATGCTATAGGATTGTAGTCTCAAAATATTTGAGCATATTAAGTATTGGTTTGATGCGATCATTCTAAATTCAGCAAATCTTTGTCAATTGACTGCTACTGATTTCATTTAGTGTGTTTTCAATATGGCGACATATGGATCCAACCCAGTATGAATAATATTAAAGATTTTAATTAAAATGTTTCCAGATTTTTGTCTCTGCAACAAAAAGACAATCTTCTTTCAGTGTGCTAAACAAGGGCATACTGAGTTATATGAATCAGATAAAAAATATATGTGGCATCTGCAGCTTCCAACTTGACTTTGCCATTCTGTCAAAATGACAAGAATAATGTTATACTATCACAATGCACTGTTATGATACAAACTGTGCCCCTATAGTAGAAGTGTTTGACGTCACATTCAATATCACAAAAGGGCAAAATTTGCATCACATGAAGGTGATGCTGCTTTTGTCATTTTGTCCTTCTCCCATTACAGATAACCATTGCCTAGGGGACAGTATGTGGTATATGAAATCAGGAGGACAATAATGCTATACAAATTCATGAACAGATTTAAGGGCAGGAACACATACCTAAATGAATCAACTTAAAATAACAGACTCATGAAAGCCTAGAATTCAGCTTCCAAAACCAGAAACTGTCACTGAACTAAAAAAAAAAAAAGGAAAAAAAATCCTCAGTCAAGAGTCTCGTTTCACTAGAGAAGATTAACTGATCATTTGCCATGTTATGTCAACCCTTAGCAAGTCCAGAAATTAATAGTATCTGTAGTTTGACATTTCAGCATGGACTTTCTTTGGATATGTTCATTGAATGTTAAAATTGTTACTAAATTTCACCTGAAATGTTAAAATAAATTGCAAAGTTCCCAGATCAAGTAAACATTATGAAAAAAATGAGGTTAGTAGGAAGAAAATCACTTTTTTCTTTTTTCTTTTTTTAACATTTGATTTATATGCCGTCCTTCTCCAGAGACTCAGGGTGGCTTACAATGTGTTAAGCAATAGCCTTCATACTTTTGTATATTTATACAAAGTCAGTTTATTGCCCCCACAAACTGGGTCCTCATTTTACCTACCTTAGAAAGGATGGAAGGCTGAGTCAACCTTGAGCCAGGTGAGATTCAAACTTACAGTAATTGCAGAGTTTGAGTTTGAGTTTGAGCTTATTGCATTTCTATACCGCACTTCTCCCGAGGGACTCAGGGCAGTTCACAGCCATATTAAAACAATCCATACAAAAATTAAAATTACTAAAATAAGTTAAAGCTATTTGGCTGTTATTAAAACCCCGTTAAAACCAATTTAAAACCCACTAAAATTAACCTATTCAGGCCGGCTTGGTGAAATAACAGATCTGCAGACAGCTGATGTTAATCACAATGCTTTAGTCTGCTGAGCCACCAGGCCCTTTCTACTGAAACAACTCAAATGGAGTGGCTCGTGCACTAATTTGTCTCCAGTGCATATGCTCACAGTGTACATATAAACAACAAATCATAGGTCATAGGTCATAAATCATAGTTACAATCATTAATTAGTTACAAACAACTGATAAATAATAAGAAACCAATAAGGGAAGATAGTAGGAAGATAGCAGATGAGAAAAGATGAGATGTGAGACAGTCAGAGGTGGATTTCAGCAGGTTCTGACCAATTCTGGAGAACCAGTAGTGGAAATGTTGAATAGTTCAGAGAACCGGTAGTAAAACTTCTGACTGGCCCCATCCTCATCTATTTTCTGCCTCCCAAGTCCCAGCTGATCAGGAGGAAATGGGGATTTTGCAGTATCCTTCCCCTGGAGTGGGGTGGGAATGGAGATTTTACAGTATCCTTCCCCTGCCACACTCACCAAGACACATTCACAGAACCAGTAGTAAAAAAATTGGAAATTCACCACTGGAGACAGTGCTGTGGGAATTAAGTCTTCAGCAGAGTGATGTCACAGGAGAAAAAACTACCTTTAGTTGTTTTGGTGGTGTTCTGAGGGGAGTTGAAATAGATTAAGTCCAGGATGTTAGGGGTCTATAGATATTTTCTCAGCCCTCTTTCTGGTTCGTGCAGTATACAGCTCCTCAATGGAAGGCAGGCTGGTTATGATTGTTTTTTCTGCAGTATTACAGTAAGTATCCGCTGAAGTCCGTACCTGTCCTGTTTGGTTGTTGAGGCAAACCAGACAGTTATTGAGGTACAAATGATGGACTCAATAATTCCTTTGTATTAGCTTCCTAGACTACAGACTTTCCATTTATTATTTGTCTTCACATTTAGAGCTTAATTAATAAGTTCCTCCAAATAAGCTAATGTTTATTTAGCATATATTAAACAGTTTAATCTAAATGAAATGCATTATTAAGTACTACTCAAAAGACATCGTTTAAAGTGTTAACCTTTGAGTGAAAAAGCTAACAAGTTTTATGTGGAATGGAAATATCCATGGCTAATTATCAAACATAATTGCATATGCTAGGGAAAGTTGAGCAAATTTTTCCTGCAATATCATTTACAACAAGTACACAAACAGACATCTATTTATTGGTAATTTTGCTTGTCACTCTTAATAAATTAATAAGATAAAAATTCTCCCTACCCCCTCCCCTTTTTAAAAATGAAAATAGAAATTAAAGTAAACCTATCAAAGAGATTTAGTTTAGTTTGATAAACTAAACCTCCTTGATAGGTTTATTCTCTATTTTCAATAACCTAAACCAATCAACCTATAAATCTATCAGGTTTATTATTAATAAAACTAAACTAAGGAGGATTTTTTAAAGAATGAGAACAATTAATCATTGCAAAGACTTGCCTCCAGAAGTTGTGGGTGCTCCATCATTGGTGGTTTTTAAGAAGAGCCTGGATAGCCATTTGTCTGGAATGATATGGGGTCCCCTACTTGAGCAGGGACTTAGACTAGAAAACCTCCATTGTCCTTTCCAACTCTGTTATTCTGTATTCTGTATTTCTCTAGTTCCACATCTGAATGGAAATGTTTAACAGTGTAAACAAGGCAATCTTGTCCATAGGGTATTCAAAGATTTCATGGAATCATAGAGTTGTCAAATGCTATTTAGGCCATTCCTGCTGAGAGCAGGAATCCAAATTAAAGCATCCATAACATTTAGCTCTTCACGTTCTGCTTAAGTACTATATATCCTGTGAAAGAACTTATAGCTACCTCACCAACAACGAACAACTTTATTTTTTTTTTCCTTAGCCAGAATTAATTTTCCAGAAGCTTTAAGATTATTATCCTGTTTCCTGTTCTTTGGAATGACAAAACAGATTTTAGTTGCTTCTCTTGATAACCCTTCAACCAGGGGTGAAATGCTCCCAGTTCGGACCCTATCCAGATTGCCCTATCCAGTAGTGATGGAGGCAGGTGGTTCAGAGAACTGGTAGCAAAAATCCCTGCCTCCCCCCCCCCCCCATTGCCTAGCTGAGCTGCGCAATCATCAGAGGCTTTTTTTTTTTAATTTTTAAAAGCATTTTTTCTACAACCTCTGGCCGAAAAATGCTTTTAAAAAAAATATTTTTTTTTAAAAAAAGCTTCTGATGATCATGTGGCTCAGCTGGGATCGTCAGAGGCTTTTTTTTTTAAAGAAAGTCTCTGCTGATTAGGCAAGTCAGCTGGGATCATCAGAGGCTTTAAAAGCATTTTTTTTACAACCTCTTCAGTTGAAGAGGTTGTAGAAAAAATGTTTTTTTTTTAAAAAAAAAGTTGACCATGCCACTCAGTCATATTACCCACCACCACCAAGCCATGCACACAGAACCAGTAGTAACAAATTTTACATTTCACGACTGCCTTCAACCAGGGGTGAAATGCTACCGGTTCAGACCGGATCACCTGATCCGATAGCGATGGTGGCAGATGGTTCGGAGAACCAGTAGCAAAAATCCCTGCCCCGCATGCCCAGCTGAGCCACGTGATCATCAGAGGCTTTTTTTTTATTTTTAAAAGCATTTTTTTTTTCAGCCAAAAAAATGCTTTTAAAAGTAAAAAAAAAAAAATCTCTGATGATCGTGTGGCTCAACTGGGATCGTCAGAGCCTTTTAAAAGCATTTATTTTTACCACCTCTTTGGCCAAAGAGGTGGTAGAAAAAGTGCTTTTAAAAGGCTCTGACCAGGGTTGGGTGCTACTTACCTTTACTACTGGTTTGCACTGGGGCCACATGCACACACTCGCTTCACTTGTGCACATGCACAGAAGCATTTTGATGATGTGGGTTTGGTGATTGGAGCCTCCCACTGGTTTTACTCCTGGTTGTCAAGCCAAGCAACAGGCTCGACAACATTACCTGCACGGGGGGGGGGGTGCACTGGTGATGGGAGCACTCAGGAATAGGCGGACGTGTGCGGGGTGGGGAAGGCGGGGCGACGGTATTAGGGCTTCAACACACCAACTGCTGTATTCGCTGACACCCTCACTGCAGAGACGCCGGCATGAGGAGAGGCTGGGAAAACGCTGAGATGCCGAGACCAGCATCCGGAAAGAGGAGGGAGGGTGTGGCTTTAAATACAGGGCGGGGCGGCACAGTAACAAGCTCTTTGCTATAAAACAGCTGCATGCCTACAGAATGTAGCGCTAATTTCAAATCGTTTAACGAGTGCAGTACGTTCCTGGAGCCAGCCGGATAATAAACCAGCATAGCACCGACCTGTGCGCGTGTGTTTCTTGGTGTTGCCGTGCTTAGCCTAGGACGGCTGAGACTGGTTCTATAGTATCAGTGTGAACTGGGGGCAACCCACCACTGACTCTGACAATCCCAAATGAGTTGCCTGATCATCAGGGGCTTTTAAAAGTATTTTTAACAACCTCTTCAGCCGAAGACGTGATAGAAAAAATGCTTTTAAAAGGCCCTGACAATCCCAGCTGAGTTGCCTGATTGTCAGAGGCTTTTTTTTTCTTTTAAAAGAAAAAAAAAAGAAAAAAAAGCTTTTAAAAGAAAACAAAAGCCTTTGACGTTCAGGCAACTCAGATGGGATTGTCAGAGTATTTTAAAAGTATTTTAACAGTCCAAAGAGGTTGTAGAAAAAATGCTATTAAAAGTAAAAAAAAAAAAAAAAGTTGGCCATGCTCACCCAGGGCATGGCCCACATCATATTTTTTTGTGACTCTTAAATGTGATACTCCAAACTGATTATAAAATTTGTCTGATTGGTGCAGAATATTGTAGAACTGTTATTCCCTTTTCTTTGACAACTATATACAGAATACCATCACCAATGGTTTGTGACACCATGTGGAGTTTGGCATAATTATTCCCTTAATTTAGTATAAAAGGTAAAGGTTCCCCTTGCACATATATGCTACTGATTCCAGACTCTAGGGGGTGGTGCTCATCTCCATTTCAAACACAGGTTTTTTTTTACAGAGTTAGCATGCATCATATTACAAGTTCTTCAAGTAAGATTGTTATATCAAATTAGAGCTTATCTCGAAGGGCACAGAGTTCTGCTTACATTGCTACTGATGAAGGTTAAAGTTGTGTTTGCTTTTTTAACATCAGTATTAAACACTGTTCTTAAATTTAAAAAAAATTGTAAGAATTTTAATGTTGGTGCTAAGATATTCTTTCTAGATGTTGGTGATCACAATATCTGTAATAGCTATTGGCCTGCTTCAGATGATGAGGATGGGGATGCTTTCATGGATAAGGAAGAAACTGGATTGGTTGCTTTCTTTTATATAGAGTGATTTTGATCTGAATTACTTAGAAGATTTGACCATGCCTTTGAAAATACTATTTGTGTAAGAGATGATCAGGCTGAGCCGAAGGGAGTAGTCAAATACATCGTAAGTGCACCTGCAAGAAATCTAAATCCAGCCCATCTTGAATGCCTCTCTTATTTTTCTTATTTTCTGCCATTTCCCTTGACTATTAACTGGTCAGATTCTTGTGGAGAGCTTAAGTTTGCAATAAATCTTTACACTCATTTGAACTGCCTGAATCTCCTGATTTCTCTGGCACTTGACAATTTGCTCAAGTTTAGATTGCCAGAACTCCTAAGCCTTTGCAAGCATAATTGATAATAAAATGGCCTGTACTCACAGATTTATGGGATTTTGTGGAATGTAGATGGGATTTTTATAAATTTAGGGAAAGGGTCCTGATACTATGGCATGCAGTCCTTTTGAGGTCTTTTGTTATTATTTGGAATCTGGAAATGACTTAAGTTTTTGACATAAACAAGTAATGGATTCTTTTTTCAGTCTCAGCCAAACCAGTTCCTTATTTTTTTTGCTAGGGTGTGGATTGTAATGATTTTGTTATGAAGGTGTCAAGAGCAATGGGATGAGAAAAATTAATTCTGAATCCAAGCCTAATCCAATAACTTAATATTGAAAATAATATTAAAGTGTACAATCTTCCTACCACTGTTGTGTTTATATAATATTAACAGAAACCCTTTGGGTCTTTATTTGGTTAAAAAAAAAATCCTCCACATGTAATCAGTTTATGTGACAATTCTCCAAGTTCACACATTTTTGTTTCATTGCATTTCTCATATTTAAGAGAATACTGCAACTATTTTATGCACATATTTGCACATATTTGTCGAAGGTAATCTATATGCCATGATACTTAAATTAATAATCAGGTTTTGTATTCACAGATTATTTTCCCCTGTTATTTGACTGGAGACTTCAAAGGAGTTCTGATTTACAAAACTGATTTGGGAAGTACAAATTAAATAAACACATTAAAATGCAACACTCCTCTCCCAGAAACATAAATACAGCTAGTGTCCTACTTAAATATAGACTTACTACATTTCTTAAGGTCATTAATGATTCTCAGAGGAAATATGACACACTATCAATGAACAAATCTATCATTTTGGTTTTGTCTCAGTTATACTTAGAAGCCTTTGAAAGCAACCTCAAGGGATACCTACAGGTTCCAGGGAGCCTTCTTTTGGTTATAGAAATAAATTAGGATATTGAGAGGCATCTACAGGTGATCAGACAAAGCAAGCTGGTGTTGTGATTGCCCAATCAAAGCCCTGCCACTTTTCTATGCAAAAATGTAGAGATTCAATTTTATACTCATGGCTGCCATTTTAAATTTTTTTTGAATGCATTCCCTCACCCCATAGATTTTCCTGTCAACTTTACAGCCTGAGGGCAATGTGGATTGACCAAGCTTGACATAAATACCTATCTTCCACCTTTGACTGAACCTCATTGTAAGGTAGCTCTATTTCAAAGCTGAACTTTCACTTTTTAAATTCTTGTTTTGGTTAGTCAGAGTAATAAACTGTATTTTAAATCAAGGGTTCTTGCGATGACATGTAATATTGCTCCTGATACAATGGCCTGTGGCAATATTTCCTTCTTTGTGGCCAGAGAAAGCAATTCAGATTTTTCTGTTAAACTGCCAAAGAGGGAAATCTATTGAATCCAGAAGACATGTAAAAAGAGATTCTCTAAATTAAGAAAATGGCATATCTGAGGTAGAAAGAGTGATATGTAGAGAAATGTGTGCAATCCTTTATGAAAGCAGCCGTACTTATGACATTCTCTAATGGCAACTCATTGTTCTAAAGTCATTTTTATTGCTGTTGTTAAGAGGCTCCCAGCATGACAATTTTCAATAGTCAATGCCTCTTATATTCCATGATCATATGTCAAGGTCTTTTTGTTACACTCCAATACATTTTTTTTTCAGTCAAGTGAGGAAAAAATAAAATGACATGGTCCTCTGCCAAAGCACTTTCTTCACACTACCCTTGAATATGTGCTTGGGACAAAAATCCTTGGAAAGATCACAAGGCTTGTGGAGTCCCCACTTAAATTAATGCTCATGATTCAAGGTAATTGTTCAGACTCTTACCAACAGGATATCATCTCTCTAGCTGAAAATGTATAACTGCTTGGAACAGAAGTAAAATAATGGCTAAGTGTTAGGAACAGAAGTCAAAGAGGCTATCACTCATTTTCCAGAAGATTGGAAAGCTTTGTCCTGTACTGTTAAGCAAGTATCAGTCAATGAAAGTTTGCACAAGTTTATTGGCTTAGAGCTATAGAACTATAGTCCTGCATAATGCTACAATCATATATTGGGCCCTCAGATATGACCCTCAGTTTAACCATTTTGAATACAATGGATTCATGTTTTCTATTTAATTGACTAACACCCATTAAAAAGCTCACACAGGCTGGAGTGAGTGGCAGCTGAGTGATTGGAATCCATGCAAGCAGCTGGAATGTCTGGATGGTGGCGGGGGGGGGGAAGGATAACAGGTGAGCAGTTAGCACCCAATGGTAACAGCAAGACCATAACTAGAGATGGCAACAGCAATAGCAATGGTATTGGGAGGGCCGGTGGGCCTCAGCAAGGTGGAGCAAGACCTCGGGTATTAGCAAGCAGGGGCTGGATTCATACGCTTCACTGCAACAATAGCCTGGTCATCTGAGACTACTGGTCAGGGTCTGGTATAAACTGGTTAATAGGGAACTCCACATGGAGAGTAATTTGACCAAGGGGAGTCACTGGTGTGGTAGGGGAGGCCTTCATCTGCTAGAATGAATGCTATGGGGAGTGAATCTAAGGGTGGAGGTTGGAGGTAAATGTGGATAATTGGGCACTCTTATTGGAATGAGAGTTGGAAAGAGGGGATACTTGGGTTGGACTCCATGTTGTCAGCTACTGAGAGCATCTGGTTAAGGGGGTACAGCTGGATGTGGTGGGATTAGTGGTTTAGGACTCCCAAAGGTGCTGAGAGTGGAACTCGCACTGCATATCAGACATTAATACAATTGAGTGTGTCCAAAAATATTTCACTCCACTCCTCTGCTCACAACAAAAAACCTTATGCCACCAGACTTTAAATTCTGGGCTTAGAAAACTTAGAACTACGTCACCTTCAGTATGACCTAAGCGTAGCTCATAAAATTATCTGCTACAATGTCAATGACTACTTCAGCTTCAACCACAACAATGCATGAGCACCCCATAGATACAAACTTAAAGTAAACTGCTCCAAACTTGATTGCAGAAAATATGACTTCAACAACAGAGTGGTCAATGCCTGGAATACACTACCTGACTCTGTGGTTTCATCCCCAAACCGCAAAAATTTTAACCTAAGACTGTCTACTGTTGACCTCACCCCATTCCTAAGAGGTCTGTAAGGGGCGTGCATAAGAGCATCAGCGTGCCTACTGTCCCTGTCCTAATGTTCCCTTTATTTGTATTCATTTTCTGTATTCAGTTCATGCTTATACTTATATATATGATCTAATACATACTTGACAAATAAAATATAAAATAAATAAAATAAAATAAAATAAAATAAAATAAATGAAATGAAATGAAATGAAATGAAATGAAATGAAATGAAATGAAATGAAATGAAATGAAATGAAATAGTGAAGGCTGAAGGCTTACTATGGGGGCTCCCCATGACCTCTGAATTGTAGTTAAGAAGCCAAGAGGCCAGAACTGGAGAAGAACACACTGGAAAGCTTGTGGTGAATGATTCTATTAAGATAGTTAGAAACAGAGGGCAAGCTGTTCATGGGGAAGTCATTCTCCGTGTTTGGTATCAATGGTGGATTCTAGCCCTCTGTACTTAGGCCCATGCCCTGATCAGCAAAGTGACAGAGGCTCAAGCTTTCACTTTTTGTTGTTTAATGCCAGGTTAATTAATAACAAAGCCCCTCTTATTTGTAATCTTATTAGTGGCAAGCAGATTTAGAGAGAGAGGGAGAAAGAAGCTGTCAATCAAATTAAAGTTGTATTGGAAATGGCATCATTTCTGTTAATTCCAAAATTACACAAATGACACAAATGGATTCAAAATATGAAAATCTATATTTAGTTGATATTTGGATTTAGAAATAGCCCCTTTACCCAGATGGTCCATTAAACTGAAGTTTTACTGTAAATTATTTTGTTGAGTGATGGAACAAGTATCCTGCCTGGATATTGTCATAGCTAGCACAAGGAAAAAGAAAGTCAGATTTTCCCTACATTTCATTAGAAAGATAACTTGCAGAAAACAAGATTCCTTGTGACAACAATATTGTTTTAATTCTTGCTAAATGTATTTGCTTGTCATCAATCACACTATATTTTGATTTATGTGACAAAGTAATAATGGAATACTGTCCAATGTATTCACGCTATTCTGTGTGCAATGCAATAGTCTAATCTACTGATCAAATAAGAAAAGGTTAAGCTATATGGGGGATGTCATTTGAATTAGTACATTTGAATGGATTACTTGATTAATTGATTACTACAGTATGCCTACAAAGATCAGAATCATGCAAACCGTGGTATTCTTTGTGACACTTTTACAAGTGATACTTGGACTTTAAAGAAGCAAAATATGAAAAGTATTTGAACACTTCTCCAAGTGTTGGAGAAGACTCCATAGAATACTGTGGACAGCAAGAAAATAAACCAATGGATCATCAAACAAATTGACTGAGAGTTCTCATTTGAGGTGGAAATGACAGGCTCAAATTATCCTACTTTGGACATATTACAAACCAGATGATGACGAGGAGCGACATGGATTGTCATTATGAATGCCCTATTGGGAAACTTTAAGGATCAGGTTTGGGATAGATCATCATGGAGGAAATCTATCTATATGGTTGCTAGGAGTCAAAAAGACTTGATGGAGCATGTTGTTATAGAAGAGACTGACCTGTTTACAAAAATAGTTTCACCCTTGTGCAGCCTGAGCAGCAACTTTCAGATGTGTGTTTCAGAATTCAGCAAATTCCTGAGTAGCATGGTCATTGCTGAGAACTCAAGAGTTGAAGTCTAGAAGTGATTCAGGTTGGATAACAGTTTTCTAAAGACAGAACTACAACTAAGGAATGCGCTGAAATGTGTTGAACATAACCAATTTCTCACTAGTTTTAACTTCTCTGAATGCTGTGACTCATTTTTTTCATTAAGAACTACACACAAAAATGCATATTTTTGGACATTTTGTATGCAGAAATGCAGATGTTATATATCAAAACACAGTGATTGCAAAATGTGAAAAACAGCATATAAAACATAGCATAATATATAATTTATTGGGTTTTACAATATATCAATACAACAATATAGAACTGGGACTGAACAAATTGAAAGCAAAAAGGAATATTTGAGAGCAAGAGTATTTGTCTACTTAGGAAACAATAAGCAAAATGCTTTGTGCACATAAATCAAAACAGTATTGATATATTATTCAGAATAGATAAACTACTGCTACTGATTCAGTAGTTTTATTTCCTCAGTGCAAACATTTTGATATAGAATGAAAGAGTTTGCCTTTGGCTATTAAAATGATATTTTCAAGCAATGCATGAGGAGTAGCAAATGGACACCATCCAGATCCAATACAGTATAGGATTTGAAAGTGTTTATTTGTTCATTTGATAATGATAAATAACTTGATAAATACAAGTTGGTTTTCAGCCACAACTATAACCTTTTCTGTCCAAGAAAGTTAAGATGTTAGCTCAAGGGACTAGTTGGCATTTGTGCAAAAGACAAATTCATATATATTGCACTGATTTAATCATATATTTTCCAGAAGTGCAATTTGGGTTTATTTTGACCTTTCCATCTCTGGCCAAGAATACTGATATCAGAATCATCTAGGCAGAATTAGGCCTTATTCACCACATGTGTGCCTATTTTCCAATGATCTGCAGCTAAATATAAAATGTTCCACCTGGGAAAAAATATGCTTCCTTTTGCCAGATGATATGAAAGCTAATGCAGTGCATGTCATGCAAATAAAAGTCTCAGAGTTGCAAATCATCACTTGAGCGAACCTGCATGTGAGAATTTACACTGAGACAGATGATGGGGAAGCTATGAGGAAAAAAATGTTCATCTAATAAGCTGAAGATTAACTAACAGATGTACAGATGTAAACATCTGCTTGGATTGTTTACGGTAGCCAAAAATACCCTTGGAAATCATTTTTACTAAATATTCTTCCATCTGTATTTAGCCTCATAAATTCAATTTATAGAAAGTATAGAAGTTTAGGCATGGCATCAATCATTCAGTAGGGTTATATTAGAAATTTCAAAAGGTCCAGGTTGACTAGAAGGGGAAATAAAGGTAAAAAACGAAACATTTGAAAGAAACTAAAGGAGCTATAGCGGGCCTCCTCCGGGTGCCATCAGCCAAAGAATGTGGGGGAGGGTTTTCTCTGTTGGAGCCCCGACCCTCTAGAATAGTTTGCCCACCGACCTCAGGACGGCCCCCGACCTCCTCTCCTTTCGCCGCGGACTGAAGACGTGGCTGTTCCAACAATTCTCTGATCGTGGGGTTGTATAGTTTTTATAATTTTAATGGTTGTTATTGTGGATTTTAATCTTATTTTAATTATATTTCTTGTGATTTGTATTGGTGACTGTTTTATGTAAGCTGCCCTGAGTCCTCAGGGAGAATGGCGGCATATAAATCACAAAAATAAATAAAATAAATAATTGTATAAAGCGGGAATTTGGCTATGGAAAGAAGCATAGTTCTGCTTTGAAACATATCCATTGGTTCTGCTTAACTGTCCAGACTTCAAAGGGAAAATAAAAACTTCACATGAATTCCCATGGCTGAATTCTGTTCATCAAGATGACAGTAACTGTTCGGCTACTCATGTAGAACTCTCCCTCCTCCTCCACAAATGCAACCTTTTTTTATTACTCTAATCGAAGTACTACAAGCTCAAATATAATGTGAAGGAAGTATTTCTAGAATGATGGGTTTACTAACAGAGGCTGAATATATTGATGCTTCCCTAGTAGCTAGTTGAACTGCAAATTGAGTTGCAAATGCTGCAACAATGGTGCCCATCTATGTTTGCCTGACATGTGGCAGAACATTTCGTGTAGGCCTTACCAGCCACCTGCGGATACATCGTGGATAGCCCACAACCTATTAGATGTCAGGTCCTCTTCAAACACGATGGATGAACATCAGTTGAATAAAAAGCAGTAGAACTTACTTCTGCAATTGTCATGCAGAAGATAGCAGTCTTAGAAGCATTTCCTCAAAGCACATGGTAAAACCTGAAATATATTTGATATTCTTAACTTTCAAGAATCAAATCTGCAGGGTCATGAGTTGGAATGTGTTTGTTGGATTTTAGAGAAAAGATCGACACTTCAGTGCTCTGACCACAAGGTGAAAACTTGCAGATGAAAAGGCGTATCACAAAATGCCAAATAATTCTTATTTGGTCTATCACAATTCTATGAGAGGTCTTGACCTTGATTTTTCTTTATACTAGCACAGGCTATTAGTGTGCACTGGAGTGCATTTCAAACATAATTATGGAATATTATTTCAGAAATGAGCGATGTTGCAGTACTGTTCACATATTATTATTCCTTGCTTTAAAGTATAATGGGAGTTTATAAAACAAATGTTATTAATGGTAACAGCACACAATTAAATCAGCTAGCTGCTGCTCACAGGGTCTGGGTTCTTGCATCATACTCAGCTATGATGTACTTGATCAGTAATGGGTTTCAATTTTGGTCTCTACCAGTTTGCTCGCAGGTGCATGCGCGCTCATGCAGGTGCGTGCATGCTCATGTATGTGCATTATGCTTCTGCGCATGCACAGAGATGTCCGGGTGGGTAGGTGGAGCCTCCCGCCACCACCACTACTGGTTCGCTCGATCCAGGGCAAACTGCTGGCAACCCACCACTGGCCTTGATGTATCATCCTGTATGGATTCAGGCATGCTGTTTTGTGAAGTACAATTTGTTGCACAACATATTTTAGTGTCTCAGCCAGTTATTGTTGATTCATTTAACCATGATTGAATAAATCATAATTTAGTGTAATGCGTGGATTATGCCAGGGATAGTAAAAACTGATTCTGATATGCTGAGATGCTCCATTCTTACTGCTTCTGCTTGCCTTTGGCTGAGCTAATCAGATATTGAAGACAAGCAGAGTAGGACAAGAAAAATGTCCTAGTTAGAACAGGTGGAATACCAGAATGCGAGATTGAATGAAAGGGAAGAATCAGGATTCTATAAGCACAGAAATAAGCTGATGCTTTAGGGTAGAATTAGATGTTTTAGTAACAATAGTAAATTGATCCAATGTTGATAGCCAAAATAGATCCATATTTTGAAAATGGTTGGAAATGCAATAATAAGCTTGGATTTTTCTTTCTTTCTTGATGACAATATCATAAACTTCAACAATTCTGAAAGATGAATGAATAAAACGAATCTAAAATATTTATGTTTCTTTCCTTGAATCTGTTGTTATGCCAAGTATTACTAAACCTTTTATGGGCAGAGTTGGTTTTATGCATAACAGTTGGCAGGATACTTTACACTTCTGGGAAATCATACATAATATCTTCCTTAGAAGAATGGTAGATTGAGTTGTAAGAATACATATTAATGTCGAAAATAACTTTGTATTTTAAAAAACAAGTGTGATAAAAATAATTTAACATGTGGCTTCTAATGAGGATTTATGATGAATTATATTTCTTTGAAGAAGCAGAGAGAGCATTGTGGTGGGATTGACAGCTGAATGGTAATTTCTGGCTTTCCAAGCCTCTCTGGATAAAAGAGAAATCATGAGATCACCACTTGCATACCAGACATGAGGTCCTTATGAATGCACTGCAGGAACTGAGGTTTCTACAATGAACTAATGAACTGATTGGCTGGGAATTGAGGGATTTCCACCAATCTCACAGGTGCATGTAAATGAGAAGGTTTCATTTATGGATAAGACATAAGGTATGGGATGAATAGATGGTACAATGATAAATTATGATAAAATTGTTTATACTTGTGATGAAGGAAATTTGTTCTTTATATATTCCTCTTTTTTTGCTATATTCTTATTTTTCTGTTCTATTTTTCTCTTAATATAATACTTATTCCTTTTTTTCTTCACTTTCTATTTCTTCATTATTTTATTTCTTGTAGTCTGTTTTACTCATATAACTGAAATATTTAATAAAATTACTATAAAAAGAATTTAATTTAACTTGGAAACCATTTTTGGTTATGGACTTGTACCATTTCTTAATATAAGACTTTAAATAATAAATCTTGTCAGCTTTGACCTAACAACAATATTTAATTCAATAAAAATTTCTATTAGTGGTTTATTCTGATTGATGGTTTTTTTTTTTTTTTTTTTTTTTTTTTTGCTAAATATTGCTTTCTGAATTGATTCCAACATGTTAGTTACAGGTAATGTTAACCTAATATTAACTTGAAATTCTATTTCAATTTTAAACTGTTTATAAATGCCCTTTATTTGTTTTTGTTTCTCCTTTTCTTTTTTCCTTCTTGGTTGTGCTATTAAATACCTTTTCATTTGTTTTAATAAAAAAAAAATAATATTGTCACTTTACCACTTTATCCCCATGATGTAGCTCCAAACTCACATTGACTTATATTTCTTTCTTGTCTTTTACAAGGAAATTCTTTGCATTAGTGAACAAGAAAGTGCCTTTACCACATCTGTTTTCCAGAAATCACTGAACTGCCAGCCAGGTGGTTGAGAAATTCCCCAGTTGCCCCATGGAATCTGCAAAAAAAGTTGAGGATTGTATGGAGTAACCTTTGAGGTACATTCTGAGGTAATGATTCTTCTATGATTTTATCAGTGAAACAAAGAATTAGGGGTGGAAATGAATCTATACTTTAAGTATATTGAATTAAATCCAAATGGTTCCTTAAAAATAAATGAAAATACAATTAAAATAGCAGATAATCAGGGAAAGTTAGAAATGTAAAATTGATCCTTGGGTAATGAAATCCACTTCGTTGAATTTAGCTGGTATCAGAAAGATATGGAATTTGCACTAGATAATGCTCTTGGGGAGAGCATTATATAGATGGAATACAAGAATTTAAAAGATCCTTTCTTAAATTAATACTCATCTAAACTCTAAAAGTGGAGAACTTTCTATATTGTTTCTGGTAAATCTTGCAAGATTTGCTGATAAAACAATAGAAATGAGCTTAGCTATTAGTGAATCAATTTTGGCAAGAGTTACTTTAGTTAACTTACAAATAATTTGATCTCTGGCAGGAGCTCTTCACGCCTGGCAGTTCATTTTTGCAAGCTGTATTTCAAATAGCTTGTACACAAAGCCTCTTGGTACTGCAAGTTTATCAGGGAAAAAAATATTTTGTTTAGGTGCCAGCATTGTTTGCAGCTCTACCAATGAAGATAAAACAGTTAACATGAAAGACAGAGTTAGAAGGTCAGACTTGTAAGTGTGTATGAAGTCAACTTTAAAATCTGGTTATTACTGGCACTGTAAAATATTGGAATAGCCTGGATTATAATCCTAAATCATTGTATTGAAAGTAAGATTAACACATGTGTGCCTAAAATGTAGCTTTGCTTTTGAACATGACTAGGCATTTCTGTTCTAAAGAGATTGGTTTTGTTCTATTAAGGTCACAGTTGAAAAGGCACTGGGAACATTACAGAAAATAAAAACAACAACAATAGCTTATCAAAACAACAAAAACTTTTTCTCTCTGAAATAATCAGTCCCTAAACCTCAATAGAATACAATATTGTGTACAACCAGCTTTTGTCAAGAACAAGCATGCGATTTTAAAATAATGACTATAGACTGTTGCAATTTGTTTTAATGTGGCACTTTTGAAGAGTGGTCTGAGCAGAGAAAAGCCTACTATATATGTAAATTTATGAAATGGAAAAGTTTTCTGTATGCTAAAATATGTATATATTACATAGCATCTCTCTCACACATACACTGTGCTGTATTGC
The DNA here is from genome assembly GCA_030761175.1 of Masticophis lateralis. Taxonomy (NCBI): domain Eukaryota; kingdom Metazoa; phylum Chordata; class Lepidosauria; order Squamata; family Colubridae; genus Masticophis; species Masticophis lateralis. Next base: position 81,169,705 of record JAUDYJ010000003.1, on the reverse strand, counting down.
ATTGCAAACACACATACACACACACACACACACACACACACACACACACTCTGCATAGCACAAAAATATTACCCTGGAATGATTTGTCATGATATCTATCTATTAGCAGAAATCCATAAGAGACTCTTATACCTGAAAGAAACTGCTCAGTGCTGATTTCTTGATGGAGAAATGTTAGGTCAGAGGTGAGTTTCAGCCAGTTCTGAAGAACCGGTAGCGGAAATTTTGAGTATTTCAGAGAAATTAGTAGTAAAAATTCTGACTGGCCCCGCTCCCATCTATTCTCTGCCTCCCAAATCCCAGCTGATCGGGAGGAAACGGGGATTTTGCAGTAACCTTCTCCTGGATTGGGAACAAAAGTGACATTAATCTTTATGCAAGGTAACTTTCAAAAAATATTTACTTTGGCAAGTAATCTTGGCAAGTTTGATCTTCAAGCTATCGCCTGACAAGTTTTGGTTTTGATTTTCACTTTGATGAAATAAAAGCTTCAATTGGTCTCCTCATTTTCACATTAAAGAAGAAACCTTGTGTGCAGCCACAGCAAAAACAGTGCCAATAATTCATTATTAATGTATTTTTAATAGATTTTTAAACTGACTCCCCCCAAAAAATTAATTTTAGATGCAATCACACCTACTTTTTCTTCTGATGAGAAAAAAAAAAGAGAGGAAGATTATTTTCACAAGGATCCAGAGGCAGTAGTGATAGAGAAGATTTCCAAAAGGTGAAATGCTCTCTCTTGTTTATATGTGTGCTATGACATCATATGTATGACAGGAGTCGAGCTTGTTTTTGCAATGCTGCTTTCACCATTTTGATGAAAGTCACCAATTGTCCAGACACCTCTGACTCATGCTGCCTGATTCATGTTGAACAAAGATCAATACCACCTTTTCAGATGGTGGGAACCACTGGGTGATATTATATAATGTCTCAGCAGGAAGTAGCACCAGAATGACCTTGTCTCCATAAAAGCATAAGCAGAGTTGAACTTATCAGTATTTGGACATAAGACCTCTATGCATACCAGAGCTGTACACTAGACCAGCGGTCTCCAACTTTTACAGCTTTGTGGTCTAGTGGATGAGGGCTGGGGAGAGGGGAACCAGTTTGTGCAAGCTGCAGGCCAGCATGCATGCGCACATGTGTGCAGCTCAACTTGCACAAGTTGAGTAGTGCGTACCAGCCTGCTACTCATGTAAATTGAGCTGTGCACATACATGCACACGCCACCCCACTGTTCGCACAGCCTGGTTCTAAATAGACCACAGCCCAGGGATCTTGCAGTAGACTTAAAAAAACTTATTTGAAAGAAAACAATGTGATGGTAGTATCCAGGATGATGTCTACTAAATTTTGCTGATCCCTTATATATATGTATGGAAACTTATAGGACATTCTTTATCTACTTTGGCAGAAGAGAGATTATCAATTAATTAATCACTAATCTTTCACTCAGTCCTCAATCGAAGCCCAAAGGCAGATATAATGTATGGCAGGTAAATATTTTCCTGGATGCCTGCCTGCCTGCCTCCCTCCCTCCAACAAAGGACAAAAGATACTGCTTCTCTCTATCATTGATGGTCAGCAGCCAGCATTACCAAAGTACTTAGTAATTGGGGTACTCTCAGCAAAGGGTCACTTGCCATGGCCACTCGCTATGGCCAACTTGTCACAGGACAACTCACTGCAGGACAAGAGTTACACTCATATTAAAGAAATGGTGGAATAAAATCGTTAAAGAAAGGATGCAAAAGGAGGGACAGAATAAAATATGAATTGCAAAAGTTGTTTTTAAAAGTATTTTAAATAATTAAACAGAATTGTTAAATTGTCCTGCAGCAAGTTGTCCTGTGGCGGGTTGGCCATGGCAAGTTGTCCCATCCACTCAGCAAACAGATTTGTAAGATTGTACCTATGCTGTAAGTACCTATGTAGAAAAAATAATAATAATTGGACTTTTTTGTATGGTTCTGCTGCTAAAGTGCTTTATTATGCCATGATTTTAGTCACTGCTGTATTTCTTCCTTACTTAATTTGAAATTATGTCAGTTTAAGAAGCATTTTCTCAGTTAAGCTATGCAGTGAGAATGGAACACTTAAAATAAAATTTTAAAAAATCCCTTAAAAAGCTCAGAGACATCTCAACAATATTTAAATATTCTTTTGTTGTGACTGAAAGAAAATAATCAACACAGCAGAAAAGTTCTTTTTTTTAAAAAAAGGATTTTCTCTTAAAAGCTATTGATATGTCATGGTGCTTCAGCTATTATCCCTGAACCGCAAGCACATTATTAGCATCCAATTACAGAATAAAAAGAAGTGATTTTGAAGTGTCTGTTTATAAGCAAATAAAATGACAAATGTATAATGTAAAACAGGGTTGTTCTCGCTGTTTGAAATCAGATTAATTAGCTTTTTTAAAAAATTATTTATTCCATTATATGAGGTTGCAGAGCTAATTCTGTCTTTATATTTCAGGCTGAATATTCAAATACAATGACTTCCTAGAAGTAAGCTTCAACATCTGACACCTTCAACAGATTTTATGTCAGGTAAGTATTTATAAAATGTCCTTTATATGTTTGTAAATTGTGATTATGTTCGGAAATGAAAAGTTAATATTGATATACTGTTGAACAAAGAAAAGAAAAAAAAGTAGTTCAAAGAGAAAAAAACATTTTATAAGCTGTGTAAGGATACATGATTTTTTTTTTTTTTGGCTGAAGTCCTTTATAACATGTTCTTTGTAGCAAAGATTGAATTTAAGAAAGTATGGTTGAGCCTGGACTTGGATTATTTCCCCTCCCTCTTCATCAATGTCTCTCTTAAGTATGAAAAAGCTAATTTCCCTGGAGAAACTAGTAAGTATTATAGTTGTATAAGTAACTTACAGTAAGTTAACCTCTCTTGTCATTTCAGAGGGGCAATTTTAATAACCATTAAAGTGAACAGAAGGGATAATAGAGAGATAATGAGACAAAATTGAGAACTTTTAAAAAAACGAAGCTAATCAAAGTTCTCCTAAAATAGCTAGTAGAGTAAGTACTCTGAAACTCTGAGTCATTTACTAACCAATTAAGAGAGTAATTGGTGCTTTCAACAACTGGCAAGTTAAATTTAAGATGAACACCATCCCACCCCTGCAAAAAGTTTTATCAAGTATGTACCCACCAAGCATAGGTTTTGTACTTCCATAGCTAAGAGGGTATAGGCATTTGAAGTCAGGTCTCAGAAGAAACATCTAAAACTCTGCACTATATTAGACTAAAGCTATATTTTATTAGCATTATCATTTTCTTCTATCAAATTATATTGATCATATTAAATTTTACATATTTCATATTTACATATTTATCTTAAAAAATCCACAATTTACCGTATTTTTCTGAGTATAAGACACACCTTTCCCGCCCCCAAAAGGGGGTAAAAATTTAGGTGCATCTTATACACCAAATGTAGCCCCACCCACCCACTGGCCCCCACCCTTTGGCCTCTGCCTTGAAGCAGTTACCTCCTTGCAAACAAACAGCAAGAAAAAAACAGCTCCTTTCAGCTTCAGCACAGCCTAATTAGCACAAGTTGATTGGATCGGCCTCCCGACTCTCAGCTGATTTGCTCTCAACTGTTTTGCGCAGGGCTCTGCTGCTTGCTGCAAAGAGGTAAATTGCTGGAACAGATTTTTTTTTCCTTGTGCTAATCAAGCTGTGCTGAAAACGAAAATGAAAGTAAAGCAGGCTGTTTGCTGTTTGCTGCAATGAAGCAAAACTGCTCAGAGGCAGAGGCAGAGGGAGAATTTTTTTCTTCCTTTCCTCACCAAAAATGGTAGGTGCATCTTATACTCCGAAAAATATGCTAATTTTCTAAGAGTCTCAGGCAATAATTCTAAATCCTATATTTTTCCTATTTTATTCTTACTTTTTATGGAAAATGATTTCCAGGTCAATTCAAGTTGATGGATTATTAACTTCTTGTTAATAATGGCAATCGCCACTGTTCCAAATGTGCTTTTCCAAAAGGCAACTGGACTTTCTTGTTTGTTTGTTTTTTCTCCTTGAGAACATTTCATTTCTCATCCAAGAAGTCTTTGGGTCTTTGGGTGTTAAGTGAATTTTGTTATATAGTATACTGTGTATACACGTACAATGACAATAAAGTTGTTGTTATTGTTTTATTGTTGTTGTTGTTCAATTCTCATTTCCAAATACTTCATTCTCAATTTTACCAGTCCCAGACCCAACCCTAATTAATTAAGAAAAATCCAGGTACCATCAAAAGTTCTTATTCTCTGATGTCATTTCTACAATTATTCTTTCTTTTCTGCCACTGCCAATTATATTTTAGTGTGCAGGTATGTGTGTGTGTGTGTGTGTGTGTGAGAGAGAGAGAGAGAGAGAGAGAGAGAGAGGGAGAGAGAGACACGCATACAGAATATAAATGGGAAAAATCCAATTGCCGCCACAAAGTTATTGCCTGGAATTGTATTCTCTCTATACAGGTAGTCCTCAATTTACAACAGTTCATATAGTGACTGTTCAAAGTTATAACAACATTGAAAAAAGGACTTACAACCATTTTTCACACTTACGACTGTTGCAGCTTCCCCATGGTCATGTGATCAAAATTCAGATGCTTGGCCACTGGCTCATACTTATGACCGTTGAAATGTCCCAAAGTCATGTGATCACCTTTTGCAACTTTTTGACAAACAAAATCAATGGGGAAGCCAGATTCACTTAATAACTGTTGTTTCGATGAACAAAGACACGTAGGCAGGAACTATGGTTCATGGGAAGGCCCCTTGGTGAGAGGGCGCCTTGGTGAAAGGCACTCTGTGGAAGGCACCTTGGTGAAAGGCACACTGACTCCATCCAAAAGGCTCCCTTTTATTGTCATTTTACAACTGCATGGCAAAACATTTACTTGTTCTTATTGACTAAATAAAGCTCATGAATTCCACGTGGACTCCTCATGTTCCCCTCATGTTCTTCCTGTCATAAACAATGCTTCCGTGCGAGTCCTTATGCATTGCATATTTGAGATAGGGTCTCTGCCAGATATCCTGTCTTACTGTCCTGATGAGATAAGGATTTTATGGTGATATTGTTTACTTAGTTCGGTTTGCCGACCACTGAGATAACATTATCTCCACAAATAACCATGTTATTAACTTGTCAACTGCAGTGATTCATTTAACAGCTGTGGCAAGAAAGGTCATAAAATGGGGGGAAACTCACTTAACAAATGTATCACTTAACAACATAAATTTTGTGCTTAATTGTTATCATAAGTCAAGGACTACCTGTATAATGCCTTGCTCAAGTTTTCACAGAGGTGTAATGAACACCAAAATCTGAAATTTCTTTCCTTTCTGTGCCTTTTGTTGTGTGCACCTGCTTATGCTATTTACTTGGGATGTGTGTTTTGGAAACAGAACATTTGTCTTGGCACAGGACAACACTCTGAAAACAAAGACTATCCTGGAAAAACCGTAACATCTAGTTATTTTACATCAAATTGAGGTTTTTATCCCTTCCCTCTTCCAAAAAGTGGTCAGTGAGATGGAAAAATTTGAAGCAGATTCTCAGAATGGAGGATGGTCATTTTAGGAAGCTTTCTTTAACCTCATTAATACTAATATTTGCTTTTCTTGAAATTCTGTAGATATTTCCCCAAAGAAACTTCAACTCTAATATCATTCTTTCACCTTAGTTAGGATTTGTAGGGAAAATTTGTAGAGAGGAACAATTTTTTTTTAGAAAATAAACTTTTTGGAGAAAGATGGTATTACATTACTGTAATTAATCTGATGATGTCTCTCTGAAATCAAAGAATGAAAGCCAGCTTCAAAGATTGAAAAGAATCAGCATTGGGAAATGTATAATCTTTGTCATGTAAAGTCATGACAGACACCCCACCATCTTCCAGAGAAGGTGGGGGGAAATCTTTTTTGTTTGTTTTGGTTATCAGATACAGAACTCTGGGACAATAGAACAAGACTGGAAAAATAAATTGAGTTATTTATTTCCACAATCATTCTGATTAGCATCTGGAAAAAAGCCTATAGGATGGATGAGATCCAGGGAAAAAGAATCAGAAGACTTATCTTTGGGATTCAGATTGTCTCAAAGGAATAGGTAAACGCTTTTGGCAGAGTAATATTACATTATATATAAATTATAATGCATTTTCTCTGTGGGGTGCTTGAGTAGAATATTCTTCATATTTTTGCATAATTTCAATGATTCCATATTCAATTTTCTATGCATATATCAGTTTTTGTGCATGAGATCCTTCATGTCTATCAACTCTCTTGAGAACAGTTTTTCCCCCTCTGAGGTATTATTTGAGCTATGAAAAACTAAGAGCCTTGGGGAACTATCAGTGTTTAAGGTTTTTTTTTTTTTTTTACGGTAACCAATTTTCTTCCTGCTGTATTTTGAATATTAGTAAGCTTCCTCATTTCTGCTCCTTCATCTCTAGCTCCTTCAACTCTGCAAATTATAAATTTTGCAGTTATAAAGTTATTATATAAAATATTTACAAAGAGTCTCCCTATAAGTTTTCTTTTCTTTATATCTTGTGAGATTGGTCTTTCTCTGGTGAGTGGGGGGCAGAGGAGGAGGGGAAAAGCTAATATCTCTAGAATACAATAGAATAGAATTTTTTTATTGGCCAAGTGTGATTGGACACACAAGGAATTTGTCTTGGTGCATATGCTCTCAGTGTACATAAAAGAAAAGATACGCTCATCAAGAATCATAAGGTACAACACTTAGCGATAATTATATGGTACAAATAAGTACACATAATAGTCACATAATTATCACATAATAGTGTTTGCCTTTGAGCTATTAAACTGAGAAGTACACCACTTTAGACTATTGTTGACCAGTGCTGAAACACAACTAAAGAAATAGATTCTTCTCTAAACCTCTACTTTTTGTTAAGTATAAACAGCTACTATACCTACTAAAGCCTAGGATCTCAGTTTTAACATGGCCAAGATTTACTACTAGATTGCAATCTGAGTTAAGGTAAATTGCAAAGATAGTGATGCTGTAAAATATACTGAGGGAAAAAATACAGAATATAATATTAATCAGGGATTTTGGCTAAAACTGAGTTCTGAAAACATTGAAAGTCATTGGTTGGCATGCATCACAACCTTAGAAAAGAACAAACCAATTTAAAGCAAATATTTTTTTTAAAAAAACCCTACTTTCAATCTGTTGAAACATCTGGGCACTGAGATGTCACATTGTATAGCTCAACAATTCTACAAATAAAATATCTGAATTACAAAGGTATATTGTATAACAGTTAAGAAAGTCGACAACTAGCAGAACTGATTTCTATATTTTTGTAAGAATTTCTGGAAGATTAAAGAATTATTTTCAAAATGGAGGCAGAAGCCATGTTATAGGCAAGTATGTAGTGCAGCTAAATTATACCTAGGAAGTTTTGCTATTAATGGAGCTTTCATAAGTACTAATTACTTAAGTAATTCAGTCTGACTTCAGTAATTCAGAAGACCCATTGTGTCAGCCATTTGAGGTAGGCAAGGCAAAGAAACAAGAGCAGCAGAAATTTGAGAAATTGTTATTATTGTTGTAGGGTATAATTATAGAACCTTCAAAACCTGTCAGTTACTGTCAAGAAAGGGAGGGAGGGAGGGAGGGAGGAAGGAAGGAAAGGAAGGGTGGGAAGAGGAAGAAGGGAAGGAAGGAAGGAAGGAAGGAAGGAAGGAAGGAAGGAAGGAGGGAGGGAGGGAGGGAGGGAGGGAGGGAGGGAAGGAAGGAAGGAAGGAAGGAAGGAAGGAAGGAAGGAAGGAAGGAAGGAAGGAAGGAAATCAAGAAAGAGGTATTTTCTTATATTTTTTCTCACACTATCTTCATTCCTAGGATGGAGTCATCTTTTCTGAACCTTCTCCCTTGACAGGTTGTTCCTCCCTTCTGCATTCCCAAGACCAGGTTTACTGCCCATCACAAAGTGCGAGATTTGGAAACAGTATTGTATCCTGTCATAATTTAGCTGAGAAAGTGAAAATTGTTGCATACCAGCCTGGGAATAAATTCTACTTAACCCAATTAAGCTTATTTCTGACTATACAAATTTAGAACTGTTAGTAACAAACTGGCTATCTTAAAATGGATTTAGGCTTCTATTTATCTCATTCTCTTGGTGATTTTACTTTTCTCATCTAAAAAAGAGGCTAGTTTTCCTCAGATCCTAGAGGCATTGAGCAGCTCAGGAGCTAATAATCTTGAGAGATACTTTGATGTTCAGGAAGTAAAGAAGCTACCACAAGAATATTATGATTCTCATTTGCAAATAAATTAGGCAGAATATCCCCCAATAAAGAGTAATAGAAACTTCAAAAATGGAAGTACGTGCAGGTCATTTTCTAACATAACATAGGACAGGTTGTGAATGAAAAAAATTCTAAATGATTGGGAAAGGATTGACTTTTTTAACATGTGATAATTCATCTTCCCAGAAGATTTCAACTCAGCAATTCTGCCAGAGAGCAAAGTGGAAACTAAATCTTAGGTAGAAAAACAGCTAGCAAAGAAACTAAAATCAATTTGGAATAATCCCTACTGTCTCTCCTCCCCTACCAAAAAAAGTATATTGAACAGCTTATTGCTTGCAAAATGATGAAATAAAAATAGTTGTCAGTAGGGGATTTCATTATAAGGCACAAAATAAATGTTAAGTACAGGTCTGGGACGGTCATGTTCCTATAAACTGAACAAAAGTGTACAAAAATGAATATGGGAAACATGGCTAATCATGGGTCAGTAATGTGATCCAACTGAAAACAAAAGAAATGGAGTTCTGTGCTACAACAACAGAAATATGTCAAGCTCAAGATCTGTAATTTTTCCTCTCTACTCTGTGTTAGTCAGATCAGACCACATATTGCATCCAGCTGTGAGCATTGCATTTTAGGAAGGGCATTGACAAATTGGTGCATATCCTCAGGAAAGTAACCAAGATGACAATATTCTTGAAAGGAAAAATTAGACATGGTTAGAGGCGTTGGTTATGTTTAGCTTGGAGAAGAAAAGACTTTGGGGAGACATAACTGCTTTCAACTATCTGATGGGCTGTCATGTAGAATAGACATGGACTAGAATAATTTAGAAGAAACCAGAACAAAAACAATGGGGTTAAATTACAAGGAAGTAGATTTTGCTTTGACAGCAGGAAACAATATTCTTGATGAGTTGTTCAAAAGTGGGAAAATATATAATGACAGATAGTGGATTTTCCAATTTAGGATAGCTATCTATATGGAATACTGCAGCAATGAAATCCTACACTGGGCATAAAGTTAGCTAAAGTAATCTCTCATGTCCCTTCCAATTCTTATATTGTTTGATTTTCTTATTTTATTTCGTTTAGCATGCAATAATGTTGGAAAGATCCTGCTTAGATGAATATAGTCATCACAAGACATTTTTTAAAAAAAACAATCGCAAGAATTTTTTAAAAAATAGAACCACTGTGAAAAAAAATAGTTTATGAAATCTGAGCTGTGTAACCAGAGGGCAAACTATTGCAATATTGATTTGAAATATGTTCCTCATAATTATTATTTCCTGCAGTAAGCTTCAGCTTGCTCTGTAGCAGTGTAATTGAAGCTGAGAGTAGGCATATGACAAAAGTATGTGAAAACAGAAGTCAGATGATTATTTGTCATTTCTAAAAAGGCATATTTCCCCATGAGGAATACTGTACATAGATATTTACTGCTGACACATTAAGAGTTAGGAGGTGCGAAGACTAATTTGTTAAAGGATAATATTCAGTAAGAGTTGTGTGTGTCATATGAACTAACAAAATCCTATAGCTGCAATTGAATAATCCACTGACACTCTCTGTGTGTCAGCATTAGTTAGAAATCGCTTAGACCTTATGGCAAATATGGAAATCATCCATAAATTAGGGATGCATACATTTTAGTCACAAGATAATAAGCTTCTAAAAACATCCTGTTTCTATCTTCCGCCTTTCCCAAATAAATTATATAAATAAGAAATACTAGGAAATCTTAATGGATCTATTTATATTGAAGGACCTGTCAGTGGAAGCTCTTATTTATCATAAGGTGTGAGATAGTCAAGAACTGAGGTAAGAAATCTGCAGCTATGGTATGCCTTTCCAGACTCAATGAAAGTTGCTAGAGTTGGCATCAGGGGTGAAGTCCAGCAGATTCTGACAGGTACTGGAGAACTGGTAGCGGAAATTTTGAGTAGTTTGGAGAACTACTCTCCAGAGTAGTTGGCCCCAGAGAGGGGTGGGAATGAAGATTTTGCAACATCCTTCCCCAAGGACTGGGATGGGAATGGAGATTTTGCAGTATCCTTCTCCTGCCATGCCTACCAAGCCACAGCATGGCCACCAAGCCACCCCCACAGAACTGGTAGTAAAAAAATTTGAATTTCACCACTGGTTGGCACCAATGTTTTTAATTTACCCTGTTTAATATAAGAAGGACTCCCATTTTTACTGCTTCTTTCTGTTATGAGTCAAGGTTGATGGTTCAGAAATATGAAAAAATAAATGTCATGAGCTTGGTATGCATAATCAGCATTTAGCAGTCCAAAATCCCATTCAGTAATCAATATTCTCATTCTTGACAATTTCAAGGGAACTGTTCAGTTAGGTGACCTATCTAGGACCTTTAGCACACATCCAACAAAACTGCAAGACAGAGGCAACTCAGAAAAATGAATGATTTTTCCCAACAGCATCTGAAAAAAATCTAAATGTCTAATAATTGCTTCCAAAGAAAATAAGGAGAGTTTGTTCATTGCTTCTACTTGCTTGACAGACTTAATAGTCTATAATATTTATGTATAATAAAATTCTGCCCTAGAAGATACATCATCATCGTCATCATCATCATCATAGCTGGTACAAGCAGATTGCACAGAGTGATTATAAATAACAGCATGACAAAGTACCAAAAAAAAAAAATGGTACATTGGAATATCTGTAAGAAATACAACTTTCCTGCAAGCAAGCAAGAAAGAACTGGTGGGATCACAAAATAGATAGAAGCTAAGGGCTCTGGGACTTTAGAATTCAATACAAGCATACACCACACAATACCTCTCACTTAACAGTTGTCAATAAGAAAAACACACAACTCTGTACAGCGGACATTGTAATACCTGGAGACAACAGAATAGATTTGAAAGAACTGGACAAAAATCACAAAATATAAAGTCTTGCGAAAAGAAATAGAATAACTGTGGGAGGAGAAAGCAAAGATAGTACCAATAAATGATAGGCACCTTGAATGAAACTCCCAAAAAAACAAAAAAACAAAACAAAACAAAACAAAACAAAACAAAACAAAACAAAACAAAACAAAACAAAACCAAACCAAACCTGGAGCTCCACTTGAATAGCACCAGCATTGACAAAATGAGCATTGGTCAATTGCAAAAGGCAGCTTTACTTGGAACTGCTTACATCATGCAACAATAACTTTAATATTATGCAACAGCAGCACCTGCTTGTCCCAGGTCTTTTGGAAGGACTCAATAGGTGAATAAAAATGCCAGATCCAGTCTAAACATCTGGATGGCTGTGCAACCAATGATAATATAGTCACGATTGTAATAATGTAATAATAAAATATAAAATTTGTGTAAGCCCTCTTGATATGACTGGTTCCATGTGCTGTAATGTCAATCCTCAAATTATTATTTTTTCTTGAGTAATATGGTGTGAAAATAAAGTAGAAGAACAGTAAAAAAAAAAACTGCAACCAAGACAATGGTCAGATAAATGAAATATGAATCCGAACAAGGAATGCCTTTTCTAAAGGATGTCAGATTTGACCCTCCCTAGAACATAAAGGCAGGAACAAGAGAAGAACATTCAGACTTGCAAGTTTATAACTTTATAATAAATATAGTATTAGCATTCATAACTTTGGTTTCCTGGTCTGGCCCAAAGGTGCTTTTTCAGGAGGCAACTGGATTTTCTTGTTTTGTTTTGTTTTTGTTTTTTTTTCTTTCTTTCACTGTCCTGTCAGAACTGAAGAAATTTCTTGGATGAGAAGCGAAACATCTTCAAAGAAAAAACAAGAAAGTCCAGTTGCCTCCTGAAAAAACACCTTTGGGACATCCATGACCTGGATGACTGAGAATTTCTACAGACTTTCCTGGTCTGGATTACCATGAAGGGCTGACACTTTGTCCATGAGATACTTTACATTCTGTAAAGTACATTCTGTTAATATTTCATACAGTTCTTCCATCCTTCCCACTGTTGTTATTAATTTGGCTGTTGTCTGCTTCTTTCTGTTTTTTATCTTATTATGATCATCTCAAATTTCCACCTATTTCCTCATTCATATATTAAAATAGTGGTTGCCAAATCTGGTTTTTTGCCACAGCATCATTTGTAAATTTGCATTTGTAAAAGTGAATTTAAAGACATATTAAAGTTGCCCCAAATTCGCTTCCTATTCCCATTACTTACTAAACTGGGATAGAGAAGTTATTTTTGAATCACTTATCTTATTTTAGAACATGTATTTATATAAGTTCAATAACAAATGAAGGGTATGTTTGATATTTCAGGAAGCAACAATTTTAACTGATTTTCTGCTAAATACTTGCAAATTAGGATTGGCTTGATGTGTGCATTTGCATATAGCTGTATATGTATTTTTGTATTCAGTACATATTTTGCATATCATCCTCAGTGACTGATATGAAACCACATACAATGGTAACTGAAGCAGGTTATCAGATGAATTAATCAAAGTTTAATCATTTTTCAATTTACTCATAGGGAGATGGTGAGAGCCTAAAGAGAACCTCTGTCAGTTCTGTCACTTGCTATGATAAATAGTAATAAAGAAGTCAATTAGTTCAATTATCTGATGCTTGTGGTTGCATTTCAGCAAAAGAGATTCCTGCAATATTCATCTTTCTGGATCTTCTGCATGTATTAATATCCTGCTCTCAACCCTGCTTTTAACCCTACAAGATATTCTCTTTTTTAAAAAAAGATTAGTGCAGAAATGACAAGCAATAAATGGAAATATATAAAAAGCACTGACTAAGATCCAACATAGGGATGCACAACTATTGTGTGAAGTCTATACATAGGTCCCAGACAGGGGTGAAATCTAAAATTTTTCCCTACCGGTTCTGTGGGCGTAGCTTGGTGGGTCACTCACAGCCACGCCCACTCAGTCACAAGACCTCCTCCCACCAGGCCACGCCCACAGAACCTGGTAGGAAAACTTTTTAAATTTCTATTCTGCTGGTGTGTCCTTTCCTTTCTCCTGTGGCTCCGCCCACCTGCCCCATTCCCTGGAGTCAGGGAATGCACCATTCCCCGACTCCTACTGCTCACCTTTCTCCCATGGCTGGCTGTCAGGGAAGGCAAGAACCCAAAAGGTACCAGAGTCACTCACTCTCCTTCTTGAATGAGCTGCTCTGGTCCACGCGCCAGCTGCACAAGCGCACACCGTTTATTTAATTCAGCAGCAGGTTGGGTGTGCGTTTGCGCAACCGGTGCATGGACCAGAGCAGCTCATTCAAGAAGGAGAGTGAGTGACTCTGGTATCTTTTGGGCACTTGTCTTCTCTGACAGCCAGCTGTGGGAGAAAGGTGAGCAATAGGAGTAGGGTAATAGGATGGGTGGGCAGAGCCATGTGGTGAAGGGCAAGCAGGCAGTGGTTCCACAGCAAGGCCGGAGTTGGGGAATGATGCATTCCATGATTCCGGGGAATGGGGCAGGTAGGTGATGGGCAGAGCCTCCAGCTGCCATTGCTATTGATTCTCCAAACCACCGGCCATCATCGCTACCTAGTCACCTGAGCCGATCCGAACTGGGAGCATTTCATCCCTGTCCCAGAACATCTAAAAGTAGACCACTAACATTTGTCAACATAGCAATGCAAAAAAAATTGTATCCTTTTTCTCTTGATTTAAAGCTTCCAAATAGAAAAGGTCACTGCCCCTACAAAAAAATGGCCCTTGTTGTATTGCTGGCAACAATTTAGAAACAGCATGGAATAGCCCCCAGAAGTTTGGCAATAGTCTACTCTCTTAGCATTTTGTAAAGCTTTGAAGACCTGGCTTTTCCCCCAAGCACCAATCCCCCCCCCCCCCCAAGATTGGATAATTGCATATTACAAGGTTGACTTGGTGCCAGGGCTTTGTTGTTTTTAATGTTTTATTCTGTTCATTTTTATAGATTTAATGTGATTCTGACCAGAGTTGGCTAAAAGATGAGCAGCTATATAAACACTTTAAATAGATAAACAAGTAATGCCTTCCATAGGATTAAAAACTTCCCTATCTAATTCTAGACATTCTGGTAGTCTCTCATCCATGCTCTCACCAGCATTAACTTACTGAGCTTTTTCAAGAAAGCCAAAATTGCTACCTGGTGTAGCATAATCTTTGCATTCCTTACCATTCTTTGCTTATGATGTGAAATTTCAGCCTTGCAGTTCTTTTGGTTCATCACTAATGTGTAAGTGGCTTTACTAACATATTTTACTTCTGTTGATAACAGCTTTGCAATGGATCAGGGAGAGCCCTATGAGCTGCTCTTTGAATTTCTTTGGGTTTAAGATTTCATGATTTAAATTTAGGCCTTGCACATAAAGCTGTATGCAGTGCTGTATTCTCAAATTATGAAACTCTGTTCAAGAATGTTGACTTAAGTGATGGACAAGGAGCTTGAAAGAAAATTTGGAACTTTGTTATTGTATATGCTGACAACAGCAAGAATCTTATATGCACAAAGATGGAAAAACACATTAATTGCCACAATGGAAGAATGAATGGTAAGGTTGATGGATTTGGCAAAGATTGCAAAGCTGTTTTAATTAGAGAACTTACCTTGGTTTTTTTTTCCCTACTTGGAAACCACTTCTGAAATTTTACTTCAAATAATAATAATAATAATAATAATAATAATAATAATAATAATAATAATAGTAGTAGTAGTAGTAGTAGTAATAGTAGTAGTAATTTAAAACTAATTTAGCAAAACTAGACATGATCGAGTTGCTAAATTAGCCCATTTGGTCATTATGTAAAAAATGTCATGGGAGCACAAAGTAGAAAAAGTTACTGAAAATGAGACAGTGAAGATCTTGTGGGACTTTCAAATACAGATGGATTGTCATTTGGAACATAACACAACAGATATCACAGTTGTTGAGGGTCGAAGCGTACAATTTATTGATATCACTGTACCAGGAGACGCCAGAGTCGAAGAAAAAGAACTGAAAAAAATCATGAAATATCATGACCTGGCCATCGAAATTACACGGCTATGGATGAAACATGTAACAGTGATACCCATTGTCATCGGGGCACTTGGTACCATGTCCAAGAATTTTACAAAACACATCAAGAAATTGCAGTTTCCCGCAATAACACCAGCAGAACTGCAAAAAACTGCGCTACTTGGAACATCGTACATCTTAAAAAGGTACTTGGTTGATACCTAGGATGCTGGCAGCAACCCATATCAGCCATTAGCACCAGTCAATAGTATTTGTGACACCTTTTTAAATGTCCAGTTGACTGAGTTGCATGTTTAATGAATAAAAGAGATAATAATAATGGTTTAATTTTAGGTTTTCATGATTATGATGATTTTGTTGTTATAGAAATGGCTTGAAATGTTGTGAAATGCAAAGCAAAAGATTTGAATTGTAATTCTCTACTGCACAGAAAAGCGTCAGAAGTGACTACTATTTTTCTTTCTCTCTCTTTGCACCCATCTTTTTTCTGCCAGTTTTCTAATTCTTGTTTCCTTTTATATTTTTATCTTACAATAAAATGTAGTTTGTTTTTTAAAAAAGGGGGTTGACTTGAAGTGAATGGCTAGATAATGTGTCAGCAAGCTTCTCTTTCTATAAGGAAATTTTCTATGTGTGATCTATACCCTATCATTAACACATACAGGCAGAAAGGTTATAGTCTCTCATCTCTCTTTGTCCAAGTATGAAAATTATAATTAAGTGTAGAAACGAGTTACAAATGAAGGAGTTGAATGCCTTATTGTGCAGTCATTATAAAACACACACACACAGAGACACACACAAACATAAAAGATTCATACACTGTAGCCCCTTGTTGTTTCTGCCATATAACTGCTCTGCTTATATTTTTCCTCTTTTTAAAAGTTTCAAACTTTTAAATTTATAATAATATACTTGGCCATCACCCTCCAGGGCAAACACATTCCACTTTCAAATAGTTCTTATTTCCTCTTTAATTGGCTCTTCTGTGACACTTAAATAACTGAGTTGACACTGATGACATATAAGATTATTACATTTTTTAACAGCATCCTTTTTGTTTCTTTTAAAAAGACCTTATTAAATTAAGATCAACATCTTTGTGACTATATGTAATTTTCTCACTAACTATGAAATGATTAGCTATTGCCTTTGTCCAATGGATTTTTTTTGTTCAACTTTCCTGTCTCTACATATTCTGGTTTCCTAGTTGGTTCCCAATCCAAGTACTAAGCAGGTTCAATTCTGGCCAGTTATTTTCAGATAGCAAATGAATATTTTTTGTTCTCTATCTTTAATGGTTTTCAGAGTGAGGTTTATATAATAATCCATCTTTGTTTGTAAGCAAGACAATCTATGTCAGATACACTTTTTTATGCCCCCATTCTTTCAATATTTCTGGAAAAAACAAAACCTTGAATCTAGCTATATTGACTAAGGAAGATCTAGGCAAGAAAAAATACTTGTTAAAAATATAAAATTTTGTTATAAGTAGGTAAAAAGCAGAAGGGTAATCCATTCCATTTTGCTAATTCATTTTATTATTATTTTTTTGCTGGAATTTCAGAAAAGTTTTTTTTTTTTTAATTTGTTTGAAATCCACTTTTGAAATTATTTGCAACTTGCCCATGATAGGCTGCAGCAATCCAACATATTCAAATATCCATTAGGCATGTAGAATTAATTGTTAGGTTTATTTGATTTTGGAAACTGTTGCCATAATATACATCAGCTCTATTCATATTCTGCATACTATTATGGATATTGATCTAACGCCATCTAATGCCAGTAATCCTTTCCATTTCATGTTACAATTTTTAAAGACAATGAGATAAATAATTACAGCTGACTTCACTGGTTCTTGAGCGTCTGGAATGTGACAGTGCTATACTGCCATGGTGGTCAGAGGCCATTATGTTAAGTCCCTCAGAGATTCTGTAAAATAACACCATTAAGTTCATTTATATTCTAGAGAGAAAGTATTGGAGAACTAATGAGTAGCTTCAAGCTTTGCCATCCCCATCTGCATTAAATAATGCTAAGAACTAAGAGTTGCTCTTAATATCTATAGTTATTAAGAGATGAAAACTTGTTCAGTTTATTTGCTCTAAATTGTTTGCTCTAAAATGGTATCCATATCTATGTGCACATGGCAAAACATGTGAGCAAGTACCATGGGTGTCTATATAAATGAAATTGAAATTGGAAAAAATAACACATCATTTGCATTTTCCTTTTGTTTTGTGGAATTTTTTTAGAAACATGCCTAAAATATAGGGGCAATGAAGACATAAAATGATGAAAAAGGAGAATGATTTTTCCTCCTTCCATAATATTAGAGTACAACCATGAATTAAATCTATGGTGTTACAAGATGCAAAGGAAAGAGGGGGATTGAGTTTACTCGATTTGAAACCATATTTTGCAACTTATTGTTTGGCTTGGATGAAAAAGTGGGTATTAGTGAGAAAAAGAAGACTCTTGGCATTAGAAGGATGTGATCTGAGATTTGGGTGACATAGATATTTATGATTCAACAAAGACAAGTTATGTGGACTTTAAAAATCATTACAAATATAAACAAATGATTGTCATCAATCAAAATAATTAGACGTACCATACTGAGAATATGAAAAAGATACAAACCTAGGTTGTTCCTGAAATACCTTTCTAGCTCTTTACACATAAAATCATTCTATAGATGAGAAATAATATGCAAACAAAAACAGTTAAAGTATCACAAAATACTAGAATTCTGCCAAGAGGAATCTATGTACTACAAAAACTTGCATTGTTTTGACCTTTAACTGGGTGAAACTCTCAATCATAGGTGTACCAATAATGAGAGTTTCAATAATATATAGATTTCATGCGTTACAATTATGATCTAATAGCTATATAACAAGAAAGCCCAGAATTTCTTTCAGGTGAATTCCTTGTCCATTTTTTTTCTTTTTTTAAATGCAGTACTCCAAACCAAGAACTCTCAGGACAGGGATAATGAAACAGAATTAAAAAGAATGTTTGGAATGAACCACTTGTACAAAAAAAAGAGCAATTTTTTTAGAGAATGCTATGATTCTAATAAGAATAGAATTCTTATTTGCAGGAATACTACACTGGATAGTCATTCTGCAGCATCTTGTCTGTCAATTGACATTTTTTTTTCATTATTAAGACACAGCTGACTCCAGAAGATCCACAAAAGCAGTAATTTAGAAATCTGCCATTCCTATCCCTGAATAGAGATGAGGTGACTACATTATCCCTCTTTACGTGAAAGTGCAAATGCTCACAAGTGGAAATGCCACAGCTCCTAGTTCTATTCACTGTTGAGATAAAGCCACGGATACTTCTGAAACGGGAGAAGAATTGCTAAACCAATTCTGGACATTAGTTTAGGCAAATAAAGAATTGTAGATCAGTTGCAGTAATCTCAGATCTCAATATCCTTGAGGCAATGCGGCAAGTGAGAGTAATTTCATGTTCATGGTCTCTCATGCAGATACAAGTTATTAGCCAAAGTAATTGCCATCTTCAGGAATTGTTTAATACCGTAGAGTCTTGATGAAAGTATACAGCGTGATATGCTTGTATGTTAATTGCATCGATTAAATCATACATTCAAAGGAACATAAACTTGTCTCGTACAATAGGAACTGGCACTTTTACCCTAAGCATTTTCTTGATTCTTCTGTTGACATAATATTAATTTAATACATATGAAATACTATTCTTTTCTTTTTTAATGTAGCATTGTGAGGATGTAGAGACTGTACTATATCATAGTCCCATGAAGGCATAATGTGGAGGATAAATAACATGCACATGGCAAAAAAACAGAAAAGGAAGCAAGCAAATCCACTTATGAGCCCGGAGGCAGACAGATAACAGAATTGTGAATGTTGCCTTTCCTCTGGTGTGAAAGGAATCAGTGAGTGCAATGAAAGGTCACGGTTTATTGTACATCATGTTATCATCAGTATGGAGCTCTGTGTGTGTGTGTGGGGGGGTAGAACAGTGATGGAATCCCATTAGTAGTAAGGGATTTTGAAGTACTTGAGCAGGCCAGAGTAAGGTCATCTCATAGTGCTATCAGATCCAGATTCCAGCTGTAAAGGGTAGTTCATGATTTACATTGCTTTATCACTTCTATGCAGCATGGTGGCCTAGTGTGTAGATGTCACCTCTCACTTGGAAGGTTGAGAATTCAATCCTACTTATAGGCAGATGTTTCTCTATTGGGGTACAAAGAAATAAAAATCTGCTATGAACTCCACATAAGTGTCAGGAAGGGCTCCAGTCAGTAAATGCTCAGCTCCATCCAGTCACCCTGACTCTATCGCAAATTAAGGGATTACAGAGTCATAAAGAGAAAAATAAAATAAAAATAAAAATGCTTTATGGTTCCTATGTATCATTCTGGGGAGTTATAATTGGCCATGGGCAGGGGAGCTTTTTCTCAGGTCCGCCTGATTCGTCAGTTGCAGCCCTTTCTGGATCGGGATGCCTTGCGCATGGTCACTCATGCCCTTGACACCTCCCAACTGGACTACTGTAATGCTCTCTATATGGGGCTCCCCTTGAAGAGCACTTGGAGGCTCCAACTGGTCCAGAATGCAGCCGTGTGGATGGTTATGGGCGCAACCCGTTGTGCCCATGTGACACCCTCCTGCGCGAGCTGCACTGGCTCCCAATGGTCTTCCAGCTGCGATTCAAGGTGCTGGTTACCACCTTCAAAGTGCTCCATGGCATTGGACCTGGGTGCCTTCAAGACTGACTTCTGCCACCTGTAGCCTTCCACCGGCCAGTTCGCTCCCACAGAGAGGGTCTCCTCAGGGTGCTGTTGGCCAAGTTATGCTGGCTGGCGACACCCAGTGGGAGGGTCTTCTCTGTGGGAGTCCCTGACCTTTGGAATGAGTTGTCCCCGGAAATGCATAAGATCTCCGACCTCCATGTATTTTGCTGTGCCCTCAAGACCCTGCTGTTCCACCAGGCCGGGCTATCAATGTATTGATTTTAAATTGGGTTTTAAATCTGGGTTTTTATATTTGAGCCAAAATTTATTTAATATTTTAATTAATTTTTAATTCATGTTTGTCTTTGTGTTTTTAATAGGCTGTACATGCCCTGAGTTCTTCGGGAGAAGGGCAGTATAGAAATAAAATTATTATTATTATTATTATTATTATTATTATTATTATTATTATTATTATTATTATTATTATTATTTTGCTTTAACAGGGGGTCCTTGGGAGGGAGCCCATTATAGTTGTGCATGCCAATAAAAGATATTGTAATGCATCTTTTATGCCTGCTTAAATAAGGAGACCCAAATGTGTTGGTTCCTTATTTAAATGAACATTTTTTCCCACAATAGCCTGGTTTAGTCAGCAATATTGTAAGGTTAAGATTTGGGATAGTTTGTCCTGTTTGGTGTGCCACAATATTGTAGGCACACAGTTTCTGCCCTTTTCTCTCTAATCCCTGGGCTAATTAGCATGATGGTGGTAATGGAGTTGTCATTCAACACCCAAAAGAACCCCATTTCTGTACACTGGCTATAACAGTGCTAAATTCAGTGGATAATCATCCCAGTAAGACCATGTTTTCAGATTAATCTATTCAAGTACATTTTTTTTCCAAAACACAATTCTACCTTTGTGATTCTGTCCTTCCTCAGAACTCTGAGGTTAACTGCATAGAAACTTCCTTTGATGCAAAGGTGACCTTGAGATTTACTATTTACTATTGTTGTTGTTGCTTCTCCCTCCACATATATATATTCAGTGACAAAGGTTTTATTAGGGTGCCCTAAACTCCTGTTTATTCCAGTGAAACAATTTACTTGGAGTTTAAATTAAATTTCAATTTGGGTTCCACTTGTCATATTTTCTCCCCGTAACTCTTGATGGCAGATTCTTTTCCTATAAACAGTGAGAAAACGGTTTATTAATTTAAGCCAGTTACTGCTCTCTGTGCTCATTCCTATTTGATGCAGTTCTCATTTCCTTTTTATAATCTTTTCTATTCCCCATTAACTCCACTCTCTTATAAAAGGCCTGTCTAGATGCTAACATGGCAGGTGCTGAAATTTTGCAAAAGGGTAACATTTAACTTCTGTGTGATAATAAGCAAAGGTAACATCATAGCAGAATAATTGAAACCAGGCTGCCACTACAAGAAGAGGTAAAATAACAGAGCACAGGGCTTTAATGTTGTTTGCTTTACCCAATGATTATTACTTTGCTGTACAGATGTACATCCTCTAGTCTTCACCCCAGAGTACAAAATGCCAAACATCATCTTCAATTTTGGAAACTGGACCAAAGTTTATTAAACATGGTCCAGTTGCCATGATTTAACCTTTTTAGATGCTTTTGGCCTGGGGGATAGAATCTTCATTTACAAGTCCTCCGATTGTAGCCTCACAACCACAGCTTGTGGAAGGTTGGAATGAGAGGGATGCTAAGTTCACCCAATGAATCTCAGTGGTTAAAGAAGATTAGAATATGCAGTATGTCTGCTGATTTTACTCTAGTATCCTAACCAATTGCAATAATATGACGTTATAGCTGTATCATTTATCCATCCTTACATATTTAAAGTATTTCTATACTTCTTCCCAATAAAGACATACACCCAGTTTTTATAAGATCAAAAGGTAAAGTATCCATATTTGTATCAATACCTGCTAATTAAAAAACTGAATCCTTTCATCCATACAGGGAAGGTCTAAAAAAGAGAGAGAGAGGTTTTAAATAGACACCTAAAGATGTAACAGTAGATAATTTGTAAATATCAAGGGGAAGATTATCCTTTCACTGAGCAGGCCACTCATGAGGAATCACAAAATGACACACTGAAGAGCCCATAGAAACAGTCTTAGTAAAGATCTTAAAGTTTAATATGGTGTGCAACATAAAAGAGATCTACTGGATCCAAAATTACTTATATAAAAAGTAGAACTTACTTTGCTAATTGATAGCCAGCCTGTCATCAAGTATAATGTTTCCATCACCATGTGCAACTTGGAAGCAAATCAGTTGGGTCATATAGTGTGTGTGTGTGTGTGTGTGTGTGTGTGTGTGTGTGTGTGTGTATTTCAATAGAAAACATATATATATATATATATGTATATATATATTACAAACTATTCTAAAAATACGAGTTCTGAGTATACTTGTAAAGAAAGAAACAGACATTCTGTGAACTCCAGAACTAAAATAATTAAAATTTTATTTTACTAAGCTTTCGTCAGCTATCTGCTGACATCGTCAGAGTATTAAACTACCATTACATAGGTCTCTGTCTTTCATCAGCGGATGGCTGACAAAAGCTTAGTAGAATAAAATTTTAATTATTTTAGTTCCAGAGTTTGCAGAATGTCTGTTTCTTTCTTTTTATACATACATACATACATGCATACATACATACATACATACATACATACATACATACATACATTGATAAGAGTGCCAAGCTATGACTCTAAGGGTGCCTATGTAGTTCCCCATAGGCCCAAGAACCTCTTTAAAGTGTGTTGACAAATTGCAAAGCTTAATGATACGGAAGGGGAAAGGTATTATATGCACAGGGAGCAATCAAAACAAAGATAGTTGAAATAAACGTTTATCAAAATTTGTTTTTGTCCTAGCTGAAGACCATAGCTTTGCCTTGAATCTACCCAGTTTTTGATATGTAGTTCTTGGTATACCACTGAAAGACCAAACTAAATTCTTGGGTCCTAAAATGTGAGAATATCTGAGTTAAATAATGCACAAGGAAAACTTTTGTTTAACCAGTCATAGCTAGTTAGATTAAGCACTGGTGGGCTAAATAAAAAAGTCACCCCTGGATAATAGGAACAGTCTGCCAAGATAAAGATCTCTCTTCCTTAAAAATCGTGGTCGTGCCTTTGCGGCCTCTGATTTGGCGCCAATCTCGCCTCACTCCCTGATTTACTGAGGAGTTGAGGGAGATGAAGCACCGGAAAAGACACCTGGAGAGTAGTTGGAGGGCCAGTCATTCTAAATCTGACTGAACCCTGGTAAGGTCTCATATTAAAACCTACCTAGTGGTGATAAAAGCGGCAAAATGTAACTATTTTTCCACTCTTATTGCATCATCAGATAACCGCCCGGACACTCTGTTTAGGGTGACCCACTCCCTGCTCCTTCAGGAAGCATGGGAGGACCCCTTGGAGGGCAGAGCCAAGGATTTTATACAGTATCTGTATGACAAAATCGCTCAGATTCGGGAAAACTTGGACTCTGACAGGGCAGTTTTGGGAGAGATGATGGTGGCAGGTCTTGAGAATATTATTTGGGAAGAGTTTGACTCTGTGACTCCCAAGGACGTGGACAGGATACTGGGCAGACTGAGCGCGGCCACATGTTTATTGGACCTGTGTCCCTCCTGGTTGGTGCTGGCCTCCCAGGAGGTTACACTAGGCTGGCTCCAGGGGATTATAAATGCTTCTTGGTGTCTTGAAAGAGGTGGTGGTGAGGCCTCTCCTCAAGAAGCCTTCCCTGGACTTGGCAGTGTTGGCTAATTATCGTCCAGTCTCCAACCTTCACTTTGTTGCAAAGGTTGTTGAGAGTGTGGTAGCGCGACAGCTCCCTTAGTACCTGGATGAATCGGCTTATCTGGATCCGTTCCAGTTGGGTTTCAGGCCTGGGTACAGCATGGAAATGGTATTGGTCGCATTGGTTGATGATTTCTGGAGGGCTCAGGACAGGGGCTGCTCCTCTGTCTTGGTCCTCTTAGATCTCTCAGCGGCTTTTGATACCATCGGCCATGGTATCATGCTGCTTTGGTTGGAAGAGTTAGGGGTGGGGGCCACCATGCTGCAGTGGTTCTCCTCCTTTCTCTCCGACTAGTCTCAGTCTGTGTTGGCAGGGGGGCAGAGGTTGACCCCGAGGCCACTTGTATGTGGGGTGCCACAAGGGTCAGTCCTCTCACCCCTTCTGTTCAACATTTATATGAAGCCACTGGGTGAGAACATCCGTGGTTTCGGGGTGCAGTACCACCCATATGCTGACGACACTCCGCTGTACATCTCCACCCCAGACCACCCAAATGATGCCCTTGAAGTGATGTCCCGGCTTGGAGGCTGTACAGATCTGGATGGGGAGGAACAGACTCAGACTCAACCCATCCAAGACCGAGTGGCTGTGGTTTCCGACATCCCGATATAGTCAGATGGTGCCATCACTGACTATCGGGGATGAGTTGTTGGGCCCCTCGGAGAGGGCTTACAACTTAGGTGTCCTCCTGGACTCACAGCTGTCTTTAGAAGAGCACTTGATGGCTGTGGCTGGGTGGGCTTTCTATCAGGTTTGCCTGATTCACCAGTTGTGTCCCTTTCTGGATCGGGACTCATTGAGTTCAGTCACTCATGCCCTTGTCACTTCCTGCCTGGATTACTGCAATGCTCTCTACATGGGGCTCCCCTTGAGGAGCACCCAGAGGCTCCAGCTGGTCCAGAATTCGGCCATGTGGGTGGTTATGGGAGCAACGTGGCACTCCCATGTGACCTGAGTGAGCTGTACTGGCTGCCGGTGGTCTTCCGGGTGCACTTCAAGGTTTTGGTTACCACCTTTAGAGCACTCCATGGCTTAGGACCAGGGTATTTACGGGACCGCCTTCTGCCACCAGTAGCCTCCCACTGACCAGCACGCTCCCATAGGGAGGGGCTTCTCAGGGTGCCATCGGTCAAACAGTGTCACCTGCCGGCCCCCAGGGGGAGAGCCTTCTTTGTGAGGGCACCTGTCATTTGGAACAGCTCCCCCCGGAGATACGGAGGATCCCGGACATTCCTTTTCCAGCAGGCCGGCCTGGCCTAGCTTCTCTTTTATGTTGCTTTTAAATTTTAAATTTGTCTAAATTGGGGTGTTTTAATCTGTTTTTGGGCCAAAATATTTAAAATATTTTAAATGGTTTTTAATGTTTGTATTATATGTATTTTTATTTTTTGGCTGTTCACCGCAATGAGTCCTTCGGGAGTAGGGCAGTATATAAATTTAATAAATAAATAAATAAATTAATAATAACAATAACAATAACAATAACAATAACAATAACAATAACAATAATAATAATAAAAATAAAAATAAAAATAAAAATAAAAATAATAGCAAAAGATGAGGCATGGGTCTTGTGAGTTTGGGAAAATGTGATTAACTAAAGAGTAGGTGTGTGACAGAAGCTAAATGATGCATTATTAGAATGTTATTGTCCTTAAAAAAAGATCTAGAGATAGGAATAATATAATTGTTTCTTTTAAGCTGGAATACATATTCTATATAATTTTTGGTTTTAATTTCCAACACAAAAATTAGAATTGGCCTCACGTGTTCTTTTGTAGTTCTCTAGCAAACAAACATTGGGGTGGTAGTTTTCTCTAACACTTTTTTTCTGGGGGAAGTGTAAAGGTCTCCAGTGTTTTCTCCAGGATAGGTTTCTACCTTATTAAGTTTCCACTAGTGAAAAATTCCCACAGGAGGAATTTCTTCATGAGACCTTACTATGGGATTTAACTGAAATACGGAAAGCCAAATTTGCTGCTGGCTGCAGGAGAGATGATTGTACAATCAAAAATAGGATATTCATAGTTTTCCTTTGGCTGCATCACCAGTAAATAACTGTAAACACATCAGACTCAATAAATAATACCCTCTTCACATTTCTCTTCTCCTTTTGATGAATGTCTAAGCGAGGTTTCTTTCATTAAACTGAATGAGACCTGATGTTTTTTTAAAAAAATGTTGGTGAATTTCTCTGCCTAGCACTGAATACTTTCTAAAAGCATTCTAGACAGGAAAGTTAGATATAAATAAAAATCACAACAGTTCTGAGACAAGCCGTATAGTTAGATTCCTTATTAGAAATGCCTTTTCATGTGCATGCCGGCTTTCTGCAATTAGAAATCCCAAAGATTTTCCAAGCCCAACATGATCAATGACAAAATTCTGTGGTGGAAATAAGTGATATTCTGTTGGCCCGCCAGCGGCCTGTGCGGATGGTGGCTGATCCCGATGACGAGGAGGCTGGTGTGGGGTTGCGCCAGCAGCCTGCACAGCCGGTGCTTGCGTCGGACAGTGAGGAGGCTGAAGAGGATGTGGTGCCAGAGGTAGAGACTCAGCCTGGGCCTTCAGAACCTCCAGAGGCTCCTTCAAGTGGAGAAAGCGAAGTGGAGAAGCCTCTCCTCAATGCTCGAGCATGTAGGGCTGCCAAAAGGCAGGAGTGGCTACCCAGGAGGAGAAGCTCTCCTTGAGAGTAAGGTTTGAGGATAATTGGCCACTCCCTTGGCCTATTTAAGTCACACACAGTTAATAATTTCTTGCTGGAAACAACGTGTAATTATTAAAGAGCATTTTTGAAGAGTGAGTGTCTTATCGTTTCTTGTCTTCTGGGCTGGTTGCCAACCTTTGTCGGACTTTATTTATTCTTGGTATGTTATAACTTTGATAAAGACCATTGGTGTGTGCCACAATCCTTGGGAATCCAGAGCTGGGGCAGAACATATTCCTATTTTTTAAAAGAAAGGAAAACAAAACACTATAGAGCCTTCTCAATTGCAGGAAAGGATATTTTTTTCATAGTATAAGACAACTTTATATATATTAATATCTTACCTAATGCTAACTGTGTTAGAAACTGCTTGCTAAGAAATCCACACAGAAAGAGTAAATCATAATATGCAGTGTTCTGGAGAACTGCCTTTCTTGCAGATATGACTATCACAATTTAGAAAGTCCACGAAAGGAAGAGTTGAGCTCGTATCTGAGTTTAAAAGTCAAAGGAATATAAACCTGCTTCAAAATGCCAACCCAACAAAGAAAGGCTAATTGGTCTGGTTCTTCTAAACTAGGAAAGTGAAAATTTAGAAAGAAACTGAGAGGAGTTTTTCAGGATTAACAAGACCAGCATTAGAAAGAAAGGGCAAAATGAAAAATGCAGGACAATTCTTTAAGTAGCTTAAGGGAAGTTGCAGAATTGGTGCATACAGTTGGGCCCTGCTACTCACTACCCTACTCACAGGAACAATATTGAAGTTATTTTCCAATAAGTAGTGCCTGGGACATTCAGGCCAACATTTAGTTTGGAACTACTTTCAAACTCCTAGTGTCACAATATTGTTGCCTGTGTAAGTTCCCAGAAGTTTCCCCAAACCACTAAGATGCCAAAGGGAATGAGACTCGAGATGAGGCTTGCAAAAATAATTTTTTTTTAAAAAAATCAGCTTTTATTTATGGCCATAGCAAAAGCTGGGTGACAAAACTATATTCAAAACATACAAACAAAATTCATGTAAGGAATAGCCACACCCTGCAAGAGTGGCTCAGAGTATTATATACATTTTACACAGATAGAAACAAAGTTTACCCAATCAGAGACAAAGGTTCGTTACTAACGTGATCTTTAAAGCATTTCTTTGTTCAGGCCCCTGTCTCTGTCCACCTTATCTATGGCGCATTCCTATAGCCTTGTGTAGGGGCGGCTCCCCCTTCCCCTTGGGCAAGTTATTTATTCAGCAGAATGCTTTCAGGATTCAGAATTTATGAGGCAGGAAAATTCCCTATTCTGTTCCTTTATCTATGGGGCCTGATATACCTGGGTAACAATTTCTTTTATATTTTCAAGGATGTGCCTAGCTTTCAAGCCAAGAATAGAAGCGAGACACAGAAGCAAAACAACAAATTTTGCACTAATGTCAACCAGTATTAAGGTTACAATTTACTAAGCTAGAATTAGTTCCTAACAACCAATTTTTGACAGTATACAATAATATAAGCAGAAGCCAATAACAAAGCTTAATTCCTAATAAATGATTTCTGGCAGTATATCATATCAGAAGCAAACAGCAAATATTGGTTTAATCAGTAACTATTGTATAGTAGCATAAGCAATTCATAATAAAAGCAAATAGCCAATATTGATTCACATACTCCTTCGCTAGCATACTACATTGCGTGAGCTGCATTGGCTTCCAGTGGACTTCCAGGTGCGCTTCAAGGTGTTTGTGATCACCTTTAAAGCGCTCCATGGCTTAGGACCAGGGTACTTACGGGACCGCCTTCTGCCACCAATTGCCTCCCACTGGCCAGTTCACTCCCACAGAGAGGGCCTCCTTAGGGTGCCGTCAGCCAGACAATGTCAGCTGGTGACCCCCAGGGGGAAAGCCTTCTCTGTGGT
Source organism: Masticophis lateralis (assembly GCA_030761175.1). Classification (NCBI taxonomy): domain Eukaryota; kingdom Metazoa; phylum Chordata; class Lepidosauria; order Squamata; family Colubridae; genus Masticophis; species Masticophis lateralis. The sequence continues at coordinate 81,141,198 of JAUDYJ010000003.1, read as the reverse complement.
AGCTCCCACCCTCTGGAACGATCTTCCTCCAGAGTTGCGAATGATCTCCGACCTCCGAACTTTTCGTCGGGCCTTAAAAACTCACTTTTTCCAGTTAGCCAGACTGGCCTGATCCCAAGGTAAATTTTTAGAATTTGCTATTAAATTTTAATTGAACTGTTTTAAATTTATGGGCCAAATTTTATATTAATTGTTCTTAAAATTCTTTTAACTTTTGTAAAATCTGTTTTTTTATTTCTGGCTGTTCACCGCCCTGAGTCTGCAAGGAGAAGGAAGGGCGGTATACAAATTTAAACAAACAAACAAATAAATAAATAAATATTTTATGCAGAAGCTCTTTCCTCTCTTGGTATTATATATCCCACTTTACTTGTTCTTGTTAATAATAAGTTCTGTGGTTAGTTTGGCTTTAGTATCACAAGATCTGCATTTCCCCCCCAATATATAAAATACACTGGGTTCCAGAACTTTTTTCCTCCAGCATTTGCCTTGCCTCTCCTCTCCTCTCCTCACCTGCCCACATGGGTAAAACATTAGCTCTTGCTTTTCCTGTTTGTTTGATTTCATTTCATTAAATGGCATTTCTAACTGGAATGCTACTGAGGGTCATTCAGCAGATTAAATAGAATGGTGAAAACAGCATGAGGTTCAATGAAATCTGTCAGATCATCTGGATAGGATTAGCAGTTAATGATTTTTATCTGATCTTTGCATCAGAAGAGATGATTTGTTAGGACATAAAAATATAGACCACATGATCAAAGTCAGACAAATATCAGGTACAAGTTCGCTGTTGGTAACTATCAGTGAGTAGGGTTACTTTTTGCCATGTTATTGATGCTTAGATTACAGTTTGGTATCGCATTATTGTACATTTTATTGTGCAAAATGTAAACCCTTTCATTGCCAGTAGCATTTTATGGTAACGTGCATAATACAATACATTATAATATGGAATAAAACATTCTTACAATGTAGACAAGATTTCACCAAAAATGCACATTTTTACAAGTCCCCCAAAAGTATCATCAGCCTATTTTGTACTTCCTACACAATAACTTGCAGTGAAAAGAAAGAGAAAACAATAATTCCATTAAGAATTTTTCTCTGCTGACTTGTAGACTAGTCGAACTCACAATGGTGTGCAATTGAGTTATTACTCACAGATCAGTTTTAAAACTTAACCTCCTTCCCACAAAATGAATGTAAACTCTACAAATCTGCCCCCAAAAGTAATACTTCCTGTACTATTTTCTTTTCATTTTTAAAAAGGTATTGAATCCTTCCACTCTATATCCTGATTTGATTTCCGTGGCTCAGTTCCCTAAGTTCAGTATTCACTATATTACACTTAAACTATTTAGACATGGTGGGTTTCAAAAATTTTTACTACTGGTTCTCATTTCCTCCCAATCAGCCGGGACTCAGCTGGGAGGCAGAGAATAGATGGAGGGGGGCAGTCAGAGGTGGTATTTACTGGTTCTCTGAACTACTCAAAATTTCTGCTACAGGTTCTCCAGAACTGCTCAGAACCTGCTGAAACCTACCTCTGTCTTTAGAGCTTAAGCAGACCTGAAAGAGCCATCCCAGATATTATTCATATTATTAATGTTTATTACACAACTTTATCTAAACCAGAATATCAGGTTCTCTTTTAAAGAGTTAAATGAACTATTGCAATTCCTGCTTACAATTCACCAGTTGGCAGAATTCCATATTAGATCAATTTCTATTCTAACTAAACTTAAAACAATTATCCAAATATTTATCAGATTCCTCCCCACCCCCAATAGCTTGGAAAAAAGATCTAAAGATCCAAATATAGAAGCATAATATAATACCATTTTTGATTACAGCTTTTTCACTTTGCTAGCTGCATCACAGGTTCACTGCAGTGGTGAAATCCAATTTTTTTTACTACCGGTTCTGTGGGCATGGCTTGGTGGGCATTGTGTGGTGTGGTGTGGCTTGGTGGGCATGGCTTGGTGGGCGTGGCAGGGAAGGATATTGCAAAATCTCCATTCCCATCCTACTCTGGGGCCAGCCAGAGGCGGTATTTGCTGGTTCTCCAAACTACTCAAAATTTCTGCTACCGGTTTTCCAGAACCTATCAGAATCTGCTGGATTTCACCCCTGGTTCACTGACAATCCAATCACTTCACATTTCCAACATTTAATATTTGTTTATTGAATCCTTCTAACCTTCTGAAGTGCAGTACATTCATTCATTGTATATGTTCTAAAATATCAACATCCTTCTGCAATATTGAAACATAAGTTCAGGTCTCTCTTCTTCAAAGGCAATATATTATTTCATTCATATATAGACTTCCAGGATAATAATAATAATATTAATAACAATACAATTTTAAATTACTTTCAGGAGGTCTAGTCTCCGGCTACTTCTACTGAATGCTCATTTGGTCTGCAGTAAGACTTTCTTCATTCATCATTTAATCATTGATGACAGGTCTCACATGGTTGGGTCTAGAACAAGGGCAGGGGGACCCATTTTGGAGATATATCCAACAGGTTTTTAGTTATGTCACTATCTAAGACTTCAGGACTGGGATGGGCATGTGGCAATTGTCATCAGGAATGCTTTATGCCTTCCAGGGACACCACACTACAGGTCAACGGATGTTCATTAAGTTCATTTAAGTTGGGCTCTAGAGACTAGTTGGGAATATAGCTGTTGAACCAGCCTCTCTGCTGCATAGCAACTTTCCTGCCTGAGTCCCTTTACTTCTTTTCTGGACTGGCAGTGAAGTTTTCCAGACTCATGGTTCTGGAGGTCTTCCTTCCTTCTGTTCTGTTCCTTAGGGACCTTCCTTGTGGGACGATATCAGTTTCCATCTGCAAACTTTGAACTCTACCCTTTGACAGGCCCTAAAGTCTTGTGCTGCCAGAGTGTACAATAAAGGGGAACCTGCAGTTTGGAAAATAATAGTAATCAAAAGCCTTTACTTAAATTGAGGGAAATGGATTCAAATCTGAAATCATTTTAGAAAGAGCAACAATGTGGTGAGGATATGTCAGACTTTAGGCCACTGTATGCAATAACTTTTGACAGACCGTAATAGCCGCTCTGATCCTAGGTCCCGAATGGTATATCTTAGCACTTGATTAAGTTGTTCACATTTTCAAAAGAAAAGCCACAATTGCCAGGAGATTTTGAAGCAAGTTGTCAGTAAGCACGTGCTTCTTTTTTATATGAACCCCAGTGCTTTGTCTTAAAATCCAGGTTAACAACAGGTAAAAATGAGCTGAAAGAAAATCAGTAGCACAGAAAGACTGAACTGCATCTTAGATGTCAGACAAGCAACATCCTGGGGGAGGTGAACAGAGGGAATCGGGAGGGGAAACCAATAATCCTCTTAAGATAACAAAGTGAATGATAAACTTAGCTACAGCTACAGTTAGAATTCCGTGCTTTTTAACTTCTAGATAAAATATTTCATCCTCATTGGTGTTGGTAAATAGACTGTAATAATATTGTAGTCCAGTCAGACAACTGAACATTGTACATTATCTTTTGATATTGCACCCTTACTGCTTAAGACCTATCGCAGTGCTTATTCCCAGTCCTTCCTTGCTATCTGACTTATAAGAGTGTTGTGTTTGAAGGGAGCTTGTCCTTTATTTCAGGCATTAGCAATAAAATGGAGGTTTTAATATTCTCTTATTTCTGTCTCTGAACAGAACCCTAGTGAATACTTCCATCCAACTTACTGATGTAGGGGTTTTATCGTCTCATCGTGCATTCTGAAAGTCCCATGACATCTTAAAGCAGAGATTGGGATTCTTTTTGTGGCATGGCATCACACTTTTTCATTTAATATTCTCTCCCCCCCCCACTCAAGCCTCTATGTTAGTAGTAGAAATGAGGTAGTAATGCAGAGATGTCATCAGAGCAGATGGCCCCCAAATTTTCAGCCATTTATTTCTTGTTTTGGAGCTGTGGATGAGAGACAGATGCATAGAATGATCCTGGCACATCTATTTAACTGCTTATATTAACACATACAAAAAAAAACCCCCAACTACTATATATTGGTTTCTTATACAATTTTGGCAGCAAATCCTTGGGGGTGGGGGTGGAGAGAGGTTATAGGTGCACGTGTATAAAAAAACAGGTTTCCTGATTCTATTTTTGACTTGTTTGCCATGGTGTAGCCATCCTTGCTTTATGGCTTCATGGATAGTAAACAGTAGTCCAAAATGAGAAAATGAGATAATTGTTCACAATGTTCTACAAACAAGCATATTCTGTGTATCTCTCTGATCATTCTCTGCTGTTATCTAGCAAAATTTTCAGTTCTCATAAAATTCACAGTAATTTCTAGCTGCAGTAGAATTACTGCAGCTGGAAATTACTGTGAAACATATTTTATTTGTTTAATTTTAGAATTAAACAAATAAAACAAGTGTTTATTTTCAATCTTTTCTAAATCTATATTCCTTTCCAGTTTCTTTTCTAATAGCTTTTGCAACCCTTGTATTAATACTCATTTGAATATATGTATCAGAGGGTTCTATTAGCTACTACTGTAGTGATATTAATTACTTTCACAAAATTCATATAAGGCCAGGGACCTGTGATTTGGTACTATTTAAAGAACCATCACAAAGCTATATTCATGACAGTTTTCTACTTTTTAAATAAATGTGCCACAAAGGAAAAATCCACCTACTTTGCTCACCATATCAGATTAAATCCAAGGAGGCAGACATGACAAATGTTATGCAGATCTTTCATAGAATAGAATAGAATAGAATAGAATAGAATAGAATAGAATAGAATAGAATAGAATAGAATAGAATAGAATTCTTTATTGGCCAAGTGTGATTGGACACACAAGGAATTTGTCTCCAGTGCCTAAATTCTCAGTGTATATACAAGCATCAAATGATAAATCATGATTATAATAATAAAATACAATCATCATAAATCATAAGATATAACATTCAGTTATATAATAGTCCTAATAGTCATAGGATACTAAATAAACAATGAACAGAAATCATAATGGGATACTAATAAAAGAAATAACATAAATCGTAAGATACAAACAACAATAAGCTAAGGAAATAGGAAAGATAAGAAGGATAATAGTAATACAGTTCTACTAGGTGGTTTGACATGCCAGGGCATACACAGTGTTGTAACAATTAGTTGTTTAGCAGAGTGATGGCCAGGGGTGAAAAAACTGTCCTTGTGTCTAGTTACTTTGGCATGAAATGCCCTATAGCGTCATCTTGAGGGAAGAAGTTGAAACATTTTATGTCCAGGATATGAGGGATCTGTAGATATTGTCACAGCCCTCTTTCTAAGAAAAGTACTTTTAATTAAAGGAGTGTGACTTTGAACATTTTCTTTTTCATCATGTCATGCATATTTTTGGATATGTGATTCATCAATTTTAGGTTTTGACAGAATCTGTGCTTCTTATTAAATATAAGCTAACATTAAAAAGGAATTCACTTCTTCTGCATTAATTTTTTTTTTCCAGCATCAGGAACTGTAGTGAATACATGATTAACAAAATTCAGTCGACTGTGAATAAAATAGGAAACAGGAATATATTTAATAAGAATCTTAGTAGTTCATTTGTCAACTTACATGTTAAGCAGTTCTTGTTCCATGCTGTCTCCACAAATTATTGATGTCCTAAAAAAGGCAAGGAAACATCTTCTGAATATATTTCTACTGAATCACCAATATGATAAAAGTTGCATTAATTATTTACTATCCTGCTAAGTAAATACTTTTATTTTGTCTTCAAAAACACACACATATATATATATATTCCTTATAATGGTCAATCTTAGCTAAAGTGAAATCAAAACTGATCATGTTATCATTCTTTTTTTTTAAAAAAAAAAAACCTTCAACTCCTTGGATTTTCTACAAGAGAAGAATCAAAAGGAAGGCTCAAATTGTTTTGTGCATTCATCTCCATCTCCTTCAGTTCATCCCTCTACTTTATATGAAAGTTTAAAGAGGAGGAAAAGAGATGAATGAAAATGAAGAAAAATAGAATAAAAGAAGAGCAAAGTGGGGGGAATAAAAGACTAAAATGGAAGAGGTGGTGGTAGAGGAAGAGAGTGAGGAAGGAAGACATACACAGGAAATTTAAAAAATTTAAAAAATATTCTACACCTGCATGTATGAAATATTCATACACATAGCAAAGTTCATCTGAAAACTCAAGGACATGTTTTTATTCCTCTAAACACAATGACAAAACAGACCCAAAGAAAGGGTAAATGTTCAAAGTACAAAAGGGTGACAATGATGCAGTGTGGGATGACATATACCTAGGCATGTGGAAAATTCTTCCAAAAGTGCTCAAGCATTTGAGCACTTTTGCCATTGTCATTGAGTTGTCATTTGTTGTACAAAATATTTTTTCCCTTTGTTTCTTTAACAAAGACATTCAACAATAGCAATAAAAAAGGGAGGAACGTGCAGAGATGGACTCTTAGCCATATTCTACCCAATATTGTGTGAGAAGAAAATGAGATACATTTCATAAGCTTAGTCCAGGAAGAGTACAATATTTATAACAGTTGCTCAGTATTAGCAATGGTGGGAGCTCAACCATCTTAGGTTTTTACTGTTCATGTTTTTATTGCTAGCTGTCTAAAGCCAGTCTTTATCAATGTTGTGATGGCCAGGAGCTGTAATTAAAATGTTTAGGTATCAACAAGGGCCATGCCATAGTAGATAGGATGATGATGCATGGCTGAGTTTTCTTATGGTCGTGGGTGGTGAGTTTCAATCACCAGAGTACTACTAGTTATGTTTTGTGGGTTATTTATTTATGAATTATTGCTAAGTCCTCAGCAATGACAAAGTCCTCAGATATACGATGCAGTGCCCCCATTGGCTAAGACGCGCTCAGAGATGGCGGGAGAATCCTGGCATTCCCATTGGTTGAGCGGTTTGACAGCTACTGCATAAATAGCTGTCAAACACCTGAGTTGCTGTTCTAGTTCTGAAGTTGTTCTGTTAGCTGTTAGCAATAAAGCCTTGTTCCTTTACACCTGTCTGGCCTCAGTTACTGCTCCCCGTCGCTCTACAGAGCAATTATTTATTAAATTTACATGCCACCCATTTCAGTATCAAGCAACTCTTAATAGATAGTTTTCAATTTCTCAATGAGAGTGGCTAGGGAGGGGGGAGGGAGGGAGAGAGAGACCACCAGCCACTCTCTATACTTAAGAGAAGACTAGAACCTGGGTCTCCCCACTACTAGTGCATGAGTTGGACAGATTCTAACAGATGTTTCAATAGCAACATCAAGTGAGGATTGGTTGGGTTTTCAATGTGCCCCTCATCAAACATATTGAAAATGGAAACATTATATATGGCACATTTTCATTAATAATATGACAGTAACTGGGAAAAAGTGTGTGAGTTTGTGTGTGTGTGTGTGTGTGTGTGAGAGAGAGAGAGAGAGAGAGAGAGAGAGAGAGAGAGAGAGAAGGAAAGAAGAGAAAAAGAGAAGGAAGGAAGGAAGGAAGGAAGGAAGGAAGGAAGGAGGGAGGGAGGGAGGGAGGGAGGGAGGGAGGGAGGGTGGGAGTAACTGCTAAGTCAATACTGCTACAACCAACATGAGCTACTGACTCAGTGCTGTTATAATAGTGCCAAAAATGAATAGCTTAACTACAGAGCAAAAATATGAAACAGATGCTGCAAATAAAAAGCTGTAAAATTTAATTACTCAATGCAGACACTGAGGGGAAAGTTGGTATGTTTATGAGTAGTAGATTAATTTAATCTTTTGGTGTTTGAAACTGCATTATTTAGGTTTTGTCAGTTGGAAGTAATACCTTTCATACATTTCAACAGTCGGGTAAGTAATAATAATACACTTTCACACTTTATAATTTAGTTACGCATACAAATAAGTGTTTATTTCAGAGAGCTATAAAAATGATGTGAAATCCCCTGCTTTGCTGAAACCTGATGTTCCATTTCTTTGATAGCCATTTAATTTCCCTCAGAAATTGAGGAAAAAGGGAATTACCAGTTAACTCCCAGTTAACTCAATGTTGAGAATAAGATATTATTTAGTGATGAAATTCATTGTTCTAAAAAACAATGCAGATTTAAATAATGTGCATGCCAGAATACAAAATGTGCATACTGTAAGGTACGTCTCTGAGAGACAGATTTTGTAACTGATTGGAAATAAACCTAAGAATTTTGATTCTTCTAATAGGAATGATTCTATCTGGACAGATGATATTTACCTTTTACAGTATTTATGAATTAAAGATAATGTTGTTACCATTTGTTAAATGAGTTTTGTCCCATTTTACAACTACAACCACCTATCTCCACAATTCCCATCTCAGACATACCAACAACAGCCAAGCCTCCTACAACTGACCCCATCCCATTGGGCTCACAACCTCTAATGGTCACAGAAAAGGAAGTGCAAGACCTATTTCACAGACAAAAGCCAGGAAAAGCTCCAGGCCCAGACAAGATAACTCCTTCTTGTTTAAAAGTCTGTGCTGACCAATTGGCCCCCATCTTCACCCATATTTTCAATAAATCACCATAGATGTGCTAGGTTCCTTCTTGCTTCAAATGCTCTACTATCATCCCAGTGCCGAAGAAGCCCACCATCAAGGAACTGAACGACTACAGACCAGTTGCTCTAACATCTGTAGTCATGAAAACCTTTGAAAGGCTAGTGCTGTCCCACTTGAAAACCATCATGGATCCGCTGTTAGACCCCTTGCAATTTGCATACCGAGCAAATAGATCGACAGATGATGCTGTTAATATGGCTTTGCACTACATCCTACAACATCTTGAATCTCCAAAGACCTATGCAAGGGTCCTCTTTGTAGACTTTAGTTCAGCATTCAATACCATCATTCGAGACAGACTTCTAACTAGGCTAAACCAGCTACAGGTACCTGAACACAGTTGCAAGTGGATCATAAGCTTCCTAACAAACAGGAAGCAGCAAGTGAAGCTAAGCAGAATCTCATCAGATACCTGTAGAATTAGCACAGCCCCCCCCCCCCAAGCTGTGTGCTCTCTCCACTTCTCTTCTCTCTGTATACCAATGACTGCATCTCTAATGATCCATCTGTTCAACTACTGAAGTTCGCAGATGACACAACAGTGATCGGTGTCATTCGAGACAATAATGAATCCGTATACAGACAGGAGGTTGAACAACTAGCCTCGAGGTGTGACTGGAACAATCGGAACTGAACACACTCAAAACCATAGAAATGGTGGCAGACTTTAAGAGAAACCTTTGCATACTTCCACCTCTCACAATACTAGACAACACAGTATCAACAGTAGAGACCTTCAAATTTCTAGATTCTACCATATCGCAAGATCTAAAATGGACAGCTAACATCAAAAACATCATCAAAAAAGCAAAACAAAGAATGTTCTTTCTGTGCCAACTCAGAAAGCTCAAATTGCCCAAGGAGCTGCTGATCCAGTTCTACAGAGGAATTATTGAGTCTGTCATCTGCACCTCTATAACTGTCTGGTTTGGTTCTGCAACCCAACAAGACAGACACCAACTTCAGAGGATAATTAGAACTGCAGAAAAAAACAATTGCTACCAACCAGCCTTCCATTGAGGACCTGCACGCTGAACAGGTCAAATCCTGAACATAAACTGTTTCAACTCCTACCCTCAAAACAATGTTATAGAGCACTGCACACCAGAACAACTAGACACAAGAGCAGTTTTTTCTCCAAATGCCATCACTCTGCTAAACAAATAATTCCCTCAACACTGTCAAACTATTTACTAAGTCTGCACTATTATTAATCTTCTCATCGCTCCCACCACCCATCTCCTTCCACTTATGTCTGTATGACTGTAATTTTGTTGCTTGTGTCATTTGTACCCTACAACTATCATTAAGTGTTGTATTTTATGATTCTTGATGAACATATCTTTTCTTTTATGTACACTGAGAGCATATGCACCAAGACAAATTCCATGTCTAAACACACTTGGCCAATAAAAAATTCTAGTCTAGTCTAGTCTATTTTCTTGGCACATTTCTTAAATGAATCACTGCAGTTGTTAAAGGATTAACCCAGTTGTTAAGTGAATCTGGCTTCCCCATTGACTGCACGCTAGAAGGTCGCAAAATGGGATCAGGTGCCACCGGGACACTACAACCGTCATAAATATGAGTTAGTTGTCAAGCATCTGAATGTAAATCATGTGATCACATGGATGCTCCAATGGTCATAAGTGTGAAAAAATGGTCATGTCACTCTTTTTTCAGTGCCGTTGTAACTTCGAATGGTGACTAAACAAACTGTTGTAAGTCAAGGACTATTTGTATAGAAAAGAAATATTTTTAATGGTTATATGGGCTAGGACTAGAAATAACAGGTATAGGTTGCTGCAACCTAGATTTTGTTTCAGTGTGTGTGTGTGTGTGTGTGTGTGTGTGTGTTCTCAAGTTTTTGCAGGTATGTGTATGTAAAAAGTTAAAAGTTCAGGTGTTTTCCCGCATCATTAAAAGTCTGTTTTAGTTTAAATGCTTAAAATCCTGGCTAAAATCCCAGTTTAAGATCCTCCAAAATCCCAACAAAACACCTTGTAAGGTCTTTTGAAACTCTGGCTAAAATCCTAACCAACACTTTAAAAGTTTTCTTTTTGGCAACTTGTCAAAACTTTGCGGATTGTGGGGGCAATAAGCTGACTTTGTATAAAAAGAACACCGCTTAGGGAGGGCCAAAAGCACTACTAAGCAGGTATATACAAAAGTATGAAGGCTATTGCTTAACACATTGTAAGCCACCCTGAGTCTCCGGAGAAGGGCGGCATATAAATCTAACTAATAAATAAATAAATGATCCTGATAGTTCCTTCCAGTTTATGTTTCCATGACCTGTGCAATTTGTACAACACATCTCTCATATTATGCTATTCTATGGTTACAGTCCTAGTATATTTTCAGGCTCCCAAACCCACCACTGCATTTGAAGGAATGCTTATTGACCATGTCATGGAAATTTGAGGCTCAAATGGTTCCCCTTATCATCAACCCCAAATTCTTAAACTACATTTTTGAATTACTTTTAAATACTAAATTTTTTGTTTGTATCTAAAACATGCTGGCTGGTGAAGAAACCCTTTTGAAATTGTGCAATCATATCTGAGCAAATATGTTTAAGTTTCTGTAACGTGCCTTTTGTAAGTATTTTTATTCCCCAAAAGGATGCAGCTGTTGTTTTCCTTTGCAATAAAGCATCAGTGACCAAAATACTAGATGAATCTCATAAAAATGTTTTACACTGCTGGAAAGATGATGATTTAGAGACTAGGAAGGAGATCAGGTTTAAAAAAATATTGAAAATATGAGTTTATGAGAGACAAAAAGATTATGAGATTCTAATATTGACAGTGCTCTAAAAAAAAAAAGAAGTGTTGCTTATCTTTTTTTACATAAACAAATGTAATATATCATGAACAGATTAATATGCTTTAATTTGGGAGTTTATATTTCATTTGAAAATTGAAAGGGGACTGATTCTTCATTGCATTCATCTGTTCAGTCAGATCCAATTTCCTTCCTTCCTTCCTTCCTTCCTTCCTTCCTTCCTTCCCCTCCCTCCTTTCCTCCCTCCCAGTGGTGGGATCCTGCTGGTTTAACAGCCAGTTTGGTGATCGTGCACTTTGCACACGTCCACGCATGCCCAGTTTTGCAAAAAAAGTACCTTCTGTGCTGGGGAGTAACAGCTGTGGTGTGGCAATCTGCTCTGCCAGGCAAATCAGTTGAGAAGATATAAATCAGTAAAGCACAGGGGCAGGCAGGTGGGCCCATCTGATTGTTGGAGTGAACCAGTTTGCTCCCAGTTGATCGTCGGAGCTACTGGTTTGCCCAAACTGGTCCAAACTGGTAGAATCCCACCCCTGCTCCCTCCCTCTTTTATTCATTTTGTAAATAAAGTAAAACCCACCATCTTCTGGAACCATGTTTGAAAAGATGATCGAATGCTTAGGACATCATCCAGCTTAGGTCACCATATACGGTATGCAAGTTCAAATTTGTGCAAATGTGAAAGATGAACTGTTACATAGGGAAGGCAGTTTTAATGTTTGCCACTGAGTCTGTTTCTCCGCCGCTAAAGAGCAGATTAGCTTTTGATCCTTTATGAATGAAACAACCTTGACTGTAATGATTTTGTAAATCTTCTCTCCGGATATTCTTCTGGAGACTCTGCAGGTTATTTAGGCTGGAACAAATAGAATATATTGATGACAAGACAACTTGGTTCATTTTATGATCATCTTGGGGAATTAGTGCCAAAAACCTAAGTTGGCAGGCTTTTTCACCTTGTCTAGTTGAAGCTTGCTGTTCATGGCAGGGATTCAGATATTAAATACAGGCATCAAATAAGCTGCATTCCAGCTTAAAATGCTAAGAGTGTTATAGGATGTTGTTTTCACTTTGTCACATCAACAGTTATACAGCTTAACTGCAGCCTAACATTCAGAATTTCCCAACCATAAAACACACCTAATGACACATTATCTCTTTGCTGGCAGTGCTCGTAAAGTGCCACATTCTTCTGTGTTTTCTTCTTTAAAAATTACGGCAACTCATCTCGGCTTCTGTTAAGGATTTAAGTTTCAATCCTTAAACCATTTACACTGGAAGAGACCTGTTGTCTGATTATCCCAAAGGATTATAGAATCATAGATTGCATGAGCGAGAAGGGATGTTATAGGCAGGGTCATCTAGTCCAACCCACTGTGTAATGTAAATCACTTAATTATCCCTGATGCATGGCAATCCCAATCCCTTTTGCAAATTGTGAGAAGTTTTATATCACAATATTTTTTATTTATAATGTTGCTATCTTCCCTTCTTAAAACATTAACAGAAGGAACTAAGAATCAGTCTCTTCACTAGATAATTCATAGTCAAGACAAACTAAGTTAATCAAATAAAAATAACAAATGGTTTTACTCAAACTTCCTCAAACCCCCAAATAAGTTACCCAGACTTAATCCACATATCAAAGGATAAGGTCTGTAAAAACAAATAGAGTTAATTAAATTAGATTTCCCAGTGTATAAACATCATAGATGACATCATAAACATCATAGGTGACATAACTACACACACACAGTCCTCAAGTGTCACCCTAGAATCAGCACATAGACACTTCCATATCTAGGACATGCTTCCCTATTAAACTATGTCCCTGTACCCCATTTCTCTGCAGCTGCCTCTGAAAGCAAAGTCTTTGCTTTTAGGAATAAATATGTCTTCTTTCCTCACAGCTGTCTGAATCTCATTTTTATTTATTCTTGCGCAACCGTGGCTCGAGATGGAACCCCAAATTATTCTTTTAACAAAAATCTTCAGTGAGGAGGAGGATTCCACTGTAGACTATTCCAATGTGTAATGGCTCTTATCATTCCACCCCCCCCCACCTCCAGGGGTCAATCTGGATGCCCTTTCTTTTCATATGAGTGTATCAGTTTTTGTCATGATCTTTGTTGCAAAGAGAACAGTCCTCTTCCATGTGATAGTCTTTTATATTTTTGTAGTCCCCTACCATGTCTTCAGTCTGCTCCTTTGTAAGGCAAACATGCCCCAACTCCCTTAATGAATTAATTATTTCTTAAATTTCCATGCTATTCAACTCCTGGGTACTAATATTCCTTCATAGGAGTTGATTTTCAGATTTTTCAGCATTCTGCTTTCCTCTGAACCTGCTCCATGTTTATTTTAAAATACAATGACCATAACTTGACCCAGTACTTTAAGTGTGATCTAAACAATGAAATATACAGCGGAATTATTTATACCATGATATATTTATATTTATATCTTCTCTAGCCAGGGCATCTTATTGAAAGGAACCACTGTGCAAATTGTTTTCCAAGTATTCCCCATGCATATATTTGTTTGATTGGTTGGACGCAGAGTTGTCACTTCCTCCCAAGAGTTAGGCTCAGGCACTTTACACTGTAGAGTTGATGTTGTTTGTCTGCCAATTCAGTTGCTTCTTCTGCAAACCCAGTCCTGAAAACTTGGAGAATGATTCGTCCAAAACGAGAAGAATGTTCGTTGTCTAACAAAAATTGAGTGGAGAATTTGAGACATGTAGCTGAGATACATCTTCAATCCTGCCTTTCAATGGCAAGAATTAATTTTAGAATGAAAAATTCAGACTTTGTATTTATGTACACGCAGAGACAGAGGTATCTCTCGTGGATTACAGCAGTTTCCTCCAAAATGGTGCCCTCTGGATGTGTTGGGACTATGCAGGCCAAAATATCCTGCCAGCATAGCCAAGAGAAATACTGATAGGGAATTCTGGGAGTTACAAGCCAAACACATCCAAATACTATCAGACCAATTGAATTACAATAAACTTTAAAAAAGTTTTGAATGTGAAATCAAGAGATATTTGTATTTAATTCACTTTTTATGAGTGATGTAAGAGATGATTCCTTCCAGACTCATTGTCAGTTGCAACATAAATCACTTCAAATGTTTGGACAGTGGTTAAACCAAAAAGAAGATCCAGTGGTAAATGGTTAATTAGTTTATAATCCTATTTCCTACTGACATGCTGTACCTCAGGGGTGTCAAACTCAAGGCCCATGGGCCGGAGCTGGCCTGTGGGTGCTTAGAACTGGCCTGCGAGGCTACCCTATAAACAGAGAAGGACTGGCCTGTGGGGCCTCTGCCAGAGAAAACAGAGCTCAATTTTCACTATCAGAGGGTTGCAGAAGGCTGTCACAGCTGAAAACGGAGCTCAGGAGTTCATTTTCACTGGCAGAGCACTTGGGCCGCCACAAGCGCCCCCAACACAAGTGACATTGAGCTGGCCATGCCCACCCAATCCCCCAAGGTCAAACACAATCCTGATGCGGCTCTCAATGAAATCAAGTTTGACACACTGCTATACCTGGTGATCATCTACTAATCTGCTTTTTAAACAGGCAGCATGGGGACATCGGTGTCCCCAAAAATGTTCTGAAGCAAAGCTTCATATTGTATAAATAACTGAGTTTAGAGAATCAGAGTGTTAAGAATATAATACCAAAACTTCATGATTTCAGAAGTTTCAAATATCTCTTTTAAGAAGGAAAATTATAAGGTTTTACTTTCCTCACTTGGGGAATTTATTTTTGCTTATTCTGCCAGAATTGACAAGCAGCTCATACTTATTTCTGGTCTGTTTGTTGAATTTTGTAAAATATATATGAAAACTAATGAGTAATAAGAAAATAAGAAAAGTAAAAAGTAATTCATGTTTTACACTACAACTCGGCACATACCCATAAACACCTGGTATATTCAGTTGCTTGGTAGTATTTCATGAACACAGAGATATTTTAATTATTTCTGCAATAATCAATTAGTATTTCACATTCTATCCTTTTCCTTCTCAATTAGATCAAAATTAGGTCAAATCGTTGGTTTCCACAGAAAATCAGTTTTAATTTATCTTTGATCCATTTTGCACAACTTTTAGCCAGCCTTCTATTATTTTATTTGGGGAAAGATTTTGAAGGAAGTATCCAGGGATTCTCTGAGACCTTTCACTCAGGGTTAAAATCTGGGACTGAGACTCTGGTATCATTTGAGTAATTATATTTGTGAGGACATCAAGAGGAAACACTTTCTGGTGGTCATGGGAGAAGAATAGTTGAGCATTGTTTTGCTCCAGTGTGGTATACAGTGTGGCTCCACTCTCTTCTACATATTATTTCATAGCTACATGCAACTACTATGGAAATATTCCATCATTTGGAGGTAACGTATTATCACTACATTATTAATACACAACTACACATCTGTACCCCAGATAAAGGTAATTTACAGGTTGCAATGTAGTTCAAAAATTGTTCAGGACTGATATTTGACTTCCTATTATTTTCTAATATTAGATCCTTAAATTCAGAGCTCAGAATGTAAGCATTCCCCCATCTCCAGCCATCAACTGTAGTACGCATAAAAGGCATGTGTATCTATGACTTCCAATGTTGTAGTCTTTCCAAGAACATATTTCCAAGAACATATTATACTGCTTTCGTAACAATCCAAGTGCAATAGTTTCAGTGTTCTTCATAAATAATACCCAAATTTTTGGAATATACTTTACTACTACTATACTTCTGACAAGGGAGTTAACAAGCTTAAGCATATTAAACTAATATAGAATATCCAGATGGTATGTCCAAACTATATGAGCCTTTAGATGCATTGTGTCTACCAACAAAAAAAGATAGGTAATTCCACAGAGGATGGAAAAAGCTAAAATGGTGGTTTCACTGAGGCAATTGGAAACCCTTCCCTTCATATTAAAAAAACCCACCTTTGGGGCAGGGGTGAAATCTACCAGTTCGGACCAGTTTGGGTGAACCACTAGGGATTATTGGCATCAATTCACTGAGCTGGTAGTAATCACCCGTTGTTGGCCCCACCCACACCCGGCTGGTCACCACTCACCTCTTCCGGCCACTTGATATTCCACAGAATTCAACTTTAAATGCAGCAGAAAGAATGCTAAGTTTTCTCCCTCCATTCAGAATGGAGCTGCTGCAGCCTATCCCTTTAAGGTAGTCTCCAGGAGGGAAGGGGGCTGGGGGGGGGGAGCAGCTGTAATGGAGCCATTTTCATGAAAGGCAGGAAAATGGGGAAGGGAATTTTCCTGCCTGTCATCCATTCCTCAATCTCAGTACAGACTGAGGGAAGGATGATGGCAGGAATATTCCCCTTCCCATTTTCCTGCCATTCACATGGGCAGTTGGCATGGCCAACTCGACATCACTCACATTGAGGGATGTCGAGTTGGCCATGCCCACCCAGTCACATGACCTCCCCCCAACAAGCCACGCCCACAGAACTGATAGGGGAATTTTTAAAATTTCACCACTGCTTTGGAATTACATAGAGAGAGGGAGAGGGAGAGGGAGAGGGAGAGGGAAAGGGAGAGGGAGGGAGAAAGAGAGAGAGAGAAATATTGTCTATTTTCTTTTTCTTTTTTCCTTTGTTTTATATTTTATCTTTGGAGATAAAGAAAAATAATAATAAAAAAGAAAACTTTTCCTTTCACACATAGATCAGCATTGCATATATACACAAAGGGGTGGAGTTTCTTTTATTCTTGCCGTCATGTACCCTACCCCCCTACCCCCAAAAATACTGTGTCCACTTCTACTGGAATTTAGCTCAACGTGAGCAACAGATTCAGAGGAGTGCCATCTTGATCTTGCTATCAAACCAATCTTTTATTATGATCAGAAAATCAGAAAAAAAATTAAAGAATAAATTATAGAGCAAAATTAAAATTATGTCAATTTTGATGTCACATCTGATGTCTACTGCCCTGCAATAGGTGGCAACTCTGCTTGTTATATATCGGTTAGTTGCCTAATAATAAAATACTATTTTAGTATAGAAATATCCTGTCTGGTTTAGAAATTGTTGGACTAGTGTTATATGGTACTTTCAGAGATCACTAGAGTAATTGCAATAAAAAAAAGGACATGCTCGACTGTTTCTATTTTTCAAAAAAAAACATGGCCATAGTTTTTCATGTGTAGATATTTTATTATATCTGCTGTTAGAAAAGGGCAGAAGATAATCTATTATGTCTGCTGCAAAGAATGTCTTTCCTTAGGCTGGCTAACACATGAAAATAATTCAAAGATTTTGATGAGTACTTTGGGGCTCTATGTTAAGGGAGTTAACTTAAGTTTGTTATTCTATATCTTCCAGCCTTTCATGTACGTATGCATATTTTGGGTTGATCGTATCGATCAGAGATAAGCTCTTCCTTAGATAAACCAATGGTGGCTAATTCTATTTTTTTCCCCAAATCCTATGGAAAAGGATTCTCATCCATTAAAGTTAAAAGTACTATGACTACAGGAAAACCAGAAGTTTCAATCACTAGGTTAAAACTGCCTTCCAAGCTAAAGTTTGTTTTGGGGCATTCCTACTTCAAGTCTGAAAGTTGTTTCAGATATGATTTTTGGGACAGCAAGTATTGTGCTCAGAATGTTAGTTTGTACAACTTCATGGGATTAAAATCAAATCTTTATTACAGTCATACAAGAACATAAGGTCTTTGTGTTTTCTGTAAAGCATAGAAAATACATCAGATTCTAAAGAAAATATGAAAAGCCCCCTTTCCGGACCTCTTAGGAATGGGGTGAGGTCCACAGTAGACAGTTTAAGGTTGAAGATGTGAGAGTTTGAGACTGTAACAATGGAGTCAGGTAGAGCATTCCAGGCATTGACCACTCTGTTGCTGAAGTTGTATTTTCTGCAATCGAGTTTGGAGCAGTTTACCTTGAGTTTGTATTGATGGTTTGCCGTGTATTATTGAGGTTGAAGCTGAAGAAGTTGTTGACAGGTAAGACATTGTAGCAGACAATTTTGTGTACTATGCTTAGATCAAACTGCAGGCGGCGCAGTTCCAGATTGTCCAAGCATAAAATTTCAAGCCTGGTGGCATAAGGGATTCTATTGTGAGTAGATGTATATGTATTAAATATATATATATTAAAACTAAAAGTATATAGAACAGGAGTCTAAAAGAGTCTAAAGGAAGAGAAGGGACCTTTAGATGAATATACAGAAGCATAAATGGTTAGCATGAGGAAAGACTATAGCTATTAAATTACAGACCACTCTAATGTTAGAACTAGGTTCTCATTAGGCCTAATTTAGGCACAGATCATAATCTGATTAATTTGAATGAGAGTGACATGGCCTGTAGAATTGTATCAAAGGTATAACTATAAAGGCTATAACTTTTCCGTAGCATGGTGAAGACATACTGAGATAATAGAAAACTTACTGTGAATTACAGGGAATGGCTACAGCATCCAAATAATACCCATTCAGAAATGAGGTTGGCTTCCACTGATGGCATTTAGGAAGCTGGTAAAAACCTGGTACTTATCCCAGGTTTTGGTGCAATGTGAAGATTGAGACCCTGTTATAATGGAGGTGAAAGAGGAGATTAGTTGGTTTATATCAAGCCACTAATTATTTTATTTTGCTTTTGTCATTTTAAACTTTTTCATTTGTGAAATAAATAAATCCAGCTAACCTTGTCAATCAAGAATTTGAGACTAACTATGCCCACCATGACATCTATTTGTTGAAAGTACAAACTTCACCTGCCTGGCAGCCGTTTTGTGAGATGATCTATTCTATATCATCATTTCAAAAGTTCACATATGCCTCTTGCCCCAAAGCCTAGCATCTGAAATATCATCTAGGTGGGATGTTTTCCCCACCTGTATGTAAATATGTAAAACATATTGACTTCCTCTTGAAATTATCTGACTGTAAGTATTCTAATTTGGCTTTATAATATTGGCTTCCTCTTGAAGGAAGTGAAAAAATGCATAATATGATGCCATCAAGATGCAGACCATGTTTCCCCATATATTAGAGAGCAGAAAGAAAAAAATGTTTTTAATGCTAGTCCCATGTATTTGTAACATCTGGTAACATTCTTTTTGACATTTTATTTTCTGGTTAGAAATGTACTGCATTTTGATCTGTTAATAGTCTTTGATTATGCTGATACATTGCCAGAAAGTAGACGAAAATCATATTTTACTCTCCAATATGCTGTTTAACAGCTCAACGGATTTGTGATATGAAATTAAAAATACAGAATGCAGTTCTGTACAAAATAGCTTTCTGTGCATTTTGGTCTTCACTTATTGACACAGAACATACAAAAGCAATTAAATTAAATTAGTTTTCTTGATAATGTGAAACTCTGGAATTATTGTGTACTGTAAATTATGGAAATATTTTTTCAGTGTTCAAGAACTAAGACTGTGATTGAATGTTTTGGATATTTATGAAGCATGTGTGTGTTTGTGCACATGTCTTAAAGTCAGTTTTTGACTCTGGTCAAGTGCCTGGACTAGTTCCGGTAGCTTTCTTTGCAGGTTTCTTTTTTTTTAATGGTTGCTGTTACCTCCTTTCTAGAAGTAAGAAAGTGTGACTGGACAAGGTCACCCATCTAGATTTATGCTTAAGGTTAGGACTCACCATCTCTTGGTTTCCAACCTGATGCCTTACATAAACTGGCTTTGTATTATTTTTGTTTTATATGATAAATCATAACATCCCCCCATATCCTTCCTATAAAGGAATTTTATTACAATAAATGAGACAAGTATATAATACTGAAGATAATGTGATATTTAGAAGTTTGTGGACATGTTGAACAGCAGCAATTCTCAAGAGCATGTTTGTCAATGAATTATAAGGACTTTGTGTCATAGAAAAATTACAGATAGATAGATAGATAGATAGATAGATAGATAGATAGATAGATAGATAGATAGATAGATAGAGATAGATAGATAGATAGATAGATAGATAGATAGATAGATAGATAGATAGATAGATAGATATTATCATACAGCATTAGCCAGGAGCAGTGGTGAAATGTAAAATTTGTTATTACCGGTTCTGTGGGTGTGGCTTGATGGGGGTAATGTGACTGGGTGGGCGTGGTCATATATATACATATATAAAACCATTTTTTCTACAACCACGTTGACTGAAGAGGTTGTAAAGAAATGCTTTTAAAAACCTCTGACAATCCCAGCTGAGCTGCGCGATCATCAGAGGCTTTTTTTTTTTTAACTTTTAAAGCATTTTTTCAGCCAAAAAAATGTAAGGTTGATGTAGGGTTGTACAAAAAATGCTTTTAAGAATATAAAAAAATATCCTCTGATGATTGTGCAGCTGGGCATGGGGTAGGGGGGAGGCAGGAATTGTTGCTACCAGTTCTCCGAGCCACCCGCCGCCATTGCTACTGGATCAGGTGATCCGGTCCAAACCGGGAGCATTTCACCCCTGACCAGGAGGCTACAATGCAGTGGTGAAATTCAATTTTTTTTACTATCGGTTCTGTGGGTGTTGCTTGGTGGGCATGGTGTGGCTTGGTGGGTGTGGCTTGGTGGGCATGGCAGGGGAAGGATACTGTAAAATGTCCATTCCCTGCCCATTCCTGGGGCCAGCCAAAGGTGGTATTTGCCGGTTCCCTGAACTACTCAAAATTTCTGCTACCGGTTCTCCAGAAGGTTCTCTGTCAGAAGGTGCTGGATTTCACCCCTACTACAATGCTACTGCAGAGTAATAGTTTGGCTGTCTGTTTACCAGCTCTTTTGTAGGACACATTCCAAGGTGCATCACAGGAGGGCAAGCTAGTTTCACACCTGTTTGTGAAGTCCAGTGTGATAGGGAAATCAATGGGAAATTATTTGAATGAGTTACTCTGGGGATAGATTTCTTTCTTTTCTTCCCATCATGGCATTTAATTTAAGAGTTTTGGAGCAGGGTGATGAAATTGCTGTACTGCCCTAATTTATTTATCCATTACATTTACATTCCAGGTTTGGGTCAGTAATGAAAAGCATCAATCAAAGCATGGATCAATATATTATTACAGCTGCATATAGAAATAAATTACAATAAAACAAATATGCACATGCGTATCTGTATGCTTAGGAATATTTGTATGCAAATGAATATCTGGGGTGCATGTGTGCATGTGTGAATAAGCATGCAGTGATTTCTTTTTTAAAAAGAATTAAATGGATTAATATATTTTATTTATTAAAATTTAAATGGAAAGGAAAATATTAAAATGTTCAGTCACAGTGGAAAATTAATGCTATGTATAGAGACACAAAATTGAGCAGTCCTGGAGGATATAATTGATCATTGTGATCATATAGAAGGAGATATAAGTCATCCTGGGAATCTTATCAGAATGAGATAAATGAAAATCGTTCAGGATTCCCTGTAAAGGGAGCCATGCAGTGGTGGATTTCAGTGTGTAGCGGTGTGTAGGGTAGCGGTGGCGGTGGGAAGCTCCTCCCATCCACCCAGATGTCATCACAGATGCTCTGCACATACGCAGAAGGTTCTGCGCATGAGCAGAAGCGCTGTGCGCAAGTGAAGCGAGCATACACACACATGCACACTCACAGTTTCGAACCAGTAGCGAAGGTAAGTGAAAACCACTATTGGAGCCATGTGATTCAAAGTCTCTACTGGGCCATTCCCAAAAAAGTCATTTTTGTACGGTTTCAAAAAGAACAGAAAAGGACAGTCTGTGGTCCAACCTGGCCAAAGTAAAGGTCCATCAAAACTTCAGAATAGTAATGGAGGAAAGAACAAAAACTGGCACATACCAATTTGAAAAATTCCCACAAGCTGTAAGATAATGGACCAGGTTTAGATTGATTTGAAAATTAATAACCCAGATATACTACTTTAGTACATCTCTGGCAGGGGTGGGTTCTACTTACCTTTACTACCTGTTTGCAATGGGGCCACATGCGCGTGCTCGCTTCGCTTGCGCAGAAGCATTTTAATGACATTGGGGTCGGTGGGCGGAGCCTCCTGCTGGTTTTACTACCAGTTCTATAGAACTGATGCGAACCGGGGGCAACCCACCACTGATCTCTGGCTTTCAAGGCCTAATGCATAAAGGCTCCCCTAGGGAGTGGAGCTTTCCAATTATTTTTAAACAAAACAAAACAAAAAATGAAGTTGACTTAAAATAGTCTTGAAGAACCAATGGGACTAAGATAGAAAATTAACTTTAAGCAGAAGTTTAAAAGATAATTGCAAACTCTGACATCTATGGAGACCAAACCAATCTGTACATGTTTAGCAGCATTCTAAATATATCTTGGAACTGCCAACGTATATCTAAGGAACTTAGGCTACATTATTTCAAGGATGTCAAGCTTTGTAAAAGTACAGTCTTGGGCACAGTAGAGAAATGAAGACCTGGCTACAAAGACCTTGCAAACCACAGGGATCTTTTGAATGAAAAAAAAAATCTTAAATTAGCTCAAAACTTATAATAAGTAATACCAGATAGATGGGGGAAATGTTCTGTTGAGGCCTGGAAGAACAACAAGTTATTCATAGGTGCACACCTGCTTAATAGAATTCTCATTAAACTGCCAACTATAGATGTTATGATAATTTCATGCAAATACTAGAAATGTAGCTTTCTGATGGTTTACAAAAGGGGAAAAAAGGCTAATAAGATCAATGTTCTTCTTCTAATCTGGAAGCAAACATGGTTACATCATCATCATCATCTGCATGGGAAAAATGATGGAATTATTCATCTCCTAATACAGGAGGGTGATGATTAGGAATTGAGAGAGGCTGAGTAATTAGTATTCACACTGAAAAGTAAGGGAGCTAAAAGCACCCTTGCCTCATCCCTCCTGTACGGGAACAACTCCAGAAAGATGTCCCTGAGGGGAGCAACTAACTCTCAAAGAGGTGCTAGAGCAGAGAAACTGAATTTAGAAGGAGCAGGCTCTTGGTTACTGAGGAACTTCTCCAGGGATCTGAATGTGCACATAATGTGACTGAAGTAACATAATTGAGTCTGCTAATAATTGTAAATAGAGGCATTTTACATACAGCTTGTTTATTGTATTAAACTGGCTAATGGATCTATAGTTGGCAGGATTATACCTGTTTCCTTTATTTTTATACAAAAGGATAATGATGGCTTGATTCCATTCTGACATAAAGCATACTAATAAAGCATCCAGCCCTAAAGGCCATTAATCCTTTTCCTCTTTAAATAATTTTTTTGGGGGGAGGGATAAAAATCTTCTCCTGATGCTTTTCCAGGTCTTAACTGTGAAATAAAATCTTTAACTTAAAAAAAGTAGATGCAGACACAGAAAGTAGTCAGCAAGAGCACTTTAAGAATAAATTACTGCTAGATTATTGCAAATATATTTGAAAATTATTCTTCCATATACTATATCTGCAGATATTTGACAGCCTTTGTCCTTAACAGCTGTTCACCTATTACCAGAATATTTTCTTTAAAATGATCATATTTGAATGTAGAATTAACCCTTTGGCCTGTAGGATTGTACCCACCCTTTCCTGGAAGAATGAAATATTTTAGGAAATATTAAAAAAGCAGAATATTATGTTTCCCTGGTTGAGAAATGGAGAAGCATGTTTTAAAGACAAAGCAGCTCCCACCTTCCTGCCCCCCCCACCCTTTGTTAATGGGCCAGAAGCAGAAACCTAATCTTTTGTCAAAGGACATCTACAACACAATAGCAACAGAAACTAACACAATGGGACCCATCTAGACAGAAACTCAGCACATGGCACCTGGGAAGATTACATCAGCCAGCAAGGCTAGCTAAGACCCCCACCCCCTGGGAGTCTGACAACAAAAGCTCCTTTAATAAGGATCTAGCACACTAATCAAGAAATGTTTATTTAAATAATCTCAGCAACCTATGTGATTTTGTTATTTCCCTTCAAAAGAATCTTCATGTGGTTCTTTAAAAAAAAATCTAGCACAGATTTTTTTTTCTATCATTCCCTAGCAAAATGTTCTGCCAAAATGAAATCTTTTAAAACATCATATTGTTTAGGCACAGAAAATGCTATGTGGAATATGCTAATGTCAAACCTTGAAGTATTTATAGGTCCCCACAATGTATATATTTGCATATAAATGTAATTTGGTTTTACACAAGCTGAATATTTGTGGAAACAAATTTGCATAACAGCCACTGAAACAAAATGCAGCTTTCAACTGCTAAGTTTGTCTGAACTCAAGTAAAGGTGAATTTAGACATCTATGGTTATGCAAACAAGGAATTATGAGGAAATGTTTGGGTGCATTAGGCTTTCTCAAAAAAAAATCTATTTAGCCATGTTTTCTACAACCTATATCTTCTTCATTTTAATTTTTTATTAGAACATTAACAATGTATTTAGTAAAATGCTAAGGCATGGTTCTATTCTTTAGTAGAACACTATTTTATATTATAGGGTTCGGCAAACTAAATTATTTCTGAAACGCTGAATATATTTGGCTTAAGGTCCTTTCTACAGCATTAAATACTGTCTTTTTAATTGGTCCCAAGTCATTAGAAACAAACCACTCATTAATACTAAATACCAAACCAAAAAAGATTCTTTTAAGAATAGTTTTAAAGGAGATTCTTTAAAACAAACAAAGAATTGGGTTATTTACCCTTTGGAAATTGTAGTTCCAGCTGGTTACACTTTTATCAAGAGAAGATATTGCTTGCAATTAAACAATAAACTGATCAGCTTTCATTAGCTGAATTAGTTTCAGATTGTGCTGCTGGCAAGCATCAGCTAAAAACATGTGGGTCCAAATTCAATGGTATTGATTCTTCAGCACCTTAAGAGGAAAGCCTGGTTTGGGGGAGGGAAGTTTAATTTGTTTATTTCCCTCTCTAAGAGATCAAATATCATTTTCTTCTATTATTTTTCACTTATCCACTTGGTAGGATATACTGTAAATAAGCTAGATGTTAGGTTTTGCCTATTTCTATAAAGTGTTTCTTGTAAAGAATATATTCCTTGTAAAGAATACAAATTCTTTTGTAATGATAAAACCTGTTTCACTAATTATTGCTTCAGTCAGATTCCTGCTCTCGGGAACATTCACAAAACACTCCAGCCTCCAACAGAACCTATGTGTTTCGCTCAGCAACTAAGCTGTAATCAACACATCTCTCTTAAAATGCTACAACAAACACTCACAATCTTCACCATCTGATGCCATCCGAAGTATTGGATTTTAATTCTCAAAATTTCAGCCAGCGAAGACAGTCCCTGATTGGTGGGTAGCAAAGAGTAATTTAATTTAATTTAATTAATTCAATTTATATGCCACCCTTCTCTGAAGACTCAGGACGGCTCACAATACATTTTAAAAAATCATTATAAAAAACATTTAAAAATTAAAAACATTAAGAACATTAAAAACCATTCATGGCCAGATCTCACCAGATCACATGAGCAAAATCAACGGCCCCAGGCCTGCTGGAAAAGCCAGGTCTTCACTGCTTTTCAGAAGGCTAATAGGGTGGGGATGGTCTAAACCTCAGGAGGTAACTGGTTCCAGAGAGCTGGGGCAGCCACAGAGAAGGCCCTCCCTTGCGGGCCCGCCAGCTGGCATTGTTAAGCTGACAGGACCCAGAGGAGACCAACTGTGTGGGATCTTACCGGTCGGTGGGAGCTATGTGGCAGAAGGCGGTCTCGAAGATAACCTGGCCCTGAGCCATGTAGGGCTTTAAAGGTAATAGCCAACACCATGAATTGTGACTGGAGACCGATAGGGAGCCAGTGCAGCTCGCGGAGAATTGGTGTAATGTGGGTGTACCTAGGTGCACCCACGACAGCTCGCATGGCCGCATTCTGGATCAACTGTAGTCTCCGAACACTTTTCAAGGGTAGCCCCATGTAGAGCGTGTTGCAATAATCTAACCATGAGGTGACAAGGACATGAGTGACTGTGAGGAGAGCCTCCTGATCCAAGTAGGGGCGCAATTGGTGCACCAGGTGAACCTGTGCAAAGGTCCCCCTAGCCACAGCTGTCAGATGTTGCTCTAATCTTAGCTGTGAGTCTAGGAGGACACCCAAATTGAAAGCCTGTTCTGAGGGGGACAATTTCTCCCCCCCTCCAGAAACAAGGATGACAATCAACATAGTCTTTAGGAGGCAATACCCACAGCCACTAGGTCTCGTCTGGGTTAAGTCTGAGCCTGTTGACTCCCATCCAGACTGTCACAACCTCCAGGCATCGGCACATCACATCCACTGCATCACTGAATTGACGCAGGGTAGAGATACTATACAGGTGGGTATCACTCGCATATTGCTGGTACCTCGCCCGTGTCATCAGATGATCTCACCCAGTGGCTTCATGTAGATGTTAAATAGGAGGGGAGAGAGGACCGAGCCCTGAGGCACCCCACAAACGAGGGGCCTAGGGGTCGACCTCTGTCCTCTTACCAACACTGACTGTGACCAACCAGAGAGATAGGAGGAGAACACGGTGCCTCCCACTCCCAGCTCCCTTAGTCGTCCCAGAAGGATACCATGGTCAATGGTATCGAAAGCCGCTGAGAGGTCAAGTAGCACTAAGATGGAGGAATGACCCCTATCTTGGGCTCACTAGAGATCATCCATCAGTGTGACCAAAGCAGTTTCCATGCTGTAGCCAGGCCTGAAGCCATCTAGACCCAAAAGGGTCTAGATAATCCATTTCCTCCAATGACCGCAGGAGCTGAAGTGCCACCACTTTCTCTACAACCTTTCCCACAAAGGGTAGGTTGGAGACTGGATGAAAGTTCTTTAATTCTGAGTAGAGGAGGCGAAGAAGAATTAGCAGGTTCACTCCTATCTCCTTCTCACAATTCTAATTGCATCAGCATTGCAATAACCAAACAGGGAGTTTCTTGACAATAATAGATACATATTTTAGAATTTAAACTCTATATTTTAATTTTGGTGTTTGTTTTTTTTTTATGCTGCCCACTTTCAGTGTTCCATTAACAGAAAATAAAAATGCAGACTGAATAAAGCAAATAAAAATAATGATGATTGTTTAGTGGAAGAATTTTTTTTCAAAGGATCTGGCAGTTAGTGTGACAATTGAAGGTCTAGTGAAGACTAATTAATTAACTCAATGCAAATAGAAGTGATGAGGAAGATTCCCTTGAGAGCAAAAACAATGTTATTTGTTTTTGCTCTCAGGAGCAAAATGAGCTGAGGATTTTGTTCAATATCCAGATGATAAAATAACTCAGATTTGGGAAGATCTGGCCACTGACTGGGTTAGTTCAGACGAGATGACTGAGGCAGGTCCTGAGAGTGTTATCTGGGCTGAGTTCGATCCTGTGGCTCCCGAGGACGTGGACAGGATTCTGGGAAGACTGAATGTGACCACATGTTTATTGGACCCGTGTCCCTCCTGGTTGGTGCTGGCTTCCCGGGAGGTTACACGAGGCTGGCTCCAGGAGATTATTAACGCTTCTTTGAGCGAGGGCACCCTACCGGCTGCCTTGAAGGAGGCGGTGGTGAGGCCCCTCCTCAAGAAGCCTTCTCTGGATCCAGCTGTTTTGGCTAATTATCGTCCAGTCTCCAACCTTCGCTTCCTTGCGAAGGTTGTTGAGAGTGTGGTGGCGTGGCAGCTCCCCCAGTACCTGGATGAAGCTGTCTATTTGGACCCTCTCCAGTCCAGTTTCAGGTCTGGGTACAGCACCTAAACGGCATTGGTCGCATTGGTGGATGATCTCTGGAGGGCTCGGGGTAGGGGGTACTCCTCTATCCTGGTCTTGTTAGATCTCTCAGTGGCTTTTGATACCATCGACCATGGTAACATGTTGTGCCGGTTGGAGGGATTGGGGGTGGGGGGCACTGTTTTGCAGCGATTCTCCTCCTATCTCTCTGACCAGTCGCAATCTGTGTTGATGGGGGCAGCGGTCGACCCCGAGGTGCCTAGTGTGTGGGCTGCCACAAGGGTCAGTCTTCTCGCCTCTCCTGTTCAACATTTATGTAAAGCCGCTGGGTGAGATCATCTGTGGTTTTGGGGTGGAGTTCCATCAGTACACTGATGATACTCAGCTGTAAATCTCCACCCCAGACCATCCCAACGATGCCGTGGAAGTGATGTCCCAGTGCCTTGAAGTCGTGCGGGACTGGATGGGGAGAAACAGGCTTCGACTCAAGCCCTCCAAGACCGAGTGGCTGTGGCTGCCGGCGTCCCGATATAGCCAGCTGACGCCATCGCTGGTTATTGGGGGCGAAACATTAGCCCCCACGGAAAGGGTGCGCAACTTGGGCATCCTCCTGAATCCACGGCTGTTTTTAGAGGAGCATACAATGGCTGTGGCCAGGAGGGCTTTTTATCAGGTCCGCCTGATACGCCAGTTGCGGCCCTTTCTAGATCGGGACTCCTTACGCACAGTCACTCAAGCGCTCGTCACTTCTTGCCTGGACTATTATAATGCTCTCTACATGGGGCTCCCCTTGAGGTGCACCCGGAGGCTCCAACTGGT
Organism: Masticophis lateralis; assembly: GCA_030761175.1. Taxonomy (NCBI): domain Eukaryota; kingdom Metazoa; phylum Chordata; class Lepidosauria; order Squamata; family Colubridae; genus Masticophis; species Masticophis lateralis. The sequence continues at coordinate 81,112,276 of JAUDYJ010000003.1, read as the reverse complement.
GCAGAATGCAGCCGTGTGGGGGATTATGGGAGCGACAGGGCACTCCCACGTGACACCTCTCCTGCGGGAGCTGCATTGGCTACCGGTGGACTTCTGGGTGCGCTTCAAGGTGTTGGTAATCACCTTTAAAGCACTCCATGGCTTAGGACCAGGGTACTTACGGGACCGCCTTCTGCCACCAATTACCTCCCACCGGCCGGTTCGCTCCTACAGAGAGGGCCTCCTCAGGGTGCCGTCAGCCAGACAATGTCAGCTGACAACCCCCAGGGGGAGAGCCTTTTCTGTGGTAGCTCCCACCCTCTGGAACGATCTTCCTCCAGAGTTGTGAATGATCTCTGACCTCCGGACTTTTCGTCGGGCCTTAAAAACATACTTTTGTCAGCTTGCTGGCTTGGCCTGATCCCTGTAAAAATTTTTTAGAATTTTTAGAGTTTTTGATATGAGTTTTAAATTGAATTTTATCGGCCAAATTCATATTAGTTGTTTTTAAAATTTTAACTTTTGTGTAGCTTGCTTTTTATTTCTGGCTGTTCACCGCCCTGAGTCCGCAAGGAGAAGAGCGGTATACAAATCTAATAAATAAATAAATAAATAAATAAATAAATAAATAAATTTGTTCTAATGGTTGAAACATTGATATGATCCCTAATGATAAAGATAATACAGAAAGCTGGAAGTAGCAATGTGCAAAACTGCTATTCAAGATGGCTGCGCATCTTGCAGCTGGGTGCTCCTTTTTTCAGTGACCTGGATGACTGAGAATATCCATACACATCTCTTGAAGATGTAGGGAAGGAGAAAATGTATTCAGATTTGCAAGATTCTGTTACTGTAACTCTATAATAAAAGTACTATTTACGTTCATAACTCTGGTTTTCAAGTGTGATCTACTCCTGAAGAGCTAATATCCATTTGACTTTTGTATGCTCTCCAGAATCATTGGATTTTGATGATTTATAAATATTGTTAAATAAATAAATTCATTGCACTGCCTCAACTACTAAGGCCTATTGTGCCTCAAACCTGAAGGCTGCAGAGGTGCTGTATTTATAAATGTCATATAGACACCCAGGGTGTCTGGGAAAACCACTACCAATGACTCTGTTTAACACATAATGAGGGCAACATTAGGTGAGAGTTAGTAGGTAACTGGGACAAAGGATTTATTCACACCCCAAGTCATCCAAAGAATGATAGATTAGATGCCTATGACTTCAAGTCACTTTTCAAACCAGGCCTTCCATCCTTTCTTCTGAAAACTTACTTGAAAGAAAAGAAAATTCTCTCTCATTAAATACAGTGTCCCCTTTCTATTCATTTTTCTTCTCAATAGCTTTGCATGGCATTGCTATGGGGCATATGATAATACTGACTATTAGCACATGGTTTCTGTTTAGATTGAATTGTTAGTGGAAATCTGAGAATACATATCAAAGTGAAAATCACAGCAATCTCATTCGTGGGTTTTCAGATATAGTGCTCCAATTGTTGAACTATATTTTGTCATGATATGTAGTTACAGGAAACTGACAGGAACTTTTACTAGAAGTTCAATAGATTATCTTTTATTTCAGCTATATTTGATTCCTAGTTCTGTGGTGCTATGTCTAGAGAAACATATTGTAACTTGAAACACTACACAAAATTTCTTAAATCCACTGTATGTGAATTCATAGTCTATCAATTCTGGCATTAAATTTCATCTCAGAAATTTAACTGCTGAATTTTATGATTTTTACTTTCAGCCAAAGGTCACTATGAACATATCTAGTTCAATTTATGGGTTGATGTTACCAGTTTTAGCTAAAAAACCAGACTGTATAATTCTTTATTCTTATGACATTGTTATCATTAAATATTACTTCTCCAAAACCATTTTAAAAAGTTACTTTAAAAAATGTTATTTTGTAAGCTGCCACAAAGGATTCCTTTTGTGAAAGAGAAATCTATACCTAAATTTATCCTTTTCTAAACAGTGTGTTTTTTATCATTTTTTTCCTGAGTTCTACCATTTGAAGATTGTAAGGAATAGGACGATGATGTTTTCAGTAGGCTTCCTTCATTGACTGAATATATCTCTAGAAATAAATGAATAAAATTATGTGAATTAACTAAAACTAAACATTTCTTTGTATAATGACATCACTATGGGGAAATCAGTATAAAAGAAAATAAGAGCTAGCAACAGCAATCAGAAAAATAAAGGAAACATTTTCACAAAGAAGGGAAAATTATTTATGGAAATTAAATGGTAAAAATCTGTCGGAAAAGGAGGAAGGATTTTCAGGTCAATCAAAATAAACACACACACACACACACACACACAGACGAGAAAAGAAAACCTGGAATTGAAGAAGCATTGACTTAATGAGAGAAGATACACAGGACATATGAAGGAAGTATGGCTTGATCTACATCTACTCTAATTGAGAAACAGTTAGTTACCCAACACTTCACATAGTGAGAAGTTTGAGATACCTGAACTACACATTATATCCCAGATTCTAGAAGATCTATAAAAACAACTGGATCTGAAGCCAACACTTGAAGTTGAAATGTTACTGACATCCCCTCCTTTACAGAGCATAGCCACTGATATGAGGCATAAAATCATGGATACATTAGATACAGTCAATCCTTTTTTTAAAAAAATGTTACACTAATCTTACAGAAAATATGGACTATGGCATTTTATTTACAGTAGCTACCATGCCACTTCATAACATAAAGATCACAATTTTTTGCATAAATAAATGTCAATTTATAACCTTTCATGCTTCCTTAGGCAATTAATTCCTTAATTGAAGGTTGACTGAATGTAATCCAAAACTTTGCTGTTCAGTTATTATACATTTCTTCTCAAACCATGTTTCTTAATCAAATGATTAGAAACCAATGGAAATGTCATGATTATCCCTTTTTTTAGATTAAAATAATGCTAACAACCATATCAATATTCAGTCAACTTTGCTAAATTTATCTCCTTTCATTTTATTTATGGATTGTTGCTTTTAAAAGAAATGATATCAAGTTATTTCTTTAATGATGTAGATTGTCTGAAATTATATATATTTGATAGATGAGAGATAGATAGATAGATAGATAGATAGATAGATAGATAGATAGATAGATAGATAGATAGATAGATCCAAGTTGCCCTAGGATATTCCTGTCAGGAGAGAGTTGAAAACCCAGAGCCACTTCATCTTCCTAGGAATGACTGGAAACTGATTGATGTTACCAAGTTGGATAATGAAATATTCACTATCAGATAATCAAGCTCAAGGACACTACAGTTCAATTTTAAGCTACATGTACTGTGTTCTATTGGAGTTGTTTATTTATTTAAAACATTAAAATAACTCTGCAACCAATAAACAATCTAGAATCAATAGCCATGCAACTAAAAATAGAAAAACCTGATGCCATAACCAGATGCATCTTTGATGCATCCTCATTCTCATTCCACTCTGACCTCACCCCATCCCAATGCCTGAACAAGGAACCAGGTTTTAGAACTGAACTGAACAAGGTTCTTGGATGGCCAGTGAAATGTCTGTAAGATAAAAACAAAGCCCAGGTTGCCTTTTTAAAAAGCACCTTTGGGACAATATGGGAATCTCCATAGATAACCCGGTTGTAAGTAGTTTTGGGAAGGTTAGAAGAGCTGGGGCCGATCTAAAAAGAGAGAGTGTTTCATAGGGTAAGGGCTGCAACAGACAAGACACACTTCTGAGGACTCACAAATGGCAATGTTTAAAGGAAGAGACCTAGAACAGGCTGCATAAGAAAATTATAGGCACCTGTGCTACCTTCTTTCCCTCTCATTGGAGTCTTTTTCCAGTGTCAGCATGGCAGAGTTGCCAATAAAGCAGCAACCTTGACAAACGTATGGTGGAGGCAAGGTGAGGTGACATATATTTTTGGAGCTCTGCAACCACAAGTAAACTGAGAGGTGCATCAACAAAACGAAAGAAGACATTTTTTCCTTCAGAGGGACCAGGGAAAAAGAAGCATAGAGGCTCAGCCAACAAAAGTACAATTAGGAAAAATACATGTGTGCCATTAGAAAGCTGCAACAGAGAAGAAAAAATAAAGTATAAGAAATCCCAGAGAGATGAATTAAAATAGAAGAGGCTGTGTAAGATATAGTGACCATACAGCCTTTATTATAAAGGAAAAATCTTTATTTCAAAAATAAAGGTCTTTCCTAAACGAAGGTGAAACTGCTAGTTTCATCCTACTGAAAATGCTTCATTTTATGAAGAGAACTTCTTCAGATGTTTACTTTAGAAAACCTTCTAAGATATGTACTTAAATGAACTATGAAGAACAACAAAAGATGGGGATCAATAGGTTTTTTTTCAGTTCAGTTATAGAAATGAATATTGGTTCTGGTTTTTAAATAGTACCTTGTGTGAATCCTGCATACAAGTTAATATGCTAAACATTTAACATGACTTTGCATATTCAGCAACCAGACTAAAATATTCAAAGCCTACCTCACTCAAATGTTTACAGAAGCATTGATGGCAGTGTCCCTATTTCTGTTCCATAGAAATATAAAACGGAAATATATTTTCACTCCCAGAAAGAGCTTTCATTGTTGGGCACTTTTATATGCAATACAAGATGAATGTCAAAAATGTACAAGGCCTATGAGCATTAAATCTGCCCCACAAGTACAATAAATATTATCCTTTTGAATGGTTGCAGTGTAATCTTCTATCACACTGGCCTTGAATATAGTTTGGAAGCAACCACTGGTGCAGAATTTTGCAGATATTACTTTGCTATAGGGAGCATAAACACCTAGCTTCATCCCTGAATCAATTTTCAGCAACTGGGTTTGATGTCCAGGCAAATCCTAACATTTATCCCTGTGGGAGTGCCACTTTCAACATATAGGTAGTCCTTGCTTAAAGACCATTTGTTGAATGTCTATGGTGATTCTCAGTCTCCAGATCATGGGTTTCCCCTAGGGCAGGTGCTCTTTCAAGAAGCAACTGGACTCTCTTTGTTTTTCCTTGAAGATGTTTTGCTTTTCATCCAAGAAGCTTCTTCAGACAGAACTTGGATGAGAAGCAAAATATCTTCAAGAAAAAACAAAGAAAATCCAGTTGCCTCTTGAAAAAGGACTTGTGGGATGATCATTTGTTCACTGACTATTCAAAGTTGACTGCTATTGAATGAAGGGTACTTGTAAATGTCCTTAAAGTTCTGGCCATTATAGTGCCTCCATGGTCATATGATCATCCCTGCCAGCCCCCCACAAGCACAGGGGGGAAGCTATCAGGGAAGTCATAAATAGCTCTGGTAAGTCCCTACTCTCTCCCTGCCTTTCTGGGCACCCTGCCAAGTCATCTTTCCAGGAGGAGGAGGAGGAGGAGGAGGAGGAGGAGGAGGAGGAGGAGGAGTCTGTCTTCCTATGTTGTCCTGGTTATACCCACAATAGCCCTCTTCCCCAACTTGCACACAGTCTGCACCAGGCTCCCCAACCTCGCTGGGAATCCTGGCCCATCCTCAGCTCTCAGATTTTAAGTATGAATCAGATGCTAAAGAAGATGATCCAGCTGAATTTATAGAATATCAACCCCAGAAAGATAAAGTCAGGAATCACATGAGACTGATAAAACACAAGCAAAACCTAAGCAGCTGGAAAAGTTAGAGAAGGATGATATCGGGCCTCCTAGCTCATGTACCCAATGAGTAGAGAGGAGAGTAGCATACGGAAGATCTATTGTTCCTCACCAAGCAGAGAAGTAAAAATTCTTATTAGTGGAAGCCCTGACTCTGCTCTCTTTGCTGGGAAGAGACTGACCTTTAGTTCTTGTGTGACTCCCATGTATGAATTCTATTTTTGAACTTCTGATTGGCTGACAACCTTGACCAGGTCTTTGAAACTTTAGCCATCTGTGGATTACCCTTCTGCATGTTCCTGTTTCAAAATAAAATTTTCTTGGTAAGCCTTTGCTTTGTTGGCATTTCTTGCTTCATTGTTAACTCTGCTGCCTGGGAGTAAAACTAATAATCTCCTGAGAAAATGTTTGTGCACATGTGGCTGAAACCCAAAGCTGGACACTGTGGTGTCCTTGTGCTTCTTATCTGGGATTCCCACTGCTGCTTTGAATCTTAGTATCAGCCATTGGGACAGCTGAATTGTTGTTGTTAAATGATGCAGCCACATGACACCACACTTTATAATTGCATTGCTTAGCAACAGCAATCCTGGTCCCAACTGCTGTCATAACTTGAGGATTGTTTATATTTTTCTATTGTCCTCTGTGATCAGAAGGGGAGGCCCTTTTCTAGGTTCTCACCTGCTAAGAAATCTGATTGATAGGGAGTTATCTAAGAGCCTTTTTAATAGTTGTAATATATCTTCAGAAATTCAGGAAATCTTGCTTTATAATCATTGTATATTCTACAACCTTAGTCAATTAAGAAAAACAACCTTTCCAAATATTGCATTTCTTAGCATAGAACAAGATCAGCACCCACAGCCCCATGAAACCATCAAACAATGGATACTTTTGGCAGTCACATATCTGGATCACACTAACATATGATAATATAGATGGATGCCACATTTTGATGCATAACATTTGTTTTACTGTCTTTCAGGTATCTTGTGTGCTTTCACTTGTTGTAACACTTTGAGGATTCTTTGGGTTGTTCATTTTAACATTCCATCAGCTCCACTAACTTACATCATGGGATTCTCAACTTCCAAATCACAAGAAGTATGATTTTCAGACAGCATGAGTTGCCCACTGCCAGCTAAAATTACATATTTGGGGAATCAGTTCATTACCCCCCCCATGCTTTCTATCTAGAGCAGGGGTCTCCAACCTTGGCAACTTTAAGTCTTGTGGACTTCAACTTCCAGCTTTGCTGGCTGAGGAACTCTGGGAATTGAAGTCTGCAAGTCTTAAAGTTGCCAAGGTTGGAGACCCCTGGTCTACATCATATTTTTAATTTGAATTTAGCTTAATTTTTTTTATCCATCCAGGAAGTTCTTTCTATCTACCCAAGACCACCAACCAACCCTCCAAACCTCTTTCATTGTCTCCACTGAACTAATAGATATTGCTGTGATAAAACATAATGTAGAGGAAATAAGATTCCTAGGAAGGAAGAAAGCTTGAAAAGTTACTACTGATGGTAAAAGAGAAGAAATTGAAAGTTCAATTGATAGTGGAAGCAATCAAGTGTAGGCATGCTGAGAGTCTGAATCAATTTGGATTGCCTGGATTAAGTAGCACTATAAGAAAACAGATTTTTGTAATATGACCCAATCTAATTTGAGCTTTGGGGAATTTACTCACCATTGTTTGGATCATCCCTAATGTGCATGTGAAAAAAGCTGGTTTTGATTCCGCTCATCAATTGAGTTGTTGCTATTTGCTGTTGCTATTGCAACATTTGTATTTAATATGATATTGTATTTATATAATGGTGGCTTTATTTGTATATTAATTTTAATGTGCAATGTGTACTGCATTTTGAAGACAGGGCATTATTATAAATCTCATGCTCTGAAAGCTTCAGTTCAAAGTTAGCTCTATTGATCATCTATGCAATGACATACTTTCATTCATCTCTTTGAAATCCTTGAAATGCAGACTTTAAAATAAATGCATTCCAGGTGGTGATGGTGGTGGTGATGATGGTGGAGGAGGAGGAGGAGGAGGAGGAGGAGGAGGAGGAGGAGGAGGAGGAGGAGGAGGAGGAGGAGGAGAAGGAGAAGAAGAAGAAGAAGAAGAAGAAGAAGAAGAAGAAGAAGAAGAAGAAGAAGAAGAAGAAGAAGAAGAAGAAGAAGAAGAAATAATATTTTAAAATTTTGAATATTAACCATCACAATCCAAACAAATCCATTATTGCATAAAGATAGAAGGTAATCTGTTTCATAAATTTTCTTCCTCTAAAAATTTCTCCAGATTTTAGAGTTTCAAAATGCCTAGTTATGTTGCCAAACTGGAGCTGATGCATTGATTCTCCTTTTTAAAAAAAAGTTCTGAAATTTTTGCAAAATACCTGCTATTACAGTTATATCTCATTTTATTAAATAAATGTACTAATTTTTTTTCCCCAAAACAAAAGGAAAGCCATTCACATTTGTGAATATGGAGAAAACCAAGAATATCTTCTTTATGAGCCATGGTGGCACAATGGTTAGAATGGTTAGAATGCATTATTACAGGCTAACTCATTGCTTACTCCAGGAGTTTGATTCTCACTGGGTGAAGGTTGACTCAGCCTTCCATCCTTCCAAGGTCAGTAAAATGAGGACCCAAATTGTTGGGGGCAATATGCTGACTTTGTAAACTGTTTAGACAGGGCTGTAAAGTAGCATGAAGCAGTATATAAGTCTAAGTGCTATTGCTAAGTGTTATTATTTCTTCTCACATTATTTCTGGCTTTCCAATGTTAATGAAGTGCAGCTGTTAAGTTGAATGTAACTGCAGTTATGATCATGCATAACTGCAGATCTTATGAAGATGTTTAGGCATATTCAGCCAAATGAAGTTAAACAGCTCTTCAGATCTGCTTTGTAAATATGCAGAACTTGAAGTGAAAGGGCCATGGGGAAGACTACACATTCAGCTCTTTATTGATAGAAAAAATGAACACCTGACAAGAGTTAGAATCTGTGCTTGTATTTCTTTTTCATACACTATTTTATCATAGACTGTCAATGCAATATTAAGCACCATCAGATCAAGACTGTTTTTTGACGTGCTTCAAACATACATTAATGCATATTTGCAATGCAGATGTGTAGGGGTGTGAAAGATATTGAAAAAGAGCAGAAGAAATTACAAGTTTGCAGTCAACTGAACTTGCTCCATTTCTAGAATTAATTTTAGACATTTGCCATGCGTATCTCTGAGTATTTTGTCCTCAAAAGGGAAAAGAAGTGAAGAAACAGCCCAATCTTTCTTAGGAAGCAGGCTAAAGTAAAAAGCTTAAGAGTATTTGTCTTCCAACTAGGAAAAAAAACGAGACACAAAAAAGAGAACAAAATTGAAGTAACTTCCTTGCTACTTCTATTTTCCCTAGTGTTCAATAATATAAAAGATACAGAGACTTCTTTTCTGGAGTTGCATCTCCAATACATTCAGCTGTAGCATAGATTTACTAGATCTGACTTGTGAAAAGACCAATGACCACAAGATGGCTGCAAAGAGTGTTTTCTGTATGTCTGCCATTTGATGGTTGTCAGAAGTTTTGCAGATCATATATGGTTTATAACTAGATAGATAGATAGATAGATAGATAGATAGATAGATAGATAGATAGATAGATAGATAGATAGATAGATACTGTATTTTTTTGGAGTATAAGGTACACCAGAGTATAAGACACACCTTAATTTTTGGGGAGGAAAATAAGAAAAAAGCTGATTGGTGGGTGGATTAGCATCCTGGAATACTCCCAATCAGCTGTTCCCAGAGGAACAGCTGATTTAGCAACAGGTTCGTTGGTTGTGAGCTCTGTGACTTGCTTTTTTTTTTTCAGCCTCGAAACTTCTGAAACATTGTTTCAGAAAAAAACTATTTTTTCTGCCTCTGAAAGCCTCCAAAACAGAGCTTCAGAAAAAAAGCCTCTGAAACAAAGTTTCAGAAACTCTGTTTTGGAGGCTTTTTTTCTGAAACTTCCTTTCAGAGGCTTTTTTTCCCCCTGAACCTCTGTTTGGAGGCTCTTTTTCTGAAGCTTCATTTCTTAGGCTTTTTTCAGCCTGTGAAACCTACGTTTGAGAGGCTGGGTGGGTCTACTTTCAGAATATAAGACACACCCAGATTTTCACCCTATTTTTTGGGGGGGGGGGAAGGTGCATTTTATATTCTGAAAAATATGGTAGATATGCCTGATGGGTGGCATAGGGAACAAAGTTGTTACAGAATCTGGAAGTCCTGCTAGAAATATTTAAGGTTTACTTAAGATATGATCCAATATTCTTATGGTTGATGGTTCTCAGATTTATTCCTTTGCTTATGTCAACTTTCATTTTTGATTTCAAGAAATAGGGTTGGATACAAAGCCCCATAGTTCCTGACTCCATTCTGGTGATTAGCTTCTACAATGCTTCACATTTACCTCAAGGAAAAAGAAAACAAAAAGTAAGTAAGGCAACTTGATTACTAGTCAACAAAGCTGCCTAATAATTTCAAACTTTATTTATTTTTTATTATTTCTAAAAAGATTTCTAGAATAGAATTCAGAAATAGATTGTGACCCACAAAATACATCATTTTAGTTGCATTTATGTCTTTCTCTTGTTTAAAAAATCTATTAAGGATATTGCAGTACAATGTAAGAAATTATGCATTGATTGCCATTATTATCTGACAGCCTTAGGACTAAAAATAAAACAGATTTTATGGACAGGACAGTCCATTTCCATCCATTTAATGACAACTAAGTATTCATGGAGGCAGACGTATGAACTTACTATATATATATATATATATATATATATATATATATATAAATTTATTTTAAAAAATCATAATGTAGCAAAATCTACTGAGGGGGGCAAGTTGTTTGTTTGTTTCCTTAAACATGCAGCAGCTAGCAGTGATGCCAAAAGAGAAAATCTCAACAGAAACAAAATTGGATTATTAGTCTCTTGGGTTACTAACATAAAATGTCACATCTTTTCTTGGAATCCATTTAACTAATGGAAGTAGAAAAAAATAGTATTGGAAACATTGATCTCTTCCGAGCAAGTATTAATGAAATTCATAAATGTTTCCTGGATAAAATTATGATATGGAGGCTAAATCATTACACAAGCGCTTTTTTTAAAAAAATGATACAGGTAGTTTGTTACAATTTAATATTGAAAGAGAACAAAATCATTTAAGGATTTAAAAAAGGAGGGAGATCTTCCATCCTTGTTCTCCTCTCCTATATTTATATAAGCAATACCTTTACATCTAATTAGAGGAAGAAAATATGAAATGGATTGCTCATATGAATATGCACAGAACAACGGGTATATTTTTCAAAGCAATAGACAGCGGATTCAGCTCAGATGACTGTACATCTGGATGCAGTTGGGCTAACATAAAAAATGTATGCTGTTGCTCTCATGCCAGAAAATAATTGATACCTATGCTGAAAGATGATGACAATTATGGCTCTCCTTACCTCACCTGGATCAAGGCATTGGAGCTCAACTGATGTCATGAAAACTGAAATCATCAGCCTTACTTTGTAACACTACTTGTGTTCAAAAGGATCCTTCCCTTTTTTTCTGCTGTGAGTGAACAGTTTCTATAATTTCCTGTTGAGGAATTCACATAATTGGATAGTTTTGGACTGCTTGTATCAGCTTCCCATAATTTATACCTGGATATTTTACACAGCAGGTAGCGGACATAATATGCCTGTGAGTGAGTTGAGATGGGGAATGGTTTGAGGAAAAAATATCTGATTCAACTGCATCCATTCATGGTTAACCATAACTCAGAATTAAGACAGCATATTTATACTATCTCTGCCTTTCCTATTCTACTTATTGATAATAACCTATGTATATTATATGTAAGGGATGCAGTGGCTCAGTGGCTAAGACATTGAGCTTGTCGATCAAAAGGTTGGCAGTTCAGCGGTTCGAATCCCTAATGCCGCATAAACAGGTGAGCTCCCAGCTTCTGGCAACCTAACAGTTTGAAAGCATGTAAAAAATGCAAGTAGAAAAATAAGGACCACCTTTGGTGGGAAGGGAACAGTGTTCCGTATGCCTTTGGCATTTAGTCATGCTGGCCACATGACCACAGAGGTGTCTTCAGACAGCGCTGGCTCTTCGGCTTTGAAACGGAGATGAGCACTGCCCCCTAGAGTCAGGAATGACTAGCATATATGTGCGAGGGGAACCTTTACCTTTACCTTTATTATATGCTTTTAGGAAACAACTTTTAAATATGCTAATGTTTAAGGATAGAATTGTTTTTCTTCTATAAGTGACACTTTTTAAAAATGAATTTGTGTTGGGTCATAACTCTGTATACAGAACTTTAAATTGAATCACCCTTCAACTATATAGGAGCTGAAAGCTATCTGATTATCACTTTCTGAGGCCCTAAATCTGCAAATGTACCTGTTAACACCTGAGGAATTATTTTTTTTTCACTTTTCTGTCATTCCTTGTGGAATATCACTAGAAAGTTGGCTTTATTTTCTCTCTTACTCACATCTCCTTTAAGTTTGAGTTAACAGGTAAACATGTTGTCTCTCACTGGTCTGAATCAAAAATGCTGGATTGCATGACTGGTGAATAGGATTGTATATGATTTCAAATGAGACAGAAACAAGAAATGAAAAACAATGCCATTTTTGGGTTGACCTTTCAGTGATCCACAATTATGGGCATCAATCAAAATGCATAGAAACATTCAGTAATGTCTATAACTCACTGTATATTGGGGGAGGGGGGGCAATCAATGAAATCCCAGCAGGAGATATACAAGGGTGGACAGACTTCTGTATATATGTTGCTTTCTGTTTAGGAAAAGCTATGCACAAATGCACTGTGGTTGATATAGTTTCCCGACCTGATCCAGCAACAAGAGTGAATTTGCTATAACAAAAGTTAGAATTACAGCAATCAGTTGTCATGCAAGATTTTCAAATGAGATTTCCTTGCAACTTGTCCTTTCTTGCCAGAGCAATGAATTGCAAGATCTGTTAGTAAGCCACCATCTCTACAAAGGACTACAAAGTGTATGGTTGGGACAATGTCTTTATGTTCAATGCATACTTTAAAGTAGGGATATGCACAGACTACAGGAACTTAATTTTGTAGCACTATCCAACATTCTGGAAATAATCTAATTTATTTTAAACTAAACCAAAAATTGTCTACTGTGATCCAGGGCTTAAACCTAGAGTGAAACTTATTAAAACCAAATTTTATTTGTCTAGCATGAAACTATCACAAATAATTATAATCATATTCTTCATCATTATGGGAAAAAATCAAGCCTGCTTGTGGAGCTCAAGATTTTATTTATTTATTAAACAAATTTATTGGCCACTCAACTCACACATGGTGTCTTAACATTAAAAAAAAATCCAAAGCATAAAACCAATATAATCACACTTCCTCACCGCTTTAACAGAGCGGCAATAAATATAACTATATCAACCATTTGATTGGCTCCATGTCACCTTAGAATCTCCAGGCCACATACAGCATCACGTCTTCAGGGCTTTCTGGAAAAGGAACAAAGTGGGGCCAATCTTATCTCTGGGGCATGACATTCCATAGGGAGGGAGCTACTACTTAGAAGGCCCTTTTTCTTGGTCAGATTATATGTGCAACATTCATGCATATCTCCTAACTCAATTTGCTGGTCATTGACTGATTAAATAGTAATCTCAGAAATATGTCTGAAATCAGTTGACACTATATTCCCTGTCACATGTCAATAAATAAATACATAAAAAACATTACGACCTGACCTATAGAATCCAAATAACACCAGGAAAAAAAATGCAAGTTTCTTTAATGCAAAAAGAAAAGTATTCTTCTTAGTCCAAATTAGCCCACTTCTCATGGAGAATTTCTTTTATCTTTTCAAATGCAAATATGAATCTTTTATTTTCATACTTCTAAAAAAAAAAAAACCCACCACCAGCCATTCCTTCCATGAAGAATAATTTACAAACAATGACAGCTTATAAAATGAGCTTGTCTAGGATTTATGAACTTGCTGCATCTATTCCTGATAATCATCAGTGATGGATTTTGTTTGAATAACTTCACAGTGTCTTCCAGTTCATGTGCCTGCATATTCATTCTTGCAGCACAAACTCATAGCCCACCAAATCATGTTGATAATGGAAGAATATTTAAGGCTAGATTGACTATATACTACAAGCTAGTCACATTTTTTCCAAACAATACTTCTGTCACTGATAAGATTTTTTTGCTAATACAAATTTATATATAGTACTAAACTTTTCCTATTTTTTGTATACAGAAACACAGCAAGTACTAGATACTGTACATTCCTGCTGATTTTTCTTGCTTATAGATACATCATGTGTATCTATACATACATACGTAAGTATGTTTACGTATGTATGTAGCAATGGATCGATAGATCGATAGAAAGATAGATAGATAGATAGATAGATAGATAGATAGATAGATAGATAGATAGATAGATAGATAGATAGATAGAGTTTGCAAGTAGTCTCTGATTCATGTTTTTGAATCTGTTAATTAATTTTTTGGTGCTGAAAACCATTATCAGGAACCTGAGATGGAGAACTGAGAGCTAGAGAGGAAAAAAAACCACAATGAGAACCAGTGAGTTATAGCAGTTAAGATATCAGACCAGGAGAAGTCATTCCCAGTATTGAAATCCAAACTTTCCATGAATGAAAAAAATAAATAAATAAATAAATGGAAGCAAACATACCATTGCCAACACCTTTCTAAAAATCTAGTATAGTTGATCATAAAATATTAGCTATTTTTGACATCCAAGTCATACTGAGAGTCGTAGTCATCATCAATTGTAGCTCAGTGGTTTTGTGGTTCCTAAAATATAAAATCTCAATGGCATATTATGTGTACTGTACATTTTTATATAGTGTAATATAAAGTTAAAGATACTTAACTTTTAGGAAATATTGTATTTCCTAAACATGGAAATGTTAGGAATATGGAAGATGCAGGTGGAAGACTTTTATTTGATAGAGATATTTAAAAATGACAAGTGTTTTTAATTATTTGAACTGAAAACTAAGAACAGAAACATTTTCTGCTGAAACAAGATATCACGTTCAAATGTTGTGTAACTATGATCTCTATCTTTAAGGGGTGTGCATAAGTGCACCGGAGCGCCTACCGTCCCTGTCCTAATGTTCCCTTTTATTTGTATGCATCTCATGTATTCATAATTATATATAAACTTATATATGTTATCTAATACATACTTGATGAAATAAATAAATAAATAAATAAATAAATAAATAAATAAATAAATAAATAAAATCTTTCCGTTCATCTGTCCCCTCATCTGTCTATCTATTTGTCAGTCTGACTGCCCATCCAATTCCTTTTATCTAAAGTAGAGGTAAGTCACCTGCAGCTCTAGGACTGCAAAAGGCCCCCAAAGCTGAATAACTCTTAGAACTTCCTTCAATCATGATTGTTGACCAAATGGTAATACTAAAACTAATGTTCATGATTGTCTTAAATGGCAATGATTTGTGCATGGTAAAATACAATAGTTGACAAATCTTGGTGCTTAATTGAACTCTTGTGAACTGGTTTTGAGTAGGAATCTCCATGCTGCTTTTTATTTTTGCTTGAAATATAAATTAATGACTGTGATTACCAACTTTTATCTTGACATGACAGATTAAGAATGTATCATCAGACCCAAAGGTCCATTCCTAGCATGATTTAGATAAACTAAAGGTCCTAAATTCAATAGCACCTCTTTGGTTCAAGTTTTTCAGAAACTTGTTTTTTTTTTTTTTGATTAAATAAATTTTTATTTGTTTAAAAGTACGAACAAAACAGAACTAGTGACAGAAAAACATACAGAACAAAACCTGTAAACAAAAAAACAACCTATTCCTTTTTCTTCTAGATATATATTGCATTGCATTGTAATCCTCCTGCTGAAATCATTTTGGAGATAAAACCCACTTTTGAGCAAGAGCTGATAGAAGGTTCTATCCCATATTTCCTTTTGCTATCTTATGTACTTTCTGAATTCCTGCTGTGAAACAAAAGTAGAAATGGAATTTTTAATTCACCAGTACTTAAACCAGTAGTTTTGTTTTATTCGATAAATGAATTTAACCATATACCAATCTCTTTATCTGGGTTAAATAATGTGCAAATGACATTCTAAGCAAATGCTTCTTCCTGAAAATTTCATTTCTTCCTGGAACTGGATGTAGTGAGACAGCCCATCTGAAATGCAACTCATTCCAATAGCTAATAATGACCTTTGAATGTATTATGCCATGTCCACAAAGCTGTTTATTTCAATACCCTAGATAATACCAGATGAATCCATCATGCCTGTGTCAGTTTAACCAATGATGCTTGGAATAATGATGAATCTGTCTGTTCTAGGCTACTTCATCAGGTCAGAAATAAATAAATACACAGAAATACATTCTGACCTGATGCTGAAGGCGTATGACACCACACGGTGGGGAAAGACCTAAAAAAAAATAAAGGTTGGCATTGAAATAAAAAGATCCTTACTGTAGTGTATAGCAAGACAATATTTAAGCTAGTTTTCATCTTGTACCGAATTTTTCATACTAAATTGTTGACTTTCTTTGGCTTCTCCCTATAGTTAGTTAGAAGAACATCACAAAGAGGTTTAGGGGAAAGAAGAAGGGATGAAATCCAGCAGGTTCTGACAGGTTCTGGAGAATCGGTAGCAGAAATGTTGAGTAGTTCGGAAAACTGGCAAATAGCATCTCTGGCTGGCCCCAGAGTGTGAATGGAATGGGGATTTTGCAGTATCCTTCCCCTGCCACACCCACCAAGCCACACCACAGGCACAGAACCGGTAGTAGAAAAAAATGGATTTCACCACTGGAAAGAAGGGATAACTAGCTATAACTTTGTACAAAGACACACATTCTGTACAGAACAGAAAAAAAGTGTATTACGTTAAAATAAACCCTTTTTTTCCTGCCAGTCTAATTAAACAGCTTTATTCTTTATCCTCTGAAAACTGCAGAGGAGCTAGATGTAGCAGCTGCTACAGATTAGGATGTATGTTTTGCTTTTCTTTCTTTAAAAAAAAAAAATCAAAAAAACAATGCCGTGTCTTGGCTTCCAAACTTTTCAGCTTATAGTATATATAGTACTATAATTGGTGCAATATATATAGGTACTATATATAGTACCAATTACTTTCTGAAATTACATAGCATAAAGTTCTGGTTACTTATTGCCATCTAAGCATCTTGTTCAAAACATATAAAAGTCCATAGTTCCTAGGAGATATTTGGTTAATAATGCATATGTTACAATGCATTAGGTAGAACTTGCAACAGACAAGGAACAGTATGGTTATTTAATTATAAAAAGTTTCATTTGGGAACACACAAGTCCACCCACATCTTTCATGTAATACAAGAGTGCTTAAGTATTGCAGGGGTATGACTTGCAGCCTCATTAGGAATTAGCCACTTTGCTCATGCTGTAAAAAGATGAATGATAATTCACCAGGTTCCAAAAGTTTCTTCTAAATCCCACAATTTTTGAAACAAAGTTTGTGGGGGGACCTGCAGTATTGACAACACAATACTGTGTTGTTTTTAAATTGTTTGGTACGCTTTTTATGTCTGACACATGGGCTCTCCCCATCCGTTTTATCACTTAAGCTATATGAAATCAGCTAGCTTTGATCAAAAAAGTTTATGTTTAGCATATGATCAGTATTGGAAGCTGAAATGCCCAAAATATCCATTTTCTCTTCTGCATATTCCCGTAGAGCCCAGGTTCCTTATCATCATTAAAAGTTCACTGTTTGTACGTATATGAATGGTTATGTTTGAATCATCATAACTTGTTATTTATTTATTAAACAAATTTATATGGCCACCCAATTTACACAAGGTGACACCAGGCAACATAAACTTGTAATGTTATGTTTGCAACCAAGTATAAGCAAGAATTTTGTTGACATCTCATGTTTAAACTCATGGTAATCCTTCTTGGCACCTGAGCAGTTGGCAATTTATTTAGAGTAAGACTTTGTAGACAGAATTCCAAGAAAGCGTCTCAAAGTTCATGGACCCAAAATCATAACATGTTTGTTCTGTGACCTCTCTACAGCCTTTGTTTCATCAGGAATTCTGATGAAAATTGTGGTTGTAGTCTTTCTGTCTGAAATGAAGTTCATTGTCATGGCTTAGTCCAGTAATGTGGGTAAGTAAGTAAGTAAGTAACTGTCACAATCTACAACTACAATTGGCATTGCATGCCAAAACAACTAGACACAAAGATTTGTTTTTTTCCTCCATGCCATCACTCTGTTAAACATCTAACTCCTACAGTACTGTCTTATGCCTAAAGATATTTACCCATGTGGTAGGACTGTATTGCAATTATATTTCTTATATTTCCTACTACCTATTGGTATCTTATAGTGTATGTTTGTAATTGTGATTTATGATCTATGACTTATCACTTTGTTGTTTGTTTGTATACTGAGAGTTTATGCACTGGAGACAAATTCCTTGTGTGTCCAATCATACTTGGCCAATTAAGAACTATTCTATTCTATTCTATTCTATTCTATTCTATTCTATTCTATTCTATTCTATTCTATTCTATTCTATTCTATTCTATTCTATTCTATTCTATTCTATTCCATTCCATTCCATTCCATTCCATTCCATTCCATTCCATTCCACTCCACTCCACTCCACTCCACTCCACTCCACTCCACTCCACTCCACTCCACCTATCTGGATGTTATAGCTATCTGGAGTAATTGGGGCAGTTACTTAATTGGGACTGATATAATTCCAAGAAGTCAAAAGGCTGTATCCCCTTCTTGAAGTAGAGCTTCCACATCTGTTGTAGGCATTAATTGTAATATTTCTAATTATTTTATGTTTCATTGTATTATAAATGCTTGCATGGCTATTTCTTTTCTTGAGTTATTTATGCTGAGCCTGATATCTACTGTAGTGTGAACTATTGACAGTGAGTTCATACATTGGCTTATACTGGTCAAATGTCCAATTTTATGTTACAAGCAAAGCCTAGAGGACAAACTTGGAGATTAATGACTACAACTACCATCTCTGAAATAAATCAAGAGAAAATAAATAGCTTCCTTGTCCCTACCACTACACAGCTCCTAAGCTCAATTTTTAGGAGTTTGGAACATCATAATTTCAGGAGACAGGGGTTTTGTTTTGTTTTTTTAAGGAGATTAAAATATAGTACCTAAAATAAGCTATAAAAAGTTCTATCAAAATCAGTTGCAGGTGTCAATAAGCCGATGAAATCTTACAGAAAATGTCAGTTGTGATGAACTATAAGAATGCGTGAAGAAACAAAGCTTATTCTATCTTGACAAAAGAAATGCAGACATAGGAAACACTTCAGGCTTCTAAACTGTTCTAAACTCTAGCGAGAATACATTGACTTTATATAGACTACTTGTGTAGCATTATATGAAGCTGATGTATGTGTTATCTAAATGGCACTAGAATATCCAAGTGGGACAAGTGGTGGGTTGCCCCCAGTTTGAACCAGTTCACAAGAACCAGTAGTAAAACCAGCAGGAGGCTCCGCCCACTGACCTGGACATCATCAGGAACCTTCTGCGCATGTGCGCGGTCCTGTTGTGAACTGGTAGTAAAGGTACAGTAAGTAGAACCCATCCCTGAGTGGGACCCATATATCTTGCACAATTCCAAGCCAACCATTACACTGTACTCCTGTGTTATGTCAAATCTACTGACTTCTAAAGTGGCCAGAGTGATGCCTATAACTTACCCAATTTGGTGGACATTTTCTCTAATCTTTATGATTTTATTTTATTGTTATGTTATGCTGTGTTGTGATATGATGTGTTGTGATGTTATTATGTTATTATAAAAATTGACATGATAAAGTGACTCACAGAAGTGGAATGCCCAAATATAAATCCTAATGAATTCCCATCCCCTGGCACCAACTACCAATGGGCTCCATATCACTCCGGGAACCCCCAGCCAACTGGCAGAATCATGTCTTCAGGGCCTTTCGAAAGAGTATCAAGATAGCAGCCAATATTTTCTCCACAAGGATGATGTTGCACAGGAAGGGAGTCACCATGGAGAATGCCCTTGGTCCTACTAGATGTAGGAAATAATGAAAAAATGAATATATAAATAATACATTTTTGTACTTATCTACAAAAGTGATTTCTTTTTTCTGATTTCCATTTTGGACTAAGTAATTGTACTAAACTGAATTACCCAATAGGAAACCTGTAATGGGGAAACCTGTAATGGTATATGGAAAAGACATTGGGAAAATGGAAAAAAAGACACTGCCAAGGGAAATGTCAGATAAGAGACAACAGAGCCCATAGCTGGATAGTGAGTAGGGCAAGAGATTCAGAAGAGATCCTCCTTAGTTTCTTGCACTGTAAAAGAAACAGAGAAAGAACTGTACTTTCAGACTTACAACATTCTGCCAAGGTATTGCAATTAAACAGAATTAGTTCATCTAGTAGTGATTCCTTTCTGGTTTGCCCCACAAGACCCACAAAACTAGACCAGATGGTGTCATTTGCAGAACACTGAATTTGGATCTACACAGGATTGGATTCTCTCTCCACACCTCTCTTTACCTGACATTCGAGGCAGCTTTGCACATGTCCAAAATGTTTCTATTTTCATCTGGGTACATTTTATAGTGCACAAGAGTCATATTAAATTTAGCACAAGATTACTTAAGGGTACCTGAGGATATTGGTGTACTCGCCTGGACTAACACAGTTGGTAATAAAGTAGCAAGAATGTAATTCTTTCTTGCCACAAACACTAGCTCTGAGACTTTAGATTTGTTACTTTATCCTTTCCCTCTGTCAAGTGACATGTAGAGGGGATTTCTTGTTGTGGATTGAGTTATTTTCAACACTTCCTACTCTATAATTTTAGTGCATCTAGCGTTATTCCTGCCTATGGCTTCAGATCTACAGTGTGTTAGGCGTAAATACAGAGAAACATGGTTATCCTTTTTAGTTGCTTTAAGTAAAGAGAGAGCTGCGTTACAGATATGCCCATGGCCATTGATAAGACAGGGTCCAGTTCTAATATAAGACTGTATTACACAAAGAACTCCTTTAGGTCTATTGGACATCATAGATCAGCAAACTTTATTAAAGGAAGAGAATAATGGAGGCCATTGTAGTGCATTCATGCAGCTATGAAATATTGAGGATTAATTCAGAGTCCTGGGAAGAACTGTTAACAGGTATGGTCATACCATTAGGCTTCTATGGAGCTTTTGAACCAAGAGAAGTAGTTTTTATTGAAGTAAATGCATGCAAAGGATATATTCTAAGGCCTAAAGCCCCAGGCCCTCCTCCTCTATGGGTTATTTAGTATTGCTAGGATTAGCGGTTTAGTCAGTCTAAGGTGGTAGCTTGGCTTGGCTTGGCTTGGCTTGGCTTGGCTTGGCTTGGCTTGGCTTGGCTTGGGGCTTTTGGTTAGGCTTGGCTTTTGCATAAACTCACTCTTAATCCATCAGAAAATGATAATTTACTATGACTTGCTAGAGAATGAAAATTTCCAAACTTTGAAATTAAGCATAGACCACTCTTCATTAAATTATTGATATTGAAACCTGCCAACTTTGTATTTGTTGATGGATATATTCTCAACATGTTGAGAATACAATGTTGTTTTCCTGGCTTCTATCAAAATGAGCCCTAGGAATCATATTGCTGAATCATATTACATTATCATAATATATGATTCAGTATGTGTATTCCCAGCAAAGCCCTAATTGGGGTTTACAGATGAAGCTTTCTACCTGTAAATCTTCATTCTTATTTATTGCCTATATATTGCATACATTGCATATTTTTCAGGCCAGGGTGTTCTCTTAGTTGTTGAATAACCAGGATAATTTCCTATCTATACAACGGACAGCAAAATGAGTAATATCTTTAAACATCACGTTTACCTGAAGCTTTTATTCTATCATATTCATTTAGCTCTTGCTCGTTCACTTTTACTGATGATACAGAGTATCAAACATATTCAATTCAAATCTTTATTGTCAGTACACAACATGTGTACAATGAGATTGGTTGACTTATATATGCTGCAGAGAGCAGCTCATAATTTTTGACTGAGAATATTGCAGAATGTTCTGAAAAAAATTCAGATATAATAATAATGTGGCTGTGGATGCCATCTCTTCCTTGAATGGTTTAAGCAGCCTGACCATTGGAAGGTTTCTCTGTATGAGAAAACTAAACTTATTTTATCCTATTTGCTCAGATTTACCTAACTCTTTTAGCTTGGCATGTGAAAAGCTTAGATTTTCTAGTACTTTTGGAAAGAAACACACCTGCATTTCTCATTTCCAGCTTTTTCTTTCTTATTCAGAAGCAGCATCTTAGTGATGTGAAAACAAATTCATTTCTTAAGTGTAATGAGAGCAGTAGCATCCAAAATTGAAGAAACAGTAGCTTTGCAATTCTACCACCAACTGCCTCAAATAAGATATTTCTTCATTGCTTCAAAAGCAATGGAAGATTTAGGGAAGATTTAAAAAAAAACAACCTGTGATCACTGGGGCAAAATCTGCCAGAATCAGGAAAAAAAAAAGTTAGTTTTGAACTTTCTATTAGATCAATTGAACAATATGATTATCATTTATCATTTAATTGATTTTTTTTAATGATTTTCATCCATTAGTTGATTTTAGGCTTTGCTAACCTGCTTTCATTGGGTAGGGTATCTATTTCTGATATATCTGTGATTAGGTCTGAAATATTTTTTTCACAGAAAGTAAGCCTATCATTTAAGATGTACACTTCATCTGAAATATCATGCTGAGGAAAATATGCAGTTTTGCTTAAACTGGCATTTCTCTCATGTTCCTGCTGGGTATAGCAGTGAAGGAGATCTAATACAAAGTCTAGGCCTAGAGGAACATCATGATGAATTAAGTATTAGAAAGAGAGATGTAGATTGTGTGCTTATTATTATCCTGTGTGTGAAGTTAGCATAGAGATGCAGAAAGACTGTCACTGTGTGGTAAAGGACACCCATGCATAAAAGTTCTACTTCAGTTCCTGGCTTTTTCAGATAAAGAATCACACATGGTGAGCTTGGGAAGAGCTTTAGATCTTAGAGAATTACTGTCAACATAGATAGGTCACCTGATACCCTTCAGCTAGGTTGGGTTGTTAAGCCTTGATTTTCCAGGTGGTAGAAAGTATGGAAATTATAGTTCAATACAACCAAAAGAGAACAGAACATAGGGAAACCTGAAATAGCAACACATTGACATTTCATGTTAGTATTTTACCAATAGCCTGTAAAATATCCTGGAAGAACAATGGCTTTGTATGATTCATTCATTCATTTTGTATGATGTATCAGAATACAACATTAACTGTTTTCATGTTTTCTTTGTAAGAGGTATCAGATACAACAGACACACACCCCAACTGTGTATTTAATTAAAAAACAATAATCATGTCAGACAGGGGTGGGTTCTACGTACCTTTACTACTGGTTTGCAATACAGCCTCACGTGCATGCCTCACATGCATGCGCAGAAGCATTTTCATGATGTCAGGATCAGTGGGCGGATCCTCCTGCCAGTTTTACTACCAGTTCTATAGAACTAGTGCAAACCGGGGGCAACCCATCATTGATGTCAGACCTCCAACTGGAATAGACTACCTTAGACTTCAAGTGAACTTGAAGCTTGATTCAGTATGAGGCAGATCTGTTGCACTCGTGAATTAGAATCGTTGTGTGTTGCATAGGTGTGTCTACATAGTGAGTTTGTCCCATAGCACAATTAAAGAGCCATAGTCACAGTGAACTACACTGAAGGGTTTGAAATAAGAGAAAGGATGTATGAGAATTGACTGAATGAATAAATAAATACATTTATTCCCAGTGTTTCATGTAAAGGTTAATTCCTTTACATCTATATAGCAATGTCTTAGTTTTGAAGTTTCTATAAATGGATGATATGCTCCAGAGATCATCTATTGAAATTGGGATTCACTCCTCAAAAGCCCTGCACAGCTTCAGCAGCCTGTAGATAATAACAGCAACCACGACATAAAATCTCCGGTAAAAATATTTCCAAAATCATTTTGCTCTCCAGGCAGCTTCCTTCCAAGTTGTGCACATAAAACCTAATTGCAATGCCTGATTTTTATAAGTGCTCTTTTTTTTTTTTTTTGGCTTATAGAGTAGATAAAACCTGTTACGAAGACCACAGAGCTGTTTTATGCATATGCCAGTAAAAGCTAGCTTGCTCCTTCCCTGCATCCATTTCAATGATGCTGTGCTACCATCAGGACTGATTGTCATAAATGTGATGATCTCTGAAGCACGGTATGATGGTAATTAAATCAGTGGTATTATTGACATTTCTGCATAGGGTATCAGCCAAGCAACTTTCCTATTCCACCTTCCGGTGAGTAACCACTTTATTCAGTTTGGCCAATAAACATCCATCAAGCAGTTCTACAACGAGAGCCACTGGCCTGTTTATTTTTTAAAAAAATAGCTTTTAGCTAGAGGAACACTCTTTTAAAGTATGTTTTGTATATTTACATTGTGTTTGATCCATGCAATAAGTGCATAGAAACCCCGCTAAATTATCACTTCATTCTAAACTGCATATAAAAGTACAGGGAGCTCAAGTTTAGCAATCTCCTTGGTATTCTCTTTCTCCATATTTGATAGATGGGTTACCACAGCTTTTAAATGGGAGTCTTGTTATCACCTTGGTGTCTCCTGCCAAAGAAGAGGCTGGTTTTCAAAGTGCACTGAATGTGTGTTTTTTTTTAAAAAAAGGCACATTCCTCTTGTCCAGGAATTCATTTAAGTTAATCTGCCTTCCTGTTTCCCTAAACTTTTCATCCCTAATGAAAGAGAAATCTTTTCCATGAGTTATTGTCAGCTTCAAATGCTTGTAAGAAACACTTGGTGGTGTTTTATCCTTACTTTACTACTGTTGCAAGGTAATGAAAGATACTGGAAATTACTTCCCTTGCTCTGTAGTACTGTATATATCTCCTATTTTGCAGACCAGTATTAAGAAACTAGCAGTGATGTCAACTTCTCTCTGTGTTTGTCATGTTTGAAGTGTGCTTTTGCTGTTGCAACCATTGTTGCTTCTCAGCTTGCCAACGAACCAGGGGGGAGGGAAGGGTGAAATGGAATGTAGGCTCCAGACATCAAGAAGACAACCATGAGAGCCAAGGACACTTCGGCAGATGTTTGCCAAAACCAAAGGTTTTTTCTCACAACAATACCATGAGACTCAATTGGATAATGTGACCTGCTCTAATAGGGGGAGGGGAAATCTTATATGTTAATTATGTGGGTTTGGCCAGGAATTAGCTAAATCTGGTTTTGCCCTCATCAGTGTATTAAATAAAATTTTGCATTCAGAGATTGGAGACTGGATCTACCATTCTTGCTTTGTTGGATTCCATTCTCCCCCTCTCTCTCCCCCCCTCTCCCTCTCTCCCTCTCTCCCTCCCTCCCCCCCCCCACACACATACAGGGTGCCAAATGGGTTGGCCTGATGAAAGCAGAGATGAGCCATCATGCTGCAAGCCCTGGACATTTTGCATGTGTGTCAAGATATCACAACTATATTTAAAAGGGCAAGAGCTTGCAGCATGATAGCACAACCATGTTTTCAACATTTTGATGAAAATGCAAATTGGATGGATAGATGATGCAGTAGAATGGATGCTCACATACATGTTATTGACCTATTTCTACTTTTGTTGGATATATATTCTGTATGTCTAGTTGACAATCAAAATGTCTTATGGATGTAAAGCAAATGCAAAATATCAATGGGACAATTTTAATATCATGAAAACTCAAAGGCCAAACATTAAAATCAATAAAGCTTAAGCCATATTTTAAACTAAAGTAAATGAATGAGTTGGCACTCAATATATGAAAAATGTATTGATTTTTTTTGTTGCAGGGTGGAGAGTGTGAATTAAGTAATTCCTAAGAACCTGATCAAACTGGCTAGATAGGACAGGATGGAAAAATAGATTGTCGATCTGAAATGCATATCTCATTAGGCAACATCAAGTAACACTCAGGTTGGGTTCACACATGATATGAAGCTAATGCATCACACTAATGATTTACATATCACAATGGTAAGTTTCTTAAGAGAAACTAAATAAGCCAGGGTTTAGTTCAAAGCACATCTCAAACATTCACATGCTACATTTGTAACCCTTCTTTCTTCAAAGTTCTTGTTTCTCGCAGTATTTCACCCATTCCTCTTGTTTCTTCCAGTCTTGTTATGCTGAATTCTCCTTCATTTTCTTATGCTTCCCTTGGTCCTAACCCACCACTGAAATTTAAACTGTGTACCCCTTGGAGCACAAATCTGTCACATTTGCTTCTTTGCTACTTTCATGAGGTGTATAAATTACTCTTAATAATAATAACTGTTGAGGCAGTGGGGTGCACTTTCATGGAAACCATTGATTAATTTTCACTTAATGTAACACATGCCTAAAGCAAATTACATTCACTAACATGTCCAGGGGACTATATTAATAATGGATATAATTGTTCTAACAAATAATGGAAGTACTTTTTTTTCTGGCTGAGCATTTTTTCCCCAAAAACAAAACCTGTCTTACTTTTTAAAGAATATTCTTTGGGTTGTTACAATACTTAACTTTTATTCTCAAAAGGAACCTGCAAACTGTTATAACTTTTTTTATTCCTAGAGGAATCTCCCATTATTTTATAGCTAGGCTTTTCCTAGGGTTATTACGCTCTCTTTTTCCCCTCTCTTATTTAAACACAGTTGTTTTTTCTTTAAATTAGCAAGAAGAACAAGTTTAGTGATTAAAGCACCAAACTAAGAAACCAGGAGACTGTGAGTTCTAGTTTTGCCTTACACAGGGAAGCCAGCTGGGTGGTCTTGGGCCAGTCATAATCTCAATTGCACCCACTTCATAGGGTTATTGCTGTGGGGAAAATAGGAAGAAGAAGGAGCATGTTTGCTACCTTGAATTATTTATAAAAGTATTAAAGGTGGGAAATAAATAAATAAGTAGTATGCATAGGTTCTCCCTGGTTTTGTCAGAATGCCTAAATGACAAAAACAGTGTTATGGCATCATAGGCATGAGAAGTTATAATTCCAACAGAAAGATGCAAGGCTTGCTTTGCCATGCTGTTTTCATAAACCCGGCCTTCAATTATTAATTCATCTAGAATTGATTAAATTGGGTTTTCAGTCCATGTATCAGTATTATCTTTATTTGCTTTAAGAAGCTATCATTAGACCTCACCACTACTTTAATTTAGTTTCCCACCTTCCCTTTCTAGAGATTCTGAAAAATAGGACTGCTTTCCTAGCAAAATTCAAGCTGTAGGGAAAAAAAATAAAGAATTAATTTTCAACATATTGAAAAACTTAAGCAGCAGGAATGCCATGCAACTGCAGTTCAAAAAGGATTAATTGCTCAAGAAGCCTATACACAAGAACCTAGTCAACTAAAGTTCACTTACTAAATTGGCACCAAATAAGGGTCAATGAAAAAGGGATTGGACTTGGACCGTTAGTGAGATCATACTGACACTAAGCTGATCATATACTTAATTCCATTTCCCAGTTCTGCCTGCTCTTAGTATAGTATAGCATTTATTGTCACTGTACATCATATATATGGTTTTACATGGGTAGGGCTTCCTTAATATTGCACATTATTTTGATATTGAAAGATAGTCACTTAACAGCTTCAGACTATTCTTCTTTTTGAGTGTCACACAATTGAATTTAATTGCTAGATTAAAATGGCTGCTACTTTCTTTCTATTCACTTCAAGGAAAAGTGTCACATTTTGCCTCAGTTGCAATTTCCATCTTGAGGGAAGCAAGTCAGGGGATAACTAAAACATAATCTTTCCAAATCTTTCCAAATCTGACTAACTGACCCTGAATTTGTAAACAGCTTCCTTGTGAATGCCAAGTATCTGGGAACCTACAGTACCTGGTGGACCTGATCCAAAATGGGCTGTGAGGTCTCAGTATTCACTTCAAGCTTCTGTTTGGCTAAGATCCAGTAGATTTTAGAGACCCATTTGAGAAATATTGTTTTGCTTTTGTTTTGTACCTTTGGGTCAGTCTGCCTGGATAAGTCCCTACAGTTTTTTTGGCAAGGTTTCAGAAGTAGTTTGCCCTTGCCTGCTTCCTTGAGCTAAGAAAGAGTGACTGACCAAAGACTGACCTAGCCATAACTTTGCGCCCAAGGCGGGGATAGAACTCACAGTCTCCTGGCTACTAGCCTGATGCTTAAGCCAAACTGTCTGAGAAACATAACTAGTTATCACCATAATCTCCCCCATTCCCTAAGTATTTCCCCTCAGCAGTAATAGCAAAAAAGTTATTTGCAATTCTACTGCTTTCTATCTACTTGGAGGTCATCTACTTGCAATAGATTTGACTCCTTATTCTTATATGTTACATAAGGTTTAATTAGTTTTTTAAAGAATAGTCTCCTGTGAAGTT
This sequence comes from Masticophis lateralis, assembly GCA_030761175.1. Classification (NCBI taxonomy): domain Eukaryota; kingdom Metazoa; phylum Chordata; class Lepidosauria; order Squamata; family Colubridae; genus Masticophis; species Masticophis lateralis. Next base: position 81,083,999 of record JAUDYJ010000003.1, on the reverse strand, counting down.
TCTCTTATATTTGAATTAATTTCATGTTAAATTCAAGCAAGACCTACCACAAATATCTTCCTTCAGATATCTGCAAAGCAATTTATTTTCACTTACTTTATATATGTAGAGTTCCTGTAGATTTTCCATATGAAGGAATACTACAGTCTATACATTTAGATATTTCTTGTTAAAGAAAATGCTGATGATATGAAGACACCTCTATCTCTAAGGTACAGTAAAAGGAATAGGGTTGAATTGTTAAGTGGAACAACTTTAACTACATCATTCCCAGTGATACTTATACAACTGAATTTAGCACATTCTTCCCATAGTCAATATATTACACATTTGTACTTCTGGATTCATAACTATTCTGTTTGGTTAAATATTCAGTCCTCATTCTCTTTCATGTGAGCAGGTTTCCAGTGAAACAAAGCAGAATTCCCTTGTTACATTATCCACCACATTCTCAATGTCTGTTTTAGAGTCATGTTCAAGGAGAAGAGAGCTTTATCCCATCAATGGCTTCTATCCTAGTTTCAAGTAAACAAAGGATAGGATAGGATAGGATAGGATAGGATAGGATAGGGTAGGGTAGGGTAGGGTAGGGTAGGGTAGGGTAGGGTAGGGTAGGGTAGGATAGGATAGGATAGGATAGGATAGGATAGGATAGGATAGGATAGGATAGGATAGGATAGACTGTTTATTGGCCAGGTGTGATTGGACACACAAGGAATTTGTCTTGGTGTATATGCTTTCAGTGTACATAAAAGAAAAGATATGTTCATCAAGAATCATAAGGTACAACGCTTAATGATAGTCATGGGGTACAAATAAGCAATCAGAAAACAATATCAATATTAATTGTAAGGATACAAGCAACAAAATTACAGTCATACAGTAATAAGTGGAAGGAGATGGGTGGTGGGAACGATGAGAAGATTAATAGTAGTGCAGACTTTAGTAAATAGTTTGATAGTGTTGAGGGAATTATTTGTTCTTGTGTCTACTTGTTCTGGTGTGCAGTGCTCTATAACATCATTTTGAGGGTAGGAGTTGAAACAGTTTATAAACATCTTTGGATTATTATTTTTTTTTCTTAATTGCTATTTAATTTGCTAGACCAGGTTCATCTAAAAAGCATTTCTTCTCACATGAATCTAGGGAGAACACAAATAGGAGAACAAACCAGTCCTTCTCTCTCAATATTACATCTGTACATCTAAGATATAATGTGGATTTCCTCAGGCAGCACCCAACCGTTGAGGCTTGTCTAATGATAGACTTGTCCTTTCAGAATTCATCTAGTCTCCTTTTGAAGCTATCTAAACTAGGAGCAGTGAACAGCATAGTAGCATATAGTCAGGATGATTGCATGTCGGGTGAGGAAATATTTCCTCTTATGAGTTCTACATCTTCTGCTACAAGTAGTCAATTTCACTGGATACTATTACCTGGTATTATGAAGATGAAGAAAGCCAACTTACTATTCATTTTTGAACATAATGCCTAATTTTAACTATGCTAAACATCTCCTTAAAAGAGTGCAGTCTCTTCTGAAAAAATGTTGAGACTCTAGAAACGGTGTAAAGAAGTGCAATAAAGATGATTAGGGGACTAAAGATTAAAATCATATAATGAACAGCTGTGGGAACTGGAGATGTCTAGTCTAAAGAAGAGGACAAGGGATAATTTGATAAGAGTGTTCCAATATTTGAGGCCCTGTCAGAAAGAAGGGGTCGACTTGTTCTCCAAAGCACCTGAGGCTAGCCAAGAAGTAATGGATGAAAGGTTATAAAAGAGAGATCCAATCTAGAATTAAGGAGAAAATTCCTGTCAGTAAGAACAATTATTGGTGGAATGGCTTACCTCCAGAAGTTGTGGCTGCTCCATCATTAGAGGTTTTAAAGAAGAGATTAGACAACCATTTGTCTGGAATGGTATAGGGTCTCCTGCTTGACCAGTGGGGTTGACAAGGCCCCTTCCAGCTCTTTATTCTTATTCGTTATTTTGTATTTTATTCCTGTTGTTAAGATCAAAAACAGCCAGGCTACTGAAATAATACAATCAGCATTTGAAGAACATATCAAGTACTGTTAAACCTTTGAGATTTTACTTTGCATTTTATTAGAAAAATGCCATTCCTTTATTACTTTTATGCTCACTTGTACATTCATACAAATTGCATCACCTAGTTTCTGTAAACAGTTGTAAATAAAGAAAAAAACCCAACACGATAGTTGGCATTTTGGGTCTATGTAGAATTCATAAATTCCTACACCCTCAAGAAGTAGGAAGGGTTCACTCCTCCCCCCCCCCCTTTTTTTGGCTTTTGTTAATTTGAAGCCTGAAAAGAAGATATTGCTGCTAGTGTACCTCTTAAAGGAATGGCATTGTTTTTCAAGGCTCAAGTGCAAATATATTTTAAATGAACGGCAGGTAGGTGCTATGCTCTCAAAGTACTTTCGAAGTGTTTCTTCAAAATTATTTTTTTTAGCTTGCAAACCCAGCTGCAGATTTTATCATAACTTTGAGCTGAATTAAAATCTAATAGTGTTCTTGCCTAAAATTTGTAGTGAAACATATGGAAACTGGCTCAGAGTTTAAAAGAATATATACTTAAGCCTTCGTGGTATATTAGCTACAGTGCAATCTTCTTCACTATCCTTCAGATATTCTTATTATCTAAAAGGCAAAGAATTAACTGAAACTGTTAGCTCAATTGCTTTTTGGTATAGTGACCAATTTTATTTTCAAATTCCCGAAACATCAAGAATGTTGCGATATTGTAGCTGTTGTATGGAAAGGTTCTTCATAGTTTGACCATTTGCACTGGGATGGATTTCCAGAAATCAGACTTTCCGTTGCATCAGGCTATAGATTATGGAAATAGAAAAAGAAAAAAAGAGGGAGGAAAGGAGGAAGGCTATCCAGACAATTTGTGGTTAGCAACGTTCACCATAATTTTACACTTAAATACATTTGATAGGAATTCAGTGGCCTTCTTGTTTTACAATCCCAGATAGTTAGCAATGCCAGGAAGTATACTGAGCCCACCGTAGATCCAGGAATAGGCTCAGCCTAAGAGTTTCTATTTTATATATTTGGTCTTTTTAAATTCCAAACAGATTATCATTTCTTTTCTTTTATTTTTTAATAGACAATATGATATGTACTGTTAAATTAGAAAACATCTTCGTTTCATTAAAACACATACATCCAAGCTATGATTTCAAGAATTGCATCCACAAAAGATCTATTCCCAAATGATAATTTGACTCCACACTTGTTTCTTTGAGCAGGTTTTCAAGTTTTTGTGCATTTATTTATTTATTTATTTATTTATTTATTTATTTATTAATTAAATTTTTATACCGCCCTTCTCCCGAGGGACTCAGGGCGGTGCACAGCCATAGTAAAAACAACATATACCATAAAATTTAAAAACAGTTTAAAACATATTAAATACTTTGGCCTTATTTTTAAAAACTCCAAGACTAAAACACCCATTTAAAATTTATTATTTCATCAGCCCAGCCTGTTGAAATAGTAAAATCTTAAGGGCACAGCGAAAGGTACATAGGTCGGGAATCATATGTATCTCCGGGGGCAATTCATTCCATAGAGCAGGAGCCCCCACAGAGAAGGCTCTCCCCCTAGGGGTCACCAGTCAACATAATTTGACTGATGGCACCCTGAGGAGTCCCTCTCTGTGAGAGTGTACTGGCCGGTGGGAGGCCATCGGTGGCAGAAGGCGATCTCGTAAATATCCAGGTCCTAAGTCATGGAGCACTTTAAAGATGGTGACCAACATCTTGAATCGCACCCGGAAGACCACTGGGAGCCACTGCAGCTCATGCAGGAGAGGTGTTACGTGGGTGCACCATGTTGCCCCCTAATCACCCGCGCGGCCGCATTCTGGACCAGTTGAAGCGTCCAAGTGCTCTTGAAGGGGAGACCCATGTAGAGAGCATTACAGTAGTCCAGATGGGAAGTGACGAGGGCATGGGTGACTGTGCGCAAGGTGTTCTGTCCCTGCCACACACACGCACCCCCACAGATGGCCCGGAGTTAATAAGACAAACAACAAAGTCTTTGAAGATAAAGCTAGCCGCAACCCAGTGGCTGGCTGCCAATTCAAACTTTACTCACAAAAACGAAGATAAGTCCAAAGTCTTCTGATAAGGCAGAGCTTTAGCAATACAAGAATTAATCCGAATGCAGTCCACTTAAGCAAGCACAATTTCAGCAACACAAAGTCCATGGATGATTTCTAAGTTTGATCATCACAAACTGAGCCAGCCACCACACCCACATTTATACCCTGTGGGGTGTGGTCCAGTGACTCAGCTAATCTCTGGCATGCCTTGTCCTCTGCTGCGCATGCTTCTCCCTGCGCTGTTGAGGATCCAGCCAGCACTTATCTCCTTCGTCGCTGTCCACCTGTGGCTGCGTGGACGTGCTTGGCTCTGGGCCTATCTCTTGGCCTTCAGTGTCCTCCAGAGGCATTGCCAGAGAGGAGGGTCCTGGAGAGGGAAGCCTTGCCAACTCCTCTCCCTCACTCTCAGAGTTTGCATCTGTCGATAGCCCAGGCTCAGGCAACGGAGCCACAAAACAAGGCATCCCGGTCCAGAAAGGGACGCAACTGGTAAATCAGGAGAACCTGACAAAAAGCCCCCCTGGCCACAGCCATCATGTGATCTTCTAAAGACAGCCATGCCTCCAGGAGGACACCCAAGTTGCGAACCCTCTCTGAGGGGGCCAAGATCTCACCCCCAATAGTCAGTGATGGAACCAGCTGGCTATACCAGGATGCCGGAAACCACAGCCACTCGGTCTTGGAGGGGTTGAGTCTGAGCTTGTTTCTCCCCATCCAGATCCTCATGGCCTTCAGGCATCAGGACATCACGTCAAGGGCATCATTGGGGTGGTCCAGGGTGGAGATGTACAGCTGCGTATCATCAGCGTACTGATGGAACTTCACCCCAAAACCACGGATGATCTCACCCAGCGGCTTCACATAAATGTTGAACAGGAGGGGCAAGAGGACTGACCCTTGTGGCACTCCACAAGGTGCCTTGAGGTTGACCTCTGTCCCCCTGCCAACACAGACTGCGAACGGCCAGAGAGGAAGGAGGAGAACTGTTCTAGTTTGAAAGAACAGGCTGGGAAACTGAGGCAACGATTAACAGGAACGGTTTATTAACATCCATCAAACAGGCACTAAACTGAACGAACTCACAGCTCTCAGTAACAGACTCTATTTATATAGAGACTGTCAGATGCAGCAGCCAATGACAGTGGCCTAATTCTCCCGCTGGCTGAGCTGTCAAGTCTCAGCCAATCAGAAGCGCTTCTGTGTTGCTGTGAAGCAAAGCATCGCATCTGTAACAATCCTTCCCCCTTGGACAGCGCAAGCGTAATCCTTAAGGTAAGCCGGACGCCTGCGCACTCGTCTCGACCGACGAAGTTCACTGTCCTGGGAAGGAGTTAGCTCCGGGCTTCCTAGGATTGTCACAGATGGGTGCGTTAGCCCCGGAGGCGTCGGAACAGCCGGCGACTGTGTGGGTACAGTGTCAGGAGGCTCCGGAGTCAGAAGAGGAACTGGTTCAACAGGTAAGCAGGATGGCTGTGGCGCTGGTGTTGGTGCTGTAACCTGGGCCATATCGCCCCCTGAAGGCAAGGATGGGGTCGACTCCGGTGAATGGTCCTCGGCTGGATCCATGTCACCCGGGGTCTGTGTAGTGGTGCAACCCCGTAATTGATCTATTTGGCGCCGCCAGGCTTGTCCATCCTCGAGCTCGACCCTGTAAGAACAGGGCCCAGTGATTAGAATAATACGTCCAGGCAGCCAAGGAGGGTCACCCCCGAAGTTCCTGGCATACACACAGTCTCCAACCCCGAATGACCGGGGGTGGCTAGATGAATCTACAGGGGCCTCGGGCATGTAGCACGGGTGCAGCCTGTCCAGAGTGGTTTGCAAGCGCTTGCCCATAAGGAGTTCAGCGGGACTGCGATTAGTCATCGGGCAGGGGGTTGAGTGCTGTGCCAGGAGATATTGTGCAACCTTTTCCTGCCAGTCCCCTGGGCCAAACCGGGCTAGAGCGTCCTTGGCCGAGCGGATGGCCCTTTCAGCCCGGCCATTACTGGAAGGGTGGTAAGGTGCCACCAGGGCATGGCGGATGCCGAGCCCCGCAAGGAACAATTGAAATGTGGCCGAAGTGAATTGGGGTGGTCCAGGGTGGAGATGTACAGCTGCGTATCATCAGCGTACTGATGGAACTTCACCCCAAAATCACGGATGATCTCACCCAGCAGCTTCACATAAAGGTTGAACAGGAGGGGCGAGAGGACTGACCCTTGTGGCACTCCACAAGGTGCCTTGAGGTCGACCTCTGTCCCCCTGCCAACACAGACTGCGTACGGCCAGAGAGGAAGGAGGAGAACCACCACAGCACGGTGCTCCCCATTCCTAACCCTTCCAACTGGCGCAGCATGATACCATGGTCAATGGTATCAAAAGCTGCTGAGAGATCTAATAGGACCAGGACTGAGGAACAACCCCTGTCCCGAGCCCTCCAGAAATCATCAACCAATGCGACCAATGCCATTTCTGTGCTGTATCCCGGCCTGATGCCCAACTGGTACGGATCTAGATAGACATGCTTTCATCTCAGCCTAAGAAAGAACAAAAGAACTTAAAGAACAAAACAGAAGCGAGATTGTGTATTTGAATTATTATCAACTAGAAACATTCTGCAAATTTTCTGTCAAGGACTCCCTTTATTTTTGCAACCTGCAAAAATGAAACCTTTGTCCATCTGACGACACTGCTTATAAACTTTTTTTATTCCCTCTGCTCCAACAGTTTGTGGAAATAATTTGATGGGAAAGAATACATGTAGCCCTTCAAAACTAATTGCTGCTAGTGTCATCTTAGTTTTTCCACTTGATTGTATTAATTAAATGATTAATATTCTATATTTCCATCCACTCAAAGCAATTCATCTTTTTCATGCTGTTGTTTATGTTGTTTGCAGCTAAATATACCCCACTGACATTAGTAACCACATTGTGCTTGAAGTTTCTGACTGATCTTGTGAAGACACTTGGAATCATTGTGGAATGATAGATAGATAGATAGATAGATAGATAGATAGATAGATAGATAGATAGATAGATAGATAGATAGATAGATAGATAGATGATAGATTGATGGTTAAATAGAAATAACCATAAATATATTAATAAAAGATAATATAATTTATGAGATGCCCAAACTATAAGATCTAGTGGTCAAAGAAAAGGTATTCAAATGCTAGTAACTAAAGAGCTGGAAAGAAACCATTCTTTTCTTTGAGAAATTTATCCCTAACAAAAGAATGCTAAAATATTTAAATAAATGTATTTTAGACACAGCTTCCTAAAAACTATATGGTTTGTTGTGTCAATGTGTCTATCTGTCTTTTTTTTAAACCAAGATCTCATTTTGTGAAACCTCAGTGTTTTGGGCCTCAATACAATAGAATTCAAGCCAAATTTCTGTGGCAATTTACGCAACGTGATTTCGTTTTTTAAAAAATACACATTGACACCACTAGCATAATGTCTGCCATTTGTCCTTGACATTGTTGCATAAATGGCCTAAACCAGCATGATGACACAATTTGCATTTAAAATACATTTGTGGAAAACACACACCCTTTCTCTGCAATAGTCCATGAAAATGAGTTTTTATTGAAATTCATCTGATTTCTGCCCATGTATCTGCACTCTTAATATATTCCTTATCTTTCAAGTAATATTTATAATGTCACATTAATACTGATTTAGATTGTACATGTGCTAAGAGACTTTTTTAAAAAATAATTGTTTTTCCATATTCCTGCAGGGATGTTTAAAATGATTGAGCTTGGCAGAAAGCTACAAATTTCTTCAGGACAAAGAGAAGTATAGAGGATGGTGACAGCTGAGAAATTTGGTATGATGAATATGAATTTGGTATGATGAATAAGATAGCGCAAAGAAAAGGAAAAAAAATCTGAAAAAATAAGAGAGAAAATAAGTCCTATAGCTAATAGAAAATAATAAAGTAGCAATCACCTTAATGACCAATTCTTTATTTTCTTATTGTTATGTTTGTAGGTCTCTATAAAAAGAGTATCTTACAATACCTAGCCTGTAATTTTCCCCCCTAAATTACCCACTTTTGATAGACAACAGTAATGCAATTATTCTCCTGTTTTTTGTAATATGCATCTCACCCTTTTCTCAGTAAAAGCTTTACCCAAGGATACAGTGAAGTTTAAATAAAAATTACAAGAAAAAGAGGAACATGACTATTATCTAGTATGGGAAAAGTGGTACACTTGGCTGGAAGATAGAAAAGGAAAAAAAGACTAGGAAGTAATTGGAGTGACCTAATATAGAGATAGGAACACAAACCACTAATGCAGTTTAACAGTGAACTACAAAGATAGATATAAGAGAAAGACAAGGAGGAGTCAAAAGCACAAATAAGAACATAGATTACAGTTGCAACAACTTTGATAAGATGTATAATTGAATTCTTGTTTACATGTTCTGTATGTTTTGTTGTTACTTATTTTGTTCTGTTTGTATTTTTAAATAAATAAAATTTAAAAAAATGAAATGACACCATTTTTACAGCAATAAAAGCTGGAGTATATTACAACTTTTTCTTCTGCTCTGTTCTCATAAGCATTCTCATATGATAATAATAGTTAAATAGACAACTTCTGAAAGAGTTAGTTCCTCTTCTATCTGTGCCTTCACCATTTCTTTGCACTTGAAAAAAAAAAGAATATATTATTGCTCAAAGAAGTAAGGTACAGCATGTGAGGCAGGATAAATTTAAATGTTGAATATTGACATTTGGATTTCTAGAATGTGATCATCAGTCCAAATGAATTATTGTTAAAATTCTGGAGAAATCACAAAGATAGGCAACCAGCAGATTTCCCAAGACACAATCATTCCTACCCACCCCCTTCAATTGTAATCTGGCTGGTCAAGAAGAAATATCATCCAAACATTTCTTGAATCATAAGAGGGATAGGCAGATTAATTGCAGACTGAAAACAGTATTAATAAAAAATACAGGAATTGACTGCTCTACCTCAAGGCTAGTTAATGAAAGAGAGGGGGGAGAGACCAGCAAGCAAATTATGGCACTACAGGCCATGAGGTGCCACAACAGGGAAGTGGGAAAGGAGGAGAAATTTATAAAAGAAGTTAATTTAAAAAAAAATAACCAGCAAAGGAGGGTTTTTTTTAGAATTCATACAAACTCCAAGTTCAGTGGAAGAAACTTTGATATTTTTATTAACTCTGTGACCTGTGACAGTTGTCTTCTTATTAATAATGTTATATGTGCAGGAGTCACATTAATAGTTCTTCATAGCAATTCTAAATTATACCATTATGGTAAGAAGGCAGGGGGATTTGGAAAAACAAATCAGCTTATTTCAGAAGCCAAGGTTCCATGGAGGTATTGGAAGAAATATCCTTCTAGGTTCTGCTCCAAGTGGGGAAAAAGACACTGGAAACACGGAGACTGCTTGGAAAGATGGTTTAATGGTGGACAGGATCACATGGCTTGAGTTTCTGAACAGAAATGGGCAGATACAGGGAGTTTTCGGGTTTTATGCTCTTTCTGGCTTTGAACTTCCTGGGGCCCCGAAAGAGTATCCTGATTGGTTGTCAGACTCCCAGGGGATGTGGGTCTTAGCTACCCTTGCTGGCTGATGGTCACATATGCTTCCCAGGTCACATGCTTCCCAGGTCACATGTGGTGAGTTTCTGCTGCTATTGTGTAGAGGGCTAATCCTATCTTTGTTGGACCTTTGGCAATTCCTACTATGGCTCTGCCTGAAGAAGGTAGATCTTTCTTATGTAGAATAGACTGGCCCAGGCCTTAATGGCCCATTGATAAAGGGTGGGGGCAGGAAGATGGGAGCAGCTTCAAAACATGCTTATCCATTTCTCATCCAGGGAAATATAATATTCTGCCTCTTTTTAATACTTCCTAAAAATATTTCATTCCTTTAGGAAAGGGATGGGTGCTAACTTCCTACAGAGGCAAATCCAAGATCCATAAAGTAAACTTGAGTGATCTTGTACCATTTCAAAGGGCAATTGTGGAAATAGAAACAACGTGTATTCAGAAGGTTGGACGATTGTTTGACAAAAAAGGTTTGACTCCCAAGCCATGACTCTGCCAATTTTCCTGAGTCATACCTTTTGCTTTTGAGAAGACTCCTTGAACATTTCTGTTCTACTTGTCTGGTCTTCCTGCATGCTGGAGGACTGAGCAACTTTTCCTGATCCAGGCTCTACCTGGGCGACAGCCTGCTGTTTTACTTCTGCAACAAGTAGTTAATTATCTGATTGCTCCAGATTGGAAGTTCATCTTCCTGCTCTTTCTGAATCTTATCAGCAAATTCCTGAAAGCTCCCAGAGTTGCAAGGTCACAACTGCCTAGCTCTGCTCCTCCAATTCAGAATTTTGCTGACAGCCCATAACATACTGGTTTGGAGGCAGAGGCTAATGATTTCATACAACAAGCACTAGTTTAAATTACAAAGTTGTTTTCTCCTGCAGGGTAGAGTGGTCTAAAGGCAGAAAGTTTCCCTTTGCGTACCCCAACATGGTTTATAAGTGCCAGAAAATTTTGATTTTGAAACAAAGATAGGAAGGAATTGCTAGTCAGTCTTGATAATTAACAATAAACTATCATTACTGAGCTGAATGGTGAAAAAAATGTATAAAGCTCTTCTAACTATAAAAAAGTGGCCCAAATAAACAACTTGTGAAATATGCCTAAATGGTCAAATATAAGAATCCCTCAATGTTTGATGCCCTATTCAATCCATTTTCTAACTACCTTAGAATGTTTCCCATTCTTTATTACAATCCAGATCAGGGCTTATTTCCAGCCCAGTTAATGTGGGGTGATATTTTCACCTGTTTTAGACTCAATTGAATATCACAGAGAGATTTTTTGGCTTCTTTGATCCTCTTGGATAATTTTTATTCACACTGGGTGGAAAAAAGCATTGAGCTAAAACCCAAAGAACATGGCTTCTCATCACATTATTTAATCTCTGTAAGGCACAAGGGAAGTAATGAGAACTAAAACAGAACATTTTTGCATAGATCTTCACAAGTCCTGGAGTAGCCACCTTTCTCCATTCTGTGAGAATCCCTAGCCAAAGATAATTTGTCCCAGCTAGCTACCTAAGAAACATAATGAATACTCTGAAAGCTTTCTGACAGGCAAGATTCAATTCTTTATTATTTAGGCCAACAGAGGGCAGATACAATAATATGCCCTTGTCAAATGGGAGGGGTGTTTGAGCTTGTCAATCATGTTTTACTCCATTTGCCCTTTCTACAAATAACCCTTTAAAATGTTAGGCCTGGCTTATTGAAGAAAAAACTCGCTTTCTCTTGGCTAGCATGGTCCCTGAAGTATCCAGCAATTTAACTAGTTTTTATGTAATTTTCATTGTCCTTTGGAGATTGACAGTCTAAATTTTCTTGTTTCTTCATGTCAAATATCTTGTTTATTTTTCTTATGCCTTGATTAAGATTAAACAATCTTTTAACTTTTAAATTTAGCTGTAACCTTTTACTAGCTATTATTAGTGAGGTATTTTACTCATTTTTTTTAATAATCTTTTTTTATTTCCTTGTTCTTATTTGGGAACTTGCACTGCTTTTGTTATTTGGTCTCACTTATACATTATCTATCTATCTATCTATCTATCTATCTATCTATCTATCTATCTATCTATCTATCTATCTATCATCTATCTATCATCATTTATCTATCATTTATCTATCATCTATCATCATCTGTAAATAAATGTAATACAATTTATCTTCAGGATAAAACCATTGATTCTGCATTATAAACTGAAAATTTTCCTTCGTCTAACAGGTTGCCTCAATTTATTTGTTTTAAGGTTAAGGTCCCCTACTGAATTTCTTCAGAAATCACAGATATAGAATTTGGTAAAGAAAGAAAGAAAGAAAGAAAGAAAGAAAGAAAGAAAGAAAGGAAGGAAGGAAGGAAGGAAGGAAGGAAGGAAGGAAGGAAGGAAGGAAGGAAGGAAGGGGGAAAAAAGCCAAAAAAAAAAAAAAACCCCTAGAAAAACAAGATTTAATTTAAGGTTTTAGTTCAAATCCCAAATGAGATGAAGTTCCTGGTATGCATGCATCTTTCTTTTTATTATCTCGTTCATCTATTCTAATTTATGTAGAGATTATTTTTAGGGCAGGCTATGATCCACCACCAAGCCTTGGCCTATTCAGAACCAGGCTGCACAAGTGAACGCACTCACACAAAACCATCTCCTTTCCCCTCCTCATGCTGGGTTGCTAAACCGGAAAGGTTGGGGACTGCTGTTTTAGGGAATGACTCATTTTATGTGTACTGCTAAAACAAAAATGATGTACAGTATTGTTGTTATATAACTTACATTAAAAAAGATTTTAATATTTTTTTTTCTCCATGCACTTTTTCTCAGAGATGCTCTGAGATGATGAGTGGGTAGGATTGAAAGACGGATTCAGAAGATCCGTTTTGTTTTTTCCTGGCACTCTTTTCTTTCTCTTACAAATAAAAGACTACAGGGAAGGGACAGATAATTCCTACTAAAAGTTGAAGTTGATCTCTTGCATAGAGTTTGAAAATAATCACACCACTGCAATTAACCCCAGACACATTAGTGGCCACTTTTGCCTTAAGAAAGGGCAAACGAAGACATCTTTGGCTGAAATTTGTGATTTGTTTTAAGTTAAAAGCTTCATATTTTTTCTTCATTCCAGTTTGGACAGTAAAATGCAAAAGAGAAACATTCATTAAGATCCATCCTGACAGTGTTAAGCTTTGGCTTGATTAGTAATAGACTCTGTGGCGTCAAAGATATGGCATCCAAATAACATTTTGAGTTCTTCAAGTTTCAGTAAGTCTATTTATTCACTTCCTATAAAAATCAATGAGAAATTGTAATTGTTTTATTCATTGGTTTGTTGCTAAAAATCAGGAATTTGTTTTGAAGGGCTTTAGTGAGGACACAAAATCACAAAACTGCATCTGAATTAGTTTGGATATGCCATGTGGGGCAATTCACTGGAGAAAGCAATTATTCTTGGAAGAGTTAGTGGTAAAAGGAAAGCTGGCCATCAAAGAACATCAACATTGATGGACACCATCAAAGCTGACACCAGCCAGAGCATAGAACAACTCTAAGTTGTAGTAGAAGATCAGAAGATATGAAGAGACCGAGCCCATAGAATCTCCAAGAGTCAGACACAATTGAATGGATATCATCATCATCATCATCATCATCATCATCATCGGAACACATAGATACAGAAAGCAGGATTAGAAAGAGCTACTCATAATAGCAATAGCACTTAGACTTATATACAGCTTCACAGTGATTTACAGTCCTCTCTCAGCAGTTTACAGAGCCAGTATATTGCCTCTCAACAATCTGGGTCCTCATTTTACTGACCTCAGAAGGATGGAAGGCTAAGTCAACCTTGAGCCTGGTGAGATTCAAACTGCCAAATTTCAGGCAGCCTGCAGGCAGCAGAAGTACCTGCAGTACTGCATTCTAATCACTGCGCCATTGCAGCTCTTGATCTAGCAACAGCAGTCAGTATGTCTTCTGGAATCCATTTATAGATCTTGTGCCTAATAAATCACAGTTTATAGCAATGTTGCATCTAATGATGGATGTAGCAGTGTGTAATGTCAACATCCTGTAAATTCCAACATTCCATATTTGCATCACAGTATCCAATGCAAACAGATAATTTGTGGCATTTGCTTGTGGGTAACACATATGTATCACTTTCTCCTCCCCTTGTCCTCCTCTACATCCCCTACATTGTAGGATTGAACCATTGCAGATTCCTTAGGGATAGAAAGCTAAGATAGGACAGAAAATAAACGAGTGCCTTTAGTAATGGTAAATGCCATTTCTGTTGTATCAAAAGTGGTTTTTATTTTCCAAAAGGCAACTGGACTGACTTTTTTGAGGAAATAAAAGATGTTTCACTTCCTATCCTGGAAGCTTCATCAGTTGTATTGGATGGTGTGGGAGAAGAAATGTTCATAGACATTTCACCATTTCTCTTCATCCCACTCTCCCTCTCATATGCACATATCCCAAGCTCTGAACAATTTGTAATAGTTTTACATGTATAGATAATCCTTGACTTACAACCATTTAATAATAGTTTGAAGTTATGATGCTGCTGAAAAAATTGACTTATGACCTGTCACACTACCCCAACAAGATCACAACTTGGGTGCTTGGCAAACAGCTTGCATTTATGATAGTTACAACAACCTTGAGCCGCAGTGGCATAGTGGTTAGAGTGCAGTACTGTAGGTTACTTCTGCTGATCACCAGCTGCCAGCAGTTTGGCAAATCAAATCTCACCAGATTTAAGGTTGACTCAGCCTTCCATCCTTCTGAGGTGGGTAATGAGGACCCAGATGGTTGGGGGAAATATGCTGACTCTATAAACCGTTTAGAGAGGGCTGTAAAGCACTATGAAGCAGTATGTAATCTAATTGCTATTGCTATTAATTGCTAACCTGCAATCACATGACTGTGATTTGCAATCTTGCCAGATAGCTTCTAAGAAGCAAAACTCATTTGGGAAAGCAAGACTTGCTTAATGACTATGATTCACTTGACAATGGTGTGATTTGCTTAATGACTGTGCAAAAAAGCTTGGAAATTGGGTGCAGTCATGTGATGTCTGAGTTAATGACTTTCCATTTAACCATGAATTTTCTGGTCTCAGTTTTGTGGTCATAAGTCAAAGGTTATCTATATATGAGAATTTCTTTGCTTTCAGGGGAAAAAAATGTAGCTACAAAGGAACAGTGGCTGCACAGTGGTTAGAATGCAGTATTGTAGGCTAATTCTGCTGACTGCCAGCAGTTCGTTCCTGAGTGTCTCAATGTTAACTCAGCCTTCCATTCTTCCAAGGTCAATAAAATGAGGACCCAGATTTTGGGGGGTAATATGCTGAATCTATAGACTGCTTAGAGAGGGAAGTAAAGCACTATGAAGCAGTATATAAGTCTAAGTGCTGTTGCTAGTGCTACAAAAGTCTGAATACATGACTGTGTTTACCACAATTAATTTATGAATAACTTGCTGTATTGAGATTGTCCTTGTTTTAGGAAGAGAAAGGATCTTGTACATAATTGCAGGTGACCCTCAATGACAGTTGTGGAACTACCTATTGTGTGCTTGGTTTCTAGGTAAAGATGCTGCAGAAAACAATTCTTCTATGGTATAGCTGAAAAGCATAATACATTTAAACTCTTCACTCAATTCCCAATTGTCAAGAACATTAAAGTTTAAATAACTTGTGCTGCTCAGACCACTTTATTATGAACTTTGTTTAGTACCAGTCGTTGGGCAGATACCTATTCTTTATTTCAATAACCTAGTAAGTTTCCAATTATTTGTAAGGAATGAATCTCAATATATATACAGTGGATAGATGAATGTTCTTGATGTAATACATGAAATGAAATGCATCTTTACAATCTACAGTTTCACAATATACAGATTAATTACAAAACACATGTGGTCTATTGCATTTCCAGTTGGCTCAGCATAATGTTTAGTGAGACACATATTCCCATCTGTCTTGATAAGAAGAGGGACTTGATTCTTGCTGTAGAATTTTTTTTTAATTGCCACAAAGAACTAGCTTGCACAGCAGTATTTTGTGTATAATTTCCTTGGGATTGGACCCTATATCACTCTTATTCAGGAATTGTTTCTAAACAGCAAATATCTTGCTTGCATTTCAAATTTCCACTTCAACGTGAACTGTTCTTCTGATAATATGACCATTGGCTCTCATTACTTTAAGCAAGCAAATCCAGCCATCAGAACAGATTATCTCATTGTGCCTTATAAAAAAAAAGTGCTATGTTCTTAAAGGAGGTGAATGTCAACCCACATCTTAATCTTGGAATAAAAACACTGTAGTGTCTTTCAATTTTCAAGGCACTTAAATTCCATTTGCACATTGCACTTTGCCATGCTGAAACCGCTTCTTTTTTTCACTCATTGTTAGCACCTCATCAGGATATTACTGGATTTCTTGAAACTATGCTGCATGGCTAGTGCTACGTTTAGCATTGTGCATCAGATTTAGACAGCTTTTAAATCCGATGAAGTCTTAGCAGTGGGATTTAGCAGATCTAAAGGTAAAGTAGGATTATCTATGAAGTTATCAAATGGAAACCCCATCATAAATTTGATGCTGGAGACTGTTGCAAAAAGGAAAAGAAGAGGGGGAAAAACCCCTCAAGACCGTTGGAAGAAATATCCTTCTGGGTTCTGCTCCAAGTGGGAAAAAAGACACTGGAGACTTGGAGACTGCTTGGAAAGATGGTTTAATGGTGGACAGGATCACATGGCTTGAGTTCCTGAACAGAAAAGAGCGCAGATACAGCGAGTCTCCAGGTTTTATGCTTTCTCTGGCTTTGAACTTCCTGGGGCCCAGAAAGAGTATCCTGATTGGTTGTCAGACTCCCAGGGGGTGGGGTCTTAGCTAGCCTTGCTGGCTGATGTAATCTTCCCAGGTGCCATGTGGTGAGTTTCTGTCTAGATGGGTCCCATTGTGTTAGTTTCTGTTGCTATTGTGTTGCAGATGAAGGTCCATTGACAAAGATTGAGTTTCTGCCTCTGGCCCATTAACAAAAGGGTGGGGTCAGGAAGGTGGGAGCTGCTTTGTCTTTAAAAACATGCTTCTCCATTTCTCATACAGGGAAACATAATATTCTGCCTTTTTAATATTTCCCAAAATATTTCATTCTTCCAGGAAAGGGGTGGGTGCTAACTTCCTACAAGACAAAGCAAATGAATTTAGGAAAGTACTTAATTTTTCTTTTTCTCATGTGGGAAATAGCAGATGGAAGGAAATGTGTTGAAGGATAGGTTTACCTTCTTCTTTTTTTAGCAGTATTGAACTAATTTTTTAATAGAACTTGATTACATTTTAGAAAAGTACAGGTAGTCCTTGACTTACGATCATGACTGAGCCCCAAATTTCTGTTGCTAACTGAGACATTTGTTAAGAGAGTGATGCCCCATTTTAGAACTTTTTTTTTGACCACAGTTGTTCAGTGAATCACTGCAGTTAAGTTACTATCACATAAGTGAATTCACATAAATGAATCTGGCTTCTGCATTGAATTTGCTGGTGGGAAGGTAGCAAAAGTTGATCATAGGACCCCTGGATACTGTCACAGCGGTAAAATGCACTTATCTTCGCTACTGGATCACAAATGTGAGCCCATGCACACGCACCCTTGTTAGGCTTGCAAGTGCCTCCTCTCCTTCTGTGCATGTGCAGAGGGTCAAAAACAGTATATGATGACATCCAGGCAGGTGGGCGGAGCTTCCTGCCACCGGCCCTACCGTATCACGTGAGCCCGATAAATCCGGCTGAATTTCACCACTGAATTTTCATAAATATGAGTCTGAAGAGTCTGAATTTTGATCATATGAGCATGGGGATGTAGCCATGGTCATAAGTATGAGCTCATAAGACACTTTTTTTCCAGTGCTGTTGTAACTTTGAACAGTCACTAAATGAATTGTCATAAGTTGAGGACTGTATGTATAAGTTTAAAAAAGCAAAGAGAAACAAGAAAAAGGGAAAGGGGTAAAGAGAAAGAAAAAACTATGAAGTGCATCATCACTCCCTGTGTTATCTTCTAAAGAATCTTCCAGGTGCATGATTAAAATGCAGTGTGGAAGAGGAAAACTACACTGTTCCTTCTTGGTATTTTGCCTACAAACTAGCTTCCCCCTAGAGTATTTCAAAATCATATCCCTTCTTTCTTTCCTTCCTTCCTTCCATCCTCCAGCATCAGAACTGATGAAGCTTCCTGGATGAGAAATAAAATGCCTTATTCTTCTTTCTCAAGAAAAAAACAGACCAGTTGTCTTTTGAAGAAAAATTCACCTTTGAGATGCCTTCCTACTGACTTTTCCTGACTTCTTGGTCCTAATTTTCCTTCGCAGTGGCATTTATTCCTCTTTTTATTTGTGTCTTGCTGAATTTTTAACTTCCTTATTAGAATTATTTAGACAGTTCTGCATCTGTTCTCTTTGGTGTATAGATTTTGGATGATGAATCTTATTTTATGCACACAGTGCGAAGAGTGGTGTAATACGTACAGACAAGCTTACTGTTAATAATTTAATTTAATTTGTTAATTAACAGATTATTTAGCAGTACAAAATTAATTCACAAAAAAATGCAATGACTGGTTCTGGAGTGAAAGAGATTCTCAGAAGTGTCGCTGAGGATATATACATAAAAATTAAATTAAATTAAAGAAAATAATTTGCCATGTTGAATTTTTTAAAAATAAACTAAAGGCAGGTTATAAATTAAGTAAATAGTATGAAACTGGAAAAAGGTAAGCATTTTAGGAGAATTGCACATGAAAAATACACATTTCCCTCATCTCCCCTCCCCCCTTTTTTTCAATTTTACAAATCTTATTTTTAATCAAATTTTACAATGTTCACTACTTTTAATAAAGGTGGGATAAAAAGCTAATAAATAAATACACACATTGATGAGTTTTTTCTGTATTCTGAAGATAGATAATTTTATAATATTATTTAAGCAAGTAAAATATTAAAGGCCTGGAGACTAAAACATATGAAGAACAGTTGCAGGAATAGTTTAGAGAAAACAAGGACCAGGGGTGGCATGATAGCAGTATTCCAGTATTTGTGGGGCTGCCACAAAGAAGAGGGGTCAACCTATTTTTTTTTTAATTAGATTTATATGCCGCCCTTCTCCTGAGACTCAGGGTGGCTTACAAGGCATTAAGCAATAGCCTTCATACTTTTGTATATTTGTTATACAAAGTCAGCTTATTGCCCCCACAAATTGGGTCCTCAATTTACCTACCTTAGAAAGGATGGAAGGCTGAGTCAACCTTGAGCCTCGAACTGGTGTAATTGCAGACAGCTGGATGTTAATAACAGGCTATTCAGCCGGCTGAGCTAATAACAGGCTATTCAGCCGGTTGAGCTAACAGGCTATTTAGCTGGTTGAGCTATTTTCCAAAGCACCTGAAAGCAGGACAATAAACAATGGGTGGAAACTAATCAAAGAGAGATCCAGCCTGGAAAAAAGAAGAAATTTTCTGACAGTGAGAACAAGTAACCAGTGAAACAGCTTGCCTTCAGAAGTTGTGGGTGCTTCATCATCGGTGGTTTTTAAGAAGAGACTGGACAGCCATCTATCTGAAATGGTATAGGGCCTCCTGCTTGAGGAGGGGATTGGACTAGAAGACCTCCAAGGTCCCTTCCAGCTCTGATTAATTATTCATCTGCTTATTATATTTCAGGCATATTATCAGTTTCAAGATTTCATTTGTTTTAGTCAAACTTCTTTTCTAAAATTAATGCTAAATACCCCAGCCCTTGATCATTACTGCATAATCAAAGAAAAATATCTTCAGTCTCATTTTCTCCTATTGAATTATTCTCTTTATAATTTTGATCTTCCGTAGCCTATTTTTTCTTTCTGCCTTTGAGAGGCTTTTAAAATTTGCCCCTGATGCTTCAGTAAAATGACCCACTTGCCAGGGGCATTCATATCAGCTTTTCAATCTCCTTAGAGTTTTGCTAAAGCAAAGCAGAGAAAATACAAAACAGAGCACCCATTCTTTTTATGCTTTGATTTGTCACAAATAATAAAGAAAACCTTAATTTAATGATTCTTCAAAGGCCAATTTAAAAAGAAAAAGAAAAGGCTTTAAAGAAGAACCCAAATTATCTAAAAATCAAGAAGTTGCTTAAAGTGCTCCTTCCAGCTTTTGTTCTAAGTGGTTCACTTAGAAAAAGTGAGAAAGAAAGAGATGGAGTAGCAGATGTTGTATTATCCTGTTTCCCTGAAAATAAGACATCCCCTGATAATAAGCCCAATCGGGCCTTTGAGCACATGCCCTAAAATAAGCCCCCTGAAAATAAGCCCTCCCCCAATTTAAACGCATGCACAGCCAGTCCCCGCCATTTCTTCTGGTTTCTTCCATGTGCCCCAATTCATTCTCCAATTTAACAAATACTGTGTTTTCCCCAAAATAAGACCCGGTCTTATATTTGTAGGTGCGCCAAAATAAGCATTAGGGCTTATTTTTGGGGAAACACAAAATCAGGGTGATCAGCCCAGGTGGGCGCCCAACCCCCACCCCCACCCCATCCTCGGCATGCACACAAAAGGTGATGAGCATGCGGGGGCCAACATTGCCTGACAGCAGCTGCAGCCTGCTGACCCTTTGGTCGATACACTCTGGGGCTGCACAGCAGATGTCCAAATAGCAGGGGGATGCAGAGACAGGGGGAGGCACACAATCTGGATGCACCATACAAGCCATGGGAAAGCTGAGAATCAGTGGGCTGGAGTGGGCAGGCAGCCACAGGAGGCTCGTCTTCATGACTCTCAGCTTGCCTGTGGCCTGTGCAACACATCAGGATTGCCTGCCTTCCCACCAGCCCCTGTGCCTCTGTCTCTGTCTGCTTCCAGTGACACCATGTGAAGACAAGTCTCACACAGCCACCTGCCTGCTCTGGCTCACCAACTCTTGGCTTTGGCACGTCCAGATCACCTGCCTTCCCCCTCATGCTTCTGCTTCCATCTGCTGCTGGTGCTGCCATATGAAGATGAACTTCCTGCAGCTGCCCACCCATTCTGGCCCACCAACTCTTGGCTTTCTTGTGGCCCACATGGCATGTCCAGATCGCATGCCTCCCCCTGCCTCTGTCTCCACCTTCTGCTTGGACAGGTAATCAAGTCACTTGCTCTGGGCAGGTTGCAGCTGCTGCTGGACATTGTTGGCCCCATACCCTCACTGCCTCTGGTGCTGGCCACACCCTACCACTGATGATAAAGTTAACTCTTTTTGGAATAGGGCTTATATTAGGAGCACACTAAAAATATCAGGCTAGGGCTTATTTTGGGGGTACGTCTTATTTTTGGGAAAATATGGTAGTAGTTTTTCTTTTAATATTATTTTTCATATGGGTTATAAGCTCCATATGTTTGAAGTTAAAGACCCATCAATGGGGAAAAAAGATGAACTGGTAAGAGTGGCTATAGAGACTATTTATATTAAACATTTTATGATACAATTCATGCAGTTAAAAAGATACAGCAAATCTGTCTCACAGACTGAGGAACAATGGTCACCTTAACTACTAAAACAGATCTGTGAGCAAAAAGAAAGATTTATCAGTAGAAATCACTGCTTTGTGTTTATGTTTAATTTTATCTTATCTTGCTTGCAAACTATGAAACACAATTTCTCTATTAATCATGTTTTTTTTGTCTAAAGTAATATTCTATCCAAGCGAGCTAAACCAAAATCTAACCTCCAATTCAAACAGGTCTGCATCACATATAAGTCACCCTTGAATATAGCAATAGCACTTAGACTTATATACCACTTGACAGTGCTTTACAGCCCTCTCTAAGCAGTTTACAGAGTCAGCATACTGCCCACAACAATTTGGGTTCTCATTTTACCGACCTCAGAAGGATGGAAGGCTGAGTCAATCTTGAGCTGGTGGGATTTGAACTGCCAAATTGCAGGCAGCCGGCAGGCAGCAGAAGTAACCTGCAGTACTGCACTCTAAGCACTGCACCACCTAGGCTATATAGCAGGGATGAAATGCTCCCAGTTCAGACCGGCTCGGGCAAGTAGGTAGCAATGGCAGTGGGCAGTTCAGAGAACTGGTAGCAAAAATCCCTGCCCCTGCCCCCCATGCCCAGCTGACCCGCGCGATTGTCAGAGCCTTTTTTTCTTTTAAATGGCTCTGATGAGCCAAGCACTGACAATCCCAGCTGAGTTGCCTGCTAACGGGTAGCAAAAATCCCTCCCCACCCTCCCCAGCCTCCAGCTTGCTTACCTTAGCTGCTGGTCACAACGTCTGCCTTGCTTCACTTGCTGTAATACCTGCAATCCATTGCATCAGCAAGCAACTGAAACTCCCTGCCTGCAATCAAGCTCATCGGTGAGCAGCTCTATCTGCCTGATTGCCTTCCACGTTCTATTGCAGGGGTCTCCAATCTTGGCAACTTTAAGACTTGTGGATTTCAACTCTCAGCAAAGCTGGCTGAGGAATTCTGGGAGTTGAAGTCCACAAGTCTTAAAGTTGCTAAGGTTGGAGACCCCTGTTCTATTGGGTAAATTTTTTCCCCTTTGGAAGCTTTAAAAAAAATAATTAATTGGGGTTTTTTTTTAGTTGTTCTTTTTTAGACCTAGCCATTTAAAGCTTAGGAAGTTTTGAATTTAGCTGCTTTTATATAAAAATAAAAATAAATTAAAATAATATTTGTGCAGCTTTCTGAGATTTAGTGTGTTTCTGTAGTGTTTCACTCTAACTACCCAAACACCCAAAATCTCACAAAACTGTATGTGGAATTTTATGTGTGTAAAGTGTGAAAGTTGGTTTTTTGGCCTTTTTGTGGCTATGTGAGGTTCCTGCTTGTTGCAGGTGCCATTTTGGGTCTAGCACAGCTGCTTTTACATTGTGGATGAGCCAGTTGTGTTGTGTTGTGTTTTGTAGGTTAAAAAAGGACAAAGAAGTGACATTGACTTGGCCACGCCCAACCAGTCACCTTACCACCAAACCCCGCCCATTAATTAAGCCACGCCCACAGAACCAGTAGCAAAAAAAATTAGATTTCACCCTGCTATATAGCCAATGTATCATGAATAATTGTTCACAATGAAATTTAAAAAGAGGTTGCTGCCTATACAAGAATACAACAACATTGAGGAGATATTTTCAGATATCTGATAAATCAATAGTCTACAACCTTTCTGATTTTGTGGACCAGCAGGGGGTGAAGAATGGTTTTATTTGAGCAGCATGCGCTCACCCACTGTTTCCACAGACCAGTTCTGAATGGCTATGGCCCACTAATGGGCCACAGCTTGGGGATTGAGAACCCTGTGATAAATGACCATGCAAGGCTATTTATTTGGCTCAGCAACACAACTTTTGCAGATGCTTTCTTGAAATGAGTATCATCTTCAACAATGCAGTCTGTCTGCCAGTCAAAATTTCAGAGTGTGTCCAAGACTGAATACATACCTTCTCTCAGGCAGGAACTTTAAAGGAAAGCAGTTCATCCTAGATTCAAGTCTGTTGTTTTTGACATCAGGACAAGAAACATGAAACTGCTGTTCTTGAATGACAAACATAGTTGATTTCCATGGTGGTGCAGTGGTTAGAATGCAGTACTGCAGGCTAATTCACTGCTCATTCCAGCAGTTCAATTCTGAGCAGGTCAAGGTTGACTCAGCCTTCTATCCTTCTGAGGTCAGTAAAATGAAGGTACCCAGATTGTTGGGGGCAATATGCTGACTCTGTAAACCACTTAGACAGGGCTGTAAAGCACTGTGAAGTGGAATATAAGTCTAAGTGCTGTTGCTGTTACAGTATGTCATCTTCCCACCCCACCTCCAACATCTTATTATTGTTCTGTCCCCGTCTCACACACACAGAGAGACAGACAGCCAGGGGTTAAATAAACTGGCAGACAACCAATTCTTCCAATAAGATGCTTGGCAGCCACCCAGTAGCTGCTTGCCAAGAACTTTAACTCAATAAACAAAATACCCCAAGTCAAGAATTGTCCAGTTCATAAAATAAATCCAAGGCCAATAATGTTGTTTCCAAAGATGCAATGTGACTCGATAGTAGTTAGTTTTGTCCATCACAGAGTCTGAATGGCCACCTCACCCCCTTTTATACCCTGTGGGGTGTGGTCCAGTGACTCAGCCTAATCTCTGGCATGCCTTTTCTTCTGTTGCGCGCGCTTATCCCTGCGATGCTGCCGAGGATCCAGCCAAGACTCATTACCCTCATCACTGTCCACCTGTGGCTGCATGGACGTACTTGGCTCTGGGCCTATCTCTTGCCCTTCGGTGTCTTCCAGAAGCATTGCCAGAGAGGAGGGTCCTGGAGAAGGAGGCCTTGCCAACTCCTCTCCTTCACTCTCGGAGTCCTCTCGTGCCGATGACACAGGCTCAGGCAACACAGCCACAACAATTACGGTTAGAATTATTCTAAGAAAGTGGAAGAGATGCAATAGAAATAACAGAAGATTTTGCTTCAGAATTCAGGTTATCAATAAAAAAAAATATCATAAGTTTAGCCAACTTCTTTGGTCACTCTGTTAATTAGTCTCATTGTCTTACTCTTTTCCCTTGCCATTCTATAGAATTTTGGACTATTTTCTAGATATATTTCGTCTTTATTTAACTTCTTGTTTGGAACAAGGAATCCTGTCCTGGTTCACTAATTATAGTGACTTGGCACCATCTTGTGATCTGTTGTGAATATCACACGTATTTATGTAAATCAGGTTTCATATAGCAATTTGTTTTTTTAAAAAAAGGGTTCTTTTTGTTTATTTATTTCAAAATTGAATTATCTTCAAAAGATGAAAGAAAGGGCTGAAAACTAGCATCATGCCAAGATCTACTACAGATTATATAAATTCTTTTCTTTTCAATTGTTACTCTCTTGTTTACCAAAATCACAGTTCAGCTTGTGAGAATCTAACAAATTGGGGTTAAGGGAAGGACACCAGATAAAATGATGTCTAGAAATTAGGTACAGGCAGATAAACAGTGATACTAATTTAAAAAGTGGAAGTAGGGTAGAGCATAGACCCAGATTACTTTAGCATTTAGACTGACTGTTGGAGAAATTCATACTTATGTTATAGGGGGATTATCTTGTATGCTATTAGTCTCAGAAATCATTTAACAATTATATTACTGTATTTTTCGGAGTGTATAAGACACACCGGAGTATAAGGCACACCTTATTTTTGGGGGAGGAAAATAGGAAAAAAAATTCTGCCCACCAGGTATTCATCTGGCCAGTGTCCTTAGTCTGGTCAGCTTCAGCACATCAATTCGCTGGTTTTGAGCACACGCATGTGCTTTTTAACCCCTGGCTGGGGATAAAAAACAGCTTCTAAAGCACAGCTGATTGTCGGGGAGAGAAGCAATGAGAAAAGCAGGCGAATCACGGAAGATCGCTTCACTTGCTAGCAGGGCTGTGGAGTCGGGAGAATTGGGACATTTAAACTTGCTTTTTTTAAATTCCAATCTAAATTTAGTAGGAGTCGGAGTCGGTGCATTGTTTGCCAACTCCGACTCCGACTTCAGGTACCCAAAATTTCGTCTGACTCCGGCTCCTCGACTCCGACTCCGGCTCTGACTCCACAGCCCTGCTTGCTAGCTCCTCGTTAGGACTAAAAAAAATCTTCACAGGTAAGAGTGGAAGATTGCTTCACTGAAAAAAAGCTTCTAAAGCACAGCTGAAAGTCAGTGGGAGCAGGCAAAGCACAGATCACACCAGCGCCTCATTAGGGCTGAAAAAAAGCTTTGAAAAAGCTACATTTGGAGTATAAGATACACCCAAATTTTCAGCCTCTTTTTTGGGGGGGGGAGTATGTGTTATACTCCGAAAAATACTGTAATTGGTTATTTATTATGGTTTTATTGTAGGACTTTCTGAATGCACAAATATTGGATCCCAAAAGAACTATCACTGCGAGAGGCCCCAGTTCATTATAATATAATGTTAAGAAAATGCATGTTAAGAATTCAGCCATCAGCCTCAGCGAGACCTGCTCTCAATAATCAAAACGTGATAAAAACTGGAACTCATTTTTCTTGAGCACATTTCCTTTATTATTTACAGGATTTGTGAAAGATATTCTCACTAATATTGCAGGGTACTACATTTTGATTTCTCATATTGTTGCTGGTATAGAAAAATGTTTATCTGTCCCAGGGCATATTCTACACTTAAAAACATTCTCCCTATTTTATATTTTGCCTCTAAAAAGCAAATGGTTTGCTCTAATAAAAGTATTTTTATCTATCTTATGGTACCATGAGTTTATATGACAGTTCAGCAATATTTGACTATATAATCCTGATGTGTTTTTGCGACTTATTATTACCTTTGGCTGGAAGTCAAAATCCAGCTGCCATGTTTCCATCTTTGATTTTTAATTACTGACTAATTTCCATAACTATTTCTGTTCATTTTTTAAAGGGTAAATCCAGATCTGAGAGTATCTTTTCCCTCCCTAACCCTTGGAACTCTATTTCAAGTTTATTACCTAGATGTTTGTTTTCCTTGGTGGTTCTTTGATGTCATTTCTCATAAAGAGCAACTCTATTGAACAAGCTTTCTGTTTTATATCAGTAGGAATCTTGATCCTTGCTGTTTACATCCTTGAGATGAAAATTCTCTGAAATTGAATTTTGCCATGACACTAGTCACAGAATACTTTATTTATACATTAGCTTCCCACAGATATGGTACTCAAACAAATCTTGACTAAGTCACTATCTTAGAATCTTAGTAATCTTAGAATAACACAGTTGGAAGAGACCATGGAGTCCAACCCCGTGCTTAGGCAGGAAACTCTATACCAGGGGTCAGCAACCCGTGGCTCTGGAGCCGCATGTGGCTCTTTCATCCCTCTGCTTGGACTCCCTGTTGCTGATCAGCTCCACAATTGATAGAACTTTTGGTTAGGACAAGTAGAAGAAAAAGGATGCCACACTAGGAGGAGACTCTATGGTAGGACTTCCAGTCAGCAGAGAAAAAAGGAAGCCACACTAAGTGGGGGAACCAGACTTCCAGTTGGCTCCAGAATTGAATGGGGGGCTTCTGGTTAGGACCTTTGTGGTTCTTTGAGTGTTTAAGGTTGCTGACCCCTGCCCTACACCATTTCAGACAAATGGTTATCCAATCTCTTCTTTAAAACTTCCATTATTGGAGCATTCACAACTTTTGGAGACAAGTTGTTCCACTGATTAATTGTTCTAACTGTCAGAAAAATTCTTCTTAGTTCTAGGTTGTTTCTCTCCTTGATTAGTTTCCATCCATTGCTTCTTGTCCTACCCTCAGTCACATCATAGCTCATCACAGATATCCAAAAGAATATAAACAGTAGTCAAAATAATCAAAAATCAAAAAGGATAAGCACAAGGATAAGGACTATGTAAAATATGTAGATGTGTAGTTTAAATTAAGGAAAGTTTGAATGTTTAGATTTAACTGGAAATATATTTTATATGAAGATCAAAATAATTTTGAACGGCCTTTTTCTGCCCATTTTCATTTGACTTGCAAAACCAATGCAGTGGAGATAACTCATACTATTATTTCTTATTGGTACGAAAAAGCTGAAGATGTTAAAAGTTAAAAGTTAGGTTTGATTTAAAAATTTTGGGCATCAGTTTGTTTTATTCTTATCTGCGTAAGAAATTTGCTTTTTAGTTAGGACAGGAATTTATGTTTGGATACCTATGCTAAAGGCAAAACATAACAGGATCTTCAGAGGGTAGAATCCCAAAACTATTGCTGTGGTCTTCAAGACGAAAGAATGCAAAAATATATGACTAATCTGTTAATCTGATTTTAATGAGATTAGCCTACAGTATTTTTAAAGCTTTTTTGTTCACAATAAGATGCCAAAATGCAGAAGAGAGATAGATGAGGGTGTTCATGGAAGAATTTGTATGAATATGCAAAAATCTGATAATCTCCTTAGGGCAGGCACAGAGGGAAGAGACTTTTGGGTCTCTTGCTTTGAAAGTCATTAACTCTCCTTATTTGTATTCAACTTCTAGATATGACATGTATTTCCTGAAGCCAAAACAATATGTTGCATTACCAGATGTCCATTGATGACTGGCTTCTGCTCCTTGCTTTAATCAAGTAATATGATATAAAATGTAAATGTTGTTTTTATTTATGTATTTAATCTGAGATAATCAGTTTCTCATAGTCTTTAGCTAAAAAGTGAGTCTCATTATTCTTGATGATGTGCCAACATGAACAGGTGGCACTAATGCTCTGGAGACTGCCCCATTTGTCAGTATAATTTAAAGGCCTAGTTTTGACCTTTAAAGCCCCTCATGGATTAACAAAGACTAGTTTTACCCTGACATTGATGTACCTGATGGCTATGTCCTGATAGATTTGGCTGACAATTCCTCACTTTCATGAGTAAGAAGAATGGAACTTTTTAGGTGTTGCATCTATTCTCTACAATACCTTCCTTCTGTTATTTAAAATGCCTCCATCATTGAGTCTGTCATCTGCACCTCCATAACTGTCTGGTTTGGCTCTGCAACCCAACAAGATAGACACAGACTTCAATGGATAATTAGAACTGCAGAAAAAATAATTGCTATCAACCTGCCTTCCATTGAGGACCTGTATACTGCACACGTCAAAAAGAGGGCTGTGAAAATATCTACAGACTCCTCAAAACCTGGACATAAATTGCTTCAACTTCTATCCTTAAAACGACGCTACAAAGCACTGCACACCAGAACAACGAGACACAAGGACATTTGTTTCCCGAATGCCATCATTCTGTTTAACACCTAATTCCTACAACACTGTCAAATAATTTACTAAGACTATATTACTATTATTCTTCTTTTCCTTACCAGTCAATGCCTGGAATGCACTACCTGACTCTGTTGTTACATCTTCAAACCCCCATAACTTTAACCCTAAACTGTCTACTGGGGACCCACCCCATTCCTCAGAGGTCTGTAAAAGGGCATGCATAAGCACACCAGTGTGCTTACTGTCCCTGTCCTACTGTTCCCATTCCATTTATTCATAATCATTTCTTATATTTATACTTCTACCTGTTTATACTTATATGTTTATATGTTATGTTTATACTTATACTTATTTTGTCATACATGCTTGACAAATAAAAATAAATAAAATAAATAGTATCTATCTCTTCCCATTTATTACTATAACCATATGCCTGAATCTTTCAATTTATATTGTTTTTACTTGCTTCCTAGTATTTGATAGCTTATTAGTAACCTTGACTATCACTCAGTGTTGTATCTTTTTATTCTTGATTAATGTATTTTGTTCTCCTTATGTACACTGAGAGCATATATACCAAAGACAAATTCCTTGTGTGTCCAATCACACTTGGCCAATAAAGAATTCTGTTCTCTTCTGTTCTATTTATGAAAATTACTGTTGAATATGACAATCCTGGGTAATACCAAAACATACAAAATGTATATCTGAGAAGAATGATAATGGCAATAGAACTAGTATATGAATATATTCAGTAAAAAGTGAATATTCTATCTAATTCCATGAATCCCAGCAAGATGGGAATCCCCACAAGGCAGGGAATCCTATCTAATTCCATGAATCCTGCAAGTTGCTTTGGGTGAGATGGGAAACTATATAAATTTGATAAATAAATGAATAAATCCTAGAGTGTCTTAAATTCTCAAAATTCAGATAGTTTCTGCTCCTCGCTGCTTATAAGACTTTCCCTCCCTCCATACATGACATGTATAAATGTCCCATCTTTCAATGAAATCCCAAAAGAAGACATGGGAAGCGAAGTCTTCCCATTAATCTGTGTCAGTAGTGGTGTGGGCATCATAGCTAAATTTAGCTAGTTTCCTTTTGAGAAATTGATACATTCATCTCTTCGTGTGAAAGTTTTGTGGGAAGTTTCAGATGGTCAAAGTGGGCTTCAATCTGGTATTGCCTTTTACATGGACTTCACTTTAGAATGAGTCCCTGCCTGCCTGTGATCTGGATTATTGACTGTTCCTTCCAATTCATTTCTGAACTAGCCTATTTTGGGCATGACAAGCATACTATTCAGACTTAAAATGGTTGAGATGCAAAGGATCGCCCTTCCCAAGATAGATGCTATTTTCTTATTCTTCAGATGCCTGCGCTAATAGGATGTAAATTCACACAGTAGATATTATCCTAAGCCCTCTTGTGAAGTTCAAACATGTTTTTAATTTATACTTGTGCACCAGGGCTTCAGACCTCTGTGCTGAATGAAAAAGAAATCATTGTCTCCCCAGCCTTCTCTATAATCTATACATTTATTCCCACTTTTGTATTCATGAGAATATCCACTCAGGTTATCTACTAGCTTTTAGAAAGACCAGCACATTGATTATTATTTTATTTTCTTTACATAAGTTCTGCAGCTCCACCTGTTCATTTTCTTTTTTAAAAAAATTAGGCATCCATTTATCAGCAATTATTTCCCTATGTCAGGGGCCCCCAAACCCTGGTCCAAGGCTAGTGCCAGGCTGCATCCCATTCAGGACCAGGCCACAGAAGTGTTGGGCAACCATGCACATGCATAAAGCTGTATTCGTGAAAACAGCATGTGTACGTGAGAAACAATCCCTTCACCCCCACCCCACCACAGCCTCTACCAGTCTGCTGATCCAGAAAGGTTGGGGACCACTGCCCTATGGAATATGTTGGGTTTAAGGTGAGTAACTCATTCAAATCATCCCATTACCGTATTTTCCAGCGTATAAGACGACTTTCTAACACACAAAAATCTTTTCAAAAGTTGGGGGTCGTCTTATACGCCGGGTGTCGGTCTCCTGTAACCAGGCAAAGTAGCCCGAAAGGCTTTGACGAGCCTTAAATGGCTCTAAGGAGCCAAGCTGAATTGCCTGCTGAGTTGCCGCTAATCAGCTGAGTTACACGCAAGCCCCCTGTAAAAGGAAAAAACTTTCCTTTTACACAACGCTGGCCATCCCAGCTGAGATTAGCAGGCAACTCAGCTGGGATCGCCAGAGCTTGGATGGCCAAGCGCTGTGTAAAAGGGAAAAACTTTTCTTTTACACAACGCTGAATTTTTGCCTGCTAATTGCTCCATAGCAAAAATCCCCCCCCCACCTCCAGCTTGCTTACCTTAGCTGCTAGCCGCAACGCTTGCCT
Source organism: Masticophis lateralis (assembly GCA_030761175.1). Lineage (NCBI taxonomy): Eukaryota > Metazoa > Chordata > Lepidosauria > Squamata > Colubridae > Masticophis > Masticophis lateralis. The sequence goes on along the minus strand of JAUDYJ010000003.1, from coordinate 81,053,106 downwards.
TGCCTTGCCTGCAATCCATTGCATCAGCAAGCAACTAAATCTCCCTGCCTGCTTGATTGCAGGCAGGGAGATTTAGTTGCTTGCTGATGCAAGCAACTTGTGGACTTCAACTCCCAGAATTACTCAGCCAGCAAAGCAAAGCTGGCTGAGGAATTCTGGGAGTTGAAGTCTACAAGTCTTAAAGTTGCCAAGGTTGGAGACCCCTGTTCTATTGGGTAAGTTTTTTTCCCCCTTTGGGAGCTTTAAAAAAAATAGTTAATTGGGGGGTTTTTTAGTTGTTCTTTTTTAGACCTAGCCATTTAAAGGCTAGGTCTAAGTTTTAGGCTAGGAAGTTTTAAATTTAGCTTTCATATAAAAATAAAAATAAAAATAAAAATAATAAAAATAAAAATAATAAAAATAAAAATAAAAATAAATAAAAATAAAAATAAAACGTGTGCAACTTTCTGAGATTTAATGTGTTTCTGTAGTGTTTCACTCTAACTACACAAACACACAAAATCTCACAAAGCTGTATGTGGAATTTTGTGTGTGTAAACCCACAATGTAAAAGTTGTTTTTTTGGGCTTTTTGTGGCTGTGTGAGGTTCCTGCTTATTGCAGGGGCCATTTTGGGTCTAGCACAGCTACTTTTACATTGTGGGTGAGCCAGTTGATGTTTTTTAACTTTTATTTGGTGTGCGTTGGAAGAGGGGTCGTCTTATACAGCAAGTATAGCCCAAACCCTATATTTTTACAGGAAAAGTTGGGGGTCGTCTTATACGCCCAGTTGTCTTATACGCCGGAAAATACGGTAATTTCTGTGGCTAATGGTGAGTCTGGTCTTCCTCTTTCTTGGTCCAACATCTTTATTTATTTATTTGTGGGATGAGTGAGTTTTATCTGAAGGCTCAAAAGGATAAAACAAATGCATGCAGTTCCTTCAATCTATATGAAATTATTATTGTAATTAGAATTTCAAAGCAACCAGGAGTTTGGATATTTCATATATTTCCCCACAATAAATTAGGTGACAGAGCAACCAAACTTCGTTTGTTGTTAAGTTATACAATTAGCAAGATCTTTGCCCCATTTGACCCACCATTCTCCTTTGATTCTTTTAATTTTTTGCCACTGTATTTTGTCATTAAAAGTATGTTAATTTTTTAAGTACTAGTGGAGTTTGAGCTTTTGGGTTGCCATTAAAATATCTGAAAACAACTGTTCATAATTCTACCAGAGAAGTTAATTTAAATATCAAGATGTTTAAAAACAAAGAAGTTTTGTATTTAAAAATACAAAATCTGTCATTGGACAATGGAGAAAAAAAATCAAGGCCAATATAGAATCCCTTGAAAGATATATACTGGTTAGCAGCAGCAAACTGCCTCACAAAATGAGGGATTTGTCTTGATAATGTACTGGCTTACGGTTGTAGGTTTCTGAATTTGGGGAAGCCATTTTTTTTCCTCAGCAAACACTGGATACTCCTAAGGCTACCAAATCTATCCTTCAAAAATATGGATGATTATCAGAAAGTGGCAGAACTGAAGTTTTCTGTATCTTTTGGCTGCCATATGGTGACATCTCAGTTGGCATCTAGATTTAGCAGCCTGAATTGCACATTCAGATTTTTAACACATTCATGCATCCCTCCCCCAAACTCTCATGTCCCAATGATCCTTAAGAACAAACTTTTGTGGTTATTGCCTGATTCCAGAGACCAGAAACCTATTATTCTGACCCAGTTCTCCAAACACGACAAACCCTCTGACGTGAACTCAAAAGATTCCTTTATTAGAAATGCCAACAGCTCAGGCAAAAAGTTTCTCTTGCAGACTAACAAGTCCATCTGGCTGGAAGATGAATAGTTTGTCTGCCACACCTATTCATCTCCACCCCCTGCCTTTTATCCCCAGAGCTAGGATCGTGCTCTAGCAGTGGTGGCTCTTCTTTCCCCAGGATCAGCCCATGGCTTTCCACTGCTCTCCTCTTGTCTGAATTCTGTGTAGCCACATATCAGGCATTGGATCCAGCTGTTCCTCCTCTTCTTCATCAACCACCTCCAGACCTGGGGGCTGTTGAGTCTCCATCTGAGGGCTGATGGATGGCACAAGCTCCGCCTCTCTGTCTCTCTGCCAGCTCCATTCCCTCTTTCCCCTCAGAGCTCCCAAGTTGCCCTGATGCTGACCATAACTCCCATACTTCCTCCTCTTCCTCTGATCCAACTGTTGGAGGGACCAGTGGCTGACAAGCCACAACACCTATGAACTGGCTCTTCCCTAGAGAAGGCAGTTCTATATTAAGTCTTGTCTTTCTGAATCATCTTTCATTTTTTGGGATAAATGAATGGCCGTCCACCAAAGTATGGGACAATTGGTGAGCCACTAATGCAATAACTAATGATTATTTAAGAGCAATAATACATTTAAATGATATTGGAACCTGAACTTGAATGTTGTTTGTTTGTTTGTTAAATATATATGCTGCCCATCTTGCTATCCAAGGCAACTCTTGATGTTGGATATATTTACTTACTTATTGTTTATTGGTTCAATTTATATGCCACCCTTCTCCAGAGACTCAGGGTGGCTTACAATGCGTTAAGCAATAGCCTTCATACTTTTGTATATACCTGCTTAGTAGGGCTTTTGGCCCCCCCAAGTGGTGTTCTTTTTATACAAAGTCAGCTTATTGACCTCACAGTCCTGGTTCTCATTTTACCTACCTCGAAAGGATGGAAGGCTGAGTCAACCTTGAGCTTGGTAAGGTTCGAACTTGCAGTAATTGCAGGCAGCTGATGCTAGTTAATAGCACTTTAGTCTGCTGCGCCACCAAGGACTTATAGGACTCAAATGGCCACCTATCTCAAATGATGACTCTAGATAGTGTTGGAAGAAATATCCTTCTGGGTTCAGTTCCAAGTGGGGAAAAAGACCCTGGATTCATGGAAGTTGCTTGGAAAGGTTTATTGATGAACAGGATCACATGGTTAGAGTTCCTGAGTAGAAAAGGGCTGAGATGCTCAGAGTGCCTTGGTTTTATGCCCTCTGTTGGGCTTTGAATTTGAGCTTGTATTCTGATTGGTTGTCAGACTCCCATGGGGCCATGCAGGGGCAACTCTGTAGTCTGACTGTGTGCTAAGTTTGGTTGAGCCTTTTTGGGTGATGCAATTGCTCCAGGTGCCATGTGATGAGTTTTGTTGCTAGATGGGTAGAGGGCTAATCCTATCTTTGTTCGATCTTGGGTGAAAGCAATTCCTACTATGGCTCTGCCTGCAGGAGGTAGATCTTTGTTATATAGGAGAGACTGGCCCAGGCCTTAATAGCCCATTGACAAAGGTAAAGGGGGCGGGATGAGTTCCTGCCTCCCTTTTAGGGGAAATATTCTGCCCTTTTAATATTTCTTAAAATATCTCATTTTCCTAGGAAAGGGATGGATTTTCCTACAATAGCTCACAACAATCCATAAAAAACGGTTAAAAACTAAAGTCCCTTTGCCCCAGGTACCAGACCAGAGCTGGGTTTCAGTAGGTTCTAACCAGTAGTGGAGATCTGGTAGTGGAAATTTTGAGTAGTTGGGAGAACTGGTAGTAAAAATTCTGACTGGCCCCACCCCCATCTATTCTCTGCCTCCCTAGTCAGGAAGAAATGGGGATTTTGCAGTAACCTTCCCCTGGAGTGGGGTGGGAATAGAGATTTTTACGGTATCCTCCCCCTGCCACACCTACCAAGCTGCGCCCACCAAACCATGTCACACCCACCAAGCCACGCCCACAGAACCAGTAGTAAAAATTTGAAACCCACCACTGTGTCAGACCAAACATCCTCACAGCTCAACTCCAATCCTGACCCAATACTTGGGGAGAAGAGCCAGGTCCTCAGAGCCCCCAGAAGGCTGAAAGAGGAGGGATGCTTCAGATGGAAGTTGTTTCAAAGGGCTGAGGCATCTACCAAGAAAGCACACCTTCAGGATGCTATCAGATGACAACATTTAAACAAAGGATCTCAAGCATGCCTGCCCTATTTAATCTAGTAGGACAGGCAGCTACTGAGAAACAGTCACACAAGTATTATTATGTTCCTGCAGCAGGGTGCATAAACTTCATTGAACAACAACAACAACAAAAAAGTCATAAAAATCAGTTCTAGACATTTTTCAGGATCATTTCCTTTCATACCAAGACAGATGTATTATTTATACATACACTTTCATTCACATAATATGAATATAAAAAAGGAAGGAAAGCAGGCCAATAAAAAGAACTCATAGATTCCCTGAGGTATAATTTCATGTGCAAACTCATAGATCCTATAATTTATTATGAGGCAATTTTCTCTCAAGTCAGATAATCTTTTGTGAGAGTTTATGATTCCTTCTGCTGCTACCTTATCATGATAGTGATGTTTTGGGTGTATTTTTGAAACTGAAATCCAGCAATGCCTGTTCATTTTTTAAAATTTGTTCATTAAAATCCATATGGATATGGATTTGGATAAAATCTAGATCCATATGGATTTTAATTATGTAACATAAAATACACTCCATGAATTAAGCAAATTGTAAATAAACAGTTCTCAATCATACTTTACAATAGTATGAATACAATTTTGAATTAAGTTCCCAATTGTAATATAAGAAACGCCAACATAAAATTATTAGTTCAAGAATTGTTCTAGAGTGACATCTCCTGGTGAACGTGCCAATTGCAACTTCTACTAAAATTCTTCGGATTTTCAGTAGATTCTATATACTGGTATTTATCACATTTTTTTGTTTTGACAGCAGTAAGTCTTTTTACTAGACTGTACCCAGACACATATCTACAGTATCTACATATTCTTTAGAATAATGATTTATTTCAGAAAGCTGTCCTTTAGATTTAGTTAATTGAACTGATTTTTTAAAAAACAAAGTTTTACAAACATAAACAAATGAATGTTTTTAATACTTATCTTTTTCAGGTTTACTCTTTATTTTTTCCAAGAAAATATTGTTACTCTACAATATCCCACCTCACTACCTGGCTTATTAATCTTCTTGCATAAAGCTTGAAATAAAACATCCACAGCAAAAAAAGCTTAACAGGTTTTTTTTAAAGTAATATTTCTCTCCAAACACACATACATACAAAAAACCCTTCCTGCTCGAACACGTGGTGGCAAGATGTCTTATATAGATCAAAATCCAAGTGACATTTGGATCACAGACAGACTTTTACATCATTTCTTTTTTTAACTTAGCATTTTCAATATATAACAAAAACTATAGGCTAAAAAAAAAGAATTTCTCTGCTCTGAGAATTTACAGTTGAAATAAATCAATATGGTATGAGCTAGATTACCTCTGGTGACAAATTGGGGTTATCTCAAAGGTCAACCAATCAACTACTAGTCCACTGTGTTTTAACTTGTTCTATGCTGTTGTTTGATGTGTCATGTAGATCCTTTAACTTTTTTATAAATTTACGTATAATTCAATGTGCCCTGCTAAACTTTACCAGGTTATTGAGAAAGGAAGAGAAAGGAGATCATTTATTACAAAGAATAAATGCACAACTTTGAGATAAAATATATAGATGCATTTGTTTCTGGTTGGTGTGAAAACCAGAGGACTAACTAAGAGAGTCAAAACCATAGGTTTTGAATTGGGAGTTGTTAAGAAAAATGAAACAATATTGTCTGGTGAAAAAAGCAAATGAAGAGAAAGTAGTCAAGAGGATTTTGCTCTTTGATTTCCCTCCTTCCCTCTCCTCGCCTAGTGGTACCCATAAAAAGCCAGGATTCTGCTCCTTTTCTATTATTTTCTGTGGGATTATTATTATTTATTTTGAAGGTGGAAAGAGAAGGGCCATCTTCACCTGAGACAAAAATCTAATTATATTTCCTCTCTGTGCCAGTCCTGTTTACAGTGAAAAAGTACCAATTTGCTACGTAACTTTCACCCTCCCTCACATGGTGCTTTGGTGCCCTTACTTTTATTTTTTTGAAACAAGAAAGGGCTGAGGAAAGGTTAGGCCGTGCAGGAAAAATCTGCTCACAACAAATACAGCTGCTTTCTTTCTCTGCATAAGCTTCCTTGAAATCTCTTACAAAGCCAAGCTGATTACTCCATATACATCTGAAGGGATTTCATATTTTAAGTAAACTTCCAATAGAAAGTTCAATTTTTACCATAATATTAAGTATGTATCTTCTCTCTCTGAAAAAGAATAATGTACATGCACTGGATAGACAGAATGCTAGATGATCACATAATGTGTGTTGCTATTTCTAGCACTGATTGAGAGGATATATTTTCAATCAGAATTTTTCTTCAAGTAATATAAATTGATAGCATTTTTTAAAAAACCAAATTAAAAAAGACCTAGGAATTTGGAAAAAGCTACAATTATCATTCTTGGGGAGGATCGCTTCAATTAAAATGAATGTACTACCACGGATTTTATTCTTATTCCAAGCAATTCCAATAAAACCAGGGAAAAATTTTTTTAAGGACTTCAACAAATTAATAGCTGACTACATATGGCAAGGGAAGAAAGCACGAATCAAACTAAAGCATTTACAAAATACAAGAGAAAGAGGAGGATTGGCACTACCCGACTGGGAATCTTACTACAAAGCATCAGTATTAATTTGGATAAAGGAATGGATGGATCTAAAAAATCAAAGATTGCTGAGTTTGGAAGGATTTGACCTACAGCGAGGATGGCATGCCTTCCTCTGGGAAGGCACAGATAAAAAACATGATTATTTCCAGAGACACACAATCAGACAATCATTATATCAAACATGGCAAGGTATTAAAAAGGTACATTATAATAAAATCCCGGAATGGCTGTCAACAATGGAAGCCCAGATTTACCCAAATGCCATGGACAGTAGTAAAATGAAAACCTACCAAGAGCTGCTAAACCACATGGGGGAGCTAAGAACAAGGCAAGAACTGAAGGAGATGGGTACAGACATTGACTGGTGGCCATATGCACAAATTAAATCAAGATATAAAAAAGATTTGGCTCAATTTGGATTCCAAAAAGTTCAAACTGAATTGGACAAAATTTTGCAAGGGACACAAGACAAACTAATTAAAAAATCTATAATTATCTATGAGGATACAAATTAGAAGAAGAGGTAGTGAAAGAAAACATGACAACCTGGTCAAAAAATTTCGGCTACAGTATTGAACTAGACAAATGGCAAAAACTATGGACAATAAACTATAAATTGACAATGTCTGTATCATACAAAGAAAATCTCTACAAAATGGTCTATAGGTGGCACCTGCCACCAGCCAGATTAGCAAGAATGTTCCCCAATACACCATCAACATGCTGGAAATGCAAACTCCATAAAGGCACTTACTATCATATGTGGTGGACCTGCCCAATGGCAAAACAATACTGGTAAATGATTAGATCCCAGATAGAAGAAACCATACAGCAAAAGATAGAAATAAGACCAGAAACCTTTCTACTTGGAATACTAAACGGACAATATGAAAAAGAAATAACATATTTAATTATACATATGATAACAGCAGCACGAATACTATACGCACAATACTGGAAGAGTAGTGAGACACCGACAGAAGATAGGATAATTAGCAAAACTATGGAATGTGCAGAATTAGATAAACTCACTAAGAAACTACAAAATAGGGAGGAACATGATTACTATCTAGTATGGAAAAGGTGGTATTGTTGGTTGGAAAATAGAAAAGAGAAAAAGGGTCAGGAAGTAAATTGAGCTACCAAATACAGAAAGAGGAATAGTATACATACAAGTCAATAATAAACCAGAAAGATAGATAGAAGGGAAAAGACCAAATAAGGAGGAGTTAAATTATGAAATAAGATTACAGACTACAGTTGCGATAATTTGGATAAATATTTGATTTTGTGTTTATATGTTTATGTTTTGTATGTTTTACTGTTTTATTGTTTAGTTTGTTTTACTGTTTTATTGTTTTGTTTAGTCTGTATATATAAATAAAAATTAGAAAAAAAATTAAAAAAAAAGAATTTTTCTTCAAGTAATATAAATTGGTAGCATCTAAGGCAGATGTGTCAAACTCGTGGTCTGTGGGCTGAATGCTTCATGTGCTGGCCAGACTCACCCCCGTTTTAGCAAAGGGGGAAAAAGTCACGATATGTCACGTGATGACAATGTGACGCCGTGAATTTGACACCCTTGCTCTAAAGTATCATAGTATCCTTTTTGATGTATTACTATGCAGCATCTTAATGTTTCCCATTTCAAAAAATGGTATGAAATGAAAAGAACACCACCACATGTCTTAAATGAAGCCACATAATAGACAGTTATATAATTTGAACAAAGTATAGCAATTAAAACATGCAATGGATTTGAATATGAGAATAAATTAACACTGAGAAATTCACTTCCTTCTTTCCTATAGTGTTAATACACCTTTCTTTCATCCTATAAAGGGCAGATGGAATAAGATAGAGGAACAGCAGGAAGAGCTGCAATCAGTGCAATGTTAGATAAAAGAAATCTGAATCTAGGCAGAAATGTAATGTCTGAAAGTGCCCCTACTTAGTTCTCACAAAGATAAAGGGAGGTAGGGAGCAAGCATATTCAGATTTGCAAGATTCTGTTTCAGTAAAATTGTAATAGTACTATTAGCTTGTATGAGTTTCCTTTTCTAATCTAGTCTACCCTGAAGAGATGTAACAACTTTGAAATGCCTGAGAGGCAAACCAACATTATTTTTAATATGTCCACGGCCACACTTTATTGTGATGCAGGAATGAGGCCAGGGAGTGTTGCTGTCCTTAGACATTAAATATGTGACAATTTCAGGACAGAGATTGGTAGAGTCTCCGTTTCTTTCTTTCTTTTTTTTTTTTTGCATTCACTCCACATTCAATAATCATAGGGAAAATAGCAACAAATCACTCTCCATCAGTAGTGGGTTCCTCCCAGTTCGGCCCGGTTCTCCCGAGCCGGTAGTGGTAACTATAGAACTACCATTCTCTTAGAAGAAGCAAATGTTTTAAAGAACTCAAAATGATAAAACTGTGTTTGGTTCCTCTTGCAGTCCAAGGCAAAATGGACATAGCTGTCTGGGTGGCACTCAAATGAAATGAAATGAAATGAAATATTATTCTCACATGAGAGCTTTTAACCTTTGAATCAGGATGGAGTCCACAAGCAAATTGTCATATCTTCTAGCTATTTCATCCACTGACCTTCTTAATCCACTGACTTCTCCGTCAGGTTTTTCTGTTTGTTTTTGACACAGTTGTATCAATCTCACAGAAGTCTGGCAGGAAATCAATATTCCAGTGTTTAAAAGATCAATAAAGCTGGGCAAGTCAGTTTCTCTTGCAGCTCAAATCAAAATGGCTGTAGAGAAAGCACCTAGCAATCTAAAAGAAGTCAAGTGAAGCTGGGCAGACCTTTGTTCCTGACCATATCATTGCCACCACCATCATCATCATTGCCATAAGTCAAAGATCATTATCTGGTGAACAGAGAAAACACTTATTTAAGAATAACCAGAAAAGTAGAGGTAAGGCTGTCTCAGTAGCAGTCTGGGGATGGAATGCCATGGATTTTTTTTTTGTTAGTTAGTTAGTTAGTTATTAATTAAAAGAAAATGTAATATTAAAGCATAAATTCCCTATTACAAGTTTGTTTATAGGTTAAACAATGGTAACCCATTTCATTGTTCCCAATAATTAAAGATAGGAATCAGTGGTGGATTGCTACCGGTTCTCCCCAGTTCTTGCAAACTGGTAGTGGAAATTTTAAGTAATTTGGAGAACCAGTAAATATCACTTCTGCCTGGCCTCGCCCCCAATCTATTCACTGCTTCACTGCCTCCTGAGTCCCAGCTGATCAGCTAGAAGGGAAAAATCAGGGCTCACTTGACAAAGAAGAGGGAAAAAAAAACCCAAGACACCTTAGCTTTAAATTGAGAAGCCAAGAAGCCTCCCAACTGATTGGCTAGAACCGATCTTCTCCTTGTAAACTGTTCAGTGGTGGTAGATTGGCAATTGAGGCCAAGCTGCCTGAAAGCAGTTTCCGATGCTCTCAGTGATGGCAGAGCGGCAAAAAACTTTTAAACTCTTGCCGCAGTGCTTCAAAGGGCTGCCCTACAGCTGATCAATGGTAAAAGGCAGTGTGGTGGTAGACCAGTGCACACCAAAAACAAATGGTAGGCTGGTATGCTCCAAGAACAAGTGGGTAGACAGGTATGGCTCTGCAAGCAGTTAAAAGCCTGGTAGACCAGAACCTCTGCTAAATCCTAAAGAATGCTCCACCACGGCTCCACCAAGGAGCCGTGGTGGAGCAGTGGACTAAAGCACTGTTAAACAGCACTTAGTTGCCAGCTGCCTGCAATTACTGCAAGTTCGAATCTCACCAGGCTCAAGGTTGACTCAGTCTTCCATCCTTCCGAGGTAGGTAAAATGATTGTGGAGGCAATAAGCTGACTTTGTATAAAAAAGAACACTGCTTGGGGGGACCAAAAGCCTTACTAAGCAGGTATATACAAAAGTATGAAGGCTATTGCTTAATGCATTGTAAGCCACCCTGACTCTCCGGAGAAGGGCGGCATATAAATTGAACCAATAAATAAATAAACAATAAGCCACACCCGCAAAATAAGCCACGCCCACAGAACCAGTAGTAAAAAAATTTAGAACCCATCCCATTGGGAATTTCCTCCAGGTGGTTAAATAAAATGGTCCTGAGAGTCACTTTCAACTTTTTGGACAGATAGTTGTCAATCTCTAATTTGCAGCACAGCACATGATAGGCCTAATGATACCATGATGCAATGTAAGTGTCAAAGTTTCGGTTTCATCCTCTAAAATAAAGTTAATTTCCGAGCATCAAACTTTAGGAAATATTCTCTTTATTGAGTGATGCAGCCGTGCCCGACAACCATGCAGACAGTACTGGCCCCTCTATCCAAAACCCCTCCTATTCCTTTCTCATTCACTGCTCCCCATTGGCTCTCTTCCAGATCACTCTCTCTTATCTGTCTCTTCAGCACACAGGAATGTCACCCCTCCCATACATCTCCCAGGAGACTGAATTCACCAAAAAGCTTTTCTAGGTGAAATGTCAAACTTTTTTCCTCATTGCTTCTATGTCAGCATTGGAACACTGACAGTAAGTATGAATTAAACTTCATACTTAATCACTCCAGCAATGATCATTTTAAAAAGATGTGATTATCTGCCAGGTTTTTCTTCCAAGACAAATTGTAATTATACTGATTCAAGAAACTATTCCTATAAATATGGTTACCTTCTCATTTCATGCTGATTCCTGTCACACATAGAGATACTTCCACATGAGAATGGCAGATCTTAAATTATTATTTATCTTACTTTTTAAAGTAGTTATTTTATAAGGTTGTTAAGTTTTTCTGACTTGGATCGAATTGGTTTCTGTAAATGAGAGAAAGATCTTTTTCAAGATGGGCAGAAAGGAAGAAAAAGAACAGATGCAGGAAAAATTCTAAAACTATACTTTTGAGACATTGGCTACATATATATAAATGAAATATGGAAAGATATGTGAGATGGGTAATTATGGTGAAAAAAAATATGTGTGTGTGAGAGAGGGGGGCAGTTGATTAGAAAATATATTATGAATGTCTTAAAAATAGTCATATTATGAAGTTATGTAAGAGGACTCTAAGTTGATAGTAAGTCCAGTGGTGGATTGCTCCCGGTTCTGTCCGGTTCTTGAGAACCAGTAGTAAAAGTGGTGGGAGGCTCCGCCCACCCACCCTGATGTCATATTTGTGATCTGCACATGCGCAGAAGTGAGAGAGAGAGAGTGAAGCGAGCACACACGCATGCTCCCATTGCAAACCATTAGTAAAGGTAGGTAGAACCCACCCCTGAATAAGTCTATTAGTTGACTTACTAAGTCTTAGTAATAGACATACTAAGTCTATTAGTTGATATGTACTGTAATAAGACTATTAGTTGATTTACTTTACATCATATTCTGATAAAAATGAAAGAGACTTTTGGCATGAGGAGATGCAGATAAAGTGTTTTATACTGTATGTTGTGAACCAAGTTACTATCTCAACTGCTAAAGAAAGTAGGATTTTATGCAGTGGTGTGATTCAGGTAATTTAACAACCGGTTCTCTGCCCTAATGATTTCTTCCAACAACCAGTGTGCCAAACTGGTTAACAGAAAGTTAACCAGAAAGTTAACAACTGGTTCTCCCAAAGTGGTGCGAACTGGCTGTTTTTATGTGTAATTGCTTTATTAAACAAACATTAGTATTTGGGAGTTGGATTATCTCTCCTGTAAACAGTGTACAGCATACATCAAGGATATCCCAGAGATATAGATAGATGAGAAAAAGACAGACAGATGATTAATAGATAGATGATGAATGGATGGAAGGGATGGAGGGAGGAAAGAAGGAAGGAAGGAAGGAGTTGAAAACTTAGACATGCATAAAGACAAACAGCTGAGATTCAGGGATTGTATGGAGCAGAATTTGAATATAAGTTATAATATGCAAATCTTTTAAAATTACCATTTTATGTCAATTTATAAAAATGGTATGGCAACATGTGCTTTATTGGGAAATAAAATTCCATTTCAGTTCTTAGAAAAAAATTGGTATTTTGAAGAAATTCTTATATGAACATTTTAGGAATTTTGAGATGGAGTAGAGGGGATACATGTCTTGAAAAAGGAATAATTACACCTAATCAATAAATCAGTAACAGTATCTTCAAAACTTTTTAAAAATTGCAAACAGATTGATCAAAAATAACTGAATGGCAATATGTACGGCTAAAACATTTTCTAATGTTTCTTAGCAATCTCTGATAGTTCAGAAGTTTTCAACATATACGATAAAATTTCACAAGAGACTGCATCAATAATTCAATATTATTAATTTTTTAAAAAAGTAGAAAGAAGAATTTGGATAATATAGAGAAAATATAGAATACAAACTGAATATTATATGCTGAAATCAATGGTCTCAATTTCTGTTGTTGTTATTGTTGTTATTATTATTCATATGACTTAAAACCTGCTCAGTTCACCAAAAATACATTGAACCCCACAACATATTTTAAAGTATGTTTTTTATAGTGAAGATTCTTAAAAAAAAAAAAAAAAGATGCACCCTATCTCTAAAAGTTTTTATATTCACAGGCTTTGAAATTGCTTTGTACTGACAATGAGATAAGATCGTACTATATAATTTGGTATGTCACAAACTGATCTTGTTCAAAAACTGAATAATTTCTATAAAATAAGATTATTCTAATCCTCAAGAAAAAAGGGAAATTTAGATTGTATATATAGGGTTCATTTTCTTTAAGGAACAAAGGAAGTATCAATGAAAAGCAAGCTTAAATTTTACTGGGAATACTATAATAAAAAAAAAATGGATATAAAATGTTCTTTTGCTGATACAATTACCCCAGTGATGATTGTTAAAATGAATATTATATATTCAAACATTATTGGAAAGTAACAACGTCAAAAAATTAAGTTTGAACATTTAACATTATCTCACAGCAAATGTTCTCAAATGTTTTGGAAGATGATTTAATTTCAGGATCAAACATATGTTGACCTTCTATTAAAACTTACATACTACAAAATCCCTGAGCTAGCTTTATGTATGATAACTGCTACTGGAATAGTTTAAACTTTTCACTGGAAATTAATTAATTCCTTCATTAGAGGAATGATAACTTAAACTATGAGAGTAAACATCAATGTCCAAATAACTACATACATGAAAAACAAGTCTAATGTAAGATTCAATTTAGGTTCAAACCACTATGGAATGTCTATACCTGTATGTAGTTTTATACCTGGCTTGCTGATATGTTTGAGGTTTGACTTTTCTAAAAAGTTCTTTCTGGGCTTAAAACTTTTATTGATTTTCTCAACCAGTTTAAAATATCATTTTAATAGCCATGAAGGTATTGGACTAAAGTATTAACCATGGGATGATAATCAAGCCAGATGTTGGTGAAGGTCATGGGCAAGGTTTCTGAAGAATGGACATAATTGCTCAAGTACTTTGGGCAACTAATGAGAAGAAAGGACTCATTAAAAAAGACCCTGATGTGGGGGAAAATGAAGGCAAATGAAAAAGGGCACGGTAGAGAAGGCTATGGTTAGATAGTGCTGGTGATGCAATGAACATGAATTTAGGCAAACACAAGGAAATAGTGCAGGACAGAGAAGTCTGGTGAACTATGGACCATAGAGTTTTGAAGAGTTGGACACAATTTAGTGACTAAACAACAATAAAGCTAGAGTACAAGAATTCTGTGCAGGAAGATTAGCTTAAGTTCCAAAGTAAATCCTTCATTTGTGAAGAGAGAAATGAAGAAACAAAAAGTAAAACATTAGCATTATATAGAGACAGGATGATATATAATTCATCTAATCTTTCTCTCAATCCATAGCCAAATAAACCTATTACTAAAAGATTTGCCTCTGTAGGTTACAGGAGTCTGAATGAAGTACCCACTAAACCATTAACATTCATAGTAGAGCCAATAGGGAGTTACCAATTATGCGGAATGCTTGTAGTAAGCTCATAATAATTTAATCAACATACCTGTGAAATATCAAACAACAGGCATTTAAATTCCTAAGGCCAAGCGTACCTGTGTCTTTGGTGGTGTTAATTTAAAAATGATATCATTCCTCAGTGAATACTAACATTTATTCATGAGATATTAAATTAATGCATTTTGTCTCATACTTTTTGCTGCAATTTTCTTCCTTAATAGTAATAGCTTTTGGAATGATTCCATAAATACAATTAAGAGGGCAAAGAGGGGTGTAATTTGTAATCTGAGACAAGTACATAACGGGCAGTAAAGGATGGAAAAGGAATAAAATGACTTTGACATCATTTATTTGACTAACCCTGTCTGTTGCTGAGGTACTCAGATAGGTACATTACTGTTTTCCATGGAATTTGGAGCCTGTGCTGATGTGAAATATAGATTTTTAAATCTCAAATAGAAGAAATAGAAGAAACTTCACAGCCTTATTAATTCAATTGTACATATTTGGCTTATGGGATAGAGCTGCTTTGTGTAAGAAACAGAAATGGCAGTGGCAAACAATGTTTTTAAGCTAACGTTAGTTAAGGCAATTTCTCAGCAAAGTTATTATTGTACTGTATTGTACTGATAACTAAAATTCCTTCAAGACTTTGTGTGTGTCACACTTTTCCTCAAATGTTTCTTTATTTCTTCCTGTGAGACTTTTCAGTGAGACACATTATATGTGAGAGATACAATAATTTATGCTTGTTAACATATAGCACATAAATAAAATTGTCTGGCAGCTAGTTTTCTTAATCCCGTGTTGCATATATACTTTCAATCTCCCCCTTACCACAAAGATGCTTTTTTGATATATTATGGAATCTCCTGTCTCAAAGAGCTGAGGGAAGACCATTGAAACTGGCCAGCGGGAAAGAAATTCTGGTATTTATGGTGACAGTGTGAACAGATAGTTCACTATATAATTTTATATTATAATATAAAGTACAATATTTTTTTTCTCTGATTTTATTGGAATAATGTAGGATTGGACCTGACTGATATCTCTTTGCAGGTCAATATTTCTGACATGTTGCTTAAAAAAATGCTCTGGTCTGTACAAACCCCATTAGGACTAGTACATTAGAAGAAAGCTCACTAAGTGGTTTCCATTAACAAGAGTGGAATTTTTCTAGAAGTGTCAAAATGAACAGAGCCAATAGCTCACAAGAGCTAAATGCACATGGGTTTTAATTGAACTATGCCAGCCTCAATCTGATAGTGTAGTTTGAGATGCATTGTGGGATTTTAACAGTTTTAAGATTTAAGTTAACTTCTAGTGATTCTATGTCCATATTTGCACATACTGGGAGGCCATGAGATATATGAGTTATTAGTTTGGCTTCAAAGATCTTTGGTTCTTCTGGGAATATAATTACCAGGTTAGTGCAAAAAAAAAAAAAGATCTTAGGTTAGCAGCTATAGTCCCAGAGGTGAGCTGAGAAACTAAGATACAGCCTTGTCTGACAGTCTTATAATATAGTTAGGCATCATATCAGAGAGTTGTCCTTTATTATCAAGTTATACTTAGATATATGTATTTTAAGAGTTTAAAATTTTAAACTCTGTCAGGAAATACCATTTAATAGGCAGAACCCCAATTTATTCCACAGTATTTCTCTGAGATCAATAAATGCTACATGCTCCTCAATGAGCTGAGAAATATTTTTCAATTAAATCTTGCAGGACCAATCACTAATCTGCAATTGCTCTCCCCTGTGTTAAGCCCACCTTGCTTCTTGACAAGAATGCTTTCTTGTTCCAGCCAATCTGTTCATTTTCAGTGTAAGCATCAAGCATATCACCACTTGCTGATATAGTAAGTAAACTGATTGGATAATAGTTAGATGGCTCAAAGCTATCTCCTTTTTTTAAATATAGGAACAATGATGTTGTTGAAGATATTTAAATGAAGCTTATGGTCATAAACAAAACTGCTGAAACTTGTCACCACCAATCTGCATTTAATTTTATCAGCTCAAGGTAAATAGTATCCTCTCCTGAAAATCTTCTCATTTTTCAGTTGTGCAATGAACTTGAGATTTTGATCAAAATGGTAGGTAACTTGCCCTGGCCCTCTTTGGTGGCTGTAAAGATGCAGTTTTCAAATAGATTGATAGATGACAATAAACTTCCCACGTGGAAGCAAGAACAGACATCTCTGCTTTTGATTCCACAACACTCATGTTGCCGGTTAGAATATTCTAAAGGGTGATAATATTCTAAAGCTCAGATGTCTGAATCAGTTTCCCCCCCCCCTTTTTTTTCTTTTTGAATAAACTTTTATTCCTCCTACTCCTTTTTCTTCTTTTTTTCTTCAAGTAATTTTTTGCATTGACAGAGAATCATTTTTCCTATATTGGTTAAAGTTTTCGATTAAGAGCATTTGGCTATTACACCCTCCTTATCAAACCATACTTTAGATCTTCTTTTACTAATTCCCCATTTTATTTTACAAAATAATTGCTATATTTAAAAAGGCATTAATTAATGATGTAACTATAAATATTTTCAGGCAACTTTTCACTTGTTAGCACTTAAATATGCTATGCATGTTGTGAGATTTGTTTTGGGCTTCCAATCTGTGTTGTCCAATTTACACAGACATGTAGCATTTGGGTACAATTCTGAGCAACGGTATGCTCTGTAGATGTAATCTTCTTTTTGGTAGCAAACACATTTAAAGAAAAGTGATAATTAATCGGTGACCCTCCTACTTTAAAATTGGTTATCGTATTTATCACTCCAAGGGAAAGTATACAACAATCAATAACTCTCACTCCAGAAAGAATAATCACCATGCAGAATTAACAAATCTAAGTTGTTAACCAACAGGGTGAAGTTACATCCAGAGATATCAACTCCTATCTTCACAGTTATATATTGTGGAAGGAGCTAACACCATGTCTGACTTGGGGAAAGAGTAGCATTATTCATAGAGTGCACAATCATTTCTGCTAGTCCGAATGTTAAACTCCTGGGCTACTATCACCAGATCCTTTGACATCTGTTCTATTAGCGGAATTACATGCACTTCTATCAAATTCCAGGATTCTGTAATTTGTTATTATAAATGAGATACATGTTTACACACAGGAAGGTGAATGTGGCATTGCAATCCAAGCCCTTCCCTTCTATGTATGTATCAACATTGCACACAAGTACAAAGAGCCAAAGCTTGGATCATGATCCTGTCTCCACCTTTTCATCTGTTTTGACACAAATGCCCTGAAGACACTGTTGTGTGTGATTGCCTACTTTTCCTCTGCTTCTTGACCTTTACCTTACAATGACCAATCCAAATGTAACAAATGCTAGTGGTGCTGCAGATTGATTCCACAACACATTGGAGTAAATGGGTAATTTTGGACTTTGGACTTAATGGTTTCATGAGTTCTTTAGACACAAGTTTGTATTAGGGCTCACCAGAGCTTTGAAGAAGTGTCGAGATTCAATGTGCTTTAACAATTCTCCTTCTCTTCCTGATCTTCATCCTCAGTCGGAAAGATAAGTTCCAAGTCTGAGAACTGTACCCAGAGGAAAGCCAAAACAGAAAAGCAGAACAGGGAGAAAAGTCAAAAAGGCAGCACTGAAATAATTAGTTCCTGATATGTAGGTTTTGTTTTTGTTTTGAAACTATGGGGAGGGGGGGGGGGACTAGAAATTTCAAGGAGGAACAGGATTTTGAAGAGATATTTGTAGGAAGGCAAAATTGTATCCCATAAGACATTTAGGAACAAATTCTTCCAGGCATAGGCACAAATGTATCCTTCAAACAGAGTACAACCAAACAAGTGATGGATAAAACAACGTGGCTCCATTGAAATCTTCAGGGAAAAGGGAATGGAAATGGTTTTTTGATGTCAGGATAAAAGTCTCTGCTCACTACTGTTGCCAGATATGCTCAGCATCAATAAACTAGATTGCAGGCTTACCAGAGCATGTGAGTTCTCATCTAAGCAAAGCTTCTACTCTACTTTTTAATCTCATTTTCCCCCCTCCCTCTGAACTATTGCATCTCACTGGGAGTTAGAACTCACACTCTTCACTTGAAAAGAGGCTTTTAGGTGTCTGGGTCATACCACTTATTCATGCAGATACTAGCTGAAAAGACCAGAGATAAACGCACACACATGCACACACACATGGCAAGATAAAGGGATGCTCATCTTCTACTACCTGAATTTTTAGTGTGACTGAATGCTTGTTTTGCATGAACATATGAGAATTTTTGGTTGTATTAGCTCACAGGCCAGTAGATTGGCTGCCTAGTATGCCAATCAGCTTTTCACCATTAGCTAATGGTATTGTACAGTAGCAGCACTGGAGCCATCAAAGCCAGTTTTAAAATATTTACAAGCATACCACTGGAAGATAAAGGTACACATAGTCTTTGGTTAACTACCGTGTTTCCCCGAAAATAAGACAGAGTCTTATTTTCTTTGGACCCCTGAAATATGGCCTTGGCCTTATTATCAGGGGTCCTATTATTTTTGAGGTGCAGGACCTCAAAACCTCAGCCCCCGACAGGGGGACTGGTGCCAGAGTGCCGACTAGCTGTTTTGCCATGCCACTCGGGCCACTGCCTCTAGCAATCGTGGCAACTCCCCAATGCACTGGAAACTTTTCTTTTCTTCAACCTCACACACTCCCGTAAAGTTGGCAGGGCTCAGTTGGGTGGAAGGACATCTAAGAGGAGGGTCCCAAGTATGACTCCTGAGCTGAGGCGATGCCTGGTGCAGAGCAGGTCAAAAGGGAAGTGAACGGGTTCACCTGGCACGGGGCGCAAAGGCCAACAACACATGTCTTCTTAGGCTCGCCCATGGCTGACATCGGCTGGCACCTCTCTGGCCAGCTCCTCTGGGCTCCTCAGCATCCTGGATGATAAAGGCTCCGGAGCATGGAGCAGGAAGGAGGTGGAGTTTCTGGCAAGCCAGTATGCAAGCAAGCTCCATGGGATGGCTTTTGGAGAAAGGATTGTGGGAGATCAGGGGGACGGCAGCTCAGGGAGAGGGTCTTGTCTGCAGACCAGGGCAATATGTGAAAGGAGGATGAGGGGGCAGGAGAAGCATGGTGGGGCAGCCTAGGAATCTTCTTGCACCTTCTCTCCCTACACCCCACTTCCCCGGCTGCTAACCAAGGAGGCTGGCTGGACTGGCCTAGGTTGGGTTGGGTTTGCACAGCCACTCTCAAAGCAGCCAAGGGGGTCAGGGTGGAGGTCTCTGCCCTGAGGGTTGCCCAGACAGCCTTGCCGAAGTTCTCCCAAGAGGCCGCCCCCCCTGCAGCCAGGAATGTGGTGGGATGGGGGTTGGTTGCAGCTCTTGGAGCTGAAGTGGAGAACAAAAGGATGGCCTGGAAGAGTTTAAAGGACAGAATCCAAGGTGTAGTCCTCAAGTTACACACCACTTGGGGGTGGGGGCAGAGGAATGGGGAGAAGGAGAAGAAGCACTGGTTTGGATTGCAAAAGCCACAGACTGGCTCGGTCACCTTCCTCTTGAAGAGCCTGCAGGGCAAACAGGAGATCTGGGGTTTGGGCAAGTGGCAGAATTATTGCTTCTCTGCCACCCCACCCCTCCCACCTGCCATTCCCCCTTGCCAGCCGAGATTGGCAAGCCAGATTCAGGGAGCTGAATGCACTGCTGCACCCCAGAAGGAGAAGAATGTGAGCAATGGGTGCTCTTGCAGTGTGTCCTCTCTCTCTCTCTTCTTCTCCCAAGTGGTAGGGGTCCATCCGGCTCACTAAATCTGGCCTGATGATCTCAGGCGGCAGCAGCTCTGATGTTTCCCCCCTCCCCACCCTGCGCATGTGTTTAAATATTTGGGGAGGACTTATTTTCTGGGGGAGGGAGCTTATTTTAACCCACATGCTCAAAAGCCCAATTGGACTTATTATCCAGACATGTCTTCGGTTTGGGGGAACATGGTATGTTAATTGGGACTGGAATTTTTATTGCTAAGCCACACGGAAGTAGGGTGTAAATCACATAACTGCATCGCTTAGCAATGGTAATCCCTGCAGTTCCCATTGCTGTTATTAAGTGAGGATCATGAGTCATCAAGCAGGGGCCACCTTGCTACTTTCTGTTGGCATCTGATGACCAAAGTCAATAGGGAAAGCAAGAGGAAGTTGCAAGTCTCAGGTAATCTGCAGGCAGGCTGGCAGGGGGAGAGTGAACAAATATGTTTGGATGACTGGCAAGATGACACGGGAGTATAACAGGATTGCAGAAAAGTATGTGAGGGTGCGCATGTGGGCAGTAAGGTACAGTGGGGCTAAGTGGGGCGGCTCCTGGGTGGGGAGGGGGTATCTGAGTGTACAAGCAGCCTCATTGCCTTGATGGGGCAAAAGGCCTAGAGCTTCAGTTCAGGAAAAAAACAAACATACCCAGAATCACATCATCAGACCATGTATAATCAAGATAGTTAGCCCAGCAGAGAATATGGTAGAATGTGGTAGAAGTGATGGATGCAGTCATCAATGCAGACTTATTTGAACTTTTATCACATGACCATGGGAGAACTGCATTTGAGTTTGAACTCAATGAGTTCAAGTTTGAGTTTGAACAAATGGACATTAAGCAAGAACTTCCTATATATTGTTTTCACAGCGTTCATAGAGAGAATGAAGAAAAAAAAGATTAGGAAAATTGTGCTAGATGGATAAGATCTGCAAACGGAGAAGATGGAAAACAAAAGACAACATATTAATCAGTTATGGATATGGAAGAAACCAGAATAGCTTGCCAGGACAGGAGGATACAGAGATACAGGTAATCCTCAAGTTACAAATGTAATAGGGCTTGCCAGTTACATTTGTAACCCAAGGATTCATTTGACTGAATCACGTTAAATGAATGTGATTACTCCCTGCTTTCCCTAAGGTATTCACTAATTGAATGCACAGGTCATTAAATGCACATGAGGTATCTCAGGGTGGGGAAGAGCATGTGGGTGCCTGGTGCTGGAGCAGGCCACCCAAGGCCTCCTCCAATCACTGAGATGCTTATACTCCCCTGGAGTCCCCACAATTGCTTCCCCCCATTCTCCTGCCCCACCGGGTCTCCACACCAGTAAAGCTGTAAGAATGTGAGATGAAAGGAAAACGGTTTTGCCCCATCTGAATAAAAGACCCGCTTCTCTGCCATGAGGGCCTGCAGGCTTAGTTTGAACCTACTCTGCCCAATGCCGAGCAGCCTCCTGCTTGCTGCTGACTGGCTAGTTTGAACGAGCAGCTTCAGGGATTAGTTCATGGCAGCCAATCAAAGTGGAGCTTTTTTCCTTTGTCTCATTGGGCTCCATGTTGATTGGCTGCCATGCTCCAATCCCAAAATGCTCATTCAAACTAGCCAGTCAGCAGCAAGCAAGAGGCTGCTCAGCGGCCTTATTCATGACTGGGTCATGAATACTTGTTTTTTTGGGGGGGATGTAATTTTGAACAGTCACTAACTGAACTGTCATAACTTAAGGAATATTTGTATATCCTAGATTTAGATTCACATTTTTTTTTCTTATCCCCTTGTTTTCTTTTGGTCACTACCTCTCACTTTTTTTTTTATAGTTTTCTTCAAAGTGAAAATTGTGATAGGTACATAGAAGGGACGCAGTGGCTCAGTGGCTAAGACACTGAGCTTGTTGATCAAAAGGTCAGCAGTTCAGCAGTTTGAATCCCTAGTGCTGCATAACAGGGTGAGCTCCCGTTACTTGTCCCAGCTTCTGCCAACCTAGCAGTTCGAAAGCCCATAAAAAATACAAGTAGAAAAATAAGGAACACCTTTGGTGGGAAAGTAACAGTGTTCCATGCACCTTTGGCATTTAGTCATGCTGGTCACATGGCCACAGAGATGTCTTCAGACAGTGCTGGTTCTTCGGCTTTGAAACAGAGATGAGCACTGCCCCCTAGAGTCGGGAACAACTAGCACATATGTGCGAGGGGAACCTTTACCTTTATATATGACATACATGAATATGAACACTAGAAAATAGATGATTTCGGTTCCTCTAGTAGGTTTGGTGTCTGTTGGACCCCTCCCTGAAACAATGCCTGATAGGATCCAGACATTGCTTCTTTTTAATAGTGATGCTAGCCCTCATGAATGACCTCTTTCTAATGGTCAACCAGTCTTGTCTTTGCTGACCTTTAGGAAGGCTTTAAAAACATGATTATTCTCCCAAATGCTGGACTCAGGATAAGTTGTCATTAGAAGAAAGGGAGAAAGGAAGACAAATTCTGTGTTAGTGATTATTATTGTCACTGTTATAATTTGATTTTGGCTGTTGTTTGTCAGCTACTCAGAGTCTCATTGTTCGAGTTAGATAGCCGTATCAATTCTTGACATAAATAAACAGATGAAAGGCACAACATGGTGAAACTACATTGCCATGTTTGGCAGGAGGAGGCAGGGGTGGGAACCCTTCTGCTCATTATGCTGAGTAGGACTATGGATTGCTTCCTCATAGCACAGTTCTGACAGACACTGCTGTGGAAATCAACCATTACATTATTTGGCAAGGGAGCCTTGCCCAGATTATGAATCTGTCAGGAAGAATTAGATACATTTAATTAGAGCCGGCACAAGAAATATGGATTTTTTTTTTAATATTGTCATGAGTATTATTTGAAATAAATTGAGTCAGGTCTGATAGGGAAGGCACATGAAGTCGGATGCCTCCTGATTTCATTTGCTCTAACTAAACTTTCAACCGATCTGGATTTCTCTTATTTGCATTTGTTTGTAGTGTCAAATATATTAGTTGGGTATTTTCAAATATTGCAGTTAGTAATCATTGGAATTTATTTCCAAAATATATTAGGGATTTCCTTTCCTTTCCTTTCTTTTTTTACCCTTTTCTTAGTCTGAGATTTTTCTGTGTAGGTGCAAAATAGGGTATGTGCCAATGACCTTCACCTATAAAAAGCCCTCCTCACAGCAATCATAAATGTGATCACCATATTTATGATTATTTACTTCTTAATTCAATCAGTGAATACGAGTTCAATGATGGCATAGGAAAAAAAGGGAGAAAGATAGAATGGCAGCCATGAAATGAAAATCCGGGAAACTGGCATACATCGGGAAGAATTCTGAAAAGAACCTTTGGAAATAAACCTGAATAGAAGAAAAATGGTATGCAAAAGAAGGAAGGAAGGGAGGGAGGGAGGGAGGGAGGGAGCGAGGGAGGAATATAAAAATGCTCTTTTTCCCAAGCTAAAAAGAAAAATGGAATATCCAAGCCCATCAATCCAGAGAGAAAGAACATTTAAAACTAAACCTTGGAGCTTGTACCCAGGCATCAACTGACTGTGCTGATTAACGTAGTAATTGGGAGTATGCAGTAGTGGGATTCAAGTAATTTAACCACTGGTTCTCTGCCCTAATAATTTCTTCCAACAACCAGTTTGCCAAACTGCTCAGAAAGTTAACAACCGGTTCTCCCGAAGTGGTGCGAACTGGCTGAATCCCACCACTGGGAGTATGTCAAGAATCAAAAAAGAAGAAAATAGCGCCCATCTTCATGGAGAAGACTGTAGATTGCATAATCCTCAAATAACTATTTCTTGCTGTCACTTTAACCTTGTTATCAAATTGCCCGATGGGGCAATTCTGCCAGAAGCAAAGCTTTCAATTGTTGATATTGGTGCTGACCAATAACAACACATAAGAAATCCGGGGGTTGACATTGGTAGTAAAACTAAAATGTTAACTATTCAGGGCTGAGATACTTTCCAGAAGCAATATTTGAACAGAACAACAGCAAAAGCTCTCTAAATCCACTATCTCAAAAATCCAATATACCGTCTTAATATCCCAGCAAATAGAACTGATGCTGTGTAACCAGATGTACAGTGTACAGAGAACAATCTACTCTAATACTTTCTTCGATACAGCAAATAAAATTTTGCGGGAGCAAGATTCATTTGGGAGGTCAAACAGAAAAAGTTGATGCTTTGGTAAAGTCAGAAAGGAAAAAAAAAACCCTACCCATCTACTTTAGTCAGTTATCTGAATTTATTATTCCTATAAGTCTGAACTGTTTTCAAAAATAAATTCTCTGATTATTTCCTATTACAATTTGGAAAGAGGCACTTTGGAGGTGTCCATTTCTGATAATTTTGGAAAATGCACAATTTTGGTACTAGGAAGAAGAAACATGACATTCCTTTCTAATAACATGGCAAAACATAATAAAATGGAAGTTAAATATGCCTGAGGGAAGAGGTATATAAAAATGTCAATACCTCATAATCAATGCCCCACTCTTTTCATATGTGCATTGCTGCTATATTATAGCTCCCGTCAAATGTTTGACATTGGATTCAAACATATGTTTAGTGCTATTTTGAGATACAGAAATCAAATAGCAACCAAAGCTGTCTTCTAGGATGCTTGGTTAATGAAAGGGTAATAAACATGCAGTGTATCTCATAACTTCACAGCAATTACAGAAAAAAGGAACTATGAATTTTTCACACAAGGGCAAAAATGTGTTCCAATAACAGGGAAGAAAAGCTTACCACTAGCCATTTAATGTTCATTACCAAAAGATGCAGGCCTTGTCTGCTTCAGCTCTGAGCACCGAAATGTCTGGTTCAAAGAAGAACGTGTTTCCAAAATATACCATGGTCACACTGAATGTTTTATCTGCAGAAAGCCACTAGAAAAATGTGTTTTGCAGTTTCCATAGAATCTGGGAAAAACTCAATTTTATACTTACGTGCTTGGTTTATGATACCTAATGACCATTGTATATCAACATATATTATATAAAGGTAAAGTTTCCCTTCGCACTTATGTGCTAGTCGTTCCCGATTTTGGGGGCAGTGCTCATCTGTGTTACAAAGCCGAAGAGCTAGCGCTGTCCGAAGACATCTCCGTGTTCATGTGGCTGGCATGACTAAATGCCAAAGATGCATGTAACACTGTTACCTTCCCACCAAAGGTGGTCCCTATTTTTCTACTTGCATTTTTTACGTGCTTTCGAACTGCTAGGTTGGCAGAAGCTGGGACAAGTAATGGGAGCTCATCCCGTTACGCAGCACTAGGGATTCAAACTGCTGAACTGCCAACCTTTCGATTGACAAGCTCAGTGTTTTAGCCACTGAGCCACTGCATCCCATATATATTACATATACATATACATATACATATACATATACATATACATATACAATATATGCATATGCATATATTGTAACTTTCAAATGTCTTTTTAATCCATTAATTT
Source organism: Masticophis lateralis (assembly GCA_030761175.1). NCBI lineage: Eukaryota > Metazoa > Chordata > Lepidosauria > Squamata > Colubridae > Masticophis > Masticophis lateralis. The sequence goes on along the minus strand of JAUDYJ010000003.1, from coordinate 81,027,298 downwards.
CCCCAGGAAATAAATTGTATCACAAGTCTTGAATTAGCAAATAAAACAAAGTCAATTGAAATTCTGCCATAGTCGAAAATGCTACACTATTACATATTTATCAAAGAAAGCTATTTCTTAAAGTGAAGCAGAAATTAGTTTTTCATCTAAATGCTATCATCTGCGGTCAACCATTATGTATATACAAAGAGTGCTTTAACTTTATTTTTATTGAACTTTCTGATTGCAAATTGTTGTTGTTGTTGTTGTTGTTGTTGTTGTTGTTGTTAAACTCCAGACTTACGTTTGGATGCCTTTTGACAGTATTTTTTTAAAGTTTTTTTTTCCTTTTTAATGATAGCAATAGTAATAGCATTTAGAGTTATATATCACTCCATTGTGCTTTACAGCATTCTCTGGGCAGTTACAATGTCAGTATATTGTCCACAACAATCTGAGTCCTCATTTTACCGATGTAAGAATGATAGAAGACTGAGTCAACCTTGCATCCCATCACAATCAAACTCCAGGTTGTGGGCAGAGTTTGTGTACAATGCTGCATTTAACTACTATGCCACCAGGGCTCCTCCTGGTGTAGTAAATGTTCAGCAGTAGAGCTTAGAAAAAAAGAAAAGTGGAATGATATGTACTAGCTAAAGCTGTGACAGCTCTCTTTTTATTATTCTTTAAATTTTGGTATCTTAATATTTATTTATTTTTCATTATTTGGTATTTGATAGATTCATGATGTACTATATAATATTCAGAATCTTCCAAGGTACAATCTCATTTGTAACAAATATTAGATAACTTCTTTTGTAATTTTATAGAGGATATAATAAGTTCTGGGATGGTACAGATTCAAGGAGAACGTAGGCGAGTTCCCATTGGAACAGAATGTTTATTCTAAATGTGAAATATAAAAATATAAACCTTGCTTTGGATAAAAACAAGAATGTGATTCTTATTCCAATTTCATGTCCTCTGCTTTTTAATTTAATTTACCATTTCTAGTTTCTGTTGTTGTCCATGTTTGTTTATGCTTCTACTTTAAATATTAATTGTGCCCTTTGGAATCTCCTTCTACCCGAAGTTAGATTGGCCCCTTCCCTTCTGGCCATAACAAGAGCCTGAAGACTTGGCTTTGTCATTTGCTTGGGGGCCTAATAATGATGGGGGAGAATCCTACTAGATGGCTTTATTGTTAGTATGTTGAATTGTTCTTTCAGAGATCTTTTTATGGTTGCCATACTTTGTATGAGCTGTGGTGGCGCAGTGGTTAGAATGCAGTATTGCAGGCTAATTCTGCTGACTGCAAGGATGGACTCAAGGTTGACTCAGCCTTCCATCCTTCTGAGGTTGATAAAATGAGGACCCAGATTGTTAAAGGCAATCTGTAAATCACTTAAAGAGGGCTGTAAAGCCCTGTGAAGCTGTACATAAGTTTAAGTGCTATTGCTATTGTGCTTGAATTTTTTTCATTGTACGATTAATTTTTTTTGTATTTGTGTGTGTGTGTTTACTGCATTATTATTATTATTATTATTTATTAGATTTGTATACCGCCCTTCTCCTTACGGACTCAGGGCGGTGAACAGCCAAGATAAAAATTCAATACATAAAAGTTAAAACTTAAAACACATATACATTAGGCTGAGAATTAAAACCAAATAAATATTAAAATGCGACGACGCTACAAACATTAAAAATTTTAAAATTTTAAAAATTCTAAAAATGCGGCAGGGATCAGGCTAAACCGGCAAGTTGAAAAAGATGCGTCTTCAGGGCCCGACGAAATGTCCGGAGGTCGGAGATAATTCTCAATTCTGGAGGAAGATCATTCCAGAGGGTGGGGGCTGCCACAGAGAAGGCTCTCCCCCTGGGGGTCGCCAGCCGGCATTGTCTGGCTGACGGCACCCTGAGGAGGCCCACTCTGTGGGAGCGAACCGGCCGGTGGGAGGCAATTGGCGGCAGAAGGCGGTCCCGTAAGTACCCGGGTCCTAAGCCATGGAGCGCTTTAAAGGTCATTACCAACACCTTGAAACGCACCCGGAACTCCACCGGCAACCAATGCAGCTCGCGCAGGAGAGGTGTAACGTGGGAGCGCCCCGATGCTCCCATAATTCCCCGCGCGGCCGCATTCTGTACCAGTTGGAGCCTCCGGGTGCACCCCAAGGGGAGCCCCATGTAGAGAGCATTGCAGTAATCCAGGCGAGAGGTGACGAGTGCCTGAGTGACTGTGCGCAGGGAGTCCCGATCTAGAAAGGGCCACAGCTGGCGTATCAGGCGAACCTGATAGAAAGCCCCCCTGGCCACAGCTGTCGTATGATCCTCCAAGGACAGCCGTGGGTCCAGGAGGACGCCCAAGTTGCGCACCCTTTCCGTGGGGGCCAATGATTCGCCCCCACGGAATCATGAGGCACATACTGTATGTGTGTGTATGTGTGTGTAAATCTCTCTCTCTCCCTCCCTCCCTCCCTCTCCCTCCCTCTCTCTGTTTCTCTCTCTCGGTCTCTCTCAGTCTTTGTCTCTTTTCTTTGAAACTGCAAAAACTCCCACCCAACCCCGAAATGGCATGGCCAACATGCCTAGGAGGATATTAACTCATTTATAACCACTATTTGAATTCATTGCTGCAAAGTAAGATACCATGTTTAATTAATCCCTTTAATTCTCTCTTTCTCTCTCTCCTTTTCCCTCCTCTCTATCTCTGTGTTTATCTGTTTCTCACAAGGGTGTCTGTAGGAAATTAGAAGAGGGGCAAATGGTTAATTGTGACACCATGATACAAATTCTATCCCATTTTTAATTGCTTGAAAGTGACATATTAAAGTATATATGGAGTAGAGATTGCATTATGACATCACTACACAGTTCCCATTTTCCACCAGCTTCTTGTGGATTTTCCCATGCTCTCACAAACAGAAATGCACTATAGTACAGACATAAACACATTCACAACAGAAACAACACTGAAAAAGGACAGATAACACAATGGAGTAACATTAAAAGGGGAGGAAAGGAAGGAAAGAAAGAAGGAGGGGAGAAATAATTGACAAGGAAATGAAAGGAAAAAACGGTATAGTTTAGTAAGCTATATGCACAAGACATGGCTGCTTATAATTAGTAGCAAAGCAGTGCTTCAGCTTGTTTTTGCACATGTTTTGAAATTCTTCTTCCTGTTGTGTAAATAGCTCTATTTACACAACATAGCTCTATTATAGCTCTATTATAGAGAATAGAAAATGTTCTATTCTCTATAATGTTTCTAAGATATTTCTCAAAATGCATGTACAGGATTTATACTTTATTGCATCCCTCAGATAATCTCTCTTTCCTCCACTTTTCAAACTGGAGGGAGAGAATCATGTCAAATGCACATCTAGGCTGTTATAATTTTGTTGTCAGGAGTAATTTGAAAATCTCACCAATTTTCTCGTATGTTATTTTTCATAGAACAACTAAATAAATCTTACTTTCCATTCTTGCCTGAGAACTGATCCGGCTTGCCTGCTTTTACACGGGGTTGGTACCTTAAAAGTGCAGTGCTGCATGGAAGGCATTGGCAGCGTGCTTCGTATCTATGTCAAAGTTGCCACAGCTGCTCGGCTTCAAGGCATGTATTGCACATGCACAAGGAGTAAGCAATTGCACCTGCTTTCTTCACACAGCCCTGGAATTCTGTCTTTATGTGAGTGGCCTGGAAAAGAACAATATTTCAAGAATTCCCACACAGTCTGTGCAATGCAGAAGGCATTTGAGGAAAATTCCCAACACAAAACAAACATTTGTACGTAGGAACTGCAATGATAACATAAGCTTTTAATTTAATGTGCTTAAATTGTATTTGGAACTTGAGATGATAAGGATGTAGAATAGTTTACATGGTTTACTTTTCCTACTAAAGTGGTAGAAGTGCATGTTCATTCCCACAAGATGGTGCTCTTTCCATTTCTGAGTTCTAAGCTTTGCAGAAACAACTTATAACCCAATTAAACTTTTAAAGTCGTAAATTATTGAGGATACCTTTGCAACAGGAGCCAGTCTTGCTCCTGAGACTTTCATATTTACAAATCATTTGCATAACATTTCCACATGAGAGACTAGAAAATGTAGGGCTCCTCCAGTATTCTCATATTTAATATCAACTACTCTGTTGAAGTGATTGTAATCCATTATCTTCTGTCATGAGGTCATGCAAGTATGCGTTAAGACAGAGTAAAAAATGTTGTTTTGGGTGTTCTACTAACTATTCTGAAATTCAGAAAAAAGCAGTAGGGATAATCAGCCAGGCCAGTATAATTAATTCATGAAAAACTACACCTGTTTTTAAAATCTACAGTATGTAGGAAATAGTTTTATCTGTTGTGTGACCTGTAATACTCAGTCTTATGAATATTTTTATTTTATAAATATATTTATCAGGATGGATGGATGGATGGATGGATGGATGGATGGAAGGAAGGAAGGAAGGAAGGAAGGAAGGAAGGAAGGAAGGAAGGAAGGAAGGAAGGAAGGAAGGAAGGAATATAATTCTTGTCATATAACAATTCAATTAATATACCAGTATACCGTAATTCTGTGAGCTAACCAAAACAATGTCACTTGAACAAAATCTTAAATCGCATTCTTTCTTCCTTGAAGATCTAAAGGTGTCATTAAAATTTGTCATACCTGTGCCATATGCTGGCTTGATATAATCCCATAAGTCTACCTGTGGTTTGAGGGCCACAACTGTGGTGGCACAAGTCATTTTATTCATAAGAAGACAGACAATACACACAGCAACTAGTTTGTATAAAACAACAATAACCAACCCACAGAAACTGATTCAGTTTGTGTGTGAATTTATTAAGGGTTTTTGCTTCATAGGCATCTGATGAAATTACCCCCCCCCCTTAAAATCATACTATTCTTATGCAACATTCTACCCTTTTGAAAAGTATATGAGCTGTTTTCTTTGGGGGTAGGTGGTATATCTTTGTTAAGTCTTCTTGGTTTTTTTTTTTTTAATTTATATGCTGCCCTTCTCCAAAGACTCAGGGCGGTTTACAATGTGTTTACTATACTTATTTCAGGAAATGCTACCACTACCATAATCTGAGTCATCACCATAGCACCATTTCACCTAAAATGTCTTTCATTCCTCCAAAACCTTTTGTCTTCTTGAAATTCCAACACATAAGACCAAGTTTCTTCTGGAAAACAGAAGGTGGCATTCATCTATTATTCACCTGGAATCTAGTTTATTTTACCTTAATGGTTACCACGTGCAAAGTTCTATGAGAATGCCCTTGAGAGACAGAGGAGGACGAGGCAATCAGAAGACATGATGAAAACTCCTTAATTTCACAGCAGATGGACAGACTCAACTATGGTTTCAACTAGAAAATTTGAGCATCCTAGATCAAGCCAAATCAAAAACATGGCAGAGAATTCCTGGAGATCTGGCACGCAGACAAATTGACCATCAATAAGCACATAGAGATAAATAACATATACACACTATTCAATCAAAAAACCCAAAAGGTAACCAAAAGACCAAAGCAACTCCTCACCCATACAATACCCGTACAAACTAATCAATACCCATACAAACAGAGATTAACACCAATATTAATACTAGACCTACAATCAAGTAAGCAATATCCCAATTAAGGAACTACCAATGCAGACATTTAAGCTAACAATAGCCTAATGAAGGAATCTCCAAGAACAATCCCACCAACATTGACAGGACAAACCACTAGTATATAAGAATAACAGTAAATTCTACTCCCTTTTAGAACTGATGATGTCATCTAGTTTGATAATGAAACATCAATTTAAAAAAAAAATCACCAAGCTCAGAGAACACCAAGGACCCCATAGGAGAAGGAAGATTCACAAACTAGGTAATGGTCAGAAAGGAGACAGCTGAGTCTCAATAAATCATAGTGGATAACAAACGTTTCAGAAAGGACCCTCCCTAGTTTCTTGAATTGGAAAGGTGAGTGAGAAAGATGTCCTTTCAGTCTTACAATATTTGGTTACAGAAAAACAACAACATACCTTTGTCATTTTGCTTCTTTTGCAACATTGCTGCCAGATTAAAGGAGAATATACTCTCTTCGGAATCTCAGGAGCCAAATAAATTGTTGCTACGGGAATCATGTTTTCAGCCATCTTCCTATTAACAGTAATGAGAGAGCAAAAGGAAGTCCTGTCACTAGGGTATTCCTCAAGTGAAATAATTCAAGGTACGGATTGATGCCAAGCAATGATGGAGCCTTTTTCAGTATCAGTTTCACTATCACAGCCACACTTTCTGCTTGATAATGAATCTAATTAAAATGCAAACAAATCAGAGGCTCACATTCATAACTCTTCCTGTCATTTTGAACCTGAGGCCTATGCCTAAGGAAAATAATAAAAGAAGTTTTACTGATTTTCTGAAGGCCAGGATTATCAGTGCCAACTATTTGTTGGGGTACAGGGGAGAAAGATTATTCTGAGTACAGATACTGGAACAGAAAACACATATCACCTGGGTGCCATCAAATGACAGAAAAGGCCCTGAAGCATGTCCAAGCTGGACCAATTGTAGCTTTTGGATGGTCTTCAAGGGTAGCTCTATGTAGAGCATGTTTCAATACTCCATTGAGAAATTGACTAAGGTAAGAATGATAGCAAGCAGAAAAAGGCATAACCGGGGCACAGGACAAAGTTATGATCCAGTTCCTGAACTGCTTGCCTTACAAATTCTTATATTTGGCTTTCAAAAGTTATGTGGTCACAAACAAGGTGATTTGGAATTTTAAATTGTACAATTAGCCATTAACTTGGCAATAATCACAGTAGAGGATATTTCCTCCAATCCAGCATCTAGTCCAACTCCTTGATCAAGCAGGACACTTTATACCATTTCAGACAAATGGCTGTCTAGTTTCTTTTTGAAAGCATCCATTATTGGGACACCCACAACTTCTGAAGGCAAACCATTCCACTGGTTGATTGTTCTCACTGTAAGAAAATTTCTCCTTAGTTCTAGGTTGCTTCTCTTCTTGGTTAGTTTCCATCCATTGTTTCTTGTCTTGCACTCTGGTGCTTTGGAAAATAGAGTGATTCCCCTCATCTTTGTATCAGCTCCTCAAATATTAAAAGACTGCTATCATGTCTCCCCTATTTTTTCTTTTCACTAGACTAGACATATCCAATTCCTGTAACTGTTCTTCATATATTTTAGTCTCCAGCCCCCTAACCATCTTTGTTGCTCCTCTCTGCACTGTTTCCAAAATATCAACAAGTTTGTTTTTTTTTTACATTGGGGTGACTAAAACTGGATGCTATATTCCAAGTATGGTCATATTAAGACTTTGTAAAGTGATACTAATATTTCATGTGATCTTGATTCTATCCATCTATTAATGTGGCCTAGGACTGCATGAATTGCATGAATTTCACGAGAAAGCATAGATTATCTTGTATTACTGTCTTGAAGCAATTGGCATGTGGACAATTTGCTATGAATTGTTCCGTCTGCTTCTTCATGCCTGGCCAATACATGTTAAATCTAGAGTATCCTTTTGACTGCTGTACACCTTTATGCCATAATATCTAATTTTTGATTCATGAGAAAATACAAACATGCAAGTTATCCTATTAGATAAGAAACTGTAAGTCAATCTGCTCTCCACGAATCTAACAGGATCCTCATTTTGAGGCCCATATATCAGTGACAGAAGAATTTTATTACTTGCAAAATTCCAAGTTCAATAGAAATTTTTCTAAATATAATCTCATGTTAATCATTAAAAATGTTTAGATGCAACTGGGAAATGTTTGGAAGAAACCCAGGAGAATTACTGGCAGTCCCTATAATGGACTAAATAAAGAAATGATCTCACCCAGCATCAAGCTGTTTCCTATGTTCTCCTGTGTAATGCATGCTGTGTTTGTAAAAGACAAGCAGATGTGTATATGCTAATATAATAATCACTATAAGATGCTAATGCATTGGTGGATAGGACCCAGTATGACAGTGCATATGAGTGAGATCATGCAAGTTTATAAGTAATTTGATCTGAAATGGGATTTTTTTTAAATTGCTGTATTATGGAACTGAAAGACAGAACACAGCTGCTACTTGAAGTGTTAGTAATTATGGGCTGTCTAGATGCATAGCAACACAGTCTGTATGTAAAGTGCCCCTGTGGTCACTTGACCACTTGACCACACTTCACATTGAAAATTATGAAAACTAGAATATAAACTGAGAGCAAACAGCACTCCTTACTAGCATTGATGATGTTACCTAGTTTGGGTAATGAATGCTCAGAGACACCAAGGACCGCTCAAATTTAGGAAAATGCTACATGCGCTACCAAATGTACTTTGTCAATAGACAATCAGCTTCTTATTCCTACAGTTGTCTGGTACTCCAATAGGAATGACTGAAAATTGTAATGTAATAATTTAACCAATGAATTAGTCCTGTTTGCTCAGCTTTGTATATTAGTTGAGTTTAATTCTTAATCTGTATAGTCAGTCATGTAACACCATATGTGCTATCTGACACTGTCAGTTCTACTGGGAGTACAGTTTCACCCCTCAACAATGCTACAAGATGTATTTAATCTGAAGAAGAAAACTAACACCAAAGAAAGAGGAAATTGGTGGGGTGAGCAAGCTAGTTCTGGATAGGTCATGATTTAGTATATCATATGATTACAATGCCATATGATACACACAACCAGTGTGTATCCTCACAGAACAAGGAAAGAAGTGGAAGAATGTATTACTGAGAAAACAGTTTATTATTTTTTTATGAAGTGGGTCACCTCTTTCCCAGCGGCTTTATCACTCATTTGCTTTTCTCCCATTGTATGAAGAACCTATGATTTGATGTCCCATCCATTTGATTATTCTTTCTAGTTCTGCAGATTGACATACACAAATGGGGCAGCCTCAGCTCTCTTGCCTGCTACACACTGCCATGTGTAAACATGTGATCCACCCATTGGGTTAAAACAATGAAATACAAATAGTCACCTTTTATAAACATTGTATTTTTTTTTTTTGCTCCATTTTGATAGATAAAGTTAATATATGACAGTGACTTGAAAGTGTTTTTTTTTATTTTTCTCTGCATAAAATAATGTGTTTTAAAATAAACAAAGCTCGCAAATTTCCTATATGTCTAGGAAACTATCTAAAAATAGTTAGTGCACTGAAACCCGCGCACGCAAACACACATTAAATTTCATACAATTATCTGTAAGTAGTTGTACTCTTTATTTGTACTAATGAAATAAACATACACAGCAGTAGATATTTACTCTTTTAAAAGTTGTAACACTTAGGTACAGACCTTTTCTTCCCATACTAGACACATGCCAAGTTTTTTAAACATAGATTTCTGAGGCAGAATTAAAATTAAAATCTATTTTTTTAATTATCTTTTCCTGTCATCAGACTCCTGCCATACTCTTTCAAAGTATCTGGTACAGACACTTGTAAACACTATTTTATTCTGTATTTCTCCTTTTTCTTTATTCAGGAAATTTTGTCTAGCATTCTTCCACTGCAACAAATTAATAACAACCAGTGTAAAATAGTAACTTTGTATTACATCTCAGTTTATTCAACCTAGTGGTAGGATGGCATTACACACTCAATTGACACAACATCGCCACCCCCACCAAATTTCACCCAGAAAAAAAATAGTATTTCAAATGTTGTTGAAATCCTAAAAAATCATTTATTTGGCTTACAATAAGGATTCCAATGTTTGTTCCTAGCTTTGCCACATGAAACTTTTTTTAAAAAAAAATGGGTATGTTCGTTTTAAAACATCATTTGGATCATCCTATGCCTTTATAATATTGCATTTATTTAAAGGAAGAAGAGGAAACCCTGTAACTGTCTTTAACTGGAGACAGCCAGCATGGCCAAACGTAAAGGCTGCCTGAAACTATGGTTTAGCAACTTCTGAAGAGCTGTAGATTCCCCTTTCCTATTTAAAGGTTAAAAATCAGCCAGTACAACAAAGTCTCCTCTTGTATGCAAAAATATTTGTTTATTTATTTTGCATTTTATATGCCGCCATTCTTTTATATGCCGCCATTCAAGCGACCAGAGAGGTAGGAGGAGAATCACCGCAAAACAGTGCCTCCCACCCCTATCTCCCCAAGCCGCTGCAGCAAGATACCATGGTCGATGATATCGAAAGCCACTGAGAAGTCAAGAAGGACCAGGATGGAGAAACAACCCCCATCCCTGGCCCACCAGAGTTCATTTACTAGTGCGACCAATGCCGTTTCCATGCTGTGACCATGCCTGAAGCCAGATTGGTAAGGATCGAGGTAGTCTGTTTCCTCCAGGAATTGAGGGAACTGCTGTGTCACCACGGACTCGACAACCTTTGCTAAAATGCGAAGGTTGGAGACTGGACAATAGTTGTTAAGAACATCAGGGTCCAGGCTAGGCTTCTTAAGGAGAGGCCGAACCACTGCCTCTTTGAGTGCAGTGGGGAAGACCCCTTCCCTTAACGAAGCATTGGCAACAGCCTGGATCCAGTCTCCAGTCACCTCTCTGGCTGCAGAAACAAGCCAGGAGGGACAAGGGTCCAATAAACACGTGGAAGACTCCAGCCGACCCATAATCCTGTCCATGTCATCCAACGAAACAGGCTCAAATGTTCCCCTTAAGACTAGCCCCTGTCCCCTCAGCGGACTCTGTCCAGTCAGAGTCCAACCCGGTCCAGATCTGAGCAATTTTAGAACCCTCTGAGGCAGAATCTGAAGGGGTATAAAGCAGTTTAGATTGTAGTTGGCAATTTCTTACTGGCTAGCAATTCTGGAAGCCACAATCCTCAGGCAATATGATGGCTGGGGAATTTTGACAGTTGAAGTCCATACATCTTAAAGTTGCCAAATCTGAACAACTCTGCTTTACTGATTTAATATGGAAAAGTATTGGAATTATTCCTGAGGGTTTTTTTTTTCCTTACTAGTGCATAATTCACAAGGCTATACAGTGGTGGTATTCAGCCAGTTTTATCTGGTTCATGAGAACCAGTAGCGGTAGTGGCAGGAGGCTCCACCCACCCACCTAGATGTAATCACATCCCCTTTTTTACGCTCTGCACATGCACGGAAGGTCTTGTGTGTGCTCACTATTAGGAAATGATAAATTACTAACTTGTTGGGTTGGCCATATATAAACCTCAATATAGCTTTAAGACTGTATTGCTGTATTGCATCATACTGTGTCCTGATTGGTTAGCCCTGTAGCCAATGTCCTTAAGAGGGAGCTTGAAACATGGTTAGTCTCTCTCTGCTACTCTCTGCTGATCTTTGCTGACCATTATTGATCATTACTGCTATTTGCTGCGTTTGCTACTGTTTGCAACTGTTTATTGTATATGACTACAATGACTGGTAAGAAGACTTTGCTACTGGAATATCCCTGGACTATTGTTTACTATCTACTGTTTTATCTGTGTATGATCTGGACTGTTTATTGGACTGTGCCTTATTGCTATTTCCTAAAAAGTAAACACAACTCAGTGTATCGGTGTGTTGGCTGTGATTATTTGCAACTGCTCTCAGTCGCTTTCATGTGCACACCTTCAAGGGTTGCTCTGCAAATTCCTCAACACTCACATTTATGAACTGGTAGCGAAGGTAAGTGAATACCACCCCTAAGGCTGAAATCTAGCAAGTTACAGTTTCTAACACATAGGATTTTTTTTTAAGATGACTACTTACCATTCATCCCAAAAACAAGACAAAACAGAATGCTTGCTTTCATAAAATCTGCACATAATGATTTATAATGAGAGAGGATAATTTGCAAAGTTCACTATTTCACTAAACAGAAATACAATGCAATTTACCATAATAAGGAATATTGTGAAGTTGCTGTCTAGACTTAAAATGGATTTGTATTAGGCAGATCTTGAATTCCAAGGCTTATCATCACTCTATTTTATATATAGATAAGGATACTGTGAAGTGGTGAAAGGGATGCACTTTGAATATGCCAAAGATCACAGTTATTTAACGTTAATTTTCAATGTTCAAGTTCTAATTCAAGTTCCATCACTATTGGAAATAAACTCTGAAAGTAAGTTCTAACAAACTAGGTTTACCAGCTCTTTTTCCACATTTCCTGTTGCCTCAATCTATGGCTCTACTTATTTATTTCATCACTTCTTCCTACACATTCTTTATCTTTTCTTCCCTCACTTTTTGTTTCTTTATCTGGTTTAAGGATCAATTACAAATTGAAATGCCTAAATTAAAAAAAACACAGTTATTTGGCTTTCTATAAAATGTAACATAAAAATATGATTTTGGTTGCAAAGCTCGGTGGGAAATATCATGGTAAAATGTACCCAGAAGCACAATTTTACACAGTAAAAAAGAATATAATCCTAGGTATATCTACTGAAAGTAAATTCCATTACCAGTGATAAATTTTATTAATTCAACAAATAACAGCTAATAGTTCTTATTTCCTAAGGCATTGTAATGAAGCAATACAGTCAGATTCAAATTCTCTATGCTGCTTTTCTTGAACATTACTATGGCAATCTGAGACAAATCAAAGAAAAGTTAGACCCTTGCCATTACAATAACCAATTCAGAGTGTGTAGTTACAAACCAGAAGTAAAGACCCTCAACCAGGGTGGGATTCAGCCAGTTCAGAATGCTTCAGGCGAATCAGATGATAATTTTAATCTGGTTTGCCTAACGTAGTTGCAAGGACTGGCTGACCCTGCCCACCTCACCCCTCCCCTCCCAGGAGTTGCCCCTCCCCTCTCAGGCAGCGTATTTTGGATGCTAGGTAAGTGCAGAGCCCATGCTGGGCAAAAAATGGGCCTACCAGAAGTACTGGAAGTCTGAAAATGGGCCTGTTTCTGGCCTCTGGAAGGCCCCCGGAGCACCGGGGAAGCCATTTTCACCCTCCTGAAGGCTTGAAGAAAGCATCTGGAGTCTGGAGAGGGTGAAAACGCCCCCCCTCCCATGGTGCAGGAGGCTGAGTAGGCCACACCCACCATGGCCACGCCCACTCAGCAACTGGGCAAAGAACTGGTTGCTAAAATTTCTGAATCCCATCCCCGCCCTCAACATGTTTATATCCAGGAAATCTATTCACTGTGGTAATGAAATATTTTATATTTGCTTACAATATCCTAAATGGTATGAATACACGGACATACTAACTGATAGTCAAAATATATCTACATATGTTATCCCTTGTCATTGGCCAACAATGCCAAGGGATTGACAAGCTCTGTGTCTTAGCCACTGAGCCACCTAGTCAGGTAATTACAGGTAGTCCTCGACTTACAACAGTTCATTTAGTGGCTGTTCGAAGTTACAACACCTGGGAAAAATTGACTCCTGACAGTTTTTCACACTTAGAATCACTGGCGCCATTTCCATGGTTGTGTGATCAAAATTCAGACACTTGACAAATGACTCATATTTTTGATAGTTGCAGTTTCATGTCATGTGATCCCATTTTGCAATCTTCTGACAAGCAAAGTCAATGGGAAAGTGAGATTCACTGAACAAACATGTTACTAACTGAATAACAGCAGTGATTCACTTAACAAATGGGGCAAGAAAATGGGGCAAAACTCACCTAATAAATATCTTAGTAACAGAAATTTTGGGCTCAATTGTGGTCATAAGTCAAAGACTACATTAATTTATATTTAATAGAGCCATGCTTGCTTCAGAAATCATTTGGAAGATGTGTCTCACGCTCTACAGAAGTAAGGCACTGTTTTAAGTATTGTATCAATTTTAATAAGGGGATTACTTAAAGCAGAGAGGGTTTTTTTCCCCCAGGTTTGCTATCTTCTAAACAGCTGGGGAGGGAGGCTGATATGCTGCAAAATCCTAAACTCTTCCAAGTTATTTTGAGAGCTTGCATGGTCTTAATATTTAGCTTTGGTAAGTTGTTTGAGGTGCTCCCTGTGATATTCAGAAACATATATAGAAAAGTTATTATTGTGACCACAATACACACAAACTTCTTGTAAGCTGGCCTGCTATCTAGACTCAATCATATACCTTCAGGAAAAAAAGTGCATCAGGTTTTAGATCTTAGAAGTAAAGCAGAATAAAATGTGAATGAGGCAAACATTTACAATTACATAATTCAGTATCGTTAGTTTAATCTTATTTATAGAGAACATTAGATGATCTAAATTGGGAGAAGTGTTGATTTTGTAGCTTAAAACTGTAAAGAGGAGTGTGGACTTTAGAAGGAGGCAGAGGTGGGTTTTAGCAAGTTCTGACCAGTTCTGGAGAACTAATAGTGGAAATTTTGAGTAGTTCGGAGAACCGGTAAATACCACCTCTGACTGGCCCCACCCCCATCTATTGTCTGCTTCCCAAATTCCAGCTGATTGGGAAGAAATGGGGATTTTGCAGTAACCTTTCCCTGGAGTGGGATGGGAATGGAGGTTTTACAGTATCCTTCCCCTGCCATGCCCACCAAGCCATGCCCACCAAGCCATGCCACATCCACGAAACCACACCCACAGAATCGGTAGTAAAAAAATTTGAAACCCACCACTGGAAGGAGGCCTCCTATTTTACCATCTCTTACTATATTCAATAGCACAGTATCAGCAGTAAAATCCTTCATGTTTTGGGGTTCTATAATCTTCCAGGATTTGAAATGGACACCTAACATTAAAACCATCATCAAAAAGGCACAACAAAGAATGTTCTTCCTGCATTATCTTAGAAAGTTCAGGCTGCCCCAGGAGCCGCTGATACAGTTCTACAGAGGAATTATTGAAGCTGTCATTTGTACTATAACAGTTTGGTAGAGCAACTAAACAGGACAGGTACAGATAGTTAGGACTGCAGAAAAGCAATTGCAACCAGCATGCTTTCCATAGAAGACCTGTATATTACAGAGGTAAGAAAGAAGGCTGAGAAAGTAACTACAGATCCCTCACATCCTGGATATAATCTGTTTCAACTCCTCCCCTTGGGATGCCATTATAAGACATTACATGCCAAAACAACTAGAACAGGGCCAGTGTCCCCCCACCCCACCGTACCATCACTCTGCTGAACACCTAATCCTCACGGTACTGTTTGATGCCTAAGTATATTCACCCAAATTGTATGGCTGTAGTATTATTATTATTATCCTTCTTATCTTCTATACTACCCCCTCTTATTCATATCATTATAATTATTATTACCCTATTGCTTTGCATATACATTGAGAGCTTCTGCACTGGAAACAAATTATTTGTGTGTCTAACCATACTTGGCCAAATAAAGTATTCTCTTCTCTTCTCTTCTCTTCTCTTCTCTTCTCTTCTCTTCTCTTCTCTTCTCTTCTCTTCTCTTCTCTTCTCTTCTCTTCCCTTCCCTTCCCTACCCTACCCTACCCTACCCTACCCTACCCTACCCTACCCTACCCTACCCTACCCTACCCTACTATACTATACTATACTATACTTCTACTGACAGTTTCTGGCTCACTCTCATAAACTGTCCTTTTTTAAAAATTGAACAATAAGCTCCATCTGTTTCATAAGCTTTGTTGGGCAAGATCTACATGGTGATGTAATCCCTTAGCAAATTGTGATCTTCCAAAATGCCACCAGAGATTGGAACAATTGTCAGGAAATCCCAAACACCAGGTGGCAAATTAAACCATTATAATGACTAATATATGTAAAAACATGTCAATGTATTTGCTGTCTGGGTATAGAACACTTAACCCATTAACCATAGCGAGATCAACAAAGCATGATTGATTTCCGAATCAAGATTAGCTGAAATAAAAAGTAAGCACATTTACACATATATAGGTGTCCACAATTTATATTTAATGTGAGAAAGTCCAGAGTAAAACAATTTCAACATTCTCTGATTAAAACTTCATCTGGACTTCAATTCTGTGCTGTGACATTAAAGGCTAACTGGATCAGATGAAGAAAAAGTTTTGGTCCATAGTCTTAAAACAATTACCTTGAAGAAAGTTCCATTGGATTTTGTGGTATTTATTAAAGACTCACCCACACAGCAATAATAACAAACTTTCCTCTGGTCTTTGAGATGGGAGAAAAGAATGCAAACAGAAAAACTGTTCCCCTGAAGCCTACGTCTCCCTTACCTCAGCATTGCTGAAGCCCATAGTGTCAGTGCCTCTGCAGAAAATGATACGAAATATTTTCAGGTCAATCTCAGTAGTAGACTAGCAACAAGATGGTGACTCCACTGGACTCCATGTTCTGAGTGAATGATGTAGTGTGTCCACGGTTGGGTTCTAGTTACCTCCGCTACCGGGTCGCAATGGGAGCACATGTGCATGCGCAGATCATTCATGATGACATCCGGGCGAGTGGGTGGAGCCTCCTGCCGCCATTACTACTGGTTTGCAAGAGCTGGACTGAATTGGAAGCAACCCACCACTGAGTGTGTCCCTAAGCCTGGGCAAAGTAGCTGTGTGGATGAGCTCCATGTAGCATGAAAAAATATACTTAGGGTACTTCTTAGGGTATAAAAAATATACTTAGGGTACTTCAGCATATTTATCCTGGAATCCCTCCTAAAGTAATTTGAATCTGACCCACAATCATACTAATTTCTGCTGTCTTCAAAACAGAGAAAACATGATAGCCTCAGATAGCCTGGGGCCATGCCATGAAGGGCTTTAAAGGTGATAACCAATACCTTGAAATGCACTCAGGAAGCAAAGCAGCAACTAGTGCAGCTTGTCCAACAGTGGTGTAACAAAGATGATTCTAGGGCAGTGATGGCTAACCTTTTTGCCGTCCCATGCCAAAAGTTGGGGGAGCATGGGGAAGTTGCTCCATGTGGGTGTCCACACCCATAATTCAATGTGCCCCACCCCTATGCATGCACCCCCCTGCTTTTGGCACGTGATGGCACAGTGGGCCTGGTAGACCTGTTTTTCACTGTCCCCAGGCTCCAGAGGCTTACTAGGAGCTGGGGAGGGTGAAAACAGCCTTCTCCATCCTCCGGAGGCCTTTGGGAGGTCGGAAACAGCCTATTTCCCAACCTCCGGTGGGATCAGAAAGCCCCAAAATCAGCTGGCCAGTGCACACATGTGTGCTAGAGCTGAGCTATGGCAACGCTCACGTGCCCACTGATATGGCTCCATGTGCCACCTGTGGCACCCGTGCCATAGATTCGCCATCACGGTTCTAGGGGATTAACTTTCTTTCCATTGACCTAACCAATAGGAAAGTCAAAGAACACAACCCAATCAGCATCCTGCTCCCTAAATTACAGTATCAATGGTCATAGAGCAACAAAAATTCCATTAATTCTTTTGCAGTTCCTGTGAAGAAGAAATTGCTAAACTTCCTCTTTATTTTCCAGCACATGTAAGTTTACAAAGAAAAGAAACCTGAAATGTTTCTTAAATGGAAAACTACACAAGGAAAGACTGACAGCAAAATGATGTAAATAAAAGCATTGAAATCCTACAAAAGCTTCTTAGCTGACTTACCACCATTCTTTGTTTCTTTTAAAAGCTCCTGTAAACAATGAATGCGAAATGATAGCAATTGCAAACTGGATTCTGTTCCTGAATGTTGTGACCATGTTTGTAAATTGCACAGTGTCTGGATTGCTAAAATGGGACAGATACATTTCAAATAATGGATACACAAAAAAAACACAGCCTTTGGGACGCTGGTCCTTAGAGACAAAGAAGGGCTAAATTTGAGCCCAAGAGTAGAGGTAAGATAATGCCTATGAAGA
Source organism: Masticophis lateralis (assembly GCA_030761175.1). Taxonomy (NCBI): domain Eukaryota; kingdom Metazoa; phylum Chordata; class Lepidosauria; order Squamata; family Colubridae; genus Masticophis; species Masticophis lateralis. The sequence goes on along the minus strand of JAUDYJ010000003.1, from coordinate 81,009,560 downwards.
AAAAATAAACCACTGACAAAACAATCAACAATGTGAAATCAATCACATTCTGAGAGATACAAAATGGTGTGACACATTGATGTAGAATAACCTTAGTACGTTTCCCTGCCTGTTACTTATGGATTGAGGTATTTATGTTTATAAATTGCCTCATAGAAACAGCAGTTCCGTAACTACATTTTAGTGTCAAAAGAATGAAAGCGTGAAATCTTAATTCGACAAAACAAAAATGTTTGTGTTTAATTATTATCCTAAGCTATAAAAGCAGTGTGTATTGGTTTATTTGTACCAATTAAAGGCTCTGTCCATCAAGGAGATGTGAACCAGTGAGAAGGCAGACATGTGACCTTGGTTTTCCGATCCATGGGGATGAAAAAGCAAATATATCTAGAAAGACAGAGTGTGTGAGAAGAATGTATCTTCTATTTCAAACATTTGTTTATGTTTTTTTCAGAGTTAATATTTATCTGTTTTGAAAGATGGTAATAGACTCTACGTTATGCAATATTTTGTTTTTGCAACTATTACACTTCATTTTTGTAGTGACTGCCTTGCTTATTTCCTCTATCTTTCTGTTCCCTGTCTTTTGAGATGAAGTTAACTTGAACCAAGAAGCTTTTAGACATGAAGCTTTAAAATACCAAAGACAAAAGAAAGATACCATGGCAGCACCATGTCTATCTAAGTTTATAAAAATGTTTATACTTTATTTTATTTTATTTTTTTAAAAAACTGTAACAGAGTATAAACGATGTAATTGTTAGCAACTTTGATCTTCTGCCCTGGCCAAATCAATAGATTGGCATTTCATTTATATATGATTATATCTTCACTAGTTCAGTTTATATAGCTGCCCATTCAACATAGAACTGAGGGTGGCATCAGTAAACAACAATTAAGTGCATATAAAATGGCACAAATAAAAATACAAATAAAAATCAAACACAAAATCTTGTCCTTTTGGTAGCACAAGCCTCCTGTTCAGACCTATGAATTTGCAGATCCTGAGTGTAAGAGCATTTGTAACATATTTGGATTTATAAAGGCCCCCTTTGTTCTGTTTTTACTTTTGTCATTTCTGAACTCAGATATCAATACTACACCAAATTTGTTATTTTTCTTCCAGTTGGTAGAGTGGGATTATAAATAGACATCTCTAACCTCCTATTTTCCCCACAACAACGAACCTGTAAGGTGAGTTGGTCTGAGAGAGTGGCTGGTCCAAAGTCACTCAGCTGGCTTTCATGGTTGAGACTAGAACTCATGATCTCCAGATTTCTAGGGTGTTGCCTTAACCACTGAACCAAATTGGCTCATATTATGTTTGCACATTTTGCGTATTTCACACTTATCAAAATTGGGTTTTAGCCATGATGTTTTTTTATGTATTGTATACAATTCATGCGTATGTTAAATAGATGGCATGAATTTATGAATACACAGAAGCAAACATGTAAATTTTTTTGGTTGCATTCAGAGCCTGTAAAACTGAGATTTGTTATATTCAGAAATTATTGTATTCAGAGGAAAAAGAACCTCTCTGTTCTGCCAACTCTGTAGTCACATTAAAAAAACAAAAACGAACAGATTATGCACCATCAATTAGAAGATTAATCATGCTGGCCTGTAAAATCTGAAGGTTTGTAGAGCTTGTATACTTTTAATATTTTATCATCTATAAAAATGATCGCTGTTACAATATCCTTGTGAATTTATGAATATATTCCCATTTTATACCCTCCTATCTCCAATTCAGCCTTGCAGTCTCATCGTGGCAGGGACAGATGAGCAAAAATGCTGAGAGTTTATGCCAGCAAGGGCTGGCATAGTATACTCCAGCAAGGTCTTCAATGACATAAACAAGATGTACTCCAAAACTGACTCAAAGGCCTGAAGGAAGTTTTTAAGCCCAGTTTCTTTGTTTCAACAGTAGGACTGTTTCTTGCCTTCTAGACATTCATGTGGAGCAAACAGCACCACTCTGAGGTTGTATTTGTCATGTGTACTCAAGGAATGGGAACAAATAGTGATTGTGGGAAACCCCCTCCTCCTAGAAGAATGAAATAGTTTGAGAAATATTAAAAAGGCAAGATATTATATTTCCTCAAAGGGAGGAAATGGAGAAACATGCTCTGAAAACAGCCCCAGTCTCTCTGTTCCAAAGCAGAAACTGAGGAAATGCAGATTTGGTAATCCATTCAAGGCAGGATATCTTGAAACAAAGGCAGAATGGTAGGATTAGAACCAGCCCAGAGCAGTCCAAAGCCTCTTCATTGCACCACCCCTCAGCAGTTCAAAGTCACAGAAACCTGGGAGCTCAGATAAACAATAAACCAGAGGTTGACCAGATTAGCTCAGACAAGCACCTAGGATTTGCATTTCCTCTTTTGCCTATATAGTCAGCTATGACCCATACATAACCCCTACATGACCCCATAGGAATCTGACAACAGCTAATAGACTATTAAAGCACATGTTCTTGCACAGGAACAGGAAGCTCAAATACAAAGCCTAAATAAGGTATAACCCACCCCCCACTCTCAACTCCATTTTCAACTGCACCAGAGCCACAAACCCTGATATTCTGCTTCATCAATAAATGGACCCTCTTTCCAATCAGCCTCCAGCTTCCATTTTGTCTCTAGTGCCTTTGTCCCAGAATTGGACCTGGACCTGGATATTTCTTCCAACATGACAAACATACAGACTAAAGAAGAAATTTCCACTCTTGGCAGGTATGTACAGAAAATAAGCACATTCTAGTTATAACAAATATTGTAGAGTTTTTTTTTTTTTAATTTTTAGCTAGGTATGTGACCTACTTAAGAATGTCTATTGGGTGCTTTTAAACCTTATTCAAACAGGAGCATTTTAATGATTACAAAGATTAATTATATGCTAGAGAGAGTTTAGCATAGCCTTATGACTATTTTTCAGCACTATATCATTATAGGCACCAAAAAGGTCACTGCAGCTGCCCAGCTAAAACAAGCAGGAACCTGAATCAGACAGCAGTGATATAAAAAGATTCTGGAAGTAGATGATCTCACAGAAAATGTACTGTTGATATTGCATGAAAGAAAGCAATGGCAAACCAGTCCAAGGGTGAAATCCGGGAGTTCTGATAGGTTCTGGAGAACCAGTAGCAGAAATTTTGAGCAGTTTGGAGAACTGGTAGTGGAAATTTTGAGTAGTTCGGAGAACCAGTAAATACCACCTCTGGTATTAATATATATTATAATATTAATAATATTAATAATATTTAATAATATTAATAATATTAAATTATAATTATTTCTAATAATAATAATTACAATAATTAAAGTAATATCCGACTCTTTTTATCCATAATTTCTCAAAAATCTTTTGGAATGGGGTGTTTAACAGATATAAATAATAATAATGATAGTAATAAATGTTGCATTGTCTGAAGACAGCAGAATCAAACAGAAAGAACTGAAGAAAACTGCCAAATTCAAAGATCTACAAATAGAAGTAGAACAAATATGACAAAAGAAAGCAAAGATAGTCCCAATAATAATACAGTAGCAGCTTGGGTGTAATTCCATAACAACTGGAACATCATTTGAACACTATCAGCATTAACAAAATCAACCAGTTGATTGCAAAAGGCAGGTTTACCTGGAATAGTGTACATCAACAATACCTTTAACGCTATCAAAAAACAGTTCTGTATTTCACGTTCTTGAGAACAAATCAAGAAGTGGATAAAATGCCTCATCCAGTCTAAACATCAACAAAAATAAAAATAATCAATTTTCGAGTTTGCAACCATAACATAACTTTAACATCTTTCAAGACAAAAATAATAACAAATGATTGCTATTAAAATATTTTCTTATTTACCTATTTTAAAATCTTCTTCCAGAATGATATCACTCACTCACTAAGGTGCCTCACAGAAATGGTTAAGTCTTATTAAAGAGTAGAGAATAAGAAATATTACCTTGCTGGAAATATGCAAGTTCCAATTTCAAACCAGCAAAGGGTAAAACATTTTTAAGTCCGTAACATTCAGATAATATTCAGAAGCAGCCAGGCAACCTCCCTAATTCACTGAACTGTAAGAAGGAGAATAGGCAACAAACCAGAATTACTTCATTACAATAATAAGGGGTGCATCATTGAGAGAGCCCTGAAGAACCAAATTGGGGACAACAATCCTGAATACCTATTTCATTGCTAGTAATCAACATTTACAGGGGGTGTGGTGGCTCAGTTGCTAAGATGCTGAGCTTGTCAATCGAAAGGTCAGCAGTTCAGTGGTTCGAATCCCTAGTACAGTGTAATGGGATGATCTCCCGTTACTTGTCCCCGCTTCTCCCAACCTAGCAGATCAAAAGCACATAAAGATGCAAGTAGAAAAATAGGGACCACCTTTGGTGGGAAGGTAACAGCATTCCGTGCACCTTTGGCATTTAGTCATGCCAGCCACATGGCCATGGAAACGTCTTTGGACAGCGCTGGGTCTTAAAGTTGGGAACAATTAGCATATATGTGCGAGGGGAACCTTTACCTTTAATCAACATTGACTTGATATCACACAATGAAACTCTTAAATCAAGTTCCTTTTTACAGACATTGATCTGAATCTGAGATTGTACATGTTTGAAAGTTTGATTGCTTGAAAGAATAAACTGATAACAGCTCCTAAACAATCTGGGCTGATAAATATCCTTAGTTATGCTCCTGATTTTTTGAAAAAACACCTATTTTCTAAAATAGGATGAAAATATGCAAAGTAAGTAGTATGTAATTTGTGATAATCTACTTTGTTTTAATGCTGATCAGATGTAGTTCTGGCCTAATCATGCTAGAAATTTGAATCCTGTTTTCATGGTATTCAGTTTCCAATTGTTGGCAGAGTTTTAAATATTTTAGCGTACAGAAAACAAGATTATTTGAATTTAGAACTGCAATGCATGGAATGTAATTCTGCACTCGCTTGTAGCCTAAGCATGTTTACCCAGAAGCAAATATTTGGGATATCACTTCAAAAAACATATTATGATTGACTTGTAGCAGGACTAACAGATCAGCTGTGAAAAAAAGACAATGATTATATAGTAGCAGAGAGATTCAGAAAGTGCTAAATTCTTGATATCATAGTTTTCATCCAATTTTCGCAATCCAGTTCTGCCAACACTAGTGTTAGATCTTTCCGAAATCAGTGAAAAGAGATGATGATGATGATGATGATGATAATGATGATGATGATGAAGGAGGAGGAGGAGAATCAAACTGAAATTTGGCAGTTATAGTGAATGCATTAAAAAAAATACAAATCTGAACTTCCTGGAAAAAGAAGAGGATCTCCTGTAATTTAAGTGAAAATAGGAATTGGGATTTTCATCATTTAGAATAGAAAAGAGGAAGGAAGGAAGGAAGGAAGGAAGGAAGGAAGGGAGGGAGGGAGGGAGGGAGGGAGGGAGGGAGGATATATAGGGTAAGTGTATACATTTGAAAATAAGTTTCATTGAATCCACCAGTGTATGTTCTTACAGATGTTTGCATCAGATTATTTTTTCTTCCTCCCTCCCTCCTCCTTTTGCATTTAAACAACTCACTGCATTCTAGCAATGACTCTTGCTTGCTTTGGTGAATTGCCTGATAAAATAGTTCTGAAATCCAGGATTTTAGTATTCATAAATTTTCAGATTCCAGCTGTTCTCATTCTGTGTCAAAACAATCCTTCTCATTTCTCCTCTCTGTTTTCCTTGCTTTGAAAGGTGAGTTTTCATCAGTTTCAGGAGAGATAAAAACTGTGGGAATGAATTAGAGCTTTTAAAATATGGATTTAATTTTCCAATCCATATGTTTCAGAATTCTAAAGAACAGCTGTAGAAAAGTCTCCAAATACTAGAAGGCCAGCAGGTGATCAGAGCTACATGGTTATTTGCAGCCAAACTTTCTGCTATATATGCTAACTTTCCTGACAGTTAGAACAATCAGTGGAACAACATGCCTCCAGAAGTGGTGAATGCTCGAACAGTGGAAGAGATTGGACAAGCATTTGTCTGAAATGGTATAAGGGTTCCTGAGCAGTGGGATAGCAAGTTTCCTGAGCAGGGGGTTGGACTAGAAGATCTCCAAGGTCCCTTCCACCTCTGTTATCCTGTTATATCTATATCCATCTATCTGTATCTGTATCTGTATCTCTATCATCTCAATCTGTATCTGTATCCCTATCATCTCTATCTGTATCTGTATCTCTCTCTATATATTATCTCTCTCTCTCTTCTCAGTCTCTCTCTCTCTCTCTCTATCTGTCCATCTATATCTATATCATCTATTTCTATCCGTGTATGTGCATATGTATGCGTGCACTCATGCACACATTCTTTTTTTCCTGCTGGTTTACAGAGTAAGAAAAATATTTCTTTTTTCTGCTGATTTACAGAACAAAAATAACTAACTAGAATCTTCTGGTGATCAGTTAATTATCTTCTCTATGGCCTCTCTATCACATTTAATCCAGATCCTTATTACGGGAGTTGCAAATATCTCTCTCTCTCTCTCTCTCTCTCTCTCTCTCTCTCTCTCTCTCTCTCTCTCTCTCTCTCTCTCTCTCTCTCTCTCTCTCTCTCTCTCTCATAAAAAATTTTTGTTATGCTTTGCAAAACATACAAAAACCACCAAACAACATTTATTGGCTGCTATATATGAAATTCTAGAAGCAGCTATCCTTCACTCCAGTGATTTATCCAAAAGAATTCATATGGCTACTGGATGGGATATCTCATTCAGCCAGCCTTCCACATCTTGATTTTCCAAGAAGTGGGCATATAGGTCAAAATTAAATTTCTCATACCATGAGATATGCCACTAAGTTAGAAAAACAAGCTTCTTTCAATTCACTTCCTTTATTCTGGCTGTGGCTGAGTGCTGTGAAGCTGGGAGAGCATGGCAAAAGTTTGAAAAATGATCAGGTCACTTTTTTCAGTGCCATTGTAACAGTCACTAAATGAACTGTTATAAATCGAGGACTACCTAAACCCTTGAGTGAGAGAAATTTGAGTGAAAAAGTTGGTGCCTTTGACATTCTCCATTTACAGCTGGGCAAACAAATTGCGGCTTCCAGATCGGAAGATTTATTTTGCATATCCTCCAGTAGTTGGGCATGATTTGGACCTTGGGGAAGAAAATGGTTTGTTTTCCTAGAATCATACATATTAATGAAGGAATTAGCAAAGTTTTTTTGATAGAATAGTAGAGACAGATGAGCAATTATATTCTGAGTAGGGTGGGGGGAGTCTGTGCTAAACTGTTATTTGTATTAATGTAACCTTTTCCAGAATCTCTAAGTGAGACCAGAATAGCATTTTATGATGAAAGCATGTATGACTCTACAAAGAAATAAGGGCCAATATTTTCTCTGTTTATGGCATCCTTTGATCTGAATTCTGAAAATATATCCTAGTGAAACTCTTGCAAAGAAGAATGACAAAACTAAAACTTTCAAAAAAAAAAACAAACCCCACTATTATTATTAGCTGACAATTTGGATAGGGAGAAAGTACTATAAAATTAGAAATTTGTAAAATAAATTCTACTGTACATGGAAAATGGAATGGATAAAAAAAACTTGAAAGGAATCTTACCTTTCAAACTTTAAATAAAATTGGTAATCATTTTGAGATACGGTTTCAGTTTTGTTTTGTACCATTCCTATGCAAAGTTTTTTCTCTTTTCTGTTCTCCTGTCCTCCTCTATAAGGATTTTTGAATGATTGTATGTACATTAAAGTATGATAAACTACATTAAAATGTCAAATATATGACATTTTAGGTGCAAGGATGCAAGTTATCTCTTTGTACAGATGCATTAATGATCAGAGAATCTGTTCCTTCTGAATGCCTATCTAGATGAATCCCTCCCAAAAGTCAAATTAAACTAGACAACCCCTACCTCATTGGTTTATCGTATCAGAGATGTTTCCTTACATAAACAGAGAAACAGAATGACTTCAGGAGAGCAAAAAGCAGTGGGAACCAGAGTGATTTCCAATTTCCTGCTGGCCTTCCCATGAAGTTCCCTTGCAGAAAACTGGCAATGAGCATCAGAAATCTCCCTTCCTTCCTTCCTTCCTTCCTTCCTTCCTTCCTTCCTTCCTTCCTTCCTTCCTTCCTTCCTTCCTCCCTCCCTCCCTCCCTCCCTCCCTCCCTCCCTCATTACTCCCCCCCTTGTTCCTCCCCTGGCCTGCCTGCTTGCCTGCCTGCCTGCAAGGACACTAAAGATTAAGTCACTATAAGCTTTGTGAGATCTTTAAAGGATATTTAAAAATTATGCATCCGAGAATGTGCACAATCTCAAAAATTGTGATCATACATTGCTCAGATTTTTATCTCATTGAAATCTATTAAATTTGTAATTAGATTAATTATAAATTACGTGACATTAAGATTTTCAATAAATGGTTTTGAGTTCATAGAGGAACAACAGTATGTGATCTTCTCAAGGGGAAGTGGCAATGAAGGAAAAAGTGGCAATCATAGGGAAAATGATATTCAGTGGGAGAATTGACATATGCAGCAAACATATTGAGGGAATAGAAATTAAAACATGAGAAGCATTCATGAAACTGAGAGGCTGTCAGTACTCTTGGAGCTTGGTTGTTTCCTTGAAGATATTTCATTAGCCAAACTAGATGATATCATTCTAGCACTAATGATGTTACCTAGTTTGGATAATGACATACCTGCAAGAAAACAGCCAAGCTCAGAAGCACTAAGGATCTCTCACTTCAGCCCTAAGCTACAAATATGCTCCTGGGGGGGGGGGGGGGCATTCATGAAACTTTCTGTGGGGAGAATAACAGCCTATCAAATATTAAGGGGGAAGTAACAATAATTAAGGGAATATCATTTAAAACAATTAAGAGTGTTGAAGGAGTAACAATAGCTGCTGACCATTATTTTTTGATGGGTTATCTCTTGGCTTTTTGAAGAGATGGTTCTTTTGGAGTTGGGGTTCAGACCAGGGGTGGGTTCTAAATTTTTTTACTACCAGTTCTGTGGGTGTGGCTTATTTTGTGGGAGTGGCTTGATGGTCATGTGTCAATTATTTAGGATTTAGCAGAGGTACTGGTCTACCAGGCTTTCAACTGCTTGCAGAGCTGTACCGATCTACCCATTTATTTTTTTCAGGCACTGATCTACTCATGTATTTTTGCAGGCACTGGTCTACCCATTTATTTTTGCAGGCACCGGTCTACTCATTTGTTTTCTTTTAACACTGATCAGTTGTAGGGCGGCCCTTTGAAGCCCCATGGCAAGAGTTTAAACAGTTTTTTTTTCCCTCTAGCCATCAGCTGGGACTCAGGAGGCAGCAATAGATTGGGGGTGGCGCCAAATAAAAGGTAAGAATAACGCAGGGAGTGGGGTGGGTGGGGGGGCAGGGGGGGAGAACTGGTTCAGTGACTTCATATCTTCACCGCTACTGGCTCAGGAGAACTGGGCCAAACTGGGAGGAACCCACCACTGGTTCAGACCAGTTTAGAGGGCCATTGATAAAGCACTTCTTCTGGACTAAAGCAAAACCAACTGGTTCTTCCAGGCTATGGAAGCCAAATCTGTAGTGGTGAAACCCAGGACCTAAGAAGTCTCTATTTCTCATGCATAATGGAACATCAGTTCCCTGGAAGAACTTAGTTCAGCAACTGGAAGGCCAAGCATCTTCCATTGTAATATGACTATAACTCTACATCAGTGGAGGATTTCAACATGCCTCAGTTCATTTTGTACAGACCTGACCTCATATGGAGGTTTCTCAGAGGTTTCTCTCTGAATTAATCAAAAGTTTACAAGGAGGTGGAGTTTACAAGGAGGTGCATACCTCAGAACCTATGTGACTATAGCTAGAAAGAAAAAAACCCCTAAAAACAATGGGTCAGTTCACCCATTTTTAATTTATTTTTAATTAAAAAGTGAGAAAAGGTCCTGAGACAATACTCCCCTCCCATTCAAAAATAAACTCATAAAAGATATATTAATTACATAATATTTAAAATGTTCTGTCTCCTTATTCTTACACTCAAAGTGATCAGAACTGATGAAATATGTATTCCAATCCATATTTAGAGGAATATCTCTGTGTTTGTTTCCCCTCCCCATAGTGGAAATTTTACTTCTAAAGATGTTAGCATTAAGTTTGAACATAGGGTCATATTTACAAGAAGTGGGGATTGAGTGAAGGATGATTCTTTGTAGTAAGAAAGGCCTCCCCCAAGACCTGCTACATTGTGAAGCCTTCTCCTTTTGTATACACCTAAAATGATGTAAAAAGGGACATGGTGGCTCAGTAGCTAAGATTCTGAGCTTGTTGATCAAAAGGTTGGCAGTTCAGCGGTTTGAATCCCTAGTGCTGCATAACGGAGTGAGCTCCCGTTACTTGTTCCAGCTTCTAGCAGTTCGAAAGCACGTAAAAAATGCAAGTAGAAAAGTAGGGACCACCTTTGGTGGGAAGATAACAGCGTTCCATGCCCCTTTGGTGTTTAGTCATGCCGGCCACATGACCATGGAGACGTCTTCGGACAGTGCTGACTCTTCAGCTTTGAAACGGAGATGAGCACCACCAGAGGTGAAATGCTCCCGGTTTGGACTGGATCGCCCAATCCAGTAGCAATCCTGGTGGACGGTTCGGAGAACTGGTAGCAAAAATCCCTGTGCCACCCCCCCCCCCCCATGCTCAGCTGAGTCGCACGGTCATCAGAGACTTTTTTTTTACTTTTAAAAGCATTTTTTCTACAACCTTTTTTGATGAAAAAATGCTTTTAAAAGTAAAAAAAAAGCCTCTGATGATCATGCAGCTCAGCTGGGATCCTCAGAGGCTTTTCAAAGCATTTTTTTCTGCAACCTCTTGGTTGAAGACGTGGTTTAAAAAAAAGCTTTGAAAAGTCTCTGACAATCTCAGCTGAGTTGCCTGATGGTCAGAGAGGCTTTTCAAAGCATTAGAAAAAATGCTTTGAAAAGGTTTTTTTTAAGTTGGCCACGCCCACCCAGTCACATTACCCCCACCACCAAGCCACGCCCACAGAACCGGTAGTAACACATTTTACATTTCACCCCGAGCACCACACCCTAGAGTTGAGAACGACTAGCAGATATGTAAGAGGGGATCCTTTAGCTAAAATGATGCAGCAAGGGGATTTCAGGACAAGCTGAAGGAGAAGGGCTTCTGATCAAATTGGGAGTTTCATTATAAGGAAAAGTAAATATATTGGAGTAAATGTCTGCACTATAGATATACAAAAGACCTTACAAGAATCTAAGAGTGGAACTTGGAACAAACTGCCAATCAGCCACATCCCACAGGTATAATGCAGCTACCTTTCTCTATAGATGATGGGGTTCTCCAAGGAGTCTTTCTGGTCCCATCTGTAAACAAAGAGAAAATGTATGGCATCATTTCCTACATAAAATAGTAATTTAAAAAGGAGAATCAAGTGGCATCTGAAAACAATTGAGGGAGATTTATTTTTTATCACAGCCTTGGTTACGTGTCTGAAATCTCTGTCTGATTCCCAAAGCATCTGGAAATATGAGTCTGGCACTTGAAGTTCTTCATCCTTTGACAATTTGCAGTCTTTTTGTGCATAATAAGTTTTTCTTAGGCTATATGTGGATTTTACCTAAAGAGAAAACTCATGCCATGCATTTGTTATTATTTGCAACTTTGTAATTTTTTTTCTGTGTCTATGCGTAAAAATCACACTTAATGTGTGGAAATGGGTCCTGTTAGGTCACTGTAATTGTAATTTTGCATAATAAAGAAATTGTTCCATACCTTCCCTCTTACATTGATTATAGCAAAAGATGCCTTATTCAGAATCTCAAATAACTTATATGAGAATGGAACAAGGGAGGGTAACGTCAAATACAGCAATAGCACTTAGACTTATATACTGCTTCACAGTGCTTTACAGCCATCTCTAAGTAGTTTACAGAGTCAGCATATTGCTTCAAACAATCTGACTTTGGAAGGATGGAAGGTTGAGTCAACCTTGAGCCAGTGAGAATTGAACTGCTGACAGCGGCAGTTAGCAAAAGTAGCCTGCAGTGCTGCATTCTAATCACTGTGCCACTGTGCCACCGCAACTGTTCATAACAATGAAAAAAAGAGATATAGTTAATAACCCCAATCTGCAAGTAAACAAATATTATATGCAAGTTACAAAATGAAAAAAAAATCTATTTTGTATCAATATACAATATTTGATATTATATATTATATCAAAAATAATCCAAAATACATTGAAACGTGTACAACTATCACATATGTATCTTGTCCTTTTATGTACACTGAGAGCATATGCACCAAAGACAAATTTCTTGTGTGTCCATTCACACTTGGCCAATAAAGAATTCTATTCTATTCTATATGCCGTATCAGCTTTCAGTCACTCTTGAGATTACATAGCTTCACTAATGTGACAGGTTAGAAATATAATAATCATTTCCCTATATATCGGTAACTGCAAGCTAGTTTTACACTGACTTGCAGCTACCATATTAGAACAATTGGATAATGATTTAAGAAAGAGCTTATATTTTGTATGTTGGAGTTTCATGTACTGTATAATGATTATTGCAAAAGATTTCTAAAAGCAATTCTGGGAAAAACTTGAATTTGAACTGAATGGGACCATGTTTTTATATAGCAGAAGACAGTTCCATACTGCTAAGTGAATTTCCTAGAAAAATATTGGTGTCCTAGTCTTGTGTCCCAAAATTGCTTTCTTGGAGCAATTTTGACCATTTCATGTTTTTGATTGCTCTGATATAGTTACAATGACATAATCATACATCAGACTGATTTCATGGAGTAGCCACATTCAGATTACAGATAGAGCTAGCTACACACAAGGCACCTCTGCATGAGTGCTGCCAGAATACAAGCTGGCAAGCATTTAGAATATTAACTGAAACTTTGAACTTAAGAGTCTGAACTTGATGTCAAACTGTTTATAGTGAGGAAAATTAAATTCCATAAAGTGATAACAGTAATTAGTAGTTTGGACACCTTTGTCCAAAAATACCTGTGCTAGTATCATTCAGTTCATAGCCCACCTCTTCCCACATCACCCATTTGTTCAAGTGATAATTTATGATAAATTCTAAAACTTGCACATTTTAAATCTTTTAAAATTGCTCTCCAAACAGTAAAGAGACATGATTTCATTTGAATTTAGTAAATGCATTCAGCAAAATAAAATTTTAAACACTTGAAATTGGAAGGTATTTGATCTTAATAAAAAAAAAATAATGCAAAATGAAATGCATACAGCCGAGAATATTAATCTTATCACACCATTGAGAAAGTTGGAGACAATGGTGCCAAAAAGATAAAAAAAAGTAATTAAATCATTTTTTGTTGTCTCTGTGCAGAAAGATTCCCTAGGTTTCCATATGTTTTCTGAGCCACATATAAATTAAGATTGTAGGTAAGCCAATGTATGTTCAGGAAGAAAAAGAATAAAATGTATAAAAGAATAGTCTATAAACCCATTCTAGTGTTGCAATATGCAAATCATACTATGATTATTTCTTTTGCTTGTATTGGTTTATTCACTTGTATTGGCTTCAAAAATCATGTAATTCATTATTTAAAACCAAAATGTTGGTTATAATATACAAATGGATCAATGGGAAAATATGTAATTAAGAATCAATATTTATACTATGTTATGAACAATGATATTTTTTATAAATTGATGTAGCATTGGTATATAATGTCAGAGATATCTAGAATGTATAAAGGCATTTCAAATGTATGTGTCAAGTGTTGGAGAGATCAGGAGATTCAGACAATTCAGATGAGTATATGGATATACTGCAACTTGAAGTTCTCTAAAAGAATCTGAACTACTAACAGTCAAGAGAAATTAGTGGAAGTTAAGAATAGAAAGGAATTCAAGGTGGAGTCTTGTGGGCTCACAGGGCCTCATGATTAATGATGCGCTTGACCCCTCCTTTGGGATAAGCCTGGTCATTTATTTATTTATTTATTTTAATTTGATTTATATGCCGCCCTTCTCCAGAGACTCAGGGCGGCTTACAATGCGTTAAGCAATAGCCTTCATACTTTTGTATATTAATATTTATACAAAGTCAGCTTATTGCCCCCAACAAACTGGGTCCTCAGTTTACCCACCTTATAAAGGATGGAAGGCTGAGTTGACCTTGAGCCTGCCTGGGATTGAACTCGCAAGTAATTGCAGCAGCTGGATCTTAAATGCTGCCTTTGTAGGAGGCATTACTCCCCTACGCTACTCAGGCTCTTCTTTTATTTATTTGGTTCGATTTATATGCCGCCCTTCTCCGGAGACTCAGAGTGGCTTACAATGCATTAAGCAATAGCCTTCATACTTTTGTATACACCTGCTTAGTAGGGCTTTCGCCCCCCCGCCACCAGCAGTGTTTTTTTTTATATGAAGTCAGCTTATTGCCCCCACAAACCAGGTCCTCATTTTACCTACCTCAAAAGGATGGAAGGCTGCGTCAACTTTGAGCCTGGTGAGATTTGAACTTGCAGTAATTGCAGGCAGCTGGTGCTACTTAACAGCACTTTAGTCTGCTGCGCCACCAAGGCTCTCCTACAGTATGTTGGAAACATGAACAAAATGAAAGGGTATCTTAACATGCTTGGTGGACATGTAAAAAAGCTACTAAATATTTGGATCAAAATGCATATTTTAATACAGAGGACTTTAAATTTTAATAATCAATTGAAGTCAGAACTTTTCATTTTAGGATTAATGAACAAGTCAAAAAAAGCCATGGAAGGTTTATTTCAGTATATGATAAGAGCAGCAAGAAAATTGTATGCACAGATCTGGAAAGAGTCAACACTACTCACAATGGAGCAATGGTTGGTAAAGTTCACACAACTTGCTGAAATGGATAAATTAATTTATTTCATTAGACAAAAGGCATCTACATTTATTGCTGACTGGAAGTGTCTTATAGATTTTTTGCATAAATAATGAAAAAAAAATGAACTTATTACTAATAGTTTGGATGATTGGACAGGAGACATTATAGAAAGAAGAATTATGATGTAAGAGAGAAAGAGGTTAAAATATAACTCAACACTTCTGTTTACTCTTTTCTTTCTATTTTTATTAACTTTTTTCTTTTCTTACAATTTTGAGATTTTAGTGTTGTAAGTTATACTGATGGTGTTTACATTTTGGGGAATATATTATTTATGTTTTCATTTGTATCTTAGATTGAATTGTATTATTTTTGGCTGCTGTTTGATCATAATGAATTCCATTAATTTGAATTGAACTAATTCAACCATGTCTCAGAAATGTTGTTGTGCACAAATTCTGACTCTCATTAATGTTTACGTGCACAGAACACTTCAGCTTCCTAACATGTAACAAAGGAGTCAAATTTATCTTGAAAACATTCACTTTTATCTGCCTTCAACCCACAATACATTTTGCCGAAGCTTTACATTTTTATAAAATTGAGGAAGGAGTCCTAGAACCCTCCTGAATGCGACGTTCACATATTGTTACAATGCTCTGCACAGTCATATAATATTAAAAAAGAAAGGATGGACGAATAAATGAAATGAGCAGAGTTGATTTAAATGAAAAGTCTCACTGCTTAACAGTCTCACTGCTTAACAATCAGTTCATGTTATTGCAATTGGCATATTTTACAATTTGGGAAGTTTAAAAGTGTGAATTATCCTCTGTGTAAGGTTAAAACAGAATCTTAATTAACCCCTAGAGATGTCAAGGTTCAAAGTACAGAAAATTGGGGCCAAGATTATTTTTAATTTTTTTTTTAAGGAAGAAGAAGAATGCCAATTTTTTCCCCCTAGAGCTTCACTTCTCTATTGCTTTATGCCACTCAATGTATTCCATCTATGCTTCAAAATGACATAAGTCGTGGCTATTTGAGGGACCTTTTGTCTCAAAATGATCTTGTCCATCCAGTGAGTTAAGGAAAAGTAGACACAATTCTCTGTATGGTGCCTGCCCTCTGGAATAATATCTTCCCAGAGATCCAGATAAATCCCACCTTGATGATTTTAGGAAGCTATTGAAGACCTGGTTATTGTCCTAGGCTTTGGGACAAGTTGATGGTTGAGCTGCAGTTAAATAGGGTTTTCTTTGTTTAGATATTTGCATTTGTGCTGCTCAAGATTTCTATGTTTTGCAACTGTTCTTACGCTTTTTTTTAAAAAAAGTAATTTTTCCAAACCTGCTAAAGGTTTGGTAACTTCTAAATTAAATAAATAAATTTAAAAAAAACCAAATAAATAAATAATAAGAGAACCTTATTTAACATAATTCAAATGAATTTATTTCAAAATCCACACGTTGTTTCAGTTCCCTTCTGGCCAAACAGAGGACTTTGCTGTCATATTGTTTTGGTTTTGAAATTACTGGATTCCGTTTTGCAAAGGGGAATTGTTTTGCTGAAGGCACTTCAGTAACTATTATAACTAATAGCGGAATAGCTTTCTTATTAATTCTATGAGGTTCTCGTTAAATTTTCTGGGTATTTAAAAAGCATCTAGGGTTTTATTATGCAGACAGAGCCCTGAGTTATTCAGGTGATGGTTCTTTGCATTCAAGATTTGAATTTTGTTTGGGGAAGTTGAAAAATCTGTCTTATCCATCTAATTATATCCTAATAAATCAAACTGGGCAGAAATTCAATTCTTGTCATGTCAGGAACAATTTGGACAAGTATTAAGGAAGAAAGGTAAATACTTTGGTGCTGCTTTAGTTGTTGCTGTTTGAAGGAGGACAAATTATATTCCCTTGCTTGTCTTTTTTCTTATTATTACATTGCTTTTCACCAATTTAGGACACAGAATTTATCTTTCCTTGTTATTATGATATATAAACATATTTCTTATCTACGTACAAAGACCAATGGTCTCCAATAAAATACTGGAGATCTGAAACTGAAATCTGCAGCCTTGTTTCCTATCATTTGTCTCTGTCATTGTTTCATTGTGGGTCCACCTACCTAAATTGTTGCATTACTATCCTAACTCTGAAGATTCCTATGAATCATGATGCCTTTTTAGTGGGACGTGAGGATTGAGAGGCAAATGTTCTGAAAACTAGGCTAGTTGCCCAGTGGTGGGTTTATACCGGTTCACCCCGGTTCAGGTGAACCAGTAGTGGTGGCAGCGGGAGGTTCTATCCACCCATCTGGACGTCATCATGGATTCTCTGCGCATGTCCAGAAGGTTCTGTGTATGCGCAGAAGCACCACATGTGAGTGAAGTGAGCATGTGTGCGCACTCCCAGTTCCAAACTGGTAGCGAAGGTAAGTGGAACCCACTACTGTACTTGTCCCTCTATGCTATCTGACATCACCAGGCTGATCAAATTTTCTGGAGATACTCCCCTGATGCTCTACACCTGGCTTATACTCTAGAGAATTGCAGGGTGATGCTTTCTTGCTACAACAATAGGCAAGCAAATCTCCTGACCCCTTAAGCTCACTTTTCTGATTCTGTTGTTCTGAGGACTGACTCAGAATCAGACATTGGTGGGGAGAACAAGGAGTAGATATGGTGGAAAAGAGCATGATGGTGATGGAGGTAGTTGCTCTTCTACACCAGGAGAAAACCTTCTTGGATTTCCCCTGCCTGGTTAGAAATTATTGGGATTGTTGCATGAATTCAGGAAACATGATGTACTAGCAGACCACAATTTCCTGATGTGTATCTCTTACACCAAGGTCAGTTTTGATCAACAAGAAAGTTATATTTACAACTCTATTTCTTCTATCCCTCTATTCTATTGTAACTTTCTCTAAACATTGTATGTGCATGTGCGCATGCACACACATGCATCATTTAACAACCCCATAATCCCTTGCAGGGTGGAGTCTGGGCAACTGAATGGAGCTAGCAGAGTGTTTTAATGGCCGGATGCCCTTCCTGTCACCAATGAGGAGTTTTGTTCAGCAGATATATTCTCAGTGTAGAGTCTGGATAGCTCAGCAGACTAAAGCATTGTAACTAAACACCAGCTGTCTGCAATTACTGTAAGTTCAAATCTCACCAGGCTCAAGGTTGACTCAGCCTTCCATGCTTTCTAAGGTAGGTAAATTGAGGACCCAGTTTGTGGGGGCAGTAAGCTGACTTTGTATTAATATACAAAAGTATGAAGGCTATTGCTTAACACATTGTAAGCCGCCCTGAGTCTCTGGAGAAGGGTAGCATATAAATCTAATTTAAATAAAAAAAGTGTGCCCAGAAAGAGAAATATCTGCCTCTACCTAGGATCTTTCTCTAATTTTCTCTTAACATTGTATGTGCATGTGCACTCACATATGCACATGCATGTGTTTATTTCTTTGGTACATGGTACAAGCATCCAGCCATTTACAAGCATGCATTTGTAAGCAATTGAATGCACCACTGACTTACTTGGTTGAATGTAAGTAAGCAGAACAACTACTTCTAAATAAGAGGACCAGAAAGAACATGAAATAAAACAAAAATCTGCTTAGGTATTCTATTCCTTTCCCTCCAAAAATCATTGATCTCTCTCTCCCTCTCTCTCTCTCTCTCTCTCTCTCTCTCTTTCTCTCTCTCTCTCTCTCCTCCAGATTTCCTCCAAAAACCTCCAGATTTTTGTCATAATTTTGTGATGTTTCTATGGCAACCCCATCAATTGAGTCTTCTACTTTATTTCATCAAAGTTTATTTTCAATGACCTGTGCTTTTTTTTTCCTTCTATGTTTTTTCTATTATAAAGTTTTGTGGTGCTAGTATGTGGGATTCCATCACTCCTCTCTCTCTCATGCACTTTTTATTTTTCCAAAATCACTTTAAATGAAAATCAAATTATATTAAACTCTACAAAAGCCAAGCTAAGGCCACTTAGGATGCTAATTTTAACTTTTGTTAAAGATTTGTATTGCCTGTACTATCAGAGATGTGATAGTGATGGGATATCAGAGTATCAGAGATTACTGGGAAATTGAAAAGGGGCCTTTTCATCAGTATATTTCATTTGGGAACTGAAACACAGATACATAGTTCCATGCTCTCTTATAATACAATCTATCACTATATAGTCTTATCATGATTAAAAACACTACAGTACTTGATTTAACCTTGTTACTGAGATTCGGAAATCATTCTTAAGTACCAAAAATGGATATTGTTGGTACATTTACAAATTGTACTGAAGTACTAATCTAATCTTTTGCTTGCAAGGGGAAATAAGAATGCCAATATTCTGCTTAACCATAAAATAATTTATAGTGATAGTGACTTGACAAAAAAGAAAAAAACCCTTTTTCAAAGGTGAGGATTTTATGTGTGTATATGTATGTTTGTATCTAAATCTTGGAGTCTGCCTTGCCTAGTCCATGCAGTTTTCGTGACAGTATTTTTCAGAAGTGGTTTGCCTTTGCCTCCTACCTAGAGTGGAGAGAAAATAACTCAGGCCCAAAGTAACCCTGTTGGCTTTGTTAGACAGAGCTAGAATTCAGTCTCCCAATTTCTAGCTTGATGCTTCATCTAGCCTATGGGTGTCAAACTCAATTTCATGGAGGGCCACATCAGGGTTGTGCTTGACCTTGGGGTGGGGATGGGGTGGGGAATGACCAGGGAGTGTGGCCAGCTCAATGTCACTCATCAAGGCTCTGTTTTCAGCCATGACGGCCTCCAGCCTCTCCTGACAAAAACAGAGCTCGGGGAGTCCACATGTGGCCTGTCTGGGCTCCATTTTTGGCTGCGATGGCCTCCTGCAATGCTCTGACAACAAAAACAGAGTTTGGGGCCACGTGCCCTTCTGAGCTCTGTTTTTGCTGGCAGTGGCACCATGGGTCAGTCCTTTGCTGATTCCAGGGAGGCCCATGGCTCAAATCTAAGCCCCTGTGGGCTGAATATGACCCATGGGCCTTGAGTTTGACACTCCTGATCTAGTCTGATGCCTTAACCACTGCACCAAACTGGTTCTCATCAGAGATGGGCATCATATACTGTAACAAGCAGTTCACCTGGAACCAAAAATGTAGCACCTGTGAGGCATTGAAAATCTGGTGATTATATAGGACGTGATAGCACCAGGGTGAGTGGGTCGGCCCAGCCGCTGGTCAGAACTACCAGTTTCGCCTGAACCAGTCTGAACCGGCAGCAGCCCCACTGGTTCTCATTAATGTAAGGATATTATATAACTTATTAGCTTGGATATCTAATGTTACAAAACATGTAACATGTTTGGTTAATGAAAAAAAAACCTTGGGTTTTTTGAGACTTCTCTGCCCCCTAGTACCTATTGCATTTACCAGTTTAAACTAGGCTTGTGTAAATAAGCATATTTTTCTATGTATAGCTTTTGAAGACAAATATCCACCTAAATATGTAAAGCTTCGAAACTATGCAACAGATAAGCTTCTCATGCTGTTCTTCTGGCTATATATATATGCATCCCACCCACCCTGCCATTTACTCTTTGCAACTGCCTCACACTGAGTGAAGAAAAGAGTAGAAGAACTGAAAATATTTCACTTGAAATTGAGTACAATTATTCAAATGGTCTGAGGCCTATTTTGTTTGAGACTCAAATTGCACTGAGAAGGGAATCAAGATACAAGCAAATGTAAGTAAAGCTTCCTTGGACTCCTATAAAGTGCTTAGGCACACCAAAAGTGATATACGAGAAGAGAACCAATATGATATTGGAGGCAAAGCCAGTCTGGTCCTATTCAAAAATTGTTTCAGACCTTATGCATTCAGACATTCTCAACATACAATCAGTATTGGGGACCAGAATTTCGATTGCTTAACAAGGTGGTTATTAAGTGAGTCGGGCCGGCCTGATTTTTTTTTTTTTTTTTGCCATGACAACCTTTTGGCTAAGATCAAGTGTAGTATCTGTTAAGTGAGTCACTGCTGTTGTTAGATGAATCATATAGTCATTAAGTGAACCTAGCTTTCCTCATTGACTTTACTAGTCAGAAAATATCTGGGAAGATTGCAATAATACTGCAACTGTTATAAGTGCATTCTGGATGCCAAGTACCCCACTTTTGATCACATGGGGACACTGTGACAGTCATAGTTGGGAGGAGGTCAAACGTCAGTGCACTTTTCAGTGCCATTGTAATTTGGAATGTTTGCTCAATGATTGGTTCTATTCAGTGGTGAAATTCTGCTGGTTCTGTCAGGCTTGTGCGAGCCGGTAGTTCCAGCAGCATGTGATTCATTGAACTGGTAGTGGCGGCAGCACGAGGATCCTCCTGCCTGCCTGGACATCATTATTTCCTGGTTTTTAACCTTCTGCACATGCGCAGAGGGTCAAAAATTGGATGTGACGATGGCGTGTGCCCAAGCGGAGCATGCATGCACGCACAATATGCACACTTCCTAATGGACTAATGGAGCATGCGCAAGATGGCGGTTGCATCCTGAACGCTGGGAGGAGGACGAAATGGGCTGGTGGCTTTAGGGGCACTGCGGGGGTTGCAGCCCATCAGCAACCCCCCCACCCGGCCAGCGGAACACTTGGTCATCACGCTGAGGGGTCTTTCAGCCCCCAGCGTGTCTTGTAGAACCTTTTCGCCGTTGCCATCGGCTCAGCAGGAGCGGGAGGCGCTGCGAGAGATGGCGGCGAGAGAGAGATGGTGACGAGTGTCAGCGAGCAGCGGCGGCAAGGAGCGGTGAGCTACGATGGCAGAAATGGCGAGCTGGCGGCTTTAGGGGCGTTGTGGGGGTGGCAGTCCATCAGCAACCCCCCGCCCAGCCAGCAGAATATATGGTCGGCGCGCTGGGGGGGTTTTTAGCCCCAGCGTGTCTCTTGGAATTGCCGTTGGGCTGGAAGAAATGGGAGGTGCCTCGAGAAGAGGGTGACATGAGAAGAAGGAGAGGAACAAGCGAAATGGTGGTGAGCGGCGTTGGGACGAGATGGTGCCTGGCTGGGGCGAGAGGGCAACCAGCAGCCAGGCCCGCTGGCGCCCAGGCACCCTGGAGGAGGAGGTGGTGGCAGAGTGCCTGGAGGAGGAGAGAGTGGATTGCTGGAGCCATTGGCAGAGGCCAGCGAACTTGTCAGCAGTCAGCGGGGGGGGGGGATCTTATTTTGGCCCCGTATTCATCAACCCCTACTACGCCTGTATATTGTCCGTATGCCCCCGGAGCTCTCTTCTAGATTAGACCTACCGACCACCTCTCAGACACACTGACTACCTTGCTCTTTTGACTATCTTGCTGCTTGACTATTTTATTATCTTTTACTATCTTACTATGACCATTTGGCTGATTGGCCAGATTGGAGACCATGGCAGTCATCGGAGGACTTTGGAGCCAGTTCTTTACATTATCTACCCCGAGGGGGTGTTGCATTTTTAGGACAGTATGGCCGGACCTCTGTGAGAGAGTGGCCCTGCCTTGTTTCAACTTACTGGACTTTTGCAATGAACCACAGTGAGAGGGTGGTTTGACACCCCCCAGCAGGACTGGGCAGAACTTAATAACTCCATCGCTACTGTGGGAGGGTAGCGAGGACCCTCCGGATAGACTGGTCCGCTCCTGGACATTGTTTTATCTCTGCGGAAGCCATGTTTTTATCGTCCTCTATGTTTCTTATATATTGTTCCGGATGTATTTAAGGTCCACGCTTCTTGCCCTGCGAGATTCCCCCCTCTCGCAGGCCTGGCCCTCCACACTATCGAGGGCCTACCTTAATGATGGGTCTTGGGACCCCGAGAGGTGGCATGTGGCAAAAAAGGGGTTGAGAGGGTTTTTAAATCGGTTTTTAAGAATTTTAAGGGGCTCTGGGGTGGGGGTGGGTGAGGGTTTGGGGGGGAACCCAAATGGGAAAAGGACAGGCTCGGTATTGGGTGTTAAGGAGGGTGTAGACTCTGGAGGTAAGAGGGCTCCTAGAGAGCCCCCTATCGAGGGTTGGGCTATAGAAACATTGTGTGGGAGGGGCAGATATGGCGTGAGCGGGGGACCGTATCATGTGAAGGGGGCACGCACTCGCTGTCTTCGAGCAATTGCGTGCCCTGGTCCCCGAAGCTATTCCCGTTCCCCAGGTTGTTCGGAGTCTCAGGACCCGAGGCTCCGGTTGCTGTTATGCAATGCCAGGTCCGTTGTAAATAAGGCCCCCCTCATCTGTGACCTTCTTCAAGAGGGGGGTGCGGACCTGGCCGGTATTACTGAGACCTGGTTGGGCCGCGAGGGCGGGGTTCCCCTCGTGGAGATGTGCCCGCCAGGTTTCCTTGCATTTCACCAGCCGAGAGCTCAGGGCAGGGGTGGGGGAGTGGCGCTCATTATTAAGGAAGGTCTGGATCCGAGGGAGGCCACTGTTCCTCAGATAGCCGGGTGTGAGTCCATCTTCGTGAGGTGGGGTCCTGGTGGGCAGATGGGTTTGTTAGTCGCGTACCTGGCTCCCTGCGGCGTGGCAACGACCCTGCCCGAGCTCCTCAATGTTGTAGCCGATGTGATGATTGGCACCCCCAGGCTTATGGTCATGGGGGATTTCAATCTGCCATCTATTGGCGAAACATCTGAGATAGCTTGGGAGTTCATGGCTTCCATGACGGCCATGGACCTGACCCAGGTAATTCAGGGCCCAACTCACATTGGTGGACACACCCTGGACCTAGTTTTTGTCTCTGGGCAGTGGTTGAGTGGTCTTGATATTGGGGATATAGGCTTAGAACCCTTGTCATGGACTGACCACTCGCTCCTTCGGCTCGACTTTTTGACCGCTGCACCTCACCGCAGGGAGGCGGAACCGACCAGATGGTTCCGCCCCAGGCGCCTGATGGATCCTGATAGGTTCCAGACGGAGCTTGGGCCATTCCCTGAGACACTGACACACGACTCGGCCGAGGACCTGGTGGCTGCCTGGAATAGAGCGGCCGGTGGGGCCTTGGACCGTGTCGTGCCTTTGCGGCCTCTGACCCGGTGCCGAACCAACTTAGCTCCTTGGTTCACCGAGGAGCTGAGGGAGATGAAGCGCCGGAAAAGACGCCTAGAGAGTGGTTGGAGGGCCAGCCGCTCCGAATCTGACTTGACACTAGTAAGAGCTCATATTAAGACTTACTTAGTGGCGATAAAAGTGGCCAAGTCTAATTACTTTGCCGCTCTTATCGCGTCATCAGATAATCGCCCAGCCGCCCTGTTTAGGATGACCCGCTCCCTCCTCCATTCGGGAGCGCGGGAGGATCCCTTACAGGGACGTGCTGAGGATTTTGTTCAATATCTGGATGATAAAATAACTCAGATTCGGGACGACCTGGCCGCCGACTGGGTGGGTTCAGGTGGGGTGACTGAGCCAGGTCTTGAGAGTGTTAACTGGGCTGAGTTCGATCCTGTGGCTCCCGAGGACGTGGACAGGATTCTGGGAAGACTGAACGCAACCACATGTTTACTGGACCCGTGTCCCTCCTGGTTGGTGCTGGCCTCCCGGGAGGTTACACGAGGCTGGCTCCAGGAGATTATAAACGCTTCTTTGAGTGAGGGTGTCCTTCCGCCTGCCTTGAAAGAGGCGGTGGTGAGGCCCCTCCTCAAGAAGCCCTCCCTGGACCCAGCTGTTTTAGCAAATTACCGTCCTGTCTCCAACCTTCCCTTCCTGGCGAAGGTTGTTGAGAGTGTGGTGGCGTGGCAGCTCCCCCGATACCTGGATGAAGCCGTCTATTTAGACCCGCTCCAGTCCGGCTTCAGGTCTGGGTACAGCACCGAAACGGCATTGGTCGCATTGGTGGATGATCTCTGGAGGGCCCGGGGTAGGGGGTATTCCTCTATCCTGATGCTGTTAGACCTCTCAGCGGCTTTTGATACCATCGACCATGGTATCATATTGCGCCGGTTGGAGGGACTGGGGGTGGGGGGCACCGTCTTACGGTGGTTCTCCTCCTACCTCTCCAACCGGTCGCAATCTGTGTTGACAGGGGGGCAGCGGTCGACCCCGAGGCGCCTGGTATGTGGGGTGCCACAAGGGTCGGTCCTCTCGCCCCTCCTGTTCAACATTTATGTAAAGCCACTGGGTGAGATCATCCGTGGTTTTGGGGTGGAGTTCCATCAGTACGCTGATGATACTCAGCTGTACATTTCCACCCCAGACCACCCCAACGATGCCGTGGAAGTGATGCCCCAGTGCCTTGAAGCTGTGCGGGTCTGGATGGGGAGAAACAGGCTTCGACTCAACCCCTCCAAGACCGAGTGGCTGTGGCTGCCGGCGTCCCGATATAGCCAGCTGACTCCATTGCTGGTTATTGGGGGCGAGTCATTGGCCCCCACGGAAAGGGTTCGCAACTTGGGCGTCCTCCTGGACTCACGGCTGTCTTTAGAGGATCATATGACGGCCGTGGCCAGGGGGGCTTTTTATCAGGTCCGCCTGATTCGCCAGCTGCGACCCTTTCTAGATCGGGACTCCCTACGCACGGTCACTCATGCTCTTGTCACTTCCCGTCTGGACTACTGTAATGCTCTCTACATGGGGCTCCCCTTGAGGTGCACCCGGAGGCTCCAACTGGTGCAGAATGCGGCCGCGCGGGGGATTATGGGAGCGACGGGACGCTCCCACGTGACACCTCTCCTGCGCGAGCTGCATTGGCTGCCGGTGGACTTTCGGGTGCGTTTCAAGGTGTTGGTAATCACCTTTAAAGCGCTCCATGGCTTAGGGCCAGGGTACTTACGGGACCGCCTTCTGCCGCCAATTGCCTCCCACCGGCCGGTTCGCTCCCACAGAGAGGGCCTCCTCAGGGTGCCGTCAGCCAGACAATGCCGGCTGGCGACCCCCAGGGGGAGAGCTTTCTCTGTGGCAACACCCACCCTTTGGAATGATCTGCCTCCGGAGTTAAGAATAATCTCTGACCTCCCAACCTTTCGGCGGGCTTTAAAAACCCATCTCTTTCAGCTCGCCGGCCTAGCCTGATTCCTATAACATTTTAGTATTTTATAGTTGTATTTTAAATATGTTAATTTTTAAATTTTATGGCCATTTATATTATTATTTTAAGAAATTTTAACTTGTGTATGTCTGTATGTTTGTTCTTAATTGGCTGTACACCGCCCTGAGTCCGCAAGGAGAAGGGCGGTATATAAATCCAAATAAACTAAACTAAACTAAACTTCCAAATCAGTAGGGAAGGTAAGTAGATTTCACCCCTGGTTGTATTGTACCCATATTGCATAACCCCACTCTTTCTTACAACATTGAAATGATTTGCAAATAATATTGTTGGCTTTCTGCAATTGAAAGGAATTTTACTAAACAATGAAAGCTCGTTGTTTACCCGTAACCCCTGCTCCCTCAATGGAATGACATAAAATAGCTAGGAAAGCAAGCCTTCATTGATTTTACAAAATGAGCAGAAGCCATTTAACTAGCATAGATTGAGTAGACAGTTTGACATTTAAGAAATGTCTTTAACTTATTCTGCTTAATACCAGGGGTATCTTTCAGATGTTTAAGTCTTGAAAACACAAGACATCCAGAGATCAATATATAATTGTTTCACATCCTTGAAAGAATGAAGAATTAATTTAATGGTGGAAGGGAACAGGATGTCAATGTATGTTGCGAAGAAATATTAGGAATATTTCTGAAGTACAGTATAATATCAGATTCATAGGAGTTAGATCACTGGTGTAAAAGTGTGTGTGTGTGTGTCTGTTTAGGTGTCAAGAAATCAAAGCAAATGCAACACTAAAGTTGTATCGGCACTCTTTGGACTCCTCACATTCTGCAGATATCTCACCTTAGGAAGAACTCTCACACTTTCTCTTGATTGTGGTTTAGGCAAAATGTCAAGACTTTAGAAGGCTACTAGTACATACAGCGGAAGTGTTAAATTTCAAGAATGTTGTGAAAGATGTGAAACTTTCCATTTAAACACATGTTTTACCATTAAGATCTGGCTGTTCCCTGCAAAAACATGTAAGACGGTGATAATGATAATATTCTGAGCTGAAATTGAAACTTTAGTGTTCTCCAGCTATAAAAAATAGTGACCAACTACTTTATTTATTTATTTATTTGTTTGTTTGTTTATTTATTTATTTATTTATTTATTCATTCATTCATTCATTCATTCATTCATTCATTCATTCATTCATTCAATTTGTATCCCTTTCTCCGAAGATTCAAGGCAGCTTACAATGCATTTAAAAACCATACATAAAAACATTAAACATTAAAACATTAAAAACAATTTAAACCCATTCACACCATTCATGGCCAGATCACGCCAGATCGCAACAGGCAAGATCAATGGTCCCGGGCCTGCTGGAAAAGCCAGATCTTCACTGCTTTTTGGAAGGCCAATAGAGTGAGGATGGTCTGGATCTCAGGAGGTAACTGGTTCCAGAGAGCTGAGGCAGCCACAGAGAAAGCCCTCCCCCATGGGCCTGCCAGCCGGCACTGTTTAGCTGACGGGACCCAGAGGAGACCAACTCTGTGGGATTTTACCGGTCGCTGGGAGCTATGCAGTAGAAGGCGGTCTCAAAGATAACCTGGCCCTGAACCATGTAGAACTTTAAAGGTAATAACCAAGACCTTGAATTGTGACCGGAGACCAGTAGGGAACCAGTGCAGCTTGCGGAGAATTGGTGTAATGTGGTTGTATCTAAGTGCACCCATGACAGCTCGCACATCTGTGTTCTGGACCAACTGTAGTCTCCGAACACTTTTCAAGGGTAGCCCCATGTAGAGTGTGTTGCAATAATCTAACCGTGAGGTGACAAGGGCATGAGTGACTGTGAGGAGAGCCTCTTGATCCAAGTAGGGTCACAATTGGTGCACCAGGTGAACCTGTGCAAAAGTCCCCCTTTAAATAACCTATGGTGGAACTATTGCCCCTTCTCTTTCTTAACCTTACAAAGTATTTAACACAATTCACAGAGTTATAGGATTGTTTCTTGCAACTATGCATTTGGAATGTAAGAGGAGAGGAGAGGAGAGGAGAGGAGAGGAGAGGAGAGGAGAGGAGGAAGGGAAGGGAAGGGAAGGGAAGGGAAGGGAAGGGAAGGGAAGGGAAGGGAAGGGAAGGGAAGGGAAGGGAAGGGAAGGAAGGGAAGGGAAAGACCTGAACTATGTCATAGAATGAAATAAGGTAATAAACATGCTTGAAATATCTGGCTTTGTTTGAACTTATGATATACTAGCCACAATGCTAGCTGAAACAAGCTGGCACTATCCATATCATTTAATAGGGGAATTCTGCAGGTGTCCTAAGACTGAAAACCAAATCTGCTACTTTGATATCTTACCAAAAAACTTATGTAAAAGTCTCAGTTGAGCAAATTATGATGGGTGGCAGAAGTCAATATTTATAATCCCATATGGCAGTTTTGATGGCAGATGGAAGGTTGTGGCTTCAAATGTAAGAGGAGCAAATGGTAAAGAACACAGTATGATTGATTTATATATACTGTATGCTAACTCTTCTTCATTATGCATCAGTAAAAGTGCACCTTAAGTATATTTTTTAAATCACCAACTTGCACACCCATTATTCTATCTGCATTTATGGCATTTCTATAATTAAAAAGTTAAACATAAGCAGCAAATAACATATTTGCTGCTTATGTCAACTATTCCTGGGCTGTATTATTTGAGGCTTATTATCTTTTATCCATCTCTTGTTGGTATGCTGCTGTATATCTCAGGATCTTGTGTCTTGTATCTTTCCTTGTCAAACACACACATCTCAGGTAGGGAAGTCGAGACATTCATTTGGTCTGTAATTCATCCTTCCCAATTAATATGCAGATCAAAATGCATTCTCTAAATTTTGCATTGTGGTTCCTCCCACTTAAAAAATTGTGTGAAAAGTTCATGTCTCTTTCTCTGTCTCTGCCTGTCTCTTCCTCTCTCTGTCTCTCTCTCTCTCTGTCTCTCTCTCTCTCTCTCTCTCTCTCTCTCTCTCTCTCTCTCTCTCTCTCTCTCTGTATGTGTGTGTATGTGTGTGTGTCTGTCTCTGTCTCTGTTTCTGTTTCTCTCTGTCTCTCTGTCTCTCTTTTGAAGTGAAGTAAAATATCTTTCAAATCAAATTTTGTCTTCAGTACCTTGATGGACATATTCATATGGGTTTCGTGGTGACAGTGTATCAGTTTGCCATTACTTTCATCCAGGGTAATTTGGTGCTCCCAACTAAACTATAGCCCTGTGATTTCTTGGAGGTTTTCCAACCAAATACTAACCAGATTATGCCTTACTTAGATTTTCAAGATTAGCCAAGGTTAGATAGAGTAGAACCTGCCATATATCCGAGTGTTAATGTCTGGGAGTTTAATTACAGATTGACGCAAGTACTTACCTGTATGTATTTATGATTAAACATGTGTCAAACTGACATGAACTGAACATAGATTGATACACCCAGACATTAAGTTACGCAGAACAAATGTTTCTTTATGTATGAATCAAAAGTAGCAGAAAAAATGGTTTCAAGAGTGTTAAAGTGAATTCCTTTTCCTAAGATATGATAAAATTAACACATTTGCTATCATACTTTGACCAAATGATTTAATCTCAGCAGTGGTGCAGTGCTGAATTTTAAATAGCTAACATGTTTACTCTTCTCACCTACAAAAGAACATTTGAAAAGTGTCTAAACAGATTAGTCGCTGATTAATGTTCAGCAAAATTTTCAGACATAGCTTCCATCATCTAAGGAAAGCCACACTACACATAGCTGAAGTTTTGTATTGAGTAGCTGGATAGAAAATATTGGATCCCCATATTTTTTTTCTTCATTTCTGTCTCCTTACAATTTGATAAACTTCTTTGGTTCCATCATATTTGGTCTAATAATCAAGATAATAAAGTTTCTTTCTCCAAATGTTCTACTTGGCTGCAATCACTACATCAGACTCATTAACTACTATCCCAAACAAAATATGTGTACAATTCTTTTACTTGAGTATTCATTAATTGATGCATCCCAGCGTCCTATATCATCTTATTTCTATAGCAAGTTGTTTAAGGGAGGGTGGATTATTTCATGCTCTGCCCAGCTCCGATAATATTTAACGCAATTCCAGATAATGAAGAAATTTGCATGAGAAGCAGACTCACTTATAAATGTTATGGGTGAAGCAAGACTGCTAATATGTGGCATTTTCATCAGCTTCCGAAAGGCAACTGAGGGAGGATCTATCTTGATGCAGCTCTATTAATGTAGAACATTTTCTCTTGATCTGTAACTACTTCTTAAAAATAGAAAAGGCAAAATGGAAACTTCAGTTATCACAGAATACAAAGCACTTCCATTCATCTTTTGATAAAAGTAATGAGCAGAAGGCAGCCGTTAGTCATCCGCTGCAGATTTCCAGTGGAGAGACTCTGATAATTTGATTGCTCATTTTGAAATAGAATTTCTCCCTCTGTCCCTGGAAGGTTTTTCTTTTTCTTGGCAGCTTTGATAGGTAGCTGGGTTCACAGGAAGGAAATGAATAATGACTCACAAAATTCTCCCTGTCAGGCTTGCCATGTTGCTAGTCTCCTCTTCTTTCATCGAGCAAGAGGTTCAAACCTCCATAGCTGCAGAAGAGTTAGAAAGTGACACATAGGTTCTTTTCATGCTTTTCCTAAAATACCTTTGCCTACAACAGGGATGTGGTTGAACATATAGTAACTTGTGTGCCCTAAAGAAAAGAAATGAGTTGAGAAATATATCATCTCCCTTTACCCCTGAGAGATGTTGCCAACCTTCTGAAAACTCTTCGATATTCCTCAAAACTGCATAGATGTTTTTTTCTTGAGTGGATCCTCCAGAGTTCACCTTTTTGTTAAAATGATGTGGTGATCTAGAATCTCATGTTTGAGAATGTTTCCCTAGGAATTGTAAAGCCATAGTTGTAAGTTTTGAAGAACATCCTGTGTAGGAATCTTCAGCATCCATTGATAAATGATATTTTACATGGGGGAAGCTTACAAGCATATAAATCTCATCTATGCTGCAGAATTATCGTCAAGAGTGGCACAGCTGTACATTGAATAATCCAATTGGCACATACTTTAACCCTAAGGAAAAATTGGTTATTCCAGTATGTAATTCAGATTCCTCTTCAATCAGCAGCAGTCACTGAAAATGTGAAAATGCACAAGCTGGATGCCAAACTGATAATCAGAGTGTCAGTATATTTTTTAAGCACTAGTGCAAAACATTAGGAAAGCCAGTTTGGCATAGTGATTAAATGTGCTAGGTTAGAACTGGAAGACTGAGAAATCTAATTCTGGTTTAGGCATGGAGCCAGTTAAGTATGTTTGGGCACAAAGCCAGTTGAGTGATCTTGGGTGAGTCCTTTTCTCTCAGCCCCAAGAAGGAGGTAACAGCAATCCACTTCTGAAAATGTTGCCAAGAAAACCTCAGGAGTTGCCAAAGGAAGTCTCCACAAGTCAAGGTTGACTTGAAGGCATAAAAATAAATAAATAAAATATTAAAGGCACAAAACACTGGTTGTCATGATTTTGTTTGTTTTAATTTGGAACGATCTAAATAGGGTGATTAAATTAAATAACTATGAAGCATTCTATGCACTTAGTGTGATCCTCAAGCACATCCCATAGTGTGAAGTGGTCAGAAAAGTATGTCCTCTTCCCAGCTTTAGATTTTTGTGAAATGTATCTTTTGACTGTAATCTATGTTCAAATATAGGTAGTGTTGCAAGGAACATCCCTATTATGTTAAAATGTTGAGTTCCTGCTCATTGCAACATTATTCTTATTCATTTCACCAGTCTCTATGTCAACTGAAAAGGCACATATTGTCCATTAGCTTGCTGTTCTGTTGCCAGAGAGGAATTGGGCAGCCTGAGCCAGAGATCCAGTGCAGTGCACCAATAAAATGGGTGGGCATCCTGGCAGGAACCCTTAAACACCCTTCAAATCATGAGTTGCTCCCCTGGACTGTGGCAAAAGCTGACTTCCCAACCACCCCATGGATCAGGCATTGTAACCCCTCTTTGTTTTTCCTGTTGCCATAACCCAATAAAGCAAGAGAAACCTTTCTTTGACATATAGCTTTCATGGTTTCTGCTGTTTTCAGGCTACATTTAAATATAAATCATTGAGCAAAGTGCTAAACATAGTGGTTCTGAAAGCATCTGACATTGAAGGGTGCTTTACTCTCCCCTGCCTAGTTGTTACTGTCAGCTCTTTTTAAAGCTGTTTTCAAACAAGTCTTGGTATTTTTCTGAAAGGAAGTACATGCCAGCCACTTCTGGACTGCCTGACAGGCACAGGTTGCAAGGAGACAACTCTTCCAGGTCTCCAAACCCACAGCTCATCTCTAACTGATGTGAAAAATATTACTTTCCCATCTCTGCTGGTCATGCCATCCTCTTTAGCCCTGGCAGCTTTGAGATGAGTTGCCAATACTGAGCAAGTTGAGAAAGAAGAAGGTCGTATTTTTTGACATGTTTTAATCCCACTGTGGAGTTCTCGAGCACAGTGGAGAGACAACAAGAGAAGCAACGGGAACCATAGTTGAGGTGATATGTGATGGCTCTTTGATACAAACTGGGCCCAGAGATTAAAAGGGCCTTTAATGCTCTGCCTAAAATAGTGGATGCCAAGCAAATTAACTACATCATTATCTATACTGTCAACGAGTTATCATGAATTGTTTGTATGCCAACCCAAGACAATGGCTGGTGAACATTTTAATATCAAGGCAGCCAAACATACTATATTTT
Source organism: Masticophis lateralis (assembly GCA_030761175.1). NCBI lineage: Eukaryota > Metazoa > Chordata > Lepidosauria > Squamata > Colubridae > Masticophis > Masticophis lateralis. Next base: position 80,976,893 of record JAUDYJ010000003.1, on the reverse strand, counting down.
TCAGACTATAAGATGCACCGGTGTATAAGATGCACCAAAATTTCAAAGAGGTAAGCAAGAAAAAAAAAGTTTTTCCCTGCAGGCCTCCCAAAGCCTCTGTGCGCTGTTTTTGTGAAAGATGGGCCTGTTTTTTGCAAAAATGGGATGCACAGGGCAGGGCTTCAGGAGGCCAAAAATGGGTGTATAAGTCGCATCAACATTTCCACCCTCTTTTAGAGGGTGGGGGGAGTGTGTCTTATACTCCAAAAAGTACAGTAAGTTGCCTCCAGAATGGATAGTACAGAACCACATGGGGGGGGGGGGCGTGGGGTGATACAAAATAATGTTGAGGATATGCACCTTCTTGAGACATTTAGCAGAATATGAGAACCAGCTCCTTACTACATTTGTTTTGGTCTGTAAGTGTAAAGACCTTTTCTCTGCCTTAATTTGTAAAATTGCCAGCTGAACCCACATAAAATCCTGACTGTATTGTAAAGTTTGTCCACTGCCATTTTCTTTCTCCCTCTCTTTTCCCAGTTTAATACAATGTCTTTCTCGTAGAGCTCAATCTGTTACAGACTTGCAGGCCTGCACCGCTCTTGTTCACCCTCTTCTCAGTGGCTGTTTACATTAGTTTCATTTGTTTTATCATTTGTCAAAGTATAAATCATTCACGTGTCATTTTAAAGTATTTATTTCTCTTTCTCTTGAGGTGAAAATATAATGACCCTTGCTCTCCTTTGGTCTATTCATAGATCAATACTATTTTTTAAAAAAATTTAATTTATATGCCGCCTTTCTCTGGAGTCTCAGGGTGGCTTACAAATTTGTTGTCAGACTGTTCCTGTTCTTAAAACTTTTAAGTATTCTGAATCCTGGCAATATTAATTTAAAATGTAAACAAAAGAACCATTTATCTCACCTATTATATGGGGTTTCTTGCACAGTTTTTCTTAGAATTCCCTTTCTTTAGTAATAATATGTAAATTGTGCCTTGTGAGAAAAAAAATGTGCTTTCAGAATGAAAAATCACAGAAGCAGCCATAGTACCTGCAGAATGAATAGCTTTAAAAGAAAATAAAAGGCAAAGAAGGGAAGATTTTTCAGAAGAGAGCAATAAACTTGTCTACAGTTTAATTCTGTCTCTAAATGATAATCTGGCAGTTTAACTCAGTTAAAAATATACCCTGCGTGAAAGAGCTTAAGTTATGCAACTGCATTCTGGGACATAAATGCAAAAGAAGAGTAAAAAATATTAATATTCAGCTGTTTAGCAAATACTTATCTTTATGTCTCTATCACTTTTAAGGCACAACGTAGAAATAAATAAAAATCTGGCCATTCTTCCCAGCTCAGTTTCATCCTCAAGTTTCAACAGAAACATGTTTTGAGGACAGTCGCAACTACGTATTTGAACAAAAAAGGTCATATCATTCCAAAAGAATAATAGTGGAGTAGTCACTTATTTAATACTTTGTGGATAGTATGGATAAATCATTAGGCCTTGCTAGATTAACAGGTGGTTTTTATTTACTAAATCTGATCTATCCACTAGATCATAACTCACATGTTGCACCCTATAGAAAGATAGAGACTGCATTGCAGTTCATCACCTCATTTAGCATTCCTTCTTTGGGTGGAATTACATGACAGAATTTGTGATTATTATTTGACACCTAGTCTTCAGAAAGGATGGATGGCTCAAAGTCATGGAAGTGTCATCCATAATAAATTGTGGCTCAGCTTTAATCTTTCTTTTCATTTGAGGTAACATCAAAGGAGAATATCATAGACTGTGTTTTTTTCTCTCTCTGTTTCTCCAACACTTGAGGTTACAGAATCTAACTGGAAAAGCGGGGGGGGGGGGGGGAGGGGCTATGAAAGTACTAAAGTTGACATGTTTATTGTTGACATTAACTACATTTTCAATAATCCTTCAAATGGTAAATCACAACTTAAAGCTATTCAGTTTTTTGGATACTGAAATATTGCCCACTTTAATCTTGCAGGTAGAATTTTGTTGCAATTAAACTAGAAACCACAAAACAAGATATGGCAGTTGAAGGTAGCTACGTATTGCCATATTTCATGGGGTTTTTCAAAAAGTGCAATCAAATGAAGGTTATGATTTAAGTTGCATTCCAGTAAATGTAGTAGAGAGAACTGAAATTGTTTTGGGTCTAAATTGAAAACATTGTCTATCAGAACTTTATTTACAAATATTTTATTTACAAATATGCGCTTATGGTAAGTAGACTTCTCCAAATGCAGTGTTCTCCATATGTGCTATTGCAGTGGCCACTGTTTTCTAGCTAATATGGTATTTAAATAATTGGGATACTTTTAAGAGAAAAAAAAATAATTGCCTTCATCTTTAGAGCCTGGAAGCTTCATGCTTCCCATAGGCTGTTGGTTAACTAGTTGGTACACCAAATGGCTAGCAGGGGCAACACTATTGAATGCTTCTCTTACCATCACCCGAGACAAGAAAGAGTTAGTGTGTCAGCCCTGGAGGTCATATTTTTCTTTGGATCTTCAATTTGTATGGATTTGTTTTGAGATAATAGATGAGATATGGGAAGAAGGGATCTTTTTTTAAGAGAAGATGATACATTACTAAAATTCTTTAAACTTGGGATGAAGTGGGAGTTACTTTCTTTTTTTTATTTCCTTGCTACATTCTTATTTTTCTTCATTTCTCTTTCTTTTCCTTTTTCCTTTTTTTGCATCTTCTATTCTTTTTATTTTTGTATACGTTTTCAGTTTCTATTAATTTTTACTCTTGCAATTATAATCTTTGCTAAAATTGCTATACAAATGAATCAGAAAATATCCATGAATGAAAGAAAATCTTCCATATTCAATTCTTAGATGGAACACTTCTTGAGAGATAGGTAGGCCTTACCCCTGATTCCATCCAGAGTATTGGAAGAAAGTTGTCAGTAAAAATATATATATATATCTATTACACACATACACACATGCACACACGCAAATATGCACACATACAGGCACGGATATGGACAGATCATTTTCTTTCTGCTTTGGATATGTCTTGATATCTTTCTTTTGCTTCAGAAAGTTACTCTAATATATTGATAATCATAGCTACAAGAATGAAAAATCATGTGTGTTTGAACTAGTAGTATAATATGGAGATTCCTAATGGTTTCTCTTCCTTCACCCCAGCCATCAGTTTACTGGCTTGCCTTTGAATAACATATTTCATTAGGTCAGATAATGAAAACAGGGCATTATATCTAAGATTGCAATTTACGTTACATTTTTTTTCATCCCAGAAGCACAAGTGGATGGTTTATGGGAGCGTTTTAAGTGGCTTTTCCTTTAAAAGCAGATCTCTCTCTCTCTCCCTCTCTCCCTCCCTCCCTCCCTCCCTCTCTCTCCCTCCCTCCCTCCCTCCCTCTCTCTCTCTCTCTCTCTCTCTCTCTCTCTCTCTCTCTCTCTCTCCATTGAAGCATAAAAAGGTATTGACATTTATCAGAGGAAATGGATTTCAGGTTGCTGCTCTATATATCATCAAACAATACAATTGACCTTTGAACATTGGATAAAAAGTCACCATTATGAACTGATGAAATAACAGGTTGTCTTCTAGTGCTTTGTGTTCAGTCTTGGGTTCTTTCAAAGCTTAGTCTTTAGTTGGAAACAAATGCCACAATGACTCACAATATTGAGATTTGTTTCCTAGTATAGTCTATAGAAAATATGTTTTGGTTTAAATCAGTGTTAGAAATCTTCAAAAGAAATATAAATTACTATAATGACAAAAGAAAAAAAGCAGCTTTTTCAATGCAGATAGTGGGGATGTGCATGATGTCCTCAAGTCATTTTCTTATTAGTTATCAGCTTATTTAAAAATAATAAGAAGAAAACTTGTTTCAAGGGAAAAAAAGATAATAAACAGGTATTTAGTTTCACACAGAAAGAGAAAGAAACAGGGAGAGACACAGAGACACAGAGACACTCAGAGAGAAAGAGAGATTAGCAAAATTTAAAAGATATATGTCCAGACTCATTTACAAATAAGTTTGGACATACATATCTTTTAAATTTGTAAATTTTACGTATCAACTAAGTAAAGAAGTCCCCAATGTGCAGATAAAAAATAGTATTACTAATGCTTAAATAAATATCACCATTTTCAGAGAAATCACTTCAAATATTAATATTCTGAACTAGTACTGTATGTGTGTATTCAGAATTAAATCCTGTTGTACTTTATATACAATGGTATATAAAGTAGTACTACAACAGTAGTATATAGTAGTATCTATATACTACTAAAACTCTTGTATCTATTTATCTCTTTGTAACCTTCAATTGGGCAAAAGAGTGATTGTAAGGCAACAATTTTTAAATCAAGGTACCTCAAATTACTTATTTGCAGAATGCATCCAAAACCCAAGACTCAGGACTTCTGTGCAATTGAAAATTAAGTTGTACTGAGCCACAGTTAAGTGGTCATATTTCAACCATTCCTGACACCTTCCCAGAGATCACTGGGCAAGCTAATCAAGTCTAAACTTGATTGTGATTGCTGATACTTCCAGTCAACTTCCCATAAAGTCAATGGGAACACTGGAAGGAAGTTACAAGTCCAAAGTCACCAGACAGGTAAGTGGCTGCTGCCAGGTGGGGGAGGGAGCAATGGAGTACATGAGAAGTACAACATGAGTCAGGAAAATTGCATAAAGGTAAGCCTAAGAAGTGCAATGAAGATCAGACAAGGTGGATGAGGGTGCAGGATACATCAAAGTATCTATTACACAAGTTCAAGAAGTTTGCAGGGGTGTGCAAGTGACTGGTGTGCAGAAGCCTGAGGAAGGATGCACAGATAGAGGAGATTTACCCAATTTAATTTGCAATCTTTCTCACTGATTTTTCCATTGAGTTGCTCCCTATAAACTTCCCACAAGCAAGATCACTAGGGAAGCATCAGGAAGTCAGAAATCATTCCCCCTTGCTCTGCATTTTTGCTTAGCTATGGTCATCTTGTTGATCTGTCTAGGTAAGTAAACAGATAAGTAGGTAAGTAAATATTTCTGAAATGATGACTCAATAGGTCTTGGATTATTTAGTCCTTACTGAGAGTTCAAATTTGCTTCCAAGCAACAATTTTTAGCAACTATCAATGATTCTTAGTCACCAAGTTGTCACATTCACCAGGCTTAATATGAACACAAAAAAGCATTAATAATTTAGACCATGGAGGCAAATAATATCTTTGCATTGTACCTCTTAATCTAACTAAAAATGTCCTTACTGATTTCTTTTGGTTAAGTACTATTTGCATTGTTGATTTATGGCTCACTCTTGATTTGTGGTTCTCAGTAGACATGAAGTATGACATTATAGACAATACACTTATCAATCTTGCACACCCTCCATATTAAAGAAGAAGAAATTAATAAGCATATTAACTGTTTATCCATTATCTGCAAATAATGTGCAGAAGACAGCATAATATATTCTAGCTATTGTGCATCTGACTGAGGCCAAACCTCTGGATCAACTCCTCTGTAGGAGGAGTTTAGGCAGGTATACAGTATATTATATCAAAACTGAAAGAAGGCAGCCCAATTTCTTATAACAGCTGCTTCAAATAGATGATGTCTAACACAGCCCTTTGGCTGGAGGAAGGGTTGCTAAGAGTTGAAAGAAGACATAGTTAGATGTTTGTTTGTTTGTTTAAATGCCCGAATATTAACTTTTAGTCCTGATTTTTGGCAGCTCTTACATTGCTAGACAAATTCCATTCCTCCTGAAAACAGAAAAGTGAAGTAGATTGGAGATGCTGGGATTTGCACCAATGGTGTTCCTGATATTGCAAGTAAAACAAACTATTAAAGCAAAGGATCTTTGATACAGAATTACCAATGAATAGCAAAATAGTAGCTGAAATGCAGGCAAATAAAATCTAAGCCTTTATTATGGTCTGTGGGCCAAAAATCCCTTATTTTTCAGGGGTGCAGGATTATTTGGGTTAAGGGATTTTGGGAGCCTGGTTCTTGAAGTCTAACTCTGAAGTCATGACAGTTAAAGACTGGGCAAAAGTTGCCTAATACTTTTGGATTCAAAAATTTTTCTTGAGAAGGCTGTGTACTCTTTCAGAGTAGGCAGTTCAGAGGCATTGGACCCAACCACATACCACCTCATAAAAGGCTTTAACCAATCAGGAGAAACACCATTCAGAATGCAAGAAGATGAACTCAAAGGCCCAAGGCCTTTGTCCACTTCCTTAACAGGATCTAACTTAAACTTTCCCAGATAAAAAGGCTCAGATCAGTGGTAGGTTGCTCCCAGTTCTGTCCAGTTCTATAGAACCAGTAGTAAAATTGGCAGGAGGCTCTGCCCATCCACCCAGACATCATAAATGACGATTTGCACATGCACAGAAGCATGCACGGCCCTGTTGCAAACCAGTAATAAAGGTAAGTAGATATATCTCCATCATCCCCAAAGGTTCTGCCCAGCTGGAATCCAGCTTTGAGTGATTCATCTGATGCCAAGACTATACCACAGCAACTCTGCAAGGGGTCACCTGACACTTCTTTACCCAGAGGTTATTCAAAATAGGGCCAGTGATCAGCTACCAGCAGATACAATAAGGGCAGAGAAGTTATTTATGATTCAATACCCTTATCACCGTAAGGAAATCCTAATTTACTGTAAATTCTTATTTGTACTCATTCAGCCTTGTTTTTTGCCTTCGTCCAGCATCCATCTCTCTGAGCTAATTGGACAATCATAATCTATGAATAATGTTATCAACTATTAAACAATGTTGATACCTAGTCAAACAGAGGACACTGATATCAGCTGCCATGTAAGAGGATACAATCATTCACAATTTGGTTATTTTTATAATTGTGACTGCATGGATTAGATAAGGGGTAAACCACAGCTCAAAACATATTTCATGCTGACAGGATACTTTTAAAAAGAAGAGATTTAGTGAAGCTTGTTAAGTCATTTGCGATATTATATTGCTAGTTAGTCTGTGCTAAAGAGAAAAATATTGTTCTGGAGCCTTCTTATCATCTAGTTTGATCTTATTCGTTCTTTGACTATACCATGTTTTTTTGGGAGTGAGTCTTGTCATACCACCCATAACCAAAACTTACTCTTCAGCTAGTAATAACTTCTCCCTTCAGCCATAACTGACTTTTCTGATATCTGTTCACAGAGCATTAATTCCTTTTATATTCCTAAAAAAATCATAACAATTGTTTGGAATTGTTTTGTAATATGTATAGCAGTTGGACCAAAACAATTGATGAGAAGTATGTATATGATACCAAATTTATATTATGGAAGTTGAATAATGTGATATGCCATTATTAGAGTCCTTTATTGATAAATATCTGAGAATGGTTTTTAAATATAAGACAAATTGCTAACAAACTTTTAAGGAGCGTTATAGAGTGATGTGATGGTAAAATCACAGTGCCAGTCCATAAAATAGAATATTTTATTCAATATTCAAAATACATGTAGGATTCAAAATATATAGCATATAAAATAATTGGATAATTGATTCCATATTCTGCTTTTGATTCAATGATGTCTGATCTTTTTCTTTTCTTCTTTCATGCTTTATACTTCCTTAAACCCTTTGGCAGATGCTGTAATATTTCTGCTCCAAGAAAACAAAAGAATTAAGAACTTAGAAGTCACAATTTATTTCACCAGATAATTTTAAGTACTAACATAGGTATACATATAGAAACACATATATCCAATTTTATCACAACCTCTCAAATGCTTTTGATTGAAAGGTGTGGACTGTAGTTACTTTTGTAATGAATTGTAGCAACTACAATAGGATACATTTTTCACCTGATTGGAGAGATTTTTTTTATATATAATTTTGTTAAAAACTTGACTAGACAGTATCGATTGAAGAATGCTTGTACCTGATATATTAGTTACTTGCCAGGCATTGTCTATATGCTGAGGACAGCAACATCTCAAAATGTCTGCTGGGAATTGATACAAAGAAGGTTTTTGAATATGCAAGTACTTCTGATATGGCCATCTTTTGGAACTTTGCTTTTGAAAACACAATCAAAGTCTCAATTCATGACTTTAATACGTTCTTTTTTCTTCCTCCTTCTTCCTGAGAAATTAGAATGAAAGAAGATTAATAAAGGAAAAAAAAGGATGATGTGGCTTTAATAAATAGCATTAAAGTACAAAAAAAAAGGCATATCCAAATACAGTAATAGAATCATGTCATATATGAATTGGAAGATTGGTGATTACTTAGTCCACACACACACACATCCCACTTAATCAGGCATCTATGACTAATGGCCTGTATTTAAATATGTCCAGTAAAAGAGCATCCATATTGTCCCAAGCAGGGGTGGGTTCTACTTACCTTTATTACTGGTTTGCATCGTGCCCACACATGCTCTTCTGTGCATGCACAGATCACCTATGATGATGTCTGGGTCAGTGGGCAGAGCCTCCCACCAGTTTTACTACTGGTTCTTGCGAACTGGTCTGAACCGGGGGCAACCCACCACTGGTCCCAAGGTAGCCTGTTCTATTAGGAACCATTCTTACAATGAACATGTTTCTGATGTTCTAACAAAAACAACTGAAATAGCTCTGAACAACTCTGACCCATGTTGTACACAACAGTTCTTCAAATACTTGAACATAGCTATCATAATTGTTTGTATTTTTCTCAACTAAGCATTCCCAATGCCCTCTAGCAGTTTCTCATAGATTATTATTATTTTGTTTTAAGCTTTTTATGGTTGATGCCCTCTAGCCATACTCTGGCTTATTGACGTCCTTCCAAAATTTTAGTTCTCTAAATTTGATGAAGTACTCTAGTTGCAGAACTGGTGGTGATATCCTCAGCACAACTTGTAACAAAAAATGTCAGTTTGAATTATTGGTTGTGTTTTATCTTAAAAGTAACACTTTTAAGCTGAAGTTGGTGAGAAAAAGTGTTCTTCCAGATTAGAGAATTCTTTAAAACTGTGTGGGATTGGGTACTGATGGAGAAGGAATGGGCAATATTATTTCAATAAAAATAATTTTAATATCTAAGAAGCCATTTGAATTCCACAATTTTTCCAGGTCTATTTGTTACCTTAACATTTGTATACAACCTTCAATTTTCTCTGAAATTTTCATTTCTTTTTTATGCTATGGCCATCAATTATTGATAGATCAATCTATAAATATTTATCTACATTGATTTCTCATGTCCCCCCATTTTTAGGTTCTGTTGTCCTATTTCAGATTATTTTCTGATGAATGCAAAAAAAATATGAAATGGCAAATAGATTGAATATAGATACATATGCTGTGTGGGTGGGTGTGTATCATATATGCATGTGTGAACATACACAGAGCATATGCATCTATGTTCAATCCATTTGCCATTTCTTTTTTTTTCTTTTTTTTTTTTTTGTATTCTACTTTAAGACTATGTTCTTTTCAGTTTACATGTTACTATAACATTAGTAATATTTTGGGATTTGGGGAATTAAAAAAAATATGTTCAGATGTGCTCTTCAAAAAATCCATCCCCACCACTAACATGAAAATTATAAACCTTGTTGTAAATATATTGGAATTTATTTTAAATTGTTGTTTTAACTAATTGATATTTAACTTGCTTTCTTTGTTGTGGTTTCATTCATGTAATTTGTTGGGTTTCATTTCATTTGTAATTTTTTCCATGTTTAACTTCATCCCATTCTATTTTACATGTGCTGCATTATTTTTAAAATCTCTAAATCAATATTACCATTACTCTTAATATATCAATTTTTATGCGTGCTTGCTTATAATCTTTATAGTCGTTTTTCCTATTGCTTAGTGTCCAAGCAATTTTTCCTAATATCTCAGCAAGCACATTTACCTAATACATACATTTTACCTAATAAAAATATTTATAGACATATTTTGAGAATGGCAAATGTAACATTGCTATCACAGTTAAGGAAATTGACCAGTCAGAAAGGATTGTTGACTTCAAATGTTTAAGAGGAGCAACAATCAGTTGTTGTTGTTTTGCAACTACTTAGGTTGCAAAAAAAAACAAAAAACAAAACAAAAACAAAAAGAATGCCCAAGAAGAAGAAAAAAACCCAAGCAAACCAAATATGATAGTTTTGTGAAATATGATTTGGGTTTAGTGTGTTGTAAATATCACAATACACTCCTGAGCTGAAGATGAGCTCAGCAATATGGTTTTTTTCACTTTTACAATGTATTGGCTTATTTTGATTCCAGTGTTAGGTTTCCAGTGACAAGCAAAGTTGACCTAAAAGCTTGATCTATTTTGTTGTAGAATAGCTAAAGTCCAAATTCAAAATTTCCCTGAATACTTTTCATATATATATTTTTTTCTTTTAGGAATCTGTAGCTGGAGGGGAAGTTATGATTGAAGTAAAAGAAAGTGGCTTGCCTAGAAAAGGTCATGGGTAGAGGTGAGATTTAAAAACCGAAATTTCCTGGTTTGCTATTCTGTATCATTAGCACTATGTTACTGATGCTCCCACCAGCACAATGAAGGATGACTCAATTGTTAAAAGATTCATATCAGATTTAGTTAAATATTAATATATTCAAAACATGTTCCTCTTAGCCTCTGATAAAAATTGTTGGAAAGAAATAACATTGACAAAATGCCAGTTCATTGCAGTGTTGAATTCCATCTTTTTCAAGTAAATATTAATTGCAATGCAGGAAGAAAATGAAGGTGAAATGGCTGAGGGAGAAGAAGGAATTCTTGAAAAAAGAACGACCCACTGAGATTAGAATCCAAATGTTTCTCTTTAGGCTTAACTATTCTCTTGTGTAAAATAACAGATTGGAAAACATCTGTAGATTTTAGTATTTCAATCAATAACTAAGTTTTTAGACTGTTAGGAAAGCTTCTAATAATATTCCCACTGGGTTTTAGAAGCAGTCACTATTTTTAATCAAAACCATAAATATTCAGACAGACTGAGGACAGAACTTTGTTGAAGAAGCATTTTGTTCCTTCCAAACTTATCAATAATGATTGAATAAGAGGCAACTATAGGAGACTTAAGCAATTACTTAGGAATGCCAGATGATGATCTCTCTTTCCTCCAGTAAAGCCTCTTAAAATAATTTAGCTGCAGTTGTTCTCGCCTGATGGTGAAATGTTCACACAAATCAGGCTGATCGAACTAAATTCATTACAGTCTTGATCCAGTAAGCTTGCCAATTTATTTTGTTTTTGGTGTATTCATGTATGCTGCTAGAGGGGCTTCCTGCTCTCCTTTGACTTGCTTTGTTCATGAAAAGTCTACCTTGAAAAGAGAGTTATGTGATTACATGAACATAGCTTGGTTGTTTGACATGTAATAGTGCAAAAGTGGTTTACCATGGTCCTTTCCTGGAATATTTTTTTTAAAGTCTAGCTTACAGTTTTATGACAGTGTTGTGGCCCACCAGCGGCCAGCAGAGCTGGCAGCAGATTCGGAGAGTGAGGAGGTTGAGGAGGAACATGGGCCAGTCCTGGAGTCTGGGGAAGGCTCGGACGAAGGCTCTGAGTCAGAGGCAGAGAGGGGCCCAAGGCCATCTGGTAGTTATTTGCTGCCTCCAGAGCCTCTGGAGTCTGATATCAGTGAGGCAGAAAAACAGCTGGAGCCTGTACCCAGTGTGCACATGTGCAGAGCTGCCAGAAGACAAGAACAATTAAGAAAACAGGGTTGACTTGGGAGTAAGGCTTGGAGATGATTGGCCCCTCCCATAAGACATAAAAGAGGAGCGAACGGGACATGAGCTTTTTCAGGAAGCAATTAGTTCATCTGGTTGGTTCAAGCTTTGGAAAGTTCTGCTTGATTCAGTGCTAAATTTGCCCTTGCCCTGCGTTTGGCAATTAGTTCTCTGGCAGCATTCCAAAGGAATGCTGGTGGGTGTTTATAAACATTCCCCTGAAAGACTTTTTGTGAAGCATTTCTGACTGTGAATGACAATAATTCACAGTTGTATGAATAAAAGAGATTTGCCAGGACTAAGATTGTGCTTTATGCTTTTTAAGGAAGCCTAGGTCAGAAGAGAGGGACTCTCATCCAGTAACAGCCTGGATGACCTCTGACCTCACATAGCTTTTTTGAAGTTAGGCAAGATCAATGAGGGGTTAACCATGAACTGATCCTAATCACATTGATTAAATTAGTTCATATCTTCATTATATACTAATGAACCATTTGGTAACCATGTCATACATATGGCATCTAACTTCATAATTCCACATTGCTACAACTGTCAGAATTTCCAATCAGATATTGGTTGAATGAACTTAAGTGGCATACATAATGCATGACCTCTCATTTTTTCTCAAAAGAAGAAATCTGTAAGATGAGTTAGTGTTATAAGAAAGAACTAATCCAACCATCCAATAAGCTTCCGTAGTTCAAGGTAGACTAAAAACTGGATTTCTTTGGCATTGATTCAATGCTTTAAGCATAATACAACTCTTGAAAGGCATCCAGTGAGCAAGGCTGGTTTATAGCACTAGATGTCCCTTTTGTCAAATATCAGAATAATCCTATATTTATTCATTGAAAAATTAGATTTGCTATGGTCATTTACAGTAATTATTAGGTAAGCGGGCATAAAATAGCAGCTTAAATTTTTAAGAACACACACATGCTTGCATGCATAATTCAGTCCTCTATTTCCAGCATTTTAGTGAGAAGTCCTGAGGTTGTGAAAACATTAACTACAATGTAACATGCTGGGTTTCTCTTGCAATGAATTTTTTTACAGCCTCCTCCTCCAAATACTACAACTATTTAGTGGTGTAAAGTTGATGCATCTGAAATAAATGGGTAGTAAACATCCAACTGATTTTTGGGGTAAAAATGCTAAGAATATGGAACTGGATCTAGAAAGAACATTTTTAAAATTAAGGTAAACCTTTCCACAATTTAGGGAATATTTAGCTTCATTCTAATTTCAAGGTAGGAACTTAAACACAGCTTTCATTTGGGTGGAAATATTTTTCATCCCACTCTCTTACATAAAATGGGGTGTTTTAAGGAGATATAAAGTATATCCCTTAAAAGTCTTTTTTAAAATACGTTTGCTTGTTTCCAATAAAGCACTTTCTATGCCACTTTCTATAGCATAAGCATTTCTTTAAAAAGTTGGTATCAAATATTGCTTGATATTAAAAAATAGTATTGCATGTCATCTTGCACAAATTTTGTTTGTTATTTTAGAATAAATATGTTTATTAACATGTCTTTTCTATTTCAGTCAAATAAGATATTTGTGGTCAACTACAAAAATCTGCTTGATACTCACTCACAAACAATCTAGTTATACATACTCTACATTATTGGAGAAATTTCTCTACCTATTTAGCTGACATAGCATTATTTAGATACTAGGAATATGGATATTTAATATTGGATTGTGTCTAATATATTTAGACACAAAACTTTTTAAAAAAACTTTTCACATATGATTAATCTGTAAATGCTGTAAGATTTTTTTAAAATTAAACATATTTTTCTTTTATTAATTAAATATAGAATCAGAAGAGGGGAAAATAAAAATACATGAAATTGTTAAATTGCAAACAAAGAAATGGTTTGTTTATGTTTTGAATTGGTTTGACTAAAATGGTTTGTAATCCAAACATACACACCAACAAATACAACAGCATCAGAGGTGGGTTTCAGCAGGTTCTGACCAGTTCTGGAGAACTGGTAGTGGAAATTTTGAGTAGTTCGGAGAACCAGTAGTAAAAATTTTGACTGGCCCCATCCCCATCTATTCTGTGCCTCCCAAGTCCCAGCTGATCGGAAGGAAATTGGGATTTTGCTGTATCCTTCCACTGGAGTGGGGTGGGAATGAAGAATTTATAGTATCCTTTCCCTGCCATGCCCACCAAGCCACACTCACAGAACTGGTGGTAAAAAATTTTGAAACCCACCACTGAACAGCATGTGCCATGACTGATGAAAGAGTTGGATGTATTGAAGGAAATGCATGTAAGAAGCCACTTGTCCCTTGTTTTCAGAGACCACTATCAATCTTCAATGTCATTGTGCCTATATTTGTGTTAAACTTATCTTCATTTGGAACTACTTTTTTTTTTAAATCAATAGGCTTGTCCCAGTTAAACCCAACAGCTGTCACATTTATGTTGAAAAAATAGTGCTTATCCATATAAATTGTATTTTCAAACTTGTTAGAAGTTATTGCTATCACTGCATAGTTAAACAGTAGCTGTTTGGAGACTGCAATTTTAATTTGAGCTTAGCTTGGGTTGTCAAAAGATTATACATGCAAATGAGAAAGTGATTTTTTTTTTAAAAGTGTTGATAATGCAAAGGCTTGTCACAACTTAAGATTTTAGTAATAGTTTTGGCTGTGCTTTCAAAGGCACATTTGCACTTGCAATATGATATTTCAATACTCTTGGGTTTGTATGTTGGGACTAAACCTTGCATACGGATCCCAAAATTCCTGATTCTGTGGATTCATGCTTGCTTGCTGCTTGTGGAAAGAGATAAAACCCGATGGCATGGTTTATTCAATGTTTAACATGTTAAAGGCATCCACATGCTGTTGTTCACATGGCTGTTGTGTTCCATGCAGCTCACCAAAAAAATAAAATTGACCTTAGGGTTCACCTTTCTCATTTCTGTTAGATCAAATATTTTTCCCCCTCTTTTTGTAAAGCATTCAAAGAGATGTGTTGGGTTAGATCAAAAGCCTATGCAGGCCAGCACTTAGTTTCAGCAAAGCTCCTTTGGGAAAAACAGAAACATGACATCTGTACAGTACCACCTTCCTAGTGTGTTCCCTAGCAACAGGTGTTCAGAAACCTACCGAAAATGAAACAATCGTAAAAATTAACCATCGTAAAATTCTAGTGAAATGGCTACTTAGGAAATCAAGTCAAACTCTCTGTTCAGTGTAGGAATTTAATTTGAAGTATCCCAACAGATGAGTATCTCACTTTCACTTGAACATTCCAACAAAGAAGAAAGTGATTATCACTACTTCTCTGGTAATTGGTTCCGTTCTTGAACTGTTCCTACAAACACCAGATCAAGCAGGGCTGGATGAAAACTGCAGAGAAGCCTGACCATTTCAGACCCACACACAATTGGAAAGTGAAATGGAAAGAAAAATGAAATTGTGAAAGTGGAACTGAAACTAAATACTAAAGTGGATGATTATGTTTGAATGAAAATAATTTTTATTGCCACCATCTTTCTCAAGCAAGGATTCCTGTGAAGTGAGGCAAGCTTATGCCCACATTTGCTTCTCTCCATGGGGATCAGAGGTGGTATTCAACTGGTTTGGACTGGTTTGCCCGAACCGGTAGCAGAAATCACAGGTGGACCCGCCCATCCACCTCAGCTCTATGCCATTTTATTTAGGTATATTTTTGAGGCCGGGCACATGCGCAGAAGGCATGTGTGCCAGCAAAGTGCTGATCTGTCCCCCCCCTTCAGAGACCCACAAAAACACAGCCAGCCGAGGGTTAAGACTCACTTGGCACACTCCGCAGTTCTTATCTCAACCTTGGCAGCGATATGCACACCGTCTGCCAAGGACTTTATTGGTTTACACAAACAAGAAAATCACCTACGTAGCTTTGCCGTTCATCCAGCTTCCAAGACTACGAGGTTGCTCCGTTTGTTTAGCTGTGCAGTTAGCTTTGTTCGTCACGAACTTCGTGACCCATTGTACTGTCTTAAATAGATATGCTTCTGGGTGTGGTCCAGTGAGTCATGGATCCTATGACTCCAATCCAATGACTCAGGATTTCCTCATACGCCGCAGCTGCAGTACCCTTTTCTCTCGCCTTCTTTGGCGTGCGTCCAGGAATGACGTCTCTCCCTCACTCTCATCTGAGACACCTGTTTCCCCACTACTTGGCTCTCTTTCAGCTGGCACCTGAGCCGGTGCCAGAGGGGGAGGGCTGGGAGATCTGGCTGGCTCCTCTTCCTCCTGCTCAGAGTTGCCTTCCTCCAAAGGGATAGGCTCAGAGGACGGGGCCACAACACTATCCCCCACCGCAGGGCCCTTCCCCCGGGTCTGACGGTCGGGATGGGGTCGGGACGGGAACTGTTCGTGGAAAGTCCGCACCAGGTCAGGGGCCTGAACGGCAGCTGCGTCCACCCAGGTGAAATCCTCGGCCCCGTACCCTTTCCAAGCGATGAGGTATTGGAAGTGCCCCTTCAGCCAACGGGAGTCCCGAATACTGTCCACCTCATACGTCGAGGCGTCGTCCTCGTCGGCTGCGGCTGGGGGGGCAGGCGGCGGCGGGCGGCGGAGACGGCTAGTGGGAGTCTCAGGGACCAGGAGGGACCGATGAAAAACGGGGTGGAGCCGCATGGAGCGGGGTAGAGTCAACCGATAGGCCACCGGGTTGATGACCGCCTCGATGGGGAAGGGACCGATAAAGCGGTGGGCCAGTTTCCTCACCGGCTGGTCCGTGGGGAGGTGTTTCGTGGACAGCCACACCCGATCTCCAACTTCCAGCGGTGGCGTCGCCCGGCGGCCGCGATCGGCGAACCGTTTATAGTCCTCTTTCGCCCGGATCAGCTGCCGCCGCACCAGTTGCTGCACCGCCTGCAGCTCCGAGAGGAAGTCCCGGGTCTCAGGAACAGGGGAGTCCATGATGGTCAACGGAAAAAACCGTGGATGGTACCCGACGTTGGCATGGAACGGTGTCATCTGGGTGGAGGTATGTTGGGAGTTGTTAAAAGCGAACTCCGCCAGGGGAGGGTACTCGGCCCAGTTGTCCTGCTGCTGGTTGACAAAACAGCGGAGGTACTGCTCCAGTATGCCAATGACCTTCTCCGTGCCCCCGTCAGTCTCCGGGTGGTGTGACGACGACAGGCACACCTGCACCTCCAGCGCAGCCATCAGGCTTTTCCAGAAGCGGGCCGTGAACTGGGCCCCGCGATCCGAAACCACCCGGTCCGGCAGGCCGTGGAGGCGGAAGATGTGTTGCAGGAACAGGCGAGCCGTGGTACGAGCCGAGGGCAGGCCGCGGCACGGGATGAAATGTGCCATCTTCGTGAGCGCATCCACCACCACGAGGACGGTCGTGAACGTAGCGGACAGGGGCAGGTCAGTCAGGAAGTCCATGGAGATGGCTCCCCACGGTCTCTCCGGTGTCGGCAGCGGCTGGAGGAGTCCAGGAGGGGGGCCGGACGCGGCTTTGGCCTGTCGGCATGGCACACAGGACGTCACGTAGGCGTGCACGTCGTGCCGTACCCGAGGCCACCAAAAAGTCCGCGTCACTAGGTTCAAGGTCTTAAAGAAGCCGAAGTGCCCCGCCGCGGGGTTGTCATGGCACTGGTTCATGACGAGGGCTCGGAGCGGACTTGTGGGCACGTACAGCCGACCCCGGTGCCTGAGCAAGCCCTCCTCCACGGTCCATGGGGACGCGGGGCCGACGTCCGCTCTCCGCTGCTGCGACCAGTCGTCCCGTCGCTGCGCTTCCAGCACCTGAGTCCGCAGGTCCACCGGTTCCTGGACCGCGGCCAAGGAGTCCGCTGGCAGCACCGTCCGGGGGGAAAGGGAGTCCTTTGGGCAAAAGTATTCCGGCTTACGGGATAGCGCGTCCGCCCTCTGGTTGAGGTGGCTCGGAATGTATGTGACGTGGAAGTTGAACCGGGCGAAAAACAACGACCACCGGATCTGCCGCTGGTTCAAATTCCTGGCCGTGGTGAGGTGCTCCAGGTTCCGATGGTCCGTCCGCACCTCCACCTGGTGTCGGGCCCCCTCGAGGTGATGTCGCCAAGCCTCGAACGCGGCCTTGATAGCCAGCAACTCCTTTTCCCAGATGGTGTAGTTGCGCTCGGAAGGAGTGAGTTTCCGGGAGTAGTAAGCGCAGGGAAAAAGAGTGCCACCATCCACCGGAGCCTGTAGCAGCACCGCTCCAATCGCCACGTTGGACGCGTCTGTCTCAACCACGAACGGACGGTGTGGATCGGGGTGCCTCAGGACCGGCTCCGTGACAAAGGCCTGCTTGAGAACCTCGAAGGCCTGCTGCTGCGGGGGCCCCCACTGGAACGGAACCTTCTTCCGAAGGAGCTGGGTCAACGGCACGGTCAGGGTGGCAAAGCCCGGGATGAAGGTCCGGTAGTAGTTGGCGAATCCCAACAGACGCTGGACGTCCTTCACCCGACGCGGGGGTTCCCAACTGCGCAAGGCCGCCACCTTGTGTGGGTCCATCGCGATGCCCTCGGGGGTGATGATGTGCCCGAGGAACTCTATGGAAGTCTGGAAGAAGTAACATTTCTCCAACTTCGCATAGAGCTGGTGCTCCCGCAGGCGCTGCAGGACCTGGCAGACATGCTGGAGGTGACTCTCCGGGGTCCGGGAATAGATCAAAATATCATCCAGGTAGATCACCACGAACCGATCCAGCATGTCCCGGAACACGTCGTTCATCAAGTGCTGGAAGACCGCGGGGGCGTTGGTCAACCCGAACGGCATGACGGTATATTCAAAGTGTCCGTATCGGGTGCCAAATGCCGTCTTCCACTCGTCCCCCTCTCGCATCCGCACCAGGTTGTAGGCTCCCCGGAGGTCGAGCTTGGTGAAAATCGAGGCCTCCCGCAACCTCTCCATCAGCTCCGGGATCAGCGGCAGGGGATAGCGATTCCGTACCGTGATGGCATTCAAGCGCCGGTAGTCGCAACACAGGCGCAAGTCCCCCGTCTTCTTTTTCACGAAGAGGACTGGGGCCGAGAGCGGGGAGGTCGAAGGCCGGATGAACCCACGGGCCAGGTTCTTGTCCAGAAAGTCCCGTAAGGCGGCCAGCTCGGGCTCCGACATGGAGTACAGGCGTCCCGAGGGCAGGGGCGCGTTGGGCATCAAGTCCACCGCGCAGTCGTAGGGTCGGTGCGGGGGCAAGCGATCCGCCTCCTTCTCGCTGAACACGTCGGCGAAGGATGTCAGCTCCGGAGGCAAGGAGACGTTCGGGGCAGAGACGTCCTGGCCGGCACAGGTGTGGCGAAGGTGGTCGACACACTGCAGGCTGGGGAACGAGATGGCATTTCTCGACCACGCCACCTGAGGGTCGTGCGCCCGAAGCCAGGCCATCCCCAGGACCAAGGGGAAGTGCAGGTCCGCCGTCACATAAAACTGGATCGCCTCCTCATGGTTCCCAATGGCAAGGCGCAAGGGCTGAGTAGCGAAGTTGATGGGCCCCGCCACAAGTTCCCGCCCATCAATAGTTTCGACCCTCAACGGAGGGTCCACTGGAACCAAGGGAACCTTGTAATGGGCCACAAAGGCCTGGTCCATAAAGTTCGTGGTGGCCCCCGAGTCCACCAGCGCGTGCGCCTGGAGCCCCTCCGACCGGTTAGCCAACAACACCCGGGTGTTCAAAATCAGGTGCCGAGGGGGCTCACAGTCCACAGCCGCCGCCTCCGGCGGGGCATGGTCACCTGCCTGACCCAGAGTTTCCCCTAGGCCAGGCCTGACCCGTTTCCCGGCTGGTCACGCCGAGGCTCCGGAACAGGCTTGAGCGATCCACTCCGCTTCCGGGGACACGAGGCGGCGAAATGTCCAGCCTCGCCGCAATAGAGGCACAACCCCCCTTGGCGTCTCCGCATCCGCTCCTGGGCCGTCAGTTGAGGTCTGGCTGCTCCGAGCTCCATGGGCTCCTCAGCCGTCGCCACCAAACGCGGTACGGTCCGGGGCGCTGTTGGTACGAAACGCGGGGGTGCCGGCACTGTCGGTGGTTCCGGAAGAGCCCTACGGGGCCGTCGCCGTTGTAGGCGGGCATCGATGCGCAGGCATTGGGTCACCAGCGTGTCCAGGGTCTGTGGCGCCTCCACCCGAACCAGCTCGTCCTGCATCTCATCGCAGAGGCCGTCCTGGAAGGCATCCATCAGCGCCGCCTCATTCCAGGCCGAATCCTGGCCTAGCAATCGGAACTCCGCAATATAGTCCTGCAGGGGGCGCTTGCCTTGGCGGAGGTCTTTGATGCGCCTCGCTGCCGTCTGCACCCGGAGGGGGTCCTCAAACATGGTGCGCAGGTGTTGCAAAAAGCCCTGATAGTCCAGAAGCAAGGGGCTGTCTTGCAGCAACAGGGGCGTGGCCCATCGGGCGGCAGTGCCAGAGAGGGAGCTGATAATAAAAGCCACCCGAACCCGGTCATCCGGAAAATCCTCCGGCCGCATTGCCATGTACAGCTGGCACTGTCCCAAGAAGGCCGGGAACATTTCCTGCTGTCCAGAAAACTTATCTGGCATGTTCACTGGGCATCTTGGACGGGGAAGGGGAGCAGGTGGAGCTGCTACAGGAGCATTTCCCAAAGCAAGTTGTGCAGTTAGCTGTGCTACTTGCTGTTGCAGAAGTTGATTGGCCTCCAGCATCTGCTGTACCTGCTGCTGCAGCTGTTGGTCCATCGTGGGTTAACGATGGAGTTTTGGGTGACGAACAAGATGATCTGTCCCCCCCCTTCAGAGACCCACAAAAACACAGCCAGCCGAGGGTTAAGACTCACTTGGCACACTCCGCAGTTCTTATCTCAACCTTGGCAGCGATATGCACACCGTCTGCCAAGGACTTTATTGGTTTACACAAACAAGAAAATCACCTACGTAGCTTTGCCGTTCATCCAGCTTCCAAGACTACGAGGTTGCTCCGTTTGTTTAGCTGTGCAGTTAGCTTTGTTCGTCACGAACTTCGTGACCCATTGTACTGTCTTAAATAGATATGCTTCTGGGTGTGGTCCAGTGAGTCATGGATCCTATGACTCCAATCCAATGACTCAGGATTTCCTCATACGCCGCAGCTGCAGTACCCTTTTCTCTCGCCTTCTTTGGCGTGCGTCCAGGAATGACGTCTCTCCCTCACTCTCATCTGAGACACCTGTTTCCCCACTACTTGGCTCTCTTTCAGCTGGCACCTGAGCCGGTGCCAGAGGGGGAGGGCTGGGAGATCTGGCTGGCTCCTCTTCCTCCTGCTCAGAGTTGCCTTCCTCCAAAGGGATAGGCTCAGAGGACGGGGCCACAACAAGTGCATGCGCGGCAGGCCAGGCAAATGCATGGATGATCTTACATTTGTGAACCGGTAGGGAAAGAATGAAAAATGAAATTGTGAAAGTGGAACTGAAACTAAATACTAAAGTGGATGATTGTGTTTGACTGAAAATAATTTTTATTGCCACCATCTTTCCCAAGCAATGCTTCCCGTTAGCTGAGGCAAACTTATGCCCACATTTGCTTCTCTCCGTGGGGACCAGAGATGGTATTCAACCGGTTCGGACTGGTTTGCCCGAACTGGTAGCAGAAATCATGGGTGGACCCGCCCATCCACCTCAGCTCTATGCCATTTTATTTAGGTATATTTTTGAGGCCATAAGCATGTGTGGAAGGCACGTGCGCCAGCAAAGTGCATGCGTGGTAGGCCAGGCGCATACGTGGATGGTCTCACATTTGTGAACCGGTAGAGAAAGTAAGGGAATACCACCCCGATGGGGATTAAATGGTCATTTCAACCAAAAAGGCAGCTGTATATAAAATTCAAATTACCAAAATTCACTCTGGAAGAAAAGAGATATCTAGTTATTGCCCTCATGTACTTCTGTTATCTGATTTTTATGAGCCTGACGGAGAAACCATCATTTTTGCATCCGCTTGCAATCATCTGGGAGTTGGGATTTCCATGCTCTGAGCTGTAAATGTAGCCTACATGGAATCAAGCCTTGTCCAACCCTCATCATTTTAATTGCTCTGGAGCTTATTTCCTTGTACTGCCACTTTATGATTGAAAAAACAAAAACAAAACCTTTGTAATTACAAGCCTACAAGTTGCTGGGTGAGTTCCTTTAAAATCATTTAAAGGAAACTGTCTTTTCAGTTTTGTAAGATTTCTTTTTGTAACCTTTTGCAATACACAACAAAGGAGAGATTTTACAATTGTTTCTAATAAGTTTAAATGTTAAGTCGTCGTGAAGCTGATTTAAAGAAGCCTTTTGAAACTAATTAGAACGATCCTGTGATGTCAAAAAAAATGAGGTTTGTTTATATTTCAGTGCAAAACAAGACTTGCGTGGTGGATTACTAAAGCACATGATGGCTACTTTAAAGGAAACCTTTGATCTCTGAGCGTGTAAAGTGCTGCGGCTTTTTACCTTTTCACTGGAAAAAAGTTGTTATCAAAGATGAACAAACACCCTTGAGGACAACAAACTGAACTTTAAGGCAGTTGTAAAAATTACAACTTGCAAGAAAAAGATGGAAACACTGGAAATACAAGTGGAATTGCTTGACCATTTAGAAATAAAAAAGGACATACAAATAATGTACTAAAGTACTATGGTCTGTTCTATCAACTGGAAGTATAAAAGATTTACTGGAGTTACTTTGTGAAAAGTATGAATGGTCTTGGAGAAAGATGATAGCTGCAAGGGAAGGAGTAAAGAGACTAGAAGAAAACACCAGCTAGAATTCAATCTATGGGACTTAAGGATGGCTGAGAAGGAAAACAACAAAAGCCTATAGAGATTCTCAGTCATCCAGGTCATGGCTGTCCCAAAGGTGCTTTTTCAAGAGGCAACTGGACTTTCTTTGTTTTTCCTTGAAGACCTTTCACTTCTCATCCAAGAAGCTTTTTCAGTTCTTATAAAGAAAGTCCAGTTGCCTCTTGAAAAAGCACCTTTGGAAAAAGAACAAAATTAAAATTGGTTTATTCAACTGTGGCTAATTAATTAGTTGCTATTTCTGGTGATGCTAAATGGTTATCTGGATTGGATAGTTTCTCTTTTGGAAATGTTCAGTGGTATAATGGATTAGTTTGTAATATTTATGTTACCATTTTTGCACACCTAAATAATGGTTTATTATTTCTGGTAATGTTTAATAGTTTTCAATTATATTATTATTATGAGCCACGGTGGTGCAGTGGTTAGAGTGCAGTACTGCAGGCTATTTCTGCTGCCTGCCGGCTGCCTGCAATTTGGCAGTTCAAATCTCACCAGGCTCAAGGTTGACTCAGCCTTCCGAGGTGGGTAAAACGAGAACCCAGATTGTTGGTGGCAATATGCTGACTCTATAAACCACTGTAAATAGGTATATAAGTCTAAGTGTTATTGCTATTAATTATCTCTTTTATTCATTAAACATGAAACTCAGCCAACTGAACATTTAAAAATGTTGTTGTTATTGTTCTTGTTGTTATTGTCATTATTGTTATTTAATGTTTAGCTTTTAAAAGAGGGATAAGGGGATTTAGACAAAGTGAAAAGGGGGCATTGTATACTTTTGTTGTTAGGATTTTTGATTATTTCTTACTGGAATTTTGTTAATGTTGAATGTGCTTACTGGGGATGAAGGAGAAGGTTTCTTACTAACTTTCTGTGGGATATGTTTTTCTACATGTTGTCTGTCTGTTGCTCTCTCTCACGATATATTATTGCATTAGGTTCATTTGTTAGTTTTATCTCTTTCATATGATTATTAATACAATTATTGAAAAAAACTGACTCAAGCAACATGACAATAGACACCACACATGGATATCACTGAATGGACAAAAGCAAATGGATAACACACTAAAGAGAAGTGCAATCTTGTAATCAGGGCCACTTCTTGATTTTGATTATGGAAACATGAATTATTGGTGCCAGATATAAATACATCAGAAAATTAAAGAGAATGTATGTGCCAGCAAGATATGATTTGGAGAACATGCAGTCAGAATATAAGATCAATGTACAGAACAGATTTGGCACATTTAAATTATGCAAAAGTGAACCTGAGAAGCTATAGAAACACATAAAAATGCTATAAAAAGTGAAGCAGAAAGAAAATATATGTACATATTCCTACCATTTGAAAAAAGAAAGCAACCAAGTAGCTTTTGGAATAAGCTAGTATAATAAAGTAAGGTATAAACCTCGGGCAATAAGAAAGATGTTCAATGATTTGTTTCAAAAAACAGTATCAATATCAAGCTGGAAAGGATAAGAAATCTTAGTCAAGAATGTCAATAAGTAGACAAAATTATTACATATTTTACTGTAATCCCATATTATAAGGGAGGCAAAATACTTAAAGCATTAAGGTAGAAGGAACTTCACTTAATAAATATAAACAAAAGAATAGTACTGTATCTTAAATGCCCAACTACAGTTTTTACAGTAATAGGACTAAAAACTGTATATAACACCCAAATTATAATCTAGCCAGATGTCTAGAAGACCAAATTACATTAATTCTGTCCACTTTTTTAAAAAACAACACTTTAAAAATGGCTTCTCAATAGATGCATAAAGAAACTTATCTGCCAGCAAAAAACAAAACAAAACAAAACAAAACAAAAAAACCACACACACACACACTCACACACACACAAAACCCACCTACTTCAGTGTTAGAATCTGTCAGTAATATGGGCCATTATTTTTTTTTCATAATTACATCTTAAAAGAGGTAATGTGGAATAGTCTTCCACATATCAATTTCTGCAAAAGTATGGGAAGTTTAAGAAACTTGTCTTTAGGCTATAGTGTACTGAATATGCCTCTGATATTCCTCAGCATATTCCTCTGATCAAAAATATCTCTAATAATGAGAAAGCTTCTTGGATGAGAAGCACAACGTTTTCCAAAAAAACCCCAGAAAGTCCAGTTGCCTATTAAAAAAGCACCTTTGGGACAACCATGACCTGGATGACTGAGAATCTCCATAGACAATAACCAGGAAGTCACATTTGTTCACAGCAAATAGAACAGAAAGAATGGGGGGGGGGGGGTTTCACAAAATACAAAGACTTGCAAAGAGAAATAGAACCACTATGACAAAAGTAAGCAAAGATAATACCAATAGAAATAGGCACCTTGCATGCAACCCCAAAACAACTGCAGCACCTCCCATCTACAAATCACAATCAGTCAATTGCCAAAAGCAGCTTTATTTGGAACAACGTACATCCTGTGACAATATCTTTAACACCGTCAGGCAACATCACCTGCTTGTCCCAGGTTCTTGGGAAGGACTAGACAGGTGGATAAAAATGCCAATCTGAATATTTGGCTGGCTGTGTGACTAACAGTACTAATAATACTAATGGAACATCTTATATCCTGCAACAATATCTTTAATACTTACATCCTGTGACGATAAATGGCTTTGACTTTAATCTTGGTTTTGACTGTGCTGCATTTTAATTGTTTTATTAAATTTCATTCCTTGTATTGATTGTGATATATTGAATAATTTGAACCTTGCTCTGCTTATGTGGGGATTCACACAAAATAGTTATTTGTGAAATAAATTAAATCATCAAAGAAAAACAAGAAATCCTTGTTTGGTCCCTGCTAAATGGAAACAGAATATTACTGCTGAATCAATCAACTTAGTAAGATTGATTCAATAGTAATATGCTGTTTCTAACTAAGGAACCAAACAAGAGTTTCTTGGTTTTCAGAAATTGGTTATATTGAAACAAAATTATATGAATAATTGAACAGAAGACTAATGGATTGAATTATAGGCTTAATTTTTTGTAAGGTTTGACTCATAAATCTACAAACTAACACTTGTGTATGGCCTGCTATAGACAGGTAAGGATTCAGCATAAGCCCGGTTTTAAATTAAGTGTCATAAACATTTAAACTGGCTAAATTGCATACCTGCTGAGAATTTAGCAGTACTAAATCAAGGCTGGTGCTGCATTTAAGGCATTGTTTCTCCTGCATTTAGACAGAAGAAACCAAATAAAAAATAGAAAGATTTTTAAGGTTAGAGAAACCACAGGAAAATTTATAGCAAAGTTAAGACTATTAAAAGGTAATTATGGAAAATCTCTGATTAGTATAAATAATTCAAAGAGGATGGAAAGGGTGAATCAGAGCCCTTCACAAAACAGACTGTGGAATGGTAGAAATATTTCTTGAGCCCAAGGATATCCACAGGGTGAGGGAAGAGGGGAAGAAATGGTGGCATATGAAGCACAACTTCTACAGGCAAATAATGCAAGTTGCATACTTGTGTCACCCATCATAACCTCATTACATGACTGAATTATTTTCATAATGACATCATGTATCCTCTTTGTTGACATTATCATGACTTACTCCAGATGCCACTGATAGAGAGAAAATATATATTTAACAATATTAGGGAAGGGAAGGGAAGGGAAGGGAGGGAGGGAGGGAGGGAGGGAGGGAGAGAGAGAGAAAGAAAGAAAGAAAAGAAAAGAAAAGAAAAGAAAAGAAAAGAAAGAAAGAAAGAAAGAAAGAAAGAAAGAAAGAAAGAAAGAAAGAAAGAAAGAAAGAAAGACACTCTATGCCAGCAAATATAGAAAATAATTAAGGACCTAAGGAGTTAACAAGGCTGATAGACGCCCAAATCAAATTGCAACAAAATGTACAGAATAGTGAATCACCACACACCACACTGTTTTTCTCAAATAAAGAATTAACTTATACTGTTCATGGAAAGAGAAATATAAAATCAAGAGAAAGTTTTCAGAAAAGACATTGGCATGAGATCAAAGGTAACTCTAAAGGGAAAATAAACTAAATAAGTGAATACAAGGAGATTTACCTTTGCTTCATTGCTTACTTCAAGGACTTAGACAAGTAAAGTATGCTAGATAGATGATATAATGGATGTACCAGAATACTTGGTTGTTCTTTTGAGGAACCTTGCAATGGGAAGACATTATTAAAAGAACAAAGTTTGGAGGAAAAAGTAGTTCAGAAATATGGGAACAAATAAAATAAAATGCATTATCCCCACACCATACATATATACATCAAATCTATTAAGAGAAAGGAAGCTTTGGAAAGATTTTAACTAGAGTTATAATTATTGTAGATTAATTCTAAACTACTTTTAGTGTTAAGGTACATATATGACACCATTGTTAAGAAAAAAATACTTAGAAATAGTTATGAATGTAAAACAATGGAAAATCATATTTTTGGATGTATGAAGTTAGCTTTCATTTTTTTAAAAAAAATATTCAAGTTCAATGATATATGAAGACAGTCCATGCAATGAAGAAATAAGGAGGATATTAATATCAGAAAGGGAAAAAAATGAGAAACTTATCGTGAAAAATAAGTATGCTTGAATGAGAACAAGGCTCAGAATAGTTAAAGCAGCTGTTTTTCCAGTCATAACATAATCCTATAAAGTTTGATAGCCATAAAGAGAAAGAAGAAGGAAAAAAAAAGATCTACATCTCTGAAGATAAACACCTTGATGGATTTCAAAAGTATTATGGGAGTGCGAGAAGAAACAATCAATCTTGAATGAAATAAAGGCTGATTGCTCTCTTGAGTAATTATTAGCAAGCAGAATGCCATTTATTCTGAACATATGATGTTAACAGATGCTGGACTAGGAAAAAAAATGATTATGTTTGGCAAGATTGAGATAAATAGAAAAGGATATGGATTGGGTATGGTGGGTAGATGGCATCAAAGGGATTCGTGGAATGTCCTTGGAAGAGCTTCAAGTTGGTATTAAAACAGGACAAGATGGTGATCTTTTTCCATGTCGAACAAGCTGAATCTGATTCAATAGAACCTAATTAATTTGTGCTTGGTTTAATGCCCTTGCAAAGTCATCCACTTTAGTGGCCTCTGCTGTATCTTGCAAAGATCATGAAAAAATACATTCCCAAAACAAAAGGTGTGTCATTCATTTTTACTGTGATTGTTTTGGTTTAGTTCTTTGGTTGATGTTTTTTATCATTTTGTGAGCTGCCGAGGTTCATAATATGGATGTTTATGTAAATCCTTTCAATCAATTTTTAAAAAATCTTTAAAATGTTTAAAGTAAACAATTTGGAATCTCTAACATGTCTTTTTTCTGGTCAGTCCTAGAGGAGATCAACCCTGACTGCTTTTTAGAAGGCCAGATCCTGAAGATGAAAGTCAAATATTTTGGCCACCTAATGAGAAGGAAGGACCCACTGGAGAAAATCCTAATGCTGTGAAAGATTGAGGGCAAAAGAAGAACGGGATGACAGAGAATAAGGCGGCTGGATGGAGACACTGAAGCAGTAGGCATGAGCATACAGAGAGGGCTTGCAACTTGGGTGTCGTCCTGGATACACGGCTGTCTTTAGAAGATCATATGATGGCTGTGGCCAGGGGGGCTTTCTATCAGGTTTGCCTGATTTACCAGTTGCATCCCTTTCTGGACTGGGACGCCTTGCGCATAGTCACTCATGCCCTCGTCACTTCCCGTCTGGACTACTGTAATGCTCTCTACATGGGGCTGTCCTTGAAGAGCACTCAGAGGCTCCAGCTGGTCAGAATGCGGCCGTGCGGGTGATTACTGGGGTGACATGATGCACCCATGTGACACCTCTCCTGTGCGAGCTGCACTGGCTCCCGGTGGTCTTCCGGGTGCGATTCAAGGTGTTGGTCACCACCATTAAAGCGCTCCATGGCTTAGGAACTGGGTACTTATGAGATCGCCTTCTGCCACTGATAGCCTCCCACCGGCCAGTATGCTTTCACAGAGAGGGACTTCTCAGGGTGTCATCGGTCAATTTATGTCAACCGACAGCCCCCAGGGGAAGAGCCTTCTCTGTGGGGGCTCCCGCCCTATGGAATGAATTGCCAACCTCCGTACCTTTCTCCATGCACTTAAGACTCTACTATTCCAATAGGCTGGGCTGACGAAATAATTTGAAATTTTAATTGGGTATTTTAATTTTGGAGTTTTTAAAAAATTGGGCCAACTTATTTAACATGTTTTAAATCATTTTTAAATTTTATGGTATATGTTACTTTTTTTATGGCTGTACACCACCGTGAGTCCTGTGGGAGACGGGCGGTATAAAAATTTAATAAAAAATAAAATTAAAAATGTAAAAAAAATGGACTCCAGAGGATGCTAGAGGACAGGAAAACCTGGGGGAACATTGTCCATGGGGTCATGATGGGTCGGACATGACTTCGCAACTAACAACAACAACAACAACAACAACATGTCTTTTTTGTTTATTTCTATACCATTATAAACTTTCTGGTGTTATATTCTTTTCTTTTAGCTGACTTCCTATAAGTCTTTAACCATCTTAGTCTTTTCTCAATCTTTTGAGGCTTCATACTAGATTTTTTGAAGAGCATTAATCAAATTTGTACACAGTACCGAATAAGGGATTATAATATTGACCATTTTGTTTGTTTACTTTTTAAACTTTTTTCTTGAGGTTTTAGTCCTTTCAAGCTCTCCACGGCCATCTCAAAAACCTTTTCTGAACAATGTCCCCAGGTAAAACTCAGGTTAACATCATATATTTGAAATTATCATTTTTGTTTAATCCATTTAGCCTTTATGCACATTGTTCTTCTGTTACAAAGAAATAGCACCCTGAGCAGTCCATTGACATCATAAAAATCAGGTTCTCCCTGATGTTGAGACATAGTCGCCAATCTTCAGAATCATAGCCTAAACTTATGCTGAGAGAAACACTATATACTGAGATTCAGCAACACTGATGTTTTATCGATTTCAAAGTTTGAAAAAACAAACAAACACACCTTCACTTACTTACAACAATTTACATATTTCCTGTCCTTGAGTGTGGGGACTGGAAATGAGAATTTCATGGCACAGGTGTAAGATCTGGAGAATGGAGCCTTCAAAGAAAGGTCTGTACAGTTTGTTTTTTTATCCTTTGTCAACGATGTCTATTGCACATTATCTTCCTGTTAGTTTGTTGAGTCAAATGTAACAGCATAGCAGTTACAGTGGTACCTCAGAGGAGGTGCAATGAGTACCAAAGATGACAAGTGCAAACAAATTTTTCCTATAAGAAATAAGGTATTAGTCATGAGGCAACCGACACCGACAAGTTCTAGCTTGTGTGTCAAGTACCAAACAAACAATGAGTACCAGGACAAAATGTTTGTTTCAAAATGCATCAAGTATCAAATTCAATGAGTTTCAAAACTGTTGAGTACCAAGATGCCACTATAACTATTAACATTTTTTAAAAAATCTCTGGTTGCAGTCCTCTGGTCTCTGGCTGATTAGATCTTGATGGATTTCTTCTGGTTTAATGCATCAGTGGGTGATGTTAACATGTACCCAGCTGCAAATCCAATTATTTCATCCCCAGTAATTTTCTTTTCACATTCCACATGCCTATTTAGCTATCACATTTGCCAACTTGCTTGCTGTCCCCAAAATTCAGTAAAAAATAAAATGAAGTTGCTGCAACCAAACCTACTGACACTATCCTTGTACTGAATTGCATTTGCTATTTGAAGATCCACTTTGAAGATCTTTGATATTTTTTCATTATTCCCCTTTTCCCCCAACCCCAAATAGTTTAGTGTCACCTCACTGCACATTTCTAATTTCAGTTTACTAATTTCTAATTTGAATTATATGACAGAAACCAAATTTGAAGTTCACACGATAGCATCTTTCAGTTCTGAGACTTGTGCTGTGATACTAATGGTTAGTCCAGTAATATTTTAATACTCTTGCTCCTTCAGTAATCATTTGGATCCAATTACCTGGAAGATGTTTCTTGCATCACTATTTTTTAATTGTAAGACATGAAGGTTTACTTAATGGTCACTTATGGCTATGTAATGCTGACTTGAGTGACCAAAGCTCTGCAATGACTATTTGTTTTTGTACATATGTCCCTTTTGAACAAGCACGTTGTTAATATATTGGTAACTCTTCCCTTGTAGCTTTCCAAATTAATTTAAGAAATCCCTTGCAAACAGTTATTTAAATACACTGGCAAAAGTGATGAAAATGTTCTCTGGCAGCTTAAGTAGAAAGGAAGAAAGGAAAAAGAAGAGGGGAAACAAGAGGGGGAAAAAGGAAATAGATAAACATGTGATACCTATCACTATTTTTTTTTATTCTGGCTTTGCCCATCATTCACATTCACAAGAGCCCTAGTGGTACAGTGGCTAGAATGCAGCGTTGCAGGCTAACTTTGCCCATAGCCTTCATTTGATCCTGACAGGGCTCAAGGTTGACTCAACCTTCCATCCTTCTGAGGTTGGCAAAATAAGGGCCAAGATTGTTAGGTGCAATATGCTGATATTGTAAACTGCTCATAGTGTGCTGCAAAGCACTATGGAATGGTATAAAAGTCTAAGTCCTATTGCTATTTCTTGTGGGGATATAGCAGAAGAGAAAGGAGAGGAGAGGAGAGGAGAGGAGAGGAGAGGAGAGGAGGGGAGGGGAGGGGAGGGGAGGGGAGGGGAGGGGAGAGGAGAGGAGAGAGGGGAGGGGAGGGGAGGGGAGGGGAGGGGAGGGGAGGGGAGAGGAGAGAAGAGAAGAGAAGAGAAGAGAAGAGAAGAGAAGAGAAGAGAAGAGAAGAGAAGAGAAGAGAAGAGAAGAGAAGAGAAGATCACTCACTTTGTTGCTGCTTTTTTTACTTAATTAATTTTGGATTCTTTTGCTCTGGTCAAGAGACTCTTCCATTTCAGGGTAAGCTATTTTCCCTGGGCAACAGATTGGAAGTATTTGTTTCCCTGCTGAAATAATGCATTAATATTATTTTTGCCATTTCTTTCTCACCCCATAATTAGGCCGTGTAATTTTCTTCCTACAGCACCTATAGGAGATTGGTTCATATCATGCAGTATTTTGCCAGTCCAGAAATTCCTGCTTAGTGAAGAGAAGAAAAAAATATGGGAGGTGAAGATAAGTGATATAAAATCCCTCTAGATCCGTGATGGCGAATCTATGGTACACATGCCAGAGGTGGCACATAGACCCTCTTTGCTGTCATATGCGCCATTGCCCCAGGTCAGATCTCCATGGCGTTTCTTTTGTAGCTTCTATTTCCCTGCAAATGATGAAATAGAAGCTCATGAAACAATAAGGTCTTACCTCTTGCCACGCTGCATGTGTTGGGATGCCCTGCCTCCCACCGGCCAGCTGGTCTTCGGATCTCTACTGTGCATGTCTGCATGTCCGGGCATGGGCATGCACATGTCTGTGCATGTGCACATTTGTGCACGTCCACACATGTGCACACATATGTTTGCGCATGCATGCTTGTGCATGCTCAAGTTTGCACATGCGCACCTTTCAGTTTGGGCATGTGTGTGTGCAGTTTGGGCACTCAGTGTCTAAAAAGTTTGCCATCACTGCTCTAGATGGTGTTTGATGTGTGATGACCATTTCTCAAATGCCAATCATACTTGAGGGAATTGTCATTTAGTAAGGAAAAATGAATGTAGGAGTCTACTCTGAATTGTTCTGGGTTTGCTTTCAAAGTATATAATGTGATCCAGGTTGAATAGATTTGCATATGGTTAATATGAAATCAGATGTATTAGTTTTGCTTTTTTTGGAGGTATAATCTCTAGTATCACCTGCTTTATCCTTTTTTTTTTTTTTAATTTGTCAGATTATTCTTGTGGCTAGTACCCAAATAACTTTTGGGAGCTTTATGGTCATTTTTGCATTAATTTATTCGTGCTTGTGAAATCCTGGTTGATTATTATAAAATAATAAAGTAACTCCATACATTTGCAAGGAAGAGAGCAAAGAAGCCACCTATTCCATTTCTTAAATTAAATATTAATGTGTAATACTTTAATCCTTACAATGCTACATGGTGACTAAGTATTAAGAATTAAGATTTTAAAATGAAAAACAATATAATAATGCTAAAAAGAAATACCCTAAACATAATAAGTTATCTAAGGACAAGTATTGTGATATAAAAAGATAATTAAGATTCAACATACTCTGGTTCTGTGTTCAGTAGTTTATATGTAGCAATATTTCCTCCTGATTACTAATTATACAAAGCTCAGTTTTCATTTCACTGAAGTTAAAAACTGTTGAACTCTGATTGCATTAAAGTAGAAATATAGTTCATTAGAGAATGAGCAGTTAACATGCAGTTGCCCTTCAAAGGCCAATTAGATTAGCAAAAGGCTTTTTAAAATTTTAGTAGAATGCACACAACAGTAGGTTGAGGATTCACAAATTAATTTGTATTTGTTTCTATTTTTATTAAACTGTAGCACTTTCAATACGGAACAATTAATACAAAACTACTTAAATGTATCTATTCAATGTAGATCAGGTTTGCTCCATTTGGTTAGACAAATAGTTAATCTTTTTATCATAGCAGAAGACTATTAAGATGGATCCCCCAGGCTTCTCTACATCCTAAGACTCATGTTTGTTCTTCAAAATCAAAGACAGAATGAAGTGATTCTTGTACCTATGCCTATACCTGATAGTTGTGGTTGGTTATGAAGTTATCTGTCTTTCTTACTTTGGACAATCTGCTCTTTATAAGTACTATAACTTTAATGTGGCCAAGATTTATCAGCATTTCCCTCTTGGAAAGCAGGTGCAGTCAGGTATTCTTAATCAGTGATGTTTTCAGGGGGTTAAAATTATCAAGAAGTGAGTGACACAGTGACCTAGAGGTGAAGATGCTTGCATCACATTTGGGAGACTGAGCATTCAATCCTCAGCAATGGCAGATGTTTCTCTATCAGTAGGCACAAAGAATAAGTGTATGCTATGAACTTTGCATAGGTATCAGGAAGGGCATCCATCCAGTAAATGCCCAGCTCCATTCAGTTACCCCACCTCATCCCAATATAAAGGGATTACAGGATCATAAAAAAAGGAGGGAATCAAAACTGGGGAAAACATTGGGATACAGGCCTCATATTTTTGCATGTGTATTGATGCTGCATACATATTTTAAGGGGAAACCTTGTATTATGACAGTTTGTCCACCATCTTCCTGATTTTGACTCTTCCCCTCTGCACAATGCGATTATTGTGTTTAATCATTTTGTTGTTGTTGTTGTTAGTTGCAACCCATCATGACCCCATGGACAATGTTCCTCCAGGCCTTCCTGTCCTCTACCATCTTCTGGAAACCATTTAAGATCATGCCTACTGCTTCAGTGACTCCATTCAGCCACCTCATTCTCTGTTGTCCCCTTCTTCTTTTGCCCTCAATCATTCCCAGCATTAGGCTCTTCTCCAGTGAGTCCTTCCTTCTCATTAGGTGGACAAAGTATTTGAGTTTCATCTTCAGGACCTGGCCTTCTAAAGAGCCATCAGAATTGATCTCCTCTACGACTGACCAGTTTGATCGCCTTGCAGGCCAAGGGACTCGCAAGAAGTTTAATCACTTAGCATGCTTCTTTTACTTTCAATACATTGTACTAGACATAAACTTCACCATTTAACTTATATGTAACCAGGTGCAATTGAATTTCACAATTACCCAACATACCTCTAGAGAAGTCCCAAGGGAATAGATACTGTTCCTTAATCCATTTTAATCCCGACTAATACAATTATTCTTACTCCACTGTCTTATTTTCAGTCCAGCATACAGATGATTTGATCTGATCACATAAGCCTTTTCTATTTAGAATTGTGCTCTCAGGACTTAAGAGCTTATAATATGTTAGAAGGTGTTTGTATATGCAGTTCAGAACAAACACATACGTTTTGAAGATAACCATGATTAAATTGCTGTAAAGTGGATAAGTAGAAATTTTATTTCTCATATGTATTTTTTTTTATTTGATTTATATGCCGCCCTTCTCCGGAGACTCAGGGCGGCTTACAATGCGTTAAGCAATAGCCTTCATACTTTTGTATATTTATACAAAGTCAGCTTATTGCCCCCACAAACTGGGTCCTCAATTTACCCACCTTAGAAAGGATGGAAGGCTGAGTCGACCTTGAGCCTGGCTAGGATTGAACTCAGAGAAATTACAGGCAGCTGGTGTTAATTGCTGCCTTTAGTAGGAGGCATTAGCCCCCTACGCTACTCAGACTCTATTTTCTATTGATTTCATCTGAACTTTCTGTTGTTGTACAGTATGATTGAGAAGACTCACTGGAGAAGAGCCTAATGCTAGGAATGATTGAGAGCAAAAGAAGAATGGGACGACATAGAATGAGGTGGCTGGATGGACTCACTGAAGCAGTAGGCATGATCTTAAATGGACTCCAGAGGATGGTAGAGGACAGGAAGGCCTGGAGGAATGTTGTCCATGGGGTCACAATGGGTCAGACACAACTTTGCAACTAACAACAACAAAGTAAGATAGATAGATAGATAGATAGATAGATAGATAGATAGATAGATAGATAGATAGATAGATAGATAGACAGACAGACAGACAGACAGACAGACAGACACACTTTGTATTACAAAACATTAAGAATCATCTGAATTTCCTACCCAATCTTGCACCCTTTCACTTTTCGACCACAACACTTAGCAATGGAAATTATGATCTCAATTGTTGTTGTAAATTCAGGACTATCTCTAATGGTTGATTAGCAAGAACCTAAATGTTTCTTATTCCACACACTTGGAACAGCTTGGCAAAGTAGTGATGTGTGTGAATGAGTGTCTACCAACACAGATATACACAGAAATGTGCATCACTATCTCTCCAAGTTGTCTTAGCAGTCTGCTTTGTTTTGTTTTTCCCTAGCAAAAATCCTCTTTCATATATCATCTGCCCTTCAACACACACAAAAAAACCTGGAATGCCAAAACTGCTATCATCATTGTTTCTGAGTAGAAAAACAAAGTATCAGCACAATTCTGAAAAGTAGGTTGGTAGGAAAATTAAGAGACATGAGTAAGGCATACAATGGACCATATAGACAATGGTCCAAAGGAAAAGGATCTAGAAGTCTTGATGAACTATTAAATATGAGCCAGCGGTGTATGCAGCTTCATGGGGGAAATAAAAATGTGATCTTAGCCTGTAGCAACAGAAAAATAAATTAAAGCTCAAGAGAAGGGATTGCTTTTCTTTATTCAAGATAGGATATTGCACCTAGGATACTGGATCTGGTAAAGGCCTCATATTTTAGGAAAGACAGTAATAAACAAAAATAGAGCCAGAAGAAAGCAAAAAAGATGACAGGGAGGGAGGGAGGGAAGGAGGGAAGGAAGGAAGGAAGGAAGGAAGGAAGGAAGGAAGGAAGGAAGGAAGGAAGGAAGGAAGGAAGGAAAACTATGAGTTGATATTATAAAGAAGTACAGTACATTTTAGATGGGCATCAGAAACATTTTTCTAACAAAGTTGTCCAGCAATACAACATAAGACCTTAGGAGTTTATCATTTTTTCATTCTCCTGGAAGTGTTTAAATAGAGACCAGATGACCACTTATAGAAGTGGCTTTAGTGAGGGATGCCTGACCTGGACCTGGGTGGGGTGAAGGTTGGCCTACCTTATTTCTAAAGTAGTTTTCAATTCTTAATTCAATGATTTTATGCCATATTTCCACCATATTCTTTTATCCTCTTTATAAGAAATTTGCAAGTTCTCTAAAAATGAACCAAAGCCTCTCATCCCTGGATCTGACATATTTCTATGCATTATCCTCCAGTTGCAAACCAATTGCATCAGTACAGATTGTATAAGCTACTTACTATACAATCCCCTATAAATGGATTCAGAAGAAAGCCATATTAACTTCAGTGGCATTTATCTACAGTTAAGTCTGCAGATGATTTTCGTTTTACCCTTTAACTTGCAGAGGATGAGCGGTTTAGAGAGAGAGAAACTAATTTTGTTTCCCTTGGATCCTTGTTCATGGATTTCTGGAGAATTATAGAACTGATTATGAATCTAATATTTATCAGTTTGTTTTCTGAAAAGTCCCTGAAGCCTAAGCTATGAACAGTTACTTTACAAATGACAATTTCCTGGAAGAAGTAATAGGGCCTTGTCACCTTCATGTCTGGTTTATGAGTATCCTATTATTAAAATCCAAACAGCAAGAACCCTAGCTTCATCCAGTCAGACTGGACCACATTTCTTTTTAGATTGATATTTACTCTGATTTGTTAGATAAGACCCATTTTTAAAACATATTTATGCTCCAATGCAGAAGAATTTCTTCCATAGAAATTCTTTGTTTAAAGGCTAATTTGGAGTTCAGTAAATTTTCATCCCTATTCTATTTGCCCCTTTATCTGGCCTTTTGTTTTTATGAATGCCATGTTTACCCAGTTGGTAGATACTGACACGGGCAGTAACATCATGCTTGAAAGATGGGACAAGGGAGGGGAAGTTAATCCTGTTTTCTTCCCTGGCAGCCTCTACAGATTGAAATGTAAATGAAGCTCCTTGCCTTCAGTTTTCAAGTTCAGAAGCAGACTCACATTTAAACTTTCCGTATTTCAGTGTGTGTGTGTACTTTACATTTTGAAGGCTTATTAGAAATCTAACTTCTGCATCTATAATATGCAGGGTTTCACTTGTATTTTTTTTCCTCCAATTTAGTTAGATGGGACATTGAAACTGATATTATAATAGACTGGAAAATTTCATTAAAATATCTAAATAGCTCCAGCAGAGAGTTGCTTTCATTTCTATCTAGGTTATTTCCTTTTAATTGAACTGAGGTTGTTATTTTTTCCCCCCAGGAATGAATTATGAAATAAATGAAATGAAGAGTCTAACCATTAAATGAGAAACACTCATCAGTGCTATTAGCCTAGCTAATTGATTTCAGTTTAAATAGAAAACTAGCTCCATTCATACTCCATCATTTGTGATCTTTCATCTGTTGTTACTGAATGTCCTGTTGCATCAAGTTGTTTAAGCTGATAAGGTAATTGAGAGACTGATGGTGGTTCAAAATCATATATAACAATGCTCAACATGTCTGTATGGTTGTTTGCATTCATTTCTGGCTGCTGATCTTTTTTTCTGGAAATGAAAGACAAGAACAGCATGTACTTTTTGAAGAGAATATCCCATCATGCACTTAGGAGAGGCTCTTCATCTGTACAATTTTGTCTTCTTAGAGAAGCTTAGAGAAACAGATTTTTTTTCTATTTTAAGGAACAGAACACTGATCTTATGACATCAGCAGCTATTCCTTCAGTCCTTGTACTCATTTCAATATAATTTAGCTTCTTAACAATAAACACTGAGAAAAGAAAATTCAAATAAGCATGCAGAGGAAAACCTTTCAAGAAATATTTTTGTCCAGATAAGTTGTATTAACACTGCAGTGCTTTGTTAATCCTTAGATTTGCATGCAAGCACATGATGCAGTCCTCAAGTGATACTTAACCAATGAACTATGCTTTTGTTGTTGAATTTATTCGCTGTATATTGTGTCAAAACCTAATTTTCTATCGGTGTAGCACTTTCAGAGATCTTGATAGCCCCAATTTTTCTTCTTTTCCTGAATAAGTAACCCAGTGAGTTCATGATTTTTATAACTTTCCAAATTTCCCAGCTTTGTTGCTATTTTTCATGAGTTGATTCACAATGCTGAGTAATAAAGCCTTCTTGCCTTCTCTTTTTTTCAACTTAAACTCCTTTTAAGGATCAGTCTTAAAATATCAAGTTTCAAAGTGTTATGTTCCTCTATACTTCCATCAAGTAACCATTTGATAATTATCTTTCTAGTTTATTACAAAAAAATAGCACATCAAAGTAACATGGATCTGGTTGTAACCTTGACTTATGGCCATAATTGGGACTAGAACGTCAGTTGCTAAATGAGACAGTTTCAAACTTTTTTTTAAAATTTGATTTATATGCCTCCCTTCTCTGGAGACTCAGGGCGGCTTACAATGCATTAAACAATAGCCTTCATACTTCTTGTATATTTATACAAAGTCAGCTTATTGCCCCCAGAAACTGGGTCCTCAATTTACCTACCTTAGAAAGGATGGAAGGCTGAGTCAACCTTGAGCCTGGTGAGATTCGAACTTACAATAATTGCAAACAGCTGGAGTTAATCACAATGCACAATGCATTAGTCTGCTGAGCTATCCAGGCTTTTTTTCCCATGGTTGTTAAGTGAAACACACAATCATTAAGGAAACCTGGCTTCCCCCACAGATTTTTCTTGTTGGAAGACAGCTGGAAAGTGGTGATCACATGACCTCAGAATGCTACTCCATCCATAAATCCATACTGGTTGCCAAGAATTCAAATTTTGTTCATGTGATTGCATGTGGGTGCATGGATATAAGGACAAGGATCTATTCCAGTCTTGAAGATGCTCAGATCTTTAATTATCACTGAGATTTATTAGAAGATTAAATTAGAAAGTATCTTTTTATATAGGCGAAGGTGCAGACAGATCATCTCTTTAAGAATGGTAATTCTTAAAATTACCATTCCAAGAACACTCATTATTTACAGGAGGCATATTCAAGTTAGGTTTGTACTATTTATTAATGTAGCTATTAAATTTATAGGCCACCACACTGTAATCAACAACATTTATTTTGCAACAAAATAAAATGAATGAAACAACTTCCATGCAGCAGGGCAAAGTAAAACACAATTACTAATATTTAAGTTAAGAAATTAAGTAACAAGCTTCAGCTGGTACATAATGTGTAGGTAGTTATGTGTGCTCCTGGAACCA
The DNA here is from genome assembly GCA_030761175.1 of Masticophis lateralis. NCBI lineage: Eukaryota > Metazoa > Chordata > Lepidosauria > Squamata > Colubridae > Masticophis > Masticophis lateralis. The sequence goes on along the minus strand of JAUDYJ010000003.1, from coordinate 80,937,521 downwards.
CATATTAAATGTGCTGCACAAACTGCATTGGTAGCCAATTTGCTTCCAGACCCAATTCAACTTTCAGTTGATTGCAGCTAGGGACCTTCATTTGATGGGTCCCAGAAGATTTGCCTGCTCTTCTGTGGCACCCACCCTATGGAATATCTTGCCCCCCTCCAAAAAAATTTGATTAGCTCCATCCCTTTTGAAATGCCAAAAAGTCTTCAAGATTTGGCTATGTTGTCAGACCTGGGGTTCCCAAGCAACTGGAGACTTGCTGACATGGTTCCATTGTTGAGGTGGCCATTTTTATCCTTCCTCTCCTATGATTTGTGTCTATCGCTTTTATAATACTTACTAATATGATTATATATATTTTTGTCTTTATTGATTGTCTTTTACTTGATCCTTGTGCAGTGCCTGGACTTGCTTTTAGTGAGATGGCTATATACATTTGCTTAATAGATAGAAAAAGGAAATTAAAAACACTTCCAAATAGTACTCAGACAATTCCCAAGTCCTCTACAAGAATAAAGTCTTGGTTACTTTCCAGTTGATCATGTCTGGAATGTCAATATTCTAAAAAGCAAAACAAAATATTTTTGTGCTACATGTGTTGATCTTTATGAGTGAAACATGTAAGATTTATTTTTCTTTTCTCCAGATTTATTGGATCTCAATGGATTATAAAATGAATGCTGAAGTAAGCAGGAGTATTACAAGTAATGGATTTCCCCCATATATATATATATATATATATATATATATATATATATATTTAAAACTGGCATTAAATTGGCATATAAATAGCACATTTAACATTTTCATAGGATTCCAAATTCAAGCAGTTTAGATCAGGCTGCTATTTTCATGACAAACTTGCTGAGACTGTGCAGGTAAGAAAATTACAAACAAACAAATAAATAAAGCTACGTATTACAGCTGCCATTATGCTTTATTGCTATATTTGGTGCTTTGCCATTCAGAGCTCCAGCAAAGAAATTTAAATGGTTTCTTCCATACAGCCGGAACCATTTTTTCCCCAGAAAGATAAATTGCATGGCTTTGATTTTCACAAAGAATTTGCAGTTCATAGAAAAGTGTCTTTGCTAATCTTAAGCCTTTTACTAATTTATATTGTATAAAGTTATTGATACAGGGACTGCCTGTGGTAAATTTTTCTGCATCCAAAGGACTTGACCAGCAACATCTGCAGAGTCCATTTATGTGTGTGTGTGTGTGTATCAAACAGGTCTGTCTGACAAAAGCAGCCAACATTCAGTCCTTTTGTATAAGTGTCATGCCATCACACTTATATTCCCAAAGGCAAAATTTATGAGACAGTGTGGGTTTTTTGTTTTTTTTTTTTTCATTTTGATGAAAGCAACAGGACTTTGCACATACTTATGGATCTGAGGGGTCCTTGATGCTCTCTGAGCTGGCTTGTTTTCTTGCAGATGTTTCATTACTTTTGCTCAGGTTCGCCTGGTACACCAATTGTGACCCTACTTGGATCGGGAGGCTCTCCTCACAGTCACTCATGCCCTTGTCACCTCATGGTTAGATTATTGCAATGTTCTCTACATGGGGCTACCCTTGAAAAGTGTTCGGAGACTACAGTTGGTCCAGAACGCAGCCATGTGAGCTGTCGTGGGTGCACCTAGGCACACCCACATTACACCAAATCTCCGCGAGCTGCACTGGCTCCCTATTGGTCTCCAGTCACAATTCAAGGTGTTGGTTATTACCTTTAAAGCCCTACATGGCTCAGGACCAGGGTATCTTTGAGACCACCTTCTACTGCATAACTCCCAATGAGAGGTAAGATCCCACAGAGTTGGTCTCCTCTGGGCCCATCAACTAAACAATGCTGGCTGGTGGGCCCTCAGGGGAGGACCTTCTCTGTGGCTGCCCCAGCTCTCTGGAACCAGTTACCTCCTGAGGTCCAGACCATCCCCACCCTATTGGCCTTCTGAAAAGAGTGAAGACCTGGATTTTCCAGCAGGCCTGGGGCCATTGATCTTGCTCTTGCGATTCGACGAGATCCGGCCATGAATGGTGTGAATGAGTTTTAACGTTTTTAATGTTTTTAATTCTTAAATGTTTTTTATAATGATTTTAAATGCATTGTGAGCCACCCTGAGTCTTCGGAGAGGGGCAGCATACAAATTGAATTAATAAAATAAATAAATAAAATACCCTAACTAGGTAACATCATCAGTGCTAGTAAGGAGTGATGTTTTCTGTCAGTTCCATTGTCTTGCCTGTCTGTGTGGGTGGCGGCAGTCTTAGGGATTCTTTGGTTGGTATGTTTACTGATGGCTCTTTGGCAGTTTATTGGTACTTATGGATCTGGCTAATATAGAACTTTGCAAGAACATCAGCTTATTTCCCCCCCGAAAAACCAAGGTGTAGACCAACTTAATTGTTTCACATTTTTTTTAATGGGGACAGAACATTAATAGTAGCAGCTAAAGGGCTGCATCTGAAATCGGGGAAGAATAGAAATTATCAAGAATAGAAGTTTGTTTGATTCTATACTTCCGGCTTTGCTCTGACTTTACCACAGGGGTTTCAAACTCAAGGTCCATGGGCCGAATCCGGCCAACGGGGCGCTAAAATCTGGCCTATGAGGCTGCCCTCGCCCATGAGGCTTTCCTGGAAACAGCAAAGGACTGGCCCACAGTGCCTCTGCCATTTTCAGCTGCAACGGCCTCCTATAGCCCTCTGCCAGTGAAAACAGTCCCGCCCACCATGACCACACCCTCCTGCCCCCCGCCCCAACCCTGATGCAGTCCTCAATGAAATCAAATTTGACACCCCTCTTTTACCGCATACCCATTAATGGAGGTAGTCAAAAAATTAAATTTGTGTGGGGGGGGGGGAACCAGATAATCTTATAAAGTAGTCTTAGTTTATTCTTTAAAAGTCAACAAAATAAGCCTGAGAGAAAACAAGACAGAAAAAATATCAGATAGACATTTGGATGAACGTCTTTCTGGGAATCCTAAGACTGTTGGGAGGTTAAAAAAAAGGGGGAGCATAGTAAATCATGTCTGTAACATTACCAAGGTGTCCATGTTCAACTGTGTTATGTTCAATTGAAGGATGTCTTTACTTTTTAACAGTAAAAAAAAGCAGTAATGAGCAGCAGCATTGATCATTGTCTCATGATAAATGGATTCTTTCCAATAAGCCTACCCCACCCCCCACCCCACAACTTTCCCCAAAAGCTCAAACCCATCCTTCAACTTCCACTTGAGGAAACATGGCGACTGGTCTACCAAGGTAAATTCATAAATATCATGCCTCATAGAAATTTTTAACAATAGGATATGCTTTAATTAAAATTAGCACTGTAAGTAGAGGACAATTTCACTTCCCACTCTATTCGAAGCAGTTATCCTGGGCAGAGTGAGGTAGGCCCTGGGAATGCAGAATTTCAAAGGGAAGAAGAATCAGCAGAAAATGCTTCCCCTTCTATTCTCTTGACCAATGAAGAATCTTTATTCATGGAGTGTTACTTGTAAACTGCAGTTAAGGCAATACTTCTGGAATTTCCTACTGGCTGGGACTGTTGCTTTCCAGCTCTTCCCCAAAGTCCTAGGAATAGCAGCGAACTATCTCACAAGAAGGATTTGCCTATAAAAATCAAAAAGCATATCAAATCCTGTCCCATTTTTAATAATGAGTTCATTCATAAATATCACATGCAATGTATGAGAACAATATATTTTGATCATGCTTCCCATCTTCTTTTCCAAGTTATTTCATTTTATACATACCTATTTTTTTGACGGGGGGAGGACAGGGATGGGTGAATCATGGATAGATAGACACTTGGATTCCATGAGCTGTTTGTTGTTGTTTTTTAATTTATCATAGACAGCTTTTATTTATAATTAGCTCCGTCTTTGGATAACACCCATTTACTTTTGACTTTACCAGCTCCTTATTGGTTTCTATTTTTTTCTTAGCAAAATGGGCTCTGGTTTTTATTTATCCCCCCCCCCCCCCAATCAAAATCTTTTTCCCTCCATTTAATTCTGGCTTAAGTAAGTAAGTAAGAAAGAAAGAAAGAAAGATGGAAACACACACAATCTTGTCCCCCTAGGAGGTGAAAAAAAAGGCTAATTAGCCTAATTCCTACATTCTGCTGAGGCAGATGGATCCTTGTGAAACTCCTGTTTGCGTTGCCAGAAGGAGAGGAAATTGTCTTTGAAGCAGAGCTTGGCATATTAGATCAAATCTTCTTCTGACTTTGAGAGCATCTGCAGCATCTTTGAATCATATGTTTTAAAATGAAGACTTGTCTGTTTATCAGTCAACACCAATCAGTAGCAATTGCCTTTCTTCAACATATTGCCTACTCTTTGATCTTTTCCTAATACAGTAGGAATGGCGGTGCTAGTGATCGCTGCTTGCATGTTTCTAAATATGCTAAATTAAACCACAATGACAACAAGTAACAGTGAGCTGGCATGTTGTCCAATTCAGGTCAATAAAAGTTATTTTTAATCATTTAATACTGTTTCTTTAATTCGTATTCTGCACAGTGGGATATGTGGAATTGAGGAAATAGTATCTGTGTTAAAATCTTATGTTTAGAGCTGGACTCAATCAAACAAAATTAGAACTTCTAACTGAATTCCCCTCTTTTCTCAAAGAAGGGGAGGAGAGAGTGTTAGTTGAAGTCTAAAAAGCTCCCAAAAGGCAACATTTTACTATTAAAGTCAGTCAGGAAAAGAGAGAGGTCTGCTGTGATAAGGCTTCAGAATTCTCTGTCTCTCTCTCTTTCTTTCTTTTTCTGATTTTTGATCCACTTACACACACACACACACACACACACACACTTCTATCTTCTGACATGTCTGTATTCAAACCCCCATTTTTCTCTGCTTGAAAGTTACTCTGGATTGATGAATGACATGCCAGAAAGCATCAAGCTGAAAATATGGCTTCCCATTGCTCAGATGGGGTTGTTATAATCCTGGACCTTATCAGACTATATCCTGTCAGAGCTTTAGTCAAAGTAAGTAAGTTACCTTACATTTTTTTCTCTTTCTCTTTCTTCTTTTACCAATGATTTGTCAGCATTACTGTCCTTTCTATCTCTGAGATAGAAGATTCTTCCTTCAAACATGGGTGGGCTTATTGTGAACCAAAACTTTGTCCAACTCCCTTGTTTGTGCTTCACCTACCCAATTTTCTGACTACCTGAAATGTGATCTTATAAATATTGGTAGGCTAAGATACCTAGCAGGTGTTTTGCATTGAATTAATATTTTGTGACTTGTTCCGGAGTAACCTGAATGGAAGACTCATCAACACTAGTTTTATTTTTTTCCAACATTACTGGGAAATCAGATTGTAGGATGAACCTAGCGTGATGCTTCATGTAGATCAAAGAATGAACAACCTAGGACACAGCCTTTAATTTCATGCAGGCCCCTGGCTAACACATAATTAATTTAATCTAAATTAAACAATGCAGACATTATTGTGGGTAATTCCCAGTCTAGTTTCACCCAGCACACTCCCAGTCAATCCCGTAATCCAAATTGGAGCACACTCACTCACTCCTTGTTTCAGCTACCAAACTATAGCTTGATGTTTATTCATTAAACATTGGCAAACACAAAAAAGTGTCAAAACAGGCTGAAAACCAAGCAAAAGCAAAAAAAGAGAAAAAGATATGAAAAACAGGCTACAATTTGCATTTTTTCTATATCTTTCTATATGAAAAGGCCCAGAACTTTCCAGAATCACAGGAAACAATAAAAGGTAAAGGTAAAGGTTCCCCTCACACATATTTGCTAGTCATTCTAACTCTAGGGGGTGGTGCTCATCTCCATTTCAAAACTGAAGAGCCAGCGCTGTCCGAAGATGTCTCCATAGTCATGTGGCCAGCATGACTAAATGCCAAAGGTGCATGGAACACTGTTACCTTCCCAGCAAAGGTGGTCCCTATGTTTCTACTTGCAATTTTATGTGCTTTTGAATGGCTAAGTTGGCAGAAGCTGGGACAAGTAACGGGAGCTCACCCCATTATGCAGCACTAGGGATTCAAACCACTGAACTGCTGACCTTTTGATTGACAAGCTCAGCATCTTAGCCACTGAGCCTCCACGTCCCTAAGGAAACAATGCCTTGGATAATTAGTATGGATAGTCCCAAAAGGGGTGCCTTTTGATTATCCTGACCTTTTCTTATATATACAAAATTCCAACTGAATAGAGATGAAAAATAGAACAATTGGTGATCCCTGCTCTATTCTGCACTTCAGGGATTGAGATGCAGGACCCAACCAGACTTTGGGAAAAACTATATTCTCACTTTGCCAACATTCTGTCATGAGCAGAGGAAGACAGAGGGGGGAAAAATGAGTGATGAGGGAGGTGGGTGAAGGAACATAAATATACATTATAGTTCTGTTCATACTTTACTGTACCTTGGTTCATCACTTGTTTCAGACGTATCCTCTGTAGTTAGATTATGTTTCCCACAGAATACTCTTTTGAAAATGTAACCTTCTACAGAAAAGGGTGGAAAATATCCATTTCTGGTCTAAACCTTATTGTAGGACCATAGGAAGTGGTAGTAATGTGAAAATATCTCTCCTACATAAGAACTACATAAAAGTCCCAGGCTGGATATCTACACTAGAGGCAACAATGCATCCCAATGTAATGTATCCCAACACATCAGCTACTCAAAAAACAATAAGATATAAAGAAATTCTGGATATAAATGGGAGACTCAAATCCCACTAAGAACTCAGGGACCTGGGTATAGAAATAGACTGGTGGCCGTATTTATTAATACAAACCAGATATAAAAAAGATAGTGAAGAGGGAGGAGTTGATATAAAACCTAACCAACTAGATAAACTACTAGAAACCAAAGAAGGAAAATTAATTTCAAAGATTTACAAATATCTACTTGAGTTCAATTTGGCAGAAAACATAGTCAAAGGCCAAATGATAGCCTGGGCTAGGAATATTGGAAGAAATATACAATTAGAAGAGTGGGAAATGATTTGGGAAAATAATTGTAGAATAACAAAGGCAACAACGTACAAAGAGAACCACTACAAGATGTGGTATAGATGGCACCTAGCCCCAGCTAGATTGGCAAAAATGTATCCAAATTGTAACCTGACATATTGGAAATGTAGACAATCACCAGGAACATTTTATCATCTCTGGTGGCTCTGCCCAAAAATTAAAAATTTTTGGATGAAAATCAGAAAATGGATAACAGAAATAACAGAAGAAGAGATTGACCTAAAACCTGAATTTTTTTTACTAGGCATACTTAAAAAAGATAGCAAAAAAGAAATAAAATACATTACATTACACATAATTACGGCAGCAAGACTAACCCTAGCCCAATCCTGGAAATTAGAACAGTTGCCAACAGAAGAACAAATAATTCAAAAGATATTTAGATGTGCAGAAATGGATAGATTAACTTTAAAACTAAATAACAAGGAAGACACACAGTATTACCAAATATGGAACAGATAGTATGAATGGATCAATAGACAGGAAAAAAAAACAGATGTCAAATACAGTAAGAAATTAAAGGTAACAAATTTACACCGTCAACAGGAAATTAAGGCTAATGTATATATATATATATATATATATAGTTATATGTTTAAATATCATAGATAGACAATCTTGTTTATTAATTTTAGAATATAGGTAATATAGAAGTGTATTTTTGTTCTTAGAATTAAGAATGTTTTGTACAATTTTTTATCTGTTTATATTGAATAAAGTTTGTTTTTAAAATTAAAAAAAACAGTTGAAATTTTTTAAAATTTAAAAAAAAAAGAAAATATCTCTCCTAAAGTTAGCAAATAATTGCATTAAATCACAGAGATGTTTTTGGACAGTGCTGGCTCTTCAGCTTTGAAGCGGAGATGAGCACCGCCCCCTAGAGTCAGGAACGACTAGCACACATGTGTGAGGGGAACCTTTACCTTTACCTTTTAACATGTAGTGCCCTTTAGACTTTCTGAACTTCAGTTCCCAGCATTCCAAGCTGGTTGTGAAAACTATGTACTGAACCAGGGGTGAAATGCTCCCGGTTCGGACCGGCTCGGGCGAGTAGATAGCGATGGTGGCAGGCAGTTCGGAGAACCGGTAGCAAAAATCCCTTCCCCCCAGCCTCCAGCTTGCTTACCTTCCCACGTCTGCCTTGCTTCACTTGCTGTAATCCCTGCAATCCATTGCATCAGCAAGCAACTGAATCTCCCTGCCTGCAATCAAGCTCATCGGTGAGCAGCTCTTTCTGCCTGCCTGCCTGCCTGCCTGCAAGTTTTTTTCCCCTTTGGGAGCTTTAAAAAAAATAGTTAATTGGGGTTTTTTTTAGTTGTTCTTTTTTTAGACCTAGCCATTTAAAGTTTAGGAAGTTTTAAATTTAGCTGCTTTTATATAAAAATAAAATAAAAATAATATAATATTTGTGCAGCTTTCTGAGATTTTTTTTGTTTCAGTAGTGTTTTACTCTAATTACACTCTAACTACACTCTAACACACAAAATCTCACAAAGCTATTTGTGGAATTTTGTGTGTGTAAAGTGTGAAAGTTGGTTTTTTGGACTTTTTGTGACTGTGTGAGGTTCCTGCTTGATGCAGGGGCCATTTTGGGTCTAGCACAGCTGCTTTTACATTGTGGGTGAGCCAGTTGTGTTGTGTTGTGTTTTGTAGGTTAAAAAAGGGCAAATAAGTGATGTCAACTTGGCCATGCCCACCTGACCAACAAACCATGCCCACCCAGTCACCAGACCATCAAGCCACGCCCACTAATTAAGTCACACCTACAGAACTGGTAGCGAAACTTTTTAGATTTTAAGAAGTTTGTTCAGATTTACTTTTAACAACTTGCCCATTCTGCACTGCACACCTTCATTAAGTTGTTAAAAATATGTATGGTCTACAGTAATATTTTAACTAGTAGAGAGCTTGAGGTCTTTGCAAAAAGAAAAACAAGGCCTCTGTAATAGCCACTCAAATATACTGTTTTGTGGGGGGGATGCATTTGTCCTGAACGCAGATGGCAATGTCTCCTAGAACAGCTGTGGGCCATCACTCTTCTACACAGGATTCCAGATGCTGTTGACAAGTTGTATGTAAATCACGCTGACAATTTGTTCAGCCTCTTTCTTGCTACGATAGAGGTACTCAATTTGTAGAACTGGTCATATGTAGAAGATGGTATAATTCCAGAAACACACTTTTTTTTTTGTCAATGAACATATGACAATATAGAGGGAGGCATGATTTGATATTGATCTCTTTAAAGAAAAGTGATTTGTTTAAATGACACACAAGATTATGTTTCCCCAGACTAGACAGAATGTAAAATTGATATTGGTATGACTACCTACTACTACTATTACCATTACTTCATCTTTCTCTTTGAAACACTGACAGATATTTCCCTGACCTTGTATGTTAAAATTACTTTTATCTCAAGGATGTGACATATAACAAAGAGATTATGCATTTATTACTGAATAAATGTCAAATGTTTCACTTTGCAAATACCTCCTTTAAAGCATTTGCATTGAGAGAGGTGGATTTACAACCTGTATCAGCCAAAAACCTTTCTCCTTCTGGTTTTGACAAGGCAGGACATTTAGATAATGTTGAAAAGTGGCGATTCCGGAAAAGATCCTTTCTTTAATTAACCTGTCTCCTGAAGTCGAAAAGAAAAGGCATTTAACAGAAGATTATATAGCATCATATGTTAACCTTAGATAATATCAGGCTTCAAGGTCAAAGTTTTTTAAGGATTGCTATCTGAACATAAGACCAACAGGGGAATAGCTATAACATTAATGTTTACATCTCTAAAGTACTTTGGATGCAGAGGTCATTGTCATTAAATAGCCCAGGAATATTCTGACTAAAATATATAGAGCTGCTCTAGGGAAATGGATTGTCATAACACTACCATAATTCCATTTATGGTGCAAGATTTTTTTTTTTTAATGGTTGCCTACCAACAGTGCTTAGCAAATTAGAAGCTAGTCCCTTAATGTCATTGAACATATAATACCTAGAACTTTTTTCAGTTCCTGTGGTGAACAATTGTATGTTCTGTAAATCAGGAGTCCCAAATTCCCAGGCTGCAGCCTGGTACTGGGCCGTGGCCCATTCAGAACTGGGCCATACAAACTTGTGTGGAACCATCCCCTCTCCTCCCTCTTGCCACTGCTGGTCCTCAAACCAGAAAGGTTGGGGACTGCTATTGTAAATAATATACAAGTAGTTCTCGACTTACAACAGTTCATTTGGTGACTATTCAGTTTCATGGCACTGAAAAAAGTGACTGATGACTGTTTTTCAGACTTATGACCATTGCTGCCTCGCCATGATCACATGATCAAAATTCAAATGCTTGGCAACTGGTCACGTGATTCTCTTTTGTGACCTTCTGACCAGCAAAGTCAATGGAGAATCCAGATTCACTTAACAACCATGTTACTAATTTCACAAAGGCGATGATTCACTTAACAACTCACTTAAATGTTTCAGTTAGCAACACAAATTTTGGGCTCAATTGTGGTCATAACTCGAGGACTACCTGTAACAAACTCTTGAAATCAACATTGCCATTATCATATGAAACCTGGGACAGAACTCGACATGAATCCTAAAACCAAGAATAGGAGGAGACAGAGATAAATCCACCTTTTACTTTTTTGGTAAAGTGGAATTTATAAGAACCCCAAAATATGTTTATGTGTATAAAGAAGGAAGGAGAGAAGCTGGATCTGGATTTCACCAGGTTTTAGTGAAATAGTATTATTTCAAAAGCAGTTCTAGAAATATTTTTCCACATGGTATGTGCTGACACTAGACATGTACAATGTTTCATCCACTGCCTTGTTTTCCAATTAACACAGAGAAATTTGCAGACCTTAAATGAACATTAAAACTGAGTATATGGAAGGAATTGTACAAGGAGTTCTCACTTAAAGACATCCTTGTTGAGTGACCATTTGATGATCTGCAGCTATAACTGAGCTATTCAGTAATTATGTTTGGTTGAGCTCCAGATGTCATCAGCATGCAATCAAAATATGTGCTGCCACATGGAATTACTTCCAATTGTTATGTTTCCATTGACAGTCAGCCAGGCAATCAAATAATAAGTATCTCAATTTACAACAAGATTGAAAGCAAATGGTTCTTTGGGACTGGACTTTTGAACCATCAGTTCAACAATAATTGTGTAAAACTCTAAAACCATATGCTCTGCACGTCAATGGCAAAATGATAAGATTCTTAAATGGTGGATAGGGGATGGAGAAATCTCTAGCAAAGCAGGCTCCAAATTCAGTTCAAATGATTTGTGCCAGAAAGTAGCAACTGGGAGGAACTTTCCAAGTTCATTTCTCTTCGTTATTTTGTTGGGATAACAGAACATTATTCAAGATTGATAGATGTACAGTACATGGACAAATATGTAAGACTCAAAAAGTTTTTTTTAAAAAAAGCAATATGATACATAGTATAATCTGGATTGCTAAGGCCTTTTTCAGTAAGTTTTTATTTTTATTACACCTTTTAGTCTGTAAAATGGATGGGGAGCAACAGACTTCAGCAGAACCCTTACAAGACTGAGTGGCTTTTGGTTGTGGGACCAACTGGTTCCAGGATTTTGCTGTCTTTGGTGATAAATAGAATAGAGTTACCTCAGAAAAACTTAGTACAGCCAGTCGTAAATTATGATACCATAGGTTCTTTCATTATCATCACATTACATTGAACTTACTTCTCAGGCGCTAAATGGTTTTGGATACCTATCTCCAGATGAAGCTCATTATACTATGTAATGTACTTGGAAAAATTGCAGTGTTGATTCAGCATTCTTTAATCAAGCATACAAGGAGCTATTGCAAAGATATGTGAAGAATTCAATTTAGAGTAGCCAGATTCTGCTGTATAGAAGGAAGAATTGGGGAGTCTTAGAAGAAGAAATCCAGTGTAGCAAAATCCTCATTTTCCTTTTTTATATATTTAAATTAGTAGGGTAAAATCTACCCACTTTTGTCCTCCCATATCTGCATCCTATAAAAGGTAAAGGTCCCCCCCGCACATACATGCTAGTCATTCCCGACTCTAGGGGGCGGTGCTCATCTCCATTTCTAAGCCGAAGAGCCAGCGCTGTCTGATGATAATTCCATGGTCATGTGGCCGGCATGACTTAATGCCAAAGGCGCAGGGAACGCTGTTACCTTCCCACCAAAGGTGGTCCCTATTTTTCTACTTGCATTTTTTACATGCTTTCGAGCTGCTAGGTTGGCAGAAGCTGGGGCAAGTAACAGAAGATCACTCTGTTACACAGCACTAGGGATTCAAACTGCCAAACTGCCGACCTTTCTGATCAACAAGCTCAGCGTCTTAGCCACTGAGCCACCACATCCTATACATCCTATACATGGACTTAATATTTAAAGAACTCTCTTCTTCCTGATGATCCTTCCTTCAGGCTTGTGATCAAATACTGGAGCACTAGTAGCGGTTGTGCAACCAAACTTAAAGAGTTTAGAGGTTGCATAACTGAACTTCTCAATGACAGATCCTTTTGGGTGAATTTTGTGAAATTCCTGCCTCCTAAATTATTTAGCCTCTTTTCTTTCTGACCCACAGATGGCAGCACAAGTCTGTCCTTATCTAAGATCAGAAGCAAGTGGAATTGAAATGGAGCAAATGGGTTTGTACTTAAATGGGAGGTGCTGGAGAATATCCGGGCTGAAGATAAAGTAGAACCTCAGTTCTCTTCTCTTGGTCCAACACTTCGACACTATGACTCAAAGAAGCCTTTATTTTTAATCTTATTTTCTGTTCTTTAAACAGGTTGCCATGTGATAGTTTCAGATCTGATTTGTTATGAATATAAGCAAGCGAGCCAAGGAGGAGGAGATATACCTTACATAATTAGCACTCAGCTAAGTTCAGTCGTGATGTTTAGTCAGGAAGGACCTTTCAGCATATCATGGCAGCAGTGTGGGATGAACCCACAGCTAATTGGCTCCCATGGCAGTGCAATCACATCTAAAGGGCATCTAAGTCGAGTGCTTTTGTGTGTAATGATTCAACACTGTCATTGTTTAATGGTCTGTGAGGAATATAGCAACAGCTGTTCACATTAGAAAAACAATTTAGGGGATGACTAGAAAAATACACGTTCTTGTCCTTGATATTTATATTTATTGGATGTTCATGAATTGATGATTTATACATTTATTTCTTCTGAGTTACCCACTTTACATGCAACTCAGGGAAGTGTATACAAATAGCATCTGAAACAGCCCAATTATACTATCTACTTCTATTATCTTCAGGGCCTCTAATCGATGTTTAAATATACTGTAATAGGAAGGACTTCTTAATTCTTTTCATTGGCCTCCACTGAAGGGTCTAAAAAGTCTCTATGTGCAGAAATGTAGTCAAGATTCAGGACTGGGTCGAGGAACTAACAGAAATGTAAATAACTAGCCAATTTTTTTTTTAAAAAAAAAACGTTTGAATTGAAGTTGATAAGCCAAGAAACTTTTTCATAAGCTCCTTTCTCCTCCATCATTTTAAGTCGATACATTTCCATAAATCAGCCTATTGCCTACTATTTTCTATTCCATATTTCATTTTAAATCAATATATTTCCCCATAAATTTGGCTCGCCCACCTTTTGAAAGCACGTTTTCTAATAGCAGAATGCTCAAATAGAATGGCACTTTAAAAAGGGGGTGTGTGGAGGGGAGGGAAGTGAGCCTATGCATGTGCAAGAGAGAAAAATAAAGCAAGAAGGCAAATCATGTTGAGTGACATCATTACTAAGCAGGATGGATAACTCTGAGAAAATTAATGTGTTTAATTAGTAGATCATATTAAAAACAAGACTTGAAATCTATTTAGTCTGAAAATTAATTTTGAGGGATTGTCCACGCACTTATGTTGAAGCTGATCATTTAGCTTATTTTCTATCTGATTATGTTTTTAACAAAATGCAGAAGTAATGCTTACATTGTGCAAGGTATGCTCCATTTTTAATTGCATACCACCTGTCAGCTTTGGAAGCCATATTAGACCAGAAGATTCCACGCTGCCACCTTCTTGTGTGTGGGAACGTAGGAGGGGGGATTTAGTAGAAGGAATATAGTAAGACAAAAGTGCATTCTTCCTTTCGGTCAAGGTCAGGACAATCCTACATCTGGAGAAAGAGTGATTGGAGTGATGTCTTGAGATGGGACAGATGGTGATTGGATCATGTGATGGACTGATGAGTGAGGGGTTGATTTGGGGGATTTTGATTTACTGAGGGAAAACCCTCAGATCTGGGTTTTCCCATATGTGCCAGTATACCTACTCTAATAAATGAAACTTTGAGAAAATGCTTGGCTTGGTGTTTTTAACTGGAGTTGGATTTTTGTGGAATGCTGGCACCACCAAATATTTTGTGGACTGAGTATAGCTAGCCTTCATTTGCTTTATTCTGAAGTGTTCACACAAATACTTTTACACACACTCAAGCAGATACAGCATTGTATGATGCTAGTAATGAACTTTCCAAGCCTAACTAATTAACCCTACCGTGTGCCACCATCTAAAAGTAGATTGTGTTGTTGAGAAGAAAGTGAAAGTAACAAAGGAGGTATATGATAAAACACAAACCAGCCAACAAAGCCAATAATCTCATGAAATTTGAAAGACTGTCATTTTATTTTATTTATTATTTATTAGATTTTTATCCTGCTTTAGAGCTGCTTTTAGAGCTACTTTATAAGTAACTCTAGGTGAAAAACATGCATAATATTCCTTCCTCCTCTTATTTTCCCACAATAACCCTATGAGGTAGGTTGGTCTGAAAGAGAGTGACTAGGCCAAAATCACCAGATGGCTTTCATGTCTAAGATGGGACTAAACTTCTGGTTTCTACATCACTACCTTAACTCCTAAACTGGCTCTCTCTGTTTTTGTTTTGTTTTAATGGTATGGATTAGACTAATTGCTTATGAAGATTTATGCCAAATTATTAATATAAGCCCCAGAGATTTCTATTGTCAGTCAAGGTTTTCGGATGTTGTTGTTAATTTAACCTGAACAAAAATGCCAAGTTAATGCATTTGTTTTAGTTGAAAATGAATGAACAGTGGGTTAAACCAGTGTCTTTGTTAATTGTTCTATATAATGATAACTCCAAAAAATGTTGGATTAGCTTTGACATTAACACTAAACTAGATCTTGACAAACACCCAAAAACTTGAAATCAATCAACAGTACTGAGAAAGATGAAGCAGTCTTTGTTTTATATTCATCCTTGTTTGACTCAAAAGGAAAACAGCTTTGGTCTTTTGCTGGAATTTGTTACATATCCAGAAAAGATTGTTACATATCCAGAAAAGTGAGTTACTTTGCACTTCTAGAGAGCTAACATTAATTTTATAATGATGGATTTCACACATATTCTCTGCTTGTGTCAAACTTTGTTCTTATGTCAAGACCATCCATACATGATTTGTTGAACAAATGACGCTCCCTGTTTTATCCTTCTATTATGGAAGGAAAGTTCTCCCTTTTCTTTTTCTTCCCTCCTCAATTAACTTGCGTGATCATTATATTTCCTGCTCCCAAAATAGTGAGAAATATTGCATCCAATTTTTAAGAGCAATGGTCAGAAGACACTCTGATCTTGCAAAATCAAATGGTTCAAGAGATTTATATAGTTCTTCTGATGGCTCATTTCCTCTCCCCAAAGAAGCAGCACCTGAATGGAAACTAAAAATTCAATTTGATAAAGAATTAAAAAATAAAATGGAAGTGAGTAGTATTAGTTATATATCAAAATTGCAGAATGAAGATTTAAAATAGTGATTTGTTATAGAATCAAAGGGTTCAGAGATTAAGAAATGTAAAATGTACTAATTATAAATTTAAAAATGAAATAAATTTATCAAAAAATGTCGTTTTGTGTTTATTAGACCCTTCAAGAATGTTTAAAAAAGTGATGATTTTCAGATTTTTATATGTTTGCATTGCAAGATATTTGACAGTTCTATAGCTCATATAGTCTGCTCTTGTACAGCTTTGTTTTGGTTTCCAATCAGTATGTATGCCAATACAATTTTGGCAAAAAAAGGTAATGTTAAAATATATTCTTAAAATTTATTTTATTTATTTTATTTACCCAAAATTTATATGCGCCCTTCTCCCTAAGGACTCAGGGCGGTGAACACAGGTTAAAAACATACAATGCTAAAAGATAAAAGAATTAAAAACCCAGTTAAAACAACAAACAATCAAAATAATAAAATGTAAGGATCCGGAACAAGCCATTTGTTGAAACAGACAAGTCTTTAAGTCCCGCCGGAAGGATCAGAGATCAGGTGCCGTCCGAAGCTCGGTGGATAGCTCATTCCAGAGGACAGGGACACTGTTGTGACTCCGACCCCCAAGCCTGTCTTATCAGATGGGGAGGACTCCGAAAGTGAAGGAGAGGAGTTGGCAAGGCCTCCCTCTCCAGGACCCTCCTCTCTGGCAATGCCTCAGGTGTCCTCCGAAGGCCAAGAGATATGCCAGGAGCAAGGCACTTTGGAGTAGGCACAGTTGGACAGCGATGGAAATGAGTTTGGCTGGATCCCTGACAACGTCAGAAGGATAAGCGCGCGCAGCAGAGGAAGAGGCTTGGGCATGCCAGAAATTAAGCTGAGTCACTGGACCATACCCCACAGGGGATAAAAGGAGGTGTGGTGGCCATTCAGACCTTGTGACGGACAAACTGAAAAGCTAGGAAGTCATACCGTGTTTCTGGAACTCTGTTATACGCTTTCCTTGGATTTATTTTGGATTGGACTTGAACAATTCTTTGCCTTTGTGAGTAAAATCTTTTGGCAGCCACTTACGGAGTTGCTGCCAATTCTGTTATCTCAAAAGAATTCCTGACTGCTGGTTTTATTAACTCCTGGCTGACTGTTTGTGTGTGTGTGTGAGACGAGGACAGAACAGGCATCTAAAGAGAACACTCTGCCCCTGGACATTGCCAGCTGACATTGTATGGCGGTTGGTACTCTGAGGAGGGCTGCTCTGTGTGAACGGACAGGATGGTGGGAGGCAGGTAGGAGATAGTCCTGCAAATACCCCGGACCTAAGCCATGTAGGGCTTTAAAGGTAAGTACCAGCACCTTGAAGTGGATCCTGAGGACCACTAGTAGCCTGTGCAGCTCACATAGGAGAAGTGTTACACGGGAGTAACGGGGAGCTCTCGTAACCACCCGCGTGGCCGCATTCTGGACCAGCTGGAAATTCTGAGTGCACTTCAAGGGCAGCCCCATGTAGAGGGAGTTGCAGTAATCCAAGCGAGAAGTAACCAGGGCATGAGTGACCGTGCAAAGGGCCTCTTGGTCTAGAAAAGGGAGCAACTGGTGCACCAGGTGAACCTGGGCGAAAGCCCCCCTGGTCAAGGCTGTAAAATGGTCTTCCAAAGACAGCCGGGAATCCAGGAGAACACCCAAGTTGCAGGCCCTCTCGCAACTTGGCGGGGGAGGAAGCACTCCCCCCCCATCAAAAGTAATGGAACTTCTAGAACACAAGACACCAGCATCTATAGCCACTCAGTCTTGGAAGGGTTGAGTCTTAGCCTGTTCCTACCCATCCAGGCCCGTACCGCCTCCAGGCAGCAGGACCTCACGGAAAGGGCATCCCCGGAGTGGTCTGGGGTAGAGATATATAACTGAGGATCATCAGCATATTGATGATACCTCACCCCGAAACCATGAATGATCTCACCCAGCGCCTTCATATAGATGTTAAAGAGTAGGGGGGAGAGTACTGACCCCTGAGGAACCCCACAAGTTAGGGGCCTCAGGGTGGACCTCTGCCCCCCCCAAAACAAACTGTGAATGACCTGAGTGGTAGAAGGAGAACCACTGTAAAACAGTGCCTCCTACCCCCAACCCCCCAAGTCATTGCAGTAAGATTCCATGGTCAATGGTATTGAAAGCCGCTGAGAGGTCAAGTAAAACCAGGATGGAGGAACAACCTCCATCCCGGGCCTGCCAGAGATCATTCACCAGAGCAACCAATGCCGTTTCCATTTAGTACGGGTCTAGGAAATCCGCTTCCTCCAGGAACTGAGGGAGCTCAGTTGTGCCACCACAGACTCAACAACCTTTGTTAGAAAGTGAAGGTTGGAGACCGGCCAATAGTTATTAAGTGAGTCTGGATCCAGGGCCAGCTTCTTGGGGAGGGGTCGAACCACCACCTCCTTAAGGGAGGTGGGGATGACCCCCTCCCTCAAAGAAGTGTTGACGATAGCCTGGATCCAGTCTCCAGTCACCTTCCGAGCAGCTGAAACAAGACAGGAGGGACACAGATCCAATAAACACATGGAGGCACCAGTCTACCCACAATCATGTCCACTTCATCAATGGAAACAGGGTCAAACTCAACCCAGATACTACTCCCAAGACTTGCCCCAGTTTCCTGGATGGATTCTGCCCAGTCAGAATCCAGACCGATGCGGATCTGAGTGATTTTATCTTGCAGAAACTGAACAAAATCCTCAGGTCTGCCCTGTAAGGGGTCTTCCCTAGCTCCCTGATTGAGGAGCGAGGGCTAAACAGGGCTGCTGGGCGGTTTTCTGCAGATGCAATGAGAGCGACGAAATGATCCCATGCTTCCATTGCCACAAGATAAGACCTAATATAGGTTCTTAACTGTGTTTGATATTTCATGAAGATCTTTAGCTCTATTAAACCTGGGGCATGGCAAAGAAAATAATTGTATATAATTAGGAAAAAAAATACTCTCTTGATTTTAAAGATTGGGTTCAGGACAGGGGTGAAATCCACCAGGTTCTGACAGGTTCTGGAGAACTGGTAGTGGAAATTTTGAGTAGTTCAGAGATCGGGCAAATACCACCTCTGGCTGGTCCCAGAGTAAGGTGGGAATGTAGAGTTTGCAGTATCCCCCCAGGAGTGAAGAGAGAATGGAGATTTTGCAGTATCCTTCCCCTGCCATGCCCACAAAGCCAAGCCCACAGAACCAGTAATAAAAAAAATTGGATTTCACCACTGGTTCAGGATATGCATTTGTAAAGTCAGTTTATTCTAAAAAATGGCCAGATGATGCAATATGTTTGCAATATGTGATCTAGATTTAGTGATAAACCTAAAAATTAAATGTGTTTAATACCATTATCCTAAATAAATAACTATTATCCATAGTTATTATAGGTTTTACTGTTAATTAGAGGATGTGTTTTTGAGCATGTTTAATTTATTTTAATCACAACAATAATGTTTTTTATGGAAATGCAATTATTTTGCATTTCATCAAACAGTTAATAGTTGCTCTTTTCTATAGCAAGGCTGAATCTACACAAGGCTACAATCAAGCAGTTTTTAAGAGTTTGAGAGGCCCAGGACACAATGTTCATTTAGGCAATTCCTTCTGTGTTCTTGCTATGTCAATTTATTTTTTTTCTCCACTGGTTTTTGCACATTAAAGTCAAGAGTGTGTAATCAGGAGGGCATGGGGAAACTAGAAATGATTGCTAGCGTTCAAATGTATGGCCTTGAATAGGGTTTGTTTTTTCCAAGTGAGATGCTCAAGGAAATTGCTCTGTGTTCCCATCATCCCCATAATTTAACTTTTGGATAAGCTTCAAAAATCAATTTCCATGATGGATGAGAGTTTGGGAAAATATGGGAAGTTCAGAAAAGAAATGGGAAGCCATCATGTAGCAGATGGTGGAAGCTACAGAAGTCCCTTTTTCCATTTGACATCTCTGCTCTATTTGACAGCTGAAAAGCAGAAAGGATCTCATGTCCCTTAAATTTAGCAAGCTGAGACCTATGGAGGTATAGAAATCAACCTTGATTTCATATGGACGATTGAGAAATATCCCATATTTATTAGAGTCAACTATTTCTCAGAAGCATATTTCTTAATAATAATGGAAGCCCTCCCCCTGACTCCATCCTGCTATAATCTCACCCCCAACTGTGTCAACACTGAAGGTCATTTAAAGCTGAAAAGGATTGATATTAGAACATATGGCACAGTGCACCATGTAATCCCAGTATGATTTTAAACTTTCAGGGAAGTTTTGTTTTTTGTTTTGTTTTTAATCAGCGCTTGCCATCAGTTTGGAGGAATGCCTAGGAAAGGAGCAGAAATGCCATATAATAGAAAATGGACAAGAATGCTAAAAGGGATGTATAAATATGTGCATTCTGACACACACACACACACACACACACACACACACACACACACACCGGGATTGTGTTATTTTTAAATCCAGAGTTTCCTTCCTGGTGGTAAAAGCCAAGAGTCAGTGTGTTACAAAGTGTGCTATAACTTGTTGAGGGCTCTGGGCCAGTATATTTGTTCCTCTCACTCACAGTGTTGTTGCTACAAGGAGGGCTAGATATTATGCATGCTTGATAAGAGCCGGGGCAGCACAATGGTTAGAATCCAGTATTGCAGGCTAATTCTGCTGACTGCCAGCTGACTGCTGGCAGTTTGATCCTCACTAGCTCAAGGTTGACTCAGCCTTCCATCCTTCCGAGATGGATAAAATGAGGACCCAGATTGTTGGGGGCAATATGATAATGCTGTAAACCATTTAGAGAAGGATGTAAATAGCAATAGCACTTAGACTTATATACTGTTTTATAGTGCTTTACAGCCCTCTCTACGTGGATTACAGAGTCAGCATATTGCCCCCAATAATCTGGATCCTCATTTTACCCACCTCGGAAGGATGGAAGACTGAGTCAAGCACTGTGAAGTGGTATATAAGGCTAAATACTATTGCTAAATGCTTGAGCTCTCTAGGGGAAGACAACTTCTATATTATTGTTATTTTAGCTGTAATTTCCAATGACATGACAGTATTTGTTTTAAAGCCATGTATTGTACTGTGATTCATACTAGTGTAAATTTTATTTTTACACTAGTATAATTTCTATTTCATTTTTATACCATAATCAAACCCCCATCCAATCAGAGCACAGCGAACCCCACCCATCCAATCAGAGCACAGTCAAGCCCCCAACCAATCAGAACACACCTCCACCCAATCAGAACACAGCCAAGCTCCCACCCAATCAGTTCACAACCCCACTAGCAGTTAAAAGGAAGAAACAGATGCGATCTCACATTGCTCCTGGAAGTACGAAGCCGAAAACACCAGCCTGAAGATGATGAATGAGACTTTGTCAAAACGTCGCCAAGACACTTCCAATTTTACATGGGAGAAGACCCGAATAACCAAAGACCTACATATAAATACCCGCGAAAACCTCAGAATATATATATATATATATATATATATATATATATATATATATATATATGTATGTATGTATGTATGTATGTATGTATGTATATATATACACACACACACATACTCTCTCTCTCTCTCTCTCTCTATATATATATATATATATATATATATATATATATAGAGAGAGAGAGAGAGAGAGAGAGAGAGAGAGAGAGAGAGAGAGAGAGAGAGAGAGAGAGAAAATGACACACATAAAGACCTACGAAAATAAAATAATAAATATTTGACTGTTACAGGGCAGAGTCAAGAAAAGGGGGTGTGGCTGGCCGAAGAAGCCAAAAAAAGGCAGAAATAGATCATTTACGTAGGAAAATCCTGGCATAAAGAATGACACACATAAAGACCTACGAAAATAAAATTATGTGTGTGTGTGTGTGTGTGTGTGTATGTATATATATATATATCAAAATGTTATGAACTAAGATCATACACAATAAAAGACCAGCACACAATGCAATCACTTTAAGGATATTTTTTTTTAAAAAATATGCCAAAATCCTAACAGTTGCACCAACCATCTATTACGAATATGTGGCTTTTCTATGATCAAATATATGTGTCTGTTTGTTCAAATTATATTATTGGCCATCTCAACTGCAAGGCTCTGGGCAGCTTACAACAATGTTAAAACTATAAAACTACCAAAAAAAAAAAAATCAAACCACATTTGATAAAAAAAATATACAAAAACAATAAAATTAAATTAACATAATCCACAGCTGGGATCTAAAAAAATATCTACACTCAGCATTATCATTATATGGGCTCAATATATAGCAAACTTCACTTTGACATGCTAGCCAAATTAGTCACCCAATAAAATGTGTTGGTTTACCTGACTGTAGAGACCACTGTAGATTATTGTATAGCCTTTGTACCGACAAGCTAGAAAGGATATATTAGGTCAAATAGAAATTAATGTGTTTTGTTGCTCGGGAGAAAGAATGAAACTTTCTATTGAAAGCCAGTTCTGCGATTTGAGATATATTATTGTTATATATATTTTTCTGAACTCTGTGTCATATTATGTGCGAATTAAATGGATGGAAACTAATCAAGGAGAGAAGCAATGTGGAACTAAGGAGAAATTTCCTAACAGTGAGGACAGCTTGCTGTCAGAAGTTGTAGGTGCTTTATCACTGGAGGCTTTTAAGAAGAGACTGGACAACAGGGGTTCTGACAGGTTCTGGAGAACTGGTAGCGGAAATTTTGAGTAGTTCAGAGAACTGGGAAATGCCACCTCTGGCTGGCCCCAGAGTGGGGTGGGAATGGAGATTTTGCAATATCCTTCTGCTAGGAGTGCGGAGGGAATGGGGATTTTGCAGTATCCTTCCCCTGCTATACCCGCCAAGCCTCACCCATAGAACCAGTAGTAAAAAAATTTGGATTTCACCACTGCTGGACAGTCACTTGTCTGAAATGTTATAGGTCTCCTGCTTGAGCAAGGGTTGGACTAGAAGATTCTGATTGATTAAATATACTGATGTTTTGTTTTGCTTTGCTTTGCTTTGTTTTGCTTTGCTTTGCTTTGCTTTGCTTTGCTTTGCTTTGCTTTGCTTTGCTTTGCTTTGCTTTGCTTTGCTTTGCTTTGCTTTGCTTTGCTTTGCTTTGTTTACAGGAGGTGCAATTTGCACATATACCATGCTGCCACATTTGTCAAACTTTATTTCAACTTTTTCAGGTTTTGCTTCTTTTATCTTTTTCAAAACCTGCAGAGTGGTTCCCTGAATGATGTCTTATTACTTCCTGCAATTTTGATGGGTATGAAAAAGAAAGAAAGGAAATAGAAAATGCAAAGAAGATCCAGGAATGACATGTAGATCTCTGCTGTATTCTAGTTTGCAAGAAAATGCCTCCTTTATTTTACCATTGTGAGATAACAATTTCAAACATTCTTTTATCTCAGCTTAATTTATTTCCCTATTCTTTTGCACTATGCTTACCATTCTTTAATTTTGTTTTCTTCCTCAGTTTGAGTCTCTGGACATAAAACTTTCCTCTCAAAGATATGTTCAAATACTTGAACAGAAATACAACACTAATGTGATTCAAGCATTTATTAGTATACTGCACATAGCTTAGACTTGCCAGATCTTTGGCTTCAACTTAAGCTGCCATGATCATAACAACCTTTTCAAGTTTTCCACAGAAAATATCAGAGATTGGATGGGGTTAAGGAAAAGCAGACTATTTTCTGCTATAATTGATTCTCAATCAAAATGTTATTTATGAACTAAGATCAAACACAGTAATAGATCAGTATACAATGCAATAACTATAAAGGACAATTTTAAAATATGCCAGAAAATCCTAAAGCATTTAGCAACTAGCAGTTATTAGCATGGAGAGGGAATCTAACAAATATAGCTATTAATAGGAATTTTGAAATTTTCTTAGAGGTTTCTGAAGAGTGATTTATTTTTAATCAAATTCATTTTATTCCGTTATTAAATTGAATTGAATTGGATTGAGTTGGCTGAGTTGAATTGAGCTGAACTGAACTGACTTCAAGCAGTTACCAGTACTTAACACTGCTATTAATTTATTTTCAATTCTTACCAAGCTCCACTCATGAGCTATCTATCAGGCCTTGTCTATCCAGATTCCCAAATCCCAAGGCTAATAATATTTTGTTTTTATTCCAAACATTAAGGGCAATATGCTACTCTTTCTATCCAGAAAGCATCTTTCTCTCCTTGTACCTGAAAGCATCAAATTAGCTTAGGGCATTCAATATGGTCAGTTAGTCTCCGGAGAAGGGTGGCATATAAATTGAACCAATAAATAAATAATTAATAAATATAACTGTTTCTTCCAATCCCTCCCCACCCCACCAATTTATGCCACTTGAGGCAGCTGGCACACCCTGTGGAGTTGCTTCTGCTAAATCACATTTCTGTTTCTCTAGCCTTGTCTAGACAATTCCTCCTTGTCTCAGAATTTGAGGCTCCGGAAATCTGAAAATTCTGTCCCAAGGGAGTCAACATATGATTGGAATTTAACCATACTGACTGAATATTTTACCTTAAAAGACATTTAGCATAACTGTGGCTCAAATAAGATTAGAACGGGAAATAAAGGAGAGAAAATTCCCTGGAGTTATTTTTAAGCAGTCTTGAGTACAGATATAAGCAGAAAGATGGGATATAAATTTAGTAATGAATAATACTTTTTTTTTAAAGGATGGTTTATTGATGAGGAATGAAAAAGAAGCTCAATGTGTATTATTTAAGAGAGAGAAATGTTTGGTGCCAACTATTATTAGAAATGAAATGTGACAAATTCCCTAGGTCTGTGGGTAATAAGAGAAAATAATAATAATAAAACCTTGGGTATCAACCGAGACAGGCAATAAGATGCATTGGTTTCATTTGTCAGTTTATGGAATTAGTTTTGCTCAAAATGTTTGTTTGGATTGGCCATACAGAAACATGAATCAAGAGCATTTCTCAGTGATTCCCAAGCTTCTGACAGAGGCCTCATCTTAATAGTGGCAATGGATTTCTTTCAATCATGGCATAAACCCACCAAGCTAGATATAACAGATTGCTTTGCAAGGTGTTAGCTTAGGCAGAAGACTCCTATTGAAATCACAGTGCCTTCAGTCAAGCCATTTATATGCAGAAAGAAGTTTTATTCTCATCAGTCAAGTTGATTGCATACCCAAGAGTAGGGTTGACATCTAGGCACTAATCACAAAGGCAAGGCTAATATAAAAGCTTTGTAGATACAAGAAGAGAAATCGATCAGAGTTTTGTGTCTCAGCTGTACACCCATAACTAGTAGGATATCTACACTATTTCAGACAGGTTAATTAAAAAGGGTAATTTGAACTATCAAGAGAAAGGCAGTGACAAGTCAGGGGCAGCATTGCCAATCTTTCACCTCTGTATCTTCCAGAGGTGAAAGATTTTCCACTGTATGAGTATATTCATACATACAGTGGAAAATGAAACAGCTACTGCTATCAATTGAGTCTACCTTATAAGGATAGCTCTTATATGGGCTTTTAGACTAGGAAAGGGACAAGAATAAATTGAAATGACACGTCTTAACACAGGTCTTAACTGGGAGACTGAAAAGCTAGTGATCTGGGTCTAAATCACTAAATGTTATCTGGAAGAGCTCAGAAAAAGTATTTTCAGGACAATAAGGCTGGCAGCTACAGTGAAGCATCTGAATGGATGCTAAAGTATTGTTAGGAACCTTGGAGACCTGAAAAAAAATGCAATAATCCAAATTAGACTGAAACCCTAGATATCAATCTTTCACTGCTGTTTTACTGAAATGTCATTGCTTTAACCAAGACAGCAATTTATTTATTTATTTATTTTAAAGTACTTCACAAAGAATGGTGGATAATTTTCAGTCAATGGAAAAATGGAGAAGGGGACTTTTTTGGTTGGTTGTTTCCTTGGAATGAAACATAAATATGAACAAAAGTTGTCCCAAATTTATAATGTCACAACAATGTCAGCTAATTTATTTATATTTTTTATTTATTTGACTTTTATCCTAATTTTATTATTATTTATAAATAACCCAAGGCAACAAACATACCTAATACTGCTTCCTCCTCCCATTTTCCCCACAACAATAACCCTGCAAGATGGGTTCAGATGAGAAACACTGAGTGGCCCAATAAAACCACTCAGCTGTTTTTTCATGCCCAAGGCAAGACTAGAACTCACGGTCTCCTGGTTCCTAGGTCAACACCTTAACCATCAAGCACAAATTTATAGCCACAGTTGCAGTAAAGAAAGGGGGTTGGGAATATGTTAGCTTCACATTTTGCCCTCATTTTTTTCTCATCCGCCAAATTTAGAATCAGATTTTTATTTAAGAAGTTGCCACTTAAGTTTATCACTTGTAGTGATGTACTCGAATACTCTGTGACCTTCCTGCAGGCTGAAAATGCCATGCTTCTAAATCTATGACAAAAATAACCCCATTACAGAAATGTATAATGGAAAACAATGTAGAGTGATTTAGATGCCCCTAAAATACAAAACATCATTTCCCCTCTTGACCCTAGGACTGCAAACATTACAAGCTGCCATGCAATTTACAATGCAAGCATTTATTGGGGTGCATATGAGTGATTTGTGGATTACCTTTATCACACATTAATATTTTAAACTCTGCCAGACTGCAAGTTCTAAACCCAAGGCCATAAGAATAATAATGTGACAAGAACTGGTATAGCGGTGCCTTCTTTAAGAGGCAATAGGAAATAACTTGGCAGGAAGCAGAACAGGATTTTTAAAACTTTTGCATGGTTTTATAGTACATGATCGAGAGTCATTATAAAATAATATTTTAATACAGATAATTCTTGCAGGTAATGTCCATAAAATAATGTGAGTCTCTAACGACTCTGCAATTAATTATAATTATGCCTATAACACTTTAGACTATATATAGTTTTTATTACAACAAATTTAGTGTGATTATACATATTCTATTTTTCCTTGGAATTTTTTTTTTTTTACTGTTTTCATAGTGTCCATGAAATCTTGCTATTTTTACTGAACTGCATTTTCTCTTTTATTGTAATAGTAAAGTAGACACACCATATATGCAAAACCCATTTAAGCTGACATTCTCTTTTATTACTATTAAAATATCTTAATGGTTATTGCTGTATTCTTGAGATATATAGATTAACCTTCTAACAGTGATCTTGATTTTAATAAGATCCACAAATGCACAGCAGTTGTGCAATTCTCGTTGCTAATTTAATAAGGCATGCAAGAGACTTTTATAAGCTTTAGAAGTATTCAGTATTTAACTTGCTCACAGAGCCAATTGTTTACCAGCCATAAAGCAACATACTGTCTGTTAGCAAAAATCTGCCAAATATTTATTTATTTATTCATCAAATTTATATCACCACCCATCTCACAAGAAGTGATTCTGGGCAGCATGCAATAATCAAGTCAAACAACAATACAAAAACAAATAATTACAAAAAATATAAACAAACTTTATTAAAAATTTAATATTATTAAAAATTAAAATACAGAAACCACAAAGCACAGAGAGAGTGAGAATAACAACCACAATGGGAGAGCCATCTTAAAATATCACTGGTTACCTTGGACCCTCAAATCTGTTAATATAACCAGGCCTTGAGGGACTTCCAGAACATTAACAGGGATACAGCTAATCTTACTGGGGGGAGAGAAAAATTTTCCATCAGATGTACCCCATGGCAGAAAAGACTGTTTCTTGGGACCCATCAAATGTAAGTCCAGATAAGTCTACTTATCTTTACTATTGGCTCATAATGGGATTGTGTGTGTGTGTGCGAGTGAAGCGAGCGCAGACACCCTGCTTCTGCACATGCACAGAAGCTTCTGTGCATGCACAGATAGCCAATGATGACATTCGGGGCAGTGGGAGGGGCCTCCCACTCGTTTTACTACCAGTTCTTGTGAACTGGTCTGAACCGGGGGCAACCCACCACTGTGTAAATCCATTGCAAATAGTACTCACAGCATGGTTTCCGTGACAGATCTACTTAGACTGGCTGATATTCCAAGTCTTCACTTAAATAGGTTTTGATTCTGCCCACAATCTGAAAACACTGTTATCCTAAAATGGATATGTTCCCATCAGGCTTAAATATTTATCATCCTTTTTGGAAATAACAGCCCCCCTGGGATCTGAACTCTGACAATCTGAAGAAATATTTCTTTTGGGCTCAAATGTACATATTGTACACACAACTACTAAGTTTATCACTAAGGTAGTCATCCTATGAGCCCAATACATTGAACAAATTGGAGTCCCCTGCAAGAGAGATTCATTTATCTAATTACTGTCTCTGCATTAACACACTTGTGTTTTATCACTTTAATTTCTCCTTTCTATCTTCTTCTGAAATTAGACTATGTACTGTATTTTATTTTATTGATAAGGTCACAAGACTAAACAATCAATCAATAAACAATGAACTATCAAAATGAATGTGGCCCAAAACTAATCTAGTCATAAGTAAATACAGTTGACATGATTACTCATTGCACATTTAGTTATTTTTTTCCTTTCTATAATAATAAAGGGTACAATTTAATGACAAATTTTCAAAGATCCATAAGAAGACATCTGCCAGGAGTTCAATAGCCAAAGCAATTCCTCAGAGTTTTTAGATTGAGTTAAACAACAACACCATTTTCCTAGTTAGATCATCCCATACACAAGTGAACAGAGTCAAGAACAGTTAAGAAAGCAACCCTACTGTTGTTACTTATTAGGACCAAGTGTCAACTACGTGTAGCAAATGAAAGAAGTAGAGAGGAAAAGCCCAAATAAAATCAAGTGTAATCAATATGAATTTCTTTACGAGAAGCTAACAAAATGGCACAATAAACAGTATTATGCTTTAAGTTACACTTCTACTCGTCCCCAAAGCTTGAATCTGTATGTAATTGGTCACAAAGTGCCTGTTTAGTGAAGCAACATCTTTGCAATATGTTAGCTGCTGAAAAGTCTAAAAGAAGGAGTGAAATCTACTTACCTTCCCTACCAGTTCAGAAGTGCACACGCCGCATGTACACTCTCGCTCTGTTCACACACATGCACACATCACATGCACATGTGGACCCTCTGTGCATGCACAGAGGGTAAAGAACAGGTTACTTCGTGGTTAAAACCAGGAAGTAACGATGACTGGGTGGGTGGGCGGAACCTCGTGCTGCCATCGCTATTGGTTCTCCGAACCACCCGCTGCCATCAGTACCAGTTCGGGCGAACCTGTTCGAACTGGTAGCATATCATCCCTGTCTAAAAGTTACACGATAACTAGTATAAATCCAGTACACAACACAATAATTTCCTTAAGTCAACTTGTTGTTTCGGGAACAACAGGGGAATTGACTTTAGCATGCTGAGTTTTTGCATGCTCTGTTTCCAAGCCCATTTTTCCCAGCAATAATTCAGATTTCCTAAAAGTGTTCAACAATCCAATTCACTCTAGAAAGAAATGCTAGTTTCACATGAAATGATGTTCCGGAGGAATAATATCAGTATTAGTTCCTGAAGCAATCCATTCCTGCCACATCTCTATTTAAGTAATAGAAGCATTTTAGGGTATATCTATATTATGGGTTCAGTTTAACAATCTGCCTAAAAATAATTATAATAGAAATGCTATTCATGATAATTTTATAAAAGAAAATAAATGAATAGTACTAATCTTAAAAACATGGAAGGTAAATTAAACTGGAAAAACATTCTCAGGCCTGCAGAAAAATATATATTTCAACAGCAAGCAAAACAGATTTTCCTGATATCTCTTTTGAAGGACAGTTCTAGAAAGTAGGTAGGTAGAGATGGAGGAGAAATTATTTAATTCTCACATGAATGCACACTTATCCAATTTCAAATATGCACTTCTCTGAATTTTTCAGTACACTTTGTCAATCAAACGTAACACTGCAGACTATTTTAGCTTAATAATTTAATAATTTACAGATAGTTTCAAATACCACAATTGGAACTTGCAATTTTGCAGACATTAAATACAATGTCATACAACCATACTGAATTACATCAGCAGTTCTGGCTACAGTCATTAAGCCAATGAATTAAGCCACAGTCATTAAGCCAATGAATTAAGCCACAATTGTGTTCATTGAGCACAATTGTGGTCACATGACCACAACAACCGCATGCAATTTCCTGCTTATTTTCCCATTGAATTTACTTGTTGGAAACCAGCAGAGAAATGTCAATCAAATGTAATCATGAGATACTGCAAGCATCTTAAATGTGCGCTGGTTGTCAAGTGCCTGAATAGCAATCACACAACCATGAGGACCTGCAATGGCTGCAACTTCAAGTTGTAAATCCCCTTTTTCAATGCCATTGTAACTTTAAATGGCTGGTAAGGGAGGACTACTTGTGTACATTTTTGAGCCTATATAGAATATTTTGCAACTCTTGGAAATCAGTTCAAGATGTTTGTCCCTACCATGGAAAGAAAATGAAGCAAACATAAATTGTGCTATGTGGATGTTTCATTTAGTATTCCAAGTTGCACTAAATGCCTGCAGAGTTGCAAGTCCTAATTGTGGTCAGTGTGTGAGGTCTACCTGTAAATTATTAAATTATTATTATTGTCTGCCTGAATAGCAACAGTAATATTTAATATGTCAAAATAAGTAAAAGAGGTAGAAAATTATATGTAATTATCATATAAATAAAAGAAGGTTACATTTTAAGAATATTAAAACCTTAGTTCAGAAAGAACTAGAAATATGCAGAATAATAAAGTTATAAAATAGGATATTCATAGTAGAAAATCCCGATCTAAAAGGTTTACACCCAATGCCTTTTATGATATACTGTATGGTCATAAAGCTACCAACTATGTTCAAGTCAAAGCTGCAGGTAGAAATCATTATAATAATAATAGCTTCCTTCCCTTTCCGTCTGTCAGTTACGTAAGGCTACACTGCTCAGACTCATACATATAGTAATCCAATACTTTTCGACATTCGGGTACTTACGAAGAATCTCAGTGTGAATGAAGGACAACACCAGCTAAAGAAGTGGCAGCTATGATTTCACATTGTGGTGTATATAATAAAAATAATAATTTATGATAATGATCCTATTTATATCTTCATGGACTGCAGAAGGCATCCTCTTATTGAGTTTATTAATCAACTTTTTACTGCAAATAAAGCATCCTGAAAAATGTACTGCAAAAATAATTTATTTTGTTCCCTTTAGGGATTTCTTTGTCTAAACAGCTTTTCATACTCTTTCTCTCATTTGTTCATTCATTCATTCATTCATTCATTCATGTTGGAAGCAGGCTTTCTAACCACGCATCTAAGTCATGGTATTTCATAGATTGATGCCCAATCCTTTAAGCAAAATTTGCTGTTAACTCTCAAATCCAGTCTGTATAGGTAACAGTACAGTTTATATTTTAGGCCAGGGGTGCCAAATCTAAAGCCCGTGAGCATGATCTGGTCCGTGGGGTGCTTAGATCTGGCCTGCAGGACTACCCTGGAAACAGAGAAGGACTGGACCATGGTGCCTCTGCCAGCAAAAACAGAGCTTAGGAGTGCCGCGGCTCTCCCAGACACGGCTCTCCCAGGCTCTGTTTTCAACTGTGCAGTCTCCTGCAGCCCTCTGTCAGTGAAAACAGAACACAAATGTCCCCCAGGCTCTGTTTTCACTGGCGGAGGGCTACAGGAGTCCATTGTGGCTGAAAATGAAACTTTGACAAGTGATGTCAAGCTGGCCACGCCCAGCTTAGCCACATCCATACTGGCCATACCCAACCCCCCCCACACCCCTTAAGATCAAACACAACCCTGATGCAGCCCTCAATGAAATTGAGTTTGACACCCCTGCTTTAGGTTATATATTCTTTAGAATTTTGCAATCCAACTTATGTTTTAAAAAATGAAAAACTAAACGCAATATTTGTTTTTTTTTTTTTTTCAAAAATCTGTATCTTTAGAAAAGAGCTTTCAGGCATGTATTTTGTAAAAGAGAAGATACAGAAAATTATGCAAGTTGCTTGGGCTATATTTGTGTACGTTTTAGGTGGAAATGAAACAGGTTAAATGTATAATGAATAGATGCAAATTTGACTCACAACAGAAATAAACTAATATGTATGTTTCCATGAGATGTATGTGAACCATGAGATTTTTATATTTATTGTCTGAATCCTCTTTTCCTAATTACAGGATCTCCCTATTGCCATTACTTTATCTTGATCTCTACTCCAGTGGCAGGTTGCCCCCGGTTTGCACCAGTTCCATAGAACTGGTAGTAAAACCGGCGGGAGGCTCTGCCCACCGACCCCGACATTATCAAAACACTTCTGCACATGCACAGAAGAACATGCGAGTGCACAAGCACACACGTGCACAATCCCACTGTGAACCGATAGTAAAAGTAAGTAGAACCCACCCCTGCTCCACTGTACCAAACCTGTATGGAGATTACGCAATGAATCCAGTATTTTACAGTAGAATCTAACACATATTCTCTCTCTTTTTGTCCACAGCCCTATTTCTCACTTATTTTCACATGGAGACAAAGTTTGTCTGAAGGCAATTATCTCTCTGGAATCAAAATGTGCATTACATCTATAGATTTCAAGATGCTTTGCAGAAAACTTCCTTGAATATTGTCAATTCAGGGCACTTAGCCATTAGATCTGGTAAAACACACTGATCAAACATAGCAGCTATTTTTGGAAATTATGGTTCAAATCACTGTTTAAACAAAATCAGGGTATACATTCAGCCAAATGATACCCAATTTTTTTTTTAGCTTTTTGAGATACTCATGAAGGTTTTGTCATTTGAACCATTACAAGCTAGGTGTATTAATTCAGTGCACTCACAATCTGATTTACTAAATACCACTGTTTAAGCCACCTGGGAAAGCAAAGGGAAATCATCAAAGCCATTAAAAAGTGAGTTAGAATATTTTGGACATGTGATGCGACAGAAAAATACAGCATCCTTCACTTAATCCTCCAGGGAAAGATTGAAGGCAAATGTGGTACAGGCAGAAGAAGAATATTATGGCTTCGAAACCTAAGGGACTGGCTTGGACAAAACTTAGCAGCTCTTTTTCATGCAGCTGTTGACAACAATAGGATTGTCAACATGATCATCAACGTCTGATGATGGATATGGCACAACAAGAAGAAGAAACACTGCTGCTCTGGTATTGGGGTGCACATTCCTCTTTACATGACTACTGTATATATTTTTGGTCATCTGTTAATTAATTCATTAAATTTATATAGCCATTGATCTCACACATGTCACTTTAGGTAGCACACACAATTAGAACCAATCAAAACAGTAAAAAAACAGAACCATTAAAAAGCAATTAAAACTATAATGAAATCAAAATCATGGAAGACTACATTCCATACCTACAAGAATACAGTATAACAATTTAGCTCTCTTCATACTTCAATGGGATTCCTAAACCCAATGACCAGATTTTAAGAGACTTACAGAAGATCAATAGAATTGGGGCCAATCTCATCTTGGGAAGTGATATTCCAGAAAGTGTGTGCTTAATATTAGTCCTGTGTTAAATAGTGTAATATTAGTGTAGCCAAGTATTATAATATAATAGAAGAGTTTGGGCAGAATTGCTCTTTTGACTTTCTTAATTTATCATTGTATAGATTCAAGCTGTGAAAATGAGTATTTTTTATCCACATCATCTCCAGCAAGATCATTAAATGGTAGATCTTTACAATATTATCTATGGAGCATGATTTTTTTAAAAGAATGATAGTGATTTTAACTGGCACAATTTTATTTTTTAAAAAAGAAATCCTTCTAATCCATAGGTAAGGTCAAGGGAGGGAGGGAGGGAGGAAGGAGAAGGAAAGAAGGAAGGAAGGAAGGAAGGAAGGAAGGAAGGAAGGAAGGAAGGAAGGAAGGAAGGAAGGAAGGAAGGAAGGAAGGAAGGAAATTTCTTGGTTGGTACTAAAATGTGAAAATGAGATAGATTATTCTGCTCATGGTAATTGCTGTCATAGGCAATAGACAGATGTTTGCATGAATACACAATGATGCCAAAATGACAATTGTTATACATAATGTCATTTGTATATTTGCATCCCAATACTTAATGGAAGTACAAATGAAATTTGTGTGATGAGGTCATCATCATACCTGTTTTTCTGTCTATTTTTCTTTGTCTTTCTCCCCCACCCCTAATCTATTAATAGACTTCTCTTTCATGATTTTGTCTGATCCTATTAACACAATATTTAAGTAAGATAATCAGTATAAAAAAAGCATCCCAAAAGTTTGCATAATGTTGTGAAGATGATAATAGCAAATATTTTCTTTGATGTCTGTCCTTGGCAGTTTCTTTCTTATGGAACAGATTTGGGAAAATACATTTCCATTCAAATATGAGTCAGAATTATGATTATTTTTCTTTGGTAAAGGCCAAAAAGGGAGACATGTCTCAATTGCCTGACATTAGAGCTGTGATATTGTTCAACAAAAGGCTAAAGGCACTGGAAAATGTAATATCTGTTCTAGTAATATAACCATTCATGTTGAACAAATTAACATTTTCCGTTTCAGGTATCAAATTTCAATCACAAAATTTAGTTATTAACTCTGCGGGTGAATTCTCAGTTTAGCATCCTTTAAGTGAAATGTCAGATGGCTTTTCAGATAATGTCCATGATAAAATAATAATAATTGAGCATGAATGGAGAGACAGAGAAAAGCTAAGGGATGGAGGCATGCAGATTATAAGTGTCTGATAAACCAAACATGATTCTTTCACTTTACATTTGCCAGTATGCTATTTCTTCAAATTGTTTGTCTTCCCTCTGAATGTCTTCCAATTTTCAGAAGTTCAAATATTGTGCAGTCAGTGTAATTACTTACAAAACTACATTTTTGTATTTGATAAGTAGCCATCATCTCTCTCACACACACACACACAAATCTGTGTGGAAAACTAAACAGCATTTGTTTGTTTGTTTGTTAATTGGTGAATTTCAGTTCCCAATAGCTCCTCGTTATCAGATGAGAGAAATGTAGGAAATTATAGTTCAGTACATATGAAGGCTCATGAGGCTTGATGCATAATCATATTTTGCTTTGGCATGATATTTTGAATAAATCAGAAGAAGTTGGGTTTGCTGTTCTCACTCAGCCAACAGGACATGATCTAGGATTTAGAAAATTAATGTCCAGATTATACTAGGGTCTACAACAATTGATATGATGACATAATAATCGCATAGAAATATAGAAATATAAAACAAACCCTACCATAGTCCCTTTGCCGACATTGAGCATCAGGAAAGATAGAGTTTTGCAGTTCAGATCTAGCCATCTTATACTGCACTGAAACCAAATTGTATTAATATGTGCATCAACCCAAGTAGCATAGAAGCCCTTTTAAGTAAATAGGCGTTAAATAAATAAATTCAAAACCAGAAAGAATAATATACATTCCAGACAATATTTCTTTTAGAAATGTGCAAATGGCTGCAATTTTACAGAAAGATCTTTTGCTTCTCTTCCTAGTGGGAAAAAAAGGCTTGCTGAATTCAAAACATTTTTTTTTGAGTAAATATACACAGAATTTCAGATTAAATATTTGTTCTTTCACTTTTTTTTCTTAAGCATAAAGCTGGTTCACAACTGTATCTTCTTATAAACACACCTACAGAATATGTACAGAGGAAGGCAGTAGATTGCAAAGCAGTAACAAATTGTCCTGCAGGTGTGTGATGGTTGCTTGCTTCTCTTGAGGTAATTCTGGCTGGCGAAGCTTCCATGTGTTTATTTGTGTGTTTGTGTGTGTGTGTGTGTGTGTGTATGTGCTTTTCCTTCCTTCCTTCCTTCCTTCCTTCCTTCCTTCCTTCCTTCCTTCCTTCCTTCCTTCCTTCCTTCCTCCCTCCCTCCCTCCCTCCCTCCTTCTTCTGTATTTCTTTCTTTTTACACTTAGATCCACACTTTCTGTGAGGAGAATCCAACAAGACATTGAGCATCAAGTGCAATTTTTATGCAATGCCCAGTGATGATTAATCAGTTTTATTTTCATTGCAAACACAGACACATCAGACTCATTTCTATGATGTTCCATGATATCAGTTAAAGATAGTCTAGGATTTTATGAGACATAATCGAAAAAAGAATATTGATTGACATTTGATAGACAGGCCACTTACTTGATTTGGGCTTAAACATATAGACAAGACTAAAAAGTAGAGAGGTTTCTGGTAGCCCTAGATATTGGAAAGCTAGTTTCTGGATTATTTTTTTTAACCAGTCTGGCACTATACTTTCTCTGATTCCTTCAATCAAAGAAAAAAAGTTTATGGAAAACAGCAGGATTAAACCATAAAGGGGTTTAGCTAAGCTGCAATTTTAATCAGCCACCCTTTCGAATGCCCTCTGAAGTACCTCAAGTTCACCCATTAGTAACAGAAAAATGCAATGGAAAAGTCATCTACCACTAATGCAAAGACCTTCCATTATCACCTTCATACTTAATGTAGACTCCCTCCACATCCTTTCAGTATTTTTATACAATAAATACACTGCACATAGACAAAAGGAGAGATTTCAAGGTATGAACCAGGGAATAGATTTTTTAGAGAGAGAAAAGTAATTATTATGAATGCTAGTTGCACCTTGAACTGGGGTTCCTTTATTTTATAATGTTTAAATACTAGCTGCAAGCTAATTTAGCATTGCCAGAGCAGAATAGCTGGGACAAATATTTCTGCTTTTAGTTTCTGAGTTGGGTTGGTATTTCTTTCATACAAATTGCTTCCACCATTTAAGCATAGCCAGTAGCAGCTAGAGAAAACAGCTACTGACAAGTGACGTACAATTAATATTCATGCAGTCAACAAGCAAAAGCGAAAAGCCTGAAGAGTACATATTTCTAAAATGTTTATGTGCTAAATACCTGGAGTAAAAAGAATTGGTTCAATTTCCTGGCCACTGCTGCCTTTCAGATTTCAATTTCCCATCTTCTGCCCCACTCTTTCTTCACCAGTTTATAAATTCCTACCCTTCAGTTCCATATGAAGTTGTCCCAAATCCATTTTTCTCTTAGCTCCATCATTCAACAATTTCATGTCTCATCAGCTTTTCTTTTCCAGACAGTCATTCTCTATTCTCTTTTCTCTTTTCTTTCTTAAGTTACTCTGCTGAAAATCAGATGTGGCTTTCCACCAGCCTACCCATCTGTCCAGATTTTTTTTCTTCTTATTGCCCAATGCAAGATAATATTAATAAATTTCCTCCCTAACTTTCTTCTTCCTTCAGTAAATTCTGTTGGAGGTCTATATCCAGTGGCATTTCTATTGACCACAAGAACAACATAGGGTGTACCTAGAGATATGAAGAACCTCTTAGTGACATTGTCATAATAAATACAACAAACTTTCCCAAACTTTCATTGTATTGTTTTCATTGTTCATGCGCATTGATTTTAATGTTTGGATTTTTCATTGGAGGTATGTACATTTTAAGATTACACTATAGAAAGTGAGATATCAAATATTTTAGAAAACCCGCCCTAAACAGTACAGCATGAAATGATTCTGTAAGTAAATGGAAGATTTTCGGGTAGAAAGAAAGTAAGATCAAAAAAGGGTGAATCTAAAGGAGTAAATAATGGCTATGAAAGACTGTTTGCATTTAAATTCCCCTGCATATACAGAATAGCTTCCTTTGTGATTCAATTCAGGCTGCAGTTCTGAGATTTGAATATGCATGATTTCATTTTCAGATTTGAGATGCAACAGCACCAACTTGATGTGAGATGCTTTGAGATGCAATTTTGAAAAAAAAAATGGTCACAGACTGTATAACAAGGAAGCATCAAAGATTTGCAACTACTGCATTTTGAGGGGAAATATTAAAATAACAGGGATGGTATACACTTAAGAGGACTTTAACTTTAATGCCCTCTTAAGTTAGCAATTTCATGCTAGCCTATTTTTAAAACATTTCCCTGGATCTTCAAAGAGAAAGAGAGGAGGGAGAGGGAAAGAAAGAGAGAGAGAGAGAGATATTTTAGAGGTGGGGACAGAATGACAGTCTATTCCAGCAAATAGTCTTAGGATAAAATTGTAGTGAACCAATATAGAAAATGTAATGCTCCAACTTCAAAGTAAATTGTTCCAAAACAGTTGAAAAAGCTCAGCTTTTGGATGCTCACAGACTTATCCTTGGGGGATGGTGAGCTTAGCTCCCTCTGATCTTTGGGTTTTCAGAGATGCCAAGATGGTTGGCATTGGCATTTGGCAAGCTTGGCCTTTTCTGGGAAAGACCCCCATCACCCTGAGCTTTGGTTGGATGCCAGGAAAATGCAGTAATTCTTGGGTCAGTGCCTGGAAGTGCCTGGGAACAGTCACTCATGTCAAAATAGAGCTTGTATTTCATTTAATGAATGTACTATCTTGTCAGAATAAACGTGCCTGAGCAAGATCTAATAAACAGCTATAGAATCTGTGATTTGAGCTTGCTTTTAACAAATGGCATGACTGCTGTTACTGAACTGCTTAAATGTACTAATGTAGATTAATACTACTTCTTTTAGTGATAAAGTTGCAAGTAATCAGATTCAAATCTATCAAGAAGCAAAAAAAAACCTGCCAAATGAAGAATGATCAATGTTCATATGAGAAACTAAGAAGCACAAGAATCGAGTCCTGGCAGTTGTACAGCAGTGTTGTTTAGTGCAATTTGACTCAACTTTCACAAAGACAGGAAATGGAAATCTAAGTTACTTAAACCTTATCCTCCACAAGTAACAAAGGTATTTCTATAAAAGTTGGAGAACTGAACAAAAATGCTAATAAGAGCAACGAATATTTACCAGATTAGAATTTAATTGGAAAGAAGGGGAAAAGAAAGAACATGGAATAACAGAATTGGAGGGACCTTGGAGGTCTTCTAGTCCAACCCCTGCTTGAGCAGAAGAACTATCCCATTCCAGACAAATGGTTGCCTAATCTACTCTTAAAAACCTCCAATGATGGAGCACCCACAACCTCTAAAGACAAGCCATTCCACTGATTAATTGTTGTCACCATTAGGACATTTCTCCTTAGTTCTATGTTGCTTCTCTCTTTGATTAGTTTCCATCCATTGTTTCTTGTCTTGCCTTCTGGGTCTTTGGAAAATAGGGTAATCCATTCATCTTTGTGATAGCCTCTCAAACTTTGGAACACTGCTATCGTGTCTCCCCTAGTCCTTCTTTTCACTAGATTAGACATACCCAATTCTTGCAACTGTTCTTCATAAGTTTTAGCCTCCAGCTCCCTAATCAACCTACTAGGCATCATACTAGGCATACTAGTAATATATATGTGGCTTACATATTACATAAGATTAGGGTGGGATGGAGGGGGTGTCATGTACCATAAAAATTCTAGCAAGTATGATTACAGCATTACACAATAGTATCACTCAACCAAGTTTAAACCATGTAAACCAAATTGTTGTAAAGGGTGTAGCTATTTGAGGGACTATCTATCTCTCCTAGCATCTGCCTAGTTGATTCAATCTAGCAAAGGTGATATACTCAGGGTGTCTTTGATTAAACAATGCCATTTATGGGGACTTCAGAAATGCACCTTGTCAATAGCAGAACTGCTCTCTGGAATGAGAGTTCACATGAGATCTTGCTGGCCCCAACCTACTGGTGTTTCAAAGGGCTTTGAAGGTGTCACTATTTACCCAAGTCTTTTGACAAAGATGATGGAAGCATCATTTAAAGAGGTATGGATCAATTTTTGTTGCTACCTGGTTTATTGTTTTTTGTTCACCTTTTATTCTTGGACACCGTTATACAGGTAATCCCTGGGTTACAAGTGTTCCCTTAGCGAATGTTTGAAATTATGCGATAAGCACCCCCTAGTATGAACAAGTCTGGAAACTATGAATGTTGCAGCACCACAGCAGTTGTTCCCCCTTACAAACAACCACAGAGGCTCTGCAACATTTGTCCTGCCTATTCCCCTCCACTCTGCACTTTGTGTGTTGGCCTATGGAAACCTTGCCTGGCACTTTGCTGGCCAAAACAGAGTGTCAGAGGGGTGGGGGTGGGGGTGGGTGGATCCCTTCGAACCTCCATTTTGGCCAGCAAAGTGCCAGGCAAGGCCTGCACACACCAAAACAGAGGAGTGCATGCAGCTGAGAGGCTGGAGAGGAGATAGCTTGCTAGATCTTTGCACGGTAAATGACCCAGTATGGCAGGTTGGGAGGGAAGCAATTGTGGGGAGCATGAGGTATTTCAGTGGGTCAGGGAGGCCTTGGGTGGTCTTAAGCAGGTGACCTGTTCTATCACTAGCCCCCCCCCCATGGCCTTCCTCACCCTGAAATATCTCTTTCACTTAACGAGCCGGACATTCAATTAGCGAATGTGTGGGCGAAAGGAACAAGTCATTGCATTCAAGGTATGAGATTCATTCCCATGAATCCTTGGATTATGAATGGAATGGGCAGGTTCCATTCCAGTTGTAACTCGAGGACTACCTGTATTGTTTTATCAGGTTTTTTATGTTTAACTTGTGAGTTGCAGGTGGGTATGCATCTAATGAATAACAATAATATCTAAGAGGTATCCATTCTCATCAGCACAAGATTGCTACTCAGTCTTGGAATGGTTCCTGCCAACAAATAATATTTCTAGAGAATAGTGTTGTCAAATTTCGAAGTCATCTTAAATAAATTGCATTTCAAACAAAGTCTTTGAAAAAAAATCTCTAATTTATTAAGCACGAACGTTCTAGCTCCAACTCATTGCAGCCAACTCTGGCTTCCTTAGGCAAAACCCTCCTTTTCCTCTCCCCCTCCTCTGCACTCATTGGCCATCTTCCCCGTCAGTCTGCCCCTAATCTACTGCTCCCACTCAAAGGAATTTCCCCCCTCCCATCTCATCTCCTAGGTGATATTCTCTCCAGGGAAAATAAGTAGGTGAAGTGTCAAATGTCTTTTTCCAGATGCCTCCGCTTCTTCTTCTTATGTCAGCATTGGAATAAGTGCAGTGTGAAATGCTGACAAGTGTATTGATAAGATTCACTGGCAAACACAAGCTTATACTATCATTCTTCTGCCATTAGCAACTCATTGAAGCCTTCTATCATTAGTTTACTTTTCAGCAAATTTAGGATACTTTTCTCCAATCCAATCAAACATCTCCAACCAGAGCTCCATTTTAGGATCTCCCTAGATGCATAGTGTCAGTATTTAATTTTCACCAGATCTGGACATTCCCACTGAATTCCTTAGTCAACTATTATATAATAATTACTTTACAATATATTACAATTATTCTTAGGGAATGGGCAGGGGGGAGAGAATCTTATCTTTCTTACTGTTGATGTTATCATGTAGAAACAGCTCTTAAATGGCTTGAAAGTAAGCTGATTTTATGGCTGGTTTTGAATGAGTTGGAGCCTTGTCCATGAAAACATCCACTGTGCAAGATGAGATAAAATGATACATAATTATGGAAGATAAAAACTAGACAACAACCATAAAAGCTATTAGCTGAGAAGCTGGAGAGTTTCTGAGCTGTTTCAATAAATATTCCTAATCTGATATATCTGTTATTCAATTTCTATCATTTAAGTAATGAAGCATCTCCCATTATATCTGAAGGATAAGACACCCTTCATATAAACAATTTTTTAAATGTTATATTTAGTTTTGAATAAACAAGAAATACCAAATGGCCATATCTGAGCCTGAATTTACTATTCAGTTAGAAGTGGGTGGAGGATGACATTCTGCTGGAGATATACTCTGTTGGTATATCTTCTACCAGAGTTTGGCCTCACAATGGGGAAACCATGTCAGATATAACAGCTAATTCCTCCCAAAGCTGATAGTTTCAAATTAGAAGACTTTGAAAGGGATTTGAGCAAGGTTAGACAGTAGATATGCTAGAAAACTTTGAAGATATAAAGATACAAAGAACACTGTGTTTCATTCCTCCAACAAAAATGGAGCCTAGAAAATATTAAAAACTTGCCACTCAGATGGACCCCAGCCAGCAGGTCATGCACAGATCTTCAAGCACCCTGTCATATCATATCAACCTTGCTTAGGCAGGAAATGTCCCATCTAATATCCTTCTGATCTTTTCATTTAGAAAATAAGCATATTAGACGAGATAATATAAAGTCCTTGAGCTAGAATTTTAAATGGCCTTGCCATATTGGAGTGTTATCTTGGATATCACTTTTTCTTGTAGTGATACTGAATTCTTGTGTTTCACATAAAAATCTTATAAAAATAGAATTATTATATTATTAGTTAGCATTCTTAAAAGCTATATCTGATCATGTACTTTAAAACATATAACAAGCAGTTGGCACTAGCTTAGTCAAAGTCAGCGGTGGGATTTACTTACCTTCCCTACTGATTTGCAAATGTGAGCACATTTGATTGCACTCATTCCACTCGCATGCACTTCATCTGTGCATGTGCACAGCCTTCTTTGCATGTGCAGTAGGCGTGTGTTACATCAGGTCAGGTGGGTGGAGCTTCCCACTGTCGACACTGCCGGTTCGCGTGATCTGGAGAGAATCGGCTGAATCTGTTGTGACCTAGGCTTACTGAGTCATTACAATACACAATTAGTCCCAAACAAACCTTTTTTTGATTGTAACAGCTGAGAATTACATTCATTCCCAGCTGAGTCCCAATTAATTGCAAAACAAGTCCTTTGGAAGAAGTCCTTCAGGATAATCACCAGACTTTATCTTCTCTGACACCCTGCCAAAGACCTTACTTGGCAAAGCCTCATGGAGTTCAGAAACAAACAAGAGATGCCGACTGGAAACAGTTAGCAATGTTGCTTTCCTGCAAAAGGCCCAAGTGCCTTTGTTTCTCTTTTAAGCCTTATGGGAGGGGCCAATCATCTCCTGGCCTTACTCCAGAGTTGTGCCTTTTGCTTTAGCTGCTCTTGCCTTCTGGCAGCTCTGCGCATGCTTGCACTAAGAACAGGCTCCTCCTGTTCCTCTGCCTCTCTGTTGTCCGACTCTGGGGCTCCAGAGTCCGCACATCACTCCCAGATGGCACTGGTCCCATGTCTACCTCCGCCACAGAGCCCTCATCCAAGCCTTCCCCAGACTCCAGCACTGACCAATGTTCCTTCCCATCCTCCTCACTGTCCGCTGCTGGCGGACCACAACAGAATCCCACCAGTGGTCAAAGTATACCCTTTCAAAGATAGCGTTTGCCAATCAGAGATACTCCCCTTCAAAATTCATATGCATATAGATAAAAAATTAACAATGATTCAAATCAGAATCTTTGAAAGGGTAACTCAGTTCTGTTGAGTGAATATGCAAGTAAACAACAATAGAGAAGCTCTCTCTGTTTTTTTAATTCACATCTGCATAGAACACTTCAATAATCCCATTATGCTCTCTAAATTCACAAATAGCAGGTTGTAGCTTTTCATTACACAGTTCTCCTGTTTTAATTGATAAACACATTTTTATCCTAGTTCCATGAAATAATAACTTGAAAAGAACAATGTACAGGAGAGGGAGAGAAGGTCCTAACATCATCATTGCGATAATTGGCAGCATCAACAGTCACAAATACAAGGTCCAAAGGAGTCTTTTAAGAAATAAAATATATTCTTTCAAGATACTTCCTTTCATTATCCATAATTAAGGGTGAGAAAATAAGCTTCCTTCGTGGCAACTGTCATTTTCAAAGGTTACTATGACATTTCAAAAACATTCTGCTGCACATATGACTGAACTATGTCTCTTCCTTTGCTGTTGCTTTATCTACAACACCAAATCTTTTGGAATGGAGCTGACATTTTACATGGTAAAGCGGGTTTCTTTTTTTTTCTTTTTGTTTTTAATTAAACGGGGGAAATAATTGTGCTGAGTTGGAATATTAAATAAAGTATAAAGCAAACATGACAGAGTGCTTGCAATCAGTGTATCAAGAACCCAACTGCAGCAATAGAATTGTTAACATTGCCAGGTGGTGAGGAAAATGCTCTTATTGTTGAGTTGGGGAAGGAGAAATTACACATGAAAGAGAATAAAATATAGAAAAAGGCATATGAGTGGTGGAACTTTGTCACTGTTTTATTGCTTTTATTGATCACCTGATGTTCTTCCTGCTTAGGAATTTTGTGAGCAGTTAAACTGAAAGACATGACCAATATAAATGAAAAAATAATTACAGATCTGAACAACTATGGTTTAAAAAGGAATGACTGAAACTGCTTCTGTATGAATTTGTTTTGCTTTATTCATCATTGAGTACAGTCATATCTTGAGAATTCAAAAGTCCTGAAGAATGATGCTCAGACTCAATTAGAAGCAGCCTGAACAAACATTTGACATGTCTCCTCCCTTATGCATATCATGATCCCATGGTTTATATAGAACCTCCTGAAAAAAATTACGATTCTATATTTCTGAAATTAGATTATGGTCTACCCTTGGCTTTTTATACGCTACCTTCAAGTATACTATAATTTTTCCTTTAGAGGGACTACAAGATGTGTATCATTTTTTTAAAAAAAAGAGCAAGATACTGTATGCAGTGTCATGATTAAAGAGACTTTTTAAAAAATATTTCCAGCAGAGAAGCTATAAACCTACGAGCAATGTGCATGTCACATTAAATATGCCAAGAGTAACAGGTCATCTAAGAAGATACCAGACTCAAATTGGCTTTTTAAATAATTTTACTCTTCAGATGCTAAATCCGTCAAAGAATCAACGATGAGTTTCTCAAGTGATGGAGTGGTCCAAGAAGGTCAAGCACTTCTCCCAGAATGATAAACATTCCTCCAATTTCTTTCTTACCTACATAACTCTCTGATCTAAAAGGTTAGGTGCCTTTCATGGTACTGTTTGATCTTTTACAGACCTCGAGAGAACCTTCTATCTTCTTTTTTGCAAGATTTGGGGGAGATGTGTTGTGTCAATCTTTGATTATTGAAAGTTGAGCTAAAACCTCTGCTGCA
The DNA here is from genome assembly GCA_030761175.1 of Masticophis lateralis. Lineage (NCBI taxonomy): Eukaryota > Metazoa > Chordata > Lepidosauria > Squamata > Colubridae > Masticophis > Masticophis lateralis. The sequence continues at coordinate 80,892,650 of JAUDYJ010000003.1, read as the reverse complement.
TAGCCAAGACAAAATCCATAACCAGGCCAAACTTTCCAGGGGTGCTATTCAGCAGGATCTGACAGGTTCTGGAGAACTAGTAGCGGAAATTTTGTGTAGTTTGGAGAACCAGCAAATACTACCTCTGGTTGGCCCCAGAGTGGGGTGGTAATGGAGTTTTTGCAATATCCTTCCCCCAGGAGTGGGCAGGGAATGGGGATTTTGCAGTATCCTTTCCCCTGCCACACCCACCAAGCCACACCATGCCCACCACACCATCCCCACAGAACCGGTAGTAAAAAAAATGAATTTTACCACTGAAACTTTCTCTCTGTTTCTTTGGTGTTTCACTGAAGGTTGTGGGAGAAGGAGGAGGCAGAACACTAAATACATTGAGATATAATCAATTAATATATGTCTAGAGTTTTAGAGAGACTGAAAGACTGGAACAAAGATTTCACAATTGCTCAAATAATTTTAGACTTGGAAAAGGACATTTAGTCTATTGGTTTTATAGACTTTGATCAGTAAAAATCAATACATTCAAAAAAGGAGGTCTAGCCTCCTCTTGAATATATCCAATAAAAGGGTAATGGGATTCATTGTCGGAATGGAAACTGGTTGTCTAGTAATTCAATTCTAATCCTTTTATTCCAGGTGTTTTTTCAAGAAGTAACTGGACTTGCTGGTTTTTCTCTGATGACTTTTTGCTTCTCATCCAAGAACCTTTTTCAGCTTCAGAGCTGAAGAAGCTTCTTTGGGGAGAACTGAAACATCTCCAAAGAAAAACCAGAAAGCCCAGTTGCTTCTTAAAAAAGCACCCTTGAGACAACCTGTCAGAGAATTCATGACTGGCAGAGACATGGTAACAAGGTCATCCAATGAATAAGGCTTAGTGACAAGGTCAGCCAATAGGAGTTGAGACAGGAAGGAGCCTGGGCATGGCTCTGTAGCTCTGAGTGCTGTGCTGAGAATTGAAACTGAAAACTGTTCTTGCCTCTGCTTGTGTTTTGCTTGTAACTACTACCACATTGGAGAATCTGCCATTGGTATTGTATATTTATTTCATGTGTTATTATATAAAAAGAGAAGTTAATGAATCCTGCTGAATCAGTTACCTGTGTGTGCTTTCTGGATTTGATTTGTACAACAAACTCTGACACAACCATGACCTGGATAACTAAGAATCTCCCTAGACTTTTATTCCAGTATTCTCCAAAGTGAACAAAATCAAATCACAAGGATTGATTAGACTATCCAAGCGGTTGTTGTTGTTGTTGTTATCATCATTATTATTATCATTATTATAAAAATATGAAGTCATAGCTGCCAGTTCTTTAGCTGGCATTATTTCAAACATAAGATGTCATAATGTATTGGCACAATATATGTGCAGATCCAACTAGTGTGGCCTTTTCTAATTGACAGATAGAAATATTGTCAATGTGCAGATTTTCTAAGTGAAATCCAGGACTTTTTGGTATGGCCGCCTAATTATTATTAATATTCATTTATTACATTATTTTTAATTTAAGGTATTTATTACATTATTTTCATATTTATTTACTCATTTATATTTATTGATGATAATTTTGTATAATAAATATTTGGGGATTGATGAACAATCTGAAACTTCACGAAGGAATCAATGAGCTAAAGAGTTTATTCTGTAGCCAAAAAAAAAAAAAAAAGAGGGGGGGGGCAGTCTGTGGACCTTGTATCATTTTTCTGTAAGTCTGCATCCCCCTCTGTCCTCAGCTACTGAGAACTGATTGCAGAAATTCTTGCCATCCTGAAAACTGTAATGAAAGAACTTTTTTTCTTTTTTTACAATTTTGTTGCTTTATTTTGAAAATCCAAAATAAAGCAACCACGTATCTCAAAACTCCTCCTTTGCCAAGGAGATATGTCTTAAAGATCCAAGTTGAGTTGCTCTCAACTTCTAAATGGTAAAGCAAGTGTGGCTCATGTCCACAAATGTTGTCTTCCCTTGATTTAATGGCTCAGCTCAGGATCCAATGTATTCTTGCTATTCACTATTCAGATCATCTTTTAAACCATTTAAACCTCTTCATTCTGACTATCGGAAAGATTTCTTGTCCATGATTTTCTTTAACACTGAATAGGTAAGACTTCTTCTCTTGGTCAGAAAAACCTGTGCAACGAAGATCCGTATTAAACATCTTTTTTCCCCTTTCCTTACCGTTCTCTTACTTGTTCTTTTCCTTTTCTGTAATTTTACTCCAAGTTGGTTTGGCAAGAGCTGGTACCTTGCAACAACTCTTTGACTCTGCCTAACTAATTTTGCTCTGACTGATGAAGTTGTTTGGATGAACAATGAAATGTCTCAGATTAACAAAGTTTGGTCCAGTTGCCATGATTCAACCTTTAGACACTTTTGGCCTGGATGATTGAGTCTTCATTGACGAAGTCTCATCCAGAGTAATCTACAAAAACTGCAAAATGACAGGAAGGGCACCCAAATCTTTTTCACATGTGTACCTGCTGTTATTGCTGTGGATGTCTCTGCTTTCAGCCCATCTCTTTCTTTTTCAATGTTCCTTTTTATACACTTTACCCACTCCTTTCAAACTCTTCCTAGTTTCCTTTTATTTGCATTTCTCACATTAATTTTACTTCCAGGATTGTTGGGGATCCCAGACAGCAAGTTAAAAACCACCAAAATTAATTCCCACCTAAAGCTATTTTTCTTTTGACTTTCTATTGCAAATTTCTTTTGTATTTCATATTGCTAATTTGTATAATAAAATTAATTAGGAGTTCTTAACTATTGTCCTCTCCCTGCAATTATTTTTTCCCTTTGGTTCTATAAATTGTATATGTCTCTAGATACTGTTATATATGTAGTAACCATATTTCAGAAGGTGTTTTGGTCCTGTAGTATAGGGATAGAATCAAGATCACATGAAAAGTTAGTACCACTTTATAATGCCTTGGAATACTGCATCCAGCTTTCGTTGCCACGATGAAAAAAAAAAGAAAAAGATGTTAAGACTCTAGAAAGACTGCAGTGAAGAGCAAGAAAGATGGTTAGGGGACTAGAGGCTAAAACATATGAAGAATGGTTGCAGGAATTGGGTATGTCTAATTTAATTAAAAGAATGACTAGGGGGTGACATGATAGCACTGTTCCAATATTTGAGGGGCTGCCACAAAGAACAGGGAGTCACACTATTCTCCAAAGGACCAGAAGGCATGACTAGAAACAGTGAATGGAAACTAATCAAGCAGAGAACCAGCCCAGAACTAAAGAGAAATTTTCTGTCAGGGAGAACAATAAACCAGTAGAACAGCTTGCCTTCAGAAGCTGTGGGTGCCCCATGCCTGTAGGTGTTCAAGGAGAGATTGGATGGTCATTTGACCCAAATGGTATTTGGGCTCCTGCTTGAGTAGGCAGTTGGACTAGAAGACTTTTAATGTACCTTCCAACTTTGTTATTCTGTTATATCTTCCTGTTATTGCTTTTGTTTTGCTTTGTTAAAAAGAAAAGAGTTTTCCATAATGGTCACAATATCTTGATTTTGTTACATAGTTTTATTTGAAATTTATTCTTTGCTAAAAATTTATGGAATTTGGGAGGGGAGAATTATAACATTTTATTCTGACATTTTTCTGAAGTGTGTCACATAATCATAATTTTAAAAAACCCTATCAGCCACTACACATTATTGCAGGACTGCATATCTTTATTTTCAGTGACACATTTCACATTTCCTGATCTGTGGAAATCTGGCATGACAGTTTCAGAGTTATTTATTTACACATTTATCAAATTTGTTATGATGCCCAGAGTTCCTCTAGAGTCAGTGGTCTTTCAGATCTGATAAACAAGCATAAAATCCCAACTATCATCTCCTCGTGTCTATAAACTCCTTTTTCACAGGGAATTTTTGACATGGTGAAGCACTGAGATGGAGAAATATTTCTACCTATGTTCTGAAGAGACCCAGTATGATATTTCCTTTAAATTGTTAAAGGATCAAAATATATGGCAGCTTTCCCTCCATTTCTTCTTCAAAATTCCGTTCCTCCATTATTCCAATATAAATATTATTTGTGAAAAACATCAAAATGGATCTGATTATAAAGGCTGTTTCAGCAAAACTCATTTTAGAGGTAGCAGGTGAAAGCCAATACTTAGCCACTTTAAGGCTAAGAAATAAAGTTAGGTGCTGACAATATTAAAGAATTGAAAAAAGATGAAACAATGGTCTGGATCAAAACAACACACTTTGAGCTCCAAACAAACACTTTAGGTGATATTTGTTTTGACCAATTCAGGCAACATGGTGCCTTCAGATGTTCTAGATTCTCATAACTTCTCCCAGTGATCATATGCTTGCTGTGGTTAATGGGAGATGAAATGTAAAGCATTTGGAGGAGATCAAAAGCTTGACCCTGGTCTAGACTTTTCACATAGAGTTTGCACTGAAGCAAGTTGGTGCAATTGTTCAAAATCCATTTATGTCACCAAAAGAAAAATGAAAACTTTTCAAGATGGATTATAACTCTGACTTTTAACTCAGAACACAAAGGCTTTGAGATCCTAAATAAACAGTGAATGTGTCTTATTTTGACCTTGATACAACCATAATGGGTTAAAGCAATTACTGAAGATATTTGTGCTCAGAAAAATACTCAGTGCTATAGCCTAACAAAAATATTTGCTTAAAGTAAGTACTGTTTAATTTTGTCTCTTCAGAAAGTTATTCTGCTAACAGAGCTTGCTGTACACAAAGGCATAAAGATTTTTCCCACTTCCAAAGTAAATGGTCAAGCTTTATTACAAGACTATTGACACAAGGGTTGGCAAACCTACCAACTCAAAGTCTTAAAACAATATATTTAGTTTGTTAAACATTCTTAGATGGAATTACTTAATATAATTGGGAGAGTCAGAAAAAGGTTCTTTGGCCAAATTCATACAGTTTGGATTGGTTAACTAACCAGAAGTCGCCAGCTTAGTTTTCAAGCCAGCTAATCACCTGATTCTTAACCTCTTGTTATCATGTTTTATCTAGTCACAAAAATTTATCAGATGACAATTCTCTCCTCAACAGATAGGAAATACTTCTATGTTGCATGTTGCATCTAATGTGTTGATGCTGGGGGTGGGCATCAAAAATTTTAGCAAGGGGTTCTCTGTCTGGTTGTTAGGTTGGCGTGGCCATGGTGGGTGTGGCCTAGTCATCCTCCTGCACCATGGTGGGAGGGGGGTCTTTCTGCCCTTCCTGGGCACTGGAGGGTTTCCTCAAACCTCCAGGAGGTTGAAAACAACCTTCCCAGGCTCTGGAGGCCCTCTGAAGTACACAAATGCACCCATTTCCGGCCTTCCTGAACTTCCAGTAGTCCATTTTTCACCCTCCCTAAGCCTCCGTGTGCACCCTACACTTACCTGCATCCAAAACAGGCTGCATGGAGACTCCTGGGAGTGGGATTTGCGGGATCTCTGAACTGCACAGAATCTTAGCTAGAGGTTCTCCCAAACCCCTGCGAACCCCCATCATCCCACCCCTGGTTGATGTTCTCCCTAAAACTCCTATGTTTCTCTCAAGCCACACTGATCTATCTGCAATGGCGAACTATTTCTTGACTACAACCAAGAAAACTACAGACAGTGGATGGAGTTACCAAGAGCTGAGTTTACTTAAATATCTCTTTAGCTTTTCCAAGGCCAGACAACATAGTCGCCTCTAAAATCTTTGGAGTCCTGCTTTGCACTAGATAGGTATTGAAGGCTGAAACCTGTGCTGAACAGGTTTATGATATTCTTTTGGGGAAAACAAAACAAAACCAAGAAACCCTATAAAAATGTAGCAGAAGGTATTGTAGACCTCATCCTGTATTCATGTATGAAGGCCTGAAACTGAAAGGCATAGAAAACAAGTACACCCACTCCCTCTTGTCTTCTTCTACTTCTCCCTGATGATCACATTTTCAGCTAGGAGAATTGAATTAATGTGAAGAAATATCTACCATTGTGTAACCTAAGCCCTGCTTTATTAAGATGTTACACTATAAATTTTTGGGAGAGGATGCACTGACTTTAAAATTGTGGAGCAGAACTCAATGTGGTGCTTGAGTTTTCTTTTTTCTGAAAACTCTGAAGCCCTTTTATACCATGCTTGCTGTTAGTAGACAGATTTTCTTGCCACATTGAGGTGAGGAATACATGAAAATACTAGGGTGAAACCTTAAAATACACCCATCACAGTTAAAACAATTCTCTCAACCGCCATTCCTCAAAACAATCTTATCTGCATGTACTTGTACTGTATGCGGTGTTTCTCTCTTTGACTCCCAGTCTTCCCCCTCATAGGATTAAGCAAAGTCCTTGACCACCACAACTTTTTCTATTTTGTTCCAGAGTAAGCACATAAAATCAAGGAAAGTTCTCTGGATCAATTGGCTGCAAAGATAGCAAGAAGAAAGGAAACTCCCTTCATAGGATGGCTTGGTTTAAGTTCTTAAGGTCTGTAAAGGGCAATATCTATGAGCAAGTATGGAGTAGCATGGGGGATGATATTTCTCAATTCCACTCTCAAAGACATGTGAAAAACACGTCCTGCAACCAAGCATCTTAATAGCCATAATGCTAAGTTTAGCTAATGTATAAAGACTTCCCAGAATACGCAAGGATAATGTTACAGGAGGAGAAAATTAGAAAAGCCTGTAATATGAGAAGGGTTGGAGAAATATTTCTCTTCCAGGATTTGCATGCTTTGTTTGTTTGTTTGTTTATTTATTTATTTGATTTATATGCCGCCCTTCTCCGGAGACTCAGGGCGGCTTACAATGCATTAAGCAATAGCCTTCATACCACTTCATTGAAAAGCCATGAGAGGAGGGGAAGCACTCTTATCTCTTAAACAGGGAAAGAACAATTCTTCAACATTTCATTTCTCTCTGACATCTTCATTTATAAAATTCCATGAAATTAACGAAGTGGACTGTAAAGTATGAAACCTTGCATCAAAATAAGTGTATTAGTCTTCAGAGTGCCCTGGGTCTTTTCACTGTTTTGCTGCAAAAGGGCTATATTTTTGAACACCAGAATATTTGGCTGTGTTTCCATGGCAAACGAAGACCAGAAAACTCAGTTAAAAAGCATGTCCATGCTATCATTTTACCTACTGCTGTGTGCTCTATTTTAATCAAGGTCTATAACTTAGTTTATGTTGCATACAGGCTAATGTCTGCATGTGCACAGACCAGATATCTCTATAAGCAATATAACTCAAAGTCTGACCAATAATTTATAGGATACTCTTATATGAATATCCAAAGTAAGTATGTTTTATTCAGTGGTGGGATTCAAGTAATTTAACAACCGGTTCTCTGTCCTAATGATTTCTTCCAACAACCACTTTGCCAAACTGCTCAGAAAGTTAACAACTGGTTCTCCCAAAGTGGTGCAAACTGGATAAATCCCACCACTGGTTCTATTGCATTTCATGATTAACTGCCAGGAAAATGTGCCAGAGCTATGTCTGTAGGTTAATCAAAGAGAGAACCAACCTAGAACTAAGGAAACATTTCTTCACAGTTAGAACACTTGAAATCTGTAGAGATTTTCAGTCATCCAGGTCATGGATGTCCCAAAGGTGCTTTTTCCACTGGAAATCCAATCCTACTTCCAGAGGAAAAATTGCAGACTACAGGAACCAGAAGCACTACTCAGGTGATCCTGAGGATGAAATGCTTCAACAACCCTCTAAAAGGATGCAAATTACCAGCTGTCTGCAAAGAATATAAATCCTTCCATTCCCCACCATCCAGTCAGAGCTGAAGAAGCTTCTTGGATGAGAAGTGACATGTCTTCAAAAGAAAAAACAAGAAAGTCCAGTTGCTTCCTGAAAAAGCACCTTTGGGACAATTAATCACTTATTTCTGGGTATTCCAGCACTGGAGATTTTTAAGAGCAGAGTGGACAACCATTTGTCTTGAAATAGTATAGGGTTTTCTACTTGAGCAGGGAGTTGGACTGGGAAGCCCCCCAAGGTTCTTTCCAACTCTGTTATAACTTTGTTAAGTAGGATTGCACTGTTAAAAAATCTTAAGTGCATTCACAACAATCCTTGTTTGAAATCTTTAAACTGTCTAACAGTCCCAAGTAATGTGTGCATAAGCCTCACTTATACATAAACCAACATTTACTTACATGTTCAGTGAGCCTTATGTAACCTTGTAATATGTTATTTTCAGTGGTGGGATTCAAGTAATTTAACAACTGGTTCTCTGTCCTAATGATTTCTTCCAACAACCACTTTGCCAAACTGCTCAGATAGTTAACAACCGGTTCTCCCGAAGTGGTGCAAAGTGGCTGAACCCCACCATTGGTTATTTCCTTTTACAGAACAATCAGGAAAACAGAATCGTTATAAAACTGGTTTATTTCTTAAAAATAAATACAAAAATATAAATATAAAACATTGGCAGAGAGAATCTGATGAAATGAAGTTGCACAAAAATTTTCTTTTTAAACCAGCTGCATATCACATTAACACCACGTGTACATTTTCAGGGGTCATTTTTTAAAAAAATGTACAGAATAGGGGCAACTGTTTTCTTCCTACTTCTTTTGGGTTATGATCCAAAAGGAAATGCGTAGACACTCTGTGCATACCATTTCAATTTTTTTCCCCAGTTCATTTTCCAAAAGCTGCACAAGCAGAAACCCCCCAATTATAACTGTTGTTCTTAAACAATGAAATCTGAACGTGTCTATCAAAAACTCTCAGGGTATATAGCACTAAATTATTTTCCAGAGGAGCTATTTTTCTCCAAAAAACCAAACCAAAACAAAAACCAAACCCTAGTTTGTTCATTATGTGTGTAGATTTGGGAGACAGAGCACACTCTCTGAATGAAAATGCTTAATAAAGTCTATGGGGGTCTCCTGTGCATAGTTTCTGAAAAAGAAACACATTTCCAAGGAAAATGTGGGTGTGTATGTGGAATGTGCATGCATGATCCTTTTTTAGATCGCAGTCTGGGTCTTTTTCAAAGCCGTCCTTGCGAGTGGAGAACATGTACCTAACAGAAGCAACTCTCATATGACTGTTTGAGAGATTATATACCTGCTCAAACAGTGTATCCTTTATTTAATAAAATGGATGACACCAAATTTCAATTGCTTTGGCTTTCAGAACAGGGCGAAATAAAATGCTGAATATATTCCATGTGACATTTTACAAGAAAGAATAAAGGACATTAATGAGCAATTCAAAAACCAAAATGAAGGAAAAAGGAGAAGAAAAAGAAACATTGTGCTGAGTGGTAGGAGAATGCTCCTGAACATCAAATATTGTCACGTGGAAAAGGTATCTGTAAAGTTACTTCCTCTCAATTGAACTATATATCCTACCGTAGGTTAGGAAGTGTCTTTATCACTTTCGCCTCCACCATACATCTCAGCAAGCTTATTAAACCGAGGGCCCCATTCCTTGAGGTAATCATAGTTTTGGTCTCCCTCAGTGGTACCAGACTCTAAAGAACTTAAGGATTCAGCTATAGAATCATTTCCTTCATAGGCATAAGTTGCCAGGGAGTCATAAGGTGGAGCAGAGGGGTCATGATCATGCTCCTTCAACCTTTGGTTAATGAAATCACGGACATCTGTGTTATCTGGAGCAGAAGGAGTCCTCCGTGGTATAAATAATGTTTCTGGGATAATATCTCGGCGGAGTTTCTTATCTTCAATAGCTGCGGGATTTCTCAAAGTGCCGATATCAAAAGCCTGGGTATCTTCCTCTCCACCCCCTTCGTCATTATAGCTCACGATATTGTCTCTGATGTCTTCTTTAGACAGGATCAGAGGCTCTTTCTTGCGCTGCCTCTTTAGAGCAGCAAACAACACCACTATAACTTGGAAGAAAGAAAAATAACATGAATTAACTAAAAATCACATTTTAAAATACTTTTTCTTCATGAACACAAGTATGCAATTTAGTTTATTTTCTTTATGGTTACATTAGCCAGGAGACTACGATGCAATTGCAGAGTAGTAGCTTGGCTGCCTGTTTACCAGTGCTGCCAGGTACATGCTTGCATGTTTCCAATGGTGCACCATAAGAGAAAGAAGAACTGGAAGAAACATGAGCGACTGTTCTTGCAGCATCATCCAAGGATACCCTACCTCCCCCAGAACCACCTTGCAAACAGGCGTTGCAACCGGAAAGATTCAGAGTTGGCAGGAATCTGATTGCCTGCATGGAGCACCAGTTTGTCTTCCAACCAAAGTCGTACCTATGTATCTACTTGCATAGAATATGCTTTCAAACTGCTAGGTGGGCAGAAGCTGAGGCAAGGGATGGTGCTCACCCTACTCCACAGTACTAAGACTCTAACTGCTGGAGCAGAGACAATCTCCAGCAACATTAAGCCACTGAGCCCCCACAGGTTTAATATGAAACTGTTTTGCTATATTCTTTTTGAGTAAATCTAATTATTCTGATCCCTGACTTGTGGAATGAACCAAGGAAGAAATGTAAAAATCTCTGCTGAAGCACCCCAACATTTCTGCTTTTCTTTAGCATTTTGTTTTTGTAGAGTTGATAATTTGGGGAGCTGTGATTCCAATATAACTAGAGGGCATTAGATTGAGGAAGCTACTATAGAAACACAGAAAAAGAATAGGAAATTAATTGTCATCTTCTATCCTTTTTTCAAGCAGCAATTATATATTCTTGCACCTGAATATGGAAGGACAGATTCATTGCCAAACAGTTGCTGATTAATCTATCAACCATCAGCTTAACGAATCCTGTTTTTTAAAAACCCTGAGTCAATTGTGTACAAATTGAAAACTGAATACCCTTTCCCATTTTTCTTGTTTTTAAGCTACTATAAATATACCATAGTGCAAAAAGGGACAAACATTGCATTAAGACCTGCAGTTTTCTCCCTCCCTCTTGTATACTTATCAAGCCCTTTATTCTGTGTGAGTCCCTATCTTATACCACTGCAGGGCATTCTGCGGAAATATGAAAAGAAGTCATCCAGAAATTCTTATTTTAAAATAAAATGCAATAAAACACAGTACTAATGCTTTCTTGTTCTGCAAAATACTGTATATTGTGTCAAGCTTTTGATCAGCTTTGATCTGTTTTCCTACAGTTTCATTCAGACTTGCAAGCTGAAGAGAGAGCTGTTTCTTTTGAGGAAAGAATTACTAACAAAACTATCCTCTTTTCTCAAAAATAAGACATCCCCTGTTAATAAGCCTAATCCGGCTTTTGAATGCATATGCTAAAATAACCATCCCTGAAAATAAGCCCACCCCGAAAATATTTAAAAGCATGCACAGCTGGTCTCCGCCTTTACTCTGGTTTCCTCCACATGCCACAAAATAATAAGACCTCCCCAAATATGAGACCAAATTTGGGGGTTCAAAAAATATAAAGCAGGGTTTTACAGTATTTTCAAGGAAACATGGTACTATATTTTTCGGATTATAAAATGCATCGGAGTATAAAGTGCACCTTAGTTTTTGGAGAGGAAAATAAGAAAAAAGCTGATTGGCAGGTGGATGGGCTCTCGGAATACCCCCAATCAGCTATTCCCAGAGGTGAACTTTAGCAACAGGTTCGTTAGTTGTGAGCTCTGCGCCTTGCTGTTTTTTTCAGCCTCTGAACCCCCATTTCAGAGGCTGGGCAGGGCTACATTGGGTGTATAAGACACTCCCAAATTTTCACCCTCTTTTAGGGGGAAAAAGGTGTGTCTTATGCTCTGAAAAATACAGTATGTATTTTCAGTCAATATACATCTAATTATATATATATATATATATATATATATATATATATATATATATATATATATATATATATATATATATATATATACACATACTAAGTGCTTTCAATTAAATTAGATTGAGAATATCTTGGAAAATGTTTGGGAGTGATGTATTGGGACCTAAGGCTTAAAAAAATGTGATGCCAATAAATGAGATGTAGTATAGGTGGAAAACACTACTCCTGCTTATTATCTCAGCTTAATCTTAACAGGAAAATGTTGATTCACACATTTAATATGAAAGTTTTACAAAACTATTCACATTTTACACATTAGGTTTTTTTTTTAAAATGAGGTACTAAACTCATTAAGTGAGAACTTTAACAACTCAGAAATAACTCTAAATCAGGGATATCAAACTTGATTTCATTGAGGGCCGCATTGGGGTTGAGTCTGACCTCAGGGGGCCAGGGTGGGTATGGCCGGGCTGGGCATTGCCAGCTCAATGTCACTCGTGTCAGGGGTGCCTGTGGTGGCCCGAGCAATCTGCCAGTGAAAACAAGCTCCCGAGCTCCATTTTTGCTGGCAGAGGCACCACAGGCCAGTCCTTTACACTCCCAGGGTGGCCCTGTGGGTCAGATCTAAGCTGGATCCAGCCCCTGGGCCTTGAGTTTGACACCCCTGATCTAAATCTTCATGGAAATTTTAATATAGCCTACTTCATAAATTATATGTTATTGTTTGTGTATAGATTAGTGTAAGTCTCAATATGTTCTGACTGAAATTCCGAGGCCACAGTGGCTTAAATAAGACTAATGAAGTGCTCTGAATTGTCAGGTAGCTGATAGAAATATATACACTTTGGGTTACTATGTTAATATAACTAGGGATGTGCAAAATGACTTGAATTGTTCTCTGTTTGAAACCAGGCAATTTTGTTTTAAGTGTTTTTTTTTCAAATTATAAAAGAAGACTGTGTTAAGATGACCTTTCTAGCAAAAGGGAGCATTATCTTTTGAGTTTTCTACTTGGGCCAGTATAAATGTTTGTTTTAGGCCAGGTTGGATAATCTGGAACTGAATGATGGAATAATGCAATAGGCATATAAGCAGCAGATGACATAATGAGGAGCTAGTCTGGATCTGTTTTTTCCTAGTGAGACACCAAGAAAGGAAGATCTGGATCTTAATAAAGCACTTATTTCTGGATTCTGTGACTCTCAGGATTGCTACTGCTGCTGCTTTTCCTAGAATTGGTGGATATATGGCTATGTGCTTTTGAAATAATGTAATTCTCACATTCTCGTGGCAGTTAAGATGTGTTATTTCTTCTGTCCAGCTTTACAATATTTAAGACAAGAGAAACAGAGAAGAGACTGGTCATGGCTTTGATTTTAACCTGGACTTTTTTCTGGGAGTCATTTCAAAGGATGTTCCCTGCCTGATCCCTGCAAATCAGGCCTGTTTATCATTTGAGAGATACAATTTCTTTAATTAGGTTTAATGTGTATTGGTGATAAATACACCACAAGCTTAATCTTGAAAACCCATGCTATGATTTCTGTTATTTGTTTGGAAAAAATGAGCCAGCAGGATGAATGCAATAAAGATCTTTTGGTGTCTCGGATGCTTAAAGATCTTCTTAGGCATCCAAACAGGTATCTTTTCCACTGTGGCAACAATCTGTAGCCTAGAGATAAGGCACTTGGTCTTAAACAAGGCAAGACACCATTACAATGAATGAAGCAGGCATGAAGAAATAAACTGCAGGGTACATCAAAGTAATCAGGTTCACACTAGCTCTTATGAAAATGATGGCTTTGAACAAGCAGACCGTGATACTATTAGTTAGTTAGGATTAAGGCAATTTTTGGCTACTTTCAGCAGCTAGTTGGTGCTATCTCTGTGTCATGCCGGAAGAAATATTGCAATATCTGTGAGCACCAGGTACCAATCCATACATCCACTTCATTTAAGATATTTGGATATGTAAAGGTGGAGTTTGTCATTGTGCAATAAAAGGAATGAAGGATCAAGTTATGGGTAGATGCTACCTGATATGCTGAATACAGCTCATTGGCGCACAAGGGAACTGTGACATTAAATGCACAGCTGTAATGGGCTTTCAGAGGAGAGGAAGTTTGGGGCCATCCAGAAGGGAAAGCTAGGTGGACATGCTACCTGCAGTAGTACCAGCAGCCAGGTCTACATTCTGGCATGAAATGTAATCTCCAAAGTATTTGGGACTGTGAAGATTCTAAACATCCCATCAGAATAACAGAGTTGGGAGGGACCTTGGAGGTCTTGTAGTTTTCTTCTTCCCTTGTGTTGGTTGAAAGGGGATTAGTTTGACCTGTTATTCAAGAGTTTTCTTTAATACTTTCCTGCAATTTTGATGACCAGTGGCAGCTATTGCATATGGCTATGCCAGTTACTTTTGGTAGGCTGTAAAAGGGAGCAAAGGGCTCATGTCAATTTTTAAAACATTTCTTATGGAAAGAACATTGAAAATGTTTCAAGTTTTGTTTTAATGAAAGGCAAAATGCTCAAGCTGTTCATAATTTTGTTCCATAACAATGCAGCCAACTCAACGTTGTTCCAAGGAAACATTTTGAATGATCTGTGTTCAAATCTACTGTGTTTCCATTTTGGGCATACCTTGTAGTAATCTCTCATGCTTTCTCTGTGGTTTGTAATGGATTTTAATGCAGCATTTTACAATTTGAACTGGCCTTACACTGTCTGCCTCAGTCTAACTTGTCCTCCAACTGCTTTATAACCCAAGGTTGACTCTCAAATTACAGTAGCTTGTTGTTGTTAGTTGCAAAGTTGTCTCCCACCCATCACGACCCTATCCAGGCCTTCCTTTCCTCTACCATCATCTGGAGTCCATTTAAGATCATGCCTACTGCTTCAATGACTCCATCCAGCTACCTCATTCTCTGTCGTCCTTTCTTCTTTTGCCCTCAATCTTCCCCAGCATTAGGCTCTTCTCCAGTGAATCCTATCTTCTCATTAGGTGGCCAAAGTGTTTTAGTTTAAAGTAGCTACAAAGGGCTTAATTTCTGACTGGTTGCAAGGAAAATGCTGTCTTTACAAGGGTTGCACCCAATGCAGCTTGGTAGCATTTAGCATTTGATAGTATTATGTTTAGTACGTGATTATTCCCTCAAAACTTACCCAGGAGAATAATGATACAGAGCAAAATGGCAATGAGTGCGCCTGTACTAAGGCCCGCTGGGAGGAGCAAAGCTTCAGCATTGCAGGACTGCATATTTCCCCGACTGTCACAAGCACACACCCGGATTGTCAGTGTGCCTGTACTACTCTGGATGGGGTAGTCATTATCTGATATCACCACTGGAAGGAGGTATGTGCTTTTTTCATGTCGGCTAAAGCCATTCCTTCTTGTCAAAATCCGGGCTGTGTTATCTGAACCAGGAAGTCACAAACAAGACATGCATTACAATTAATCCCATCAAGGAATGTAATCCACACTTCTAGTGTAGTACAACCACACTTGCAGCTTCACTGACATTTTCCACACATTGAAACAAACTTTAGCAGTAAATTCATTTTTTTTTCTTAATATGGCATTAAATAATAATGCTACCTCTCTCCTCCAAAGGTGTTCTTTTTTTCCCCTTTTCACTGAATGCTTGGCTTCTCAGTGATAAATGCAAACATTTGCAACTTTTGTTTGAGAATTAAATTATAAGGTAACGTGATAGAAGGCAGCACACTAGAAACACCTCTTTAATTGAACTCTTAGAGTCTGTAGGGCAATTTCCTGGACCATTGCAGGTAATATAGATACTGTGTTTCCCTGAAAATAAGACTCTGTCTTGAACACTGAAATAAATGCTTGGCCTTATTGCCATGCACTCAAAAGCCCGATTGGGCTTATTTTCAGGGGATGTCTTATTTTGGGGGAAACAAGATATCTAATTTCTTTAAAATTTGCAATGTAACAGCCACACCAGGTCCTGGTCTGAAATATCAATAGCTTAGTGGTATTTATATACCACTTTACAGTGCTTTATAGCTCTTTCCAAGTGGTTTACAGAGTTAGCATATTGCCCCCAACAATCTGGGTCCTCATTTTACCAACCTCAGAAGGAAGGAAGGCTGAGTCAACCTTGAACTTGGTGAGATTTGAACTGTCAAATTGCAGGCAGCCAGCAGTCAGCAGCCTGCAGTACTGCACTCTAACCACTGCGCCACCGCGGCTCATACATATGGAAATACATATTTATTTTAAACCCATCCATTGTCATATGCTGATTAAGTAGAACTTCTTTGTACAAAAGCATTTGAATTTGGGGGCTTCTGCATGAAAAGCAGTTATATTCTATTTTTCCCCCTACAGATCTAGTTAAATCTAAGTGGCTTGTTTCTACCAAAAAAAAAAAAAAAAATGATTTTGATTCAGTAATAAAGAGTTATCTGGAAATTCTGGAAAAAAAACATTCCAAAATGTTAGGTGGTCACTACCCAATGATTGAAAAGGTTTATCAAATCATCATCATCATCATCATTTTCAATTTGACTTTTTTGGCACTTCAAACTTGCTAAACTTGATTTGTTTGCCTAGTCTTTCTTTATCAACATGTATACAAAACACATATTCATAATCATACACCCCTGAGTAATAATACATTTAATATCAAGTAATTTAGCTTAAGAGCAAAACTGTGATTAGAAATTAAATACTCTGATGTATTCTCTTCATCTTTTCATTTCATTTCCAAAGTTATATTTAATTTTGAAGAAAAAGTCAAATAATTATAGGCTTTCAACATTAATATACAAAATTGTAATTAGTATTGATAGAATATCCACTATTTTTTCCTCTTAGCTATATCCAGTTAAGGACCTAAATAATAACATATTAAGAATTTATTATATAAATATTAATGTATTAATTTATTATATAAATATTACTGCATTGAAATAAAATATTGTACTGAGAACTGAGAACATGGCACAACAGATTGGTCAATACAGCTAGATTTAATATAGCTCAAAGGTAGCATATATTAACACTTTAATGATATAAAGCATTTCTTTATAGTTTAGTTTCTTCAAAGTTACTCATTTAATGTCTATGTTGTACATTGCTTTATGACTATATTATGAAGACTGTGTTGCATTTCATAATTTCTTCTATTTTTTTTAATTTCACCAATGATTTCTTTTTTTTAAAAAAAAAATCTATCCTAATTTCCTGAATCAGAAAACATCTAACTGCTAAGTATAATAAAAGGAAACACCATAGAAATGCGTATGGGAACCAATCATCCTTGCTGTGTATACATTATACCTTCATTGTCTTGGACGGTAAAATTTGGATTAACAGCAGCTAAACTGAAGAAAAACTTTTGTCCTCCAAGGGGATCATCTTTATCAATAGCACTAATGGTCTGTATTAGCTGCAGGGGTGAAGAAAGAAAAAGAAATTGAAGTTTGCAACATATATGACTGATTGTTTTAAAAATTAAAAAAAAGAGTCACAAACGATATTAATAAAATATATTTTATTTTATTATTAATTTAATAATTATAAGAAAATATAATTTAATAAAATAAAAATATGTTGGTATAATGGCACACAATGTCTTCACCAGTGGTGAAATCCAAATTTTTTTACTACTGGTTCTGTGGGTGTGGCTTGGTGGGCGTGGCAGGGGAAGCATACTGCAGAATCTCCATTCCCACCCCGCTCCTGGGGGGAAGGATATTGCAAAATCTCCATTCCCACCCCACTCCTGGGGGAAGGATATTGCAAAATCTCCATTCCCACTCCACTCTGGGGCTAGCCAGGGGTGGTATTTGCCGGTTCTCTGAACTACTCAAAATTTCTGCTACTGGTTCTCCAAACTGCTCAAAATTTCCGCTATTGGTTCTCCAGAACATGTCAGAACCTGCTGGATTTTACCCCTGAACAAAACTGTATTAAGCACTTTGGCTGATCTTCTTAAACTGAGATAGGCGATAGAAGACCTGGCTTTCCAGTTTTCAGTTGGGCTTCTAATCCTTAAAGTCAACTGATCTCAGTATTAGGCCCTTTGGTGCACAATTCTAAATACCAAATGGAGGGATAAGCATGCCATGCTTTAATTTCTCTCTTCCCCTTAGAACGCATATTGCTGAATAGGCAGAATCAAAGTAGCATTTGTGAAATACTGATTTGGGGTTTTTTAGTCAGTCATGCTTATAATTTTTCAGGATTTCCAACTCCTGTTTAATTATCTGTTCCATGCAAAAACTTAATGATGATTTTACACTATAATGCTAATTTAGTGTTATATAATTTAATTCCATCCATCCATCCATCCATCCATCCATCCATCTATCCATTTTCTCCCTCTCTTTTGTTTGAACAACACAATAACTTTATGCAGATCTCAACAAATATAGATTATACTGCTTTGGTTCCTTGTTGCCAAGCAAGATACATAAGAAATCCAGAGATACACAGAGGAACATGCTATCAAAGATTCTACCGGTGGCCTGATTGGATATTACTATGAACTAGGTTCCTTAATATTTCTGGATGGTGACACCTTGGCTAAATTACAAAATGGTTATAGTAGTGGTATTGGCAATCATACACATATACACCTGGTGCAACAGTGCTAGTGGGCACAACTATGGTTGCTCGCATTATATTGGGATACCAAATATTAAAGTATGGCATAACATTACAAATCTCCAATTCCCCATTCATCCTTTAACAAGCCTGCACATGAAACATTACAACTTTCTGGTTTCATCAAATCATACCAGCAATTTTAGGCTGTCACAATACCAAACACAGGCATCAAAGACATGAAAGAAGAAAAGGGGAAGCAGTGCGAAAACAGTCAAATCCATCTTGTTTGTCAATCCTGTTCCAAATTACAATAAAATATAAAAGTAGCAGAGCTGGAAGGGACCCTGGGGGTTTTCTAGTCCAATCCCCTGCTCAAGCAGGAGATTCTGTACCATTTCAGACAAATGGCTGTCCAATCTCTTCTTTAAAAACTCTAGGGATGGAGCACACGCTATCTCTCAATTAAAACTGTTGCATTGACTAATTATTCTGTCAGGAAACTTTGACTCATAATTGATTTCCTTGGGTCACAAGGTATAATTCCAAACCCCAGCTATTTCTCATGCCTGGGTTACCTGCATGCAACACAAAGGTACATGGAACAAGGCAATAGGTGAGAAATCAATATACAAGGGAGTTATTTATGCCTACCAATGTGCTTGCAGTCGGATTTGTTTTTATTGCTGTTCTTGCACCGAGATATATTATATTGTCTTTGGCCTAGTCTGAAAGATATATATAATTTGTTTCTATTTCTATATTTTCTATATTTGCAAAATCCAGGTGGTTTGTAATGCTTTGAAAACCATGAACATTCAGAGATTAAAAATCTTTTTTTTAAAAAAAACCCCATGATTTCTTCTATTAATTTGCAATATACCATTAGCATTTAAATGGAAATGCTGCCTTTTGCATTTCTCTCTCGATATTTGAACAGCAAGTCTTTCAAAGAAATTGGGCTGTGAGTGATTGCTCTTTATTCCTCCTTTAAAAAAAAAACCCTGTCTCTCTATATATTTTAGCCATTCATTCCATCACTTGCTGCACATATCCATGAGTTTTTGATATACTCTGTCAACTTTCTCTGAAGATTTAAATGTACTGATTTTTAAATAACTCAGTAAGGCAAAAAGTATGTTTTTCTCTGTTTAATAAGCAGAGTTTTATTTTACAGGTTAAAACAGGAAAAAAAATCATATAAAAAGACTATAAAATTAATTTAACACGCCGCTGTGCTTACTTCTTCAAGCAAATAACACATTTCTCTATCTAAGATGGTAAATTATTTGTTTAATGTAACTCTGGGTACCATATACAAAAAAGGATCTGATTTCTTTACTTTGACTAATTGCAGTGGCTTCACAATGTGTTCCTTTTATAATGTGCCAGGTAATTCCAGGCAGATCTCTTCTGGAAATATCCCTAATGTCTATATGTATACAATGTCTACTTTAAAAAAGTTTCTGCCACAACCTAGCCCTTGGTCTTTTCTTTCCCACTCTCTTGAACTAAGATCTGCCCAGCAACAATCACATTCAATTGTGCTTCCTAATTTTATGTAAGCAGAGAAGAATAACAGAATAACGGAGTAACAGAGTTGGAAGGGACCTTGGATGACTTCTAGTCTAATCCCCTATTCAAGCAGGAGACTCTGTATCAGTCCAGAGAAGTGGCTGTCTAGTCTCTTCTTAAAAACCTCCAGTGATGAAGTATCCACAACTTCTGAAGGAAAGCAGTTCCACTGGTTAATTGTTAGGATCGCTGTTAGGAAATTTCTTCTTAGTTCTAGGTTGCTTCTCCCCTTGATTAGTTTCCATCCATTGTTTCTTGTCTTGTCTTCTGGTGCTTTGGAAAATAAGAAGACCTCCTCTTCTGTGTGGCAGGCCCTCAAATATCGGAACATTGCTATCATGTCATTCCTAATCCTTCTTTTCACTAGATTAGACATGTCCATTTCCTGCAGCCATTCTTCATATGTTTTAGCCTCCAGCCCCCTAACAATTATCAATATGAACAGCAATTCCATAAGTCGGGTTCCTCATTCTTATAGTAAAACTAGACTAGTAACTACTGATAGTCTGATTTGAAGGAGGGGGGAGGGTGTCCCAAATCTGCTCCCTTAATGAACCCAGCTTTTGATTTCTATTTTTTTTTTCTGAAAAAAATATCATGAAAGTAGGATGGTGATTATTTGGTATCTCCTTTCCTCTTGTGATTTGTTTACTCAAAATCAACTTTCCAAAGTTGTTTTGTTCTCATAACTTTGCCCACACTTTGGAATTAAGGCAGTGATGAAATCCAATTTTTTTTTACCACTGGTTCTGTGGGCATGGCTTGGTGGACATAGTGTGGTGTGGTGTGGCTTGGTGGGCATGGTGTGGCTTGGTGGGCATGGCTTGGTGGGTGTGGCTTGGGAAGGATCCTGCAAAATCTCCATTCCCATCCCACTCCTGGGGAAGGATATTGCAAAATCTCTATTCCCACCCCACTCCA